>CM041012.1:42066499-44466499 GCA_022984855.1 Dimocarpus longan | reverse complement strand
AAGCAAATTTCTGGTGAAGAAAGGAGGGACAATCCACATTTGAATTGATGTTGCTATGGAGCTTTATCAATTAATGGGATACTTATGATTGTGTTGTCTTTAGATCAATGGAGGTATAATGGGCGCAATAGTTGCTGCAACATCTCATTACACTATTCTTAAACACTTGTAAAGATAGAATCGGTTGTTTTCTTTGAGCATGCAATTGCAGAAGCTTTTTTTTGGGGGGGGGGGGGGAGGGTGGGGTGTGGTGGGAGGCGGCCCTTTTGAGTTGGAATCAAGTTTAGGTGTCAAAATGCTTATTAACAAATTTTAGTGCATTTATCTGTTTTTGTTTATCAAATTTGTTTTTACTTGCTAAGAGTGTGAACTTATCTGAGCTCTTGCTATTTGATCTAATATATATTATATATATACTGCATTATTGCATTACATCTAGAATTTTGCTATTGTACATCATCCATATTGTTACTAGGTAGTTACTAGAGATATCACAATGTTTTTGTTAATTTAAATATTTTGATTGGAAAATGTTTTTCGAATCTTGGATTTGAATCCAGTGGGTACGAACTACTCAATTACTATACAAGTCTTATACAATAACATGACTCTTACATCTAATATTCTAAATTATGGGCAACTCTTGGGTTTTATTTTCCATAGTGGCCATATTATGTGCTGTGTGCTTGGTTGTTGAGTGTGACTATCAGTGTGTGTTTTATGCAAACTGAGATGGCGGTGTAAATTTAAGAGGGCACAAGTTGATTAGAATTTATATGCAATTATATACCTCTCATATGCAATTATAAACCTCTCTTATTGGCTTCTGATAACAAGTTCAGGATTAAGAGGATTCACATAGTAGTATAAATGAGGCTTTGAAGCCTATTAGTTATTTCGTCTTTGCTAAGACCAAGTTTTCTGTCTTCCAGTGAGTGGAAATAAACACTTCCCGCCCAATATCATTATGCCAAAAGCCGTATCCTCACACCATAATAGGGGGGACTGGAAAGCGAAATTGTGGGTTTAATTCTGCTTAGGGTTGTAATCATAGTTCTCTGTTGAGAAGGAAAAAATAAAAAGACAAAATGGATCCTTAAAGAGTATGAGATAACTAAAGTTGGTGAAATAATTGTTCTAATAATTTTTCAGCCAGTTTGGAATTAATATGTTTGACGTAGAAAAGTTCTGCATTAGATCAATGGAGAAAGGCTTTTATATAATTTAGATGAGCAGGTATGTAGCATGTGAAAATTACTCTTGAACAAAAATGATATTAGGAACGGTACCCCACTATACAAGATATATGACAGAATTAGTGGATTCAATTAGAACTGATGTCCACCGTTAGATACTTAAATTTTGCCATACATACTATGTTTGCATATGGTGGCTATGAGAACGATCTTACGGAATGACAATTCATCTTAGTCAACTTGAAACCATAGCAGAGATGGGAAGAAGGTGAGAGAATGTTAGTTAAGGCTGGAAAACATGATTATTGATTTGATAAAGGGTCTTGTCTTAGAATTAAATTAAATGAGGACAACACCAGATTGGGATTTGTGTAAATCATTTGAATTGGTAGGTTTTTGAAGCCTTGTAATGTTAATTTGTATTTTATATGGCGACAGCTAGATATCTCTTTATTTGCAATTATTCTTCTTGTTTTAGCATGGAGTACCTTTCCATACAATTTATCAAGTCATTAAAATCAACTTTCTTAAAAAAAATCTATTTCTAACTGGTGTGTTTTGGAAATTTGAAATGCATTTCATATCTTCTGGGCAGAGATAGATTATGTAATTTATTAATAGCAACTGCTTATAGCTTTCCCCTACTTATAAGTAAAATACCGTAAGTTCCATGAAAGCACACCACTCTAGAAAGGGGCTTTGTTTTGTCTTAAACAAGCCAAGTGAATTATCCAAAGGAGGATAAGTTGAATGCTTGAATAAACTCCCTATTAAGAGACTACTGATTCACTTTTGTACTTGCTTACTGTCTCTTTGAATGAGGTTTTTTATTCCTATCAAATAACTTCCTATACAGAGAAAAGAAAATGCCTGAATAAACTTATTTGGCAGAATCTCATGCTTTATGCACTAATAGTGATCTGCAAAGAACTCTCTCCTTAGGTCGAGTTGGTCTCATCCTTTCTCATGCAACTATTATAGTTTTAAGGCTTGCCCTTGCCCTTGGCATGTGGCTGTGGGTGAAAGGGTTAAAAAAGATAATAAAAATAAAAAATTGGGTTAATTATGTAAATTGGTATTTTCTTGGAATCATAAATAGAAATTTAAATACAGTCTCACAATATTTGTATGTGATCTGTAGTAGAAAAAAATTTTAGAAGTTTTGGTGTTTAGGAGTCAACCTTGGCTTTCTTTTCTGCTCTAAGATTTCTGCTACTGATACTTTAATTGTTAGGATGATACATTGATCCATTTTATTTTCTTGTCATATTTTTGTTGTCAGTGTAAAGTATTAAAAGTTTGAAAACATATCATGTAGAATAAAAAAAACTATTACAGTTCAATGAAATCAGGATTTGGGTGCTTTTCCTTATGTTTTTGGTTTGACAGGTGCATTCTACTGTCATTGTCCTTTGAACTTCAACATTGGGCTTTATGTGCTGTGCTGCAACAATTTTGTCATGCACCACTGCATTTTTTTGGTTTGTAACATAGAGGATGTGCAGAAACTGATGCGATGGCAATGTCTAGCAAGTTTGATTCGTCTTCTGGTAGCCCCGACAGGCCATCATATGCCAGTGGGCTGCGTGGATCCCACTTGCCTGCTTCTATGGACAGATCAGGTAGCTTTCGTGAGAGCATGGAGAGTCCAATCCTGTCTTCTCTTCCAAACAATTCAAGAGGCAATTCCACTATAACACAAGGGGATGTGTCTAGTTTCCTCCGATGTTTCCATTTTGATCCGAAGGTAGTCGCTGCGGAACATAAGTCTAATCGTCAAGGAGACTTTAAAAGGCATATGAATAATGCTCTTGGCATTTCAGCTGATGATTCTCCAACTGGTTTATCAAAAGGCAAGATTCTGTCACCCCCCATACCAGAGGAAATCAAAAGAGTCAAAGCTGGTCTGCGTGAAAGCATTGTCAGGGCCAGGTAATCCTTTGTAACTTCTGCATTGGGATTAGAGTTATTATCAGTTTATTAAATTGGATACATTATCAGGGAACGCATGAAAACTTTCAGTGAAGGCTTATCTGTTTTCAACAAGTTTTTTTCAAGTGTACCATCAAAGAAGAGATCTCGATCAGAAAGCTTTAATAATGACCGGCCTAGTGTCATGTCATCAAATGAACGGTCAGTTCTGGGACCTGGTCTCGGTAAGATGGGAATTCAAAGTCATGCCATCTCTGGCAGTTTTGAACTGGAGCAGCAAAGGTCAGAAGAACGAATAAAGAATGCTGTTCCAAACAAACGCACTCGAACATCTATGGCAGATGTGAGGGTTTGTATCTATAAATTCTTTCTTCAATGTCTTTTAATTTTTTTTTTTTGTTTGAACCCTATTGACATAAATGTATTGGTATCGTTGTTAATTTATAACTATTATTTCAGTTGTCTTATCAGTTTATGCATTGTGTGGTGTTTTCTTTTCTCTTTTAGGATCATTAGATGCCTAGTTTGCTGTTATAATTTATATCTTTTTTTTTTTTTAGTTAATTTAAATAGTACTACTCATTGTACTATGGAGATGCTATTTAGTTTTCTTTCTTTTTAAATAGTACTACTCATTGTACTTTGGAGATGCTATTTAGTTTTCTTTCTTTTTAGTTGTTGCAGAACCTTTTTCTGGGTGAGTGGCAGTTATGTCAGTGTTAGTTGCTTAGTCTTGTCAAATATTTTAACTTTAGATATGCATATGAGTGTATTCAGCTTTTCTGTTCATGATATGGTATAAGTGTGGGCGTTTTTTTTGCTTTATCTTGTTGCTCCGCTTTACACTGCTCTCTACACTGCATGACACTAATGCTGATAGTTTACGGTTTGTTGGTTCTGAAGTTGTGTGTAACATGCTCATTCCTGCATTATCATGTTAAGAATACAAACTGACATTCACATTCTGATAAACCTAGATGGATGTGCGAAATAATGCTCTTGTTAGGACATCTGGTGCTGTTGATAGGGAAAGGGAAATGATAAGACTTGCAAATAGTGGGGTAGTTCCGAGTGAGGATCGAACTTTATCAATTGGGGTTGATGGTTGGGAAAAATCAAAAATGAAGAAAAAGCGTTCTGGGATCAAACCTGAAGTGTCTTCAAGTTTTGTATCACCTAAACCCATGGATGGCTATCGAGAACCTAAGCAAGGAATGCAGCAAAGACCTGCTACTGATGCTCGATCAAAATTAAACAATGATTCACATGGTTTCAGGTATGACTTCTAAGAGTGCTGCATATGCTCATTGTCATTCTTTTAACCCTTTGCACTGTTATATCATATATCTCCATTTGAAGTGCTAGGAGAAAACTTTACCCAGTTGGCCTGTGCTTTGTACTAGTGGCAATTTTTATGACGAGAAGCATTTAATATAAGGATTAGGCTATATCAGTTTAAATCTTGATTGAACTTTGTGACCTCAACATCAATTTATCTATATTTTTGCAATCTAAGGGTTCACATCTACATTGTATTCTTATACTTTTCTTCACCCTTAAATTGCAAGGAAAGAAATGGATGAATGTTGAGGACAAAAATTAGTTAAAATAGTTTGACCCTTAATTTAATTATTCAAAAGTGAACACCTTAACACTTTATTGTTGACCATATTGAAATGTGATATTTTTAATACTCATGGTAGAGAATCTGTTGTGGTAAAGGGGGTTACTGGTAATAGTTATGCAGTACGGTTAATCATCAATATCTCATTTAATGTTCTTTTTACTGCAATTACACTATTTCTTTACTCATGAAGTTCATGTTCTTAAATTAAATCCAAATCTCTACTAAAAAGTTGACGCTCTTGTTGATTGTGGTTTTAATTGCACATTGCTTCTTTGAAGTTTTCTTCTATCTATAGCATATAGTATATATAAGAGTTGACCGAGAATTATAATTTATGTTTATTTTAAAATTTGTTAATAAATTGATTTGTTTTTTAATTTTTTTCCCTGTTACTTTTGGTATGTTTTGTCATCTTGGGCTGTACCATACCTATATAGGTTACCTCCAGGCAAAAAGCCAAAAAGTAGGAAAAACGCCTCAATTATTGGTTTTAATACATGCTGCTAATGCTTTAAAGGTGCCTTTATGCTAAAGATAAGAATATCATACCTTAAAGAAGTTAAAAGAAGTTATAGTATAGATAAGAGTTGACCTCTGAAAAAGGTGTAAATTGTTACATATGCTAAAGTTTCCCTAGTTAAGCGCTCGGTGAGAGTGTAAGAGAATTATAATTAACATTTTATATCAAAATTTGTTAATTGATTTATTGATTTTTGTTACTTTTGGTATGTTTTGTCATCTTGGGCTGTACTATACCTATATAGGTTACCCTCAAGGCAAAAAGTAGGAAAACGCCAATGATTGGTTTTTAATACATGCTACTATTTGTTTCCTATCAAAAAAATACATGCTACTAATGCTTTGAAGGTGCATTTATGCTAAAGATATAAATTTCATTCCTTAAAGAAGTTAAAAGACCAGTGAATTTGCTGATTTTAATCGAAAAATTTTGCTCTTTTCCAATTTATAGTTGTCTATTGAACTTCACCTTCTGTGGAGGTATCCTAGTTACTCCATAGATTTTATTAGATTCGCTCTTTATAATTGAGAATCGTCATGTATCTAGATAATTCAAGCACTTGATTTTAGAACTGCCTGTGTAAATTCCTCAATAGATATAGTCCTTGGCCTAGTAGTTGGATTCATATTTTACAGTTTTTTATCACCTTGACTGAAAAAACAACAAACTGTCAATTTCATCTCAAAGTGTGAGGAGAAAGGAATGTCATCGAAACCAAAATCAAAAGTAAGTATGGTTGTCTGATTTTTGTGAGTTAGGGTTTTTTTGTGTGCTATTCTGTTTGAACTTCTATTTGAATGATTCAGTAGACAAGCATCTTTTCAAATTTATTTATTTTCCTGAGTGGTTAATTTATCTTTTGCAATGCTGTCTTTGTGATATGATATTAATGTGTATTTTAATATAGGCCAGGAGTTGCTAATGGAGCTGTTGGGGCTGGAAAATCAGATAGCATATTACAACAGACTAGCTTGAGTGCACGCTCATCTGTCCCTAGGAGTGAACCAGATAGTTCTCTTCTTAATGATAGGAGAGACCGGCCTGTAGGTTCAGATAAAGAAAGGGTGAATCTCAGAGCTGTTAATAAGTATGCATAGCAGTCCCTAGTTTTCCTTTTATCTTTCATCATAGTTGCAAGTACTTTCATCTTTTTTTTCCCTTTTGTTGAAGTCTTGTGCTCATGTTTAGTTTTGAGATGTTTTGTTTGGCCATTTAGAACCTGATTTTTCCTACTCTTTCTTATACATATATTTGTAAGATCCAGTGTTATTTTCATTTTAAGTGTTTTGTATAATGCCTAGGACAAATATTCGAGACGAATTTAATTCAGCTAGTCCTACTTCAAACACAAAAATGAATGCATCTGTTCGAGGTCCGCGATCAGGTTCGGGTGTTGCTCCCAAGTTGTCCCCTGTCCTCCCTAGAGCAACTGCTCCTGGTGACTGGGAGCTTTCTCATTGTACAAACAAGCCATCTGTCGCTGTTGGTGCTAACAATCGGAAACGCACTACGTCAGCTCGATCTTCACCACCTCCCCATTGGGCTAGCCAAAGACCACAGAAGACATCCCGAATTGCAAGAAGAACAAATATTGTTCCCATTGTTTCGAATAATGATGAAACTCCTACTTTGGATGCCTCGTCTGATGTTGCAGCGAACGAAGTTGGATTGGGATATGCTAAACGTTTGTCTGGCAACTCTCATCAGCAAGTCAAATTAAAAGCTGAAACCTCGACTTCAGCTGTATTATCTGAAAGTGAAGAGTCAGGGCCCACTGACAATAAATCTAAAGACAAGGGCAGAAAATCTGATGAGATAGATGAAAAAGCTGGACAAAATGTTCAAAAGATATCCACATTTGTCCTGACCTCAAGAAAAAATAAGTTGGTTTCTGGGGAAGACCTTGGAGATGGTGTACGAAGGCAAGGGAGGACTGGACGGGGTTTTACTTCGTCAAGGCCTGTTATGCCAACAACTTTTGAGAAACAGGGTAATGGGGCAACAGCTAAACAGCTTAGAACTGCCAGACTTAGTTTTGATAAGTCCGAAAGGTTAAACATATCTTACCGCCTTTTTGATTATCTAACGGGTGTTTCCCATTTACAGCTGTAAGTTTGAGTTCCTTATATTGAAATTTATAGTTGGGTGTGTTCTTGTACACAGCAAGGCTGGCCGTCCACCATCCAGGAAACTTTCTGACCGCAAAGCTTACAAACGTCAAAAGCATACAACAATCAGTACAGCTGCAGATTTTCTTGGTGGCTGACCTGTTGTTACACTTCTTATTTTTTCAGATACCAATATATATATATATATTTTTGATAGGAAACGAAACTTTATTGAATTAAATAGAAAGAAGTACAAAAACAACTGTGAACCAGAAGTCCACCTACATAACCAAACTTAAAACAAGATTGGAAAAATAAACTATTACTCAAATCACTGTACAACAGCTTTCCAATCTAATAAAATGAAAAATAACGAAACAAGATACCAATATATTTTTAAGTATTCATTCTCACCCTCTTTTTGTTTTTGGTTCAATTTTATTAGTTGGTTCAGATGATGGGCATGAAGAGCTACTGGCTGCTGCAAATGCTGTTATCAACACTGGTACCATCATACTTTCCAATTGTTTGTTCATTCTATTGCCATAGACTTTTCTTCTTGGCTTGGTCTAATAAATTTGATTTTCATTACAGCTCATGCCCTTTCCAGCTCATTTTGGAGGCAGATGGAACCATTCTTTGGTTTTATATCTGATGGAGACATTGCTTACTTAAAGCAACAGGTGAACCTTGTTACAATTTGTTGAAATATATCACTTGTCTGACACAGTGATATTGTTTATTATGATTTCTAGAACTTTTCTTCTATTAAGAATTTGGTATACTGAACTCAGGACATACTGCTTTGGTCTATGGACTAATGGTATCCAATTTTTGTGGCCATTATTAGAGAACATGTCTTCATTGGCGTACAATACGTGCAATACAAATTTTTTATGGAACACTTTTTTTTTTCTCACAAGGTTGTTAATTGTTTTGCTTCTGGTTGTAAATGGTTGTTTTACAACACGGTAACAGTTTGGCATATGTGCTTAATTATAATTGCACGAACATGTACATTTACAGGTTTATTCTCATGTCTAGTTTTTGAGTTGAAAATGACACTTGTGTACATATCTACGCATCATGGTAGCTCATAGTAATTTGTTTCTTGTTTACGATAACTGGGTCTTGTTGGCCCAGGTTTATCTTATATTTAACAGTTTATTTGTGAATGGACACATTTCTGAGGAAGTATTTTTCTGAAAAGTTGATAACTTTAGAGTATTTGTGATTGTTTTGACAATGTTAACATTCAAGGACTCTCTTTTGTTTATTTTTTTGTTTTTTTTATCTTTTTGTTTTTTTTTTGGATAAAATGCATGAAGGGTTGTAACTTTTGGTAGATATAGTGGCTATCACTTTGTAACTTAATGTTACTGTAAATAGATTTTTTGATAGAATAGAAATCTGATCTTTATTTAGAAAAGAAAACAAATATATAGAGTACAATATTTTTGGGGAACTAGAAAAACTTTTAGTTACCCTAGACTCTCTTTTTCTATGTATAGCCTTTCAACAACCTAATTAAATAAAAATAATAATTACAACCAGCTAACAACCTCCATAAATGATATCTAGAAAAAAACTGCAAACTTCCAACACTCGTCCTCAAGCTGGAGCAAAGATATCAATCATGCCCAGCTTGCCAATAATTGTTTCAAAACTAACAGTAGTGATTCCTTTAGTAAATATGTCTGCAAGTTGTTTAGAAGTCACAAAAAGTGTACTGATCAGTCCATTGTCAATCTTTTCCTTGATGAAGTGCCTATCAATCTCAACATGCTTTGTTCGATCATATTGAACTAGATTGTGGGCAATACTAATGGCTGCCTTGTTGTCACAGTAGATTCTCATAGATTCCTTAGAATTCATTCCAAGATCCTTAAGAATAATTCTGATCCAAAGAACTTCATAGATTCCATGTGCTAAAGCTCTTAGTTCAGCTTTAGCACTTGACCTTGCCACTACAGTTTGTTTTTTACTTCTCCAAGTTATTAGGTTCCCACCTACGAAAGTACAATAACCAGACGTTGATCTTCTATCAAAAACAGATCTGCCCCAATCAGCATCTATGTATGCTTCAACTTGTAAGTGGCTATTTTTTGAGAAACACAGTCCTTTTCCTGGTGTAGCTTTTAAATATCTCAATATTCTTTGAACAACATTCATGTGGTAGTCCACTGGAGCATGCATGAATTGGCTAACCATACTAACAGCATAAGCTATATGTGTTCGGGTATGTGATAAGTAAATAAGCTTTCCAACAAGTCTTTGAAATCTCCCCCTTTCGATAGGTTTGCCATCTGTAATGGAGCCCAATTTATGAGTTGGATCAATTGGTGTTTCAGCTTATTTGCATCCCTTCATACCTGTTTCTTCTAATAAATCCAAAATATATTTCCTTTGAGACAAAAAAATTTCAACTTTATATCGAGCCACCTTCATTCCAAGAAAATACCTTAAGCTACCCAAGTCTTTGATTTCAAATTCCTTGGTTAGCTGACCTTTCAAATTCTTGATCTCCTCCTCCTCCTCATCACCTGTAACAATTATATTGTCTACATAAACGATTAGTACAGTGATTTTCTTGAAGATTGAGTGTTTGATAAATAAAGTATGATCTCCTTGGCTTTGGAAGTAACCATATGATCGTAGACACCTTGCAAGTATTTCAAACCATGCCCTTGGAGATTGCTTGAAGCCATATAGAGACTTCTTGAGTTTGCACACTTTATTGTTATTGAAAACACTCTCAATTCCCGGTGGAGGGTCCATGTATACTTTCTCCTCTAGGTTCCCATGAAGAAAAGCATTTTTGACATCGAATTGATGTAAATGCCAATCTAGATTACTAGCTATTGAAAGAATAACACGAATTGTGTTCATTTTTGCAACGAGAGTGAAGGTCTCTTAGTAGTCAATTCCATAAGTTTGTGTGTAACCCTTGGCTACCTATCTGGTTTTATACCTTTCAACTGATTCATCAGCATTATACTTGATTGTAAAAACCCACTTGCAGCCCACTGGTCTCTTTCCTCTAGGTAGCTCAACCACCTCCCATGTATCATTTTTCTGTAGAGCCTTTAATTCCTCCATGATAGCTTCTTTCCACTTAAGATTCTATAGAGCCTCATGCACATTGTTTGGGACATGCTTGGATGCTAATTTGGAAGTAAAAGCTTTATACAAAGGATTAAGGCGATGGTAAGAGACAAAGTTAGAGATGGGATGTATGGTACAACTCTTAACACCTTTCCTTAGAGCAATAGGAATATCAAGGTCAGGAACACTTACAGATTTAGAGTTACCTTCCTCCGAAGTTGAATACTGGCCATGAGAGAGAGTTGCAGGGTCTGTATTTTTTCCTGTTCGAGTATAAACCAGAGGACAAGATATCTCCTTAGGAGTATTCTTCACCTAGTTAGGATTTTGACTAAAATCATGTTATGTCTCCCCTTGAATTTCTTGTTGTAGATTTTTTTTTATATTGTTTCTCATTGTTGCAAGATTCAAATTGTTGTAATGGCTGTGATGAAACATTAACTTGAGTGGTATGTTGCTGTTCAAATCAACAACAATCAAATCTTGTAAAAAATAATCATTTGACTGGGATAAATTAGGAAGGGGCAGATCTTCACAAGGTATTTTCTCCCCCTGAAGGTCTGTTTGAGAAAAAAATGAAACATTTTTAAAGAACTTGACATCCATTATGATAAAAACCCTTTTTGAGGGAGGATGATAGTATTTGTACCCCCTTTTGGTGGATAAATAACCCAGGAAAACACATCGGATAGCTCTAGGATCAAACTTTGAGATAATTTTATCAAGAACATGAAAAAAGGCTAAACAACCAAAGATTTTAAGAGGTAGACCAGAAAACAAGATTGCACTAGGAATCATTTTTTGAACTACTTGGATAGGTGTTTTCATATTTAAAGTTCTGCTTGGCATTCTATTGACCAAATAGGCAGCAATAAGAATAGTATCACTCCAAAAATATTTAGGGACTTTTTTTGTAAACATAAATGCCCTAACAACTTCTAGCAAATGCTTATTTTTTCTTTCCGCGATACCGTATTGTTGAGGGGTACCAACACAAGATGACTAATGAACAATCCCTTTTTCCATTAAAAAAGATTCAAGAATATTATTGAAATACTCTCTTCCATTGTCGGTTCTTAAAACTTGAATTTTTTTGTGAAATTGTGTTTGTACCATAGTGTAAAATTTTTTGACAATGGTAGTCACATCAGATTTTTCTTTCATCAAGTAAATCCAAGATATTCTAGTGCAATCATCAACAAAAGAAACAAACCATTTATAACCAAAGTAAGAAACAACTCTTGATGGTCCCCAAACATCACTATGGACTAAGGAAAATGGAATTTCAGATTTATTTTTGAAATGAGACACGATGACTTTTTGCAAGTTCACAATCTGGACATTGAAATTTAGAGTGATCAACATTGAGAAACAAACCAGGATAAAAGGTTTTAAGGGAAACGAAATTAGGATGACCAAGTCAAAAATGGAGTAGCCAGATTTCTTTCTCCTTGTCTTCTTGTTTCTTAACTACAAAAGCATGCTTCGAAGTGTTTTCTGGTTTGAGATAATACAACTCCTCTTTCTCTTCAGCACTGTCAATCTTCTTCCTCGTAGATAGGTCCTGAAAAATACAAAAGGTTGGATAGAAAGTGACCGAACAGTTTAGAGACTTTGTTACTTTGCCGATAGAGAGAAGATTGTATGCAATTTTAGGTACATGAAGAACATCAGATAAATTAAAGGAAGATGACAATGAAATAGAACCTTTCCCATTAACAGCAATATAAGAACTATCAGCAACCTTAACTTTACCTCTTCCTGAACATGGAATATAAGATTGGAAATTTTGTGCTTCTCCTGTCATATGGTCTGAAGCTCCTGAATCAATGATCCAAGGCTTAGAGGATGTATACAAGGTACTTAGGGCAGTATGGTTATTACCTAAGTTAGCATAAGTAGAAGAAGAAGAAGACAAGTTCCCAGCATGTCCAAACATTGATTGTGAAAAGTCTAATTGTTCCTTTGTAAAAAGTAGCTTCTCATAAGCATTATCTTGTTCTGGTCCTTCATCCACAACCCCCTGAAAAGCCTTTTTCATTGATTGTTTGCTTCCTTTTACCACTGTAGTAGGCTTGCCATGTAACTTCCAACAATTTTCTCTAGTGTGTCTTGGTTTGTTGCAGTAATCACACCATCGAGTGTCCTTTTTGTCAGGTTTCTTTCCTCCAAGCTGAATCTGTCCAGTAGAGCTATCTTGACTTGCCTTAAGAGCTTAATTTTCATGTGAGTTTAAGTTTGTTATGTACGACGACTTTCGTCGTTACGTATAAGGGAATAAACCTCACATAAAGATGGACACTTCTCTTTTGCAAGGATTTGACCTTTTACTTGGTCTAAATCTAGACTAAGTCCCGTTAGAAACTCAAAAACTCGATGACATTCAAGTATTTCTACCAACCTTGCTGCATCTGTTGCTAATTCCATCTCTATATGTTGATGAATATCCAGTTTTTGCCATAAGATCTTCATCGTGTTGTGGTAAGCTGTGATTGAAAGATTGTTTTGTTTGGTACTGTGAATAGTAGTTTTCAATTCAAATACCCGAGATGCATTCCCTTTCTTTGAGTATGTCTGAGACACGGCATCCCAAATTTCCTTTGCAGAAGAAAGGAACAAGAAAGGTTTTCCTATATCAAGCTACATTGAATTAAGTAGCCAACCCATGATCATTGAATTTTCAGCCTCCCATTTTTCGAAGGAAGGATCAGATTCCTTTGGTTCTTTAACAGTGCCAAGTAGATAGCCCATTTTCCCTCTACTCTTCAAGAAAAGTTTGGCTGATTGAGACCATTCTAAAAAATTTTCCCCATTCAGTTTTGCAGTAGTAATCTGAAGGGTTGGGTTGTCAAGATGTGAGGAGGATTTAGGTTGAAAAAATGAAGTTTCAGGAACCCTAGAATCTGAAACTTCTGGCATGATAAAAAAAACAAAGAAACAGGCAATGCAGGCCTAAAAAAATGAGCTAAAACTGCTCTGATACCTTGTAAACAGATTTTTTGATAGAATAGAAATCTGATCTTTATTTGGAAAAGAAAACAAATATATAGAGTACAATATTTTTGGGGAACTAGAAAAACTTTTAGTTACCCTAGACTTTCTTTTTCTATGTACAGCCTCTCAACAACCTAATTAAATAAAAACAATAATTACAACCAGCTAACAACCTCCATAAATGATATCTAGAAAAAAACTGCAAACTTCCAACAGTTACACTTTTTTCCAATGGAATTATTCTTTTCATATAGTGTTTTATCATAAAAAGAAACTATTATTCACTGTTTAGGTTGAAATATGTGTCAAATACATGGATTTATAGCTAATGATATATGTCCTGTTTAGCCTTTGGTGTGGTGAACTATTTTGTGAAGATTTGCGATGCTAATGTTATTTGCACATCTGGAGCCATTTTAGTGTTATAGTGTTATTGTCAACATGAAAACATGAAGACTTTTTATTTTATGGACTTCTAATATGATTTTCAATGGTTGAGACAAATACATCATTTTGAAGATTGGGTTATGGTTAGTGTGCCATTAAATCAATTTTTAATTTGCAATATCTTTTTATGTAGGGGAAAATGTATATTTATTAGGGATATATTGGTATTAAGTTTGAGTTGTTCTCACCTTCATATGTCTTTGAATTGGTTTAGGCTAAACATGGTTGGTTTTAATTTACCATTGTTTGGTTTTAAGAATTGTAGTCTTCTAAGAACTAGTCAAAGAAGTCTATAAATATGATATACATAATTGATTGTTAAGTTACTTAGTTTTCACATAGGCTATGGTAGAAAAAGTTCTACATACATGTATGGATTTAATAAAGTTGGTTCTTCTTTTATCCTTTTAGATCTTTTGTGGACAACTTGTTCACCTTTATACTGCTTTTAAATCTTTACCTGATTTACATTTCTTTTCCTTTTCTGTAATAAGGAAAGAAAGTGACAGGGATGCCTAGTTCTCTCTCTCACTCTCTCTAGTTCTATGTCTCTATTGTTTTTTCTACTCCATCTACCTGCATCTCAGCAATTTTTTGAATTTTGTAGCTGCTAGTTTTCCAGATAAATGCATTCAGCGAAACCCTTAATCCTAATTTTTTGCCTGCAAAATCTTGGTCTGTTGTTCGTTAATGATTATTAAATTTACATGCTGAATGCACTTTGCTGTTTGCAAATACAAGATGGCTTCTAAAAGTGTCAGGCTATGTGAGTTAAAACAGGAAGAAGTGATTTCTCAGTTATTAATTTGTCAAAAATTATTTTTTTGTTCAAAATGTTAGTTCTTGTTTGTTTAAACAACTTATTACTTTGTCAAATTTTCAGTTCAATTTCATGCTCTGCTTATAATTTTGACCTATTTGTATAATTCTTTAGCAGGAACTGGACCTTGCAGGCCTGTGTATATCAAAATTTGAACACAATTCCATTTTCTTTGATGTATCGTGGATGTACGAGTAATATATCATTTTTCATTTATATTGGATATTTTTCCTTTATTTCCAACTAGTCTCATGAAGTTCATAGTAGAACATGCTTAACCACCTACACTGCCAAAAAAGTAAAAAATGGGAAGTGGTTTATAGTAAAGCATTCTTTCATATGTCAATAATTCCTTTTTGCAATTTTCTGTTATTGAAAATCTGAGGTTCAAATGAATCGCCTTGTAAATTTCCTGTCTCTAGAGTAATTCTTTTAAGAATATTTTGTCCTGGTCACATGTTATTATAATTTTCTTTAATTCCTATTTATCTTCCAGGGAGATTTTGAATCTACTGCACCAATACCAATAGCTAATACGGATGGACGCATGTCAATTCCTAATGGTTATGGGTTGACAGAACAGGAGAGAGAGAAAGGGGTTGCTATTGAAACAGAGAGGGATGAGCTTCTTCTGGAACCGTTAGTACCAAGTGCCAGGGATCTTCATGAGATTCCTCTTTATCAGCGGTTTATGGCTGCTTTAATTACAGAGGAAGATTATAGTAGTGGGAATGAAGACCTCAAAATTGATGTGTATGGAACTGAATTTGAGCTAGATAGAGAATTGGAATCAAATGGTTTGGATCACCAATTTAACTTTCAGAAAGTTGGGCTTACTGCTTTTAATGGTTATAAGATAACTGGGAAGCAAATCATTAATGAGGAATTTGAAATTGATTTGTTGGGAATTTCAAAGACAGGGATTAACTCAAGCTCTGGTCAGTCCATAAATGGTGTACTTCCAGATCAAGCATCGATACCTGGCATGGCCTTTTCAGAAATTCAGTATAGTGATACCATGCAGATTAATGAAAAACTTCTTCTGGAGGCTAGAAGTATCGGTATATACCCAGAATCAGGGGTAGGTTCATTTTGAAAGATCTGTACATATAGTTTACAATGCTATTGCTTTATACTTGTACATCTTCCAAATGTAATTCCAACATTTGATTACATGCCCTCTCCTCTCTCTTTTCCCTGCGAACAACGACTGCCACCTCGAGACACTTAATTGTTTCTTTTTTTTTTTTTCAATAGGAAACAAAGTCTTTATTAATAAAAAAGAAAGAAGTTACAAAAGTGAAACAGAAGTCTACCAACAAAACAAACAAAAACGAAAACCAAATACAAGATTGAACAATCAATCAACAATGCCTCTTGAGCCTAGAAAAAGTTGTTATGGTGAAACTTCTCATTCTATCTCCTCTTCTTGCCTCTTGTCAGAATTTACTATTATTTGGGCTCTTAGCTGTGAGCTTAAGCATTCTAGCGAGTGGTTAGTTTATATTGTATTGGTACCATTGTTTTTAGCGGATGCTAGGTCGGAGTCCACTTATGTAATTATATATGTATTTGTTATTTGCATTGGTTCTAGATATGAATTTATATCTATATTTAGGGTTGGTTTCAGTGACAAGCTTGTTGGTCTCGCATGTGGGAATGTGTTAGACCTTAATACTATTATTTGGACTCTCGTCTACAAGTCTAAGCATTTGAGTCAAGTGGAACATAAAACCTTTCTTTTCAGGAGCTCATGATTGCATCTGTATGTGCTTTGGGAAATTGGTTAGGAAGTTAGTCTTAGGATATATGACTTTTTTTAGCTCAAGGGTTCTCCGCTTTATCAAAATGCTTTGGCATTTTGTGAATGTTGTTACACCTGCATCATATCTTAAGATATTTTACTAATTGAACATCCCCTTTTGTTCAGTCTGACGTAGCACATGTGGATGACGAAGTAATCAGTGAGGAGATTAAAAACTTAGAAGAGAGGTGCCAAGAACAGGTAGTTTGTGATGGCCTTATGAAAGCCGTCATTAGAATTTATGTTTTTTTCTCAGATTTTCATAATACCCATTTTCAACATATGCTTCTTCTTCATTGTTGCGGGATATTCTACATAGTTAATCTCTTTTTGCCCACTGGACAGCATATTTATTATCGGATATTCCTTAATTTTGATGAAGTAAACATTGTTATTGAGAACTGCATCTTATGGGTTTATTTGTCAATATAATAGGTTACTAAGAAGCAAGGCTTACTCAATAAACTCTTGAAATCTGCCTCTGAAACAAAAGAACTCCAAGAAAAGTAATGATTCTTCTTCTTCCTTTAGATAAATTTGTGTCTGTTTGTCATTTAGTTTAAATTTATGTACCTTATGTTGTAAACACAAATAATTGAGACATTCTATCTGTATAGGGAATTTGAACAACGTGCCCTTGACAAACTTGTTGCAATGGCTTATGAAAAGTATATGGTAATTTCTCATAGCTTAAAAATTATTTTTCCTTATCATACTATGTTCTTCATTTATTTTCCCTTTGCTTGATTTTGAACAAATTGTAGGTATAATATCCTGCTGCAATGCATTCAAGTACTGTAATGCCAAATTGGCTTAAGACATTTCTTTAGATGTGTAAACGATACCTTCTATAATTGATCTAGAGTGCTCTTGAATGTAGGTTCTACTTTAGAAATGGGCTATAATATTTTCATGGTTAAACTAGGTAGAAGAAAGAACTAAAGATAAGAAAGGGAAAAATCTGAGGCATTCGTCCTCTTCAGGATCTCCATTCTGAAGAGACTAATGGATTTTATATATCACCTTTAGATGCTAGAAGGATGTATTAAAATACAGAACACTATGTGGAAAGCCCACAGCCTGAACAAAAGTTGAGATTAATCTCTCCTACCAGAGCTGCACCATAACAGTCAGACTCCTCAGAAGAATGTTGCCATCCCTAGGTTTGGTTGCCATGTGCATAAAGTAGTTATTTCAATGTCTACTAATTACTACTCTCAATCAAAGGTCTAGCTTTTTGCTTTACTGCCTAAAGCGTTTGTGCAAATTTACTTGTTATCTTGGGTGATAACTCGAGCAGCTGAACATGAAGCATTGCAAACATACTATTACCATATATAATTGCTCAGAATCTGCACGTTACATACATCACAGAATTTTCTTTTGGAGAGTATTGGAAGGAGTACAGTGAGTGGATATTGTTAGAGAGTCTTATATCATTAGTTGGACTTTTTTCTATCAACTTAAGTTTTTTGGTACATTGATTACTAATATGCTATCAAAACTTGGTCTATCACAATTAATCCTGAGTTCAAATCCTCCCGTGTTATTATATTTGAATCTGTTATCGTTAGATACATTTTTGTGTGTTTGTGTTTGGGCTTGAGCCATGTGGCAAATCCGTTGGTCTTGCACATGAGAGGCTTTGTTAGAGGCTTTATATTAGTAGTTGAGTAATTTCCTATCAACTTAAACTTTTGGGTTTGTTGATTACTAACAACGTAAAGCAAGGTCTGGTTTATTTCAAAAAATCGCATGCTTTAAGAAAGCTTTGCTACACAACTTACCTTTATCTTTATGTGGTAGGTAGAAGAAACGAAAAAACTGAAATTCATAGATATGGCTCTTTGATGACAAATGTATTTTCATGGAGGGGAAAATGTTTGAATGGAAAATGTGTGAATATTAGTCCTCTAGGGTGGATTTGACAAGATAACTTGCTGACCTGATGGAAAGTTTCTTTGAAATGGAGAATCTTGTTATCATTTGTTATTTATACTTTTTGGTCGCTTTTCAGAATTTGTTAAGCAGTTAACTTTTTGTTTACTCTACTCACCGTCCGATTAGATGCTATCACATCACAAAGTCCAGCTGTCTGTTTCTGAAGATTGATTAATTTTGTTCTGTCTGATAGACTTGTCGGGGTCCTAATCCTGGCAGTAAGAGTTCAAGTAACAAAATTGCCAAACAAGCTGCATTAGCATTTGTTAAAAGGACATTAGAGCGATGCCATAACTTTGAAGACACAGGTAAAAGCTGCTTCAGTGAGCAGCTGTTTAGGGATATATTTCTATCTGAGTATTCCCACCTAAATGGTAGACGGGCATCGGATACAGATGGTGAATCTGCAAAACTATATGCCAACACCTCTGGTCATTCCTTGGATGTTAGAGTTTCAGGTACTTATCTGATGCCTCCTCTATTAAATACTTGGATTTACCCCTTTTTTTTTCCGCTTTTTAATTGTAAACACATGTATGGGTGTTTTTGTCCACCAAGTCCTCCTAGATAAACCAAACAGAGATTTTAGTGATTTTTGGCCACTTGCCTTCTGTTCCTTCTATCTGCAGCTTTTTGGTCATACGGCATGATTCATTTTTGGATTATTATTTTGGGTCTTTTCTGCAGCTTCTATGGGTTCACGGCCAAGTCCTCTTACGTCTCAGTTGGGTCAGATTGGGGATAGTACTGATATGCTCCAACCAATAAGTCGCTCTTCTGAACAAAGTGCTGTTAGGGAAGATACATGGTCAAACAGGGTGAAGAAGAGGGAGTTGTTGCTTGACGATGTAGTTGGTTGTATTGGTACTTCAGGTGCACCATCAGGCATTGGAAGTTCTCTGTCAAGCAGTACAAAGGGTAAAAGAAGTGAGAGAGACAGAGAGGGAAAGGGACATAGCAGAGAGGTTTTATCTAGAAATGGAACTAACAAATCTGGTAGGCCAGCATTATCTAGCACGAAAGGGGAAAGGAAATCTAAAACAAAGCCTAGGCAGAAAATAACTCAGCTATCAGCTGTAAATGGCCTTCTTGGAAAGATGCCGGAGCAAACAAAACCAACAGGGCCGTCTGTGTCAAAGTCAAGTGAAATGACTACAAACAACTCCAAAGTAAAAGATGAGTTTCACTTGGATGAAATGGATGGTGCTGAGCCTATCGACTTATCACAGCTACCTGGAATAGATGTCTTAGGTGATCCTGATGATCAAGCACAGGATCTGGGATCATGGCTGAACATTGATGATGATGGATTACAAGATCATGACTTCATGGGCCTTGAGATTCCAATGGATGACCTTTCAGACTTACATATGATGGTTTGAAGCTGTGCTCGTAAACTGTGTCCTTTGTATAGTCTTGTTTATTATACCATTGACAAATGAACCATAATCGCGATTGTCAAGAAATGACCAGTAACTTTGACAGTTGGCTGGCCATCCGGTACACGGTTAGGTTTTATAGATTCTTTGTAGACCCCTCAACAAGTTGATTTTCGAGTGAACCTTTCAGATGCTTTGGATTTTGCTCCTTTATTAAGTTGATAACTTCGACTGTAAAGATCTTTTTTTTCTGAGGTGCAAGTTAGTATGTCCTAGTGTCGTATCTTAGCAAACAATGTATGCTGGTTGTAGCTTTTACAAATCAGAGAACAGTGGATCTTGTACATACATTCAATATATTCAATAAAATTATCTTTTTATTCAGTGTAATCAATCTTGCGGGCATACTCATGAGGTAACCCTTCATTCCAACTCAATTGATTTATATGATTATTTATGGATAATTATCATTATGAGATGAAGTAGTATAAGCTCACTCATAGCAGCTTTTACAAATCAGAGAACAATGCATCTTGTACATACATTCAATATTTGCAATAAAATTATCTTTTTATTCAGTGTAATCGATCTTGCGGACGTATTCATGAGGTAAGCCTTCTTTCCAACTCGATTGGTTTATGATTATTTATGGATGATTATCATTATGAGATGTAGTAGTATAAGCTCACTCATAGCAGATGCAGTAGTTCATCTGTGGGTAGTCCATCTCCATCAAGGATTCTCTCTGTGTGATTAAAACGGAAAACATACCCAGTAAAGAGTGAACAGATCACTGAACTGAGGTCTCATCAAACTAAGAGATGATGATTTTGGTACTCACTTCTCATTCTCTTCCTTCGTGATTTATATATTTCTTCTAAGTTCTTATGCTGTCACCGGTTTCTACTTAATGATTTGTCAGGTGACCTGATGATAAAAGTTTTTCACCTTTTGTTGTTTAAAACATTCTCTTCAGGGATCAATTTGTGAAGATTTGAATAGTTAATGAGCTTCTTATGACATTATGTGTTTACAAATTTAAAGTCATCTTGTATTGCAGGATTTCAGACTTGCCTTTCTTATTAGTACTCAAAGTACCTGTCTTCTGTTCTAGAATAATTAACTTGATGCTTGCAGGAAGAATCTGGCCTTTTTACTTGTCTTGAATTTTCTTGACCAGATTTAATCTCATCAGCAATGTAGGAGTATAGTGTCATCTTCAGAAATTCGGAGTGTTTGGCTGAGGTAAATCTGTTTTCATTTTTCTCCTGTAGGCCTCACCAGTTTTTGGGTTTATTGCAGTACTAGCATTTTTTTTCTTTTTTTTTTTGTGGGTTTTGTTAAGCCTGGCATCATAGGCTTGTATTCTGTTGGATTTTATGTCTTGAAAGGTTGTAGCTCACTTTCTGACTCAAATATGAGTTCTGAAACCTGGCTTATGTATGGCTGGCCTCTGCCGAGCTAAGAAGTTGGAAGGTCTATTGTCCAAGTTATTTTCTTATTCCTTTTTGACAAATCGATAAGCAGGATTGTGATATAGAATTACCTCATCAAGCCAAGTTCTTGGATCTGAAGCTTGAATTCAGCATATCAATTTGTTACCAGTTTCCATAACATTATTAATGATGCATTGAAGGTTTTTAGGCCATTTTACTTCTTAAATACAAGTTAACAGGTTGTACTTATGTTGTGATAATGTTCTTTAATCAATGATACTTGAGATGGAACACTTGATATAAATTGACGTCTATTACTTGGTGGTTGTTGGAGGTGGCATTGTTACTTCTGTAATTTGAATCTCTCCATACTTCTGTATTATTATAAAAAATCGTTTATTTACTGTTGATCAGGGATGTAATTCACTGTTTTGCCCTTCACTTGGCTCTGTTTTACCATAGACTTTATTGTTCATATTCCAATTTATGTTTCTTCAGCTTCTAAGAACATTGGCTTGTATCTTGGATGAATATCATCGGGGTTCTGTTTTTCTGTCAAAATCTTTCCTATGTGTATCAACCAAGGTATTGGGAGTAAAAACGATAATTATGGACAGAATTGATATGGGCAAAATATGAAATGTAGATTCATTTTCTTTTGAAGAAGAGCGGTAACATATGCACGGTCAATCTCTGTACGCGTACCAGACATTTAGCTTTGTTCTTTTGTTTACTAAATTTTCCCTAACTGGTTTCATAGTACTCAATGTAATACCCATATATTGGCAGTGCCGTGTATGCATAAACTCACAAAAAAAAAAAAAAAAGAGGAAGTCTCAGTCTATTTTGTCTGCCATCAATCGTCTCCAATAGTTTGAAAGTTTGGTGTTGAGCAATACCTGTTACCCATCACTCAGGTTGATGTAGTACATTAAACGCTACAAAAGACACATGTAAAGAACTGGAACAAAAATTGAGTTTCCACGTTCCAAGCCAATTTCAGAAAGTTACGTATCAGATGATCCATTCTCTTTTGCGTGAGACACTCCAGATGAATCAATTCAACTTAATTAAGATTTAACAAAACTGGTTTATATTGACTAATGTATTTAAAAGTCTATTCTATCATGACTCACCCTAGTCTTATCGATAAACAAACAAGTCGAAAATTCCAGTACCAGACTCCTGCTAGGTGTTTCAGGTCCACCGTAGGGACACGTGGCAAAAAGGAAAGCATTCGTTTCTGACTGCTGTCAGATTGTACATGTAACATGTTATCGCAACAAGAAAAGGAAATCTCAAATCCGATAAACGTACAGATACAGGAGAGAAAGAGCAGTAGGCAAGTGCATGCATATATAAAACTCAAAAACCAAAAAAAAAGGTGGGCATGCGTCTCCCCTCTCTAACACTCTTTAACATCACACGTCATTTGATTTGGTCACCGACCCCCTGATTTGCCCCGACCTTTTCATGACACGTATACACCGCTCTCGATCACATGCGACCCATTAACTGTTAGATATTTATTACTATCTTTTGCTAAACTATAGATAATTACCACAATATTATGAAGAAATGAGACAATTAGTTGGTTTCTCATTGGTTCTTTTCTAATAAAATAAAACGATGCCCGTTCCCTGATTGACGTGTGTTGTTTTTTTTTCAAAAAAAAGGTTGTGTTTGTGTGTTGCTTAGAGGAATAAAAGCTGAGCGAATAAAGAAGAGGCAGTGGGTGTCAGGTGGTGATTGGTCTGTGGCTCTTTTTCACCAGGGTTAGTTGAGAGAGTAATGGAAGAGAGAGAAGAAGCCCAAATTTCAAGAGGTTGAGATATGTTGCTTGAAATCTAGGGAACCTGATTTGGTTGTGTATTGTATATGTGTATGTATTTTTTTCTGGGCCCTTGTATTTTGGTTCAAGTCCCTTTTGCTCAAGTCTCTTTTGCATGAACTTGTTTGCCTTTTTGTAACTTCCGTCTCCCTTGTCTTCTGGTGGAGACTGGAAACAGACAGGACATTGATTCTCACATCTCTGCATTTATTTGTTATTTCTTTTGGATAAAATGGTCGCCCTTAAGTGAAAAATAAAAAACTTGAATATTTTTTCTTCTTTCGTCCTGTCTCTCTTTTTAGCTTAGATATAGGAAACTCTCTGGAGCCATCCTTTTTCTTGTGTCGTCTGTTCTTTGATTGCCATAAAAATTGAAGCTTTACTAGTTTTTTTGGCACAAACAACCCAATCTGAGAAAAAAAAAATATATATATATATGTATGGTAGTGAAGATGATTTTGGATGGGTTGGGAAATAGAAAGGAAGCAATCGAGGAGATATCAACTACAGCAGTTGCTGTTCCATTTAGGCTCAGTGACTTGGTCTCTTCCAATGAACCAGCAATGGAGATCAGTGGGTGCAGGTGTCTATCTCACACTGCCAACTTGTTGTCAAGCTCTGGTGCTAAGCCAAGTCGAGTCTATGATGAGTCCTGTGGAGATGATAGTATTGGGATGTCAAAAATGGTAAATGAAAAAGATGATCAGGTTAGTTGGAATAATATTAGACTTATTAAGCAGGAAAATGAAGAAGATGATTCTATGTCAATAGCTAGTAATAGTTTACTTGATGGTTGTTCGTTGGAGACTAGTTCTGATATCAACACAACAACAGTAAAACTAGACAAGAAGGGAACTGATAATAGTATTGAAGTTACTGTCAAGTCTGATTCCAAAGAAACAAAATTGGAGTTGGAAGTTGACGACAGGGACCAAAAGAAGATATGCAGGACACAGAGCCAGAGAGTGGTCAGATTGGATGAGATCCCCAGATGGGGTTTCACATCAGTTTGTGGTAAGAGACCAGAAATGGAAGATGCCGTGGCGGTTGTGCCCAGATTTTTGCAGATTCAGAGTCAGATGCTAATGGAAGATGATGTTTTGAATGGCATCAATCAAATTCCAAGTCATGTTAATGCCCATTTTTCTGGTGTCTATGATGGACATGGAGGCTGTCAGGTATAGATATGATTTCATCTCAGGTCTTTATTGTTTTGTGCTGATAAGAGTTTGTTAGTTAAAAATTGATTGTTAACATATACATACATATATAGGTGGCAAATTATTGCCGTGAAAGGATGCATTTGGCTTTGGCTGAGGAGATAAAAGAGAGATTGAGAGATGGGAATATATGGAGCAACAAGCAGGAGCAATGGAAGAAAGCTTTCACAAGTTGTTTTCTAAAAGTTGATGGTGAGATTGCAGGGAATGGCAAAGGTGCCCCGGATACCGTTGGTTCAACTGCGGTGGTTGCCATTGTGTTGCCAACCCATATAATAGTTGCAAATTGTGGGGATTCAAGAGCTGTTCTGTGTCGCGGGAAGCTGCCTATGCCCTTGTCAGTTGACCATAAAGTAAGAAGTCATTGCATTTTGTCTGTGTTTTGTTTGTCGTATTAACGTTAATTAATTAATCAAATTTGTTCGTAGCCCGATAGAGAGGATGAATATGCAAGGATAGAAGCAGCAGGAGGAAAAGTTATAAGGTGGAATGGCTCCCGTGTATTTGGTGTTCTTGCTATGTCAAGATCCATTGGTATGTCTTTCTGATCCTTGCTTTGCCTTTGGCGTGTTTAAAGTACAGACTTGCATTTCTCAGATACTCTGCTAGGAATTCTGTGAATATAATTCTAAGCTTAATGTAATGGATTTGATGGCTATGTTCTTCGTATTAAATACAATTGTGAATTTGTTATAGTGCCTCCCATTGGATGTGGCTTGTGAATTGAATGATGGTAATTGAAATGATTTAACGAATCTTCAAACAAGAATAAATATATAGTTTATTTGTAATAGACGAATGATAAAGTAAAGTCTTTCTGTTGGAACACTCTTTCCACAATCGTTTTTTACGTTAAAATCTATTACATGTTCTTCTATCTTTGGTTGAAGACTTCAAATTTCAGCCATGATCGTGGCCAGGTTTATTGGTTATAAATCAAAGGCAATTCCTTAGAACTTGTGTTTATTGATTAAACAGGTGACAGATACTTGAAACCATCAATTATTCCGGATCCAGATGTGATGTTTGTTCCCCGAACGAAAGAAGATGAGTGCCTGATTTTAGCTAGTGATGGCTTATGGGATGTTATGACGAATGAGGAGGCCTGTGATGTAGCACGAAAACGAATTCTTCTTTGGCACAAAAAGCACGGTGATAACTTGTCTGTAGAAAGAAGTGAAGGAGTTGATCCTGCAGCTCAAGCTGCAGCAGATTACCTTTCAAAGCTTGCTATGCATAAGGGAAGCAAAGACAATATCACTGTGATTGTGGTTGACTTGAAAGCTCAAAGGAAGTTCAAGAGAAGAACTTAGTGGTAAACTTCCCCTTCAATATAATACTATTGTACTAATTCTTTAGCTCTTCTGGTAAAATCCGAGTAACATGGTCCTCCCCATCGGTTTTTCAGATGGGCTATGGCTCCTAATTAGCCATGTTTACTAAGATCTGCAACATATTGCAAATTTTGTATTATTTTAACAACGATTCTCTCTTTTCTGCTGGTATTTCCAAACAATGGCGTGCCCTTTGGCATGTCATTCTCATACATTAGTCTGTAACATGAACAATCAGATGATCTTGCAATTGTAAACAAAGCCGATAGCTTTTGACAAAAGGAAATATTGATTATAGACCTTAACAATATCAGACCACTTAAAACCACATTCAACACTGATCATTACTGTGGTGTTATTCTCAGAACAACAATGGAATCAAGAAGCGCAAGGCTGACCAACATTACAGAACAATGGCATGATCAAGTGCAAGGCTGACCAACATTACAAACATCCACTACTTGCATATTGGTGTTGAGAGGATTGTTACCAGAATGTGAAAAATGATCACCATTCAAACAGGTTTGATGAAGACAGCCAGACGGGCACATAAACAAATTTTCTCAAAATTCACTTGTCTGTCCGGTACATTCCCATCACCATAAGTTCATACTAGTAGAATTATTGGTTCATAGATATGTGGCAAACACTTGTTTCCTATAGAAAGTAATAAAAATAAGAAACAAAAAGAAGATATATAGCAAACAGTATCTTCACCTTGCAAACACAGACCCTGCTTATTTTATGGTAAGCTGATGCTTTGTGCTGCCAGGGGTTCAGGCCCTGAGATTGTTTGTGATAAAGTTGCTTCTTTGTAAGTTTGGTTCTCATCTTTGTTGGACGAAATTATTTTAATTCAGCCATTTTTGCCCAGAGCTCTGCCTCTACATCATCACATAAGGGTCTCTGACTTGTTTGCAAATGTGAACTCCTTTAAAAGCTAAATCATGCCTGTATTTGTTTCTGTTCAGATGCAAGCAAGTGAATGAATTATAATCACATCTTAAAGACGTGATCAATTAATTATCCAAGAAAGATGCTTATCAAAAACTTGTTAAAAACTTAAAAATAGATAAGATAGCTAACTAAGCACGTATTGTTGACAACAAACATGCTGCAGCTTAAAACAGAATCAAATGTTTTAGTGATCCGAACATTCGATCTTCATTAGCCAAAAGATTTTATTAGCCGTAGTGTCCCACAAAAGGAAGTATAGAGTAACCAGTCCTCATAAAGAATTTGCCTATGTTACTTGCAAATTGCAAATTGTTTCAATATCTTAATGAAATAAAGGTAGATTGTATCTAATTGATTAAAATTCAATACAGCTCAGGTAATTATTGTTAGAACCCATCACTGTGACATTATACCGTGTCACAAAACACAGGGGTAAGCAAGTGGATCCTGCAACCGATGAAACATCAAAGCATATGATTTTGTAATTTAAAAAGTCCATATATTTGATGCCCTCACAAAAGCTTGACCCAAAGAGGTTAGACATTTGCAATTTCACGAGTACAGATGACATCCAAGCATTGAACATACCAGATAAATTTCAAAGGGTTGCTAGTGGAGAACCAGCATTGGTGAAGTAAGCTGATAGATCTACATCCAAGTCGTCATACATATTCATGAAGGGATGTGTCTGGATTTCACAATGAACATAAAAAAAAACAAAATTTAAGGCATCTCTGCAGTACATATTCTACATCATTGTTCTACTTTAACTGGAAACAGACAGGATTTACGTACCAGAAGTTCCGGTGCTGATTGTCGGTCTTTTGGGTCTTTTTGAACACTGAAATTGACATTAGATTAACAGTGTCCGAATTAGAGACCTCATACTTTTGGTTAAATACTCCAAATTAAATATTTATTTAACCCTAGACTAATAGGGACTGAATCTTAAATGTAAATATCATATATGTTGAATGTTACATGAGAAACCACAAAAATAGATTATAAATTACTAAGTGCTCATGATACGTATCCAAGATATAAGCCCAAATCAATTCTTCATTGTTCACTGTTTCCATCATTTTAAAAGAAAAAAAAAAAAGATTAAATGGTATGAATATTTATTAAAAAAAAATGAAAAAAGAAATAAACTGGGTAGCCAAGTATATATTTTAATCTTTATGATATTTACCATGCAGATATAAATGAGCAAAACTCCGGAGTAAATTGATCGGAAGGCGCTGAAGGTGGTGGTTGCTCCACAATGGCTTCCATAAGCTCGTAAAAACTGGTCCATCCTTCCTCTCGCTCAGATGGGGAATATGGGAATTGACCAGTTGCACATTCCAGTATAACTAATCCCAAGCTCCAAATGTCACTTTTAGATCCATATTTGCCTCCGCTAATCCTCTCAGGCTATAGAAAATTAAAGCAACAAGCATCTATCAATGAGAATAGATATAGACCCTAGCAGCCGAAGGAAGGGAGAAACACTAATTAACAAGCCAAAAACATGATATTGTACCATACACAATTAAATTACTCACAGACATATAGTTGTATGTGCCGACAAAAGTATTTGCCTGCCCAGAAGTGCTTGCCATTATTGCACTCACACCAAAATCAGTAATCTTCACTTCTCCTCTATGGTTTATCAACAAATTAGATGGCTTTAAATCCCTGTGTATAATGTGTTTTTCATGATGAAGATACAACAAACCCTTGAGCACCTGTAGCGATTATTAAAAAAAAAAAAAAAAAAAAAAAACTCCGTTATAAATCAAAGTAACTGGTATTTTTTTACAACTAAAATACTCACGAGGCACATACATATTTTACCTGTTTAATGATAGCAGCTAAATATGGCTCTGGGATTGTTTTAACCTTTTTAATAAAATCTGCTAGAGATCCACCATCCATGTACTCCAAAATGATTGAAATGGCACCATTATTGTAGAAAGATTGGTAGCACACCACAACGTACGGACATTGTGATGATTGATTAATTTTTAATTCCTGTGCAATCTGCCTTCTTGCAGACTCCTCAATGTTCATTGGAATAACCTGAAGTGGGAGAATACATTAGAAGTCTATAGATGGTGGAAAAAAGCTATAACAACTATGGCTATATTCTGATAAAAGTGTATTGTTGGATTGGATGGTTCAAGAATTAATTAAAGAATGATAATAAACACATGAAAGCAACCTATCAATCAGGTTTAGAGGAAGGGAGACCAAAAGTCATGTAATCCTACAAGAGATCTGTCTGAGATACATAATATTTTCGATAGGTTCAGTAATTAGAAATAAGAGGAACAATTAAATGGTTTTTCAGAAATATCTTATACACATAAATTTATGAAAAGAGCGAATTGCACGTTACCCCCCCCGAGGTTTGTCCAAAAACAGATGGAAACATAATTATAGTTTTATTGCACAAAATCCCCATAGTTAACGTTGACTTTTGTCAACGTTAACTCAGTGAAGGGCAATTTAGTCCTTTCACTCGAGATCTGGAAAATGACTCTCTTCATCATCTCACCCGCTCACGATCGCCGACCAACTTCATCGCCGATCACCACGCAAACCAAACGCAGAAAACTCTCCATTTCTCTCTTCCCTCTCTTCCCTCTCCAGTCCGTCCAGCTTCTCGTTCAGCTCCATCACAGGTTCACCACACAAACCAAACACATAAAACTCTCTCTTCTCTCTTCCGTCTCTTCCCTCTCCAGTCCACACAGCTCCATCACACACGTCCACCACAGAAAACCAAACACAGAAAACTCTCTCTTCCCTCTCCAGTTCGTTCAGCTCCATCACAGGTTCACCACACAAACCAAACACATAAAACTCTCTCTTCTCTCTTCCGTCTCTTCCCTCTCCAGTCCACACAGCTCCATCACACGTCCACCACAGAAAACCAAACACCAAAAAAAACCATCTTCATCATCTACAAACATAAAACCCAAACATACACACAGAAACCAAAAATAAACATGAAAAGAGTGATACCGCGTCATCGTCCAGATCGGAACGGGAAGCCAGATCTGGGCGACGGTGGAGAGGGAAGAGAGTGATAGAGCTGTGCGACGGTGGAGACGAACAGATTGGAGGAACGGGAAGCCAGATCTGAGCGACGGTGGAGAGGGAAGAGAGTGATAGAGTTGTGCGACGGTGGAGACGAACAGATTGGAGGAACGGGAAGTCAGATTTGCGCGACGGTGGAGAGGGAAGAGAGTGATAGAGCTGTGCGATGGTGGAGACGAACAGATTGGAGGAACGAAAAGTTCAGATCGATGGAGTGGAGGAATGAACTGGAGGAAGAGAGAGAAGAGAGAGAGGAGAGAAATGAAAAGTTTTAATGGTGGGTGAGAGGTGATGAAGTTGATCGGCGATGATGGTGAGTGGGTCAGATCAGTGGAGTGGAGGAAGAAGAGAGGGAAGAGAGAGAAGAGAGAAATGAAAAGTTTTAATGGTGGGTGAGAGGCGATGAAGACCAGCGATAATGGTGAGTGGCTCAGATCGGTGGAGATAGTATGGATCCTAGGAGAAGACCAAAATGCCCTTCATTGTTAACCAAAGTTAAGTTAAGTATGGGGGTCTTGTGTAATAAAAATATAACTTTATTTCCATCTGTTTTTGAGCAAACTTGAGGGGGTTGTTGTGCAATTCCCTCTTATGAAAATCAGACTACAATAATATCATGCATGCTACGTAATAATATTAGTTTAGATCATACTTCCCAAGATCTGAGAAATCATTTTGGTATTGATGCCCGTAAAAACAATACACAGAAACATGTGCCTGTTTGAAGTACAGAAACCATGGGCGAGAAGCACAGATGTTTTAAAAATTAAACTCCTATCAAGGGCATAATGTTTCGGCCAGCATTGCCACTATCCCATATAAATTCTTTCCCAACTTAAGAAGTTGAAAGAAATTTTTCATCCTACAAAGTCCAAGCAACCATTTTCATTGGGTCTGATAACTACTAAACATGAAATGGGAAACTTTGGGGAGCATTACTATGAATAAATTTGAAGCTTTAAGAACCAATAGAGATGTTTTTGACATTCAAATTAATAGTGTAGCATAATTCTAGATGCTTGATTTAGACTCCCTTTGTGAAAATCATTACAGGGAAACGTTTTTAAGCATTTTCCATCTGTTAGTGCAACATAAGAAAAACCTTCAAGGGAACAAAGTCAACTATTGAATCAAGCTTAAAATTTATAAAATGATAATTAACTTCAAAATTATTTCCAAAAACATTTTGCGACCCTTCATGACTATCATTGAAACTGACAGCATCTACTCATGTCATTCGCTCATGCCTATCCACAATCGCCATTCACTGATGACTATTGGCAACCATTCTCAAACAGCAAAAATCATTTTCTAGTATAAATCTTTTTCTTTGTGCCAGACACTGAAAAATCACATGAAAAATAAAACATCCTATAAATTTTCAACTGAAAATATTTTTCAGATAATATATATATATCAACCAAAAGAACAAGAAACTTGATTACCTTGAAAATTTTTGACACAAAACCTTGCTAAGAGTACACGAGAAAAAATTAATAAAATGTTGTAGTCATACCATCTAATAAAAGTAGAGACCAACAAGGAAAACAACCTTCAAATTCTTTCAAAGTACATAACTAACACAGACAAACACACTTGACTAGAAAAATAGACTATGTATGATGTGCAACACCGGCAAAGTAGATTGTACAATACCTTTAAAGCAAAAAACTGGTTCGTCCATTTGTGTTGCACCAATTGCACGGTTCCACCATTTCCCTTTCCAACAACTTTGATCGTGTCTATATCTTCCAAATTCAACTGGTTGTCTGATGGCTTAATCGGTGGCGGCTGAAAACACATGCACACACATACAAAAGATGAGACAAGAAATTACTCAGAGCACAGACCAAATTCATCTTTAGAAATAGAATAGTGCAAAAATACAAGTCCAAATGCAAAATCGAAAAAAAAGAACAACAAATAGATATTCAGTCATTGAAACCACCTCATCGTCAAAGGACATAAAACTGGACCATCCAGTGCTGTTGTTATAAGCCACAAACAATCAAAACATGAACTACTCTGTGCGTTAGATAACTCGAAGGACTTAAGCCATTATACGAAGTGCAAGATTAAAACATGGATATAATAAGTAACAATTTGGATTCTTTTATTCAAACAAGTGACTTTTAAATTCAAGAGCTAAAAGCTTAAAACATCCAAAACCCTGACAGCAGAAACAGATATTCTAAAACCCTTTTGTCCCATTATCACATTAAAAGTACTCAGATCACACACTACACAACCAAACGAATAAAAAGGAAAAAAATAAAAAACAAGCTTACAGCTTCAGTTTCACTTTGAGTGACAATTCGAACTCCATCTCTATTAACAAGCAGATCACCATCCATAAACGTACCGCTTTTGGTCCTGCCCAAATAAAAAAGACCGAAATTAGACAAACCCAAGAGTTCACATATACATATAAAATTATAAAACCACAAAACAATATAAAGACAGAGAGAAATACAGGAACTTGGCGAAGGACACTTCATCAGCAGGAGGGAGAGAGAGCTTGAGCTTGATATTAGGATTCAAGCCTCCCTTCTTCATGATTTTTTTTTTTTTTCCCTTTGGAGGGGGAGCAGAGTCGTTGCAAGTCTTTGATAAGGAAAAACTCAAAGACCCGAAAGAGGGAGTCTGGAGCTGGAGAGACCAAAATATGTATTTAAAATTTTTTTCTAAGAAGAGAAATAAAAAATAAAGGTGATGTGTGGGACATGAATTAAAAATATGATGTTAAAGACTTATGACTAGTGAGTAAGTTGGTAGGTGAAGACCAGTCACACCATTTGCAGAAACCTGCAGGAAGAAAGACACTTTTCGTTTACTTTTCTTTATTTTGCCCGCGCCCTACTCTTAAATAATAGAGATAATCTTATTTTTGGCTGTAATGTCAAAATTACAAATTATTTTTAAAATTATTACTATTTTTTTTGTCATTTTAAAAAATATATTCAACTTTTTTATAATTTATAAAAATATTTTAAAAAAATTTACCATCAAAGTTAATTTTAAAAATTAAAATTTAATCGTTTAAATAAAAAATAAAATTATAAAAATATTTTAATTATTTTAATTATTTAAAATAATTACAATAAGAGATGAAATAAGATCCTTCTAAATTATAATATTAAGTGATTATAGTACAACACAAATGGAAAGCGGAATTTTTTTCTTTCGTTTTTTATTAGCCTTCTCTATTCTTTGGTCAAATACACCTGTTTTGACTGGACCACCCAATCTGATTTTCTGATTTTGTTCCAGTTAAGCGATTCGTCGTCATATTGCTCCTGCAACCAATTCGCAGAGACCTACCATATGTACATAGCGTGCATACTTTACGCAAATGAGTACGTTAGCCCCTAGATGTATAGAAATGTTTTTTATATGTATACAGGAATTTAACTACTTATAAAAAAAAAGAAATAGCAAATTGACTAAATTTATTTTATGTCCGCTTAAAACCCATTTGTTTGTTCTCTTTTGTTGCACTATGGAAGTAGGTTGACCAGTCAATGACTTGATAGGCAGAGGAGATTATCTTGAGCTCTCTTGAAAATATAGTAGTAATATCTTCTATGCTCCCAATCCCATAACCCCAACCCAGCAAGTACTATTTTATAGTAAGCCACATTTTATGGAAGCAGAATATGAGAATGACAGTTTTGTTCTCATGAAGTTGTACAGGTTTTAAAATCATCCTGGATTACGTAAATGATGTGATCAAATCTCAAATGAAATTTGGTTGGATTTTCTGCTACAAAACTTCAAGTTATTAATAAGATAAAACACTGACCAATCCAAATAAGTGATTCACTTGGAAAAAGGTTGATCAGATTTGTTTGACCAGGACATTGATAAACAGTCCTCGTGATGGACAGAACCATGGTTACCCAAATCTAGAGTGTGAGTACACATCATCCTGGCTGAGACACATTGCCATGGCAGAGAAATGAAATAACAATTAGAAAGTTGGGCATAATGCATGCCAACAGAAATGTTACAAACAACATTCATTAACTACATTGTCTTATAATGTCCTAGAAGAAGTGTTATCTTATAACAAGTGTATTATTCGGGCTCTTTCACTATGTGAAATGTCGAGAGATTTGGATCTGTATTGATGATAATTTCATCAAGCGTTGATGAAAGCCAGATTGAAGAAAATCAGAGAAAACAAGATTCAATAATTGAGTATTTCATTGATGTGTATAGTCTACTTTCTCATACATTCTAGAATGATCATATTAGCCTTAACAACCTGATTGATTTGCAGTGGCTTGAGCTGGACAAACTGAAGTCTTAAGTTGATGGAATTGTTTTCTTGTAACTGAAGGTACAATTGATGTCTCAGCTGAAGCTTGACAAACTGAACTCGTTTTATCAGCTAAAGCTTCAGAATACTGTGCTTCTTTTCTTGGAGCTGAAGGAATAGTTTCAGCTTTATTCTTCATACGCTAATCTCAGAATGTTTGCTCTTTCAATTTGCCGAGTCCCACCTTACATTGCTAAATCAAGCATAAGATGCATCATAGAGATTTATATAGCAAATCAAAGAAGAATGTCAGATGTTTGTTATTGCTTTTCAGTGGGAATCATATGGTCCAAGCACCCAAGATTTTCATTCATGAAAAAAAAAAAAAAATTCACACTCCAACAGAAGCAAAACATTAATCTTGTTGTATCTAACATTACATTACATCACCGTTGATCACCTGTAAGGAACTATATTATATACAAGTATGTCAGAATTTCACGAAAATTTGAAGCCCTCAACAAAAATTGAGCATTCCATATCATTCTTGCTACCCTCTGTACCCTTGCATATATAACCGAGACAAATACACCAAACAGACCTATTTTAAGAGTCAATAACGTTGAAGGAGAATTTCGATAGCAGCTGAGGAACCCCAGATATTATTGGTCCATATGTCTACAGCACACAAGACAGAAAAACGTAAATAGGTTAAATCCACCTGCCACATAAACCTCAGTAAAACCTTATGATTGGATAAACAAGGACACTGGATAGTAAAATCCTAATTTCATAACCAAGGATTTTAAACAGTTCCGTGCATCATGTATTGCTTTCGAAAACAAAATCAGGTAACATTAATTTGAAGAATTAATAATGGTCATCAAGGTATGAAAGTATATGCTAATATTGTCTTTATTTCAAATTTTCAGTTGAAAAGGGTCATAAAAATTGCAATTAAGAATATAATAAAGTTGCCTCTCGTGTTTTCTTTCGAGATACATATATTATAAATCGCCTCAGATCTTATGTAATATAAATTACAGTTGTCCTGGATAAAATCCAAAAGACATCCAAACATCCATAAATTGTAATCTATCATGTTAAAAATTTACCTTGTGATTTTCATGAATCTGGCACAATGGAACAGCAAGTAATTTCATATTCTTCGGTACAATGAACTTTCTACTCGCTGGTAACTTCACAAGAAAGAGTTTTGTGCACTCCTATAAAATAGACAAAAACACAAGAACTAATGAAGTTATTCCGTCTCAACCCAAAAAGGAATAAAGTTTGGTATACCAACCCACCTTTGGCCGTTTTACATTAGGAGGCAAGTATGGAAACAGCAATGTTTCAAAATCAGGCTTCCACCACATCCCAAGGCATTCATTAACCTAGACATCGAGAACAATTTAATCTTCAATTATGCAATGAGAATGCACAAAAGTAGCGATATAATCGGAATAAAAAATCATCAGTTACCTCCCAGCCAATCTCGTTACTATCTTCATTGAGAGAGAGTTTTCTTGTAAGCTTACGTTTCAATCCATCAATATCTGCAAATCCAATCGTCCTATTCCAGTAACTACTTAACAAACAATCCTAAGCTACAACTTTTTGGAAGTTTATAGTGTATTGATATAAATGCCTCAATGATCATTAATTTACCTGATTCACCTGGTCTCAAGCGACCACCAGGAAGCTTAAAGATGGAATTCCTTATTTGTAACAACAACACATGGGGGTGTTTGAACAACTCAACCTGATTCAACAAAGTTACATTTTTCAACAAAACTATTATATCTATTAATTTACTATTCAGGGGAAAAAGGAGTAAATATCAAGCTGTCTGGCAGATTAATTCCCAGAACAATGTGGCAACCAATGATCTAGAATAGAAATATTCTCAGAAAACCTCGAGAAGCATAAAATTCCATCTCCGCCTTTTGTTTTCGAAAGGGAACAAGAGTTAACAGCAAAAGTTACGCATTAATTAATATTAACAAAAGCCATTTAAGGAATCGAGGATAGGAAAATATGACACTCAACATCAAACAGACAATTCTAATTACTTTATAGTTTATATTCAAAAGATTCTTCAACTACTACACCTACATAACCATCAGATAACAAAATAACTATACCATCAATCACACTCATTTATCAGATGGTCTTAAGTCTAGCAATCAACCCCAGTCTCACCAACCAAACTTATTCATTGAAACAATCACCGTATTATATATCATATCATAATAAACCAATAGGTGGCAAACCGGTGTCGAAAGCAAAACTGGAGCCCGATCCCTATATCAAAACAGAGATTCCTAATCGAGATTAAAAATCCTACTGCCTTGGACTCCGTAGATTCCCATGGGAATAGTTTCTGCAAGGCATGATTTGATAATAGAATCGTCTTTTGTACCTGCCGCACTCGAAGCGTGGAAAGAAAAGTCCTCCAAGCCTTAAAAACCTACTTTGAAGTTTTATAAGTTACTCAAATTTCATGAACTCTTACAATTGTCACTTCAACAAATTTCATTAATTTCGTTGCATTCTTTGTCTCTACTTAAAAGAAGCATGTTAGTTATCCGATGATCAAGAACCAAATTGGCATCATAAAATCAACAATTACTTTTCTAGCAATTTTTATCCAGAAGATGACAAGGTCAAAAATTCTCTCAGTTTTAGGATCCTCGTAAGTCGTAACTCTAAAGAGTTACCTTTCAAGTATCCAATCATAAACTAGTAAACACCAATAAGTGAAAAATAAAATGACTAACCAAAATAACTGCTTCAACACAAGTCCTCAACCCATGAGCAGCGTAACTAAACACAACCATCAGAAAAAATAAAAACAAACAAGAAAACAAAACAAAACAAAAGTCAAAATCAACTATTGAAAATAAAAAATTAACAATAAAAGAAGAAAAAATAAAAAAGTACTTGGATTTCATTCTTAGAACACGATCAGCTAGAGTCTCATCTTTAAAAGGAATGGCATCTTTGGAACCAAAGTAGTAGCTACTAAGTGGGTATATATCTACAACGTAACTTTGGTCGCTGCTGCTTTCATGGGTACCAGTGTTATTATTGATGTTGTTGTTGTCGACTGGTACTCTCATATCATCAGACATATTAACGCGAAGGGAGGATATTTAAACAGTGAAAAAGAAGGAGAGAGTTGGAGAAGGTGCAAGAAAAAGTAGAGAAGGGCATAGAGAGGTGAGTTTAAATAGAGAGCGGTGTGGGAACGTGGCGGTCCAGAGAGTACCGGACTCCGCGTACACTGTACACTGATTGGTTAGTATTTGACAACTTAATAGCTACGGACATGTTTAACGGGTGGAAGCTCCTTTGTTGATTGGGCTTCCACTTCTGTTTTGTTTTGTTTTTTCGGCCCCCGTATTGGGCTTCTTGCACACTTGCAAATGGTTACTAAATTAGGTATTAAGGAGAATTAGTTCCCCTCCTAACGATACGTAGATTTAAAGGGTTTGACTAATTTATTATTTGATAAAATTATTTATTAATAATAATTCTTAAATTGGTAATAAGAATATCAAACCGTTATATTGGTTGTAAGATTATCCGTCAAATATTTCTTACATATTTTCTTCAAAAGAAAAAAAAATCCCCTTAGTTAAATTTTGATTATTGAATAAATATTTATACTATATAAATAGTAATTGATTTCAGCAAGTTTTGGTCAACCTCTGATTTATTGATTTTAATAAGTTCCATGAACCTTTAATTCTTTCACATGTCTAACTGTGTGTTCGAAATAATAATAATAATAATAATAACAACGGAGGAAAAATGTAGTAATCATAATTTAACTTTATGGAGTTATTTGATTTGGTTTTATAAGTTGATGAGATAATTATTAGTTTGTATACCTTAAAACTTTGTAATTTTAAAGTTCATAGTAGTTATATTAGATTAATTTAATGTATATTTTTATTTTTTAAAGGAAAATTTTTTATCTCCTTTATATAGGTGTTATTCGATTACATAAAAGGCTGTTATGAAATCAATCTTTAACTTGATCATATTATTTATTATTTAAATCATATATAAAAGGCTGTTTTATGAAGTCGATTCTCAACGAGATCATATGTACTCGAATAGGACTATTCAATATACATGATCGTATGATTGCACAAATCTCCTTTGGTAAATCTACCACGTTTTTTTTCCATTTTATATTACTTGTATCAAAGAAGACTGAATCTAATTAATAAATATTAATTGATAATGCAACATCATGAGACTCCTATTATCACATGTTTTGAACAATACTTAACTTAGTTATATGGTCTTCACGGGTAGTAGATTGATTAATACCATTAAACAATAAATGTAGAAATTATTAAATTATGATTTAATGCTTTCTTTGAATAAATATTATATATATATAATCTAATACTGCATATGTTCTCAATAACATTGCCGCACCACTAAACTTGTTACATGCATGTTTCGCTTCAAGGTATTAGATAAGACAATGGAAGTTGGTAGAAGCAAAACAAAAGCAGGTTCGTTAAAATATTCAAAAGGGCACCATCACCGACTTGGCCGGCGCCGGTGATCAAATGGCATATTGGAAGCCTGGCAATTGTTTATTGGCTGGATTAAAGTTTATTATTTCAAATTTAATTAGGTAAAGTAATTAAATAAAGTTACTATTCACTTTCTCGACCACATTAATATGGTTTTTTTTTTTTAAGATGCACATTAATATTGTTTAATCTGGAATGATAAATCTCAATCTCCCAAACCCAATATTTATTCAAATAATAAAACAAATCAAGATGTTTTAATGGTGATTAGCGGTAGACACGTATCATAGCACCATTGTAGCTCATTGATTTGTCAAAAGTCCGATGGACTAATGAGAAATTAAAGCCAAAACCATTTATGAAGTTTAATGTTTATCCTTAAATCGCGGCTGTAGATAACAAGTTTGGTCAATTAATTGACTAAAAGCTTTGCCGCATTAAGATTTCCATAGTTTTAAGTCTACGTCTTTTGCATCCAGTAACGTTAATCTTTCTTGTGCTAGCACATCAAGATCAAGCTTCTTTCCATGTGCGCAGGTTTTTCTCATACGAAAAGTTGACGGGCAACTGACATTACCGGATCATGCGCCTAACACCAATTCTAACCACCGTCAACTTGCCCATTTTATAAACTATGATATTTTTTATTGTCTATTTGACTAGTCATTTGGTTATCCAAGTAGTTTCTTTCTTTTTATTTTATTTATTTATTTTAAGGATTATTGTTTTTCTATTATTTGATAAAAGTTTGAAAGGATTACTTAAATTTTGTATTTTATCCATTATCGTCAATGTGGTTTAACACTAGGGAGATGTTCGTTTACCCTGATTGGTTCATGTTGTAGAACTGTAGATGATATTTAAAATAAACTGTGTACCATAGACATTTTTTATACAAAAAATTTAATTTTTAAAAAATTAAAAGTTTTATGTTAAAAATGACAGATTGAAGGATGATAGTTTATGCCTTTATGGTGGATTGGCATAGGATCGCATACAAATTTTATACGTGAAAAAGAAAATGTGATTATTGAAAAAAAAAAGGAAAAAAGAAAATTATATATATATAGACAACTTGAGTAGAATATGTTCAAATTTAAAATAGGGGAAAAATCATTTTAGTCCCTGACTTTTGGGAAAGTGTTAAATTTTTAACTATGTTTTCTAAAAGGACAAAATGAACCTTAACTTTTTGAAAAAATATCAAATTAGTCCCTCTCATCAGTCAACTAACGGTCAAACCTAATGGAAAACATGAAAAGACTAATTTAACCCTGGATACTATTAAAACAGATAAAAAAATCATTATATCCTCAAATAAAGTAAAATATTACAATAATATATAATTATCAAAATACCCTTAATGAGTTACATATAATTTTCATAAAGTTACAGTTTTACCCTTAGAAAATTTTTAATTGGGCGTAACTTTGTTTGAGGATCTTATATATATTTATTAATTGTAAAATTATCATTTTACCCTTACAATTAAAAATTTTCATTAAATCTTTATTCATGGGTGTGATTTTTTTTTTTTAATTTCTACTTTAGCTTGTAATTTTTGTTTTTTTTTTTTTCAAAATTTCTGCTCTAACTTTTAATATTTTTACAGTTCTACTCTTGCTCCATCTGTTTAATATTTTTGTTGTATCTATTAATTTTTTTTAGTCTATAATATTATATATTTGAGATCCATATATTTATGGTACAATTGGTATATGCTTTGAGATAATATTCATATTTAACAAAATGATTTTTTTTTTTAAATAATTTTGTCGAACGAGATTTTTTTTTTTTAAATTTTTTTCTCATTTGTTTTAAATGATTTTTTTTCACTTATTTTATCTTCCTTTTACATCTTCCTTCATTATAATTGAAAATACCAATTTTACCCCCATTTAGTATGCTATCAGTTAAGTTTGACCGTTAGTTGACTGATGGAAGGGACTAATTTGACACTTTTCTGAAAAGTTAAGGTTCATTTTGTCTTTTTAAAAAATATAGTTAAAAAATTGACATTTTTCCAAAAGTTAAGGACTAAAATGATTTTTCCCCTTTAAAATATGATAAAATATTGTCTTTGTTGTACACCAATTCTTAGTTTTTGATGGGCTAAAATATGCGACTTTATCTTCTAAGATATTGTATTTTTGCAAAACGAGAATGAGGATGCCTGCAATTTATTATTAGTTTATCCATTACCACCAAAGCGATTGTAGATCTTTTTCTTTTGAAAAAAAGAAATAATAAATCCAAAGACAGAATAACTATGGCAAAATGTCATAAAATTTATTGTGGTTTATTAATCTATTTTTATATTCAATTTAATAGTCACATAGATGGACAGATGCCAAATGCTCCCTTGTATTGAACGCTTTGAAACTCATCTAAAGTCTCAATAATATACCCACCAGAAGCACCAAAACCATATCTTTATTTATTTTGGAAAATCAAGACAAAACTATCAATATTTAAATCGATCAACATTTTTATTAGGCACACAAATCATGTCGACGACTTTGGACAAGATGAGACTATAATTATTTCTTTAAATAAAGCATTTCGGTTGGAGTTGGTCAATTATCATAATTGGTGTACCAATTTATTCATAGTACACCATCAAATGAGTATTACATATAATTTTATCATGATTAAGTATTCATATCATAAAATTAATTATCAACAATCCAATATTATCATTTTTTTTAAATAGTATATTCTTTTAACAGTAGAAACAACTACATAGCACTTATACTACACATACACGTGCATTTTGTTATAACCAAACTAACTTTCAAAATCAAACAAAGAAGCACATCCTTACTTATTATCTATAGTTGTTTATCTCTCTATTCATTAAAAGTGGTAATGATTTGAATCTCATCAAATATATTATATAAATTCGATCATATATATATCCCAATTAAATAAAAAGATATTCAAACCATACATAATTGATTTATAAATTTGTGATCCATTTAATGTGAATTTTATAATAAAAGGAATAAGGAATATGGTCACAAATATATACAAGGGCATTGTTTAACTCAATCATTGCATTTGCCGGCAGCAACAACAAGTCGGCCAATTTAAATAGAGAACCAGGAAAGGAAAGTGATATCCCAACTAAGTGGGCATTAATAGCAAGCCAATAGAAATCCGTACATACGAAGAATACCGAGGAGTCAAAGCGAGGGCATTGTTGTCATTAAGGCGCTTTATCCAATCAAATTGCATTATTGTACTTTCTAGTACCCAATTTTTCAATATGTAAAATTATTGCATTTAGTAATTAAAGGCGATAGAACAAACAGGATCCCGTTAAAAAAGGACATTATAATGATTTTCCTTAGAAAATTGAAAAAACGAGAGATAAATTGAGGGTCAAATTTTCTTTTAGATTTTAAATCAATTAATTTCTTGATCAATTTTGTAATATCTACAATCTGATTTTGTGCCAAAATGATATTACAGCACAATCACAACGTTGTCTATTTGTCTCTGGCATTTTCACCCCTCCAATTATAGAGGAAGATAAATTCAATTTCAATTGTTAGGTTCAATAATTTATTTTTTATTTTTTTCCAAAATGGTTTTAGAAATATGTTTTGGGAATTGTTTATTATCTTTTTAACATTCTTGCTTTCTAGTCTTCTAGATTTAAATACCTTTGTTTAGAACAAAAATTAAACATGAGAACAAACTAAATCATATATAACTTGAAACCACAATTAGTACAGTTATGAATACGATGAACTTGACACCAGATTACATAATTTTTGTTGAAAAAAAAAAATTGATAATTTTTAATTGATGTTATCATATAAGTATGAAGAGCTTGTAATTATATCACTTTAAAATTTTGAAAAATTGTAATCTAATTGGTGTGGCGCCATGAGTGTAAAGTGCATGTTAATAAACTACTTAAAATTTGATATCTTATTTAAAAAAATAAAAGAATAAAATATAGCAAATAAACATTACTTTCAATGCAATTACCTTGTGAAAACATCTCTAATGATAATCTAATTGACATGGCTTCATAGCCATGAAAAGCACTCCACTAAATTATTTAATTTATTACTATTCTTTGAAAAGTAATTACTTAAAATTAAAAAAAAAATATATTTTTTAACTTAAACATGAAAAGAAAAAATATTAAAAAATAATTTTTTTTGGCATTACGTTCAATACAATTATTAGACTAAAACAACTTATATTGCGGAATAAAAATAAATTTGGTGGAAGTGACAAAGAAAGGGCAGCATTGTCAGCTTACAACACATTAATATCGAAGAAGACCACTTGCTTGTCATTTAGAACACTTGTCTCTCCCTAACCACAAACCCTTTATTCTTCTCTCTTTTGATCTCCAAATACACACAAATCAATCCAAATTTCTTCTCTTCAGTATTGGGCAAGTTTCTTTTCTTTTTTTCTTTCTCTCTCTCTATTGTTTTGGTTGTATGAAACAATAGAGGTTGAAGAGTAGATGTTGTTCTTGTTTTCTTGATTTTCTAGGGTGGTTTAGAGAAACTCTTGCTTGAAATTGATAAAAGTTGAGGAATTGTGTAGAACTTTTCATTGGTTAGTCTTTGTATGTGTGTGTGTGTGTATGTGTTGAAGTTGATTTGGTATCTGTTGACTGAATGATGTTGTTGTACTAGTTGATTGTTGTGTTTGTTTGTAGAATTCAACCCCAGAAGGCAGAACCAACTGATTTTGTTGATTTAAAATCTTTTTTTTTTTTTTCAGTTTTTTGGCAGTGATTTTGGCATGTGAATTGAATCTTGATGTTTGATAATTCTCAGTTAATTTTGTTCTATGTGAAGTACTAAGTGGTTCAAAACACGATTTTGATAAAGCATTTATAGGGTTGGTTAAGACTTGCTTTGTTTTTTCTCCATTGTTGTGTAGAATTGGTGGTTACTTGAAATCGTAGATGGGAAATTTGGTAGGACTATAAATATCTGAAAATTGAACTGAAACTTTTCATCTTCTTGATGCAGTGCTTTTTTGTTGGTAGCTCTCTAACTGAGGACTTCAACAAGCCAGATACATCTGCTTTGGCACACATGGATCAAAGTACCGATCTTTATTGATTTTGTATCTTTACTTGCACTTTCTTTTAAAACATGCGTACAGTTAGACTGATCAAAATGGAAAGAGACTAGCTTTATGTAATGGAGGACCATCTAGTTGGGATAAGTTCTCTTGTTTCTGGCTCGTATAAGCTGGAATGAGACACCATTTGGTGCACAAGATGGTATAAGTGAAATCTGAATCAAATTACTGAGTAGAGTTGACAATTTGATACATTGCTTCTTTTATCCATTTATTGTTAAAAAAGTTCAATAATTTTTCCATTGTCAAGCTGCCAAGTGGTCGATGCTACGAGTTAATTAACATAACTTTATCTAAATTTAGATTATGAAGCTGCTTTAAGACAAGTATAATATTGGTGTTAAACTAAAAGCTCAACAGTGGGAGACAGCTTTTGTATTCATGATACATCCTTTTTTGCATGTGAATTTCCCAATTTATCTTCCGATGCCGATACACATCCACATGACTTCTGTGTATTACTAAACAGTTTTTCTCGTTTAGACTATAGAAAATGGTATTTATCTGCCAACAAACAACTAATTGTGGGAATATTTAGATTCCAGTGTCCTCTACGTTGGGATGATAATAAAAAATTGACTGAATTTACGCCCATAAACTTCCTACAATCTAACATCTATAATCTGACTGATTCTAGCAGAAGTAGGAAAATTATAACGATTAATACGAAAAGATAGATGAAGTTGTAGACTTCCTGATTACAAAGCATGACTTCGTGGTTTCACAGGTACTACTACTGAGGAGAAGGGGAATTTGAAAAATGACCTTGAGCTGGTTAAATCAGTCTCTGATAAGCATCATGATCTTCTGAGGCCATCTGCTCGATATTATTCAGTATTTAAAGGTAGTGATTCTCTAAGGACTTGATACATATTAGAGACGGGGTTTTCATGACTTTTCCTGCAGCAACGTAACTGTTTCTCTTATGTGTAATTGGATTATGTATCTTGTCTATTGCTTTGTTCATGTCCTTTGTGTAGGTGTCTCAGAAGCATTCATGATTTATACTTTCTCCTCCAGTATTTGCAGTTGAAATTGGAATATTTGGAACCAGTGCTAGAATAATTTCATATAGTTGAGTCCTCTATCTGGCATTACATTTTGACTCTTAAGTCTCTAGCGTTATTTTAGATGTGTAACAACATGGCCTATCATGGAAAGCTTTTTAATATTGTGCAAATAAATTTCCACTTTCTATTAGACTACAGTTCACTTGCGCCTGCACATGTAAAGTAATTTAATTGACACCTAAGAGTAGTTCTTTTTCCCTCTCCATCAGCATTAGTTTTGCTGAATTCTAGTTGTTTGTTTCTGTTGTCAAACTTTGCAATCCCAGTGCAAGTGTTAAACTTCTTAAAATAAGCATCAAACTGATCCATTGATCTATTGTCACACTGTATTTCTGTTGTTCTGCCACATCTTGAAAGCAATTTGTGCTTTTTAGCTGAAAGTATACCAGTGCACTGACACATTTTGGTAATGGTAGGGCAAGCACCGGATGCTACTGATCGTGAAAAAGGGAGATACACCCCCCTCATTAGAGATCCAGAGGATTTCCAACTAGGAATTTACGACAAACCCCTACCATGCTTTGGTTGTGGAGTAGGATGGTTTTCGTGAGTATTTTTCATTTTCCCTCCATTTCTGACCCAGTTCTTCCCCAATCTCATGGTTATATCTTCTGCTACAGTTTTCTTTTAGGATTTGTGTTTCCACTGATGTGGTATTATGCTACATTCCTTTATTTTGGAAATTACTACCGCAAGGATCCCAGGGAACGAGCAGGCCTCGCTGCTTCTGCGATTGCTGTGAGTTCTCTCACTCTCTCCCTCTCTATCTTGCATTATTAATTCACAATTAATCATCATAGCTGCTTTAAGATTGACCATTAGGTTCATATCATTCTTTGCCTTCTACACCCATTATTATGATATCATTCTTGCATCTTCAACCTTTCTTAGTTTTGTAATGTTGTATCTTTGTCATGTACACTAGGATTTAAATGCTAATATTTTAAGTTATTGTTGTTGCAGGCAATGGCGTGTTCTGTAGTGTTGTTGGTCATTGTGGTTTTTCGACTATTATGGTTTGGTTTCTGATTGAAAATTGTGCTTTCGGTGCCTTTATACATGTCCACGAAAAACGAGAGCATAATAGTAAGGAATTGCGTGCATATGAAGATTATAATGTTTGAACGAGAGAGAGCAAATCAGCATTCAAGAGATTTCGAAATGTGTATTTATTGTTGAAATTGAAACTCCCAGTACTCATTGATCGATCAACCATACCCATAGGGATGCATGTATAGTAGAGAAATTGTTTCGATTTACAGGGTATACAGAACAATCTTTTACAGGCCTTAATGAACAGATGAAATTTTAAGGACATTGTTGCTCAGTGGGCAATCTGATCAGATAATAAATAAACCAAATTGTTGATTTGTTGATATTGATTTCAATAGCTGTTATTAACCATATAATTGTTGGCGTTCTTACTTGATTAGAACTGTAAAATTAATTAAAAAGGCATTTCTTCACAAAGTTCCATTGCTTAATGACATTTAGGTGGATCAAGTAGGAGGATCATGAAAATCCGCTCGCACAACTCAAATCAGGACTTCACAGAATGCAAATATCATTGTGCCTATTTAGACCATACTACTAGTACCAGTTTGTGCTTTAGAAGTGCTTTGCATAACACAATGAACTAACAAGGACCACTTCGAAACCAAGAAAATAATATCAACATTCAAAAGAAACAGAATTCTTCTCTATAATATCATCGTACGAAAACAATTCTCTAGGCTTTTTTTTTTTTTTGGGCTTTCTTAAAAGACGGGACTGGAGCATACAAATCATTCGACTCCATATCCTCGAAACAAAACCTTTAGCTCTCAAAACTGGATCATTAATCGGTTGGCTATGAGTCAAATTCCTGGCAAGAACACTAGGCTGAGCAACTATTTGATTGATGTTATCATCACCCCTACTTTCTTTCAGTCTTTAGCCACTAGACGTACATATTTGTCATCAACCATGAATCTGGAGCTTGAATTGATCTGCAGCAACAAATTTAAAACCAAATTCTTTTAATGGACATAATAGGGAAACAGAAGAATTCATCTTTATGTAAATTACCAATAGATAAACCCCAAAAAGAAAATGATAACAGAGACAAGAACATAGCCTCTTCCCGCAAGCTAACCTTGTGCTCAAATTTATTACTGAGTTGGGTCTCATCATCCTGTATACCCGACTCCTTCAAAGACTTTAGCACAAGTTTTCTTAGTTTTTTCAGCTTCATAACTCCACCTGGATTCTGCCTCACATCAGAAAATTACAACAATTAGATAATCGGGTAGTGGACAGTGATCTACCCCATTGTAGAAAAAAGAAAGACATTTCACTTCATGCTGTCAAGTTTATCTCAACAATAGCAATATGTAAAGAAGTTGATAAAGCAGACATGCAAATGATCATGCTAGTAAGGGTTATTTGCCATATCGAAACAAGATTAAAATGCAAAATATTGATATTATACAAAGTACATACAGATTTCAGGGCTGATGAGATCATCTTCTTCCACTTTATTTTCCTTTTGGTGCCTTCATTTGTATTCATACAGAAAGATTCTACCACATTCTCTTCTTTAAGCAACGCATGTTTGGATTTCTTGGATGACCTCTCTGCTTCCTTTGTCTTTGCTGTTTCAACCTGGATCACTTCCCCAGCACCACCTTCATCTGGAGTATCTTTTGCTGTCTCTTTAACATCATTTTCACGTTCATGAATTTTTCTCTTTTTAGTCGATGGCATGTTTCCATTCAGTGATTGTGATTCCTCATGTACAGTGTCCACTTTAGGAAGATTTTCCAGTTTTGTTTCCTCTATGTGATTATCATTTGTTGGTTTACCATTTGATGTATTCTCTGTCGAACCATTCAAAACAGCCACTTCTTCCATCTGTTTAGGTGGTTGGTTGGCAGCATGGTGAGCTCGAGCCTTAGCCCTATGCTTCTTTCCCTCAGCATGAAGAAGCAGTGTCTGCCTACTTGTAGCCTTAGTGTTGCACAGGCTGCCAAACAAAATTATATAAACAAAGGTTTTTCATATCTCAATCGTAACAATATAAATATTTCGAATACAATGTACAAGATTATCTATCTATCACCAATCTCAGAAGCTTGAAGAAACAAAATAAAAAAACTTTCCTTCAGTATTTTAAGTTGCACGTGAACAGCATCTCTATCAATTTTATAGGCATCCTCAATAGTATAAGTCCAAATTTGAGCCAGAGAAAGAAAAATAACTTCTGTCAATGGCCAGTTGTCTTAGAACTTGGGCTAAACATTCACACTATCTGTGGTTAAGTGAAGAAAAAATTGGGAAGCGAGATGGAAGGAGGGTAGAGAGAGAGGAACAAGGAAAGAAGGAAATGAATTTTCATCTTCCCGTCCTAATCAATAGGATAGAGGGAAAGAAAATGGTTGTCAATTTCATATGCCTCTCATCGATTCTTTCTAAATTACTGGGAAAGTGGCCTCCCTCTTATCATTTTCATTCCATATTCCTACCAAACAAAGTACAAACTACAAAATATTGACTCGGGGAAAAAGACCAACACAAACCAACAGAACAGCTCGGAACTTCATGGGCAATAAGCTAACAAAATCGACAGGAGATTTGCATTCTCACTGCACTGAGTACAATTTCATCAGCAGTCCTCATTCATAGCATGACAAACACTGGCTCTCTTCAAACATTCCCTTCCTAATGCGAGTCTCACTCAAGTCATGCATACATACTTCAATTCTCAATTCTCACCACAAAAAAAACTACACTTCCATTTGTTCCCTCATCTAAGACAAATCGGAAATGGGAAACAAACAAGGAGAAGAAATACATACCTACAATACCAAGGAGGTCGTTCAGATAATCCAACATTGATATCAACTTCAGGTTTTTGCTTAGCTTCCTTGTTGGACTTGGCAGTAGCACCGTTCGACACTTTACCTAGACCCTTCGGACCATATTTCTCCTGAAACGAAAAATCCAAACATCATCACCAGACGTTCAAACTCAACTCCTATTTACCAAACATAATCAAACAACTACAGGATCTATCCTAAGTTCATCGAATCCACTTAAATCATCCAGCGGACAAAACCAAAGCAACTAGAATAGTTACGGGCAATTAAAATAGCAATAAATTGAATGAACATAACAATTGAGAAAACTCACAGCTTCAGTGATGCATTGTGTGTGGCTCTGAACACTTTGCTGCCCGAATATTTCTCCACAGTCGATGCAAGATAACTGAAAAACAAATCAACAGAATCGAATCATCAATTACGATTATGAGTCGAATATTATAAAAATTAATACATTACTCAGAGCAACGAAGCAGAGGGGGGTATTAGAAACTGTACCCTGAACGCAGAGCAAATCCTGAAGTGATTTGGAAGCTTGGGTTTCTTGAGGTTCTCACCGCAATCTTCACACTGAAACCACACCATCTCTACTTTGCGGAGCGAAACACAGGGGAGGGTAGTTTGGGCTTTAAGGAGTTTTAGGGTTTTAATGGTGACTCCTCGTACTCAAGCTTGAGTTGGAGAAGCTTCGGGACCCAATCAAAAATATAAAAGATGCAAACGATTCGTTTTAGGCCTCAATCCACTTAAACGCACCGTTTATTTGTATTTACTTGTGGCGGGAGAGACTATTGTTTAGTGCAAATTTGGGTTTTGATTTTTAGTTGAATAAGACTAATTTTGTTGAAGATGAAGTTTTTTTTTTTTTGTTGAATAAGACTCATTTAGTCTTTTTCACACGTTTGATCATTCATCATTTTAAGTTAAGAGACCAATCTAACAGCAAGGGATGTAGCTACAACACTACGATAACGTAAGATAATATTTGTATAATTATATATTAAACTCACAAATTCTTTTAATCATGTCAAATGTGAGGGTTGTGTATGCAATTTATCCAAAATTATGAAAGTCTTTAAGAGAATTCATGATAAAGTAGAGAATTTGATGAACAAAGAGGAATGAGAAAACTTGCTCTTTTAACTATTATTATGTTGTTTTTTTACCAGAGAATCTCATTCTAATTTGGGTGTGCACGGGAAATATTAGAGAGACTATGACTTTCTTGTTTGACTCGTTGCTTTCTTTTTCTTCAAAGGTTTACTCTTGAGAAAATTTATTGAGGAAAGAAAATCTTGTATGGGTCTGTCTCATTATCGATATAACAAGATAGATCAACGAGAAAGGTAAGAGAGGTAAAAAAAAAATTCAATAAAAAAATAAGAGAAAAATAAATGATATTATTTCATTGATCTATCTCATTACATTAGTAATAATGTACTGAGACGAATCAATAGAAGATTTTTTCTCATCGAGGAGCAAATATCATAACCTAAAATCTATCTCGACAACTTAAATATCCAATCATCAACAAAGATTCTGTCACATCACAAGGATTTCTAACTTTTCATCATTGTTAATATTTTCTTTCCTTTTTATTTTTTTGGTTAAAAATCGAATGTTATTGATTTTTTATCTTCAAGGTTATGTTACTACATATAGGTTTTGTTGGGACCTCAACTTAATCAATCACTCATTTATTCTCATAGGGTTTTAGTTTTTGCTTTTGTCAATGTCCGGAATTAACCGATTAGGTTCGTTTCTGATTCAAGCTACAGTTTTGGATTTGTTGTTATATGATTGGTTAAGCGAGGAGCAAACAGAATAAACGAAGTCAGGAAAGAGAGAATGAACACGAAATTTTAAGTGGTTCGACCCAAAAAAATGTTTACATCAACTGTACATTCTCTCACTATTTTAACAGGGTAACGACACTCAAGAGATGTATATGTTTACAAAGGAAATCCTCCCATATTTATGGAAGGGGGGAGGAACTGCAGTAGAACATAATAAAATAATGTACAGTGAGACAAAATTGCAATGATGGGTTACATTTAATGTGTCTTAATCATATTTAATTTAATGCACCTGGATTGCATTTAATACTGCTGACGGCGCCAGACTAATTCTGTCCAAAGCATGGGTTTAGGCAGCTAACCCATTTGAGTTAGGTGAGATCACCGTAATCCAGACTGTAATCTCTGACGGGATTGACGTGTATGACACACCTTAGGCTATAATCTATTTGACAGCTTTGACTTCCGTTGATTTTGTGAGGAGAGAAATGTAGTAATGGCAAACTCTTTAACAAGTAGAGTAGTCTGTCGAGTTAACGAGCAAATAAAGCTATAATGAACCGGTCGCCTTGATAGTCACTAATATAAGCCATAAACGGGCTCTCTAACGATCAAATACACAGACGAACGGTACAAATATGCGAACACGATGAGTAAAGGGCGAGCAGATTGATCAATCAAATAAACGAACTCATATTTGATCTAATGGACGAGCACATAGGCGATCATATAAACGAGTACATGGACGAGAGGATAACCGAGTCGATCAACAAACAGATTGGCGATCAGCCGGACGAACCGATATACGAGCAGATTATCAAGTAGATAAGCGAACAGAATTACGGACAGATAAAACGAACAGAAAGATGAAAGAGAGATGGGCCCTCGTAGGCTCTCCTGTATTTGGGTCTACCTTCTGAGCCTTGTCAGCCCATTTAGTCCAGTCAAAAAAACACCCATAACAGCTTTCTAGAGTAGGTAGCATCGTGGAGGTTTGAATATGAGAATCTCTTATTGTTACTTGCCTTGGAGGTAGAAGATTTGCAACTAAAAAAAAAATTAAGGTCTTAGCTCTAAATCTTCAAGACACTATCTATCATACAAGACAAATGCCAAAAACTCTAGGACAAATGAGCGATAGATTGGGTCGAGATCCCAATATATTTCATACAAAATATAGATACATAATTGATTAATAATCAGTGTACAATAATTCAAGGGTTTATAAGGATATGAAATTTACATAATCAAAAAATGATTTCTTGTAATTACTCAAAAATGGTATATTAGCAAAATCATTAGTAATTAGTAGTACAATAGCGAAAAGAATGGATGTAACATCAATAATGCAAGATATATACGCCTTCAAATACAAATTTTTAATACAACAGTATGCGATAAAAATTTGGGACATAGACACCTCGATTCTTATTTTAATGATGATACATGATTAAAAAAAGAAAACAAAGTATTTCAAATGCACTGAGTCAAGTTCTGTTAAATTATAAAGATTAGGTTCTGAAAAACACACTTAACGAAAGTTCAACATGAATAAAATTTCTGAATAAATTGCCCGACATTTGTCATCTGATTTATTTACCAAATTTCAATTAATTACAACAAAGGATTGAAATTCAACTGGGGATGGATATTTATATATATGAATTCCATTGGTATTGTCAGATTGATCAAATCAAAATCAATAATGTATATGAATCCCATTGGTGCTGCCACATTGATCAAATCAAATAATATCAAATAATAATTGAAATATTAATTAAATCTATCGAGATAAATTAGTTATAGTACGACTCAAATAACTACTCTTATAATTAGAAAACAGACAATTTTTATTAAGATAATCATTTATAGTACGACCTAAATAATTACCTCCTAACCATTAACCATAGAGAGAGTAACTTCTATTAAGAGAAGATTCATAATCAATATATCATGTTTTAAAAAATGAGAATTAGATTTAAACTTTTAATCTTTAAATACTAGACACTCCTGCTACGACGGTGTGTAAATTAATTGGCAATTCCCTACATGTAAGTGATGAATATGGTCGAATGAAAGACAAGAAATAAAAATCACGTGAGAGAAAAGAAAGGGTCCTCCACCCGCCGCTAGCTGTTGGAGAGACTTTGGGGACACTTCGGGCCCAGTGGCTGTCCTTTCCCAACCTGTCCCTGTGCTTTTATTTTTTTATTTTTATTTTCACAAGTCCCTACTCGAAGTTAATTTCAACCCACGAGCTGACGATGGCGTAGCAAACACAACACAGTGAAGCCATGCGACGTGTCGTTTCGATGGAGCAAAACATGAGGATGAAAACTGTTTAAAAGTGACTGGGAATTGTGGGGCACGAAAGAGATGAGCGCTAGGCTTCCAATAAAAATATCTTTCTCCAGAAATACTGCTGGCGTTGCTATTATTTTGAAGGCGGCATATTAGGGTGAAATTAAACGTGACAGATGGAACACGGTTATTTTTCTTCTTATTTTTTGAAAAAAAAAATTAATTTATTTGAACCTACTTAGAACAACTGCTATTTGCATGATTTTTATAATTACTCATAAAAAAATCTAATCAAACTTATAATATTTATATAATTTATAAATTTATTTTTCATAACTGAAAGATAATTAGGTAAACAATAAAAGAAAAAAAACTACCAACGTCAAGTTATTGGATGAGGTTGTGCATAATTATTTGACTAAAAATTGTCATACTATGATAAACCACGATTTATTTGTAGTGGTGGTCTTTTAGATAATTTAATGCCAATGAAATGGTCCTTAGTTGTACAGCATTCTCTTTAATTGGAAAGCTAAATATAGAATTGCCTAAAAGTTGAGTTGTTTGGTTTCTTCATCATTCAGCATTCTAAGATCCCCTACCAAAGTCAGTTTAAAATAGGTTTCGATGTGTCACTTACTACTTAACTACGACCTCTTTGTTTTATTACAGTACTTTTTATTTATTTATTTGACATAACAGAACATTTTATTTATAAGCACAAGTTTAGACCAGAGAGAGTGACAGTGGAGTAACAGCAACAAAAATGATAGAAGTACTAGTAAAAGTTCAAGGGGCAAATTCGAAAGTGAGAGTTAAAGCCTAAAGGCAATTTTTTGTGTCTTTGGTGTAAAGCTTATAATTTTAATCATTGCAGCCACGCTCCAATCATACAACCACCTAAATATTGTCCCTTTGAAAAGTCTTTCAAGTGCTACTCTACAAGTCTAGCTGTTATCGTATATATGGACCACACGTGTATATTTCTAAACAATACTGACCTTCTGCTATGCTAATTACTCTCACCGAGCTCATAATATCTCTGCAAATCTCAACTTAAAACACATTCTCTACAAAAACAATTGTGTTTTGTCACCGTACTACTTGCCTTTTAGCCTTGCCTTCCCTCAACTTTTGCCACTGTCAACGAACATTAAGTGGTTAAACAAACTATATATCTATCATATCAACTGAGTTTGGCAATGCCAATGATACAATAATTAAAACAACCGTCTAACTGCTATTAATCACATTTCAAAATTGTTGTCACAGACTTACTAATAATTCGCTTATGCTTTTACTTTTTCTTTTATTTTTCCTAAAGTTCCTTTACCTATGAACTTCCCATTTGTAGGCGTTACTCCAATTATTTATAAGTTTTTTTTACAGTAGGTATCAAAATTTAAAATTTACTCCACTACGGTTGAGGATTGCCCTATGTACACCAATTCATCGATTACTCAACTATTTTTTTTTTATGGGTTTAACTCTACTAGGTGTTGACGTGGTGAATTAATCAACGAGATTCTTCTAAATCCAATGTTAAAGTCTATATAGATTAAAAACAAGAAACAAATTAAAGGTAAAAAAAAAGAGGTGACGGAAAAACAGGAAAACATAGATTTTTAAAGTGGTTCGACCCTTTCAAACTGTCTACATCAACTGTTCTTTTTATATTTTTGTAGAGTAACGACAATACTTTCTCTCAGTGTTTCTCTCCTGTTTACTATGAAAAAATGGCCCTTTATTTATAGAGGGGGAGATACTACAGTAGAATATAATAAAACAAAACAGCATGATAGTTTACATTTAATGCATTTGAATTACATTTAATGCATTTGACATTCGTCAGGTCAACACTGTCAAAACATGGATTTAGACGTTAAATTCATGTTGATTATGTGAGATTTCCCCAAATCACGTTACAATTAGCCTGAAGCAGATTTATTGACGTGCAAGGCATGCTATCGACTGGATTCGTCTTCACGAACTGCGAACTGAGGACTGGTTCCATCCTGGGCGAGCTAGGGTTGCTGAGAATAAGCGGCGATTTTAAAGGGTGAAGCTGACTCAACCCACGAGCTTGACGTTGATTAAAAAACGTGATCTTGACGTCGTAAGGATTAATATATCAGAGCTTCTGCGAACTGCGAGCTTGATACACCGGGCCACTTTCATTAGGCCCGTTTGCTTGGGTCAATTTACTAGGTCAACGAGCTTTTACCGACCCACTTGAGTAATCCGGAAAATACCCATAACACTAGGTTAGCAATAATACATTCGTACATATGATTTAATAGATTTCAATCCAATGGTTTGGATTTTAAAATATTATAAAAATTGAAAAATTAAAAAAAAAAAAATGTATCATCTCGTAACTATCACTCTTTATAGCTACCAATCCATCATATTAGCCAAGCCCAGTTTCTATACCCCTTAACTAGATGTGTGATAGATAAATCATTATATACGTGTGTGTATATATATATATTTATTAAAACTATCAATAAAAAAGTCAATGGTATACCAGTATTTATTAAAATTAATTATTTATATAACTCAAATATCTACTTTTATGATGAAAAAATATTTATTTTCATAACAAGGATGAAAATTAATAACATAAAACTGCAATATCAGTGATTACTTATATGGTTTGTGGAAATTGAACTCATACTACTATTGATGGTTAAGAAAATGTACCACCACTAAAAAGTGCTGCACATAGATTCTGATATGTTTTCCAGCGACAGTACGACTTCCCCATTTGGCTTGTACATAATACATGCATGGAAATAAATAGCAAAATGGTTAATTAAATGGCCAGGTGGTGCAGAATTCAAGATGGGTTATAAATTAGTAGGTTACAAAATTAGCTTTTAAAGGAACATGTGTAAATAACTCGCCATCTTAATATCTTATAACGTAAAATCTGTCTTGTTAATGCAAGTTACTAAAAATCCGTAGCTAGCTTAGCTTTAAACACTTTATCTACCACCAAAAGACATTAATTTAAACGGAGACCAACCACCACCATTCTGGTCCCAATCCCCCACCATCTCCTCCATGCCTCGCCGTCGATCTTCTTCTTCTCCTCCTCTTTTAACTCTGCCCATTCTGATCATAATCCTACCCATCTTGGCTTTACTTTTCTTGTTCTTCGCTATTCCTCCTTTTCTCTCCGCCACCTCTCACATATTTCGCCCTTATCATACTGTCAAGAAGGGCTGGGACTCCCTCAACATCGTCCTCGTCTTGTTTGCCATTCTCTGCGGCATCCTCGCTCGAAGAAAAGACGACGGATCCGACGCGAGCGAGCTTTATGGAAACGACGTCGTTAACAGTGATAAAAACGACCAAACGCATGCGCAGCGATGGTTTGATCAGCAGTACTCTGAGAGGAAAGTTTGCGGTCCACCGGTGACCAGCGCGAGTCGGTTGAGGAGGAGCAGTAGTTCGTACCCAGATCTGAGGCAAGACTCACTGTGGGGAACCGGCGATGACCGGTCTCGGTTTTTTGATGATTTTGATATACAGCAAAGGTTTCGGTCCCCTGCAGTGGCCGATAATGAATATGTTCGACTTCGCAAAACGAGAAGCGATTTTGAAGAGTCGCCAGTCAAGGTTATTCCGGTGGATGCCTTCGTGCTTCGTCCTTCTTCACCGATAGAATCACCACCACCACCGCCGCCACCAAAGTCACCGACGCCGCCGCCTCCCCCACCTCCTCCGCCACCTGCGGTTCGTCACCAATCAAGAAGAAATTATCAAACCATTGGACGTAGAGATAGGAATAGTGGCACTGGAAGTAGTGATGTTGATACCAAGAAAGTTGAATCAGCTCCACCGCCGCCTCCACCACCACCACAGCGACCAGCTCCTCCTCCCCAGCCGCCAGCGGAAACGGGTAATGGATCGGAACCGAAGTACGTGAAGCTTGAGCGTAAAAAGAGCAATGCGACGAAGGAGATAAAGATGGTTTTGGCCTCATTGTATAAGCAAAGAAAGAGAAAGAAGAAACAGCAGACAAAAAATATTTCTGAGTATGAAAACTCTGCTCACTTTCCACATGAACAACCGCAATATTCCACAATGCCACCACCATCTCCACCACCGCCGCCGCCACCTCCTCCACCTCCACCATCAGTCTTTCACAGCTTTTTTAGAAAGACCAGCAAAAGCAAAAAAATCCACTCAGTCCCTCCACCAGCACCGCCTCCACCTCCACCACGCTCATCAAAAAGAAAGGCTCATGCTCATGCACCACCTCCACCTCCTCCTCCTGCACCACCACCACCACCTCCAGAGCCAGCAACACCACCACGGCAGACGCAATCTTCCAGGAAACGAAACGCGGGAAACAGCGGAAAACCACCATTGCCCACCAGAGCAAACAGCCTGTACGAGGAGAGTACGAATAGTGGCAATCAGTCCCCAATGATTCGGATGCCGCCTCCACCTCCGCCGCCTCGTTTCAAAATGGCTGAACACAGGTTCAAAGGACATGGGGATTTCGTGAGTATACACAGTTCCAGTAGCTCCCGGTGCAGCTCTCCTGACTTGGAGGAGGTGGGGCTCTCATCGAACAACAACGAGTCAACCCAGAAAGTCAACATGATGGACGGTGGAGATAGAAATGGAGCTGGGTCAATGTTCTGTCCGAGCCCAGACGTGAACGCCAAGGCAGATAACTTCATTGCCACTATGAAGGACGAATGGAGACAAGAGAAGATCAATTCCATCAAGGAGAAGCGAAACAATATGGGCCTGGGCCTGGGCCTACACTCATCAGGTTGAAATTACCAGCCACAACGGTCGACAGCAACACAAAAAATTTAACGTTACTCCCTGGTAAATAACAGTTACCGTGCATGGTTTGGTAATTAATATAAGAAGATAATGGAGCTCTCAAAGTGCTTTTTAATCATCTCTTGGAGCTCTTTTGTAGACACAGAACAAAAATTGGATGGTTGGTTTCTGAGGTTTGAATCGTTTGATCATGGTATTTGAATATTACACGTATGTGTAGGTGTACAAAATGTTGGGCTCTAATTATGGTTTTTTGTTCAGTTATTGGAGCCTCCACCAGCTGAGATCGAGATTGTGACTTGTGAGTCAATGAGTGGGATTTTGTCCCTAGGTTTTGAATGGTTTTTGGGAGTTTTTTCATATATTAATTTTTATATTTTACAATATATATATATCTATATATTGAGAGAGAGAGATAGGGTATGTATTTGGGTTCTGAGTGCTCATTTTATTCCCTCTCAGAGCCCAAGAAATGAGTTTGGCTTTAATAACTCAACCGTTTGATGAATAAGAATTGAATTTCCAATTCGAGTTGCAGTTTTGAATATTTATACAAGTAACCTTACACAGGAGAGTGGAAAGAAATTGGAAGAAGCAGAAAGTTGTAAACCTTTTGGCTTTTTAAGTCGGTTTCATAGTGTTTTCTATATCATCAAATAAAAATGCTCTCTCTTATAAGTATATTTTAAAATGTTGTTTCATTGTTAAAAATGTTTCCATTATCTTATAAAGTACTGTATATTTATTTTATTTCTTTTAGTAATTCAAACGGAAAGTCTTTATTTTCTTAGGGCATATCCTAAAGTTAAGAAACAAAATAATTGTGGGCATTGCATATTTGCATGTCATCCTCCATTGCATGGTTTTATGATTTTTTTTTTTTTTTTAAGTTTTATTTTGTAAGTGTATTGCATAGTATGATTATTAGATAAAATTGTATGGTACATTTTTTAATTATATGATTGTATTGCATATTACGGTTACTATGTAAAGTTGTGTCACACATTATTTATTATTATTTTTTTAATAATTATATTAGATATTATAATTATTACATAAAATCATATGGTGTTTTACATATCCGTATCAATACAAAATTGATATAATATTTTGATAAGCAAAATTGATTGACCCAAATCACCAAATAAGCGTGAGGGTGATATGCCACTCAAAAAATAATTTCATGAAAACAAGCAGGGATTGAAGGACAAACTGTATGAAAGGAATCGAAGAGGTTGAGTATAATTTCATTCAACTGAAATCTAGAAGAAATGAGAATGGATGTCATTATCGAGGTCCCATTTATATTGGTCAGCCTAACAATGAGTGTGATGTGAATAGCTGTGCCAATGCCTCAACGTGGGCAAACCCCAGAGGCCCAGAGTGCAGATAAGATGGATCATAATATATAAAAAAAAAAGAAAAAAAAAAAAGAAAGAAGAATAGACAAAGTAACTTCCCACAAACATGACCATGTCATGTCGTAATTTAAAATACAAAAATATCTAGCACCCATATATTTGATCGATTGGATTGTTGTTAGTTAAATGATTTTTATGATTCATTATGCAAGTTGTGCACTTTTGAATTGGTGCATATAACTTTTCAAAAAAGAAGTGGTGCATATTAGATGACAAACTATAAATTAGATATGTTATTTCTGATGTAGATCATTTTAATATATGTCAATGTAATTCCACTACGAGAAATCTTACATTTTATTACACAGATTATTTGTCTCAGGTACGTGTAGGGGTGATAAAAATACCTTATTCAATCTGAATTTGGGAAAATTTGATCTATTCGAGAGAGATTTAGAGTAACAAAAAATCATTTCAAGGTAGGTTTGGGACCCTAATCATGACCCGACTGGGTTAACGGGTCAAGAACGAGGTAAATTTTATTGAACTGACTCAACTTGATAACGTTATATATATAAACATAAAAAAAAAAAAAAAAAAAATCTAAGTATATATTTGTTATAATTTATTTATCGATCAAAAATATTTTTTTAATTTCCAAAATTTTTTCTCAATAAAGTTTTTGAGTAATTAAAAAACTGAAATATGTCTTTTAGGAAAATTTCAAATTTTGAATTTTTTCAAACAGATCTTTTGAAACTTTTTTTAAAAAAACTAAAATATCTAATATAATTATATTATATATATTTTTGACACTAATTCTATTATATTTTGTTAATATTACCATACCCTTAAAATTGTCATATGCTTCCGTTAAACATTTAAACAATCCAGTCTCCATTTTATATTTTGTCAAAATAGAAGTTTTCATACCATCAGTAGAATGGCAAATGTTTGCTTAACTTCACCTTTATTTAGCACAGATCACCGTATGGACATCAGGATAAAGCTTTACCGGAGCTATCACAGTTTGCTTTTATAGTATTTTTGGATTTCTTTCTTCCAGATGATCAAGTGGCCCCGGGGCCCAAGGGGTGGTCAACATCAGTCAGTTAATGTAAATTCGCATGGTTTTTGTTTCTCTGAATTTTTTATTTGTTAAATCTAGCATTGTAGTTTGGCAAGAGAGGTGTACCCATTTTGGGGTGAATAACGGTTTATATATAAAATGGTGCGCAGTGTAATTTTTCAAAGTTGATAGCTATACACATTACTGGATGCAGGAAATGGCAAGAGGTCCCTGTGAATCATGGTTCTTATGTGTCATCTATAAGCCACACCTCAGTTCAGTACAATTAACGTGAAAGAAATAGCGATTATAGCAAGCAGATGACGAGATATTATCTGTTGATTGTTGATCCACCATGCTTGTAGAAGCAACTATTCAATCATCAGTCTGTCTCGTATACTTTTCGATAAATTTATTACCTAAAAGAATTATTAAAAGTAATATAATTAAACAGTAAAAAACTATATTTAAAAAAACAAAAATTTATAATTTTTATCCAAATAAAAATAAAACTTTTGTTTTTATCCCAGATTTTTAATAAAATTTATTTTTGACTTTTCAAACAAATTATTTTTATTATATATCCAAAATTATCAAAATACCTTTAAGTTTCTATAACCTAAATATCCAACTTTGAAATTACGAAAATAGTCTTATTCTTTCTCACCATATCCTCCATATTTCTTCTTCTTTTTCTTTCTAACAATATTCATTGAAGGTTTAGAAAATTGTTGGAGCATTTAGGTGTTAAAGGTAATGTATATGTTTTTTCGAATAGTTTTTGAATTATTTTGTTCATATTGTAAGCTAAAAGACTGTAAGAATGCTTTAGTTGTGATGTATATAGCATTCGTAAAAGTTTGAGATGGAATCTGCAAAATCTGCAATGAAATCGGTTTTTCAAAACTGATAATTAGTTTTTTATACAATAAAAAACTGATTGAAGAGGCATATCAATTTTTAAGTGATTGAAAAATCGTATCGAGTTTTTAGTGACTGAAAAACCGATAACGAATCACTGAAAAACCGATTAACCTTTGAAAAACATAAATTAGCAAATTTTCAGTGACTGCTGTATTTGTGTTTGAAATGTTGTATATTAAATGTTAGTGTTATATGTGCTTAGATATGATTGTATTTTATTTTATTTGATTATATTTGAGTGGAGAGTGTTGTGAGTGCACAATAAATGCGTTTTAGTGAAGCAAAAAATTGGTTCCAATAGTCAAGGTCCAATTAAAAATCGAGTTAAACACATTGTTTACATAATTCTAATATTTTTTGAGTTATTGATACTGAGTATCGATTTATAATGTTAAATTTGATTAGATACAATTATATTTTGTAATTTTGCTCGTTTAAAATGAACTAATTTATTACTGATATTATTTGATTTGAACGTTACAGGAATGACTCAAGAGATTATTGTAATCAATTTTTATGGAGAGTGGAATGGATATAATTACGTTGGAGGGGAGTTGATTATGTGTGAGATCCACAAAAATACTAGTTTTTCATCATTAATGGACGTTGTGTATAGAGAGACTGGTATTAATAGAAAAATGTGAGATATCCTTATACATTATTTACTACAAAGTGCGATAAGTGGTCAAGTTAAAAAGATACACATCATGTCCGATCTTGATGTTGTTGGTTTGATGCCGATAAAAAATATTGATGTTAAAGAGATTTATGTTGATAAGATTGCGAAAAATTTTGGAACTGAAGTTAGTAGACGTATCATTCATTCGATTGTCACCGACTTAATACCAAACAGAAGACATGACGAGATAGATACGGATTGACCTATAAATCCCCATGTGGTTGAAAAGTCATTTTTATCTTACTTCAGATATTGAGAGCAATTAGGTTGATATTGCTGTTACCCTATTTATATCTACAGAAAGTCTCATTTGCGACGTTAATGATGACTATATGAATTATGGTACTGATGATGAAGATCGGGACATAAATGATAATGATGATGGGATACAGTATAGTGACGAAGAACAAACTGAAAATAGTGATAATGAGAAAACTCGATTTGATAATGTATCGAAGATTTTGCAGTCGATGCCCGCAAAAGGAAGTCCTGTAATCAATAAAAACTCTTACTTCATAAACCTATATATTCTCCCATCGATTTCAAACCATATTTCATCATAGCGTCCACCCACGTCCACCTCTCTAGTAAGAGCCCATAATATTATGGAGGCAGTAGTTGTATTGTTGATAATCTTCAAAATATGTTCAAACGGATACTCCTATAAACCGATCGTACAAACTTCTTCTAGTAAGAACGACAATTATTTTACTAAGTAACCTCTGACTAATATGTGTATTTGTGTTTGTTTTCTCGTCAAATTTTTACAAACTATATTTATATTTGAAATCCATCCATAGGGAATAAAAATAGCAAAAAAGATTAGTACTGGGATGTTGAAAACCAAATCAGATTTTTACTGTGTCTGAAAAACCGATTTGAACTTCGGTTTTATAGTTCAGTTTTTCAGTTTGACTTTTTACTTCGATTTTTTACATCGGTTTTTCATTTTGGTTTCTCAGTTCGATTTTTCACTTTGGTTTTTCACATCGATTTTTCATTTCAGTTTTTCACTTCGGTTTTTTCAAACGATTCTGAAAAACCGAACTGTAAAACATTACTGAAAAACCAAAGTGAAAAACTGATCTGATGCCGACGATGTTGATATCGTCGGAATCGATCATTTTCAACCCAAATCCTACCCTATACAATCAAATCCAACCTATTTTTAAACTTAATAATCATAACTCAACATCCATAACACAAAAAAAATCACAAAATCACAAATCAAAATAAAAAAATTCAACATTTCAAATGGAAACCATACCTTCATAAGATGTGGAAGGTCATTGACGGTAGAAAACCGTCTGGGATAGTCGGAAACGTCGAGAGAATGATCGAAAAAAGTGGATATGCCTCTTCAAGTTGTAAACGGGTTCGAGTCTCACAGAATGGGTTGGTTTTTGCTTTTCCTCGGTGATGCAAAATGCTTAACATCGATTTCTAATCAATATATAGATAAGGGCTGTTTTGTAATTTTGTGTGTCGGTTTTTTATAAAATTATAACAGTTGAAGGTTTATGGGTAAAAATATATAGGGATATTATAGATAATTTGGGTATATGATGAAATTAATTTGTTTGAGGGATTAAAAATAATTTTTTTTAAATATGGTTAAAATAAAATTGACCCTTTTTGCATGGGTATATGTGATAATTTCCACTTGAAAAAAATCTAGTTTTAAAAGTTCTATGGCAAAACGGTTTTTCTTTTTTAAATTATCTATTTTTGAAGGATTTATTTGAAAAATATGCTTCTAAAATTATTTTTGGAGAAACTGTATCCAGCAAACTTGTCTCTCAACAGCTCAACACACACTCCCCCTCTCTCACCCGCCGAGCCGACCGGCACACTCCCCGCTCACAACCAGATCAGACCTCGTCGTCCCCTCACTCACTCCCCTACACTCGGCTCGCCGTTTTTGGTAATCCGCAAATCCAGGTTTTATTTTCTCTTAAATAGTATCTGGTTGCAATTTGTTTGTTTCAAATGAGTGAGTTTGGTTTGTGAATTATGTTAAACAAGTGATTAGGCTGTTTGTTTTACAAAACGTGAACATTATGTGTGCGCCCACCAGCCGTTTGACAAAAGCCCACAACCAATACACAAATTGTGTAACAATAATAAGGGCTTGATAGCCGGAAGGTTTTGTAAAGTTTGGTGGTAATGTTGGAATCATGCAGTTTTACTTACATTTGGTTGAATGAAGCAGACATGGCGTCTCGCTTGCAGCAGCTTGAGGGTGATGAATCCGTCCTTTTATGCATTTCTCACTCTAATCTCAAGAGCTTTTCTGCTGATGTTCGCTTCTCGCTTAAGGTTTTCACTAGAGTCGAATTGCGTTTGCTTTAATTAGTATATTTGTTTTTTTCCATAATGATTGTGTAATGATGTCTGCTTGCTTTATAGATGAGTGTGGAATCTGTGAAAGAGAAGCTGTGGAGAAAATGTGGTACTTCGGTTGATTCAATGTCCCTTGAGCTTTACGATGATTCCAACACTAAAGTCTCCGTTTTAAGTGACAATTCCAGACCTCTTGGTTTCTATTCTCCTCTTAATGGGTTAGCCTACTTGATCTTTTCTCTTATGTCGTCAAGATGTAACTTTGGTATGGAATTTAGGCATTGTTTGGAGCGCGTGTTTGTGTCATTTTAGAATACAGTGATTTCACTGAGCTTGCTTAAGACTAATACAGAATGTACTATTGATGCTTGTTTTGAAGTTCATTTGACTATTTGTCTAAATGTTGTTTTGAAATTTTGTTTTCCTTTACATTGTTTTCACACATTTTTTTGAACTAGTAATTTGTTGGAAGCTGTGGACAGCAAATTCATTGTATGTAGCTTAGAACTTTATGATTTCGAGTGGTGATTCAGGAGAATGATATCACTCTTGTTGAGTTTTATGTCGCATGAGTTTCATAGCAGCTTTGATCATGAAATGAAATGAAATCTTCAGTCATAAGTATCTTAAACTGAGTGAATAAATGTATGAAGAGCTTCAAACACAAATTTAAATTTGCATTTATAATTTTGCACCCATGATGTTTCCATTTCACTATGTATGTTGGATGAAAATACCCGTATATGTTTTCTTAAAAAGCTATGTTCTGTGTCACGTGGTTCTTGTTGTTGATCTGGTTATGTTTTTGTATTCTTGTCTATTTAATTGGTACTTGTCTCGTGTCTATAAAAGGTATCGGTTACATGTTATAGATCTTGACCCCTCATCTGTAACCTCTGGTGGTTGGCTGGAAGACACTTCACTTGTGGAGAAATACTCTATCTCTGAAGAAGAATACAGCAAACGTGATGGTAAGTTTTTATGAAATCTAGACATTTGAAAATTCTAAATGGATGCGTATCATTATTGTAGTATACAGGTTGATTTCCTAAGATAACAACACTGTTACTCTGTAACTGAAGAGCTGGGGTAACTTCATTAATTGTTCAACACTGGCATTTTCCATTAATTGTTCAACACTGGCATTTTCCTTTAATTGTTCAACACTGGCATTTTCCTAACTTTAATGCTGTTGAGACATTCCCAATACTGTGGAAAAACTATAAATATGAAAGGTTTTATTTCCCTTAGTGTTGCTTTTGTTATTTTATTTATGTGGAAACCAGATTTTGGACTTCAGCATCTAACTATTTTCAGTTATTGTGTTTCAGGTACATTTAGAAAATTTAAGGAGAAAATAAAATCTCAGAACCCATCAGCTCTCGAGAGTAAAGTTAGTTTCTCTTATTCTAGTGTCTTTGTGCTATAATTCTTGCATTATCTTTAACTACAATTAAAAGTGATCAGTTGTATCAGGCTGTATCTTTTCATTATGGTGAACTGAAAACAAATTATATATATTTGCTACTATTTGCATAATTTGATCTTCTTGTTTGTTGCTATGATTGTCAGATAACAGACAATTACATGGAAGACCTCTGTGCAAAGATTATGGTTAGTTATGTTAACTTGTTTTTGTTTCTGTATTTTCTAGTCTACTTATCTGTTTTTTGGATATTCAGTTTAATCAGTCCATTAAATGAAACACGTGAAATAATTTTGGAGATCAATTTGAGCTTTATGGATGGTAAAATGGGATAAGAAGTAATTCTGGCATTGAGCTAACCCTACTTTTAATTTCAAATTAATCCTTGTCTGTGTTTTTTTTGTTTTGTTTTGTTTTTTGTTTTTTCGCATTTTTCACTTTGTGCCTCATTCTTTTGACTGCTAGATATATTTTTAAAATATTTAATAATTATTATTTCTTTTATTGCATTTGGTTGGAAGTATCTTTTGCATTTAATTTGATAACAGATGTTGTTTGTGGAATTATTGTCCATTTTCCTGTTTTTAAGTATGATGTTATTGTCAAAAAAAAAAAAAAAAGTACGATGTTAGTACAATGGAAAAGTAAATCAAGCTGAAATTCCTTTACAATCATATACTGCAGCATCTGGATATTTCCATACATGGATGGATCTTATAAACACTAAAAACCAACTGCTAAAACTTAGAAGAATAATCAATGGTCGAGGGCAAGAACAACCTGGAGCCATTGAACCATTTTTTTCACTCAGTGTTGTGGTACACTTACTGATTCGGACACCTGATCAAATACTTTTTTTAACACTTTTTTACGCGTTGTTTACAGAAAATTTGAGGATTATATAGCTAGTGCAGTAACTCGATGTGGTAAAGATTCTTTAATTGTCCAAGGATTTTGTAAACATTTGACTAGCTTTGGTGTAAACACTTTTATCATCTGCAGCATTGATGTGCATTGAAGACCTCTTTGTTGTTAGCTTTTTATCATCAATTCTGTATGCAAAGCATGTGTATTGGAAGTGTCTTGCATTAATGCAACTCATCACGCAGAACTGTGAAACACTTTAGTGTCTGGTACCATTGAAATTTATATTTATGAAGCAAGCAGCACTTTACATTTGAGTGTAAAATGAATGCCCAAACTTTTAAGTGAGATAAGGTTGTTTCTTGATGCTTGTTTCTCTACCAGGCAATTGCTCTCGACATAGCTTAGTGTTGTGGTCTGTTAGCTACTACAACACCAATGTCCTCCACTTGACATTTATTGATGATTTTATTAAAAACCTTATACCACAAATTATACGTGCACAGTATATCCTAAATATTGTCTTTTGTTTCTTTTCTGTTTACAAGGAGTGGAGAATTCATCACAGTACCCTTTTTTCATGTTTGTTCATTTTTATAATTTTTAAGGTAGGAGACAGATGTGAAGTTGATCCAGGGGCAAAAAGAGGGGTTGTGAAATACGTGGGCCGAGCTGAATCTCTTGCACCTGGTTTCTGGGTGGGAATTCAATATGATGAACCATTGGGTAAACATGATGGCATGTAAGGAAACTGCAATTTCTTATTTGCTTGGAATTTCCTGGAAAGTTTAATAATTTTCTTGTTTGGGTTTGAGGCTGTCTTCTGTTGGTGTATTGCTGTTTCTGGTTCTTTGTTTGGCCTATGCGGATGCTTTTAGAAGTTGTAATCTTTTGGTTAAAACATGTACACTTTCCTTTCCTATTTTTATCTTCCATTTATTTCACAATTTCATTAAGTATGACTTTCTTGTTTCATGTTACAGTGTGAAAGGAATTCGCTACTTTAACTGCCCTCCACTTCATGGTGCAATGGTTAGGCCAGACAAAGTAAAGGTTGGTATAGCAATTATGTTAATGTTTCTGTATCGGAATCCTTACATGGAAATCTCATTTATTGTTCTATTAAGATTAAAAGCTTTTTACCTTTCTTTGACTAGCATGATTATTTGACTATGTGACCATCTTTAATTACCTATGATTAAGAAGATACTCCAGCAGTGATCTATTGAAGTGAAACTTCTGACAAAAGGGTTGTTTTCTTGCTTGTTGTTTCATTCATGGGTGTGATTTGCATTTATGAAGTTGATGGGAGTTGTCTCCATTTCTATTCTGGATTCTCTGCTTTCATACCATCTCTGTCCTAAGTTGTTTTCTTAGTGAGAATAACCTTTTTTGACTATATCTATTCCTTTTATACCTATTTCGTAGGAACCATGGTATATCTATTCCTTTAAGCAGACTATATCGACGTGATTGATTCTCTGAATCTTAATGGTTTCATCCATGTTTTCCTAGCACAATAGTATTGACAAAATTTTGATAGTGACCTGATTAAACTGGCTACCGTTTTCATGAATTCTACATGTTCTAAAATTAAACAAGATTTTAAGTGAATGCTTATGGACAGCAATGTCTGTAGCTAACAAAAAAACAACATCGCCTTAAGGAAGTCGTGGTCAACTTTCATTTTTATGCGGCATCTTCATGATGTCTCTTGTTATTTATAATTTCCAATTAGATTTTTTTGGGGGCACATGGTGGGGATTTGCCGATGATTGCAAAGATCCATGCCCTTTGATAGCATTTTTGTTATGTATAATTGCCTTTTTGAGACCCTCAAGACAACTCCTGCTGCATGAAAATTAGGGTCTTAGGCCTTTGTGTGTTACACTTCTTGGTTGGTTTGTTCACTTGAATGTTATTACAATCTTATCTTTCCAGGTTGGCGACTATCCTGAACAAGATCCCTTCGAGGATGAAATATAACAAGTGATGAATTGTAATCATGCTACTTTATGCCTAATGTTCTGTTCTCGTTCATGTTATCTGTCATTATTGTAACATTTGCTAGATTTGGAAAAAATTTAGTGTCAGTTTGCATAACAGAGATGAAACTTTCGAGCTTTTGGTTGCACCAAGTCTGTTTTTTAGTTTTGTTGAATAAAAATACATAGATGGACATAGCATCTTGAGCATTGCTGTGGATCTAAGGAATTTCTGGAAACTTTTTATGCATAAAAATTTCTTGGTTTTTGATGTTGTTACTCCTAGAGAATAATTATAATCAATCAGAATTGCCGTATCTTTCATTTCAGTGGCTGGACGGGATTGTGGATTTTAGGTACTTCTACAAAAATATTCTAAATGAAATGGCTTAGCTGCATCATGTCCACTAGTTAATTGTACTTGCCGTTTTGGTCCATATTTGCAAGTTTAAGCTTTTAAGTCTAATGGTTGTTTAGCTAGCATGGTAGCATGGTAGTTAATGTAGTCTGACAATCATAAAAACTATCACATTTACTCACTTAAACAATGAGAATCACTCAATATGTTCAAAATTAAAGCCAGGCAAATGACTTAGAATTCGTATACATGCAAGTCTACACTAGACATATTGTAGATCACTCAAATATAAGTCATGTGACACATAAAATATTTAAATCAATCAAAAGAATCTACCTCAATTAATGAATTCATGCCATGTCATCAATTGGTCAAAATCCAGCTTCATGCGAGATTATATTCATAGGAATATTTATTAAAAAAATATAGGGTAAACTGCTCGAACATCCCTGACATTACTCAATATTGCATGCGTATGGAACTTTTGGTCTTTATTGCACAAAGTTCTCTAACTGCAGGTAGTCTATAGTTAAATTTTAACCTTGATCAACTTGTCCATGTGAAAAGTCAGAATTGCCCGTGCTTTTTTACTTTATTTCTTTAAAATAAATAAATATAATAATTAGAAAAATTAATATTTCAACTCCTTGTTAAATCCATATCATCAACATCATCAACCTAGATCGTTATCAATCTAGTTCATCATAGATTCAGCTCATACAATGAAAAACGATTGATCACTTAATCTATTCCAAAAAGAAATCAAATCCAAATTCAACCGGACTCTTCCACTCGGAATGTTTATTATCAGGTAGTCATCATATCTTCATATCTTCAATCAATGTCCATGTCTTTAGTTTCTCTTCTTGGGGGATTCTTTATCTTCATATCTTCTCTTGAACTCTACTTCCTCCTTCTTGGTAAAAGGATTATCTAGAGTTATTTAGAGTTGCATAAACATATTCAACCCTAGATGTATTTTCTACGTTACGGAACAATTGGTTAAAACATCATGCCTTGACGGATGTGAGCTTTGTTCACGCCCAGAGTCGTTGTCAATTTGTAGTCGTAGAGAAGCTAGATTACCCAACCACATATATATTCAGCCCAACAGCCCTATCTACTTGAACCAATTGCAAGTTTCCAACTCCACCCAATGTATTTTAAGGTTTATTTCTTCTTCCACTGTTCCTTATATATATATATATATATTTTTTAAGACTGAGATTAGTTTAGGATACAATCAGAACCAACCAGCAGAGATAGATATTAAGGTGTAGTCCGTAGAGCAGCTTTTAGGAACGGAAGAGATCAACCTATAAAAGGTAGGAGGACAGTCCACAAATAGTGGGAGAGAAAATGCCCACAAACAACATGGGGCTAGACGAGATCGAACCCACAAAAGTGGGTGCCTTGTCTGGTTGTGCCTACCACTAGGCTACAAATGGTTTCTCTCCATTTATGATTACTTTCATCCTTGTAATTCTTACGTTTTTATGTACTTACAGAATTGGATGCTTGTAATGACTTCTCCTCTTTGACCAACTTTGTCTACCAAAAGTTTCAATGAAAACCTACATGCATTAAAAAGTGGCAAAAAAGGTGTGTAAATTTATTGTGCATGTAATGAACACTAGGGCCATGCTGAGGCCTAAGGGTTGACATCAATGTTGATTCTTTTGCACATACAAATTTTGGGTTGATTAATTCATATACGTAAACATATATACATACAAGTGAAGTAGTTTGATGATTTCCTTCATATGAAATGACTGCCGATTCATTCACAGCTATGCGTTATTTTTACTTGCTGTATGTAATTTTTTTTATGCCAACTAATTATTTGATATTTTCTTTTAGTATATATGGACCCCAAGAAGCAGGAACCGTTAACTAGGATGTGTTATTATGTAGACATGATTGGGTCTTGTAGGCTTAATTGCAAAGAGTATGAGTACGTACATGCATGTACATGTTGCATATATCCTTTATGGGCATGTAATGATCGCTAAGAATTTCTAGGAAAACAAAATTTTTTTATAACAATATTTGTTTCCAAGCATATATAATTATATATACTTATGTAAAATGTGATATAGCTAGCTACATGGTATATTTCCTACTCTAATTTTAAGTTTAATCTAATTCTAGAGGTCATACATATGTTATGCACATATACATATATATATATATATATAAGTATTTGCTACCATACACATATATGGAGAATACGATATGGTTGCAGCAACCCAACTAGAGGACAAGATAATTATATTTCCTGCTCTAATTCCAAGTTTAATATAATTCTATAGGTCATATATATGTTACACACATATACATGCATGTGTATATATATATTTTATAGTTGATCCAAAAGTTTAAGTTGATAAGAAAATATCACATGTAACATGGACAAGTAACAGATGATAGGTATATGCTAAACGTCCACCACACTATAACATGTGTAACGAGAAGATTTTCAGATAAAAAAAGGAGAGAGAGTTTGATCAGGGACCTTCAAATTTTGATACTAAATTAGTTATAATTAGATTTAAAAATTTAAGCTGATAGGAAATAGTTTAATTATAATATTTAAGATTTGAGGTTATGATACGTTAATATTATAATAAAGATGCAGTGTATGAGGAGATTTGTTCTGCACTTATAATTATTTGTCACTAGGCACAATAAAGAGGAGGCTCATTAGCCAATAAAGGTTTCTCAGTATTCATCGTTTTATTGCTTCCTATATGGTTGAATGAATTGATGACCAAAGATGGTGTCCACCGTACTTCCAAGCTATATGACACTGGACTATGCTATGTATATAAGAAATGGTTGAATCACAAATGACATTATTTTTTATGTGGTTTTTCACTCGTGATTTTCTTCTATTCTTTTACATTTTCTTGAAATCATGATATTCTTCTACTCTTACCTTAACAATAAACAAAGATTTTGTTAGAGCATAAATTACTAAATGTTGAACTCTAACATACGAAGTAGACTAAACAAATGACTTTTTTTATTTAAAAAAAAAAAAGAAGATTAATTTTTAACTCAAAACAATTTCCTTTTTTAATTAATGTAATATTACAGATTCATTACAATGTGGCTTGTTACCAGTAATCAATTTTCAGCTTTCAAATCCACAGAAGACAATAAAGTCAAATAATTAAGCCTGTCCCATGACCCATGTATGACAAACTTCATATCAGGTCCCAGCTAGCTCTACCTGTGTATTACAGTTGAAAATTGGACGCATTAGGTTTTACCCGAAATAATCACTCTGTCTCTCTCTTTATATAATGCATGTACAAAACTCATTAACACTGCGTCAAAAAGAAAATAAAAAACCTCATAATGTTTATATATATTTGAAATTTAAGCGTAATGATAATTTACACAAGCTACCGGCAAAATTGCTCTCTGGGCCAACTCAACGAACACCAGCTCAAAAACAGAAAAATCTTCCAATGAATTAATGACACGTGCGAGCAGTTATTGTTGAATCTCTGTAATAAGTTCGGTGGCATGGGCCGGTGGCGCAGAGGCCAGGGATGATTTGGTCATTTCATAGTTTACGCTTGCGGTTGGCCACATGTGCGGCACCTCCCATATTATTCTCTACTGCCTTGCCTTTGGAGTTCCCGGATCAAAATTTCTTATATAATAATCACTCACACCCAATCTTATCGTCTATTATATCAATACGTGCACGTGTCTTATCCTGAGCTGTCAATCTCGATCCATGTCCAAAATGGACCCACTTGGACTTCTCTAATATTAAATTGCAATCATACTCCAAATACATCATACGGTTTCACTTGTTTTGATTTAGCAGGTACGGGACTGATTTTTACTGAGGCCACCACTAGACTGAGTTAAAGCTGTACGCTACAATCCGGTAACATTTCACCCCAACAAAAATTTAGCTAAAATATTAAGTCGCCAGCCAATGGTGGGCGGACATAAGTTGTCTCGTCACGAAACATTTAATATCTTCTGGTCGGAAATCAAATTACATCTTAATTACATATTTACCCCTTCCTTGATCATTCAAATTATACTAAAATCTCTTCAATTAATCCAACATGATTTCACATATTTGCTATAATATTTTAATTATTTTCCACCATATTGTTTTCTATCATTCAAAAGAACCACCAGAACATCCAATCACGACCACGTAACATGGTAATCAAAAGTTTTAAAATCAGTAAAGTAGTGACTAATTTAATAACTTAATGACGTACCACCTTTCATTACAGATAAACACGTTACTCATAATAACAAGATTATTCTATCCGTCGCCAAAATGGCAGTTTGTCGTAAATAACACCAAACTTCTGTCTTAACTCTCAACAGAAAACAAAAACCAAAAAAAGAAAAAAGGAAAAACGAAATTCCTTAAAATGCCCGTCAAATTTGTGTCCAATGTCGGTTTTAGAGAAGAACGCACCAGTGTTTGTGGCGACCACGAATGTCCAACTAGTCCTCTCTCACACCTCCTCCTTGGACCCCAGCTGACCAGTGAGAGCTAGAGAGAGAAAGCTTCAACGTTACTTTTTGCAATATATAAACATCGCATCTCGTTTTCTTGATAGAGAAACTAAATTCACAAGCTGTTTTTTTTTTTTTTTTTTTTTTAATTTCTTCGAAATTAAAAATATTTTCTTCTCATTACCGTCTTCCTTTCAGCTCAAAAGCTCAACCACTTCGCTTTTCATTTATTTGTGTTCTCATAATCGTCGAAGCTAGCGGTCGCGTTCTCTCCGATCTGACTCGCCGAGTCCATCTTTAGATGAGTTAGCGGAGACGATCGCTTTCAAACAATTGTCATGGTAATTTCCAGTTTCTTGTGTTCTTGAATTGGTTGATTTATTTACTTTGATCATTTTGACTTGATGATACCTTATATATATATTATTTTTAATTCATTTTAATTATCGGAATATTTATTCTGTTATTGGTTTTGTATTGATCATTGTTGAACTGTCGTGTAATGTGAACAATATAGGAAGCTAAATTTGGAAAGTTTTGGATAGTTGTGAATCATCGTTATATTTTAGTGTTAGAATTATGTGTTATTGAATAACATTGGATTCGATAAAGCAGAGGCTGTGATGAGCTTGTGATTCGACATGTGGACTAGTAAGATTTTATTGAGGTTTAAATTGAAGTTGGTCTCTGATCGAATGCCAAATGTTATTATTATACGAGCTGAAGCAAGTTTTTCTCCTATTGCTGGTCTCTGAACTAGTGAAGTTTTCTTAGACTAGTAGATTGGTTTAGAATGGAAATGGTTCTGTCAAGGATGGTTTACGATCAAGTGATAAAAACGTCTTTGTGGTAGCTTTTATGTTATGTGATTGACGATGGAAAATTTGAGATCAATCTTCATTGATGGTGGTGGTGTTGGCTCTTTAAGAATATTTTTTGCTTTAGATGTGTAAACTTGGGGATGTGGGAATTTACAGTACTCATGGTTGCACAGTTGCCTTTCAAGTCAATGGATTTATTGGAGGTAGAGGATGTCATGGTAATGCTTGCAATAGCTGTGAATTTTGAGTTGCTCACTGTTCGTCTTTTAATATGATTCTTTGTGATTTGAGAGTGTAACGCCAACTTTGTTTTTGGGTCTCTAATATGAATGGCTGTGCCATAAAACTATGGATAGGGGTGTGTGTTCTTATGAACAAAATCAAAGTAACTAACCATTCGTCTTGTAATTTTTTTCTTGAGGAGTCTAGGAAAATTTTATGAATGAAAAGAAACAAAGTGAATAAGAAGTCCACAACCAGGAGATGCCTGGAAATAAGCTGAACCTATAGTGTGTTTACCAAGACAAATTCTAATGAGTATACTATCTCTCAATTAGCCTGTAAAGACACCATTAACTTACAAATACATCCCAATTTAAGTGAATAAAGAAGGAAGCCTATTCAAAATCTTTTGAAATGGAGGCTCCCAAAGAGGTTAGAAATCAGATTCTATCACATAAACAAGTAATTCTTCTTCTCTCGAATCTTCAAAAATTCTCTGGTTCCTTCCTTGACAAATTACCCAAAAAATCATCAAAACAGCTCAATTCCAAAGAACTTTAGCTCTCTCTCCTTTCCCAAAAGCAGTGAACTTCTCCTCTAACTGGGATCATTATTCTTATATAATTCCTTAAGAAACTTTTAAACAGTTTGTTTTGTGCTTTTGTGTTATAACTTCTTCTGATCACCCTTCATTTTTGTGTTCATATCTTCATGATACTTTTTAAATGTCAGTATAATGTAGCTGAGTCCTGACAAATTTTAGCAGCTGCTTACTTGGGCCTACTATTTAAATTATATTTCACTGTGATTCCTGATATTTCTCAATGTGTATGCTTTGCCACATGGATTGGTTGCTATTTTAGACATCACTAATTTGAAAAAACCTACTGTGAGTTGAATGTAGGAAATTGGTGGCATTTGATGCTTATATTTATTGCTTTCTTGTGCATATATGTTGTGAAATTATCGTAAACCTTTCTAGCTTTCTTGAAGTAATCATTTATCCTGTTTCAATGATTTATAAATTTTATCCTTTTGCAGGCTGCATCGGTTAACATTATTGTTGGGTCTCACGTATGGGTTGAAGACCCAGTTCTGGCATGGAGTGATGGGGAAGTTTTTAAGATCATTGGTGAAGAAGTTCATGTTCATACTTCAAATGGGAAAACAGTGAGTTAAAACCCAGCTTTATGTTGTGTATATATATTAGCAGAATTTGTTTATTATCTACATTTGGGTACAGATGAAATTTCTCGTAATTGTATCAACATTACTTTATCTGAAGGGACAATTATAAATTGATTGGTTTTAAGACAAGTGGTATTAAATAATATTATATAGGCATCAGTGAATAACTTGATTACTTTTGAAGTTAATTCAGTCATTTCAAAGTGAACTTCGGTGTTTACAAAATTATGACTTAAGCACTCCTTCTTCATCATTACTATCATAATCATAACTATTATGACTTTCTCTAACTGGAAATGCTATTGCAGGTTGTCACAAATATATCAAAAGTATTTCCAAAAGATACCGAAGCACCTCCTGGAGGTGTAGATGACATGACAAAGCTTTCGTATTTGCATGAACCGGGAGTTCTTCATAACTTGTCTGCCAGATATGAACTTAATGAAATCTATGTAAGATTTATATTCAATTTGCCTGACATCTCACATGCTGAATAAAATTTTATTTAAGAAAGTTGCAGATATACACTGAAGTGCTTTTTGTATTCTTACATGATGTAAATCACCTTTTTATTATCTGCCAGACATACACTGGAAACATCCTGATTGCCATAAATCCATTTCAAAGATTACCCCATTTGTATGATACTCACATGATGGAACAATATAAAGGAGCCCAATTTGGAGAGCTAAGCCCTCATGTATTTGCCGTTGCAGATGTTGCGTATAGGTAATTCCATCTGTTCTATTTGCTATCACAGCTTTTCTGTTTTTTTTTTTTTTTTTTTTGTTTGAGGAAACACAGCTTTTCTGTTAATGCTTCTCTGATTTCATTATTTTATATTAACAGGGCAATGATCAATGAGGGAAAGAGCAACTCAATTCTGGTTAGTGGAGAGAGTGGTGCTGGTAAAACAGAGACAACAAAGATGCTCATGAGATATCTTGCTTACCTTGGTGGTCGATCTGGAGTGGAAGGGCGGACAGTTGAACAGCAAGTTCTGGAAGTAAGATGAAACAGATCTTTCTTTGGCTTAAAGCTTTCATTCCTGTATTTTTCTTGCAGTCTTTGCTCTATATTCTTTAATTCTAAGAGGTTGAAACATTTGTCTGAATTGGTGTTTTGGTCATTTATTTTATAGTCGAATCCAGTTCTTGAAGCGTTTGGCAATGCAAAAACTGTTAGGAACAACAACTCAAGGTGACTAAACACACTGTGAAGTTTATCAAGTTAAAAGTTACAGAAATTTTAATGGGCTACGCTCAGTTTCTTATTTTTAATCATCTTGCTTTCACCAATGCAGTCGATTTGGTAAATTTGTTGAGATCCAGTTCGACAAGAATGGGAGAATATCTGGGGCAGCTGTCCGGACTTATTTACTTGAAAGATCTCGTGTTTGCCAAATTTCAGATCCTGAAAGAAACTATCATTGCTTCTACCTCCTTTGTGCAGCTCCACCTGAGGTTTGACATCCTTGTTGTTATGAGTCCTATTATTTTCATGTCAAGTGTGCAAAATTAGGATCGCCTGCGCTTGTAATTGTAAGCTATAATTGATTATCGTCCCTTCAAATTTCCAGATTAGAGAAAAGTATAAATTGGAAAACCCTAAATCTTTCCACTACTTAAATCAATCCAACTGCTATGCATTGGATGGAGTAGATGACGCCCAAGAATATCTTGCTACCAGAAGGGCTATGGATATAGTTGGAATCAGTGAGGAAGATCAGGTTAGTGTTTCCATCAATTTCGGTAATTGAAGTGCACATGTTACTTTATGATTTTTTTTTTTTTTTTTTTTTAAATGGATGATTCTTTTCAGGACGCAATTTTCAGGGTTGTAGCTGCAATTCTGCATCTTGGAAACATTGAATTTGCAAAGGGAGAGGATGTTGACTCTTCTGTCATCAAGGATGAGAAATCTTGGCACCATCTCAATATGATAGCTGAACTGCTCAAGTATGATCCATCGGTTCCTTCATGTGTGTGATTGATTTCCTGATCTTGTGCCCATTTCTTTGTTGATTCAAATGCCTCTTTTTATCTATGTTGTACTATAGGTGTGATGCCAAGAACTTGGAAGCTGCAATGATAAAGCGTGTAATGATAACACCAGAAGAGATTATCACAAGAACTCTTGACCCTGTTGCTGCACTGGGTAGCAGGGATGCCCTAGCTAAAACCATTTACTCTCGCTTGTTTGATTGGTATGGGAACTCCCTTAGTACTGCTAATGCTATATCACAAATGCATGTCAAGAAAAGCAAACCTGTTATTTGATCTTTTTAATCCTCTGGTGTGCGCAACTTAAATAATTTTTTTGTTTATATTGGCAGGCTGGTGGATAAGATTAACTCTTCAATTGGGCAAGACCCAAACTCAAAATCCTTGATTGGAGTCCTTGATATATATGGGTTTGAAAGTTTCAAGTTCAATAGGTAAGGGACCAACTTTATATTTTATTTTTGATTTAGTATTTACCATTGCAGCTGACATGAAACCATATTCTGTAGTTTTGAGCAGTTCTGTATCAATTTTACCAATGAAAAACTACAACAACATTTCAATCAGGTTTGCTGACTTTCGGGATAGTCCTTGCCCTGTGTACTGTATTATATGCCTGGGCGATGTTAATTTGGCTGTAATGGTGATTGTATTTGCAGCACGTCTTTAAGATGGAACAGGAAGAATACACGAAAGAAGAAATCAATTGGAGCTACATAGAATTTGTTGATAACCAAGATGTATTGGATCTGATTGAAAAGGCATGTTCTCTTGTTCACTGGGTTGTTATTAATTTGGCTGTATTGTTGTATTAATATTTTAAATCCCTAAGCATCATTTTAGATAGTTATGACGAACTTTTTCAACTTTTGCAGAAACCTGGGGGAATTATAGCACTTCTAGATGAAGCCTGGTATGGAACTTTGGTTTTACTTCAGTTGGTTAATCGTTCCTTTTGAGTTTATGGAGCTCAAAGTAGCTGGCTTTGTTGTGGATACTTGAAGTTTGAGAGAGTGTGTGAGAGAGAGTGTATAATATTCTGCTATTGAATGAATAGAAGAACACCATACATTGCTAGTGATGCTCATATCATTTAATTTATTCATTCTGTTGCCTCATGTTTGTTTTGCTTGCATACAGTATGTTTCCTAAATCCACACATGAAACGTTTGCTCAGAAGTTGTACCAGACATTCAAAAACAACAAGCGGTTCATTAAACCTAAACTGTCCCGTACTAGTTTCACTATATCTCACTATGCTGGGGAGGTAAGCCAATTATGTCTCTGTATTTTTCTTTTATTTCCATATACAGTCGCATTTGCTGATGTCTTTTGAATTTTTCTTTCTTCAGGTAACCTATCTGGCTGATTTATTTCTTGATAAAAATAAAGATTACGTGGTGGCAGAGCATCAGGATCTGTTAACGGCCTCTAAGTGCTCTTTCGTGGCGGGTTTATTTCCTCAGTTACCAGAGGAATCATCAAAATCATCTAAGTTTTCATCCATAGGATCCCGTTTCAAGGTAGATACAGTTTTATTGCTTCTTGAATTTTCTTGATGGGATAAAATGTAATTTTATTAATGTTAGTCTGCAAGGTTGAGATCCAAATAGTTGTTCTCAATGTTAGGTGTAGAAGACCATAAATTTATGGTCAATAGTGATATTGAATACTGCAAATCTTTAACGTGTAAATAACCATGCCCATTGTTAAACATTTTCTGGCTGCTTCCATTATGATGAGAGCAGATACTATGAAAGCCAGCTTGTAAACCTGGAATATGATCCTGTGTAGAAAATGTAAAGTAAAACTAAACACAAGGGATTTTTTATCTCTGTTCCAATAAGCCAAATACCGGAGAAAACCCAGTTGAATTCACATTGTGCCTAAATACTTGAACACAATCTGAAATAATTCAAATTTTGCTGGCCAGCTGGGAAATTGGGTTGTTAGTATTGAATTTGTCTTGAGAACGGTTATGACCTTAGGGCCTTGTTATTGATAGAAACCATGTATTTTTTCTCAACCCTTGACATGTGAGGCTTTTGGCAGGATGGTAGTTAAAAGGTTATTTCATCGTATTGTTGTACCTCTGCGACAGTGGCACATCTCTCTACATTATTTTTCTTCTACATTGTGAAAGTCTGCTTATGGCTTTAATATTACATCAGTGCATTATGCTCATCATCTCAGTGGATTATATTCTTTATATCCTTGGTTACACTTATTTTTCAAATATAGTAATATGTCATAAAGCAAGTTGTTTTCCTGCTGTCAGTCATGTTGTGACAGCAACACGGATTCAGTTTGTGCAACGCAGTTTTTAATTGATGAAACTCATTTTCTGATTCAAACTTTAAATTGCTATTCTGCTGAAAGATTGCATGCACATGTATTTGATGTGTGGTAGTGCTCTTACTGAAAATGTGATTATAAGTTTAAATTAATTACATACAGTCACCAGTTTCATTCATTCAACATTCTTGACTTGTTGACAAACTTTGCTGTTTAACTAGTTACTAGTGAGATGTTCCTTTAACTGCAGCTACAACTTCAGTCTTTAATGGATACCTTGAATTCAACTGAGCCTCACTATATCAGATGTGTAAAGCCAAACAATGTCCTCAAGCCTGCAATTTTTGAAAATGCTAACATAATTCAGCAATTACGATGTGGTGTAAGTATGATCAGGCTGCAGTATTTTCTTTAGTGTGCCATTTAATTTTTCAAATTTGCATAAATTGTGTTCTAAGATTTTTTTTATTTTTTATTTTTAAAAAAAAATCACGTTTGCTTTTCTTTTATGTTTAGGGTGTTCTTGAGGCAATCAGGATCAGCTGTGCTGGATACCCTACAAGACGAACATTTTATGAGTTTCTTCACCGATTTGGTGTTCTTGCCCCCGAACTTTTGGAGGCAAAGTAAGTTATATATATATATTCTTTATTTTTGTAGTTTTAGAAGCTCAGGCATTAAATGTGGAATTTAAGTATTCTTTTGGCTGTCATCCTCCAATGTTTGGTCTTCCTGCTTTTTGTGATTGTAATTTTATAAATTGTTAATTTTCCTTCGCAGCTATGATGACAAGGTTGCATGCCAAAAAATTCTGGGCAAGATGGGATTGCAAGGTTATCAGGTAACTTAGTATCTCTGTCACTTGTCATCTAATCGTTTGCTAATTGAGAATTGCTGTGGAGCAGGCTCCAGAATGGCCTAGCCGACCTCATCTGGCATGTCTAAAACATCCCATTCCTATCCCACTGATTCAAGCATCTATTTTTTATTTGTTCTGTTTATACAAGACTACAAGTCATATGCAATTGAACTGTTCTCTATAAACAAAAAAGAAAGAACAGAAAGCATCTATGTGACTCTTATCTCTTGTTCTATTAGTCATGACGGCTTCCATGACATAGTGCTAAAAGTTTCAATTTTTTTTTCTATATTTACCACTTATACTTTATTTTCGTAATTATCCCAAATACTAACAGTGATATTATGATGCATTTAAACAATGGAGCCCCTGACTTAACCTATTGTGTTCGATGAAATTGGGTACTCAGATAGGCAAGACAAAAGTGTTCCTACGAGCTGGTCAGATGGCTGAACTGGATGCAAGAAGAGCAGAGGTGCTTGGGAATGCAGCTAGAACCATTCAAAGACAGATTCGTACTTATATTGCAAGAAAGGAGTTCATTGCATGGCGAAAAGCTGCTATCATGTTGCAATCTCACTGGAGAGGTCTGTTCTTAAATAGTTTTTATTGGTTTGTTGTTTGTCTCATAGTGTTTGAGTTCATCTATGTTTTTACTGTCATTAGTCTGGTAAAAAATGGGAACACTTAACGTTGCTTGCAGCATAAATATTTTAAAAAGAACAGAAGTTTGTCACATTGATTTGTATATATGATCGTCCTTTAAGACATATGTCTTTTAGCCCATAACATATTTGGGATACATATTATAACTCTTTGCTTCTGTTTTAAATTGTTATTAGGTAAATTGGCTTCCAAACTGTATGAGCAATTAAGACGTGAAGCTGCAGCTGTGAAGATCCAGAAGAATTTGAGGAGATACACTGCCAGGGAATCCTATGTAACGATACGGTTTTCTGCTATCAAATTGCAGACAGGATTAAGGACAATGGTTGCTCGCAATGAGTTCAGATTCAGAAAGCAAACTAAGGCTGCAACAATTATTGAGGTATTCTTGCCCCTCTTCTGATTAAAGTTGCGAAGTTAATTGTTATGATGCACTGAAGCAAATTAATTCCCAAACTTATCATGATCATCTTTTGTCACTTTCAGGCTTATTTGCGTCGCCATGTAGCATATACATATTATAAGAATCTTAAGAAGGCCACATTAATTACCCAGTGTGGTTGGAGGCGAAGGATTGCTCGGAAAGAGCTTCGAAAGCTCAAAATGGTCGGATCTCACTCTTTGATGTATTTTTGTTTTAGTAAACATGTGTAATTTATTTTGCATTTTGTAAGATATTTAATCAAGTGGTAACAATCTGTGTTAATTTATTTAGGCTGCAAGAGAAACAGGGGCCCTTAAAGAGGCAAAAGACAAATTGGAAAAGCGTGTGGAAGAACTTACATGGCGATTGCAATTTGAGAAACAATTGAGGGTAATTTAATCTTTAGTTTATAAATATTTTTATATCTAGTGTAATCTTTTTTGTCACTATTAATGATTGCTTTGTGGCATAGCTTAGCTTAATTTTTGTTTTCTTTTGATTTGCATACAGACTAATTTAGAAGAGGAAAAAGCCCACGAAATTGCCAAGTTACAGGATGCTTTGCATGCAATGCAATTACAAGTAGAAGAAGCAAATTCCAGGGTTATTAAAGAACGAGAGGCAGCTCAGAAAGCTATTGAAGAGGCTCCACCAGTCATTAAGGAGACTCCTGTCATAATTCAAGACACGGAAAAGGTTGAGGCATTAACGGCTGAGGTAGAAAGTTTGAAGGTAAGTACTCTAACTTGGACAATCATAATCATTTGAACTTGATGTATATCTTCTCCACCCATGGTTTGCCTTTTGTCTTTTTTCGTTTTTTTTATAGTGTAATGTTTCATATAAAAACAAAACAAGATTACACAAGCAAGAAGAAGAAACACGAAAATTAACAAAGAGTAGATACTTCATTGAGTGGTCCTATTTCTTTAGTTCTTTAGCAACTACAACATTCACATTCTTTTTTTCCAGAATGATACTGCTGAATTTGCATGTATATTGCAAGTGCATGATTTATGGCTATGAGACTTTTGTGACGTCATGTATTTCTTTCTAAGCTCGTTAAAAACAACTAATATCTTATTAGTTTGTCTGTCAAGAGTTCCATGTCAAAAAACAATGTGGCATCCCCTTGATGGTGCTATTTCAAAATATATAGGTTTTACCCATGAGTGGTTAGTAAGAATAGTTGGACCTTGGGGTTTGCTCTCTTAAGGTCTTAAGGTTCAATCTTTCATGGGCACCTACATGGTCAAAGACTTTAATTTATTGTTTTCTAAAGATTGTAGGGTTCGGTGGGGCTTCAGTTTGGAACTCGAATTCGCTAAACAATTGCAGGAGATTTTTGAATCATCAAAAGACTATATAGGCTTTGGTTGTATTGTCAGCATACCTGTTGATATTGATAAGCCTTAAAATGACAGGACATCATCATATTTAACTGTGTTTTCAGTATTTTGACCTGCTTAATCTTCCATAATTCTATTTACTTGTCTGAAGATAATACTGATAATTCTGATTTATCATTCCTATATTTTTTAATCTTCAAACATTCTATTAGGAGTAGCATATGTTACTTATTATCGATAGGTAACCTAGAGATTGAATTTGTGGAGTACAATGATTGATGAACTTTTGAATGTACAGGCTCAGCTGATATCAGAAAAACAGGCAGCAGAGGAGGTCAGAAAGGCTAGTGCAGATGCTGAGGCCAGGAACGCTGATCTGGTTAAGAAACTTGAAGATGCAGAGAAAAAAATGGATCAGCTTCAGGAGTCTGTGCAGAGGTTTGTGAATGCTTACGAGAAGAGGGTGTCTTTCTCTCTCTCTATATATATATATATAATTCTTGCAAATATAGACTTCAGTCATGTTTATATCACTATTCATCTTGATTTTGGTTGCAAGTATTTGCATTACTCTCTCTCTCTCTCTCTCTCTCTTTCGCCTACATGGAGGTTTTTGCTTTGCTTTTGATGCGTTTCACTTTTTGTTTTTTTGTTTTTTTTCATAATTGTTTATGCTATGTATAAAGGCTAGAAGAGAAACTTTCCAATTCAGAATCAGAAAATCAAGTACTTCGTCAGCAGGCATTGACCATGTCACCAACAGGGAAATCATTGTCTGCACGATCAAAAGCAATGATAATCCAGGTATAGATGGTATATTAGGTCACTGATCCTTGCTATATAACATTTAAATCTAATAGAAATGCACTTTTTTTTTTTTTTTTTTCAGAGGACTCCAGAAAATGGAAATGTTCAAAATGGAGAGATGAAGGTTGCATCGGTAAGGGGAGGGATCTCATTGGTTGTAAACTTCTTATAATTGAAGAAGCTTTAAGAATTGGATTTGTTATTAGTATTGCTCATTGTTTACTACATGTTTTAGGATACACTTGCCTTATCCAATGTTCGCGAACCTGAATCTGAGGAAAAACCACAAAAATCTCTGAATGAAAAACAGCAGGTTAGTCACCCCTAACAAGTATGGAATGTACATTGATTTGTGACATGACAGGCATTAATCAATTTGTGCCCACAATGTGAGCTAAATATTATATTGACATCCATATTGGTTGTTTAATTTTCACTCTCTGATGGTTCATTTTCTAATTCGGATTTGTTTCTCACAATCTACATTTCTGGGTCAGGAGAACCAGGACCTGCTGATCAAGTGTATATCACAGAACCTTGGATTTTCTGGGGGCAAACCAGTTGCTGCTTGTGTCATATACAAATGTCTTCTCCATTGGAGGTCATTTGAAGTTGAAAGGACTACTGTTTTTGACCGTATTATCCAAACAATAGCTTCAGCAATAGAGGTAAGCTCTCTTGTATTTTTAATGTCAATTCTATTTGTATCAATCATCAGCACCATTTTGCTTTGCATTTAGAGTGACTTAAGCTTGGCAATGCCTACCTTGTTGAAGGTCCAAGATAATAATGATGTATTGGCTTATTGGCTATCTAATGCATCAACATTATTGCTGCTGCTCCAACACACACTCAAAGCTAGTGGAGCAGCTAGCTTGACACCACAAAGGCGTAGGACAACATCAGCTTCTCTGTTTGGGAGAATGTCTCAAGTAAGAAGCTTTTTCTTCTGTACAAGTATCTTGTTTTAGTATGTTCTTTCTTTACATTTTTCCTAATCCTTTTCCTTTTCCCCTTCGTGTTCTTTTTTTTTTTTTTTTGGGTCGTGTGTGTGTCCATTCTAGGGGCTTCGAGCATCTCCTCAAAGTGCTGGCTTTTCATTTCTTAATGGTCGAGGCCTTGGGAGACTAGATGACTTACGGCAGGTTGAGGCCAAATATCCAGCATTGCTGTTTAAGCAGCAGCTCACAGCCTTCCTTGAAAAAATATATGGAATGATGAGAGACAATCTAAAGAAAGAGATCTCCCCATTGCTTGGATTATGTATTCAGGTTTGGCTGAAGCGCCTTTTTAATATCTTTTTTCGTTTTGTGCATGCTGTAAGTGGTGTGTTATGCTAGAAAGCCTAACTCAATTGGGGAGAAGACGTGTCATTTAAAACAGCCTTTCATTCTTTTATGTAACTTTATCAATGCAGGCACCCAGGACTTCACGGGCAAGCTTAGTCAAAGGACGATCACAAGCTAATGCTGTTGCTCAGCAAGCTTTAATTGCACATTGGCAAAGCATTGTCAAAAGCTTGAGAAGTTATTTAAAGACCATGAAAGCTAACAATGTGAGTTCTGAACTAAACAAAAAATGTGAATTTGTGATTTTACCTTTTAGCATAGTATCATTCTCTTTCATGTTCTGGCTTTGTAGGTACCCCCCTTCTTAGTCCGCAAAGTGTTCACTCAAATATTCTCATTCATCAATGTTCAGTTATTCAACAGGTAAGTTCTCTCTTTGTATTGTCCAGTTCATTTTTATGCAGTATGAAGTTCAAGCACCTAACAGGAAAAGTACATGCCATACATTTCTGCAGTCTTCTTCTGCGACGCGAATGTTGCTCATTCAGTAATGGAGAGTATGTAAAAGCAGGCTTGGCTGAATTAGAACAGTGGTGCTATGAGGCGAGTGAGGAAGTAAGCACCTTGCAATGATGTATGGCCTTTATTTCCCCTATCATTTAATACATCCTCTCTGAACTCGTCTTATCTACAGTATGCAGGTTCTTCCTGGGATGAGTTGAAGCATATTAGGCAGGCTGTAGGGTTCCTAGTAAGATTCTTTTGTATAGCTTTCCTCATTCAGTTACTAATTATTATTTTTATCACCATAGTTTGCTGAGCAAACTCTTCTTTTAATTTATATACAAATCAGGTCATACATCAAAAGCCGAAAAAGACTTTGAATGAAATAACGAAAGAACTTTGCCCTGTGAGTGCCTTTTCTCTTTTGAGCTACTCAAATCTTTCATGTTTGTTTTTATTTCTTTCTCCTTTTCAGTATATGCATATGTAATATTTCTATTTTCTTCAGGTTCTCAGCATACAACAGTTGTACAGGATCAGTACTATGTACTGGGATGACAAATATGGCACTCATAGTGTGTCTTCAGATGTACGCAATTAAGTTGGTTGTGGCTAAAGATGTTTATGGGCCATGACCATGAAATAATGTTAAAACCTTTTTATTTGCATCCTGGTTTTGGTTGGTTCCCTGCCCTTCACATGTGCTAATTTAATATTGAAACTCTTATTAAACAGGTTATTTCGAGTATGAGACTTCTCATGACAGAGGACTCAAACAATGCCGTAAGCAGTTCTTTTCTATTAGATGATGATTCAAGGTATTATTTCCAATGCCCTCCTGTTTTAATTGTTTTTCTGCATCATTTTAAATGTCTACTTCCAGAAACGCAATCTATTATCTGTTTGCTTACAAATTACATCAATGCAGTATCCCATTCACTGTTGATGACATATCCAAGTCATTGCGACAAGTGGACATAGCTGATGTGGAACCTCCACCATTAATATGTGAAAATTCAGGTTTTGGGTTCTTACTTCCACGTGCGGAGTGATGCTTACAGTTGTGGATTCAAAAATTCGAATCTTGTCCTCACCGTGTCCTCTTAGGCGCTCTACACACCTGTGCATAAATCTCATTCAGTCATTGTTCATGTGCATAATGTATTTTTCAGCAACCCAGGCACCAGCTTTTTGACGTCTGGATCAATTCATTCTTTCCCTCACGTTAATTAAACACGAGGGGTGTTTGTTAGAAGCCTTATCACTCGGTGTGATAATGTGCAGTATAGGAAACAGGCAAGGTCGGAGAATTTCTGACACGCCTGCAACATCTTTTCTTTTTGTTTCCATTTATTTATTCTTTTCTCTTTTTTGGTCGAGCTTCTTTCACATTGTTGGTTGTATGGTTTATAGTGGTTTTGGGGTGCAAGACAATAGCTGTATTTTTATAGGCTATTATTTGCTGTATGAGGAATCAATTTGTGTTCAGTGTTATCTGATGTTTTATTTTCTTTCAATACTAGATTCACTACCTTAGAGTTCCTCCGTGCCACTCTGACATTAGTTGAATGTGGTTTGTACAAAGTGAAGCAATTGTCATGATTTATGAGAACTATAGCAATCAGTCGAGGTGTATAGCTCTGTTAACATGCTATGAATTCGTCCACAGAAATCGACTTAACAAATTGAAAAGCAATTTAAGACCAGTATTGTCTTCTCTTTCAGCCCTGTTGAAGTTTCCTTAATTGGAATAACACTAGCTGTGATTCAGAGACCTGCAGAACATAGATAAGTATTTCACAGGCTAGTATGACTCTAATGACTGGTTTATACATACATGATAGCCAAGAATTGCAACAAACATTGACATATTAAACAAACACTTTACCGTTATAGCCCACAGCCTAATATCTTTTCAGAGCAGTGAAAAAGACTCCATGCTCATGGTGCATTGGAGTAGCGGTTTCAGAATTGGTCAGGAAAATTATCCCAAAACAAGACACAGTCTACCATTTTGTCTCAAACATCAGAGGATCGGATTATGAACACATTCTAAAAAAAAAAATTTAGTATGAACTTTAGCGTAGAAGGAATGAATGTACAAAACTTCATGTATCAAATCAAAATTACTGGGTCAGGTGACACTTGACCAAACAAATATCATTGTTGCTTCTTCAAAACAGACATGGTTTAAACCAGTCCGTCTCAAGCAGCTCTTAAACACAACCCTAAACCCCTAACTAAGAAAGAAAAAAGAAAAAGAACGAAGGTATGACAGATTATAACCATTACACAGCATTTATGACTGATTTGTCTCGACAGAATTGTTGTCGTTAATTGTATTTTCTGTGGCAATTGGGGATTGGTCTTCATGAGTCGGCACTGGCTGCATCTCTGTTTTCTTCTTCTCCTTCATAATCACCTGCCTAGGCATTACTTCTAGTAGAAAACTTCCTCCATTCCAAACGGCTGCAGAAACCTTTAGTATTTGAAAAATAACATGCAATTTGTATGACCAGAAGATGGGGACAGTCAGAGCCATGGTTGCCACAGTAAATATGGCTTGTAACAAAATGTACATTAACATACGATTATGATCCCCAAGCAACCCACTTAAACGCCACCACACATTGTTCGCTTTCTGTGCCTTCTTGGACAGTTCTCTGTCAAAAAATTAACTAACAATTAGAATGACCGGAAAATAAGAGAAATTTTAGAATATAAAATCCTTGAGAACACAGCTGTAGATACATAACATGTCTTGAATATTATTAGAGAAAAGTATTCAGAGAGAGAATTGATAACCTGTAAGAGGTCATTACTTCAGGATCTCTTAACAGCCTTTGCCGACGTAAGACATTGACAATGAGAAAATAAAGAACCTGCCAGAGGGTGTAAGCAGCCAAGGGAACTAGAAACAACCAAGTCAACAAGTAGGATTTGTCTTCTACATAGGGCCATGAAGCTCTTCGAGAAGTTCCTTCAGGATGCATGGCAGCAAAGGTATCTGGGTTCCACCATCGAATTGTGAAAAAAACTAACCCTGAAAACATAAACTATTGCATCAGAGTGTGAAGATGTATTGTCGTAACTATATTATACAGTACACAATAGCTTTCCTTCTAAAGAGCCTAAGTCCACTAGCTGGTGACACTAATCAATAAGGCAGTATCAGATCTTCATATTTTAGTTAAGGCTGTAACACACTAAATGCCCAAGTTGAATTACAAATCTAAAGTTCTATCCATAGAAAAGTTCATTGCAGGTTATTAGAGTAACTCTATCATACTATTTACCTTTTGCTACAATCCTAGAGGTTGTCAAAACTTCAGACTGCCAAGACTAACATTGAAATTTTTACATGAGCATAATGATAGATTGTAATCAATAAGAACTGATGAAATAACAATAGATAATAAGGCCACACAAACTCTTTCTTATAAATAACTTAAAGCATCATATGTTAGTCAAATCTAATGTGCTAGATTAAACGCTAATCAAGGTTGACACAGTTAAAAGGTATTTCTAGTTAGTGTACACCTTGCACATAGTACAGATACAAACTAACTTTATAAAAAAATTTAAGATAAATATTAGTCTTCAAATGCTTCTTATTCTTTTGAAAACAAGATATCTGTGAGACTTTAAATATGGTAAAAGAAAGAGCCACAACAAAGGAAACCAACTCACCAGGTAAAAGATGAATTAACACACTAACAAGTTTGTCAAGAGAATTGAATACCAAGCTACAACGCCAAACGATCAATGCCCAAGCTAGTGGCCCCTACAGATCATCCATGGGAAGCAAAAGTGAAAAAAGTGAACCATTCATCACCCAGAAAGTGAAAAGGTATCACAAGATCTAAGCTTACCTCTGCAAATGAGAAGCAAACCATGAAAAACTTTTCATCTTTCGGATACAGAAGAAGATCAACCAAGAAAATTGTATTGGCATAATAGCAAAAATCCTGGCACACAAAGCATTCATGTTACTTTCTCTACTTCAGATGACTCAACAGAAACTTCTATAAAGTAAACATTACAATAAATGCCTAAGATCATATAAATAGAAATGTCAAGCAACAGATTGGAAATGAGTATACACTCAAATTTGAAAATCTCACACAGATGAGAAATGCTTCCACCAGGCTTTCAATTATCACACAGAAAACAACATGTCGAATTATTCTCAAATGTACTAAGCATTGAACCTTATGTATTTACGTTAGATTAGAAAAAACTGAACCTTCAAATTTTTTAACATACCATAAGCCTAAACTCTAGTGCCAACATCCAACAATATCTAAATTCTAATTCTTACTAGGTTAGATAGCAATAAGTCTTCCATAACTACCTAGACCTATATTCAATCAGTTCCACTCATCTCTCCAGCTCCCTTAAAACTCAAGTAATGCCACTTCTTCCCACTAATACCAATGGTAGTGATCGAGCATAGCTAAACCCACCCCAACCAATTTTTACAATCCAACAATAATCATCTCAAAGAAAGGATAGAAGCTTCTTAACATAATAGTTTATACAATGACATATACCCGAACTAGTCATAAATAAAACATCATTGCAACAAGAAAGAGCTAGAATTTACCAGAAGATAGTAATGCCATTTCTTGAACCGATAATATATCCACCGGAGAGGAACAAAGATAACATAGAATAAACAATATACATAAGGTATATCCTGAGGCCCTGAGAATTGAAAATTGAATAACAAACAAATCAATTAACTTCTCAAGACTAATAATTGTTCTAATGATTCGATCAAACGGTTACTCACTTGCTCCCAACAGAAAACAAAATCCTCCAAAACCGAGAACCCCCATAAGATGTGTCACCTATAATAACATCAAAAACAGATCAAATCCTAAATCGATCAAACATGCTATGCACAATCAATAGTAACATTGAAAAAACGATTTACAACAATGAATCCACCACCACATAGATTCTCACCTTATTGATGAAACGTTCATGTTCCTCTGCTTGTTTAGCGATCTTAACGGCCTGTTTGGACAACATCTCCTTTGTCTGAACCGCCTTTTTCGACATTATTTCTTTCGTTTGAACAACTTTCTACACAAAAAAAAAAAAAAGAAACCCCAGATCTCAAAAACCATCAAGAAACACAAACCCAGATCAAAACCAACAAGAAGTTCAAGAAAGAGCACCTGGGATCGGTCCTTGAACCTCTGCTTCACCCTCCCAAATGAATCCCCGTTTGTATCCTCCATGGCCTCTTCGTGGTAGGACATGCTTTTCTTCTTCAGGTATCCAGAAACCAATACAAAATGATATAGAGAAAAGGTACCGCTTTCTTGTGTGTCGTGTATATATTAATATATCAACATGGAGTATTTTTTTTTTTTTTTTTTTTTCAAAAAGGAAAAGTCTCCCTCTGCTTCCAACGACAAACACTGTTCAAAGTTTTGGTTAATAGAGAGAATGTGATTGTGTTTTACCTGTGGAGTTGTTAATAAAAATGATTATTAAACATAATCTTGTGTTCGTGTTCAGTGTTAATTAGAAGAGATTACATTTTTAATTAATTAAGGCTAAATTACGATTTTGGGACAGCTTCATTATTCTAATCATCATTAGTTTTCCTTCTTCCAGGTATCACCCCCAGACTTGATCGAATCATAAATTCCCTCACGTGTGGTTCTTTCTTTTATCACTTTCCAACATGGAACAGTTACAATAACACAGTAATACTGTTAGAAGAAATAATCTCGAAACACTCGTTATAATTTACAAAATTATAATTTTATTTTTATCCAAAATTCCCTTGACGATAATAAAAACACTCAAAATACCTTTTAAAAGTATATGAAATGATGAAAATATCTCTGATGAAGTTATAGATGATAAAATTGAGATTTTATTGTTAATTTTTAACATCATAAAGATTTTGGACAAAAATAAAATATAGATAGTAAAATGAATATCTTTGTAAATTATGATGGATTTTTTGGGATTATCTCATCATTAGAAATGTCATTTCAAAATTATGTCTGATGTGTTGATTAATATAATTTAATAGAACAAAACATAGTATCTCTACAAATTATATGGTATGGTTTAAAAAAAAAAAAATACCATGGACATAAAACAGGCTAACAAAATCGTTTTCAAGTCTAGTTGTCTAAATGTCTTACTCTGTGTAAGGACGATAACAAGGGACATTAAGCTGACAACGTTGCACGTGTATCAAAATGTTTGCATATACTTTTGATTCAGGTGTCGGTTGTTTATGTTATCTTGTAAGACATTGGCTTTTGTTTGTTTCACCACACAATAAGCGGTCACAGGCTGCCACGTAGACCATCTTCTTGCCAGAGAATGGGTAATACAAGATCAAGCCCAATCAAGCTTGGGCTTTCTCTTAAAACTTTGGGTTTTAGCTTGGATCATATCAGGTACTTGGATTTGGGTCCAGAAATCTGTCTCTCCGTTCCTTAACAAATATTTGAAGGAAAACCGATCTCGTAGTATCCTATTACTCTTATTCAACAATCACCATAGCTTATCACATCTCCCTCTCTGCCTCCACAAATATTTAAAGGAAAACCAAAAGTCATATACTATTACGCTTATTCGACAATCACCATAAAGTTATTTTCTTTTTTAGAGCACCATAAAGCTAGTTTTCACTCGAGTAAAGAGTCTGTAATTTCTTGATTTCTTTTTAAATCAATGATGTTGTGCTTCAGTTATGATAAATCTGCAATCGCCACTAATTTTCAGTTATATAATTTTTCTCACTTCCTTAATAATATGGTGATTGGACAAATAATGGTTGGTAGGCCAACAAAAGTGTTCATTTACGTGATGGGTCTTGAAGCAATGTAGCATCTCCAAATTATCATCCTAATTTATTTCAATCTAATTTATTATGTTTTCGTTATGCCATTCATCCCCATCTTTCATTAATTGATTGAGAGCGTTTTGCTTTCATCAATAATTTAAGTACGTGATATTTTATTTTATTAATACAAGTAGAAACGAAAGAACTCAAGAAGCACTGAGGACAGTTTATAAAAACAAAATCTACTAGTTGTAAGTAAAATGAGAAGAATATTGGTGAAAGTTTTTCTCACTTGTATTGATAACTATATATAGAATATATACATAATTTGATACAACAATTATGACAAAAAAATATTACAGAAGTGAATGGAAAATAATCAACAGTAAATGATGATTGAAGAGACTACTGTTAAAAATTGACTGATGAGTTGTACTATTGACTTTTATGCCCCTACATATGGACATTCAATCTCTTCCGATGTTGGACCATTGAAGGTCATGAGCTTATTGTGCTAAAGGTTTGGTGAGAAGTTGACTAATTGATCCTGATAATGAACATGAAAGACTCGAATTGTGCCTTTTGACATATTAATCATGAACAAAATGGTAGTTATGGGTGCTTCATTTTTCAGTGAAAGATCGGATTAGAGCAAAGATACGTGGCTCCGATGTTATCACAAAAAATTGTAGGAGATAGGAAGGAGACATGTAACTCTCAAAGCAAATTTTGGAGCCAATTAACTACTGTAGTTATGGGAGCAATTGCTCGATACTTGGCTTTAGTGGAGAATCGATTAATAGTTTTCTATTTTCTAGAACTTCAACTGATGGGATTGACACCTACCAAGACAATATAGGCAGAGGTGGAGGATCGATCATCCAAATTCCAAGCCCAATCGGCACGAAAAAGGCATGTAATTGTAGAGAAAATTGACGACGAATGAATAAACCATGATAAAGAGTTCCATTGAAATACTGTAAAAATCGTTTCGCGGCACTCCAATAGATGACTATAGGGAGATGCATAAATCGAGATAATTTATTCACTGCAAATTTGATGTCATCACAAGTGAGTGATAAATATTGTCAAGCTCCAATAGTTTGGCGATAAATTGTAGCATCTGTGCAAATAGTGCCATCATGAATTCGCAAGGCTTCGGTGGAAGATAAATGAGTGGAAACTGAATTCGCATCTTGCATCTTTGTCTTACAAATAAATCATTGACATATTCGTGTTGAGAAAAGTAAATATCAATTGGAGTTGTAATGATTTCAACGCTTATAAAAAAATTCAAAGGACCAAGATCCTTCGATGAAAATAGTTGAGCAAGAATATTGTTGATAAATTGTTGCACTGCCTGAGTGTTGCTCCCTATGATAATAATGTTATCCATATAAACCAAGAGGTAAAAAAACCAGTGAGTCATTGTAGTGGATCATTTTATATTATACTGATGTAAAGCTGGTTTCGCTGGTCAATTTTATTGGAATTCAGTAACCTGTATCTAACACAAATCAAACAAAAAAGCAAAAGTGACTAAGGCATCGGTGTGGTGTAGCCGTAGACACTCTGATGCTTAAGTTAGCAAATGGTTCAATAAATAAGAAAATAATACATAAATAAAGAAAAAAAAAAAACAGTATTAATTGGGCCTAGGATGAAGGTTCAGCTAGAAAAATAAACCTTCTTTCATAATGATCTTCAGGGAAGGTTGGACGAAATGTATAAAGCAAACAACCTCTCTTCCTCTCTTTTCTATGTTTTCGTTATTCTATTTTTGACAGCTTCCTAAATTGAAGATGCTATAAAAGATCATATCTCAAAGGATTTAGAGATCTTGGGCTGATCTCTAGATCCTTAACTTCGAATAATAAATTTCCTATTTCCTAAGTTTTTCGTATCATCTTTTAGGATAAATGTTTTCTTAGAAAATAAGTTAACGAGATCGACATTGAAATAAGAAAGTATTATATTTATTTTGATCTCCATTAATGAGCCTCTTGAACTGGGCTTGTTGTTGGACCGTTGTCTGAACCATAGGCCACATACTTGGAATGAGTCGAACATGGCTTGATAGACTGAAGGCATGAGATGGGCTACGTAGGGTCGGTCAACCCATAAGATCTTTTAGCCTTAAATCAGTTCTTCCTGTTTCGTTGATAGGCTTTTTGAATTCATCTATCAGTTGACAATTTTTGACCACTATAGTCATGATAAAAAATAAAGAGAGGTGTCAGATTTTGAATTGTAAAACCCTTGAGATTGATGAGTTGCACTATTAATAAGTATGATTTTGTGAAGAATTTTGAATATATATTTTAATTATTATAAGTTTATGGTTGAAAAGGAATGAGTTCTAATTCAAACCTATAATTTTATAATTTTGGTGTAATTTGTAAAGGGTTAGCATCATATAAATATTTTTTTCCCCCTTTTTAATGGCTAAGAAAGACATCTTTACCCTCTGAAAACGTAATATTTATAACTTATTCCTTCTAAAAATAAATAGATTATACGTTATTACATATCGTTTATAATGGGAATAACTTAAAAAAAAAAAACACTGAATGGGTATAAGTTATCACCAAAAATATTTGACAATGACAAATAAATGGATTATGTTGTATTCCATTTATATAGTTAACGATGTGATTTAAGCTAAATTTCAGAGTGAAAAAAATGGCACCATCTCATGATTTGGTTGGCGCCACATTTTGAATATTGGCAGTGGGGCCTTGACTTGTACATATAAGTTATCAAAAGTTTAATGATGCATGCCAGGTCATGGCATGTAATTTTCTAACTGGAAGTGTCTGGAATTGAATTGGATTTGGCCCACCACTAGCATAATTTTTTTTTTTTTTTAATAACTTAAGATCTTTTCGAAGTATGCTTGCTTTTTAGAAGTCGAAGCCTTCTTCACGTGATTCTCAAGAGAGGGAATATTCTCTGTATGCCCACGAAATTCAAAATTGAGTACGAGGGAATTAAAAGTTGCACGTAAGCCACCTCACCAAATAAAATCACAAAACATCAATTCCAGTAACTGTGGATTTAAATAAATTTTCACTTAATTTGAGATTATATAGTATTTTTAAAAACAATATCTAGTAATTACCCTTCAATATGGTTGATGACAAATAACGTTGATTAATTTAACAATAATAAATTCAAATTGCTTCATCTCAAATGATATCTTAAAAAAGAGAAACAATATTTAGTGTTAATCCAAATATTTAGATAATGTATTTTAGTGTCACAACCATTTTTCAGATATAAATTATAATTTATCAAATATACATCTAATTTACTTAACAAGTTATTATCACATATAATTTATCAAAATAGATCTAATTAACTTCACAATTCATTATCGTTGTCTGCTCAACGTGGTTTAGTAGTAAAATGAATTTATATAACTTGATAACTTTACATATTTAAGTTATATATCGTTAATGATATATTTTAAAAACAGGAAAAAAAAACTTAACAATTTATTATAAAATTAATAGTAATTATAATACAGTTCAGAAAAAAATAATAATAATTATAATAATAAGTACAACAATACCAAACTTAATGAACTAGAAGATTGGTTGAATGATGCCAAAGGCAACCATCTTTTTTTAAAAAAAAAAAAAAATTCTTAAGTTTACACTAAAAGGATAAAAAATCTGTTGAAATTATCTAAATCTATTAATACTCATGTTGTTCAAATTTCTACTCTCATAACTAAAGATATATATTCTCAAAGACTAAGAGAGCAAATTGCCAACGACATATATAAATCAAATGGGTAAACAATATTATCTTTTTAAGTTTATTTAGTATCGACAATACGACGCCATTCGAGATTAATTTAAAAATTATTATCATTATTATTATTATGGGAGCTTAACTTGATTTTATCGCTAGAAAGTGGAAAGCATTTTGTTTCACGTTACAAGAACCTTTAATGGAAGCAAAGTATTTTCCAATGAACAAATGGCACAGCGAAGCTTTCCATGTTAAAAGAAGCAACAATTTTTTTGATATGTAACTATATGAAACACATTTCTTTATTACCTATCTTTATTATCAATATCTCGTATTTTTACTATTCAAGCAAGATAAAATAATTAGTGGATGAATTCAACATAAATTATCATATATGACTGATATGATTGTAGATCGAGTGTTTTGTTGGCTATCATTTATTTATAGAATAAATATGATTGATATGATTATAGATCAAGTGTCTTGTTGACTATTATTTATTTATAGAATAAATTAAATGCAAAAACGTAATATCATATAATTTATATAAAAGATACGTCACAAGATACATTGATTAACAGAATATTATTATTTGAAATTACTATCAAAACTAGATATTAAAAGATAACGATAACATTTAAAATTTGTTATATGTGGATTTTTTAAAAATATATATATAATTTATTATATGTTATGTTAATTTTGTTAACATATTTGATAAATACATTGTTATTCTTTTTTTCTTCTGATTTCTTGATAATTGATGATATTAGAAGCTCGACATTATCTATTGACAAGCATGTTTTCCGATCAGGAAACATGGTGGCTCATTATCTGGTTTTTTCAGCTGTTACCTATTATTAATTTTGATCGAATTTGGGTCGATTGTTGCCTTTTATTTATTTTAAGTGATGTAATAACTAATCTTTTGAAATAAAATTTCTTACTCTATTGTTAATTAATTTATCCTTCAACTAACTACTATTACAATATAAATATTATTACCAATTAAGCTTAAACGCATATTAAAAACTTAGAGAAACACTTATTCGAAAAATGAAAGGAGGTGTGATCTTAGATAATATCATGGGATATCTTACGGCTATACTTTATTTTTTAAACTCAAACAATAATGATAATAGAAAATTCTTATAGGAATAACAATGTAGCATCAAATCAAGTAACACGCATAGCAACGTTCATCAAAACAAACAATGAATGTGTCAACAACAACCATGAATAGCTACATATACAACATTAACTATAAAACTCAAAGTAGGATACCAAAGTAAGTAAATACATTTAGGAAATAAGTATTTTTTCAATTAGCTTGGTCTTGAGTTGCTTAACCGTAAACTAATTTAAGTATTAGAGGGTATTCTCCAATAGACCTTTTGTCGTGGTTCATCCTAACCATTATCTTTGCTTTCAAGCTCTTGAGTGGATAATCAAGTGATGCAATGTCAGAGTAAATACCCTTTCTTTTGTTTTTTTGTTTTTAGTTTGTTTTGAGGTGAGAGTCAATACCATTTGAAAGCACATAAAGATATTCAAATTAGTGAAAGACCAATTTTTCTAGGAAAATACATTTATTCAAAATTTAATCCATGAGTTTAAAAACGTATTCATATTACTTAATTAAATTAAAATATCCTCTCGTGTTTGAAAAGTAAATATTATATATATATATATATATTAAAAAAAATCATATATCAATTGATATGTTGTCCAATAAGGCACCATTCTTATTATCAAGGATATAATCATACTGAACTAAGATTTTTGAATTATAAAATTTTGCATATATGTACTATTTTAATTTTATTAAAATCCACAATTTGAATGTAATATCTCTAAAATGATAAAAAGAAAAATAATGTTATACTTTTAAAAAAAATTTATAATTATCTTGTTCAAATAATGTGATAAGATGATTTATAATAACTGACAACGTATCGATGATGTGATAGTTACAAATAAAATTATCATATAATTTAGATGATACTTTTGAATAAAATTTTATATAGTATTACTCTAAAAAAAAACATAAAATTGAAACGAGAAGAAAAATTAGAGACAAAGGAAACAAGAATGGGTGATATACAAAATATAAAAAAATATAGTATAGGAGACAAGAATTAGTAAATAAAAGGGGAGTTATAGCATGTAAATTTGACAATGATGTTGTTGTATTTGTTGGTTTCAAACTCCGATTAGGGGAACTGGGTGGGGAGGCAGGCAGCCAGCGCCATTTCAAAGAGAGAGAGAGAGAGAAAAGACATTTCCGGAGATAACGGCAATTATGACATCGTTACCCTTTCTGTGAGATTTCTTTTTCTGTGCTTTCCTCTTCCGTTCTCTCTGGGTTTATTTATTTATTTATTTTTATTTAATGTTAATAAATCAATTTTTATTTTAATTTTTGTAGATAGAAAGAGAGACGATGTCTTCGTTCGACTAATTTAGGGTTTCTGGTCAACAAGTTTTGATTCTCAGCGAGCTCTCAGCTGGTATCTCTACTCTTCTTCTTTTGTTTTGTAAAATTTGGTTTATTGCGATTTTGGATTCTGTATTTAAAATTGCATCAAACATATAGAAAACTAGTCACCTCGTAAATATAAATTATGCAGTTTTGATAAGTCGTAGTTTTGAGCTTATGTTTAATCTTTCTTTTTTTTTCTTGGTTTGTTTGTTTTGTTTTGTTTTTGAATTTGTATTTGATAATGAAGATGATGTTGTCAAAAGCTGAAAGACGAAAGAAGATTGGTGAGGGTTCAAATAGTGGGAAGTTGTTAAATGAGATTGAAGCTATAAGCAAAGCCCTTTATGTAGACAAAGGCTCTTTAAAAACTTCGATTTTGAGTTCCCATTCTCGGTCCAAATCGACTGGGAAAGTCCCCATGCCTGATGCCGGATCAAAGCTAAAACGTAATACTGAGGACCCGTCTCAGAAGGACAAGAAGTCTATTTGGAATTGGAAGCCATTAAAGGCCTTTGCTAATGTTAAAAACCGTAGGTTTACCTGTTGTTTTTCTCTCCAAGTCCATTCGATTGAAGGTTTGCCCCCGAGTTTTAATGATGTAAGCCTTCTTGTGCACTGGAAGAGGCGCGATGAGGGCTTGTCTACTCCTCCTGGTAGGGTTTTTAACGGAAGGGTTGAATATGAAGATAAGTTGACCCACACGTGTTCGGTTTATGGTAGCAGGAATGGACCTCATCATTCTGCAAAGTATGAAGCTAAGCATTTCTTGCTTTATGCTTTGGTGTGTGGAGCACCAGAACTTGATTTGGGTAAGCATCGGATTGACCTCACGAGGTTGCTTCCACTTACGTTGGAAGAACTGGAGGAGGAGAAGAGCTCGGGGAAGTGGACTACTAGTTTTAAGTTGTCTGGGAAAGCTAAGGGTGCCACAATGAATGTCAGTTTCGGATATGTGGTGGTCGGAGATAATTCAAATCCTAGTAAAAATACAGTTGAGGCTTTGAGTGCGAGGCAGAATAGTTCAAGTGTGGTGAAGTCAGTCTCTAGAATTGGTCAACATAATGGCAAGGGAACAATAAGGCGTGTTGAGTCTCTTCCCGTTAAAGTTCATCAGAAATCCAGTGCTATGGCTCAATCCATCGAGGACGTAAAAGATCTTCATGAGGTTTTGCCAGTATCAAGGTCAGAACTTGCCACTTCGGTGAAGGTGTTATATCAGAAATTTGATGAAGAAAAGGTTGATGAACCTGACAAGTTCACCGAACATGTTGAGCCGGCTAAACCACACTCCAATTCTGTGCCCAAGTCTGATAAAGAAAATGTTGAAAACGAATGTGAAGACAATGAATTCTCTGTGATTGAACAGGGGATAGAGTTGTCATCAGAGGATCAATTGAAATCGGAGGAAGTGATTATAAAAGCTGCTGCCGATTCTACTGTTGGAGGTCCTCAAGTTGTGAAAGTTGACACTTCTATACAGGACCTAGAGGTATCTGATGAGAATGTGATGCATGCTTGTGGCACCAAGGAGGATGACATATGTTCTAAAGAATCACTTTTGAAAGAATTGGAATCAGCTTTGAATAGTGTGTCTATGTTGGAGATTGAAGCTTTAGATTCTCCTGAATGTGAAGCGAATTACATGGAAGTTAAAATGGATCACGAAACGCCTAAAATAGGTAGGTCGTGTAGCTTGGAAGATCTTTCTGATTCTGTGGCAAGTGAGTTTTTGAACATGCTAGGAATCGAACATAGTCCATTTGGCTTGAGTTCTGAGAGCGAGCCAGAGTCTCCAAGGGAGCGCTTATTAAGGAAATTTGAGAAGGATGCTTTAGCTGGTGGCTCTTCTCTATTTGATTTTGGTATAGATGATGTGGGCCAGGTGGAACATGGCTTTGGTGCTCCATCTGCATCTGACTGGGGAAATGCTTCCGATGACTTTGACCTTTCATCAGTTATTCAAGCTGCTGAGGAGGAGCATTTGATGGCAACTCAGGATGCAAGGAGCAAAATGAGGGCCACCATGTTGGAAGACTTGGAGACAGAAGCTCTAATGCGTGAGTGGGGATTGAATGAGAAGGCGTTTCAGTGCTCTCCGCCAAAACATTCTACTGGGTTTGGGAGTCCAATTGATTTGCCTCTTGGAGAGCCACTAGAATTGCCTTCACTTGGGGAAGGTTTGGGTCCTTTTCTACAGACAGAGAATGGGGGGTTTGTGCGGTCTATGAATCCTACACTTTTCAATAATTCTAAAAGTGGTGGGAGCTTGGTCATGCAGGTGTCTAGTCCGGTCGTAGTGCCAGCAGAAATGGGTTCTGGTATTATGGAGATACTACAGCGATTGGCATCTGTTGGAATTGAAAAGCTCTCCATGCAGGCAAATAAGTTAATGCCTTTGGAAGATTTAACTGGGAAAACAATGCAACAAGTAGCCTGGGAAGCTGGATTAACTCTAGAGGGGCCTGAGAGGTTTGTTAGCCAAATTTTATCATTGATTTACAGCGTTGGAAGCACCTTATGCTCCTTTTTGTAAATTTGGTCAAATAATATCTTTTACTGTATATTTATTTGTTCCTTGCTACAGCCAGTACATGTTGCAGCATGAATCAGAGGTTGGGCTGGACTTACCTGTTGGACAAGAGATGGGAAAAAGAATGCCATCTGGATCCAGGTGCAGTAATTATCGTTCAACTTCAGTCGGCAGTGAAATGGTGTCAGAATATGTAAACCTAGAAGATCTTGCCCCTTTAGCTATGGATAAGATTGAAGCACTTTCAATGGAAGGGCTGAGGATACAATCTGGTATGTCCGACGAAGAAGCACCTTCAAACATTAATGCACAATCTATTGGGGAAATTTTGGCTGTCCAGGGCAAGGGGGTCAACATAACAGGGTCCCTTGGTCTGGAGGGGGCTGCTGGATTGCAATTGTTGGACATAAAAGACACTGGCGATGAAGTTGATGGATTAATGGGTCTTTCACTAACTCTTGATGAATGGATGAGGCTGGATTCTGGTGATATATACGATGATGATCAAATCAGTGAGCGAACTTCTAAAATCCTTGCTGCCCATCATGCAACCTCATTGGACTTGATTCGTGGAGGAGCTAAGGGAGAGAAAAGGCGAGGCAGAGGATCTAGTAGAAAGTGTGGTTTGTTGGGGAATAACTTCACTGTAGCACTAATGGTGCAACTGCACGATCCTTTCAGAAACTATGAGCCTGTTGGTGCTCCAATGCTTTCTCTTATTCAGGTAGAGAGAGTTTTTGTCCCACCAAAGCAGAAAATATATAGCACCGTGTCAGAGGTAAAGATTAACTATGACGATGATGATGAGTCTGAGTCGGTGGAAAAGACAAAGGACATGAACGAGGAAAGAAAAGAAGAAAAAACTCCTGAAGAGGAAGGCATTCCTCAATTCAAAATCACTGAAGTCCACATTGCAGGTCTTAAGACTGAGCCCAGTAAGAAGAAGCTTTGGGGTACCAAGGCCCAGCAACAGTCTGGTTCTCGCTGGTGTCTTGCTAATGGAATGGGAAAGAACAATAAGCACCCAATGTTAAAGTCAAAGGTTGGTTCTAAATCTGCAGCCCCTCCGACAACAAAGGTGCAGCCTGGTGATACTTTGTGGAGCATTTCAGCTCGTGTTCATGGTACTGGGACCAAATGGAAGGAATTGGCAGCACTCAATCCTCATATTCGGAATCCGAATATTATTCTCCCTAATGAAACTATTAGATTGAAGTGACTCGAACATGCATTTGAAGCAGTGTGAGACGGATTAAACCCCTTTATGTAAAGATTATAGTTCTCTGATCACAGATTATTGCTGAACTGAGTAAATCTGTAGATCTGTGAGGTCTTGATAGTCATATTTGAGATAGAGCTGCTAGAGTACATTGCACATGGTGTTGTCCTCAAGACTGAATGAGGTTGATAAGTTCTGCTTTTGGCATTTTTGTCTATTGTATTTACTTTGGTTGACCAATACTTGTCCATGCAATACAAGGTAAAAAAAAAAATGGATTTCTGCTATATTTGTTGCTTCTTCGTTGTATATTATATCTTCTGTAATTATGCATTTGAGCTATGTAACTTATGCTTTGTTTAAATATGTTACTATACGCTTGCAAGAACTGTTGTTGCAGAAAGTTAATAATTCCTTAGTCATTAGCTTGTGTTGCTCAATTTAAAAATTTTCATTTAGTTGTTGGCACAGATAGTTGCTTTAAACATGATCCTGTCCATGGATGCATAATTGGTGCGTCAGATAATGAGCTTGTGGATTTGCTTGTCCTATTATGATGGCTTTCTTATCTTTATCGGGACCATACAGAAAAATGATCAGTTTGCAAGTTTCTAATCAAGGAATTTAAAAGTTTCTTATTATTATAATTCACATACATTTTCAACAGATAAAGAGAGAACCGGAAAGCTTATTTAATTGCCCTCCGTGCTGATTCTTTCCGGTTAGAAGAAAAGCATAAATGATAAACAATTAAAATGACTCAGGAAGAACATCGTTTTCTTTCCAATTGATAAGGCAGTTCATCAGAACATTGCCTAGCTTCTCTTCATTGATAGCCTCGTAAACCTTTTCAGCATCCTCTCCTGGACTCACCTTCTTGGCACCACTGAGAAGCTCAGTTCCTGCCTCAACCCTCACAAATGCATATATTGGATAAGTCCTGCATTTCTTTATCCTGTTTGCTATTGCGAAATCTCCCTTATCGAATCTTTCCCTTGCTTTGGATACCTCCTCTCCTAGTCTTGCCTTCAGTTCCTCCATGAATATTGGAATCCGCTTAAATACTGAATAGCCATTTTCATAATCTGAAAGTGCTTTTCCAACGAGTACTTCTTGGAGTTTAGACAAGAAAGCATAATGAGGATTCGCAGGGTCATCAAGGTAGGAGAAAACTGGCTGGTGGTCAACAACCTGCAAGAGTTCTTTCTCAGAGAAACGTGAGTTAAGTAGCGAACCATCTTCAGCCATATAGAGTGTTCTCCTTACAACTTGGCGGACAACATCTTTCACAGTTTCTCTCATGTTTTCCTCTAGATGTCTCAAATCAACCGCCTGGCAAAGAGCTACCATGTACGTTGCTGACATTAGTTTTAGTATCCCAATAGCTTCTGCACTTTTTCTAGCTGAGATCAAACCAAGAGAATTCACATCTTGATTGTGTTGTTCAGCGCTTTGTACGTGGGTTGTGACAGGGTTTGCCAGGTATTGAAGCTCTGAGCAATAAGCAGCCATGGCTATCTCTGCACCTTTGAATCCGTAGTCCAAGCTTGGATTAGGCCCTCCACTCAAATTGGAAGGCAAACCGTTGTTGTAGTAATCACAAACAAGTTCAGAGAATTGAGCAAACATGAGCTTCCCTATTGCTGCTATTGCAATCCTGAGATTGTCCATAGAAACACCTATTGGTGTCCCTTGGAAATTCCCACCATGGAGAGCAAGATCCCGAGCAACATCAATTATGGGGTTATCATTCACAGAATTGATTTCCCTCTCGATTGAATGTGTTGCCATTCGAATAACTTCAACCTGTGGCCCAAGCCACTGTGGAGAGGTTCTCAGTGCATAGCGATCTTGTTTTGGTTTCGTAAGAGGATCTTTTTCATGTCGAATCTTCGCCTCTTTTATGTAGTCACTTTGATCCAACAGCAACTTCATGATAGCAGCTGATTCGATCTGGCCAGGGTGGTGCTTAAGATTGTGAGTTAGAGGATCTGTGAACTCTGGCTTTCCATGCATGACTTCACAGAACAAAGCAGAGAGAATTTCTGCAAGGAGAGCCAAAATGTTGGCATCAAAACAAACAGTAGCCGCCACAGCTGAACCAACAGCGGTTCCATTCACAAGTGCTAGGCCTTCCTTTGCTTGGAGCTCAAAAGGAGCTGAAATCCCAGCTCTCTTCAAGGCTTCAATAGCTGCTATCTCCTCTCCGTCTGGAGTAACCACCTTCGAATTATGCCTGCCAGTTATCAACCCAGCTATGTAAGACAATGGCACAAGATCCCCTGAAGCAGTGATTGTCCCTCTTAGAGGTAGTTTTGGGATCAAATTTTGGTTCATGAGCTTGGCCATCCCTTCGAGTATCTCCCAACGGATACCAGAATAGCCTTGCATGAGTGTGTTTGCGCGGACAAGCATAGCCGCCTTTGAGTAACTTGGAGGAAGATACTCTTTACCAATCACTCCAGCATTCAGGAAACGAATCAGCTCCGTTTGAAGATCAGCGGTTTTGGTGGTTCGTCTATGCGAAGTGGAGCCAAAACCTGTGGTAACACCGTACGTATCTGTTCCACGAGAGATGTTTTCAGCAACCCAGTTGGCACTTTCTGTCACACGGGCACGTGCAACAGCCTCATCAAGGTTAACTTTGACGTTGTTTCTACGTGCAATGGCAGTGACCTGAGCAACAGTAAGGCCTGTGCCTTGGATGTCAACAGTTTGAGCCTGTGCAAATTGTGACACCATTTGATGAACTTCTTCAAAATGACAGGGCTGGAGAGCCTCCCCAGACTTCTTCCAGTGTGATGTGGTTGACACATAGGGATCTTCCAACACAGAAATGGGGATTTTAGTCTCTTTTGGAAGAGAAAAAGTTGAGGATTGAAGATGCTCAATTGCCATTGGCCGATCAGTGAATTCAAACAAAAGACTAAATTAGGAGAAGTTGAAGTTTAATTGTTTGTGGAGATGTGAGTTTGAGAAGGAAGAAGTGGTATGTATTTATACTAGTGAGTGAAGAGAGATAAAAGAAAGTGGGAAAACAATTAAACAACGACAACGATGACATATTTACTAATTAAAAATTCAGAGAATGAAAAATATTTGTATTCAATGTAAAATTTATTAAAATTTGATATATTTTTTCAGAATGGTATATTTCATATAAATTTTTAAAAGTCTGAATCGAATACGTCTGAATTTGTATAAATTTCAATAAAATCCAAACAAATCTGAATTAAACACATATAAATACATATAAATTTCAATAGATACCATATAAATCAAAATTGAATACAATTAAATTTTTATGAACTTTTCAGACATCTTAATTTGATATAAATTACGTGAACTCTATGCATAAATTGGGAATTAAGTTTCTGATCCTATGTTTCCATTGGCATGCGGCATGGTTTAGTGTGAAAACAATTAAACAAGAAGGAATTCCAAGGCCTTTTCAAAAAGAGAATGTAATGTTGGTCGACAGAAGTGGGAAAACTATGAATAAATTCCAAGGTCTTTTCAGAAATAAAATGCAATGTTAGTGGTCACAAATTCGCATGGAAGTAGAGTGGAAGTTAGCATGTCCTTGCTCATGACAAAAAGATGGTGGGTGTGCCTGCGTTAAGGTTTCGAGTAATTTACTTCAAGTGAAGTCTAGGCAATGAGCAAGGATCAATTGACGACCATTGACGTCATAGAGAATTAGAATGCTATAAGTTGGATACATGTGCCTCACTGTTTTACTTTAACAATTGACCAACATAGAGACAAGTAACGCGCGATACATGGCTTTGCCTCTGAGTTACGAGGAAATATCGTTGTCCATCTAAACCAACCATCTGTTTGTCCTTTTAGTAAGCCCAAGTGGGTTTGGGTGACATTAAGGATCTCTTATCCGATCAAAAGTATGCAAGATAAGGCACACTCACGTATCTACCAAAATAACTGCCTTAAATTAGTTCACATTCGTTTGTAATATCAAACGCAATTAAAATGGTTCTTAATTGAACTACAAAATTGATTTCTGCTGTATAGCATAGAATTAATTACCGAAATGACCTCAGCACTAATTTATGTCTTCTTCCTTCTCCTTTCTCTGTAGCGGCATATGATGACTTGTCAAAAGATGGTTGGGTTAGTGGCAATGATGATGTCGAGGTTTTGATGTTTCCTGCTTCCATTTTGTGAAATATTTTGAAAATCTCATCAAACTTTAAAATCACGTAAACAACAACCGAAAAATGTGGAACTTATAATGTTACAACTAATATAAGTGTTATGAGTATTTTTTGTATTATCTAGAATGGGCTGGTAAAAGTCTAATAGATTAAGAGACAGAACCAGTCTGTCAGCTCGCAAAAGTAATTTCCTTGATCGCCTTACTCTCAGCGCGCTTATGTAATGTTCTGACGATGTTGAACTCGTTAAACCAAGATCGTTTACTGTTACAAAGCTAAGGTCGTTAGTCATTCTCAGCAGCATTAGCTCACTCAGAGCAAAGTCGAGTCCAACTCATGATATGCCATATACGTCAAGAAAATTGTATCAGAAGGATAGAAATTTGCTTTAAAGAAAATTTTAACCACTAAGTATGGGGTTAATGTCAAAAACTCATACTTTGACAAAAGACTTTGATAAATTATAACATGTGTCAACTTCAAAAAATGTAACTAATGATGACATCTCATTTTATTTATATTTAATTGTATCCTCCCTCTCTATAAATAGAGGATCATTTTCATTGTAAATAAAGAGAGAAACACTGAGATTAGAAGTACTGTTATTCTGTTAAAATAGTGAGAGAAAAATAGTGGACGTAGGCACCTATTGGTCGAACCATTTAAAAATCTGGTGTTCTTTGTTCTTCCTTTGCCCTTTCCTGTGCTTTTTACTTGCTTCTTGCACTATTTTAATTATATTTGCAATATTGGGCTTGTGGACCAGAATTGACCAATATTTGACGTCAACAATAATTATGTTTAATGTTTAAGTTACTGAATAACACACTCTAACCAAACTCTATAAATCAAAGTTGTTTTTTCGTAATCTTTTGGTCAGTAGCCTTGGAACTCGTCCAAGAATTTTGTGATTAGAAAAATCCCAGTCAAAATTATACGCGTATGATTTTGCAACATGATGGGTGTAATGAATATAAAATAGACGGTAAAGAGAATGGATGAGGGAACAAAAGGATGGAGAAGTAAGGTGGACAAAGATGTAAAAATAAGGTTGTGAGCATTTGGATGATTTCAAGTTGACTAAAAATGATTGAAATTTCATTTGTGGTTAAAATAATGAAAAATTGTATTTTAAAAAATAAAAAATGAGAAAACTTATAGGATCTAAAACGTATAACTAATAATTAACCTCCGCATATATAACAGTGAGATTATCGCGGTAAATTTTATTACAAACCTCAAAAATTTGAATTTAATATTTAATAAAACGAAATCAGAAAGGCCATTGACAAACAAGAAACAACTTGAACTGATGCGAGACTCTTTATACCTTTGACAAACAACTTGAACTGATGCGAGACTTTGTATCTCCCTAATAAATCTAAAATATCTTATTTGATTGAGTGAAAATAGGACAACAATATTGCTATTTATAATATGGATTTACGCACCGGTTTTAGAAGTACTTCTACATTTAAATGTGTTTGGAATTGGAACTATTCCAATTGCACCTGGACAAACCAAAACCACTGAAGACCCCAAAACTGTATAAAATATGAAAATACAGAAAATAGAAATAAAGCACATTCGAAGCTGTACCCAGCGTATCAATCTGATCAGCACAATCTATAGCGCTAGCAAACATGAAGAGGTAAGAGCAACGGAAATAATAGAGGTGGAATTAGAGCAGCCATTCTGCAATTAAGAAAATCTAAACTCCTACACGATGGAAATACATATCCCACTTCAATTAACCACCACATAGAAGACATGTTCGTTAACCTGCAAAGTGTCTAACACTAACACATTCCAGTAACCGAGTCTTGACAACCTGGGCCATTCAATACACGTGCTGGCCAACATGGCATGGAACAGAAAATCTGACCAACTAAACAGTTAGATTGACTAGAACACGGGAGATTTACAAGAGGTGAAACCCACTTCTTTAGCATCACGGTCTTGCTCTCTTGTTGCTGCACGAGGGACACTTATACTGCTTTATGTGCTCGGCTCTGGCTGGAGTGATCTTCACGCACTTTCCATGGAACCACTTCTCGCAAATGTCGCAGCAAATCCAGAACTCATCTGCAGCATAATTCTCTCCACATGCCCCACATAAGGTATCTCCATGCTCTTCTTCTTCCTCCTCATCCAATCCCTCGTCTTCTTCCTTAGGCTGCACACTCTTTGAATATTTGCCAGATTCAGAAGATCGCTGTAGTTAGGTCCATCAAAGAGAGAGTAATGCAACAAAGGGTGAGATTAAATGATAAATTAAAAAAAGAAGGATGAGCAGTTAACCTTATATCAAACTACCATGATAAATAAGACAAGGAGCACAAGAAATTGCAAAAAGAGACACTGTCCTGCAAAAACTTCTTAACATTTGGCTTAGTCTAAATAATCTACTGAATACACACAAGTCTATTTTACCGAGATCAATTGTTCTTCCAAGTCTAACACAAATATCTATTTATAAAACAAGTGACATAAAATTGAGTCCCATGGATGAGTAATCCAAATATTAGGATATCACCTAAATGCTAAACTACACTGCCAGATCTTGGTATGTCAATTTGATTGTCATTCCTATAACAGTAGATCTTGCAGAACAACTGACAGGAAATGTAAATATATATTAATTACTTCTAATAGACACCACCACCTCTGTCTATTACACTGGTACATCCAATTGAATGGTAGACAGTATCTAAGAACCTCAAATGTCTTTCTTATTCATATAACAGGGCAACTGTTGTAAGACCTTTTGCAATTGAAGCTTGTTTCTATGATAACTCATAAATCCCAGTTAAATGCAGTTACTTTACATCTAGATTCTTCAATTTCCTTAGACTGACAACAAATCTCTCCCGAACCAAACGGTAAGGTGATGCCATTTCAACAAGTGGGTACAAACAAATACAATTAAACAATTTCTACTACAATATTAATCCCTAATAGAATCTCAAATGATGTGTAACACTGACAATATCAATAATAGCAAGGGGAAGTCACTGTTCAGTACAAATATGAGATGATTAAGTCACCGAGCAAATGTTGGATACTATGCGGAAACAAAGATCAGAGATTCCTGATGAAATTAATATGAGAAACAACAATAACGCCACAATGACATGATACAGAGAACAGCTATCATAATTTTTCAGGCAATGACAATAAGATCATCAATCAAAGGTCTGCTGACGTAAGGCTCTTGCAGGGTTAGGGTAATTCTGGATACTGTCCAACAATCCAATAGTTTTGCACGATAAGGCAGCTGCCCAAGAATCAAACCAACACTGTTTGCATGCCAGCCTAAAACAATTATCATGTACCAGCCAATGGCCTGCACATGAGGATATAAAGCTAGGATCCAAACATCTTCAATTCAGAACATATACAACCACCACGACATATCAAAACTTCAACAATCTAACAAGTACTCCAGATTTAATCATTTAATTTTCAAGTCAAACACAAGAAAAAATTGTGTGTTACTTTTACCCCTTTTGAGCTTGACTTGGATCTGTTGCTACTGTGGTTTGAAACTGATGACTTCTCCTTTGTCTGTTTTTTTGCACTTCCCGTCACAACTTCAAATATTGTGGGAAGATCATTTATCATACTGAAGAGACGTTTCCTGAACGGAAAATTGCAGTAAGTCGGTAGATCATTGAAAACAAGAATACAAATTATTAAGTTCCATATATTTACAAAATTTATATATTCAAAATAGAAGTGACAGTATAGGGCCAATTACTCAATTTTCATCATCATTTGTTTTGTATCCTATTAAACGTAAGCTTGCCAGAATAGTTTACAAGTAATAAGTTCTCATCTTACACAAAATTAATATCTAAAATTTAAACAGAAAAATAACAACATGCAACAATTTCTTAACAACTAAATTTCAGACTCCAAAATGCTGATTGCATACAGGATTTGATGGATGAATAAGTATCCTATGAACAACTTTAAGGTTACGTACTTTTTGACAGTCACAGAACTTAATTGCGTTGTAATGCCAAAACAGAATCATTACCCTATGCCGGGTCCTGGGGACCGATGAAGCTACTGATTTCCACCATGTTACTCCACTGGTAGTACCATGTATTCTTAACCTAAAAAATATGAGTCATGCTACCAACTATTGACTAGGCGACTGACGGTAAACAGATGCTCCTGAAGCCATCACGTGCCATGTCTCATTCTTTAAAACCACTTTCCAATTAATTACAGATGCACTTCAACTACAATAAATATCTATCATTCTCTCTGTAATTTAATAACTGCCATTGGCTTTAAGATTTTACCTACATTCCACCACTTTTTGTACTAGCAGCATAAACAATGTTGAAATCGATATGAAACTAAATTCAAATAATTATTCTATTATGAAGATAAAAAATAATTATTATGCATATACAAAACATAATCAAGTAAAAATTCATATAATAAATTAAAAAAAAATAGTTCCTATATAGCAACTAAAAGATTATAGGCTTTCTAGCAATAACAAACTCCCAAGCAACAAAAACACAATTTAAATTAAATTTGTCATAAAGAACCAGTAACCAAAAAAAAATTCTTCTTTATCTAACAATAATTATATCATCAATAGATTGAAAAAACCTAACCAGTCAAGGAAAATTATAATTCACATTAAAACTTATGGCATTAAAAAATTTTGAACATATATCAAATTTATCACCCACCAAATAATCAATTTCATCCTTCACCAAATTATCATTTCAATTTTGAGAAATTTCCTTAAAGCATTCTTACATATCTAAACTTGAATCAATCTCAAAATCCACAATTACCTAAAGGAAGATACAAGTACATTTAAAACAAAGTAAATCATCACTGTATACAACACTAATCATTTCTTTTTAAATTGTTCACCAACTATTAAACAAATATATATCATAATAACTTTCTTCCTCTGAATTAACATAATAAACTAATAAAATTAGCATAGAAATATAGATAATTAACTGCGACATTAATAAAAATAAATTTTAAGAACAATAAAATCATATATATCATTTGTGATTAAATATATTCTTCAGAACAATGGCATACTTTTAGGCCCTAATATTGTTTAATAAATTTTGACATAATTATATATAACAGCAAAGTAAACCACCTGACTTGACAAGCTGTTAAGATCCACCTTACACAATTTTCTCAAGTTTGTTAATTCTTCTAAATGACAATTTGAAAGAAATCTCGCATGTACTTTAATGACTCAATGAGTTTCTTCGCTTTGATAACAATGTTGACCCAAACAATGAAATTGATCCTTTAAAAGCCAAAAAAAAAAAGTTAAAAAAGGGAAAATAAAAAAGATCTTAAAGTTTTTATTGGCAGTGTTGAAAATAAAGAGAAAAAAAAAGAATTAATTGTTATTAAAATCTTCAGGCATCTGTAATTAATTGAAAAGTAGCTTTAAGAAAGACATAGGACACATGGCGGCTCCATGATGAGCAACTATTCACCAACAGTCACGCAGACATCTGTTCAATATAATATAACATGATAAAAAGTATTCCTTTTACATGTCAATGTCATGAACTTAATGACATTCTTAATACCTATCGATTTCTGTTGATACTTCACATCTGTTTGTTCCTACCATAAAGTCTTGACAAAATTCAGTATATGAGACAAAGAGAAGTTGTAAGTAATATAGAACTTAAAACACAGTTTTGAAGAATAATAAGGTAAGAGGTAAAAGAGATACCTGTCAGCTTTATCAAAACCAAATCTGGCACCAAAGTAGAATGCCACTGCAAGCAACCATGCATCACTATGAACAGCAACCAGAGACAACCAGTCCTTGTCCTGCATCCCATCTCTGGCAAAGTTAATGCCCAATGCAGGTTCTGGGAGCTCTGGAGGAACTTCTTCAGCAGGTAAATTGACTTCCCACTGTTCATTAGGGTATCCATACAGGCAAAGATTCTCCTTTTCTGAATGTAACCATAATCACTCAAATACAAGAATATCAGTTACTGGCACAAATATAACACAGGGAGCAGGTGTAAACCTTTTTTATCATACAAATTGACTCTCCCTACAATGCAACAACACTTCAAAAAACAACAGCAGAGACACATGCACTAACACTTACTAAAGATAAACAATGATTGATTCAGATGGAATTAAAAATGCAGAGATATCCACAGCAATAATGCCCTAAGATTTCTCAAACTCACGGAAATATGTTAACAGACAGAAAACCGTACGACAATTATCAGCATAAATTGCTGATGTGACAACATAATCATCCAGATCCTAATGATCAAGATATAGTTTTTTTACAAATGGATTCATTCCCAAATCAGTAGTGGTGTATGCAAAACGAATGTCCTCAAGATTATGACCACACAATACATAAGAGAAATTGCTAAAGAAAAAGTTTTTTTTAAAAAAAAAAAAAAAAAAAAAAAAAAATCCTTCGAAGCCCATTTAATTCAACAACTAAAACCTTTATAACAATTGAAAAACCATTATAGAAGAACAAAACAAAATAGAAGATGTGCAGGATTACAAATATCATAAAACAAAAACAGTTCAAATCACTCACCACAAGCAAAGTAGATTTAGAACCAACAAACATCACAGCAATATGCAATTTCTCAGTTTTATAAGAACAAAACCACCCATATATTTTTTTTTTTAAAAAAAGCAAACTCAAGAGCTTTAGCAGATATGCAAAGCAAAACAGTGAGCACAACACATTGCAATTATTTCAATAATCGATAACCACACACATACAAATTCACACGTAACAGAAAGAGAGAAAGCATAAAGAGAGACCCTAACCAGGATCGCACTGCTGGTAGAAATCTTCAACATCTGGAAAGAAGAACCAATTCAATAAAAGAGAAAAATTAGAATTAAAAAGATACCAAAGCCCTAAACCCAAGAGACAGATATTAAAAAAAGAAATCAAGAAAAGAAGAAGATAAAAACGGACCAGTTGTTAGAGCCTTGATCATGCCGGCTCTACGGCCCTTGAAATCTCTGAAAACCTCCTCTACAGTTCGCGGATTGTATTGTGCTCCTCCGTCCATGTCTCTTCACTTACACTTGAACTCGAATTCTCTCCAAATTTGAATTTCAGGGAGAAAAACGAAAAGCATGCACGGATTGATTGGAGTGTATGTGACCGAGAAACTGGATGTTAGCGGTAATCTACAGGTTTTCAGGAACGAATTGAGTAGCAGAGAGGAGACGCAGATTACTTTTTATTTTTATATCAGGAGGGAAAATATATGTGAACTAGAGTGTAAATAATTATTGCCCTCCACAGTCAGTAATTTCATTTTTTTTTTTGGGGCCGACGTGGATGATTAAGACACTTGTGTCCACGTGGCAGCCATTCGTTGGTTCGGATCTGGAGAAGCGGTTGCTGTTGGGTCATTGAACCGACGGATTTTAACGGATCTCTAAACTGGGTTTTAGTTTCGAAAAGGAGTCCGCGGTTGCATAAAGGAAAAAAGTATGCAAATTGATCAGATCCGTGAGTTGCTTTCAGATGGATTACCAGCCGTGCAACGTGTCCCGTAATGTAATCAAAGTGAATGATAAGTCTTTGAACTGGGACGGCATTCGTCTCCGGAATTTGTAGGGGCTTCTATTGGCCGCAGAGGGATGCGCAGCGCGTTAACCTGCGCACTGGATGCTCGTTTTAGAATTGAGCTTTTGGGACTCGGATAATGTTAAGGAACAAAGGAGCGTAGTGGAGACCCGTAGACTACGTTTTTCACGGTTTACGTTTGTGCAGTTTATATAGGCTTCGAAATAATTTAATTAAATGACGATTATGCCCCTACTAAAGACAAAATTTGACGTTTTCTTGGCGACCATTGTGCATGGTGTTTGTGTCAAATGAATAATCATCTGTTTTCTACTTTATAATGCCGTTTGTGACCTTCGTCAATAGCAGATTTCAACCTCTGATCAGCAAGATATCTATTATTAAAATGTGATGTATTTGAATTGGTGAAAATTTTGTTTAGGTCGGTTTCACCGTTACATTAATATCATAAGATCACCCAGTAAACCTCACCTCCCATAGTCTGACGTAAAGAATAAGTAGGACCGTATTTCAGTGTAAATTAATGGGACATGGCCATTTCATTGGGCGGTCTCACCAGTGAAATGGTGAAATCGTTCCACACAAGTTTTTTCTTTCAAATTGGACATTCACATTGTATCAAACGGCACCAAATATCCAATCATATGAATTATGAAGGATTCATATGAGTGGTATGAGCAACTGATTGCCGAAAGGCCTCTACTTAAACATTTTACATCAACTTATAACAAGAACAAATGATCAGTTACTCAATACCTAGACTTTATAATATCTGATGTTTAAAATTTTCAAATATAAACAATCTCGAGTTCATATATCAATACAAAAAGCACATATTTGCATTTTCAGAGACTTCTTATTTCATACATTGAATCAGTCAGAATTGATCAGGTATTTAATGTATCTGTTAAAAGCATACAGCATAGGAAGGCCATTCGCATTGTTCAGCATCTAATGAAGTATGTCAAACCAACAAAAGCTCCTCAATAGAACATCTGAATGCCAGGGCCCAACAGGCAGCAACTCTTTCACAGTGAGCTGTCAACTGCTGCAACTTCAAAAAAAAGGTAGAAATAGTTTGAGGTCCTGGTGTGAACCAATTAATAAAATCTCAAAAGTTTACATGTCAGCCAGTCACCTCCCCTTCAAATCTGAAACCAGAATACAATAAACATCAAGAAAAGGAAAATCATGAAAAAGAGTAGCGAGTCTAGAGACCCTTATGGACACTAACAAAATTACAAAATAAAATATTTTAGTCAAAAAGTAAATCTTCAGAGGCTCAATTATTTCTCATTATATGTTTGAGACTGAATTTGCCAGAAGGAAGAGATAAACAATGAAATGCAGGCGATTTGGATCAAAGGTACAAGTGAAATACCATAAAAGTTAAAAGTAATCTGACATAAGTTCTGTGAAAGATTAAAAAAAGTACAAAAACCACTCACTCTTGGGTCTTGACTTGACACATTAAAGCATTTTGCAAAGATGAAAAAGCTAATGCTTTTCAGAAAGCAATATGACTAGATTCCCCTTAAATGAAGCCAACAGAAGGACATTTGGTAAATGATTCAATGTCAAAACTAATTTAATCAATTGAATTCAAAGAAATTCTTCCTTGATTCTTTTTTCCCTTTTATCTCAATCAAATTGTAATCCCATCCTTTCCCGGTGGTTTATGTGGTTTGTAATATTAGGAGTTAAAGAAGATTCACGGAAAAATAATACCATCGCCATCACTGGATGACTGAATTTCCTTTTTCTCTGGAACATGTTCCTCAAAGAATTGCTGAATCGTTCTCCAATATTCATCACCACCAACCAGCCAAGTATCCATATGCATGCCATTAGGAAAGTCCACAAACTTGCATTGATTGTTACGAGCAGCTGCTTTAGCATACAGCAATTGCATGTGAGATGGGGGAACCATCTCATCTTGCAACCCGGAGAGAAAAAGGATTGGCGGCTTAATCTGCAGTATATAAGTTGCAAAGTAAGGTTACACAAACATTGTTAACGCTGGTGAACTAAGCAAGCAAGGATCAAGAACAACAAAAGGAGATAATGACCAATGAGCACCAGTCCACTGTTTAAAATCTTCTAGACAATGCCAGAAAAAGAAAAGAAAAAATACTAAAAATAGGTTCGCAACAATAGCAAGCAATAAGATGAGTACTAGGTCTTGGCATCAAATCCCACTATATCAGGGTTTAGATTATATTTTGATATTATCAAAAATATCTATTAATAAAAGGCAAGAAAGCAATGTGGTTCAACAGAGCAGGTATGTAACACTAGTGAATTTTATGAACCTAAAACAAAACAACATGGTACACTAATCATTTGTATGTATATGTGCAATATAACTTTAAAGTTTAAACAGTTAACTATGCAAAACAAAAGGCTTTAACTAATATAAAAGTCTCACCTCACCAATGACATCAATGGTACTCCACGGAGAACGTACAAGAAAATTAAGTACTTTCGGACCTTTAGAAGCGCTGCTTCCCATAAACCACTTTAGGAAAGGCAGTAGAACTCCAGCCATGTCCAGAATAGATGTGAAAGTGTTTTCCAATATCAGTGCAGCAACCTGCAACTTGAAGGCAGAGAAAACAACAATGAACTTAACAAATGATCCATGTATAAAAAGGAGATAATTGAAACACCAAACAAGCTGGAAATATTCCTTGAGAACATATAAAGGAATCATATATAGAACTTAACTAGCTGTAAACACAATAAATGATGGTTATTCAATTTTCTTTTGGTCAAATAAATAAGTTACATTCACAGAAAGATGTAGAGAATTGATTAATTAAAATCTAGGAGAACTAAACATTATGCAAGTATAACAATGAAGTTTCAAACATTATGATGTGAAAAACGATACAAGTTTAAGGAAAAAAAATAGATATCACAATTGAGATCTCATGGCAGGCAAAAGCTTGCTTCAGCTACCACTAAATTATTCTGAGTGAGGTGGGGGCTGGGGGAAAGGGGTGCAAATGAAGTAGCTGCTTTGGTGGGAAAAGAGATGCCATTGCATTCCACATTTACATTTATGCTATTTATGGTAATGTGGGAGGCAACAAAATAGAGAGCTACAATAAAACTAAAATTATCAACTGAACTAGAAAAAACCATCTTATCAACTGTTGGGTTGGCACATAACTCTTGCTTCACCATTTATAACAAGGTTTTATTTGATCATGCATTATATGCTTTCCATACCATCACCAATTCGATCTGGATGTTGCTAAAACATTGTGTTAAGTACAGCCAACAAAGCATATTCACCAAGCAATTAAAAAATTGCATATGTTCCTTCCCCAAAAAAAAAAAAAAATGTTCAAAATTTAATCTTCCATTCACATATATAATCTACTAACACAATTTATTCTTGAGGTTGTTGAACAGTGAAGACATTTAACACTAAGACTTGCATCCTAATCAGAGTAAGCTGTAATTTTGTAAAAAGCACAGACTAGCATAGAATGCTAAGGAACAAATTGTCTATAGTTGCTCCATAAAGTAAATTTAACTAAAAGATGGTTCAACAACTACAGAATATGCCACATGCTACTCCAGCATTCAGACTAAAAAATTAAAAAAGAAAAAAAAAACTTAAATTCAATTACTTAAATCACTATTCTGGTCACTTTTATACTACAAGATCCAATAAATAAAAAATTCAAACTATGAGAAAATAGCTAATGGCTCTCTAAAGGAGAAAGGAAAAAGAACAGAGAAACTAATTAATGCCTGGGGCAATACCTTATCAGGATTGTTTTTGGTAAGCACAGTTCCAACAGCACCTCCAAGTGACCTTCCAAACACAACTATTCTAGATGTGTCAATGTCAGTCCTCTGTGAAAGATGATCCAATGCAGCCTGAGCAGAACAAGCAAAGATAAGAATCAGACATTGCCGGAATTTAGAACAGTGAAGTGCAGAAGTCAAAACATATGATTGACAGTTAACAACACCTGAGCATCTCTTGTAATTCCACACTGAGAAGGATAGCCATCACTTGTTCCATAACTGTTTAAAATAAATAAAGCAATATTGTCCACCAAGATCAAGTCAGGCAAGCAAAGAGCGTAGAATAATCCAGATGCCCAAAAGTTAAATTAAAAAAGAATGCAGAGGAGAATAACACTTGCTTAGAGCATTACTCACCCTCGATATGAGAGCATAAATACATTGCATTGCAATCTCTGCAACATTATGCGAACCATTTCAAGACGATGAGCAATATCTGCAGAATAACAGTTAAGGCCACCACCAAGATAAACAAACGAACACTCCCTCATGCCAGCAGAAGTGAATAGGAGATACAAACTAAAGTCTTACAAACATTTGATGCAAAACTACCCAAAGAAGTGATGATGATTAAATAAGGATACTTCCTGCATTCTCTTGGAAAAACAATATTGTGGGACCTGCAAAATTCAACACCAATATTGTTTAAGCCTTCAACAGTAGCAATGTTTTTCAATCAAACCTATCTAGTATGACATAACAAAGAAACGAAAACCAACTCCTTCAGACTGTTACCTTATTGTCCATAACCACATTTTTATTTTAACCAAGTAAAATTCTATTCTAACTTACATCAAATCAGTTCACAAATTGTAAATCTAGTAAAGCATTCAAAATCACAAGACACCATTATCACCCAATGCCCATACAAAATGTTTCTCCTACAGAATTAAAATCAAATTAAACCATCAACCCATGGCTTACGAAACTTCATTTTCATAGCCACGTTGGATTCTAAAATTTCATCAAATACATTATGCATGTTATATTCACAACCTATTATTCAGGATTAAAAACCCCCCAACCACATAAATATTCCACCTATAACCAGACAGCATGTGGTCACACGACTAAAGTCGCTGACAATCAACAAAATTTACTCAAATCTGCAACAAAAACAAAAACGGCTCTAATATAATTAACCCAAAAAAAATTAATGTGTCAATTTCGAAAATAAAATTGAGCGAAAGCAGCCAAACAAACAATTTTAAGCCAAAAGAGAAACCCTAAACATTTAAGCATGAGAATTACAAACAAAACGAATCGGAAAAGAGGAAAAAGCGAGTGAAAAGGAATCGGATCGAACCTCGCCAGTTGGAGCGGAACTTGATGAACCAGGCATGGAGGCGAACGCCGTCGGAGGATAAGAGCCAGACGTCCTCGTAGTAGAGGCGGAATCGGGCCGGGGTAAACGGGTAGGACTTGGTGAGACCCGGAAGAAGCGGAACGTAAACGAGTCTTTCTTGGAAAGCGACGAGCAGGGCCATCCCGGCCATCACTATGCCTCCCACTCCGTACAACATGGCACTCACGTATGAAACCATTCTTTTTCTTCTTCTTGTTTCAGCTGTCGTTTCTTGCCGTGGAATTTAGAGGTTGGTTTTGGCTTTTCGAGTTTTATATTGAATTTGGGTCTGTTCTACTCTATGAAACTGTGTGACTTCTTTCTTCAGTTGGATTAATGTCGTTGGGGAGCTTGTCTGTGTGGGTCCCTTCTTTGTTACTGTGGGTTCAACATTCACCAATCAGTTTCCTTTTTCTTTTATTAATGTGAATTTTCTCCCCCTTTTGTTTTTTTGTTTCTCTGACTTCAAATTACTTTGGTTTCGATGCATGGGAAAGCCGTGATTCATTAGTCATTTTGAAAATACTTTAGGAAGAAACTGCAAATATTTGAACAAAATGTACACTCAATTGTGTCCTAACTCACTAAAATGTGGAAATAATTGATTATCATCGAAGCAAGAAAGAGACAAAGGGTAGACATTTTTTATTTTTTTATTATATTAAATATTTTTTAAAACATGTTAATATTATATTCTCGGGAAATCATCAAAATTCCTCGGTGTGGGAGATTTTCGCCATTACAGAAATCTCTAGTGCGGCTGTTGTTACTTTCCCTTTTCTAGTAAATTACCTATTAACCCTTCAACTTTTGACAATTTACTAACGTAAAAGTTACTGGTAAACAGAGTTTTGGGAATTAAAGTAAGCAAGAGGGAAAATTTTGACCATCAAAACAAACAAACAAGAGCGGAGGCATGCACAGGGGAGATTTTGATAATATCCCCTATAGCAATTCATCTGTCATATAATATTGTTTGAATTATAATAAATAAGAACGTAATTGTCGTTCAATGGCTGTTCATGGTGGGAACTTACATGCAAAAGTAAATACGCAACGTTTTTCATGCTGATGAAGATGAAGAACAAGTTTAGAATCAGGAATCAGCCGCCCAGTGAATAAACAATAAGGGCTGTCTGGATAATTTAATTTCAATTATCTCACTTGCTCTCCACCTTTTTCCATCATTACAAGCATCTGCCCACACCACCCCCACATTTAAGTGGATTCTCCATCCACTATAAATTAAAATTTATAGAGTGAACAAGCAGCAACACTCATGATTCGCGATAAAATTGATTTTGATACCATGATAAACAACCCTTATATCCATGAAGTTCTTGTTTGCAAATACGGATTCAAACCACGATATCAAACTCTTATCAGATCAAATACAAAATCACAATCTCTTCGGATATTCTGAACTGTGTCACAGACTAAGAAAGACGATAAACTCAATACCTTCATAACCAAGTTAGCCAACATAAACACCCTTTTACAACCGCATTAATATCCCTACAACATGTCTAAGAAGCAGAAAGCAAAGGTCTGGGTACGTTTGAGTCTCTCAAAGCATTTTTTTTATAGCAAGAATGAAACGTTAAAAGTCACAAAGCCAAGGATGAATTGCCTGCCAGTGAGGTTCACCTGACAACTGAAGCACAGTGATGCATTCCACTGTGAACTAGTCTCCCATTGTTCTGCACAGCACCGCCCATGTGCGAGGAAATGCCAGAGAATCCGTGTTCCGGCTGCCGGAAAATGACATTACTGTTGGAGACACTTGTAATGTCAGAGCAGGTGGTCGTCGAAGCAGCATATCCCACTGTTTCTGAGCGGCTTCCAAATTCCGAACCACCATTCTTTTGATGTATGTGCATGGAGTCTGACATCCCATTGACACTAGAGCTGTGAGTTGGATCTTCTTCTTGGACCTTTTTCGCGCTGAGGAAACGTCCCCCTGATCCCCTAATCCTATTTAGAGCATGAAGATGCCTAGACTCATGAAGATAAGGCTGCATTTTGTTGGGAAAATTGTAAATGTGTGATTAAGGCTCTATTGATAGAGATAAATTCACAAAATATAGGTGTACACCATAAAAATTGGATGACTATCAAACACAGTATTCAATTATTCATGCTGAACTAATGTGTGTATATAAGTTGTCTAAGTAAATATCACATTTTGATTGCAAACATGATATTTAAGTGACGATATTTTTGGAAACTTCAAAGAACAACTTTTTCAAAGTACCAGACAGCCCTAATGATTAAAGTATACTAACTCAGCACATACCTTTCGCGCTTTGAGCAATTTGTTTTGAGCCTCAAGCTTTGCACGTGACTGTCTCCTTCTCAGAATCCCGTGGTACTGTTTAGGGTTGACGTAAATGGGTCCATCTTCTGCAGGATCAAGGGGCAGTGGGACTCGTGCAGATGCTATCCCCATGATCTGGGAGCCTATCTGAGGCTGAATCTGGTCATGTTCAATTACAGTTACATCATAAAATGAGCACTCAACATAGAAAAAAACCAACTAAAATCAATTTGATTAAAGCTCTATTCTATCCCTTAACACATTATTATGCAAAGCAATCCCTAGATTGTGTAAAAACTGATACCTCTTTTGACAAGACGATAATGAAAACTTAGTGCAAATTGGACATTCACTTTTATACCTAATCATTCTTACATACAAGTACCCAGTACAAATCTGCAAATTCAAAAGAAAACTTACAAGAGCTTGTGGTCCATATGGAGTATATAGCCCACCAAAGTAAGGATCACCATAAGCACATGGAGCATGAGCCTGAATAGGAGATGAAAGATTAGCTTCACAAGTACACCAACAAGTAGATATCCACATACTAGAATTCAACCTACCGTTGCATGGTTATAATCAACATGTGAGGGATTAAACACAATTTCAGAATTGCTCAATAAAAAAACTGGCTTCAATTGACCTTCCATTCCCTTCCCACAGTTTTCATCGTGACCTGAGTGCATGAGAGAGTTATATCAATTTGATTTAGGCCAACCTGGCTTTATTTATCAAGGATGACTAGAAGAATCTGGTGATATGAACATATGACCGAAGGTGCAATTTTTAGCAGCAACATACATCATGTGATCCTACATTACTATGTTTCTCCTTCCATGAAAATGAAAGCAACAAAACACATGGAATATGGTCTTAAAGATGAATATCCTCCATACCTAACAGAAATGTCATATGTACGGTCAGACTTCATATTTGCCTCAATGACTTCCCATAGCAAAAATTTAGTGCAATAATTGACAAATATAGGAAGGTCTAACAAGAAATTTATGTATAATTTTCATGATAAAATATATATTTCCTTCATTTTTGTTTCTTCTATGTCATTTTGTAACAAAGAAATATTCTTAATAGAACAGTCTGTACCTTACAAGTGTAATTTAAAAAATACTAATCTTGCCAATAAAATCATGCATCCAAAGGTGTTTTTTTTTTTTTTTTTCTCTTTTAAATAAAGGCAAATCTGCATCCAAGAATATAAATACCAGATTCCGATGAAATACATTGATCTTGAGAATTGGTTCCTCCCACAGCACCCACTTCATGGTGAGATTGACCGATTGATTGAGCTGAGGATGATTCCTGGTCTGGTAATTGAAGACCTAAATACTTTGCATCATGAAAAAGTTGTGGTGGAGATTCAACTTTCAAACTTATGTTCTTGGATAACGGCTCTGGAACTTGCTGCTCATTTGAATTCCACCATAATGGACAACTAACAGGAAAATGGGACATGGAACGAGCAGAACTTTGATCAAACGATTTCTTAGGAAAGTCTTGAATTCGAATAGCCATGAAATTCATTAGTTGTTGCAAATCTTCATGCAAAAATCCACAAAATCCTTAGCGATTCTCTTCACTCTCTTTAATTAGCTACTCAAGGCCAAGTATAAAGCACAAGATTAATTAGCTTCTTTCTTATATTAAAACAAAATCAACAACCATCAATTTAAAATTAAAAAAAAAAAGATGGAAGAACTTGCCCAAAATATTGTGAGGAGAGGCACAGAAACTAAATATAGATTGATTTTACACAATTATCTTGTACTACCAGAAAACATGCCAGTACATTGAAAAATAAATCTCAACAGCAGGAAAATTGTGACTTTCACAAATATTATTGAGAGAAATTTGAAGCAGCAAAAATTTGACAGCTTGAACTCACAAGAGTGTAAAAGTTAAAATAGGACCATGTATCTTCATAATTGCATGTAGAAATCCAGTTAAATCACCAATCACACACAAACAAATAAACAACAAACATGGTATAATCAGATTGCTTTGGGCACCAAAAAGATGCACTTCTTAATACACAGGCAGCATGACTCCACTTCTACATATTCTCATGCTTCCCTTTGCACATATGCATGAGTTCTTTGGCACTCTCAACCAGAATCAGTCAACAGTGGAGCCCCAAAAATAATATATAGCTTAAAATTTTACACAAAACCCATATAAAATCACCAAAATTCATTTTCTCAATTCCATTCTAGAGATTTGATTATTATGGTAAGGAATGAAGTATCACTTTGACTAAAATCATCCTATGGTCTAGAATGATTGCACAACTATGGCAAAGAATCAACATCAAAGACAAAATTCAATTATATATCCAGATCAGACAATGAATCTTTAACCATAATTAAAAAAAAAAAAAAAAAAAAGTCTAATAGAAAAGATCGTGAGCTTGTACAATTAATGACACGCCAAAAATCCCCAATATAAAAAAGGCCAAATAATGATGGTCCTTGACCCTCACAATAGCATTCTGACTACCTTTCCAACTATATAAGAATTCTTCGATCCAAAGAACAAAAGGGCACTACAACAACGGGAGGGAGGTCAGCTCTCATAGTTCACATTTTCATACATGTTCTATGCAACAGTCCATATTAGTGAAGCAATTTCACAACATTTACACTACGCGGGATGACCAAACTTCATATGACCGAACTTATTTGAAGCAACAAGAGACTATCTAGCCGGCACTTGATTACTCCTTAAATGAAATCACAATATACATAACTCCAACCAATTTTAACAGCATTAAATTTGCGAGGGGTGCCTTGAACATTATGGAGCTAGGACATTTCACCATCATTGCATGAGAATCAGCTGTTATAGGAACAAGGATTGGGAGACAAACCCGGCACACAATTAGTATTCACATAGCATCCCATCATCAAGTGATGCATGCTGTAGTCTCGAACATCACTTTATAAAAAGCGATGCAAAGCATAAGGCACGCTTACCAGGTCAACAACTTTAGCATAAGCTAATTTCTCATCTCATGCATTGGGAAGCAAAGAATGTAAGATCAGATTCAAAGCAATGAATCTGAAAAACTAACTTTTATATTCCAAATTATGACTTCAAATCCAAACAGCACAACAAATACTGATTTATAATTTATTTAACAAAGTGATTATTATTATGCTAGGTAAAAATCATCCAATAGAGTAAACCCTAGTTTCCGAAAACAGCCATTACATTTGCAGAGTCGATGTAGAGATAAGACAGGCTTATTACAGACATGCAAAGGATGGAAGATATCAATCTCAAACAAAACAAACAAATGAACCCTCAAAGTCTACTCAAATAAATCATTCAAAAACCATTGACCTAATTAAAACAAAATCAAAAAAGGTAAAAAAAAAAAAAAAAAAAAAAGGAAAAAAAAATTCCCATTTAAGAAGAAGCAAAAAATAGATTAAAAATGACAGATCTATTCCTGAAATGGGCAATTTTGTTGGTCATTAATTAACCACAACCAAAAAAGAAACAAAGAAAAAATAATAGCCAAAAACAACGATAAGGATATAAGTAACAGTAGCAAGCACTTTACCTAGACAAACTTTACTATTTTGAAGATAACAACAACATCGTCATCATCATCATACATCTATCATCGATATAATCTCCAACTCCGACATGCATTTAAGAAACAACCAATACCAAACAGCCCACTTGGATTCTAACAACCCATAAAATGAAAGAAACTAAACTACAGGCAAACAAGGTACAACTACTACTACAAAAGTAAGCAAAAGAAAAGGATGAAAAAGCAAAAGAAAAGAATCAAAAAGAAAGAGCAACCCAAGCAATAAAATTAAAAAATTCAAAATAAAAAGAAAAAAAAAAAAAAAGTTGACTAGTGGAGGAAAGATAAGTATACGAGGAAAGCAAAGAGACACACACACACACATATATATATATAGAGAGAGAGGAGGAGAAGACCTTTGGAATCTGGTGAGACAAGAAGAAGAAGCAAGAAGGCATGGTGTTGGGGAGAACTCGGGCATGTCTCCTCTCATGAAACTCTCAACCCACCAAAACCCTTTTTCACTCTCGCTCTACAGAGAAAAAATACCTCTCTCTCACTCTCTCTCTCTCTCTTTTTATCTCTCTTGCTCTCTCTGTCTCTGTGTGTGTGTGACTAGCTAGCTAACCCACAAAAGCAAAAACCAAAAATGCACTTATTAATAAATCCAAAAATTAACTAGAAATATTATAACATCCATGACCATCACCCACCACCTCCACCTTTGCTTGTTAATCATTTTATGTCATTTTCTTCTCTCTGGACCACTCCATTCTTTTGGCTTCATCCCCCAGCCGCCCTCTCCTGTTTCTCTTTCTTTTCCACGCGCTTTTCCTTCCACGCTCCCTCTCCCTCGCGACGCGTGGTCTTTCATTTTGTTTTTTTTGCTGACGCTGCGATCTTCGCGAATGCGCTTTGTGGTGACGTTGGAGTGATGTTTTTTATACAAAAAATTGTATCTGAGTCTGGTTGGTAGTTTGCCCTGGCTTCGATTGATTATTTTCGGAAATGCCCCTGTCACCTTCGATTTTGGTGTGCAGGCAGACGGCACACAACTGGATGAACGACACTGTTATCACGTACGACCGTGATGTTCTTTTTTGTATTTACTAAAACACCCTATTGTCGTTTTGTGGATTTGAGGGGTTGGTTTTGGCTTTCTCTGCTGGCCGTGTAACCGTTACAATTAAAACGACAGCTCACATTTGGATTAGGTACTCTAACCCTAGACTCTAAATAGTCGTTGAAAAAAATCTACTTGACAATACTCTGTTAATTTACGTTTTAAATATAGATAATAAAAATTCAAAAATATGTCTCAACAATAAAAACTCAAAAATATGTTTTTTTTTATTACAAAACGGGTCCAAGATGTAATCAAAATCAATACTGATAAGATACTGAGACGTGACTCCGAAATCAATTCTCACACACAAGGAAGGCAATCTGTATGTAGTGGAGGGAAAATGTCCATAATTATTATGGGACTTGAGGACATACCTCTTTACTTTAAGAGACAAGGAGAAGCAAAGCGGTCTTACCACCTAACTATTTGTCCATGACTAATTCAAAAATATGTCTAAGTGATTTATTTTAATAAATGATCAATCAAATTTTGCACCAAAAACCTATTTTATTTCGTGGAAAAACTTTATACAAAATGATATGTAAGTGTTATGAATAATTTTGTGATTAAGCTAACTAGGCCAAGGAAGGCCCATAGTACAGACCTAATGACCCGAAGACCAAGGAAACCCAGTGATTGTTGACGTCAAAATCTGGTCAGATAAGCCGGATCTCTAGTCAACGAGATTTTTGAGTCCAATGCCGCAGATCAACCAGAAACAGAACAAAAGCAGGAAAACATAGGCAAAGAGGAAGAAGAAAAGAAGCTGAGGAAGGAGAAAAACACATAAATCTACGTGGTTCGGCCCTTAAGCATGGCCTACGTCCACGGCGCCTCCACCGTTGGTGGTGGCAGTCACTTTTATTGCTGCATTTTCTGGGTACAAAGAGAGAGAGAGCAGAGAAGAACCACCGTCCCCATTTACTGAGATTTTGCTCCAATTTATAGAGAGAGGGGAGGTGCTACAGTAATGGGAAAGCATTAAATGCATAATACAATTTCCAAAACCTTCTGTCAAAAAGTCTGAGTCTTCTGACTCCACCCATGCTGTAGTGGTTGAGTAAATCACGCTGCTACTGATCTGAAATGGTTGGCCGTGCACGTCACGCTATTGTACGAGCTAGAGCTGCGACCTGGAGCTCATCCAAAACGACCTGAAGGAGCTCAGCGACCTGAAGATAGCTCAGCGACCTGAAGATAGCTTAGGGACCTGAAGATAGCTCCGCGACCTGAAGATAGCTTAGCGACCTGAAGATAGCTTAGCGACCTGAAGATATCTCAGCGACCTGAAGGTAGCTCAGCGACCTGAAGTATCTCAGCGACCTGAAGGAGCTCACTACCTGGAGAGCTTACTACCTGAAGGAGCTGGAGCTTGGTAAATTGGGCTTCTATCTGCTGGGCCTTTGGGCTTTTACCAGCCCATTTGGGGTATCCCAAAAACACATATAACACAAGCCCCCCAGCTCCTAGTTCGTTCTACGGACTGGGAGCTGAATTTGCTGGTAAAAGCTATCGTGCACAAAAGCTTGCTGTCTCGATAAGATGGAGAAATACTAGAAGCATGTTGCTGATCTGCCTCGCAGTGAGGTCTATTAGGCATTTGCTTCATCTAAGTTTCCTGTAGACTCAAAAGTAAAAATATCAGTAATAACAAATATCTCGCGATGTGTCGATGGGGTGTAGGGGCCCGTGGCATGGCGAGAAGTGAACAGATAGATATATAAACTCCAACCGTGCTTAAAAAGTTGTAACCTGAGCTGTATATAATAAAAGTTATCGAGGTCGTAATCTTAGCTATGCTCTAAGGGTTATAGACCGAGCTGTACAACGTAATGCTGACTAGGCTGACCGATTAGGTAGTTTGGAGGCCTGCTGGTCTGCATACCTTTTGGCCATATCGCGTCCAAGACTGTTGATAAGTCCACAGGAGACCGTCGCTCCGTCCAGAGCGTTGCGAGCTCACAGGACGCGACGGTTCCGTCCAGGACTGCTGATAAGTCCACAGGAGACCGTCGCTCCGTCCAGAGCGTTGCGAGCTCACAGGACGCGACGGTTCCGTCCAGGACTGCTGATAAGTCCACAGGAGACCGTCGCTCCGTCCAGAGCGTTGCGAGCTCACAGGACGCGACGGTTCAGTCCAGGACTGCTGATAAGTCCACAGGAGACCGTCGCTCTGTCCAGAGCGTTGCGAGCTCACAGGACGCGATGGTTCCGTCCAGGACTGCTGATAAGTCCACAAGAGACCGTCGCTCCGTCCAGAGCGTTACGAGCTCACAGGACGCGACGGTTCCGTCCAGGACTGCTGATAAGTCCACAGGAGACCGTCGCTCCGTCCAGAGCGTTGCAAGCTCACAGGACGCGACGGTTCCGTCCAGGACTGCTGATACTCGAAGTTGAACCCTTTCATCTCTAACGCCTTCCAGGGGACCCTCAGGCATAAGCAGGGCGCTGATGCTCGAAACTGAACCCTTTCACCTCTAACGCCTTCCACGGGACCCTCAGGCATAGGCAGGGCGCTCGCAAACCAGATCAATAAGAAGAAGCATAGCGCATAAAATATATGATAGAAGCTCAGAATGTTACCGTACATACAAATATGCTTCTACAGCGAGGATGAATGAGTGGCAGGTTCATGCTTGTCGTCCGAGAACTCGTCACTGAGCTGGTTGAGAGCTAATTGAGGTTAAGAGCTTGAATTGAGCATCTTGAGACCTGAGAACTCATACCTGCGAGCTGGGAGCAGAAAGCTTAACCAGCGATCTCGACCTGAAATCCTGAGAACTGAAGCTTTACCTGCGAGCTCAACCTTAGAAATGGGAGCTGAAAGCTTGAACTGCGAGCTCAACCTGAGAAATGGGAGCTGAAAGCTTTACCTGCGAGCTCGACCTGAAATCCTGAGAACTGAAGCTTTACCTGCGAGCTCAACCTTAGAATTGGGAGCTGAAAGCTTCACTTGCGAGCTCAACCTTAGAATCGGGAGCTGAAAGCTTGAACTGCGAGCTCAACCTGAGAAATGGGAGTAGAAAGCTTGACCAGCGAGCTCGACCTGAAATCCTGAGAACTGAGGCTTTACCTGCGAGCTCAACCTTAGAAATGGGAGCTGAAAGCTTGACCAGCGAGCTCGACCTGAAATCCTGAGAACTGAAGCTTTACCTGTGAGCTCAACCTTAGAAATGGGAGCTGAAAGCTTGACCAGCGAGCTCGACCTTAGAATCGGGAGCTGAAAGCTTGAACTGCGAGCTCAACCTGAGAAATGGGAGCTGAAAGCTTTACCTGCGAGCTCGACCTGAAATCCTGAGAACTGAAGCTTTACCTGCGAGCTCAACCTTAGAATTGGGAGCTGAAAGCTTCACTTGCGAGCTCAACCTTAGAAATGGGAGCTGAAAGCTTGACCAGCGAGCTCGACCTGAAATCCTGAGAACTGAAGCTTTACCTGCGAGCTCAACCTTAGAAATGGGAGCTGAAAGCTTGACCAGCGAGCTCGACCTTAGAATCGGGAGCTGAAAGCTTGAACTGCGAGCTCAACCTGAGAAATGAGAGCTGAAAGCTTTACCTGCGAGCTCGACCTGAAATCCTGAGAACTGAAGCTTTACCTGCGAGCTCAACCTTAGAATTGGGAGCTGAAAGCTTCACTTGCGAGCTCAACCTTAGAATCGGGAGTTGAAAGCTTGAACTGCGAGCTCAACCTTAGAATCGGGAGCTGAAAGCTTGAACTGCGAGCTCAACCTTAGAATCGGGAGCTGAAAGCTTGAACTGCGAGCTCAACCTGAGAAATGGGAGCTGAAAGCTTTACCTGCGAGCTCGACCTGAAATCCTGAGAACTGAAGTTTTACCTGCGAGCTCAACCTTAGAATTGGGAGCTGAAAGCTTCACTTGCGAGCTCAACCTTAGAATCGGGAGTTGAAAGCTTGAACTGCGAGCTCAACCTTAGAATCGGGAGCTGAAAGCTTGAACTGCGAGCTCAACCTGAGAAATGGGAGCTGAAAGCTTGAACTGCGAGCTCAACCTTAGAATCGGGAGCTGAAAGCTTGAACTGCGAGCTCAACTTGAGAAATGGGAGCTGAAAGCTTTACCTGCGAGCTCGACCTGAAATCCTGAGAACTGAAGCTTTACCTACGAGCTCAACCTTAGAAATGGGAGCTGAAAGCTTGACCAGCGAGCTCGACCTTAGAATCGGGAGCTGAAAGCTTGAACTGCGAGCTCAACCTTAGAAATGGGAGCTGAAAGCTTTACCTGCGAGCTCGACCTGAAATCCTGTCTTTGATGCAGCTCTTAGAGCCCCCTAGTCAGTGAGACTGCCGAAGCTAGCTGATGGCAGGTGGGAGATAGCTCGTTTTGGGTGAGCTGACTTTCAGCAGCATTGCCCAGGAATTCCAGTTCACCTGCGATTGCTACATTAAAGCTCCTAGTCTTTCTTCCCCTTGCCATGGCTGCCTGAAAATCTAGAGAAATCTGCAGTTGGGCCCTCCTTCTAGCGCCAAAATGTTGACGTCAAAATCTGGTCAGATAAGCTGGATCTCTAGTCAACGAGATTCTTGAGCCCAATGCCGCAGATCAACCAGAAACAGAACAAAAGCAGGAAAACATAGGCAAAGAGGAAGAAGAAAAGAAGCTGAGGAAGGAGAAAAACACATAAATCTACGTGGTTCGGCCCTTAAGCATGGCCTACGTCCACGGCGCCTCCACCGTTGGTGGTGGCAGTCACTTTTATTGCTGCATTTTCTGGGTACAAAGAGAGAGAGAGCAGAGAAGAACCACCGTCCCCATTTACTGAGATTTTGCTCCTATTTATAGAGAGAGGGGAGGTGCTACAGTAATGGGAAAGCATTAAATGCATAATACAATTTCCAAAACCTTCTGTCAAAAAGTCTGAGTCTTCTGACTCCACCCATGCTGTAGTGGTTGAGTAAATCACGCTGCTACTGATCTGAAATGGTTGGCCGTGCACGTCACGCTATTGTACGAGTTAGAGCTGCGACCTGGAGCTCATCCAAAACGACCTGAAGGAGCTCAGCGACCTGAAGATAGCTCCGCGACCTGAAGATAGCTTAGCGACCTAAAGATATCTCAGCGACCTGAAGGTAGCTCAGCGACCTGAAGTATCTCAGCGACCTGAAGGAGCTCACTACTTGGAGAGCTTACTACCTGAAGGAGCTGGAGCTTGGTAAATTGGGCTTCTATCTGCTGGGCCTTTGGGCTTTTACCAGCCCATTTGGGGTATCCCAAAAACACATATAACAGTGATCAACTCATCTCTTTGATCGCCCCTCTGATCGCCAATTTGTCCGCTTTTCTGATCGCTATCATGTTCGTATTCCAAGTCTTTCTACTGGTCGTTAACCTGTTCGCTATTAAGCTCGATACCCTGCTCGGTATTTGCCCGTCCCTGTGCTCGTTCATCAGATCAAACGGAGACCCGTTTGCTTTGATCAATCAGCTGATCATCAATTCCTGTTCCTGCTTGTGCTCGTTTACCTGCTCGTGTTTGAGACTTTTTGCCCGTTAAGTTATCTGACTGCCCGAGTGCTTGTCGATGATCTGCCTCATGACCTTTAGGGTGCCTAATTATCTTGAGCTTTATTTGCTCTCTAGTTCAAGAGAGCATTCTGTTCGCTGGAGAGATTCACCTCTGCCCTGTCCATCAAATCACAGGTCAACAGAAATTAGAGCTGTCAGGTGAATTACAGCTCAAGACGTGCCATCCACGTCAGTCCCGTCAAAGATTACAACTTGGATTACGGGAATCTCACCTAACCCGCGTGGGTTAGTCGCCTAAACCCATGCTTTGGGCAGAATAAATCTAACACTGTCAGCCGTATTAAATGCAATTCAGACGCATTAAATGCGGTCCATCATTGTAATATTTGTTTACTGTAAATTATTTTATTACATTATACTGTAACTGCTTCCCTTCTCTATAAATAAGGGATGACTTTCATTGTAAAAGGGGATAAATCTTTTGAGTGTCGTTACCCTACTAAAATAGTGAGAGAGTGGACAGTGGACGTAAACATCTAATTGAGCCGAACCACTTAAAAAACTTCTTGTGTCTTCTGCTTCCTCTTTAACCTCATCTCCTTTGCTTCTTACTTTATTTATTCAACAACATATATCCAAAACTGTAACTTAGGCCTAAAACACGAACCTGATCGACTAAATCCAGACGTCGATAGTAGGTATGGTAGATGATTCTCTCTTATCTTTATTTTATTATCATGATCTTATATAGAAAGAGTTTGAATTCGGGTGAATTATATTCAGTTATGTGAGATAAATAAACTAATAATTTTAGTTATCAATTTTTTTAATTATAAAAAGTTCAAAAAACAGTTAGGACCGGATCTATTCTCATAATTTTATCCTAAACATGAAAGAAAAGTGAACATGGATGTACTCATGACTTCAAAATATAATAAGAGGATATTTATTATTTATTTATAATTTAGTTTATTTGTGCAACAATTTTAGGTCCCTTAAACAAACACTATTGCTTTGAATATAAGCAGCAACAATAAATAACACGTTTTACTCGTCAACAAAAGGCGGTGAATGAATTAATTTTTTAAAATTGACGTTATCATCACATTAATGATGATAGGTATTATTGTAGTGTGTTAATTATGGTTACATCCATCATTATATGTTAGTTAGAATGTTTAGATTGAATTTAATTTCAAACGAACATCGTAATGTTAAAGAATTCTTTCAATGGGAGTGAAATGAAGACATAAGGGGCAATGACTCCAACATTCTAGAGATTTTATAGTTGAAAATAAAATCATATCCATAAATTAAAATTTTGAAATTCACGATTCAGTTGCGTTATGTTATCGGTCAAATCTATTTGTATGTTTTTTTCAAAAAAACAAAATATATTTATAACTAGAAAACCATAATAGAATTATTATCATTCCTTTTTTTCAGATTAAATAATTATCATATCTTATTTACCAAAAATGAATAAATTAATCTCAAACATAAATTATGATAATATTTTAGATGTTTATGATTAATGTATTCCTATACTTTGTTATGTAATATTTGAATATGATTGAATTTTATTATATTAAATGGAAGTGGTATCCTGAAAAGAGACATAATATAGTGATTTAAGTACTATTTGATTACAATTTTATGTAAGTTATCTAATGAAAAATACTATTTGAAGCAAACATACTTTCTAAACAAATTTGAACATATAAGAACTTGTAAAATAAATTGATGAGAGTATCATGAACCGGTGATGCCCACGTCTTTAATTGATCAATCAATCATTAATTATATGTTTTAAATATCTAATTCCGTAATTAAGAGACAACAACTCACAAGATAAGTAAAAAAAATATATCCACTAAAACTTAAAAAAGGCTTTTGACGGGAATTCAACCCCATCGCTTTGATGATCGTGGAGACACACAATGACGTATGAAACATATGCTTTAGTATCGATGATGTGCCTCAAAACGCTCAACATTTACTTTTGGTCAATGGAGCATTACATTTAAATACCACTCTTAGTTCAAGTGTACGATGCTCAGGCACTATTCGAGGGTACATACACATACACTCTGTTCACTGCCTAAATTCACTTTATGACATATCTCATTTGCGATGAATGCACAACCGTAGTGTATATTGAGAATTAGTATTTAATTGGTGCATGTTCTGCATGGTGAATGGAAAATTTAAATGTTATATACTTAACGAGCATCAACAACGTGCACATGGTGGGCGGGAGGGCATCTAAGGAAAGAAAAATGTTGACATATACTTCTACAGTTCTACTTCTATCATGCATATTAAAAATTATATTTATTTATTAATTTAAGATGCAATTTGATAAGAATTAAGACTCCGATGAAAAAGGAGTGAAATATAGCTAATTGTTGATCCTGGTTAATAGTCACGGTCTCGTGGTTGTTGATATGAATTCTACGTCTTATAATAATATTACTATCAATTCATGTGGATAACTTTTTCATTCATGTGTGGATCATCTTTTTATCTTTATGTGGATCAATTCTTTTTATATCAAAGTAATTATTTGGATTGTCCTACTAAAATTTTATTTTGATTGATAAGAAATAAAAGAAAAAAAAGGAGGAATGAAATGAAAAAGAAATAAAATAAAAAATAAATTGTTAGAGTGTTGTTGTCGTGAAGCAGAGAAGGCGGTGGGTATAGGATAAGAATATCGAGTGTGACTGTGACGCATAGAAAATAGAGAAGGTGAAACTTAACTTGTCGGAAAAGGTCTGATGGATTTGACTCTCCATCCTCACAAAGCCACTACACGACGTCCATTCGGACGAAACCTATTTTTACCTATTTTCGATTTTCTCACTTCCTCGAGTCTTCAGTCCCCACTGCTCACTTGACTTTTTCATTTATATGTGCACCAGCTTACAAGTTTTTGAATTCATTTCTGCCGCTGTCCTCTTTTCGTCTCATTTTTTGTTGCGTTACTCATCGGTCATACCCAATTTCCGGAAATCAAAGTTTTGATTGAGTGCGATTTTTTTTTTTTAATAAAAAAGTTCTGATTGAGTGACACCAAGTTAAATTTTTATGAAAAAAAATACCACATTTTGCATTGCTATTAGAAAATGTATTAATTTGACATACCAACTCAACTTCACATAAAAGATTTTTTTCTCGCTTCTGCTGCTACCGGTACTCAAGCTATTTGTTTCTTGGATCGGAGACATCACAGCATTATTATGTATATCATCATTATTCCTACTAGTCCCAATTTTTGGTTCTCACTATACATTCTTTAATTACGTATTATAATAATATCAACTCCTCCTCCAATGTGGTTTGTTTCTTCGACTTATTCTTTGTAAATATTTATCTTGTTTACATGCATCATAATCGGGATACCTAGTATTCAAGTCTTGTCATCAACATACACGGTACTTCATAGAATTGCTCTCCGCTCCATTCATGTATCTTGGTCTTGGATTTGAAAGTAACGTGTTAATTAAGAAATCAACATAGACCAACAAAATAAGCTGATACTGGGTCAATGCACTTCACCTGTCTATTCTTTTTTATTTCACTAAGTAACTAATCCAAATGTATTAAGCAAACAAACAGTTACTTGACATCCGACGACTAGCCGGCACTCGTCTTCAACAGTAAAACACTTACATCTCAAGGTTTCTGAATTTCATTTTAGTCAATTAAGTGCTACCAGGCACTAAAAAAATGAATTAATAAATAAGTAACAGCTGGAAAAGAAAAGCCAGGCGGCTCTAGTACATGCACACCATACAATTTTAGTAAACGAAACATAAACTAACTTATAATTGAGTTTATTTAACTAAATATACAATCCTATAAACAAATAGAATACCCAAAATTTCAAGCAACTGACTATAAGTTTATGCACCTTGAATTCTAGGAGCTTGCTTTGCGTGGGACACCTGTTTGATGAACTTAGTTGGTGAAACCTGTATAGGGTGAAAGACTAGGAGAACAAGTGATTGACTGCAAATCTTGATGCAGTTGTTGAATTCAACAATTGACTTCCGTTTCTCAAGGCTTTGCAACCAAAGTGTTGCATGGCTGCGACTACCAGCAGCAATTGATTGTGTTCATCAGTGTCTTCAAGCACAAGTGGATAACTGTATATAAACTTTGCCATCGCTGAAACAAGGATGGCAGGAAGGTAAGTTTGAAACTAAGAAGATTGAAAGAAACAGAACTATTGAAAGAGATACTAGAACTGCAAAACATTTATAAATGGCAATAGCAGAAGCTAAAAATAAACATATAATGATCTTGGACTGGGAAAAGAAATCTGAGTCATAACTAAATCCAAGCGAGTAATACAGAAAAGCCCTTTACCAGTTCGGCCACACAATAAATCATGTAATAATCATAACAGGTTTCAGATTGCCAATAAGGGACCTTGGGTTAATTCTTTCAGATTGACTGATAATCATGCAATAATCAGTGACGAGAAACTACTCAGGAGTTTGTGGACACTTTGAATACTCACCATATGAATGAATCTACAACTGTAGGTTAATTCTTTCAGACCATTTGAAAATATCTGAGTAAACTCGATCTCCACCCAAGTCGTCTCCAGTAGCTCCTGCAGCTACTCTTATAATATCCTCAATTAATGCAAAATTCCCCATTATATCAACATGGGCACCACTTTGGGTACCCCGGCCTTCTAGAAGATTAGCTGGAGGTGCATGATCATACTCCCTTACATAAGTGCGAATACCAGAAGGATTAAATCGTGTTTTCCCCCTCCACCCTTTAGCACACATGAAACCTGCACTCAAAACAGGAACTGTTTCATCTCCATTGACAGAAAACACTCCACCTTTTAAACAGGACTCATCACTTCCACCATCAGCAGATGTATCTATCTGAAAGGGAATGTGGCATTCAGAAAGCGGTGTTAATTTGTAGACATATGCTCTTTCTGTGGGGATTCCAACTCCATACATAGAATAGATCTCCATGTCTGGAGCATTAGGCAACCTGCAAAAGCAATATAAAAGATAAGCACCCTTCAACTGTACAATCCTGCCAAACAACAAAATTTCACCAACTTTTAAACCCTAGTACTAGACATATGAAAGTTGTTCTCAGTGGTGATGATGAAAGTAGATGAATTATGGGGTTAATAACTTTATCTACAAGGATGGGACTTTATGGATAGAACGGTGACAGAGGTTAAAAAAACTAGGACATATTTGTTTTTGGATAACAAAATAACAAATATCAAATACCACATGAATGGCAATAATAATTCTTTTGACATTACTACATGACATACTGAATATGTTTTCTACAACCTAATTAAGTCCTCCCCTAAATGTTAGTAATATTTGTCACTCATTGCAAACAAACTGTTAAAAAATAACAGAGAAACTCAAAGAACCTCACTTTGTTTCCAAAGGGTTTGACCAATATTTGTAATGTTGGTATTTTGGGTCATCCAGATTGTTAGCTATTCCATGTGAAAAATGAGCACCTCCACGTTCCATCAGCTTAGGGGCAACAAAATGTAGCATATCCAAAATTGATCCAGCTGTGTAAATCTTGTAATCAGCAACAGCTTTTATACCCCCAATTCCCATTTCTTGGTACTCCGTCCATACATCACAGTTGGTTCTGTTTGCAAGGTTATTACCCTTGACAGCACCCTGCCAATCAACAACAAATTTAATATTTTAAACATATCAAAACAACTCATAAAAGACTAATAAGTCATATTTGCAAGTATCTCTTGGTCGACATGACTAGTTAAGAAATCTAGCAGGTGAAACTGAATTTTATGTGATCACATATTATAAGATATATAAGAAAATGTAGCAATTTTATCTACCAGTAGTGCTCAGGAGAACAGGTGATAATGATCACCATTAAGTAACATTAAAACCATTCAGCCAACTCTTGATTCTTAAAAAATAGGTATTCTAAGAAAATAACATTCTCATTTCATTAACGGACCACAAGGGTGAGGAAGAGTGGGAAATGGACAGACGTATTATTAATTTACTGCCACAGGAATAGTTTTTTAACATATAACACCAAATTGTAACTCAATGCATACCCGGAAGTCCATCCTCTCAATTTTGGAGGAATGTGCCTCAGCCACATCTTTCCCAAATGAGATAATTCTCCCATAATTCACACTTTTTGACTGCTCCGAACCTTGATTCCCATTTTGTCCAGCAGTATCATTGTTCTTCAGCTTCTTTGCACTACATACATAACCTCCTTCAGGTGACCAATCAAGACCTCCCCAAATAGTATCCCCACCTTTTGGAATCATTGACATGGTTGAATCCCATGTACGGGTCATCCGCATCACATGCTGTAAAGTTTGAAGACCAAACATGTCCTTATCCAAGACAACGGGTGCGAAAGCCCTGTTTAAGGATTAGCATTTATCAAGAGCTGTAAAAAGAACTGAAAATGGCCATGCTTGTTTTACATATTAAAAACAAATTTAGTCGATGTTAGTGTATTAAATGCCTAAATTTTGCCCAAAATATAAGTGAAATTTGGAGAGAATGAAGCCACCATTGCAAAGGGATTAATATTTTTTGAACAATTTAAATTAACTTCTGATGGTTTTGTAGAAATAAAAACCACCCCAAAAACCTAACTATACGTAGCTTTTGATGCAGGTGTTCATAGATGAGATATGAGGAGGCAAAATGAAAAGAAGACACAGGCTGTTGCTAACTTTTAGTGTTATAATGATCTCTACTAGTCCATATAATGATTCCAGGGAAAGGAAATCATTCACTTGCGTTCTCTAAGCATTAACAGTGTGAATCTGTCCCATGAAATGCAGCTATCAAAAACTCATATTGGTTTCATAGATGCAATAGAATGATGTCAAAAGGCAAGAAATACAAATATATGAGAACCTTTAAATAGTCCAATCACCTAACAATTAAACGATAATAGGATTATAAATGTCCATATAGATTACTATTTCCCAATAAAAAAATAATTGTTACTATTTAAAACCAAATATTTATCTAGATTACTAACTTCAAGCAATAAAGAGTGTTATCTGGTGGTGTCTCTCTGCTAATGCTACTAAGCAGTGTAAAATCTGTTACAATTATTATACCAAAGAAGAAATACTAAACAATCCTTGTGCCTTAATAAAAATAAACCCTTCCTATAGGGGAAAAGACAGTTACCTTTTGGTAATTCTGATTTCCTCTGATAGGTTTGGACTCAAGAGATAACAAAGAGGAGGACAAAACAAAAATAACAACTTTCTGCTTTTAACAAATGTCAACGCAGTAGAATTTCTGCGAAAGCCTCTGCCTAGGGTCTAGCAATGACAAAAATTCAGAAAAAGGATTGACATGTGCTGTAATAGGTGTCCACACCATTGTACATTGTTTTACATAATATTTAGAAATTGATTTTAACAAGGACAAAGGTACTAGATCAGATCTTATCAACTTCGCAGTAGTTCAGAGAAAAACCTGGCAACTGCAATATCCCTGGCTTCGGTTGAAAAGAGTCCAGAGACTGCTTTTGGAACACCTAAAAAAGGTCCACCAATGTTCATCACTGCCTTTACATGCTTAGCACACCAGTTTGACCCTCCCCCACCACCCATTGGCGCTGGTGCCTCAACCCATTTCATAAAATGCAAAAAGTACAGCACGCCCATTGAATGTGGAATAACAACCACCTTTTTCCCACCATTTGTAGCTACCAAGAGTTCTATGTTACTTTTTATCCTGCTTAGAGTTTGGTCCCTGACCTGACCAATTTCAATGAGCAAAGTGATAGTTAATGTGAGAAAATAGCCAGAAGGTCTTACTAAGCAACAAACTGCTGGAACAACTGAAGGAAAAATACACATTATGTAAATCTAAAAACACAAAAATTTGCATATAAAACTTCCTAGTTTGCTCAAAACTATACCTCAGTATTTTGAAATGATAACCTCCAATCATATGCAGCCATATACATGGTTTTCTCTTCATAACCAATGCGTGCCAAGTTAGCTATTAAAACTGCCCAGACAAAATATCCTGGTGCAAAGTAATCAGCTGCCACTAATCCTGATACAGGTCTGACCCTTATACCAGCACGGTCCAGTCCAGTTTCATTATCCAGTGACATGTGTTCAGCCCAGCATAATGGTCTGCAGAGTCATAAACAAAAACAACAGGGAAAAAAGAAATCAGTCAGTTCCACCAACATAATCTTGAAACTTCATGTATGATTTTTAACACTCAGATAAAATGGGAACATAAGAATAGTTTGACACAGCAGAACCGATGGGATGATGCATTGATAAACTGATTATCTTGATCAAGTTAGCAACCTGCAGAAAAAGGGCTGACAAGCATGGTTGTAGAGAACATTTCTCTCTTTAATAATGACTTTACCTTTTATCAAAGAAAAGCAACTTAAAGATTGCCAGGTCAAAATAGTAGCTAAATACAGAAGATCAAACAGTACTTTTTTCTTGCCCGGGAAAAAAATGTAAAAAGAAACATATCCGTCAGGCCAATAAAGCCTCCTAACTTTGCTGTATGATGATGATTGATGCATCTTTAAACTCAGATGATAAAACCCCAAAAGTGAATTTATCAGATAGAGTACTAACTTCCCCCCCTTTATAATCTTCAAAAACCCTCTTTGTTGTCTCAATGCATATCACCCAAAACATAGCCATCAAAAACTAACCATTGATCATCATCATGAGATTATTGCATCTATGATCTAAGTCTAGAAGGAAATTAGGCTTCCGCAAAAATCACTCAAAAAGGTATCTAAGCAGCCCCTTCGAATATCACTGAAAGAACAAGTTTACCACTAACGCATGAAAAAAGAAGTGTACCACTGATGATCAGTCCAAATGAAGTGGCAGAGCACAGAATGCCACAACAAATGACCCATTTGACTGCAATCTTCAAAGGCAAAACAACATTGCTCACCATTAGAAAATCTCAGTGGCAAAAAATTAGCCTTTCTAACATCATCCCAACTGCAACATACCCTACAACTGCCTTCCATATAGATTCTGTATTGTCGACAACATAAGCACGTATCACAACAAAGCACTACAATTTCGTTTCAAAAACCAACTCTCTGAACGAAGTTTTTGTCCACCTAACTGATTCCCAAAAGTTTCAAACAAAGACACCATCTTTCTTCTTCAACTTACACAACTTGTTTGCACTCTTCAAGTAATCAACACTAACTATTTCCATACAATGCACGTCTCACTTTACACCAACATATCAGCTGCCCTAAACAACAGAACACACTTGCAACCTTTTTGCCTAAAATTTCACACACTTACCACTAAACAACCTATACAACTATCTACCAAATGAAGCAACAACTAACGCATATATAACAACTAAAAAATACCTTTTGTAGAGCTCACCAAATGTGCCACCCCAGAGGCGCTTCCTGAACAAGCCATCGGCGCAGTGGTGGCCCTCCCACAGCTCGAGGCCGCCAGTGACAATCCCCGGCACGAACACCACCGGGTGCTTGGCCTTCAAGCCTTCCTTCTGCAGCTTCAGGCCCGGCGGGTCAGGCAACGGCCCCGTGATCGCCTCCGTCACGTACTGCGGGAACGACGCCGGCATCGCGTTGTAGAGGAACAGCAACAGCCACCATATCGAACATATGCAGCCAATGAACCAGCAACAGATGTCCACACATGACCATTTCCTCCGCTTCTCCTCTTCGTGCCGGTTTCGCTTGGATTTCTCCTGCGTGTCGTCGTCCTCGTCCTTGCCAGCGTGGGATTCTGAGGAATCGGGTTGCTTGTTACGTCGCATAAGCGGCATCGTTTTCGTGTTTCAATGTGGAGATCTATAGAGAGCTTGTTTGGTAGTCACACAAGTCGATGGGCTTCAAGTTTGATAAATGTGTTCTCGCCGGTGACCTGGACCGCCGGGGAGGCAGTTGTCACCACGTGATTGGCTGGTGGTTCGGGCAGGGTCGTATAATTGGTGAAACAGGGGGAGAGAGTAATTTTCTCAGATCTCAAACGCGGGCCCTACACAATACGTGGCATGATCACGTGAGGTTTGGGGCAGGGAACAGCGTTTTATGTTACACGTTGGGGCGCCGTTGAATCAACGGTGCCGGTGAGACGTTACGTTCAATGGGTAAGAGATATATATTGTTATTAAAATCGAGGACTCTAAGGAAAAAAAAAAAAAAACCTGGGTCTTTCTGCGTGGGTCCAGAGTCCAGATTCCAGTAGTAGCAACAAAAAGTAGCTGTAGCCTGAATTGACTGCTAGGTGGTCAGAACTGCACTGAACTATCAAAAACGATCAAGACACGTATTTCCGTATTTGTAAGTTTGTGAAAACGTGACCACTCAGACGATAAATAGGGGACATTTTAGATGCTTTTTTATTATATGTTGTAAACCAGTGTTACACAAATAAATGGCGAAAGGGAAAGTTGAGGTCGACAATAAGAAATCCTGTACATTTTTAGAGCATCTTCCATGTAAATATGAATTATTTTTTATAATTTATTATCATGTCATCAATGTTCAAGAAATTGTTTCCTAGGTGTCATTAAATAGTAATTGATAGATATTGAAATTACAAAATGTTCTCTAATGCTTCCATTTAAGATGAGAGATGAATTTAGAGGTGAAGAAAAGAAAAGGCAAGTTAAGAGAGCAAAAAAGAAATTGTATTTAATGATTTGTTGAGTCAATTAGTAGATGACTGTCTAACAAACTCTCTATCAATAGAGAGTCACCTTCACAATGTCCACTTTTTTTACCAACTCAGCTTGATAGTGGAGATTGACATTTGCATTGGAGACGTCATTTTTTATACAATCCTATGTGACATATTATTTTTCTACAATCCACACTAGTATTGGAGATGCTCTTAATCAACATGTTGTTAATGAAATTGTCGATTCTAACCTGATTATTCTTCGAGTTTCACATTGCAAATTTGTAGCAGTGCTTTGAGCTCCAAGAAAAAAAATAATGGGATAATTCTAAAATAACTATCATAGTTTATAAAAATATCAATTTTATCATATATAATTTTATTTTGTCCAAAATTCTCTATGACATAAATAAAAACATTCAAAATAATTCATAATAATGTAAAAAATGAAAATACTCTTGATAGTCACAAATTTCATTAAATTAACTTAGTTGACCGTTTGACTATAAGGATAAAATAAAAAATTAATTAAAGAGATAATTTCAAAAAACCTATTGTAATTTGTAAAAATATTAATTTTACAACCTATACTTTGATTTTTGTCCAAAATCTCTGTCTAACATTCATAAAAATACTCAAAATACAATCTAGAGACTTTTAAAAAGATGAAAATTTCTTCGATGATCACAACTTTAGTAATATTGATTTGGTTGATCGTTTAACTATGGTGGTAAAATGAAAAATGCAATAAAATCCGAGTCAAGTTGACATTTGAGTTCGAAACCGCAAACGAATATTATTTGGAATCATCCTAGATTATGTTTGTCTAGGTTCGGGTTCCTGAAACCCAGATTAAATCTGAGTTGAAACTCAAATGTCTACATATGGGAACCCAGATTCCATCAAATCTGAGTTGAATTTGAATTTATATGATGCATTATAGTAATTGATGATGTTAGATGTGTGATTGTTGAATGATGATTGTTGATGATGTTTTTGTTGATTTTTTTTTTTAATTATTTGGATTTCAACTGTGGACATTCAATCTGAAGATTGGATAACAATCTTTAGATTGACTGAAAACCTAGAAATTTTTAAACATATATATTATTTTATAATTATTTTATTTATTAAATAAAAATCTCACATTAAAATTATTTTTTTACCCTTTATATAATTTTTCTGGTAATTTACTAACGTCAGAAAAGATTTTCGATAAAAATGAAACCGGTATGGTAAAACGGATATTTTTGTAAATTACAACGGAATTTTTGAGAATTATTTTGTTTATTAAATAAAAATCTCAAAATTAAAATTATCTTTTTATTTATTATATAAATTTACTATCAATTTATTAACATAAAAGGAGATTTTAAAAACAAAAAATAGTATGATAAATCAGATATAATTACAAATTACGATAAAATTGTTGGGATTATTCCAAAAGATAATAAAATCGTAGCGCTTTAGCTTCCGAGAGTATCAAATGGGCTGTACTTCCGCATATGTATGAGAATATTCATTCTATAAGTTGGTATAGATTTTTTTTCTTCATTAATATTTGTCAATTCTTCATTATGTAAATAAATATCTAGAGTAATATTTTTCCGACCATAAAAACAGATATTCGAATCTTACAAATATAAGTTATTGATTGATGTTGATAGATTATGACTCTAAGACTTTCGATTGCATCAAATAGACTTGGCAGCTACCAGCCCAGCCCACAATTGAGACTTCCATTGAATGGATTGGTTTGACTATTTTGGATTTAAGCTTGGTTTTCATGAAGTAAGAGAAAATAAGTAAAAGAAGAAGGGTTTTGTTGAAATCTAACACTTTTTTGATAACTCATTTAAAAAATAATATTTTTTTTTAAATCCTAACTTCAAGGTAGAGAATCTCAACCTTTAAGTTTGGAATCCAAACTTTCAGGTCGTGAGTCCTAGTATTAATTCAAATAAATTTCAACTTCAAGGTTGAGAATTTTTTAATCTAAAAAAAGAGGTTAGTTTTTAAGTAGACTTTTTAAAATAGGCTATTTTATGTATTTTCTTAAAGAAAGAAAGGATTACGTGCTATTTTATGTATTTTCTCTCAAATAAAAAGGGAGGTAAAGAATTTGATTGAGCAAACCCATTTGAAATGGAAAAAAAAACCTGAGCCCGCATAGTCTCGAAGCCCAATTACATCTAAGAAAATATTGCTCGACTTGCCACCCAATTTAAGAATAACACCTTTACAGATACAAAAGCTAGTAAGATATGAAATTAAATTGCTCTAAACTGCCCACGAATACAAAATCAATAAGTTTTTGTTAATATAAATTTACGGTTCAAGGAAGTGGAACATGAAACATATTCATATTCTCTATCACCGTCCATGAAAAGATGTAAGCTGATTGTCACAAACTCTTGTAGATTCTTAAAGCTGCCGATGAAGGGTTTACATTTTATTATTATCTTGTTCGGTTAGGAATACCTGCCAACTAATAAAACAATTTAATTCGATTGTAAAACCGTGTTTAACCAATTAAAATACAAAATTATTCATTCACCATTCTTAATCTGGACAGAAGCAAGCAGATATTGTTGAAAATTTTCAAATATCTTGATATATATATATGTAGTACGATTATGTTAATTCAAACCATATAAAGGGTCAGTGATATTAATTATAAATGCAACTTTAGTCAATAGTCATTATTAAAAATAAAACACATCTGACCTAAACTTTTTAATACTTTATAGACATTGTTTTACGAAACTACATTCAAGCACACCAAAAATATTCCTAATTTCGATTATCGTACTGCGTTATTTTTATTATCTGAAACTTTCTTTTACCAACTAAAAGACGAAAAACAAATGTCTTTTTAGGAATTTGCTTACATTAGAACTAGCCTATGTCACTTTTCATCACATTAGCAGTTGAATTAGCCAAATAAGTTGCATAATTGCTTGGACCTGTTTAAGTGCATGCTTTGCCATCGGATTGAAAATCAATATAATTAGGAATGTAACATCAAGCTTTGCAGATTTTTGAGGGTTACTGCAGAGTATAATTAACCATCAACTAACTCATACTCAATTTGCAAATCTTTAATGTTTGATTAAGATTGGGCCACTTAACATTAATTGCAAATTTCATGTTAGGTGGGACATCCTTTGCTCAATTTTTCTCTTCACTCATTTTTGTTACCTTGACTGAAAATTTGTCGACCCAACCTAGCTGTACCTTGTCAACAGTAAATCCCGGCATCAGTAAGTTAGATCGAAATTTCAATTTTTCTTGGTTATTTGGTACAAGTATTGTTGAAGTAGCGGAATAATGAATATTAGTAATATTAGTAGCTATAATTTATAGTTTCAGTAAAACAACATTTATTTTGTAGCAAGTATAATTTTTCAAAATATGAATCGCTGGTGCAAGATACATCCTTAAAGTTGAAATCAATGTTTTAAAAACATCGAAAGAGTTGTGATTCGATCAAGACTTGTCAAAACTCGCCAAGTAAAATTCAAAAATTTGAGTGCATTTTATGTAGTTATATTACAAATCTATACATGAGAATGAATACGTAAAAGGATATCCTAGTAATATATTGCTCCGTATGATAAGTAGCGTCTTAAGATTTGAATCCGAGATTTTAAGTATATTTTGAATGCAGAGTATTTTGGTGGTAGGAGATTTGCTCTCAAAAGATAGTTAAGGTCTATATTTTAACTCTCAAAATACTACATGCTTTACAGACAAAAAAACCAAAACTGTATGGGAATAAATGACGAGATTTCGCTAGGGTCCCAACAAAAATGACCACTTAAACTTATAATTTAAGCAAATAATTTTATCAATGTAAATATGAACAAATTATAAATATATCACTTCAACTCTTGTCCACTAATAATGTCATTAGTCAATAAAATATATTTCTAGATTTCTCTTATTGTTTATCCAAGACACTTTCGGATATTTTTCTCTCTTTTTTTTTTTTTTTTTACTTAAAAAAAGGAATAAATTAAATTTAAATCTAAAAATAAATGTTGAAAATTAAATTCCTACAATAACTCGATAGATAACAATCCATCTAGGGTGTGCATTAGGGGTATATTCAATATTGATGAATTCCTTTTTAATGATGAATTTTAACGAAATTCATCGATTCTAAAGAAATTTTATAGACTTCATATTGATTTTATTAAAATTATTTGCAAAATCCAAAAATTTTTGGAAGAATTGTAAGATTCATAATTGTTGACGTCAAAATCTGGTAAGATAATCCGGATCTCTAGTCAACGAGATTTTTGAGCCCAATGCCGCAGATCAATGAGAAACAGAACAAAAGCAGGAGACCATAGGCAAAGAAGAATAAGAAAAGAAGCAGAAGAAGAAGCACACACAAATCTACGTGGTTCGGCCCTTAAGAATGGCCTACGTCCACGGCGCCTCCACCGTTGGTGGTGGCAGTCACTTTTATTGCTGCATTTTCTGGGTACAAAGAGAGAGAGAGCCGAGAGAAAAAACCATCCCCATTTACTAAGATTTTGCTCCTATTTATAGAGATGGGGGGAGGTCCTACAGTAATAGAAAAGCATTAAATGCATAATACAATTTTCAAAGTCTACTGTCAAGAAGTCTGAGTCTTCTGACACTACCCACGCTGTAGTGGTTGAGTAAATCATGCTGCTACTGATCTGAAATGGTTAGCCGTGCACGTCACGTTATTGTACGAACTAGAGCTGCGACCTGGAGCTCATCCAAAACGAGCTGAAGGAGCTCAGCGACTTGAGGAGCTCAGGACCTGGAGCTCATCCAAAACGAGCTGAAGGAGCTCAGCGACTTGAAGATCTCAGCGACCTGAGGAGCTCAGGACCTGGAGAGCTCACGACCTGAAGGAGCAACGACCTGAAGAGCTCACTACCAGAAGGAGCAGCAACCTGAGGAGCTGGAGCCTGATAAATTGGGCCTCTGTTTGCTGGGCCTTTGGGCTTTTACCAGCCCATTTGGGGTATCCCAAAAATACATATAACAATAATAAACTTTTTTTCTTCATAAAGATCACTATAAAATCTATCTAAATTCATCGTCAAAATAAAATCTGTGAAGTCAATGATTTTTTTTAATACACTCAGATTTCATTGAATTCTATATAAATTTAAATTGAATACACTAATATTTTAATAAAATTCTTTTAAATCTATATTGAATACAATTAAACTCTTAATAAAATCCATAAAACATTACAGTTTCATAATAACAAAAAGTTTTAGCGCGAAACGTCTATTTAATATTCTGATGGATTCTCTTCAATTTTTAGGCTAATTCCATCATCTAAATAATCCATAAAATCACACAAACCAACCGAAAACAATTTTCAATCATAAATACATCACCTTGACCGAACCTAGCATGATAATATATCAATTTTTTACTTTTATTTTCAACATCAAAACTTGATATTCTAATATATTTTTAAACATGAAAATCACTCGAAACATTCAAACTTAACTTTAACTATTACAAAACCATCATTGGCCGAAAATCACACAAGCTCAATACTATCAATATTTTCATCATATCAACACTTTCACATACATCAAAACTACCTCAATATCATGATAATACATCCCAAAATAAATTTGGAACTCTAACAGCCCATTTATGGCCGAATTCAACATACACTCAAATATCAATTTTTCTTCAAACTTTTATACCAAACTCACATGCAATTATACCCTTACACTAATGAGGTTTCAAATCTTAACTCTCAAACGTATTATCTCAAGAATTCATCAACAACATAATCAAAGCATTTTCACAATAATTAACTATGGAAACTCAAATTTACCTCTTAGAAATCAATTAAATTTAAATCTAAAAATAAATGTTGAAAATTAAATTCCTACAATAACTCGATAGAAAACAATCCAGCTAGGGTGTGCTTTAGGGATACATTCAATATTGATGAATTCTAATGAGTTCTTTTTTAATGATGAATTTTAATGAAATTCATCGATTTTAAAGAAATTCTATAGACTTCATATTGATCTTTTTAAAATTATTTGCGAAATCCAATAACTTTTACAAGAATAGTAAGATTTATAATAAATTTTTTTTTTTTTTTCATAAAGATCACTACAAAATCTGTCTAAATCCATCGTGAAACTTTTTTAATACACTTAAATTTCATTGAATTCTATATAAATTTAAATTGAATACACTAATATTTTAATAAAATTCTTTTAAATCTATATTGAATACAATTAAACTCTTAATAAAATGTTCAATGCACGAGATTGGACATGTTTTCAATCCTACTTAAATTCGTGTTTGGTGTAGAAAATGAAGGGAAATCACCCATTACCGAGCCCACCATCCATTCTTGCCAATGTAGGAATTGAAATCTCGACCAAAATGGTGGGATTCCATTTCCTACCTTGATAGGGAAATGGGTCTCCCACTCATTCTCATGCCACACCACCACCCTCAATCATAGGTTTCTCTATCCCACCATAAGTCACTGTTGCTTTATCCCACCACCACCACAAACAACAATTAAAAAAAAAAAAAACCCAAATCAATCGAACTATCAATCTCCATCACAAAAAAGAGGGGGAGAGAAATAAGTGAGAGAGAATAGATAATAGACCTGTTAACGTCGGAAAATGGTTTCTTTAGTCAACGAGGTTCTTTTTGGGCCTAAACTGCAATCCACAGAAAATAAGAGAAAGAAAGGAGAAAACAAAGGCAGAGGAAGAAGAAAACGAGAGAAGAAAGAGGAAGGGCACGCAAGATCTACGTGGTTCGGCCAAAGGGAAGGCCTACGTCCACGGCGTCGGCTCCGGTGAGGGGCGCGACAGTCACTATTATTACTGTTCATTTTGTTACAGCTGTAGGGAGAGAAAACAGTAGAGAGAGAGAGAGGACTAGAAAGAACCCGCCCTTTATAATGAAAATCACCCATATTTATCGGGAGGGACAGGAGCTACATTAATAGTACAACTTAAATAGGAAAGCATTAAATGCATATTATAATTTTCAAAGTTTTCTGTCACAAAGTCTGAGTCGTCTGACATGGTAGGTGAGATCCCCGAAAATCGCGTTGCTAACATTCTGAGAAGGGCTTGGCGCGTGCACGTCACGCTGTCCACGAGTTGGGGCGGTTCTGGGCTGACAGACTCGGGCGAGCAGATCTGAGCGAACAGACTCAGCGGTCAGTCTGGCGGATAGAATCAGCGGTCACACTGTCAGCGGACAGAACCAGCGATCAGGCTGTCAGCGGATAGGATGTCAGCAAGCAGGCTGTCAGCGGACAGCCGGGCGAGCAGATCTGGACGCCTTGTCATTGCTGGTTGCTGTCAGAACTTTTTGACAACAAATGTAAACCTCAAGAACACATCCATTAAAACAACAACTTTGCGGATGCAAACGGCATCAACCGGGCAACCCCTAGTTGCTATGCTATAGAGCACGAAAATTCCTTTCCGAAAACATATTATAATAGGCAATCTGACAACCGAGCACACAGTTATGTCCGTTTCTTTGGACCAGTAATTTGGGCCCCCTGTCTGTTGGAACGGTTTCAGCAGGTTATCTTACTGGGCCTCTGGGCTTTTACCAGCCCCCTTGCGGTAGCCCAAAAATGCATATAACAAGACCTAAGTTAGAGATGAAGATGAGGATAACAGTGGCTACGGTGGAGAAGATGAGCTCATTAAGGAGGGCAAAAGATGAATATGGAGATGAAGATGATGGAAACGTCAAGTGGTTCGTTAGAGAAAAGGAAATGAAAAAGAGAAGAAAGAGAGAGAGTGACTTTTTATGAGAGAGAAAAAAGAAATGAGGAGACATAGAGGGAGATTGGGTTAAATATTTTGATTTTATTATTAATATAATTTCAAGTTATACGTAATACGAAACAATAATTTTTTAATTTAATACCATCAATTTCGTTTTAATTCTATCCGATTTATTTCGTTTTATTACATTGCGTCATTCGTGGTCTTAAAATGTTTTAAATTTAATTGAAAAGACCCCTTAACTAGTCAATCGCTCTCATAGACAAGTGCATGAGCCCCATTTTGTGGACTAGTGGGCCGTGGGCAGATAAAATAGTCGGAACCAAAGCATCTTCTCGACAACCGTGTAAAACAGGTAGCCTAATTCACAGCTATATAAACGACCAAGGCAGCGCGCCAACAAAAACGTCCAGTGACTCCAGTCCGTAGTCCGTAGAGAGACAAACCGGTGAAGAGCCGGTAGCTGGTAACCAAAAAAAAAAAAAAACAAAGGGGAAGCCTACCCAGACAGTCACTGAAATCGAACACTATGCTATTATAGCCACTATCGAGCAGGCAGAGGTCTCTGTTACTCGCTCCGTTCACTCCTCCTTCGTTTAAAGCTAACACCGCAACTGTTTACTTTCTCTCTCTCACCAGGTACTCGTTTTCTTGATTTTTCCGGAGTTAGCGATTCCGTCTCCACTGATGATATTTATTTGGTAATTTAGTTAATAATTTCAGTTGTCTGTTTCTGTTTTGTTAATAATTCGTCGACAGGGATTCTCTGATAGTGTAATTGAACGTGGCATTAAAGTATAGCGGAGTAAGCATCTCGATATTCGTGATTAGAACCTGGAAAATCTGAAACCAAAACTGATCCTCCGATTTCAGAGCTTCATTTTGCCACTAGTTTTACGTACTCACGTCTTCTCTCTATCTCGTTTATTGCTTTCTCGCTATCTCTTCAATTTTTTTTTTTCTCTTACTTTAGTTTTTGGAAATATATGTTTGGACACAATTGGCTTAACAATGTCGTCTGGTGTTTGTCACAGAAGTTTCATTGTCTTCTTGAATTGAACAAAAGATTGCGTATATATTAAAAAAATAGAGAGAGAAAATGCTTACGTGCATAGCTCGCTCGAAGCAACCAGGAGATGACTCTCTGAGTCAACCTGATGACTCGGATTCGTCCAATACGCCTGGAAACAAACAACAATCCATCAAATCTCTCACTTCTCAGGTAATTTTACTACTTGATAACAAAGTAGTTGTAGTATTGGAAACGGCATCGTTTTGTTTTTGTGTTTGGTGAGTGTGGTTTTTGGTGTTTTAGCTAAAGGACATGGCGTTAAAGGCGTCGGGAGCGTACCGACACTGCAGCCCCTGCACGGCCCCGGGGACTCAGAGTCGGTTCAAGAACTCGGGAGAGTCGGATGCTGATTCGGACAGGTTCAGATGGTCGTACAGGCGGACCGGGAGCTCCAGTTCGACGACGCCGCGGACTTGGGGGAAGGAGATGGAGGCGAGGCTGAAGGGGATATCGAGCGGCGAGGCGACTCCTATAAAATCGGTGAGTGGGCGGCGAGTCGACCCGGTCGTGTTGATCGAAGAGAACGAACCCAAGGAATGGGTGGCCCAGGTGGAGCCCGGTGTGCTTATAACCTTTGTTTCACTGCCACGTGGCGGGAACGATCTCAAGCGAATACGCTTCAGGTACGACGCTCTGATTCATTCTCTTTCCTTTTTGTTGCTTTCGTTCTACATCGACGGTCTTGATCTGATTTGTTCGTAGTATGATTGTGATCTGACGGTGATTGTGCTTTAATATGCTTGTTGATTATTACACTTTTCCACCGTCAAAATTGAGAGAGGGGACATGGTGGTGCTTACACTAATGGAATGGACACGTCATTGATTGAGTGCGGTGGTTGTCTGGATTTTTTTTTAAAAGAAAAAAATAAAATCTCATTTAACATCGTTGCTCGCATGTTGTTTCATTAAATTCAGTTTTTGTTAATGTATAACAAGTGTTACATTTGGAAAATATGTCATATAATATGTTATAAAGAAGAATTAAAATGAAATATGGTTGGAGTGAAAATGTTAAAAACAAAGAGGAGCTTAGAAGGTGAAAAATTGAGAGAAGTTGGGGGGCCTACAAGTGTACAGTAAATGTCACGCCTTGTGAAAAGCAATCGAAGAAAAAGTCCAAAAGGGGAAGTCATTGTGGCTGATTAGTGGTGGTGGGGCAGAATTGATTGTGTTGGGAAGCTTTTTCACTGAGCTTTGTCGTTGTGTCGGGGAAGACTTCTCTTTCCTTTCATTTCAAAATTTCTTCACGCCTGTTTCTCCGTGGCATTGTCTTTTACTGACCACATTTTGTCATTTTATATGCCATCAAACTATCAAAACGCATTCAAGACAAAAAACATGAACCCTCTTGTTAGCTTATGGACGTTTTCTTTGTTTCCTACAAGACAATTTACATTACTTCACTCCGCTCATTTCTTTGGCTCTTTCTGCTAGTTGAACTCAATTTTATCTGTTTTTATTCATTTGTTTTTTTATTATTTTTAATTGTTAATTCTTTGACTAATCCAAAAACAATTCCATATAGAAACTTAAGTTGATTGCTTTTGTGAATGATGTAACTAAGACCGCTGATTGATTGGGAACTATTTCATTGGACCTACAACCCTTATGGATAGACTAGACATCCACCAGTGCCAATTTTCAAATAATCAACAAATGTTTGGCACCTTAATAAATTACATGAACGTAAGGAAGGTTTTGGCATTTCAATGGATTAGAATAAGAGGGGGGTTTGTTCTCTTTGTCAAAAAGTATTTATTGTCTAATGTAGTGGGCTAACATATTAAACAGGGTCTATGGACCATGATGATAGTGGCTTGAGGTCTCAAGCAACAGACAACATAGACAACTTGACTATTTTATTTGAATAATTGTTAAAGTGTCTTTAATAGTGGGCTGACTATCTAGTTTTTGATCTTCGCTGTCTTCTAGATAAGTTAAATCAAATTTGCGGTTGGTGCTGATGTCATGTTTGCATTATGTTGTCTTTTCTACTACCACAAAACATAATATTAATTGCTTTTCTTTGAAAATATGCAAAGCACGTGCAACTTAATGAATTCTGTAAATCTAAAATATAGTTTATGTTCTTTGATTAGTCGTGATATGTTTAACAAATGGCAAGCTCAAAGATGGTGGGCCGAGAACTATGATAGAGTTATGGAACTTTACAATGTGCAGAGGTTTAACCGCCAAGCTTTTCCGCTTCCAACGCCCCCAAGGTCTGAAGATGAGGTGAGTACTGAATCCAGTAACAAATGAAATATAGTCATGGAAAGTTCAATTAACTGATGACTTTAATATATTCAATTCAGACGCAATGGTGGTGAAGGTTGCCAGTGCTTGACATCTATTAAATGTGTTTCTAGTTTCAACAGCACCCCATTCTACTGCCAACTCAAATGTAGTCAAGTGGGGTGCTATTTTGTATGAAGATCTACTTACTAGTCCTCCTCCTGCACTGTAGTTACAACATTAAGAGTATTTTTTTTTTTCCATTTAACTACTATGTGACAGTTCTAAAATTATCATTTCTCTTAATTCGTTACAGAGCTCCAAAATGGAATCTGCTGAAGACAGTCCTGTAACACCGCCACTGACAAGAGAACGCTTGCCTCGAAATTTATATCGTCCTTCTGGGTTGGGAATGGGCTACTCATCCTCAGATTCACTTGACCATCACCCAATGCAAACCCGAAATTACTGTGACTCTAATGGTCTCACCTCGACCCCAAAGCTTTCCAGCATCAGTGGGGCCAAGACAGAGACATCATCTATGGATGCCTCAATACGAAGTAGCTCATCAAGAGAGGCAGATCGCTCAGGAGAACTATCTATCAGCAATGCTAGTGATCTTGAGACTGAATGGGTAGAACAAGATGAACCGGGGGTTTACATCACTATCAGGGCCTTGCCTGGAGGCAAAAGGGAGCTCAGACGGGTCAGATTCAGGTGAGTTTTTATTGCAACTATTCTGATAGCCTCTCAGGAGGCACACCATGTGAAATTAAATTATGGCTTGAGAACCTAGAGGAACTATTACAACTGTGATGTCTGTAAAACAACCGAGCAATGAGGTCCCACTGAGGGAAATCTAAGGGTCAATAATCTGTGGACGCTATGCTATGATCCTGCATAATTATCAAGGTTAAAATTGACTTTCAACTCAATGCAAATTATGACTTGATTTGCGAAGCATTGGTATCATATCAAGTACTAGCTGTGAAAATCTTCTGACATCATTATTACTGCTTGTGGACTTTGGTGTTGCTGCTAACACAATTCTTTTCTTATCTTGCTGTAATAAGCTAAGCTTGACCGTGACTCTTTTAGTTTGGAGATGTAGCCGATCTTCGGTTCCTATTTTGTTTATCGATTTTTAGTTTAGAATTCTATCGACTTATTGTTTGAGTGTTCTTCCATTGTGCATTTGTGGTGCAGCCGAGAAAGATTTGGGGAGATGCATGCTAGACTGTGGTGGGAAGAGAATAGAGCAAGGATACATGAACAATACTTATAATTGGAACACATAGTGGCTGCTGCTGTTTTCTACAATTGGGGGTGTGTTTTTTCTCATTTGTTCTGTAATACTAGTAGTCTCTACCATAGAGATATAAATTGGTGCTATGCAAGCACCTCTTGATCCTTAAACAAGTTCGAGCAACGAAGAAGTCAGTCGAGTCTCTAGACTTTGTAATTGCTTGAGATTATCCTCATGGGATGCAGGTGCTGAACTAAATCTAAATTATTAGTTTTTTATTTTTTTTTCTCCTTTTAAGTACTGGTGGATCAAAAGCATCAATTGTGTATTTGGAGTTATTTGGGTGGTCAATACATCAATATCAATGCGAAAAGGTGTTGTCTCTTTTCTTCCTTGTCACCTATGGAAACCAAGAATAATCTTACCATACGGTCATACTGATGTTCTCGGGATATCATGCACACATGTTGGAATATGTACACAAATAAAATTTAATATTATGATATTAGAAAACACCATCCCATGTGGTTTAAATGGAAACCAAGAATAATTTTACCAGTCATTAAGCTTGGTAATGCTGTGGGACCAGATTCGTCCAATTGCATCATAAAGAAAAAAATCATGATATATGTTAGAATTGTTAACTGAGTTAGATATGAACAAATATCCTACGTTATTTAACTTCTGTAACCATGTGTTTCATCCTTTTGTTTTAGGCCATAACTATTACTGTAGTTTTTAAGTACTGAACAACTTTCGAATGGAAAAGCCTGGAACTTATAAAAAATATATGACGACCACATAACTCTTTGATGGGGATTTCTCATTCCAGAATACAAGTTTTTGTAGTTTCTGAGTAGCGTATTTCTGTATGCTACATTAAGCTGGCTGCAAACGGTGTAACTCGCTTCAATTGCAATCAAAACCCCAGACTGTCTTGTGTCTGCCGAGACTACTTTGTCATTTGACACCCTGCTTTCTCTAAGTTAAAATAATATAAATTGTTAACATGAAACTATGAGTCTGGCATTTAACTCTTGTTCAGTTAACCGGTAGTAAGCATGCCAAACAGAAGGAACTATTAAATTAACTGTCTTTCCTTTGTCAATTTAGAAAGTGAAAAACAAAAAACTTACACATTCTACAAATAGAATATCAGATTAACTAAATTTCAGTTAATTGCTATAATGTAAAGGGACAGTGAATGGAAATTTAAAAAATCCAGAACAGAGGAGTTTGCATCAATAAGCTACATCTGAAGAACAGGTATGAATGTGAAGCCATCTACTGTTGCTTAACACTACAGAAATGGTTTTATATTTGCTATTCAATTTATCTATGCCTAGTTCTTTACTTGAATTACTCCTCTCTCTGTATGATACTTTGAACGTGCTTCTCTTATTTTTGTTTTTCATTGATATAATTATAATCTAGCAAACAGTTGAACCAGTTTTCAATCAACACTATCAATTATTTTGAAACTGAAACGTGAAGTTAACAATCCACCATTTTTTTTTTTTATTTTTAAACAACAATCCACCAAATTGTACCTTTAACATATATAAAACAACGACAACTTAACTGCTTAAAGCATCTGCAGTCCCTTTAATAAGATGCATTGATGATTGTGGTCTTTTAAAATTTTAGTGTCTGTTTTTAGAGAAACTTGTGTGGTAACGGGATCGAAATTGCTTTTCCTTGTTACCGGAGTTGAATTATTTATCAAAGATTTCTAAGAGTGGATGAGCAAACTGGAGGTTATCAGATAAAGAGTCGTCGATTCACAAAATTGGAACTTTGTTTTTGGACGACAACAACAAACTTTGCTTCAGCTGCAAATAAGAGCATGACAAAGCAAAATCCATAAAAGTCGAATCCACGACAAAATAATGAAATTCGCATCTCTGTTAAGAATATAATAATAAAAAAAAAAAACTTATTCATTAGAAGTAGGGAAACCTAAAATATGCAAAATACGAAAATCTCAAATTTACCCAAAAGAGGTCATTTGGGTTAGTGTCTGATTCTAAAGATCTTTCGTAAACAAAAACAACAAAATAAACGACATTGACAACTCCCAAAATTGGAAAAGAAAAACTAAAATGCACAAAAGGAGCTTCAAATGATTGAATTTAAGCTTTTTTGTTGGCCTATTACATAGCCATATAAGTTTTGTCCATCCCGCCAAGACCTTCTAAATGGTATATTATGAATTCAAATCCAACATTATTTATCCATTTATGATCTCTTGAAGCATCCTACATCAAACTCTTTGCACTTTTGTCACTTAGCAGCTAGCACCGTTGGTATAAACACCAATTGCCCCTTGCCAATGGCAAGGTTTAACACTTTAAGTAAGCCAATAAATTTGTTCTCCTACCTTATATATGAGTTGTCCTCTGCCCTTATATGAGTCTCTCCTTCATATTCGTATGGGTGGATCTTTCCTATTTAGAAACAATTTTTCGGACTGCGCTATTAGTGTTCCTATCCTAATAAATCCCGATAGTCTTTTGGGAAAGTTGCAGTCCTTAAAAAAAATAAAAAAAAACTCTTTGCATTTTTTCTTAATTTCAACTAGTTTGTGCACTTTTGTTTTGACCAAAATAGTTCTCACTTGTTTTTAAATACTTTTGCTCTCTTATTAATTTTCATTAATAAGTTTTAAGTATTATAGAGGTAAAATTATATGTATATAAAATGTCTTTGTTAAAAATAAATTATTTACACAAAACAATAATAAAGCTAAAATTGACATTTCCATAGTAAATTTTTTTTTTTTAACTATTAACAATAATAATAATAATGGGTTCTGTTGACGTTCAATTTCAGTCAACGAGATTCTTCTAAGCCCAATGCTGCAATACGATCGAAATAATGAGAAGAATGGACATAAAATGAAGAGGAAAGCAAAAAAGAAGAACAAAAGACAATAGATTTAGAGTGGTTCGCCCAAATTGTACTTACATCTACTGTTTTTCTCTCATTATCTGGGCAGAGTAAAGGCCAGTTTACACTCAATGTTTCCCTCTTAGTTTTACAATGAAAATCCTTCCTTATTTATAGAGGGATATGTGTTATAGTAAAGTAAAATAAGTCAAAATACAATGATAACTATAATTAATGCTTTTGAATTACAATAAATGTAACCTGATAACATTTAATGCATTTGACACTTACCAGGTTTACTCTGCTAAAGTATGGGTTTATACGGCTAACCCATATGGGTTAGGTGAAATCTCTGTAATATCAATTGTAATTTCTGACGGTATTGATGTGCATGATACGCTATAATCTGGCCTGGTTCTGCTCTGTGCAAGTTGGAAATTTTAGCCTTTTAAATGAGTTTGAGGTCGCTGAAGATGTGAAATGCGCGGGCTGGGAGCTTGTTTCTCCATTCTGACAGATTGGGCCTAATCTGATGGGCCAATTAATTGGGCTTTTACCAACTCATTTGGGTAATCTAGAAAATATTCATAACAGGTTCTATATTGCATTGATAAATCAAAGGTAAATTGGTGTCAACCTTAGCATGGTTATTGGAACATTTTTTTGGACAAATGATAACCACGAACTCTTTATGATACGAAAATCGAATGTTGGTTAGTTTTGTACTATATCAATCAAGTTCACTCAGATAGTTGAAATAGAATTGCATACCTTACCATTGCAACACCAACATGTATTTAAAGGTGTTTGGCCAGTCGACCTTGATAGTTGATGAATCACATGCAAAACGCAACCTCAATTTCTCAATATGAACGAGTCATATGTGAAACTCAAATCTCCGACGCACAATCACATTGCTGTTTCTCTTATAATCATCTCATGTTATTTATTTTAGAGCATGGTGTTGTGTTTTTGCAGGTGGACTTGGTCTCAATCAACTTTTGGTCGTCTAATTTATTACATGTGCAGCAACCTATGATCTTGTTGCTATTTCATCACGTAGCTTGAGACTTCCAACCCTAACTTGTTTATTAATCATTAATTTTTGTCCAACATTTAAATCATTTTAAACAAATTGACTTATCATCTTGAAGCCGTTAGTTTTTCATTTTCACATTGACTTTCCACGCTTAATTTAATCCATCAACTCGATAATTTAATTTGAATTCATTGACCTAAATTAGTAGGATATTTTTGGACTCATTACCTCTAACAGGACAAAGAATAATGAGCTCTTTCTAACTACACACCACCACCCAGATTTTGATACCCAACACTAAAGTAACCTAACTCGTAATCAAACAAAACCGCGTGAGACATGTACTGCAACTCTAATAATTACCCAAGAAAAGAAATGCAGTCGCCAGTCTCGCTCTCACACAATCAAAAACCAAAAAATGAAAGAAAGTATACGTCAGCTAAGAGTGAAAGAGAGAGTAAGAAATAAAAGAAAAGTAAAAATGGAGAGCTGGAGGGTGGGGGGGAGCAGAAGCAATCAACTGCCACCCTGTCATACCCTCTCCAACTATAATTTACCCGCACGCGCGGCCTCTTCCTTTTACAACTTTTCTACTCTGCAACTGCACACACGCACCACCCCCCCATTTCCACTTTGCTTTTCAGACTCCAAAATCCAAAACCAAGCCCCAAAATTTCAAATTCCGTACACTACTGGCCTCACATCACATAAACAATAGCATCTCTCTCTCTCTCTCTCTACCACACATTTTTAGAATCAAAAACATACGCTTCAGTCTTCAGACTTCACTCTCTCTACTAACATCGATATTTTTGTTATTATAGAGAGATATAAATATATATTCTCTCTTTTTCTTCCTGCACATGATCTAGTTGCGTTCTGATTAATGGGTGGTTGCAGCTTTTGACCTTCTTGAAGCAGACACTAAAGCTTTGATTTCTCTTAAATTAAACCTCCACTGTTGTTCTTGTCTATTTTTCTTCTGTCTATAAAATTCTCTCTTTGTTTCTTGCTCTTTGTACAATTTAAAAGAAACATGTATAGGAGAGATAGATCTCTGAGAGAGAACGCGGTTTCTCAAAGAAGGAGAACCCCTTCTTTCTCTTCGTCACTCCTTGACGCCATTTACCGTTCCATCGATGAATCGAAAGGCGAGGAAGAAGAGGTGGGTGGTTTTTACCGGGAGAAAACGATGATGAAGAAACAGAGGAATTGTAGTCATGGTAGTTGTATAGAAGAAGCCAATCTTCGACGAGACATCATGATTGAGAAGTGGATAGAGAAGCAGAGCAGTCATAGGCATTTCAATTCCACTTCGAGCTCTTCGGATTCCAGCTCAGGTGGCGTGTTCTCTTCCTCTGAAGCGGAGTCGAGTTACAAAGACAAGTCAAGAAGATCGAAGCCTGTAAGATCCATGAAATGCATGCAATTCGAGGTCAGAAGCGACGAGAAACCGAAACGTGAAGGTGGGTTTACAAAGACGAAGCTCAAAGCTTTGAAAATATACGGTGAATTTAATAAAAAAGTGAAGCAACCCATCTCACCAGGTGGTCGCATCACCAGCTTCTTGAACTCCATTTTCAGCTCTGGAAATGCGAAGAAAGTAAACGTTTGCTCTGTCAAGGCCATGGACGACGTCAGCTATGAACGTAAATCAAAGTCTACTTGCTCCTCCGCCACGTCCTTTTCAAGGTCCTGTTTGAGCAAAACACCATCTTCAAGAGGTGGCAACAACAACAACAATAAGTACAGCAGCAATGGCATGAAAAGGTCTGTCAGGTTCTATCCTGTTGGTGTCATTGTTGATGAAGACTGCAGACCTTGTGGTCATAAATGTATCTACGAAGACGATCCAAGCTTGCTGCCATTGCCAAACGTTCAAAAAATCGTCAAGACTTGTTCTTTGAAGGAGGAGCTCAAGAATTACGTGATGGAGAAGGAGACTGGAGTTGGGAAATTTTTGTCCCATGATTATCTCAACAAGGGCATTAATGAATTTGTTTCTAGAGGTTTTGGTGATGAAGACGAAGACGAAGACGATGATGATGACGATGATGATGCTTTGAGCTATTCAAGCTCTGATCTTTTTGAGCTTGATCATCTTATTGGGATTGGTAGGTACCGAGAAGAGTTGCCTGTTTATGAAACTACAAATTTGAAAAAAAATCAAGCCATTGCTAATGGCTTCATTTTGTAGTTCAGCTAATGCTTTTTCTTCCATCCATGTAATTACTCCTTTGGGAAATCATCATCAATCAAATTCAAGAATAAATTATTTTTTTCCTTTCCGAAATGTCTTTTAATTTTTTCGTTTGATTATTTATGATTATATAAGTTCTTAGTAAATATTTTTTCTGTTAGATATATTAAGGAGTGAATTTTAATACTTAGATGCCAATAACAGAGACTATCTTTGTGGTGGGTTTAATTGAAGTGAGAAAAAGGCAGCCAGATTTTGAAAGGAGTGAAGATGTAAAATAGCATTGATTGACACTGTGAAACGTTGAGACAAAACACAAAGGAATAACTAAAAAGTGAAAAAGGAAAAGCAAACAAAACACATATCTTCAACACCCCATGAGAACAGAGAAAGCTAAAAGCTCCTTACTTTTTCCCTGGCTTAGCACATGGCCTCAACGTCCTTAATATAATAATAATCTCACTTTAACATCATAGATTCAAGAATCATTATCATTAGAAAGAGGCTTTTCAACCTCTTAACATAGCCCCATATCACCCTTCCATTACAACTCTACCCACCAATCTCCTGTAATTTAGGATTAATGGACGGTTCCATTGTAAATTACAAGGTGTTTTGCCTAATCTAGTCTCGATCGATTTTATCTTTAATTAATTAGCTTTTCAAATCAAATTAACGACATGTGTGTTTGTTGGAAGAATAATTATGAGATAGCAAAGGCTATAAAACTATCATTTTAATAATCAAGTAGGAATTTGAACTAGGAAGAAGGAAATTGGCAATCTATGGATGATCTTAATATCTCCAACAGCTAATAATAATAGAGATGATCAATGACGTGAAAGACAATATTGCAAACAAGTAGGGTCAGAAGTGAAGAATCTCAAAGTCAAAAGATAGCAGGATCTGGCATAATAGCAAAAATCCAAACCTACTTTTGCACCAAGGTAGAAAAATATAAAGTTTGTTATTAACAATATATATGTGTATGTTGTGCGGATGATAATCCGAGACAGACACCAGTAAGTATGGTATGGCCAGGCCACCATCGTTGACTTGAAGATCATCCCCCAGTTACAGCCCAACATTTATACCAAATTAAAGAAGGGAACAAAACATCCCCAAAGAAAGAGAAGAAAAAGAAAACTCCAAAGAGGGAATCAAACCAACAAAGTTAAACATCCCCAAAGAAAGCAAAATACTATCCCTTTAACTCGACTGGTGTTCAATGTTTTTAATTTTAAGTCTGTTTCTAACACCCTGTTTTCATTATAATTAGATAGAACTGTGTTTGGTTGACAAAAAAAATTATTTGTTTATAATACCTGTTATCATGTCATATTAATTTTGACATACAATTAATTATTTTTAGAGTTTTTACGATATGACATGATATAAGTAAAGTACATTATTTTATACTTATATTATTGAAAATCTATTTAAATATGTTGTGTCATAATGTGATTAAGTACGTTGTGATCTTAGTAGATGCTAATAAACGTAGATTAAATTGAATAAGATTTTAAAAGTTGAAATAAAAAATTATTTTCAATATGAACATGTTTGGCAGTCGCGGTGTATAGTTTGCAATTAAGCAATAGTGGGCATGTTTCTCACCAACCAAGCACAAGTCTGTGGTACATATACTTTCATACAACATACAAGGACGGATGATATAGTGTTTGTAAGTTGTAACAACTGCATATGAAGAAATCTAGTTAATTATGATTCAAGCACAGGACCACTTACCAGCTCTATGATCCTCTAACAGGGTTTCCACATTTGTCTTCACACGAGGGTGCATGGTTGGTCATATATGTTGTGATCCATCGCAATATGTATTTCTATATAAGTTTGTAGGGTTGCCTTATGGTCACCACCACATTTCTGTCACTAATTAGCCTATACGTTTTATATACATATCCACTTTGTATGATTGGGCTGAGTCGCCTTCCCTTTGTTATTTTATAGATTAATATTGTACAACTAAAAATACATCTTAAACTACGAAATTGTCATGCAAAGTAACGGAGATAAAAAAATTTGTATATTATCTTGAATTTTGATACTATTTTAGATATATATGAACTATTACCATTTGTATTAACGAAATCGGAGAAGAACTATTAATTATATATTTTGACCTTAATGCCCCCATATGGTCGTTGTGGGAATAAATTCATGAGTCCCCTGACACTCTTTGAACTGGGCAATTATTTGAGGCCAAATTCTGATCAATGATTTATGCTTCAATCATCTGCAATTTCTTTGACCGTCTGATGAGTCAAGTGAAGCGATCCCACTTGTGACCAAAAAGCAGAGAAGAGAAAATAATTTGATGTGGCCCCGATTGTCTTATTGTCACGAGCCCGGCACGTGCCCTGGCTCCCTCTAGCTGGCTAAACAAAACCGTGGAAGAGAACAGGACAAGTTATTTAATAAAACCAGGCCAGGAAGGCAGGAACCTCACGGAGAGCGCGTGACCTATAAATACGAAGACAGGATCGCACGTGACCAACTGGCGATTCTGTGCACGCTTCTAAAGCATGTCTAGCAACCGCACGTGTGCAGTGGATTAATCATCCTTTAATTAAATATATTTATTTTCTTTCTTTTTCTAGTCATTTGATAGTACCATTTCGTTCGTCGCACGGCTATAAAAATACAGTAGCTTTCGCTAATAAATTTAAGAAAGGTAAAACTCAGACGTCTTTTTCTCGCGTGGGTAGAATCTCCAACCTTAAAAGGTAACTCAATGCGTTGTCAGGGATAGAGCTAGGCTTGTCCTTTTTTGAAGTGAGAGATGGGCTTTTCTATGCTGTAAGATATCCGATATAATTAACCAGCCCCGCGCTCTACCACTAGTTAACCCCACGCGCGCTGGCATTTGGTTTCTCAACGGTTTTTCACTACTACTTTTTCTTTGATTTTTCACGAAAGGAGATTGATATATTTTTCTTTTATTACAAACTACGTTTTAAGTGCGGGCTCTCTAAATATTAATTCGCATGGAACAATATGGACATCAATACTTTATTAAACTCCATTCCTTATAATTACAGGGAGAAAGAGAGTATATATTGAGTGAAGAAAACTGATCATTTAATCATTGTATAATTTGTCATCTTATAAAATAGTTATATGTATATTGTCTACCCTTAATCGATGATACTCGAATCTGTGATACATTATGAGAACAGGTTATGTCGGTGACTGTGGCCAATGCACTATAAGATTTTTGAGTAAAAAGATATTAAGTTTGAATGATATACAAATATATATACAATAATTTTGATTATATATTGTTTTATGTTCAAATGTTACCTAAATATAAAAAGTCTAAAATAAAACAGGGATTATGGGTGGATCGTGCTCTTTTGTGTTTGCTAGGTGTTCGAGATAATCTCAAAGAAGGTTGGAAAGACACTAATAGAATATTTTTAAAAAGTTGCAAGACAAATAGAATAGACAACGCGTAGGCTTGAGAGAGAGATTAGCTACTAGTTTGAAACTCCTATGATAGGTGATGACATAGGGACGAGACACAAATGTTTAAGATGTAAAGATATTTCAAGTCAATTGATTAAGGTAATTGTAGTTGCATACTCGTTCTTAGTGTAATTAAGCTCGTGACCTCGCTTGTGATTTTTGATAGGAGAAAATATAAATGTATTCGAGAGATTTGGATAATGGTTGGTATAGTTTATATAAAGATTTTGTAATGCCAAAAGATTATTTAAAATTTTTTAAAAGAGTTTTTTCATTATTAAAAGAAGTTATTAGAGAAATAACTATTTTGAAATTCTCCAATTTTTTGAGTTTTTTAAAAGAAATAAATGGTTTCAAATACCCTTATTATGTTTCATAAATCTTAAGATATTCCTTTTAAGTATAAAACTCTCTTTTATATCTAAACACTAGTTTGAATTTCCCAAGGATTAATTGTAAATTACCTACATGGATTATCATCTAAAACAAGCAGATGTAACTTTTTAATTTGTTAACAATCAAATCTCACGCAATTACAGTAAACCCTTAATATTAAGGACAATAATTTTCAAATATATATAAAGACCAAAAGGTCTTTGAGGTTCAACGGAAATTGTGGATCAACAAATTAGACTCTATAAAAGGAAAAAAAAAAAACAAATTTAATGGCCAAAATATACGTAAGAATTATGTGGAAGTTGTAAATATTTTTTAAGGTCTTATGACATAATATGTTGATTGTTAATAAATTAAAATGTTAATTATAATATTAATTTTTGGATAATGATAATTATAAATGTTAATTATAACATTAATTTTAGAAATTAAATTCACCATGTAATCTCAAAGATTTAAGTCCATGTGTTACATAAAGAAAATGTTATAATTGTTTTCAAAAGTCATATAAATAAGATAAAATATGGATGAAATTTTATGTATTTAGAATTCTAAATCTCGAATTTATATATAAAATTATAAAGTTTAGTGAAATTACATCCTACTGCATTTGTAATTATAAAGTGTTGATTTCGTCATGTTGCAAGAAACCCCAACTTTGAAAAATGAGAAAAAAAATAATGTTTATGATTTTATATACAAATAAAAAAGAAAGAATTTGTTAATGTTTAAAAAATTGCTGGAAAATTTTAAATGAAATTTGATTCAAAATAAAATATAGTGATTATCATCTGAAATACAAATTATAGATATATTGAATTTGTTTCAACAATCATTCATTTTAATTTCATTTTGTCTAATTTGGAAACATAATTTATATTATTAAAGTATCAAATTTAAAACAACTATTTTCTCATTTAAAAAAAAAAATGTTTTAGAAAACAAAAATTTGGTGACATAGACTAGTTATGATGTCTAATATATATTCGAATTTGATAATTTTTTTCTCATATATATCTTTCCTATTGATAAATTTTTTTTAATCATTTTACAAGATATAATTTGTTAATCCAACGCTTTCGTTAAACCTTAAGGACCATTTGGTCTTTGCACATATTAAATAATAATTGTCGTTAATATTAATGGTCTAATATAATAATATGGAGGTTGGTTGTTAATAAATTAAAATGTCGATCCTATTTGTTTAGGCTATACCTTAAGCAGATAATTTGTATTTAAATCATTTCTCAAACTATCAATTATTTCAAAAATTCATATCTAAAAAATATTAAACATTTTGCTAATACCTTACAGACTATGTTGATACTAAATTTGTTGATCGGCCCCGGAAACTGAAATTAAGCTTCTATAAGGATTCTACAAATTAACATACGCCGTTAAGACGCATCCATGGTTAGCTCCGGATTAGTTCTCCAATGCTTAAGTCACATTGGCTTGATACCAGTCAAAGTAAAATTTTGTAGTTAATAGGATGGGTAGATAGAACTTCACTTTTTTCGCCATCTTACCGTGCATCGACAAGTATCCCTAGGAATTAGTTCACTACTGTCGCACATGCAGTGCTGCAGTAGCTGTTGATATCACTTGTCAACTCCCCTGATTGTTTTGGGGACACGGTGCATTTTTAATAGAACAGTTACTATTTCAATATTTCCCTCGATATGATTGATCCTCGAGTAGTCTCAAGTTTGTTGGGAGGTGTTTCCGACTCTTTTATTTCTGATTGGGTTGACGTACGTCAAAAAAGTATTCGGTACTACCACATGTCGACTGTATAGATCAACTCGTATGAGTTACACTTGAAGACCCATTCCAAACACACACTCGGTATTGACTGTTAAAAAATGTCAAAAGTAATATTAAAGCTTTTAATCATGCAAAATATTAGCTATATACCAGAGCGGTAAATTATCAATAGAAAATGCGATGATGGGTAATTTTAAGGTTTTATAATGTTTAAAATCTTGTCTTTTTGGAAATCAAATCAAATTTAATGTTATGAAGGAGAAATTAAGCTTGAAAAACGATAAGTATACTAATTTGACAATATCTTCCCAACAGTATTTCGGGGACTAAAGCAGAACCAAAAAAAATGTAAAATATATCATTGAGAATGTAATATTTGAGAGCAATGGACTCCGTCAATTTATAAGTCACCAATGAAGTTTTATCCAACGTAATAGAGGAGAAAGTTGAAAAAGAATGTGAGACACGCTTGATAGTCTTTATACATGTTAAACAACTTTTTCAAACTAACTTTGTCGAAAGATGTACTTTTTAATTTACGGATATAAGATAAAATGATTTTAATAATTTCACTTAAATATATTGTTATTAGGAGTGGTTGACATAAACATTGAAGATCATGACATAGTATAGTTGACAAAAGATTTTTGTCTAAGTCCTTCAAAATCTTCCATGTGAAGAAGTTTTTTAAAGATTTGATCTCTTATTTGAAGATGGGTGAGTCAAGTGGGAACAGGACTCAAGGTGAAAGTATTTCGGCCAAAAGGAGTCTCGTTAATTCAAGATTTTCAATCAATTTCAATTTTTAATAATGTAAATCCAAGTAATAAGCAGAGAACTTTATAATTTAAATGATTTTGTTTTTCGTTACAGTACAAAAGTGCACGTTAATCACAATTCTTTAAGCTTTCTTTTCACACTGCAATGTACCATCATATTAAACTATTTTAAATCCAAAATACAGAAGCATTGTCAAAAGTTATATGCCCCTTATCTAAAAAACCACTCGGCACACCGAGCTGTTTGTTACTTCATCAATGGACAAGATAGATATAAACATGTGGCATGGTCTAAAAGTCGGAGGACACTTAAAAGTTCTAGTCGTAAAAGCGAAACAAAATGTCTAACACGATACAATTGTTGGTGGCGAATACGGACCATCTTTTTTGGTACAATGGGGGCAAATGGGGATTCACTCAATTCTTTAGATATGATGTGAGAAGACCAATAAGTGGCCGTAGAATATTCTAGCCAATCAACATCTAGTGGTTTGACAAAAGTGAAGAACAATTTGCACTGCCCCCTTTCAGTTTTCGATTTCTCTGACGAAATAACAATTTGACGTCAATCGCATTCAGGGTTGTCAGAATTCAGATACGGCTTTGATCACGGCCTGAAACCTCCATTTCTATTTTACCATGTTGGTGCTCAGAAGCTGGCTAGTAAAACTATCGTGTTCAAGAGGTTTAAACCAAAAACTAACATATGACGTTTATACGAAATGTATCTTACAATAAATCAAGTAAAAGTAAAAAAAAAAAAAAATGATATAATTGCTGTGATACCACTTTTAGTTCTAGTGTAATATCTTTTATAATTATTTCCATCAACTCATGTTTAATCTAATGTTTTTAATGCAACATCAATCAACAGCGGTTGGTAGTATAAATAATAGAAAGACCATGAAAATGGAAGAAGAGAAACTTGATTGCTGAAATTTTTGAAAAAGAAGACAAAAGAAGGCGCAAAAGTCATGAATACCTGCCATTTGCAGAACACTGGTTCCTTTAGCAGCAGAAAGTGATCGATTCTATTTCAGTTTTGACTTCTTTAATCCCATGTAACTATCGATCCCATTTATTTATCAAAAGAGGAAAATATTCCAGTAGAGCACAGGCTTTAAGGTACAGTAGGGTTGGAAGTATACGACACGTGTAAGCTCATTTTTGTCTTCCCTAACGTCACGAACCACATAAGTTGAAGCCAACATTAAACACGGCAAAGCCCACAAAATAGAGTGGCAATCCTTCAAACCATCAAACAGCCCAGTATACTTAATTTTACCACTCTTTCGCCTTTGACTTTGAATTTTCATGGGCCTTTTTTTTTCCCCCTACTTTTTGCATTATTTATGGTTGTTGCATGAGATTATATCTGGATTTGAAATATTATACGTATATAGAGGGTTTTTATAATTAAGTATACCTGATTTTAGAAAATAATGACCAATCAATCAAACTCATTTATTATATTCTCTTTCTTAAAACAAATTTTCTCTTTTATTTAATTCAAATATAATGGATTAATTTAATTAGTTAATCCTTACCTTTTAAATCAGGTGTACCTAATTATAAAAGCATTCTAGGTATATGACTAGATGCTTGTAAATAAAAACCACCATTCAGCCTGGTAATATGATGAATTCTACACGTTGCAGCGAAGCTTTTACTTTGAAAAAAAAAACAAAAAAAAAAAAGAAAAAGTTTGACGATAGGAGTTTTGTACTCACATGGGCTTCAGTTTTACTGAAATCGACACCTTTTAAGACTCTCACATTGGGCCGGTACTTGTAAATTGGCCTAAGCTCTTTCAATGGATCGATATCTATTACAAGCATTTCCTCTGTAAACGTACTTGCAACAAAGTAGGGTGCATTTAGTAATGGTCAAGTGACAGAGCCATCGTTGGAAGCCCAAATTCCAACAAACACAAAATATCAGATTTCATAAATGGGCACCCGCCACAACAGGTTATGGATAGCTCCGTTGCGTGCAAACCATGATAAAAAGGTGAGTTGGTTCCGCGAATCGACGGCTTGATTCCTTCAACCACTACACCACCGTAGACCATACCGCGTAAGCAAAGTTGTTCGTCTTCGTGCTGTCAATTTAAAACCTTAGAAGAAGCAATCTCTTCGATTTTCATACCAGATCGGATCAGAACTTAAATTCGTCGGATCTAAACTAATCGCTGATCAACATGAGTTTCCTTTTCGGCAAGAAGAAAACCCCCGCAGGTTCGGTTGTTTTTCTGTTTTCGGATTTCATTAATATTAATCTGATTTGTTGAATTCTGATGTGGACTTTTGTGAATTGCTGGCAGAGATGCTGCGGGAAAATAAGAGGATGTTGGATAAATCTATAAGAGAGATTGAGAGGGAAAGACAAGGTCTGCAAAATCAAGAGAAGAAGCTTATCGCTGAAATTAAAAAAAGTGCCAAACAAGGCCAGATGGTGAGAGCTAATGTGTAATTGTGTCCTCTGCTTGCCAATTTTTTACTTTGCTTGATTGTTGCGGTTATTGACTAGGCTTATTGAGATTAGGTCATAACGTTGGCATTACTTTTCCATTTGCTTGAGCTGTTTGTGTTTCGTTGTTAGTGGTAATGTGCCGTTGTTTTTGTTTCAGTGTGACTGGATTAGTTGTAAGCTTGGTTGTTTGAAGAATTTTTTGGTCAATGAATTGGAAGCTGGTCAAGTTCATATTGATCTTTCGCGTTTAATGATGGATTGTTATTATGCATTGCTTAGTCATTGATTTTCCGTCTTCTTTAAACATTTAAGACTATTGAGAAGTTGTTGGTTTTTGAATTAGTGAATGAATTTGTTTCTTCTTGAATATCTTGGCTGTTTTAGAATAGTTAAATTTGATAAGTTATTGGACATGATGTGCTCATGGAACAAGGCTTTGATGGCTGCATCATGTGAATAAATATTGATTCGCTTATTTTGTTCAGGGAGCTGTGAAGGTGATGGCGAAGGACCTTATCAGAACAAGGCATCAGATTGAAAAATTTTATAAGCTTAAATCACAACTCCAGGGTGTATCTCTTAGAATTCAGGTATATTTTGCATTCTGTTATTTATGCGTCTGCATTCATATGAAAGAGATACCTTTTTGGAGTTTTTTACCTGCTAAATTCTTCTTTTTGCCCGTGAGCTATGTTTTCCAAATACCTTGTTATTGTGTGGAGCTTATAATATCCTATATTGCGTAGAATATAGATGGAGTTTGCGATATTATTTGTAAGTGATACGTTAGGAATCTTAGAATCAGTAGGTAATTGTATTAGAAGTTAAAACTGACTAGTTGTTTTGTTAATTTAATATCTTATGATGATTTGATCTTTTCTAGAGGCCAAGAGAGTATAAATTTCTTGTGGTTTGATGACGTGTGTGAGACTATGATTTGAGGGATTATTCAGCTAGCCTGTCGAGAGGCATGGAAATGCTTGATAAAGCCGTTTAGATGAGTTTTGAGTGATTTCATTGGATGATAAATTGAGGACTCTGAAATAAAATTATGATATAATTTTACTATCTTATCTTGACTGTTTGTTTCAATGGTTCAATGCCCGCGTCATGTTGTGTGGAAGAGGATTCCTGATTTTTGATTCTTTAAGTACAAATTGGCATAGTATTTTTATGTTATTGTCCTCCTATATTATGACAATTTTAAATTAGTTTGATCTTTTTGGTTATGTTACTTGCCCTGCTATGTCTTATTATGGCTATTTATATTACTTTGACATTTTAGTTGTCCCATCCAAGGTCTGATCTTTTTCTAATAAATTCATTTTGATTTTATTAATTGTCTCCTGTTTGTTTTCTTCTATTCCATTCCAGTGGAGATCCAAGCTTTTTACTTAGTCCAGTTGGTCAAATTTAGAAATTGAAACTTTTGTCAGATGTAGGGAGTGCTCAGTTGCATTGGAAATTTCTAATATCTAAAACCATTGTCAAAAATTGCTTGAGCCTAAAAATTCCATAAATCAGATGAATTGAAGTGCACATTAAGTTCCTTTTGAACCTTAAGTTTGCAGTCTGTTGACCACAAACTTATTATCTTCTCTCTTGTTCAATGTTATGCTGAAATTGGTTATTTTTTGGGGGGTGATTATTCAGACACTGAAATCCACGCAAGCAATGGGAGAGGCAATGAAAGGTGTGACCAAGGCAATGGGCCAAATGAATAGGCAGATGAACTTGCCTTCACTGCAGAAGATTATGCAAGAGTTTGAGAGACAGAATGAAAAGATGGAAATGGTGACTGAGGTCATGGGAGATGCAATTGATGATGCTTTGGAAGGGGATGAGGAAGAGGAAGAAACTGAAGAGCTGGTGAGCCAGGTTCTTGATGAGATTGGAATCGACATCAATCAAGAGGTATTAACATAGTCAATGTTTTATTTTCTAAATGGTGTAATTGGCATGAATATGTTTTTCAATCTGGACGAAATCAATTTGTTGAATCATCATAACAATGACTGTTTTTATTTCAATTACAGCTTGTCAATGCACCATCGTCTGCCGTTGCTGCACCAGCTTCGAAGGCTAAGGTTGCCCAAGCAGAATCAACAGGAAATGATGACAGTGGGATAGATAGTGATTTACAGGCAAGGTTAGACAATTTAAGAAGAATGTAATATTTATATCTTCTCACTTATGTATAATATTGACATCTGATTTACTATGAAAAAGTGAGTTCATTTGGGCCATGTAATATGTATGAAACTTGTGCCAGATTTTATCAACTCAGCGTTTGAGATAAGTGAAGCTTTTAATAAAATTACTTTTGAATAACTGATATTATTGATTGTGGATGCATATGAAACATGTTGGAGGAAGTACATCATTTGTAGACATGGCCGCGATTAGCCAGTGAACTGAGCTGCATGAGGTTTGGTTTGTGGTTGTGTATCCTATATTGCATTATTAAATTCTGCTTGTTCTCTTATGAGCATTAAATTAGGTGTGTTGACTATTCTCACACATAAGAATAGACTTGACATGCAAAATGGGTACTAATTAAAAATCTTGCAATTGGAAATTGTTTTCATGTTTTTGAAAGATTAACACTTTTATCTAGTGGACTCGTACTTTTTTTTACTTTCCTCTTATTTGGAGAAGTGGTGTGAATACTAATTACGTTATATTTATGACATCTGTTATCAAACTTTCACTCTTGTTAAGCAGTTAAATCGCAAGGTTTAATAAAGTAGGATAACATTATTGTGTAGTGCCATTATTTTTAAAATAAAATTTAAGTTTTCATGATCAAGTGAGGATTTAAACCATATTTCATGTAATAACATGACATAATACGAAGAATGATAATTAATTTTCATATGCAATACCCTTCGGCCTAAAACTTGGATAAAAAAATTGGACACCAGCGAAAGGAGTGGGGTGTGAGCATTTCTTTTTTTTTTTTTTTAGGGATAATCCCAAAAAACCGTTTGAGTTTTGATGGATTACCCATTTTCCCCCATATGGTTTTGTTTTTATCCAAATTACCGTCTAACTTTTAATTAAACACTCAAAATACCCCCTGAACGCGTATGAAAAGACGATAATACCCTTGACAGTAACGGATTCCATTAAATGAATAAAGTTGACCATTTGACTTTAGGGGTAAAAGCGGAAATGCGAAGAAAATTAAAAATATATATATTAATTAATTGAAATATGAAAAATTAAAATAAATAAATAATATTAAATATAAAAATATAAAAAATAAAGATATTTTTATTTTAAAAAATAAAAAATTTAAATAAAAATAAATTTTTTAATTTAAATGTTTTTTCAGTCACTCACCACCTTCGATCTGGAACCTCACCGTTCTCTCTCTTTCTAACTTCACCAGTCTCTCTCTTTCTAACTTCACCAGTCTCTCTCTCTCTCTCTAACCTCACCGCTCAGGCTCCGTCGCTCACCGCCGCCTCCGCCAGACATCCACCACCAACCTCTTCCTTGCCGACTGCTCTTCATCTCTCTCTCTCTGGCGCCGTCGCTTTCTCTCCTCTCCTCTCCTCTCCTCTCCTCTTTCTTTTCAGATCAGGATCGAACCCAGACGAACCCAGTCGTCTAGGTTCGAACCCAGATGCGACGTCTGGGTTCGAACCCAGATGAGACGAACCCTTATCAGGGTTCGAACCTAGACGACTGAGTTCGTCTCGTCTGGGTTCGAACCCAGATAAGACGAACCCTCATCTGGCTTCGAACCCAGATGAGGGTTCCAGACGAACCCTCCTGTGAGTTTGAACCCAGATGAGGGTTCATCTGATTCAGTTGAAATTCAACTGGATTACTGGGTTCAAACCCAGATGAACCCAGTGCTTGATGATGTTTGATGATTTTATTTTTCAATCTTTGTGGATTTGTTGATTGATTATTGTTCAATGTGGCTTTACTGATTTGTTGTTGATGGTTGATGGTTTTTTGGGATTATATAAGACTGGAACAAGCCGGGATCAGCCAAATTCTGAAGTGGCTACTAAAGCGGCTTTGATAATCTCTATGAACTGCATCTTCCCACAAATTCTGTGCTCAGACAAATCAGACGCACTGCGCCAAATTCTGTTGTACTGTTAGTGCATGTGAATGCCAGATTTTGTTGTTTTTGAGTAGATAAAAATTAAAACAAAAAGAAATCTTTACATGTTACATAATTCGCAATATTGTATTCTCTTTTCATAAGACTATACTCGAAAGAACAAATTCAATTTTGTCGTCAGCGTGTCAATAACCCGAAAAACTTGTAACACTTATAAACGGAACAAATTTAATGACACAATTTGGGGCGGGCCCCACTTATAAACCGTAGATCGAGCCATGGTTACCCACTTTCTTTTCTTGAAGTCAAAATTACTGTTGTAACTTATATCAGTTGCCACCAAAAATTTTGACTTTTTTCCTAAAAGCCTATACATCAACATGGTCTCCAAGGTCCCGCTTTCAACACGTAAAACAAATCTACACCGTTCTATCAACTTTTTTTTTGTTATTATCGTCCTAGTCTAGATTAAAAAAAAAAAAGACAAACCAATAAGAAGACATGTTTTGGTATATCAACTATTTACCCTTCTATCACACAAAGTAAATTATTATTTTTTTAAAAAAAAATAAAATACATATGATAATCCTCAAGTAGAGATGCCAGTATGCAAACCTTCCCTAGAATGCTCCGCCGTAGCCAGCGACACATGCTGCTGGCGGCGTGGAGCATCAACGGAGGTACGACAGAGTGGACAATCACGGTGAGAGTACAACCACATGTCTATACAAGGCGCGTGGAAAGAGTGCTTGCACCTTGGTAGTTGCTTCACGTCCTCTCCTTCTTCAAAGACCGATAAACAAACGGCGCATTCGTACTCGCCACCTTCTGGTTCTTTGACCCCCAAATCACTCTCCTTCTTGTACTTGAAGCTCGTCAACAGGATCCTGTTCGGGTTCTCCAAGCTCTGGCTCGTCGTCGTAGCTGTTACTTCCAAGAGCCGGCTAGGTCTCTGCACTACTGACCGGCTCTGACGGCGCGTGCACCACCTTATTATGATGAGATTGTATATTGCAAGGACTGTAGCCGCCGTGCCTACAACCACCAGCCCGTAGTACAATATGGGTATATTAGAATTCGGAGGAAGTGGCGGCGGTGGAGGTGTGTCCAAGGAGGAGGGTGAAAGATCTCTCATGATATATAAATTTATAGTTGTATGTGTGTGTTAAATGTGCTCCACAGTAGTGAATAAGGAGTTACAAGAATAAAACCTGAGTGGAGAGATTAGAATCAAACGCAAAAGCCATGAGTATTAAAAAATAATTAAGTAGTTAATCAAAAAGACGTGGTGGTTATGTAGTCGTAGAAGAAAGCTTTGTTTTATTTGACAAGCTGTGGGCTAAGGAAGAGAAGGAGAGAAAAAAAAACAGACTAGGCAAATGGACATCACTAGACGGTGAACAAATTGGGTTGGCAAGGGCAAGAGGGAGAGAGACAGGTTATATTCTACGAAAGATGTACCTGTCTTTTGTATTGGTATGGAGATATCTAAATATATAAAAATATAAAGTAACCGATGGATCGGTTTCGAATGATGACCTGACCGAGAAAAGAAATTAATTAACAGTTTTTGATAATTGGAGTTCAATTATTTATGTGTCGCTTTGGAATTCTCAGTTGTTTTCGTTCACTAATCATTTATTTATATATATGCTCCACTCGAATCGGCTGCCGCTGTTTAGTTTCCTAATTAATTGGCTTTGATTTTTTTTTTTTAAAAAAATAAGTGTTTTAACTGTTCACGAAGATATATAATAATAGTAATTGAATACTTCACCTTAATTTCATGGGATTAAGTGTTTAAATCTTAACTCTAAAACATTAAAGCATGGATAATTTTTTATAAATTCAATTCCACACTCTCACCGTGAAAGAAAAAAGAAAATATATGTACATCCTGCGCATAGATTTTTTTTTTTAATGTCATTTATTGTATATTCGTTTAAATTTGAGATATTATAAAAAAGATTTATTGTTCCGTAGAAATGCATTGAATAGACATGATATAAGCTTTTAATGGTTGAATGATCGAAGTGGGAGGTTAAATGGTTGTTTTCCTTATTCAAAGAAAGAGAAATGACGAGAATCCTGTTCTCCTTTTTCTTTTTCTACACCTGTTTTTTGAATTTCAACATAAATGATCAAACCCAATTCTGTTATTCCGACAGCATAACATTTTTTAAACTTGAAAGTTTAAGTTTGTAGACAATTGTAAATTACCTAACCATATTACATGATCAAGTTTTAATGTTTGACTAATAATTAAGTATCAAGTCATGGGTGAGTTTCTAGCTCAAAAAAAAAAAAAAAAAAAAGGGAGTCATGAGTGAGTTTCAAAAAAGAAGCAAAAAAAAAAATCAAGTCATGAGTGAATATATTTATTGTGGGGATATTTTCCAAAGAATCAACTGTTTCAATATTGAGAAATTATGCGATATCTGCTTATCAGACAATTATAAATAGTAATACACAAGCAAATCAAATGAAAATGGGTATCAACATGTCCTGGTTTTGAGAGAATTCAATGATCTCATAATGGCTAGACAAAAATGATAAAATGGAAAGACAAGGTGGTACTTGGAAATGAGGGAGAGTGACGTTAACGTAAGGTTCTCAACCTCTGGCCTCCTATTGATTGATTTTGATGTGATCCTTACTTGTAGGGCCTAAAATCGAGTGTAGCTAATGTGCACTGTCCATTTCATCCTTAAATATCCATCCAAGCTGTTCTGTACCTTTCCCATCATTCATTACACAATAATCGGTTATCACCTGTTTTTGACTAAATTCTTTTAGTGTTGAAGCGTTCTCCTACAAAGATAACTATTTGGTTACAATTTCGAATGGCTGCTGACCGTCGGTGGACCCAATAGGCTGAGCCTGGATCATGTGCAATAACAACCTCACAAGTCACAACTCACGAGAGTCCAGAAAATTAGTCAAACTTAATACACCCTACCTATTACCTATTTCGTATAAGTCCCTGTAATGGCAAAACTATGCAGGTCCAATTGTAAGAAATAGACAAGGTGGTTCAATCCAAGTTAGCCCAACCCAAAAGTCAGGAGGCCCAAATCGTACAATAATGAGGGTTGAGTGCATTTGGAAGAGAGGGAATCGCCCGAGACAATGCCTGCTCTCTTAAAAGGTGGTCGATCGGTAAGATTCTGACCGTTAAGTGTTTGGATCAAAGAAACGGATTCCTTGATCCTTGTTGCTTGAATGCGTTCCCGACGTCTCTTTTCTTACTTATAAAAGGAGAGGAAAGGAGATTCCAACTTAGATGTTCTTCCCTTTTTAAAAAACAGGGTAAAAATCAATTTGCATTAACAGTTTAGGTTCGTGAAAACACCATAAAAAAAAAATAATAATTGATTTTAATAGAATTGAATTTTATAATTTTTAAAACAAGGATCGTAGAAAAAAAAATCTTTCTTTATTTTAATGAAAAATTTATTTTTGAAAACATGTTTAATTTTATTATTATTATTACTACTTTAAAAGCCAATAAACCGAATGAATCAAATATTTATCGATATCTATTAAGATCAATTATTATTTTTTAGATATGTGTTTTTATGATTAGGAGACAATCATTCTCTCGATAATTAAAAAAAAAATTATTCATATAAGTTTGTAAAATATATTTTATGGGAATTAAATTCCAACGTCTTAATATGAAATTTGTGTTAAGAGATGATATCCACGGGTGAATTTTATTGTATATAATATAATATAAAAATTCCGTTTGAAATTTTAGTAATAAAGTGGAAATTGCTTTTTGTCAGATTATATATGAGAAACAAATTCTCTGTGAATGATGGTAGAATATTCGAAAAGAAATTATTAAGGATACAATGACCTGGTGGTGGCGGCAGCTTGAAATTTACATCAATATCCGCCCCTCCTAGATCCCCGTATTGTTGTATTCAAACTACTTGAATTTTATTTGTCGTCACAAAAATAACTGAGTTGTATTCACATTCTAGGATACGTCTTTGACCAGTAAATCATGATAAACGAAATACACATGATAAAAACCGGGATGAATGACAACAACAGTCGGTGGTAAATGACACAAGAGTAGTTGATTCGGTGTCCATTTGAGGTACAGTACAAATTTTTACTATTATATTATATTTCTCAATACTATTTACAATATAACAAATAGAAATATGGTATGGATTAAATGATGCCGATTTACCATTAAATCATTTTTAATAATGATTTATACAATTAAAATCTTGTTGTGGGTATTTTCAGTAATACCTATAGGGCCTGATAAAAGCCCAACCAATTGGCCCATCTGGACTAAGCCCAAGATCAGCCTGTTCATCAGAAGAAATCAACATTTTCTTGTATAAGGCCCGCGACGTGCTCCAACACCTTCAGCGAAGTGCAACCCCAACGGAGTGGGATTCACAACCATGTATTGAGATATCTCACATAGCGTTGTGCGGAGTCCGGAGTTCGAACCGCTCACTCCGCTCCATGTCAAGTCAAACCCGTGAACGAGGAGCTGAGGTCGTCGTTCAGCTCTCTCTAGCGACAATTCAGTCCACCTGGAGCCCTTACTTCGCTTACTACTATGTCAAGCCATACCAGATCATCACTTTGCTTGCCTTGCACGTCAAGCTTGTCAGAGATTACTGTTCAAATTACAGATCACCACACCTAATCCGCGTGGGTTAGTCATGTAGATCTTCCACCTGTCCCTTGCATTTAATGTAATCCGGCTGCATTAATTGGGAGTCAAGTTCATTAACTACTGTAATCATTCTAGTTTAACGCATTGAATATCGCTGTAGCACTTCCCCTTCTATAAATAGGGAAAGCTCTTCTCTGTAACACAAGAGAGCGAAATACCTAGTGAAAAGCTGGCTGTTACTCTGTCCAGATATTGAGAGAACAAACAGTGGATGTAGGCAAGTAAGGCCGAACCACTTAAACACCTCATTGTCTTGCGTTCTAGCTTTGCCATCTTTACTCTTATTGCTTATTACTTGCTCAATTTGTCGTTCGTGCAGTGTTGGGTCTGGAAGAACTTAGTTGACCAATTCCATACGTTAACAAATCTTAATTGTATATTCAATTGAAATCTTATTTAATTTATCTATCAATTTGATTGACAATAGTACCAACATAACATAAACATTGAAATTGGGTCAAAATATACATAATAAATTATTTAACTAGCTTTGAAAAAAAAAATGTTAGGATAAGATTAATGGATGAAATTTTAATAAGAGAAACAAAATTGGATGCTATGTATTTGAAAGTGACATTACCCAGTAGAACTTTTGCATCATTTATTGTCCTAAAAAAAACAAATATATCCGAATCACAAATTAAATACGTTTTCCAAAATTCAAAAGAAAGGTGGTTTGATTCCATTTAATTTGGAATTTTATTCTATGAACAAATGAAGTAAACATCATATTGTCCTAAACTAACCTACTCCACCAATAATTTTGCAGGAAATTAATCAAAACGGACTCATCTACACTCTGCTTCTCATCCCTAAAGTCATGCTCTAGCTCATCCGTCTCAATCTAGACAAAATTCACTTTCCTATTCACGAAGGATTTTAGATCTCTTTTTGTCAAACCACTCTATCACACAGCAATTTCTTCATTTTTTTTTTTTAACATTTTTTTTTTCCAATCACGCGTAGAAGACCGACAGTGCAAGCAAATAAGTCCTTATTTTAATTTTTAACAAATTACTTGAAAGAGTTAAAAAGTGCAAGATGTTAATAATCTCCGTAAAATGTTGAAATAAATGACAAAAGAGCGTAGCAAGTGTGAGAAAATCCAACTGACATGTAGTGAAGGGACCAATGTCATTTTTTTATTGATTTTTTTTTCTCGTCTCATGACTCACATAAGCAGACAAACTGTACGACGGCCGCATACAGGATTTTTTCGTAGCAGTAGAGTAGGCATTTAAATAATGTTTTCCCGGCAACTGAAACCTCTCAAAGCTTTTATGGTTTCTCTCATGCCGTGTCTGGTCAATTTTTTGCAGCGCCTCGCGGGTCGATAGTTGCACCCAATATAGCTTTAGCTTACTCTACCCTTCTTTTTATCTTTATATCGCATTATTCGCACAACACTAACATCATCAACCAGAGTTTGTTTCCCGAGAAAACACCAACAAAACCCCAAATCTTTTGTCTTCATTTCTCTCTCAATTTATCCATTTCATACCTTAAACCTACAGGTTCCATTTAGTCTACAGAAATGCAACAATCATGTTTTGAAAATCCATGTATAGAGAGATAGATAGTTCACGTGGGTCGTTGAGTTACAGTTGAAAGGGAAAAAAAAAAACCAGGTTTTCAATAGTAAAACAGAGTAAAGCTATAATGGAAAGTGGAAAGGTCGTGGAAGACAAGAAAGGAATCAACACAAACGAAGTCGTGCTCGATTTGTCGGACTCCGACCATGTTTTTCTTGCAAATCAAGAAATTGCCTCCAAGTCTTTTCAAAAGAATCAAGTACCACTACAGGGTTCTTCAAACAATGAAGCAACAGGTCTAGAGATCAGCACCATCATTACCAGCTCTGCTTCTCCGGAGACTCTAACGTCAACTCCCGCTTCAAGCAAGCCCCCAGAAATCCCGCGTGAACAGGTTTTAACTCGTAGAAAGTCGGTTGCAAGTTCAGTTTTTTCGACGCCGAAATCAAGATTGGTGGAGCCACATAATGGAAATGATGCCAAGCTCATCGAAGAGATAACAGAGTCAGAGTCAGAGTTTGTGAGCTCAGGTTCTCCTTTTAGGACTTCAAATCCTGTCACGCCAAAAACACCTCGGATTGGATTGTTGGAGGAGGAGGAAGACGACGAAGAGGTCTATCAGACTGCAAGTGTTAACGTGAGGCCAAAAAAGGGTATGAAAATGAAAGCGTTGGTTATGATAGAATGGATTGTGTTTGTTCTTATAATGGGGTTGTTGATTGCTAGCTTGACTGTGAATAAGCTACAAAGTCTCATGTGTTGGGGGTTAGAGTTGTGGAAATGGTGTGTGTTGGTGTTGGTTATATTTTGTGGTAGGTTGTTTACTGGATGGTTTATTAATGTTTTGGTTTTCTCCATTGAAATGAACTTTTTGCTTAAAAAGAAGGTTTTGTATTTTGTTTATGGGTTAAAAGGGAGTGTGAGGGTTTTTGTTTGGTTGAGTTTGGTTCTTTTGGCTTGGGCATTGTTGTTTAATCGTGGCATTAAGAGAACAAAGGAGACTACTAGGGTTCTTAATTACATCAGTAGGGCTCTTGCTGCTTTCCTCATTGGGGCTGCTATTTGGTTGGTGAAGACATTTTTGGTTAAGTTGGTTGCTTCTTCTTTTCAATGCACTAGATTCTTTGATCGGATTCAAGAATCGATTTTTCATCAGTACGTTCTCAGGACTCTTTCGGGGCCTCCTTTGATGGAGATGGCGGAACAAGTTGGGAGAGTAAGTAGTGCTGGCCATTTGAGTTTCAGCAATTTGGAGAAGCAAAGTAAAGAGAAAAAAGAGGAAGTGATTGATGTACAGAAGCTTAAGAAAATGAAGCAAGAGAAAATTTCTGCTTGGACCATGAAAGGGCTGGTTAATGTTATAAGTGGTTCGGGGCTGTCTACCATCTCGAATACACTTGAGGGTTACGATGGCAAAGAGGGTGAGCAGAAAGATGAGGAGATTACTAGTGAGTGGGAAGCAAAGGCTGCTGCTTATCGGATTTTCAGGAATGTAGCAAAGCGTGGTAGCAAGTGAGTTGAGGATATCTGAGTATAAAAATTCAACCTATTCTATTTTACAGCTTGTTTCCAATTTTATCTCACTGTTTTTGTGTGTTAAAAATGATTAGGTACATTGAGGAGGACGACCTCTTGCGCTTCATGAAAAAGGAGGAGGTGGACAATTTGCTTCCATTGTTTGAAGGAGCAGCAGAAACTGGAAAGATCAAGAGGTCAACTTTCAAGAACTGGGTGGTAAGGCTTTTATTGAATTGTGTATGCTCTTCTTATCATCTGCCTTTTTGACATATATGCATGAGTGTAGATAACTTTCACTATCATTATCATTCTTCTAATGTACACTTTTGCAAAAATACACAAATGGATGTTTTAGATAAGTGATTTTGGTATAACTTTCGGACTGCAATTCACATTTCAGGTATCATAAACTTGAATGGAAATATATAATGATTTTGAAATTAATACTACACTAGAATTACCAGTAGAAATAATTCATGTAATTTCATTTTGTTTTGTCTAAGTTTCCAACATTGATTCTCGAAACCTACCCTTCTACGTTCGACATCATCTTTGCTTCATTTGAGCATAGGAGCTTAGGATTTGTCGAATATCTGCTCTCGTGACACATTTCTTGTTGCAGGTGAATGCGTATCTTGAACGCAAATCACTGGCACATTCCTTAAATGATACGAAAACAGCCATAGAGGAGCTAAACAAGCTAACTTCAGGGATTGTGCTTGTTATGATCATTATTGTATGGTTGCTTATCATGGGATTCTTAACCACCCAAATACTTGTCTTGATTTCATCCCAACTATTACTTGTTGCATTTATGTTCGGCAACACTGCCAAGACCGTATTTGAAGCCATCATATTTGTATTTGTGATGCACCCATATGACGTAGGTGATAGGTGTGTTATTGATGGTGTACAGGTAGGTAGCTGCTTGATTCTGGAGTACTTATGATTTCTGTTAACACATTGGTCACCTTGGTTGATACATTTGATATATCACAGATGACCGTTGAGGAGGTGAACATTTTGACAACAGTATTTTTGAGATATGACAACGAGAAAATATTCTATCCTAATTCAGTTCTAGCTACCAAACCGATCAGCAATTTCTACAGAAGTCCTGAAATGAGCGATTCTGTGGAGTTTGCTGTTGATGTTTCCACGTCAATAGAAAGCATTGGAGCTCTTAAATCTAAAATAAAAATGTAAGTCAATTCTTATCAATGCTGCCTACACTTTTTAGATAAAAGCTACACATTGTAACACAATGGAATCATTTTAGAGGCTTTCTTTTCTATTATTAGCAGTTGGTCCTGCATAGATGGATACAACAGTTTTAGGATCTGTCATAGCGGATAATGGCTTCTGTTGAGTGTTTTCAATTTAGGGCCATATCTTTGATGAAAACTGTCACTTCGTCATCAAACAGTTCCCATGTTTAGTTAAACATAATTCAACAACTTTATGCCTTTACTTTAATGCTTAAATTGCCTAAATTTCTTATAGTTATTAAGCTTAACATTTAGGTACAGTTATTTTTCTCAGCTTACATGTGTCACTTTTGAAGCTCTGGCTACTCCATGTGCTTCACAGAGAAATACTTTCTCAAAAGCAGCATGTGTTAACTGGTTATATTCCTTCGTTGATCATTGACTGAAAGTTTTGTGTAGGGTATTTGATTGATTTTCTATCGCGCTTTCAATCTTTACAAGCAGGTGTCACTTGATCGTTTCATGATGTCATATCTTTATTAATGTCATTTTTAAGTATGTGTCTCACACACACACACACACACATATATATCTATTCATTTACCTCTAATACTAATCAAAGAAGAGATGTGTTCTCCTTGTTTCATTAATATAATGGTTTCATGTCATTATTGATGCTATTTTTGTGCCCTTTGTTTCCCTTTTTTTTTTTTTCACTATTTACATGCTGTGTTGAATACGGAAGACATTGTTTTGAAATGGCAGGTACTTGGAGAGCAAACCTCAGCACTGGCGACCAAACCATAGCGTGGTGGTTAAGGAGATTGAGAATGTGAACAAGATGAAAATGGCTCTCTATGTTAATCACACTATCAACTTTCAAAATTATGGAGAAAAGAGCAACAGGAGATCTGAACTAGTCTTGGAGCTGAAGAAAATATTTGAAGATATTGGTATTAAATATCATCTTCAACCTCAAGAAGTTCATATAAACTATGTAGGGTCAGCTGCTTCCATTGTTCCACCACCTGTAAGGTGATGCTTTTGCTTCGTGCAAATGCTCATTTATTCACAGTAGGTATGCGTGTGTCTTTATTATCTGCACTCTATCTACAATGGCGATATAAAAAATTTGTTTAGGGAGGGCACATGTACTGATAAATATTCATCATATGTACTAATAAAATTGTATGAAAACATTCCAACTTTTATTATAAATATTAATAGGAAATACACTAACTATTTGAACTAAATGTAAGTTTACTCTGACAATAATATTTTAATTGTACAATTGTTTGACTACATCTATATCTCAAACTTTATAAATCAACTATAAAAGAAGAAACGGATTGGAAAAAAAAAAGGAAAAGAAAATTGTAAAATGTGTTTTCATAATATTTAACAAAGAATGGATTGAAACCCGTTAGAAAAACCTCTTTAGAATGACTTTTGAAAGACATTTTTTTTTTTTTTTTTTAAGCTTATAAACTATTATGGGAGAAATTGAAAATGAACTTAACCGTTCAAAAGTCCTTTAGAATAAAGTTAGTCTTTATGGCTTTTGAAAAAAACATTACTTTCTATTTTTTTTCCTCTATCATTAAAAACCAAAAAGTAAAAGCTATTATAAACAAACCTGAATTTACTTGTTCTATAGCCGAGATGTTGCGCAAACAGAGAAGAGACAGAAAATTGAATTTCTTGCATTTTCATTTTCAATAGAATTGAAAATACCAAATTAATTCATAACTCTTCTCAACACTTATTATAGATTGTAAGAGCGAAAAAGCAGATGAGCATTGTTGTCATAAATTTCTAGTTATATTAGCCAGACCCCAAAATATTCAACTAAGTTTTCCATTCTTTGTACAATCTAGTTTTGTTCTATTACCATCATAAAAGTTGTACTTGCTTCTTAAGTTCAAGTATACCATCAATTCGAAAAGAGAATACAAATTATAAACCTTGCTTTAGTACAAGTTTACAACTTTGTATTTAATTGTGGACAGAATATGTCTTCCATTAAACTTGCATAATCCTTCCTGTACAGTCCAACTGTATGTATAAATAATCAATAAAATAATAATTATTAAAAAAATATATAAAATACTAAAATAAACAATAATAATCTATACAAATAACAACCAGCTGTAAAGTGTACGACAAAGCACACATAGAAAAATATGTCACTTGTCACCAGTGCACGGTAAACTGTAAACTTCTGTGCACTGCATGTCTGCGTACTGGATTGCACAATCTATATATATTTTTTAAGATTGCAGACTGCACGAACTTTATCAATTTTTTCTTCAAATCCAAATCCAGGGGGACACCTACCCAATGGTAGATCCGCCCCTGTCTATCAATTACTACATCAATCCACATATGCACACAAACATGAACTTTCTTTTGATATTAGCTCGTAATTTTGGCTTCAATTACAACCTTGTATAGTTTTCATCAGTCGAGTTGTTTCATATTGCATTTCTTTTACTAATTGAACCATCAAAATGTCTATCAATATTTTAAATTTTACTGTGCTTGTTTTAGAGGCAGGTGCTATTGGGAGAATGCATAGATTTCATTGGAATCTCACTCGGAAAGAGCAGGACGCGCCATACACTTCCAGGAGGACTGATAATTCAACTTGGGATATCATTTGTTGCTATTTGTTTGCAATGGATAATGAATGCCAGCCATGGGGATTAAAAAACACAAAAGAAAAATAAAAAAAGTCATTTTAGTGTGCTTATGAATTTTGTAGTAGTTAAGAAACTTGTATTGTAATTCTTTTATAAAATTACATATTATTATTCTGGTTGAGTTTTAAGTTTTTTTTTTTTTTTTTCCTACCCTTCGATATTATATCAAATAACTACCAAGGCTTGCCTAGTATAAGATTCTAAAATATAATCTAGATTGTTACTCCCAAAATGGGAGAGGTGGACCTATATTATAAATGAGAGAATTGCCTCACACGTTGGAGGCCCTAAAACTCGAACCTGTCACACACTCTTTAGAAGCAGGCAAGGAGTTGTGTCACTACACCTGATGCCTGAATTTTTGGTGAGTTATAAGTTTCATTAATGGAGTTGATGGTTGAATGTTGATGTTGCTTTCCGTTATTGGTCGGGCCTAGCCCAATACCACAGGGGCCCAGCCCATACACCCCAAATCGTGATGACTAATAGCCACAGGCAGAGATACAGCACCAGGGGCAAAAACAATAGACGATGGGCAATGTGAGTCCTCTTTCAAATTTCAAACTTGATGGTCATTGGGCCAATCAGATAAGCTTATCCACCATCTCAAACGGAGAAACCGCCACGTAGGACAGAGATAAAGTTGACAAGGCTTCCTAATATCTCCATTTTCCACCTCTCATTACACCTCTATCTAAGCTCGCCCAACCCCTTCTAGTTGCTCCCATTCTAGCAGTGAAATAGAAGAAAATTTCGAGAGAGAGAGAACAAAGAGGAACCTGTCAAGGGACATAAAAAATGGCTTCAACTTCAGCTGTTTCAATGGCTTTGCCATTAACTCAAGCAAGCCAAAAGAGAGTGGTGCCTAGCTCTGATGCCTTCTTCAAGCCATTGCCACTGAAGACATCAAAGGCAATTGCACCAACAAGGTCCAACCGTAGCTTTCAAGTCAATGCTTCTCTGAAAGAGAAGGCGGTCACCGGTTTGACGGCTGCGGCGCTGACAGCTTCCATGGTGATCCCTGACGTGGCTCAAGCTGCTGGTGGCGTTTCTCCTTCACTCAAGAACTTCTTGCTCAGCATTGTTGCTGGTGGTGTTGTGCTTACCGTCATTGTTGGTGCTGTGATTGGCGTGGCCAATTTTGACCCCGTCAAGCGAGGCTAAAAAATTATATAAATTCTGAGATTGTTGGAAAGATCTATTCCACTTCTATGTATCTGTTTTTATGTCTTCTCAGTAATGAACTTCGTCTTATTTCTGTAATTTGTAACAATATATCAGCCTGGAGACCTGTGAATTTTCACGAGTCCTATTTCCATTTTAACATAATGTGTAAAAAAAAAAAGAACTTATCATTTATCATCACAGCTCTATATTGCAATAACAAGTATTCTGGAAGAATACTATTCCTGATCGTAGTTAAGGATTTGAACACAAATCTGAAATACCATAAACTCCATTTTAGACAAAACAGAGTGGCACATGTTCATGGACTTCCATTTGAGTAACCATAACAGTCTTAACAGCCCTTTCAATTACAATAGAAGTTCCAATCACACTGCAGAACTCAAAAGCCAAAGCTGCTAATTGCATCAGAAGAAATGATAACAAGAAGCATAATGTGAATTGGTAAAAGTTGCAATACTGGCACAATTGCTCTAATTATAATCTCAAGCTCAGCACAGTGAGTATAGATCTGAAGCTAGATACAAAACTACAAACTACTAATAGAGAAGGATGTCGATAGAATTGAAACTAAATTCAGAGACAAGATACACTGGAAAAAGAAAGTGCCTATGTTGATCAACTAACATTCTTCATAGAATCACTAATAACAGATTTCAACTGATTACACCAAAGTGCTAATCAATTTCTGCAGAACCCAAGCTACTAAATCTAATACCATTTACCTCAGTTTCAAAATTTCAATATTTACGAGACTTTGAAATCAAATCAAGCAGATATCTGGTTTCAGAAGAGTAGTTCAACTGGTCCGCCTTAATGACTGTGACCTTCACCCTCTGCTCATCGCCATACATTTCCTCTTTGATCTTAAGCTTGAAAAGGTATTGGTTAAAAATTCTGCTCCGAATTAACTCTCCAAATCCGATCTCGTCCTGCAATTCATATTTCAATACGTACAGCTCTTTTGCTGGGCAGCCCATGATCTCTTCACCAGATTCCTGGAAAGCTGTTACCCAAGTCACTCCTGTGGGGTCTTGAATCTGGGCTTGAAGAAGATATCTATAATCGCATTCGTCAAATTCCTGGCTACACCTGTCACATTGCCATCTGTTTCCAGACCTCGTAACTTTCTTATTGCACTGTCTATCTCCAATCATCAGTGGGCAAGCCGTATAACAGAAAGTATCTGATTTGATATAAGATATGAATGCCCTCACAGTGACCCAGTCAGGCTTCTCTGATCTTCCAAGACCTTCATCCTTGATCTGAGACACCGTTTTACGTAACTCATTCTTAGACCCTCCTGCCATTATTTCTTTAGAAATAGAGACAGAAGCAGCATCCTTCCCCCCTCGATCAAACCACTCTTGCAAGTCATGAGCCTCTGGAAAATCAGGATTTATAAAGAGCTGGGTGGTAGAAATTGTCCCTATGGATTTCCCGCTGAAGTCATTAACCTTCCCAGCTTTAACAGCTACAATGGGAAACATACCAACATCAACCATCTCTTGGAGCTTTTGACCCTCCTTGTTGCAGAACTCACCCCAGAGGGTTAGCTCAATGCTTCTTCCAGATTTATCCTTCAGATTCAGAATTCTTCTCTGAGTTTCCATACCATTCTTTCTTAAGATTGGAACCGAAGGGTTCACAGATATCACGATACCAATAACATCAAGTATGGAATTATTTTCAGCATTCTCAATATCACTGATAGGTCTGAAGGAGAACTGTTGTCTCGGTATTGAACCATCCTCATCAGGGCAAAGATCAACAGTTGAAGTTGTCTCCAAGAATATCTCCCATTCATTCTTCAAATGATTAAAATTCTTTTGTGCAGGTTTCAAGTTGCCTTTTGAAATCAAGTAGACTTTACCAACCTCAATACAATCATAGAAGCGGTCAACAACAGCATTAAAGCAGGTGACTCTTATTTCCCCTCCATCGGAATCAAGGAGATCAAAAGAAAAGACTTTTCCATCTCCCCGAGCATTGTTATAGCGACGCAGATCCCCTTTTGCAGTCACTCTTGCCTTAATAGCCCATCGCCCTTGATAAGGATTCAAAGCACCAATAGGAATAATCCGTGCTGGTGCCTCATTCTTCACTATCGAGCCATGATTTCTATAATTTGGAGGTGGTTGGTATGGCGGCTGAACAGTAGGCCGAAAACCCTGCCCAGCATTACCAGCACTCGAAGGCCTCAAAGTGCTGGGATTCGGACCTCTGAAGGTCCCGGAATGTGCGCTAGCATTTGGACCACCATACTTCCCAGAATTTGAATTGTTATATGTGCTGGGTTTTGGACCATCAAAACCACCAGAATTTGAACCATTAAATGTGCTGGAATTTGGAGCTCTAAAACTCCCAGAATTTGGAGTAGTAGTATAAGTGTTGGAATTCGGAGCGCTAAAGTTGTTAGCCCTCAACGGTTGCCCTAAATTGGAATTAGGCATTGCTTTTTGAGCTGTTGATTCAGATTCACTAAACATTTTCGGATTCCCAATCATTTCACAGTCCAATAATATCGTTTCCATATTCAGCACAACAATAATCCTGCACAAACACACCAAGTAGTGATCTACTCCAGATTTCTAAACAAATCATTCAACAATCAAGAAATTCGTGGCAACAGAGCGATCAATTTCCAATAGACAAAAACACTCTACATATCGCAAACGAAGCACTTCTTATCAGGATAGATAAACCAATCGCGCATGATGAAGAGTAAAGACATCAATTAAGAGAAGGATAGGAAATGAACATACTTGCGATTTTGAACAGTGCTGCAAATGTAATCGATCAACTGAACAACGGAGCCTTTCTTGACGGCTCCGGTCTTGACTCGGTCATTGAGCTGAGTGGCGAGCATCGCGTGCTGAGATGACGTGGAGTCGGAGATCAGGAAGCGGTACCGTTCCTGAGTACTGCCAATGAGTTTGATGTCCACGACCTGAACGAGCGGCTTCGAGTTCACATCTCCGCCGTTTATGGCGGCAATCGCGTTCTGCGTTAGATTGACAGGCATCGTCGCTGTCCCAACCGTCGAAGAAGAAGAGAGTTTAAAGAGAAATAGGAGGAAAAGCAAAAACCCTAGAAATGGAAAACGAGAGACAGATTTATTGAACAATTGTGAATTTTTTTTTTTTTTTATATTTTAAAATTGTGGTGAGATATGGTGTTTGAAAAAGTGTTTGGAATTTTAGAAAGAGAGTAGTAGTGAATGTGATGCGAATGGATGATAGTGGAATGCGGAGGATGGTAATGGCGGGGCATTTAGGGGCAGGAGGGAGAGAGACAACCGACTTCCAATTTGAATAACTTGGGTTCGGGGCCTTTAAAGTTTTTTTATCAAATAGGGACTCCACTTGTTGCGAAATTACAATCGCACCCCCGTTCCTCCTTCGATCTACATATTACTATAACGCGCGCCAAATCTTTGGTAGCTTTCGGGGTGCGCAAGGCACCACGTACTCTACCAAGTCGATTTGGCATTCCATTTTCATGTGAAACAAGTCTAAAAAGAACGCTGAGATGGCTGTCCGGTGCAGCAGCATCCAACCCACGAAGTTTGAACTATTTCAATCGGCATTCATAGTTTAATATGCATCCAAGATTTTTGAATTAAGGATAATTTTCTCACGTTATGCTGATCCCTCACTTCCATTTCTGAAAGCTTCAATTTCGGATTACATCTCAAAGATTCTTATAAAAAATATTTGACAAACTATACAATATATAAAATACGGGTGATACATGTAATAAAAAAAAAGTGTTGGAATAAAAAAAAATGCTGAACATTATCATCATCATTTCATTATGTTACTGTAGGGATTTGGTAATAATATAAAAGTCATATAATTCTAATTTAATGATTCAAATAGATCATGAATTTTAAAGATAAAAATTAAAAATTGACAATATTTCTTTTGCAACTAATAATGCATTTTTATCGAAACTACATTATTTTGATCATCCATGATCACAGGTCACTTTTCAATTGGTAATATAGCACAGCGTGAGAATCGTTGTAGGTCACACGACATTAAAATAATTTGAACGATTTGGCATACAAAATTAAAAAAAAAAAAAAAAAACCCAGGTTTGTGTTTCTGCGGGATGAACATTCCTTAGGAATGTCATGGTGATCCTAATAACAGAAGCAGATATATCTTCTAACTCAGTTATCAAATCGAGAACTTTCATCAATCTGCAGTAACCTTCAAAGTAGCCCGAGCCAAAAAAGGAAAAAATCAACAAACGCAACAGAATACAAAATAGTTGCTTCAATTAAGAAATCCTTAACGATAATAATGACTACTGTATATCAAAATTTGTGACATTAAAATCAAAATTAATTAACACAAGCACAAGTGTTTGCCACTGCTTCACTAGGAACCAAAAACCCTAAACCACTCCCAGATACTAATCATAAAATATCACATCAATGACACAAGTAACCACTGCAGCCTTAAACCACTGGGATCGGGACCTCAATGTCAGTTGCAACCATTGCCGGCCTGAGATATTCCTCTTCGTCCTTGGGTGGATGGATTGTGACAAGATCAGGTAGAGGGGTAGTTGGGCCCTGCTTTCCCTTAGGATCCCAATCGAGCATGATCTTGACCTTGATACCAAGTACCCCCTGCATGACAATCGAGAGATTTTAATAGAAACACAAGAGTGTTCTCAGATAAGGCATTCCAGAAGACTAGGCATGGCAATGAAAGCTGCAGAGTATATTTATGGAAAACACAAGCAACTCAATCAAATGGAGCAAACCTGTCTCAAGAGAACATGTCTCACAGCAGAGTCAATGTATTCATTGACTGGCTGACCAGAAGAGATCATATATCCATCCTTAAACTTCATTGATTTGGCACGCTGTGCCCTCAGCTTTCCACTGACAATCACCTGTTGACATAGGCATGACACTTTAAATCAACTTTGCCAAAAAAAAATGTGAGGCTATCTCCAGATTGATCAAGCTAGGTATGGCTATGTATTATATTAGAATTTAGAACAAACCTCACAACCCTTTGCTCCGCTTTCCATGATGAATCTCAAGACACCATAACAAGCCCTATAAGAGAAAGCAACAATCAATTGGATTATTAGTTCTCATAGACCCTTCCAAGTATAGCAAAGAATTAAGGAAAATTAAGAATGACAACTTTCAGACATTTGATCAAATCCTAGAAGATGGCTACAGTAAGCCACGTAAATATTTTCAACCAATATCAGATACCAAGAAACTTGGGTATCACACTTTCATTTTAAATCATCACTCTTAAATCATTTCTAGTCTCAGTTATATATCTAAGGTGAGAAAAAAAAAAGAAACAGAAATCATTTCAAATAAATACAATGAACATAAAAATCCCTTTAGAAACTTGGGTATCACACTTTCAATTTAAATCATCACTCTTAAATCATTTCTAGTCTCAGTTATATATCTAAGGTGAAAAAAAAAACAGAAACAGAAATCATTTCAAATAAATACAATGAACATAAAAATCCCTTTAGGCACAGATAAGTGAACGAGTTTGTCATTATTAAGTAAAGCCATTCAATGAAACATGACAAAATATGCATCACTCAACAGACTTGAGACTTCAAGATATATATAGCAAAAAAAAATATTTTCAACCATGTGCCAACCAAAGGATACTAATGTAAGTTTGTAATTTCCCATTAGCAACAAACATGCCAGGAGAAGCACAGTCTTTGTAGTCATCTACCGACACGAAAACAGCATGAACAAACCCATTTGCTTTATAGATGACAATTAAAACCTAAGCAAAATCTTAACATCATCAACCTGACAATATGCAAGACTAGAAAATTCCTAGCAATGTACTCTCCTAAATGGTACGATGTGAAATGAGTAGATTTCACAAGGATAATAGCATAAAGAAGATAAATCAATTTAGCCATCTTCCGACACAGAGTTGGCATGGAAGCACAACTCTGCTTTATAGATGGCATAACACATACAATAAACATAGTAACCATTTTTCCTATCAAACATCATCAATTAATTAAACAGGCAGCAAAACATAGCAATAATGGCAACAAAAACGTCGAACAAATTAAACGAAATTATACCTACGAACAGCGAGACCACCGAGCAGCTTGTAGCGAAGAGACTCAGCCTGGGCAATAGCACAGAGGCCTCTGTTGTTAACTTTCTCAGCGTAAAGCTCCACGCTGTTCTCAGGGAACTTGAAACGCTTCTGCACCACAGACGTCAGCTCTCTAATTCTCCTCCCTTTCTCACCTGTTTCGAAACCAACCCATTAACCCAAGATGTGGATATCCGAAACCATAAAATCACCAACCCTAAAAACCAAAAACATAAAAAACACGAAAACGATTGGTACCGAGAACATTCTGGGTGCGGGTGGCTCGGATGATGATCTCGGTGCGCATGGGAGTTACCCTGACCTCGACCCCAGAGTAACCGTCCTCCGCCAACTCTCTAGTCAACACCTCGTTCAACTCCGCAAAAAACACGCCATCGGCGACGAACTAGACAATCAAATCCAATAAATAAATTCAAGAAATTAAAAGAGAAGACTGACTTAAACAAAATTATAGGGAATAAAATACCTTTCTCTTCTTGCTGATTTGAGTGGAAGCCATGTTGTTGTTGCTAAGTTGCAGAGAGATGAGATCTAAATCAGCTGACTCGGGTGCCTGCTCTCTCTGTAAACCCTACTAGGGTTTGTGAAGATCTGTTATATATACCGAATAAACTTCAATCGGACGGTATTGGTTGATTTTGGATTTTCTCAATCGACGGGTGAGATTCTCTGTAATTTACTGTTTGGTAACGGGAGTTCAATTGTCTTGGCCAATTATTAATTTATTATTCCATTAGAAGGATTGGATACGCCAAGTTTTTTTTTTTCGGAAACTGGAAAGGCCAAGTATTGTGGATAGAAAATCAGTTTTTCAAAATTTAAATAAATAAATAATCATTGTACGGAATTTTTAATAAAAATTCCTTTTATGTCAGAGCAGGTAAACTTTAACTCGGAACGTCCACCTAATCAAGAGATTGGCGTTATTTATTTTTTTAACTTATCAATTAATTTACCAAATTAAATTCATTAAATTATTGTTTTAAATGATCAAATAATTTAAAATTATTAAAAAACAACTTCAAATAAAAAAAATTATAAAAATTCTAACTTATCATTTAACACTTAATTATTTGATCATACTTAAAATATTTTTTTTCCTATAACTATCCCTTCAAAGGATATATATTTTCAATTTTATCTTTATAAATATCCTGCAAATTTTCATTCTTCATATGTTCTTAATAACATGAAACTTCATACTTGTATCAAAATTTTAAGAATACATATATTTTTAACTTAAAAGTAATATAAAAATTATGTGAATTTAATATTTTCTTAAATATTATTGTTTAAAATAATACATATTTAATATTATCAATAAAAATTTAATTTATGTAAAATTATAAATATATAGATAAATTTGATTAGGAATTATTAAAATGAAATGATTTGTTTTTAGCTACATATATAATTTGGTATGTAGTTAAAAATTATATATCTTAAGCTATCTATGAAACAAAATCATAAATTTCCTTGTTTTCTTAAGTCATTATTTTTTATACCATTGTATGATATTTAATATCCTTCATTGATAAAAAAAAATTATAATATGATCAATTTAAATAGCCAAACTATTTGCCTCCGGAATTTCCGTTTGTTACTTAGACATAATGTAGTTAGTAACTTCAATGTTATGTGCGAATTGTAAGACCATAATAAATTTGTTGACATTCGGATCCGGTCAACCGGGTTCTTTGAATCCCAGAACTGCAGATAACACAAACAAAACGAAAAATAGAAGAAGCAAGGTAAATAAGAAGAAGAAAAGACAAGCTTTACGTGGTTCGGCCTTAGGAATTGGCCTACATCCACGGCGCCTGCTCCGGTGTAGAGAGACAATCACTGTTACTATGAGTTTTCTGGTTACAGCATGAGAGGGAGACCAAGATCCCCTTACAAATGAGTTTAAACTCCTATTTATAGAGAAATAGGCAGTGCCACATTTATAATATAATAGAAATTAATTAATTACATTTTTTCAAAACTGACACCCATTAAATGCTGAGTCAAATCCCATGAAATCTGGACTTGACTTAGTAGTCGTGTGTTTCTTAATTTACGTTATTACCATTCAGAGAAAGACTAGATGTAGGTCAAGTAAAAAATCGCTTCTGCTCCGAATGGGCTGGAGCTCGTTTTGGGCGAGCTGATGAGCTGATGGACGAGCTCCTGCTGAGAGCTGATGGACGAGCTCATGCTAACCAGTTGAGTCTCTGCCTGCTAGGCTGGTTTATTAGATAATTTTCGTTAGGTTTTTACCAGTCTATTTAGGTAGTCCAAAAAATACCTATAACAAAACTATTGAAATATTTAATAACATTTAAAAATATATATATATAATAATTGGAGTAGTATGATATATTATGACCTATGAAAAACACGAAATACTTTGGGAAAAAATAAAGTATAAAATATATCCATGGAACTGACCTAATGGGCTCACTTGTATGTATGGCCTGGAGGTTATGTTGGGAAAAATGTGATTTTAAATGGTAATTGGCAATTAAAATCTAAAAAATCAAATTATCATTTAAGCAAGATATGCGTTTTTAGGGCTATGTTTGGAAAAGCTTTTCTCAGAGTTTTTAGTAACAACGATCCTTCATAAATAGAGTTTGAGTAAATATTGTTGATAGTCAAGTCAATGAGTAAAACCTCTTTTGATGAAGTAAATAGTTTGATTGTTCAATTTTAAAAAATTTTATGTTGTTAATTTATTAAACTAAATAAGGTATAAGAATTAGAGTTTAATATATTTATTAAGGTTTTTATTTTAAAAATTTACACTGTAATTGTAAAAGAAAAAATTCCCCCAACAAGCCATTTAGTTAGGGCTACATTTAACAAACCAACAAGGTCCAAGAGTCCAATTCAGCAAAATCGCCAATTTCTATCCACTACATTCACCTAAACACACCTCTATCCAGATGACACCCACGACTATGAAATGAGTTTTAACAATATGATACCACTTATTATGTCATATAATATGAATATGATACCACTTATTAGATAAACTTTAATAGATAAAAACCTATATCAAAATCTAAATATTCATATTAAATCATTAATAATTATTATAAATAAGACATATCTGAACTCATATAAACAAACTTGAATAGGATTTAATATTTCACAGTCAAATCTCCTTAGTTACTTTATAGTCATCTTTTTGAATAAGAAAGGAGAAAAAGAGCAATATATTTTTTTGATTTGATTTGAGGATCATAACCCTAATAATGTTATTTATATACTAATATAATTTGGTTTTCATTAACCCTAATTAATTAGTATCGAGTTTCTACATACTAAAACTCATACCCAATAGATATCTCTAGAGTCAAATTAATAAATCACTTATTTGATCGTATTAAAATCTTATAAGTTTAAATATTTAAAATATGTGGATACTATCACTCATAAATATGATTTACACACTTAATATATAAGTACAACAATATCAAAAATTTGAAAATAAAACCATTACTATAAATACATAATATAATATCAGTATTACCCTTATAATTAAAATAAATTTACTTGATCCACATATTTTACTCGTAAACCACTTAAAAGTGTGTTAATAACTCCCAGTTTAAAACTTACATAATTGTGTTAGTTGAAATATGCATAAATATTTATTATATTTCGTTTGAACATAAAGAGGAACTAATTATTATTATTATTATCACTGTTATTTTGCAAGTACATGTCATAACTGGATTCTTACACCGAATAACTTGGCATCACACAAAATTCCAGTTGCGGATGGCTGTTCCCTCTACAAAAGATCCAACAAGACTACATTACATGCTATTTAGTGTTGTAGGTCTCTTTTAGCACGTAAGATTGGATTGTATTATTTTAATAAGATTGGATAAATTAATTTTATGATGTGTTTTGTGTAGTATGAGATTGGATTATAAATAATATTGTCAATTATTTGGTGTATTATAGAATTAGATTGGATAAAAAATAATTATGTATTATATCATTTTAATAAAATAATATAATATAATATTTGAATTATTTTTTGAAAAGTAAATCTATTTAAAATTAATTTTTAAGATAAATTATTTTAATAAAATATATAAAAACAAAATTTAAAATTAATTTAATGTTTTGCATCAATAATATAAAGAAAGAAAGAAGATCAAAAAGAAAAAAAGAAAAGTTTTTTTTTTTTTTTTTAAAAAAAAAAAATCCTATGCTAGTTAGATAAGTTAACCTAATGGAACTGGATCACGAACACACCAGGGTCCATGAATTTTCTTGATTTCATCCTATGATGCTTGAATCAAGTCCAGAGTAGCGAGCATGAGGATGTAGTTATAATCTTTTAGCGTAATTTGTAGAGGAATGAAGCAGTGCACGACATCTTATTGATTTTTAGAGATGAAGTGGTCATTCTATCTAGTAGGCCAAGAACAGAGTTGCAGTCTAAGAGAAATGCGGGTTGCTGCCAAGTCAACATGGATGCCACTTTGCTGCTGCTTTTTTTCATTTTCTTGAAATAGGGTGCCCGCTGTTGGAAATTTAGAAATAGTCATTGCCTCTTGTTGAAAGAGTTAAAGAAAGCTCATTTATCACCACAGTCGACTGAACCTATAGTTATTAGAAATACTTACATTAACTACACATTTTGTTGAATTTAAACTTAAAATAGAACTAGTGTTCAATTATCAAACGATATTTTTTTCTTAATTAAAGGTTTGGTTAAATAACAGAGGTGCACTTAACAGAACTATTTTACGGGAGTTGCATTGACACGATATATAACATAAAGCCTAGGATAGTCGCACCTCACCAATATTACCATGACACTCTTTTTATAAAAAAGCATTGTTGAACGATAATCTGATGCATTATAAAATGCCTATCAAGAGTCGGATAACATTGATGATGTGCCATTGCCAATAAGGCAATAACCAATAAAGCAATAACACAGGTGAATGCCTTGTATAATCAAATGCCAAATACGACGAAATATATACCGGCCTCAAAAGAGCCCATAAGCAACATTGCTCAAAGGCCCAATGTTGGAACTCCTCAAATGGATCCAATCTGGTGTTCCAGGCCCAGGGCATGCACTGTAAAAACAATGTGAAAACAAAATAAAAAAGAAAGGTGTATGTACAATCAACACATAAATAGGACTAGTTTCAAAAAAATTAAAAAAAAAATAAAAAATCAACAGGACTTGCCACTTTTAACTTTAATTGCAAAACTATGTTGCTATAACATATTCATGATGCATGGTAACAGCAGAACGGATCATCAATTTTTTCGCCTAAAACACATTCAATGTTCATGATTTGTTGGTAACAACAAGAAAAGACCTAACAGTCCATTATTAATGATATTAATATCATGGAACCTTTCAATTCTCAATAAAATATAAGATGGGCAAAAGATCTCAATATCAATGGGACAGCCGATAATGATTTAAGATCCAAGCGAACTCACTTTGATGGTGTCTATAGATTTACCAATTATGTAGCCTCACGTCTGCAAGTCATTTTGACTTATAAGCCTTGTAGATAAGAGGAAAACAAAAATGACGCGATGTAAAGAACATGTTGTTTGTCTTTTGTTCGACTGGATGAGAATTAAATTACTTTCATTTTCCTTTTCCAAAAGGTCAATAGAATGGATAAGATGAAGTTGGTACAGGATAACCTCTCACACTTACACTGTAAATGTTGTGAATTCGAATTATTTTCTTTTCTTGAATCTTGAATTTGTTGAAATATTTTTTTAAATAAATAAAGTTGATCAAAGTTGTTTTGGGATTTGATGATATTAATTATTATACAGATCATTCGATAATTTATCATTGTAAACGAAAGACATATATTCCCAAAAAAAAAAAAAATCTTTACACGTTGAAAAGCTTAAATAGGGAAACTTAAACTTTTACAATTAATATGAGTTGAACAAATGCATAGCAATTGAGCTAAAAGAAAATGTGCAATTAAAATACTTTTTGAAACATAAGGGGTAAATTTATTATTTTTTTTAAACAATTTATTTATTTTAACGTTTGCATTTCACATGTTTAATATTTTAATGCTTATTATAAAGGACCGGCCAAATAGTACTTATCAACGGGCACTTGTTTTGATTTAGTTAAACAATTAATAATTATAGCCTGATGAGAAGTTTTGAGATATAAATTAATACATTTCCATAACGAAATGAAATTTTATTATTCTTTAAGTGCTGAATTAACTGTTGTATTTGTACCCAAAGGTTTTCTAAAATGTTTAATTAAACATGTGTTATTTTCTTTAGTTTTACAAATCTTTTTTTTTTTTTTTTTTTAAGCTAACACTAAATAGATTAGAAATCTACTAGAACATGTCGAATTCAATAAATACTTACATGGATTGAATACCTAATCTCATAAAAAAAAAAACTTACTCTTTGATGATTGAATACCTAATCTCATAACAAAAAAACGTACACTCCATCAAAGGAAAAAACTCCTCTTATGTATTTGTAAAATTTACTTTGATGTTACCTAAATCTCCACCACTACTTGAACATGCATCATTTTTTTTTTTCATCGATTTTTTTTTTTTTTAAGCTCACAGTGAACAAATTAATACTTTCTTACATGGATCGGACATTTCATAACTGAAAAATATCTACTCCCACAAAGATGAAAAACTCTTTGTATATGTTTGTAAATTCTCATGGTGTGGATGTACAAAACCACTTAATACTCTTGACAACAAGAATTTGCATTCCATTTTAGATTGAGCTAATTCAAATATTAGGTCAATATCATGTCATCCAATAGTTTAGTCATAGTTAACACAAGTAGGGGCTTAGAGCATTTCTAATACTCTCAGGTATGTCACATACAAATAATAAATATTAAGTCAAACTAAATCTCTCAAATGCAATTATCAATATCAAGCTTAGGTGACATAAAAATATATATATATATATATTGTCAATATGACTATGTACTTTCAGAGGGTATGTTAGATATTAAATCAATAATTATTTAATTTTAATTTTTAAATTTAATTAAAAGTAAAAAAATCACGGAAGTATTAAATAGAAAATATGGAAATATTTAAAGGAAATACATGGAGATATTAAATGAAAATATATGGAAACATTAAAAAATAAATTTTCCATTTGATTGTCTATAAAATAATGTCTATGTCATGTATAAAATAAATTTCTTAATATCGATGATATGACATTTTTTTTCAAAATATAATTCATAGGAGCATTAGAGATGCTCTCAACTACTATACATGACATGCATTGTTATAAATGTAAGTACAAGATTTCTATTTCCTTTTAGATTTTAATTTTTATGAATCATTAAATTTGAATCTAACAAGTCAATAATTGATTTTCATCATTGTAACTACACAAAACCTGTACAGCAGTAAACCTATTATCATGAAGAAAATTTTATTTCAAAGCTTCTAAGAGTCGTTGTCAATTTAACTATTACTCTTGGAAAAAAAAGTTCAATACTCTATCGGAGAAGAGAAAAGAAATTTGTGCATCTTTTAGAAATGTGATAGAAAAAAAGTTAGTTGAAATTGGGATTTTATTAGCATTATCACGATAATTATTATAATTTTTTATCAGGCCATGATTGGTTATTTCAAACATGGAGATGTATTATTATTATTGTTGTTGTTGTTATAGTTGGATCAATGTAATTGGGTCCAACTTATGATGTTGATATCAATTTTTAATATAAGGACGAAAAAAAAAAGCAGGGAAGCTAGAGTTGGGGGTTGTTTTCCAACCTATTTGCTGGAAATGCAAGGAACAAAAGGAAAGAAAGGCAAAAGTAGATTCCCACTTCACATGTCATGTTTTAGCATGTTTAATTTGTCTTCATCATTACCTTAAACTAAACACATTTATTCAATTATTAATTTAATCACATCATTCAATTTCCTATATGTATTGCTTCATGTCTAGTGGATTTCAGCTGTACTTCTTTTTCCTTTCTTTGGCTGCACTGGGGCCGGCAAACCCTTTAGATTTCCTTTGCTTCACAGAACCATCACCACATTTTACTTCAATCTTTGTTTTCAAGTAATACCACAACTTTAAGAAAAGATTTTTGTGGAATTGTTATACTATCTCAATTCATTTATGATTGAATCTTCATTTAAAAAGGTGAAAAAAAAAAAAAAAAAAAACCTTTTGGTTCATCTATATCAATAAAATAGTAAAAAAAAAAATCTCAATCTTAAGAACTTTATTTTGTCAATGATAACATGGATAATAAGAGGACAAAATAACAAAGCACTAGCTTTCTTTCTTTCTTTTTTTTTTTTAATTATTATATAAATAAGTAGTATAAAACTACTTCCTCTAATCTCTCTCCATAATCCACGTATCTTTTAGATATTTTTGTAAACCTTTATTAATCAATAATGCTACCTTGAGTTCAGATTTTCTCCTACTACCGTAATCTTATTTTTTTTATCTTATATCTTTTTATAAATTTAAATGATACATAAAATAGAAATTAATTAACAATCTTAATTGCTCATTATTATTATTATTTTTATGTTGATGCATATTTAGATTATATAAACTTTAGAAAAAATACTATTAGAATATCAATTTAGTAAAAGTAAGATTATTGTTCTCATTAAAATGTGAGCTAAAAGTACTTCTTCTTTTTTCTTTATAAGATTTAAAGTTCCTTTAAACTCTCTCCAAAATCCTCCAAACTTCACTTATCTTTTAGGAGTTGTATCCCTTTATTCTTAAACAGTGTTTTATGAGATGAGGTCCTTACTGAAAAAAAAAATAATAATAATTTACAATCAGATTTGAAATTGATAAAAACAAGGAAACAATTAAGTTCGAAAGATACCCTGGTGACCAAAGATTACATAGACCAAAAATAGTGGAACAATAATGAGACCTATGTGGACTAGATTGAGAGTGTACGGGCCAAATTGTAGATGTAACACCCTCACCACCAAATAAAAAAATCTAAACACAGCAAGAAGCCATTTTATTACGGCAATCAGTCATGTGGACCTTAAGGGAAGATCAGGAAATTAGGCGGCCAATAGAAGAGGGCCCACGAGAGGAGACACCTGCTCAATCAAAGAGAGAGAGTTGCTGAGGAATCAATCATCAAGTTGAAGGGGGGAGAGCAGAGTAGGAAGTCATAAAGGACATTTATTGCATAACAAGAAAAAAAGAAAGAAACAAAAGCACGGTAAAAAGGAAAGAGGAAGCCTAAGGGCAAGAGGGTGGTGAGTTGAGGGAGGGGAGGAGGAGATAAGCATGGAGAAGTTGAGTTTCGTCCCAAAACAGAAGGCTAATGGGTCCCTTGTCATGTTGTTGGGGGTCACTGTTGATACATATCTGCCTGTCATCACTTGCCATTAATATAATTAGTAATTGTGTTTTGTTTTAAACTCTCTATGGAAATAAAATAGAATATATAATCAATATGGTGATTGGTTAAAGTAGATTAAAAAAATTGGTCAAAAGCTCATCATCTCTTATCTGAGATTCTGTTCTTGTGTGGTGGTGTGTGATTGGGAACCAAAAAGATTATCTAAAGTTGCTTTCTTCCTCAGAGCATCTTCACAGAGATGTATGCATCTATGTTCACTTGTCCACACACAAATAAAACAAAAGCAACATGAACAGTAATTTCTCAGTAAAAGAGGGAGAGAGAGAGAGAATAAAAAGGGAAGACTTAATTCATGGGAGAGGAGCGGACTGTACACAGTATTTGCAACTTGATCACTTGAGTTCTCAGCTGAGGGTCTAGAAAGGAATTTGCTCTGGGTTGATGGAGAAAATAAAAAGCAACAAAAAGGGCATTATTATAGATTAGTCCCCATCAAAAGTGGAAGATGAACTTGAATATGAAAAGAAACTCAACATAGAAAATTGAGAAAACAGAAAAAGTTGGGGAGAAGCTAAAAGCTCCTTAACCTGAAATTTAAAAGGTCCCAATTGTGTTGAAACAAAAAAGATGATACAATACATCAAGCACAGATCAGCTGTCTAGTAAATTGACATTCATTAAGTTATGTGAAAAGAAAAGCTTCTTTTTTAAGGGGGAGACAGAACAACACAACACAAACTCAACTCAACCGGAAATTAACACAAACATGCTTGATTTCAATTAGATCCACAGTTACACAGTTACAATGAGATAAGAGATTTTGGACAATTATTTTCTCCAAGAGAAAAAAAGTGAGTGGAGAACTGGCGACAGTTCAGTGATACAAAGTAAGTTACAGAATCTAACCATGTTCTACTACCTCTCAACACAACTATAAAAATCCTTCATTTTGCCATCATCATCATCATGCAAAAGAATTAAGAAAGAAGAAATATGTCTCTCAAACAGGCCTATTTCTTTTGTGGCCAGCTTTTCCATCTGATTTCAAACCACCACTAGAATCCCCCTCAGAGGACACATCCATTGATTTGGTGAAGTTACTGGAAAGATCAGCGTATAGATCAACCACTCTCCTTATGTTGTTGTTGAGCTCCCTAATTAGACCCACATTTCTGCTCAGGTTGTCAGGGATCTTTGATTCATGGTTTTGGTTTATTTCATTGATCAGTAGCCTATTCTGATCCAAGATATCCTGTACCTGCACAAAACTCTTTTGAAATGTCTGCAAGATCTTGCCATCAATCTGGGTACCATTGCCAAGCCCTGAAAATGTGTCACCCTCCATTATTCCTCCCTTTTTCTTAGTCAGAATTCTATCAAATCAGAACCAGTCCTGCATCAACAACAAACAAAAAGAAACAATCACAATATTAGAAACACAACAAAAGATAAGACAGCACAGTGTTGTTTAACTATTTACATCCTCCTTTTTTTATTTTATTATTTATTTATATAAATACCCATTAATCATATCATATCTTCTCCACATTTGTGCATATGAGACAACTGCTGAAGTAGAAATCATGACCACCATGAGCTATCAACTAACAACCATGAATTATTATTATTATTATTATTATTGTTATTGTTATTTATGATGAGATGTGAAAAGCAGATCCCATTTCCATAAAAGGGAACCTTTTTTAATGTACTCAGAACATACCCACCTAAAGCACAGAGTTTCAAACAAGAATCTCAAAGACCCAAAAAAAACTTTGGTCAATGATGCAGCAACAAATAAGCCCATCAGAGTACCAACTCTCTGCACACACACCCATTATTAATCTTCACAAGCAATTAAATCCCAAACAGCAACTCATTATTCAAACTAAATGTGAACAATACCATAAACCCATTCAATAATCCAAAAAGATATTTTCTTTCATACCCAGAAAAACCATGTCCAAATTGGGAATTCATTCAAAAAATTCTCAATCCGTACATTAAAAACTACAGTTTTGCAACTTTAATTTACTGAATTTAAAACTAACCAAAAAAAAAAAAAAAACCACACACACACACACAAAATTAAACAACAAAAACCCACATCAAAACTTTAAATAAAACAAAAGAAAAAATTATATACAATAAAAATTATAAAAACAACACCAGAAAACCAATAAAAAAAGATAAAAGATAAATATATATATACACACACCAAATCCATGAACTCTTCAAAGTCCATAAAAAGAAACAACAAAATATTTTTTTTTGGTTTTATTTTATTGAAGCTTCTTGGTTTTTATTAAAAACTTATAAATGTTTATAGTAGTAATAAAAAATCGTACCTTGAAAATCTGGAACATTATATTCTGCGAGAAGACAGAGGATTGGAAGAGGAAGACGAGGATTCCCGAGGAACAGTAAAAAAGATCGGCGATTCAACCGAATCTGCGGATTGAGAAGTCTGAATTATGAGAATTTAGAGAGAGAAAGGATGAGGGAGAAAGAGAGAGAGAATATGTAGATTTGACAGTCTCGCTCGGACCCCTCTGTGTCTAAATGTTTTTAGCTCTCTTCTTTCAATATATATCCCACCTGGTATTTTCTCTAAATATTTTTTATTCGGATTTCTTTTTTTCTTTTTTTTTTTTAAATTTCTTTCTCGTATGATTCCATGTGAGAATTGCTTGTGTGTTTTCACTCGTATCGAATTCGGGGCATGCCCTTCCACCTTTCCCAATATGGCACGTGGCATCTGATTAATCATATCCAATTTGCTGTCCGAGAATCAGTAAATATTTCAAAAATATGGGAAAACACTAAAAAGTCCCTTCAACTTTATCATAAAAACTCTTTAAAAAAAAAATAAAAAATTTATCATAAAAACAAAACTTCTTTGCTAAATCCTTATCCATAGCTTATGGATAGTTTGTTGATGGGTTGGAATCCCATCATTTGTTTTTATTGGATGAGTAAATATTTCTCGATGTTATATAAAAGAAATTTTTAAATTCAGAACACGTCAGATAGATTTTATTTTAATAATTAATTTATAATTATATAAAATAATTAAAAAATATTTACATCTCCTTTTTTAATAATATGTGAAAAGGGTATATCAAATAACAAATATTGTATTTTGATTATTATATCTAGAACTTTTTTTTACCTATACTTAGATTATGATATATTAGTCTCCTTATTAACACCATCGCAAAATATTTAAATTTTAGATGATGTGTCAATTTAATATAATTTACATAGTTATGTAATACTTGATTATGGAATTGAAAACATTTCACAAATTTATATTAGGAAACGATTTTAGAACTCGTGTGGTCCTAGTATGCAGTCGTACCATGATTGATTTGATGTTCAATTGTTCATACATATTTTTCTCTCCCCTCTCAAATTTTGTTTTGACTTTTATGCATCACAAAAATAAAAATCTGTTGTATAAATTGGCCTTTTTGAGTTTTGTTTAATAAACTTGAGTATTTAATACAAGTTATCGAAATTGATAGGAAACTTACAACAAAGTGTTCAATTTGAACCCAAGCAAAATGGAAAAAAGGGAACAAACCAAAAAATAAACAAAAATAAAATCTGACAGCATGAAGACTTCTTGGATACACCATATCAAATTTTTTATATACAAAATCAAATCTTCAATCTTCACTTAGATTGTGACATTGAGTTTTGTCAAAACCTTGTATGTCTCCAGGTAAAACCACCAATTTCGGACACCAGATTTTGCCCATATATTTAGTTTCATTATTGCACTAACATTAAATTAAATTCAATCTGATTGTAAGTTATTATTATTATTATTTTGCTGGGACAACCTCAAGGATCATCCAAAATCAAACAAGATTTGATTTTGTAGTATGGTTTGAGAAACGACTCTCATATCGGAGGGAGCAACCCACATATAAGTGGGAAAGAAAGTCCACACAAGATAAAGAGATAATCTACATATTTTTATACGACGGAATACCATCTTTATTGATAATAGAATTTGTGACTTTAAGGCACAAAGATTAGTAACCTAAAGACACAAAGACCAGTGACCCGACTAATGGCGCCACTTATCTTCTCTAATTATAAGTTATGTTTTGGACTATATACTCCTATAATTGGAATTAGGCAAAGGTAATTGAGATGGGTAGGTTATTTTAATAAAATACAAAATGAATATCTTTAAATACTATTATATAATGAAGATATATGATTCCATTTTAATTAATTGTATATGACCAAATCAATGATGTAAAAGTGAAATGACTAAATATTGGGCGGTTTTTTAAAGTCAATATAAATTTAACGAGATAAAGGAAGCCCAAAATAAAAAGAAGAAGACGAAGAAGAAGAGAAGAACATTGGACTGCCTTCAATTGCCCAACAAAATCTGGTGGAAAAACACCAGAATGATTTGAGGTAGAGGAGACGAGGAAGAGATGAGGTGTTAAAGTGGGGGACGTGTAAGGAGGGGGGCAAAATGGTCAATTCAAAAGATGGATATTGGTTTGGCCTGCACCAAGTCCGCCCGCGGATCTTCGTTTTGGCCGAGAATGGGAAGTTCGATATAATTTAAAAGGAATCCCCAACAATAAAATCTTGCGAACAACTGTTCTTGCCCAATGAAAGGTGGACGCGTGCACGGTGAGGCTCGGGAGATCTGCAGGTTCGGATTCAAACCTGCTGAGGTGACCGGATTTCGTAAGAAGCTGATGCTGTGGGACCCAGAACCAGTATCACGCCTTTAATGCTGTAAAAAAAAAATGAAAGGGGCTTGTACATGTGAGGCGCAGCATTAACTTAATATAATTCCGGACACGCTATACGACGTTCATGTTTTCCCTGTCCGACGGTACTACCTACTCCTACGGACATCCTTAACCGTCCCTAATTTTTTTTTATTCTTATTTATTTTGATTTTTGTGCCAAAATTATATTTTATTTGTTATTCTAATTTTCTAAATTTTTATTCTTAATTATTTTGATTTTTATGTGGACATTATATTTTATTTATTATTCGTATATTTTCACGTGATTATGAAATGCAATATTTTCATAATTTACTATTTAAAAAAGCAATCTATTCAATCGTAGCATAATTTTTATATATTTTTATTGGATTATGACATCATTGGTGTTTACATTTACTTTTTTCTTTTTTTTTGTAATAATTTTAATGCAAAATTTATCCATTTTATTTAATTGATATAGAAGCTTTTAAGAACAAATATTATGTACTAATTTTGGTCTAAATAAATCTGGTGGAACAATATATAAATTGAGTGGATTATAATCTCCAATTATGTAATATTTCTAAAATACAATTCAAAACTATGTGAAAATACATCCATGTTGTCTTGTTTTAAAATTTTATATTATCTTAGTGTTTTGATATATACTGATTGGTATAGTGTGGTTAATTATAGCATTCTAAACTTTTGATGACATCTATATGATTAAAATAATTGATAGATATAATTATATGAAAAAATTTATAAATTAGTAAACGCATAAAAGAATCATATAAGTCATTGCATTTCTAATAGCTGTATTTAATTTTTATTTAATCTACATATTTTTAAAAAGTAAAAACAGGAGTCAAGCAAGATCCGAAAGTCTATATAGATAATAGACGGGGTGAGAAAAATGAAGGGCACCCGTTGATTATTAGGATAGTAAATGGAGTCGGTCAATTAATGTAAGGACATGGAAATTGCTCATGGTTGACTAACCTTCAAAATCATGGGCCATGCATATTATTATTAAATGAAAAGTACCAATCGCAGGGCATCTTAGTCAAGTTAAGAGAATCTGGTTGGGCCTCATTAACAATATATAAACAAAACAATACGCTTTCGCTTTCGGGGTTGCTTAACAGTTTTACATTTTATGGAGAAATTATACACTACTAATCCGTGCACCACAAGCAGTGATGGTGTTTGTTTGTTTAAGTAATTTGATTAGAGGTCCCGATGATGCCAATGATTATCTGTAATCTCCACGAATTGTTTTCTCAACGGGAGACATTTGGCCGGCAAATGCTTCAGTTTCCACTGACTAATCACTAATTGTACACCTTTCATATTTTATGTTCACTTAATACGATTTTGATACATTCATTTTTGTTGATGTCTTCTTTTTTATGTTTGTAAGCTGAATTGGTTTTGATTTAATTAATTGGTTTGTATGTCTTGTATTATTTTAATCATTGCGATGGGAAAGACCGACAGAGAGAGAAATTGTTTTTTTTTTAAAAAAAAAAAATTCAATGCAAGAAAATGAAATATCACCTTAATTCGAAGTGATTACTTAATCTAAGCAAATCAGTGATGACACTGGGTCAATTCAACCATGAAATACGAAAGGCTAGACTTAGATGAATATTAAGAAGGGACAATGAGTACTCTTTTTATCGGTGTTTGTAAATTTTGTTACAAAAATATCTTCTACCCTCCCAAATATATTCTTCATGTAATGGAACACAAAATTTATCAAGTTTAAATAAAGACCGATACATATAAGATCAGACATTAATGTGCTTTGTAAGGTAATGTTAAATATATATTTAGATTTATCATCATGAATTACTATTTGAGCACTATGATTTTTTTTTTTTTTCATAATTGTAAAATAATTTCTCATAAAAACGGAATAAAATAAGATACAATTACTTTTACAATATGAACAAAAAAATAACCTTCATAAAATTTGTAAAACATATTTGGTGAGACTTGAATTTTCCACGTTAGAATAGATATGAAGATGTAAAATCATCACTATTAAAAGTGAAAGTGATATGATATCAATATGCGTAGATGATACAGTCTTTTAATGGATAAGAAAATATATGATTATCCATGCTAGGAGTGAATGTGCTATTAACATGTGTAGTTGGTAGTGTATTTTAAAATTGAACGTTATAATTTTATATCACACCGTTAATTTTACTTAAAAAAAAGGCAAAAAGGCCAATACCTTTTAAATAAGTCATGAGATCCTGATCTAAGACTTACTCTTAATTTATCATGTTTTATCATTAAATTATTACAATATCTTTAAAATGCATATATAAAATATAATATAATAAATATCACAATCTTCAATGTAAGTGTCTATCCTTAAAACTATTCGTCGTTGTGTCATCTAACATCTTCCACAAAAATACGTATATATTTTTGTCCGATAGTCTGATCCAATCCAATAGGAAATAAGCAATAATTGTAGGAAAATGAAAAAGCAAAATTAAAATCACTCAAATCGTTGTCGTGTCTGTCCTTTGTCACGTTAAAATGAAGTTACCTCCTCATCCTAACATTTCAATTCTGGAATCTCAATCAAGTCCAGTTTGAACCTCTGACTGTATAAGAGCTAGCAGTGAATTGAATTAATTGGTGTAAGGTACGTGAAAATAACCTCATAACGCAAATATCTTCGGTGATTTGGTGTATGGTCAAAAGACAATAGAGATTAACTACCTCCATTTCTGACGTGATGTTACAGAACCAAATAACATAAATCAGTCCTTTTGAAATCAAGATCATGCCAAAATGACAATTAAGACCAGTTAATTTACAGATTAAATACATCTTTGGTAATATTTATTAAATTTGTTTACATATGTATACGATTTAAAAAATAAATCAAGAACTTCAATTTATTGCTAAAATCTTTAAAAATTTTAATTTATTTTCCACCTATGCACTCACACAAACACATTCACACAAGCACATGTGCATGCAAACACACACACACACGTATACACACGCACATGCTCAACCGCTAATTGTAAAGTAATTTGAAATCAATATTCAGATGTTTATCATAACCTATCAAGATTATATAAAAACATATGAGATTTAAAATCTACTTCCATAATACCAACATCAGGAGAAATAATCTATTCCCTTAATATGAAGAAAAAACCATCCACATGTATTATGATGAGATTGAAAGTACGAAAAAATTACATTAACCATTTGAACTATAGACAAATATGCTCTTATAGCACTTGTTAAGAACACACACACATACACACACACATATATATATATATATATATATATATGCCTTTGGAAACCAAATCAAAGTCTTAACTCCAATATGTTGGATAATTTACTAATGGAAACACATCTTCTAGCCTTTTATTTGATCAGCTAAATTATAGATGTATAGAATTTTCACAAATCAGAGTTTGAATTCAATAGATATCTGCATATTGCAAATGTGTACCTTTTTTTCATCTATTTTAACATTGATTTATGACTTGGATCCTCTTGCAAGCTAAACTTTACCTAAACTATTTTTAATCTTGAGATACATACACTTTACAATTAATGAATAGTTGAAATTTAGTTATTTTTTCACTTTTACGTATTCAATAACTAATCATATGTTTTAGAAAGTTCAAGAAAAAACTTAGCTTAGGACATAATTTCCATATATACTTGAACATATTTTAAAAATGTCTAATTATGTAAAAGTTGAATCTATTAGTTCTAACAAGTGCTGCATTTTTTAATCTATTAACTATCATTATTATCTTTATCTTACTGTATTAATTCCAGCATATTAGTTGCCAATAAGATCGTCATTTAATTTTTATAGACTTGTTTTTTTTTTTTAACAAAAACTCTTTCTCTTAAACTCTACAGAAAAAAAATATATTATTTTAATATACATGATCATAAAAAAAAAATGATATGTATCGACAAAACAAAAATATTTTGATGTATAATATAAATCAAATAAAATATGGAAAAAAATGATAATTTGTCCTATTCATTGTTTTTTTTTTTTTTTGACTCATTTTTTTTTTTTATTAAAAATTCAGAAACCTTTTATAAACCAACCCCCAAGGGAAAAATACACCAAGGAATGGCAGCTTTTATAAACCTTTTTTTTGACTCATTCATATTTTGAGTACTCAATAAACAGACTAAAAAGTGAAGTTCAAATTTGGCAGCTCGAGTGGAATGAGGCAATAATAATAGTAGTGACAAAAAATGAAGATTTCAGGGTAAAAGTTAGAGTAAAAAAAGAGGTGCAAATGAACAGAAAAGAAGGCAGCGACGCAGGCTACTGCCACAATGGACGCTGTCCGACATATTGTCCTAAAAAACACTCTATTTTTATAGTTTCCTCTGCCACCATACGTTACTCTTCTCGACACTTAGGCACAACCCCCTCCAACTTTATTTTTTTTTTTTTAGCTTTGTCATTTGTTTTCTAAATTCTAATACCAATCTCAGCAATTATTGCTATTTTTTGAGGCCGGTGAAAATCATTAAAAGGAGACAATTTGTTGATTATAAATATCCTGTTTTTAGCAGTTCACTCCTAATATCAATAATTATCCCTCATAGAGTTGAAATTTTATATTTGCTTACAAAATTCTAGCCATTGACTTCATTGTATCATAACATACTCCTAATCCATTCGTTATCATTTTTTTTTTAAAAAAAATATATAAGTAAAATAAATGCATATATAATTTTCGTCCAAAGACATTTTATCCCATAATTTTCTTGGCAATCTATCAATCAATAAGGTTTTGTAGGTTCTCTCTCTTCCTTTTATCTCACTCTGTTGAGCCACTATGTGTCTGTAAACAATGATATAATGAATACGTAACATTGTAACGGGAGGATTTCAAAGAGTTTGCTGAGAAGGTCAAGACATAACCACCATTAACAAAGGATGCAGATAAACTGACTTTGTACGCCTTTACAAGCAAGCAAAAATTGGAACAGTCGTACAAGTAGTACCACTTTTTTTTGCTCCATGTCTCACTTTGTCGATTTGTATACAAAATAAGTAAATTCATTATAAGTATATGCAGATTGTCCAGGGATTTTTAGTCCGACAGAAATAGCAATTTCAAGAATTTAACCATTCTCACGGTCAGTTATGAAAACGATGTTCCACTGCCGAAGATTATAATATCAAGACAATAAGAACAAGAAAAAAAAAGGGGGGTGACACAGTTTCTAGGCAACGAAAATGAGAACTTGAAAGTATCGCAACGGTTGTATTGCTTTGAGAGCGCAGTTCTAGTAGTTATGAAAAAAGCAAAAAATTAGCGTATGATTACTATATATTTTTGAGAAGGTTATAAAGCTGAGAGATAATGGAAATCTCGATTACACAGATGTCCATATTCTAAGGTGGAGCTCTATGCTTTGTGCTACTTCTGTATGTTAACTCCACCACAAAGTTTTCACTCAGAGTTTCACCTTCATTACAGTTTATGTACAGTAGTCCAATGTCGGATCTAGCCTGTACCCAAATGTCCACTAGGTCCTTTAAAGTCACAGTTGGGATTAATAAATGACCACAACACAAGAGCTCCACCTGCATAGAAAATTTGGAACCAATTATGAGACATGCAGAGAGAAAGGGTACTCAAAAGCCAAAAACAGAAATTGATGGTTCTGGAATATGTATTAGATGCAAGTAAAAGCCATTCTCATATTCAGAGTCAAAGAGATAACTGATAGGTTGTGACATAAATTGCACAAAAAATATATAACTTCTCCCAAGTATACAAAGGAATTTCACTAAGCCCAAATGATTTGTTAATTTCACATAATTCCGACAATTAAAAAATCATTCACAAGCTCAATAAAGTGCTAATCACAACATACTCAGGACATAGGCCTCTTAGTATCCCCATTTCAATACATCATATTTCGAGCTAACATTTATTCAAATCAGTTTCTGGAATCTTGAGAAATTATGTTGTGATTTCACACTTTTCCAAAATGCTTACAATTCTCTATTATACCCAAACAAATTATCCAGATCATGACATCATGTATTATTACAGAAAAAACAACCAGTAGTTGCTTCAAACTTATGGCAATAGGCTTCTTGAGAGACCAAATCGCAACCATGATGGTATGATCTGGACAGTATTAGATTTCCAATTAGTAAACACTTGAACAGTTGAACTTCAGTAATTTTAAGGAATAGTTTTTATGACTATGCAGCCAAGGACCTGTACCACTGCCAACTCTAAAATAGCCATAGTTTTTCTAATCACAAACTTATCTAAGCAATACTTGCTGCAAATTTACTAGCACTCACCCCATTAATATCACATCAAATGGCACAAGGATATTGACCATACACTTAGACACCACTACCCTACTAGGAATGTAAGAACTTACCTCGGATTCATCTTTGAGATTGAGTTTCTGCACCAGGTACTTGTTGACAAAAGACAATGTTAAATCTCCATTCCTGAAAACAAATGCAATTTTACAAGTGGCATAAAAGTTGAACAAAGACGGAATATACATACCTTTTTTTAACTGTTGAATAAAAGGATATTTGTCATTGACCAGAGAATGAATGGTGATATAGGTACATCCCAGCAGTCACAGATTACAACAGCTAAATATCATAAAGAAACCAAAGACAAACAATTATAGTTGCTAGTTATAAATTGTTAAAATCACACAGCTTAACAAAGTCTTGCCCACTTACCACACAGCTTAACAAAGTCTTGCCCACTTACTTTAAATAACTGAGCATGAAGAAATTTTTATCAGGCATCTAAAGTAACAGTTTTTAGGTGAGTAACGTAGCTTAAATGCATTTTGACACTACTGCCTCAGAAGCCTACCGAGCAATAATTGTGGTAAAGCAGTCATAAGACAATTTTAAAGTTTAATTCTCTTTGATAAGTATGATCTTCCACAATGTGCTGTGTGCATGAGCAGATATGCATTAAGTACTTACATGACTCTAATATAGGGCTTCTGTATTTGTGGTAAAGCAATCCCTGTCCTGCAAGGAACAGAGGAAAATTGATCTCTTACATGTACAAATATAAGTGTCTAGCAAAGCGCCTACATAAATTTTGATCATTAATTGAGCAGTTCCCTTACTGTTCTTCACTTGAGACTAGACAAAACCAAACAGGATGAAAAGCTTTATTAGGAATACTGTTTACTGGTGAAGCTTGATCACATTGTCTTCCTGGATCAAAGTATCTCCGAACTCCACCTTGACTGGATCTTTCCATTGCTATCATTCTGTTATCACTTTTTCGGCCAGACAAGGGGCAAGTCTTGCTTTTCATCTTCTTTGTCTTCTTCGTTTTTATAACACTTTTATTCTTTTTATCAACTGAAGAAGGTATTGATGCAATTTTACAAGTTAAAGTTCTGGTATTTTCATCCTCTTCACGGCATGACAGACCATTCTGGTCATGATCTTTATTTCTTACAAGGGAAGAATTAGCCACAGACCCGGACATAACAGAATCCACTTCATGCACTTCCATATCACATTTTATCTGCTGAAAAGTGCACAACTAGGTTGAAGGAGAATCGTTTGAAGCAAAAGAAAAGAGGTTAAAATTATATTAATGTAAAATACGGGACATTGGATAGAATGAAACCTTCTTCTTAATTGCTTTTGTTGAATGGTTTGAGCTATTACATAGAGTCTGATTCAGATCAATATTGAATGTCACAAATTCTCCATTATCATGATCTACTCTTTGGATGTCCTGTGGCATACTAACATTTTGAGGCAGTGCAATCTCCTCGGGTGCATCAAGTCTAGAAATTTTTGGAGCTACAATATTAACCGCAGGAGATACTGATAGATCATCCTGTCTTCTTAAAGTTTTTGATGGAAAAAATTGCAGTACAAGTTCACACAAGTTATGATCAGCTCTGTTAAGAAAATTGACAAATCAGTCGCTTAGAGAAGCTTCAATCAACAATAGCATGAGAACTGTGTTATCATTTGTATAACTTCATTAGCACAGGATATTTTCTTCCAACTTTGCTAATGGTGAATATTATAAAAGCATGAAAACAGTTTAAGCCCATAGAAGGAAAAAGGGGGAAAAAAATAAAGCAATGAAGAGCATGTTCCATTTTCATATAACAATTAATACAAGAAATCTAAATTTACCTTAAAAGTTGTTCTGGAAAAGAACCTAAGTAGGCTTTGCACACTGGGCAACAATTGTCCTCACTCTCTTCAAGATTTTGACATATACACTGTTTGCAAACTGCAAGGCAGAAAATCAGCAATTTGATGTATTGAAAAGTTGTGATACAGTATATGGATGGAGTTTCAATTAAATTTTCTGGGAAAGTTAAGGCATTCTGTAGAAAGAAAAAAGGAGATATTCTAGAAGAATGTATATTTGTCTCAATTCTTATTTACACAGCTAATGAATAATGATGCAGATTCTAGTTTATTTAGAAATCTGGATCAGCCAATCACAGCTTAATTTTACTAATTACTGATCATGCCAATCACAGCGATAAATGCGAAAATTAGTCCTTAGCAGCGCACTAAACCCTTTTGTCCAGCTTTGTAACATTCAAGAAATCCTAAACTGAGAAATTTAAAGAGCAAGACAGGAAGCAACCATCTTGGTATCTATAATGTTTATCATCAATCCGACATATCAAAAACTTAAACAGGGATTGAGGTCTGTTTGAAGCCGTGCAAGCACTGCACTGCCTCTTAACAGGTAGTCTATAGCTTATAGAATTTCACATTAAACAATAGAAACAATAGGAAAAACTTACAAGTATGGAGGCAGACACAAATAGTAGTTGCCTCCTTGTAAGGATTTGTGCAAAGAGGGCAGGTCAAGCAATCCACAAGCAATTTTTTTCTAACTTTAACATGATCATTTGCCATGTTAGATATTCTTAATTGTCTAACTTGAGATTTTCAATGCCTCTGTATTCTGTAGACTTCTACACAACTCCCTGCAATGTAAACAACAGAATCAAAAAATTCACAAAACCTTGATGTGCTTTTAGAGTATAATAACAACTTATAATGTGTCTAACAATTGTCAAATTAAAAGCCTGTCACATTGTTCAGCATAACTAGAAAAATAACACACGCACGCACACACAATGACACAAACAAAAGAGTCTAGAAATCAGAAAAGATAAAAGGCCTGAAAGAAAAGCATGAACTAAATAATGAGATGGTGCAATCAATAAATTACATGTGAGGAAAACCAATATATAAACAGAATGCTAGATGAGCTACGCATTGATAACACAAATTTGAACAGAAAGTTTGATTAGAGAACATATACACATATGACAAAAATGTCTAAACCAAAACCAAACAGAAAAAACAAAAAACAAATCGTTTTTGCAAAACCATAATCGAAAAAAAAAAATGGAAAAAATTTGTACCAAATGATTGAAATCGAGAAATCCCATTTGGTGACAGATGTCGAAGAAAGAGAAGAAGATTTCATGCAAAACAAAAGATAAGCCAAGGAATCAAGTAGTGCAGCAAAATGGGGACGCATTGATTAGCATTATTGAAGGTTAAGATATGGAAAAGCAGAAGAGAAGGAGCTCACACTACATTGGCTCGTTGACATAGTGATGTGTGCATAGAGAGAGGAGTCAGTGGCCTGAAATTTTAAAAGGGCAAAAAAAAAGTCGCCGTAGAAAGTGAAGGCGAAAGGCGAAAGGCAGCAATAAGTGTCTCAGAATTCTGGCATATTATGTGTTGTCGTCAGATCCGTTTCCTCCTGGGATTTGGCATCGTCTACTTTCTTCTACGTGGCGCCCATGCAGCCCTCTCTCTCTTTCCACTTTTACACGGATTTATTTATTTATTTTTAGATTTGTGGTTGTGAATGCTAGTAGAGGAAATTACTCACAACTCTTCGTATATTGACTTAATTACAACTGGGAACAAATGTAACGTTTTATTACGCTATCTTCTCCTAGACTAATGGAGTTAACTGGATTTAACTGTCAACGTTAAGACCATTAAGGGTAGTATTATCATTTTTTATTTTTAATTTAAAAATATTAAAATATTATTTTAAATATAAAAAATAAATTTTTTAATGGATGTAAGTCATCCATCTTAAAGAAAGATGGTCAACATCAATTTAAAAAAACAAAAAAATAGAAATGGTAGTGAAAACCCATATTAGATCTCTACTGTCCATTTATTTTGGATCTCCACTACTATCTTCAAAGTCTGTTGATGATATTCATCAACAGACTTCAAGTTCTTCATCAATGAAAACGCAAATATGGAAAATCTCACCTAGTTCCAAACTTGCAATAAAAAATTTTCTTTCCTTGAAATCTCAAAACATTAAACCTCTCTCTGTTTTCTCTCACTGAAACAAAAACCAAACATGGAAAAATCTCAAAACATCATCAACACCAACTTTTCTCTGTTTTCTCTCATTGAAACAAAAAACCAAACATGGAAATCTTAAAACATCATCTAAACATTTTCAACAAATTTAACATATATATTCTTTTTTCAAAAAAGAAAATTCATAAAATAACAACCGATTCTGTTCATTTTCATCTTCAACGAATCCAACCAAAACCATACTGACCATCATCATCATCATCACCACCAAAACAAAAACCAGATGCCTATACATGCCACTGCTTGGAACTGGATGTCATGAATCCAATCAAGTCCCAAATCTGACCCGTATCCAAATCTATCTACCTCTGCTCTCGTCCTCCAATGCATACTAAATTCAAACTCGCCTTAACCGTCACCCCGCTACAACCACCTAGATTAGATGTTTGGGTTTCCATTTGGAAACCCAAATGCTCAAGTTTCCAGTACCCAGCATCTAGGTTTTCAGATGAAAACTCAAACGTCGACTAGGTTTCCTAGAAACCCAAACATCGATCTGATCTATCCGGGTTTTTAAACCCAGATCAACTGGTGAAGAAGACGAAGAGAAAAAAGAGAAGAATGAGAAAAAGGAGAAGAGAGAGAGAGAGAGAGGTGAGAGACGACTGGTGAATAAGACGAAGAAAAAGAAGAGAAGAAGCAAAAGAAGGAGAAGAGAGAGAGGGGGAAGTGAGATACAGTGGGTGGCTTTTATAAATGGAAGGTTATTCTCGTTTTTTTGCTATATTTTGTCATTTTTCAGTTATCTTAAACGGTTAACATGGTAAACTGTTAGTATATGGGAGGTCATTATTATAAAAAATAAAAGTGATTTTTGATTGTAATAAGACCAATATCCAGAGGGTTGTGAGTAATTTGCTCAATGCTAGCATGTCCCGAATCCCATAACTTTCATACTGGAGGAGTATTATCATTATTATTATTATTATTATTTGAAATGGAGGAGTATAAAATTTAACAACCTTATTTCGTCTTCAATTAAAGAAATAAATTCAATAATACTTTTATTTGTTTATTTAAGTTGATATCAAACAGGTAAAAGGTTTACTGAAATCTACTGAAATCAATTATTATTTTGACAGTCTGGATATTTGTTCTCATAATAAAGAGATAATAATTTCTATAATAAAAAATATTGATACAAACTTAGCGTAAATTGAACTTTTTCAATAATTTCTTTTTTTTTATCAAATATTATTAATATAAATTGTTATTCTTAATCTCATAATACATTATATGAATAATATTATACTTCTAAAAAATTTACTTAAAAATTTTGGTTAAATAATGTGACAAATTGATTCGTTGCTACTATATTAATTTTGAGATAATGTCTTGATGATGTATTTATTATATATGAACTTGTCACATCAGTTGGATAATAAATTTTGATAAATTTTTCGATAATGTATCATTACTATACATTATATAGCCCAATATAGAATAATGGTCACATTATCGTATTCATTTATGAGAGTGATTTTTTATTTTTTATTTTAGGTACTATAACGAACCTAAGAGATAATGGAGACTAAGTTGGTAAGACTCTAGTGATATGATCCAGACAAACGACCCCATATAACTGGAAGCCACTTATACTAGCGTGGGAGACAATCCATATATATGAAAGAAAATCTCGTCTTTTACTGAGTGAGAAGAGGATAAAGTGTCAAATCTTAGCTTAAAGCTAAGGCATGGCCTGTGCACAACCGTTGCGCTAGAAGCCATTGACTTATGAGAGTGATTACTTTGTAAAGGGTAAATCAAACCAACATCTTTTAACATTATATGAAGTTACATTTCACTCTAAGATATTTTCTAAATATTACATTAACATCTAATTAGATGGTTAATTTGTGATTGGCCATAGTTGAACTTAATAATCCAAAAGGTAATTATGTCTGTTTGCTCCTATTTCCTAAAAAAAAAAGAAATATATATTGAGTTCTCATCTCAATTGTCCATCCCAAATGATGGACAATGGAGATATCTTTTAGGCTTAATTTAGTAAGCGAGATTGGATTAAAATGAATTTAATTGAAATAGATTGGAATGAAATTGATTAGATTAGAATAGAAAATTTATGTCATATGTTTGGTAAAACTTGTGATTTGATTAAAAATTATACTATATCATATTTGATATAGATTATGATTGGATTGAAATAGCATTAATTTAAAATTTTTATTATATAAAATTAATTTTATAAAAAATCCGAAAAAAAGAAAACCACCGTTCATCATCTCATTGTCAATTCAATTCATTAGCATTTCCCACAATTCAACATCATTAGAGACAGCTCATTGATATCATCTATCTAATTCATCAACATCATTATCTCCCACAATAATGACTTCAACAATAACATCAAAACATGAAAAAATACAAATAAAAATAAAAAAGAGAGATTTCGAACCTAAAACTGAATTCACAATCATTTTAAAAAAAAAAAGATGAAAGAGAAGATGAGAGAGGCGAAGAGCAGTTTGTGGTGGTGGTGGCCTGGTAGGTCGATGACACAGCATGATGGAGATGAGAGAGAGAGAATATGTGGAAAGAGAGAGGATGAAATGAAAAAAAAAATAAAAAATGGAATCTCATGAACTTAGGAAATGGCAAAGATATGGGTAAGGTTAGGATTTTATTTCCCATGTAGAGTGGAAATAGAGGTGGGCTCGGGAATAACAAATCCATTCCTTTTCCTGGTTCCAAACGTGGGATGTGGGAGAATGAGAGAAAATGAATATCAATTCAACCCCAGATCTTATGTTCCAAACATTATCTTATGTATATATTTTCAAAAAAGTGGATATCTAGATTTCACCTATCTCCACCATCTATTCCCTCCATGGAGACCAAGAGACTTCGATGATGGGATCTTTATCCCCTGTTGAGGGTTTGGATATGATAAGATGGATGAAGGTGATACAATGGATCCTCACATTGGATGAACATTTTTGTTTGAGAGAAACAATGGATGAGCTTCATCACTCATGCTTCAGAACTGGAATAATGAATAGAGTCTTGGAACAATAGTTAAGAGAGATGATATGGGTTATCATACGGTGTTTGTATGAACCCAAACACTATGCATTAAATTTATCGTGTCATGTATCTTAATCTAAATAAGATAATAAATAAAAAATTTATTAAATAGAACTCATTTAACTCGTTAATGAATAGGTCATATCAATTTTATATTTTTATAATAAAAACACTTCAATTAGTCTATTTACTTCTTTTTTAAAAAAAAGAATAAAATCCATTACTTACATAAAATTTTGAAAAATGTAATTATTTTTAATTTTAATTACATAATTTGATCCATTAATTTAATTTAATAGTAAAAATAATTAATAACGATATAATATTGATCGAAGTAATGTTTAAAATAAGGGTTTTACTAATATACTTGTTGAGTAATATTATCTATCGATAATAATCTTTGGACTTATAATAAATCAAAAAGTCGTTATTAATAGATGACCTTATCCAATTAATGAAGTTGGCAAACCCTTAAACTAATATATTTTATATGAAATCATATCAAACATATCAAATAAGTCAATAAATTAGAATACATATAACTTAAGGAAGACCCGTTTACTTAATGAATTTGTCAGGTTTTCATGTTACCTTATTAACAATCTAAACGCAATAAAATCCCATACAGGTGCGTTAATAATCCTGCGTTGTGTCATCGAGTGGTGTCAACAATTGTCGTCGATAAATAGAGCACAGACACTGACTTGTTTGTGATCTTGCTGGAAAAACGTGGTTTATAGACGGCAACGGTTCACTGTTTACAGGCTTCGTGGTTATAAACGTATGATCTGCGGTGCCCACCACTTGAACAGAATCTAAATACGTCAAAGGCCACGCGCCAGAAGAGCGTGAATAGTGACTACAAAAATCCATCAATCGCTTTCAAAACGGCGCTACTCGCTCCCTGCTAGAATCTACACTTGATTAATTAACAATGCTGTGTATGAGAGGACGGCTTCTCCTGGCCGCTCCACTTTCCCACGCTTTCTCGCCTCCCAAACGCCTCCCTCGTCTCAAATCCTCGTTCCCCATCAAATCCGCCATGTCCTCCTCCTCCTCCTCCACCATCGAGCACGTGGTCCTTTTCAAGGTCAAACCCGATGTTGACTCTTCCAAAGTCAATGCCATGGTCTCCAACCTCGGCGGCCTCGTCTCCCTCGATCCGGTCCTCCACCTCACTGCCGGTCCAGTCCTCCGAACCGGATCTTCCATCTTCAGCTTCACTCACATGCTCCACAGCCGTTACAACTCCAAAACCGACCTCGACGCCTACTCTCAGCACCCTAACCACCTCTCCGCCGTCAGAGAGTTTGTCCTCCCGATCTGCGAGGACCTGATGGCCGTCGATTGGGTCGCCGATCAGACTCCTGACAAGATCGTAGTGCCTCAAGGGTCTGCTGTTAGAGTCACGTTCGTGAAATTGAAGGAGGATGCGGATGAAGATGCGAAAAATGAGGTTTTAGGGGTAATTAAAGAAATTAAAGAGAAATTTGGGGGAATCGAGCAAATTACATTTGGAGAGAATTTCTCTGCTAGAGCTAAAGGCTTCTCCATAGCTTCCATCGCGATTTTCAAGGGAGTGAAGGAGATGGAAGAAGCGGATTCGAATCAAGAGCTGGTGAAGTTGCAGAAGGAGAAGGTGAAGGATCGTGTGGAGAGCGTGATTGTTGTTGATTACGTCGTCCCTTCGCCTTCCAGTCTTTAAATAAGGTCTTGTTTATTGTCTCTATGTTTTCAACTTTGAATTGAGATGCTTCAATAAAAGCCTTTGGTTTATGATTTATGTGTGTGGTTTTCACTGAATGGCTTAATTGAGTAGAGCAAGTGATTTATGTGAAGAAAGATTTAACCTTTAGACTAATGAATCAAATTTGTATTTTGAATTGCGGTTTTGACTTCTGAGAGAGATGAGTTGACTTAAGTGTGTATAGATATGAGTTTGACTTCTGTTGAATTGGAGAGCATGTTTGCTAACTTAAAGGTTGAGTAAGGGAACCCATCAATAAGGGCGGTTATTGAAGGATTTATCGAACAGTGTTCAAGGGTTATCACCGATGGATAACCTTATCAAACGTAGACAGACCATTTTGTATAGATTTTTTTTTTGTAAGATTAGTTTGAGGTTGTTATTGAGTTTTGGGTCGTGTAGAAAATAAACGAAAAAGCTAACCAGTCAAATTTATGTTTGAATGAGTCCATGAATCTATGTTTATTTTTGTTTTGACAAAATTAAAGTATCAAAGTATTGTTATATCCAGGTAACTACGAACAATTGAAAGCCTTTAGTTATTTTTGGTTTTATGGTTTAAGATATAACAGCACTTGGTCATTGCTCATGCACATTAGCAAAATTCCACCCTTTATTATACTTAACTGTGAAAGAAACTATGTTTCTTTCTTTATTAGATCAGCTTACGTGCGATAATGATATGCATTCCTACAATTCCCAAACATCTAAAGCTGTGGATTACAATTTATAATAATTTCATGTCGTTACCAAGTCAATTACTTGTTTTTAGTTATTCAATTAATTCTAAAGTAGACGTATGGTCAATTATTTCTTCATTGTCCCTGGTTCGGTCAATGCCAATGTGGTGGCTGATTCAAAGTTGTCTTATGTTTCAGGTTTTAGTTTCTTGTTAGACCATGTTGCACCTGTTGCTTTGACTTTTACAGTGTTCCATATTATCAATAATTGAGTTTTTTTAGAGGTTGAAGAACAATGTTTGCATTTTTTCATGTCAAAGTCCCACCGAAGTTAGTGGTGCGAAATTTGGTTTTCTCCTTATTTTGGCCTCATCCTCATTCTGACCTACAAGGTGAACAAAAATTTTATAATGATTTTTAATGAGTGTACCGGTTTTTTAAGTAATTACAAGAATTCCTGAAAATGTGAAGAATCTTAAGGCAGGTTGTTGAAATCAATATGATAAATGATAATGCTGGATAAGAGAAAGGAGTACTTGCTTGTAATTGGTGGCTGCTGTGTTGTTCTTAGTGGGTAATTCAATGTGTTGTTTATAGTTGTGTAGGTGGTGGCAACTTAGTATAGAATGAGTGGTGGTTTCGGTGGTGATAGTGGACAAATGGGTGTAGACTTCTTTATGTTTTTTGGAACTACTATAATTAATTCGGAATTATGGGGTGGGGACATGACTCATAACTATAATGACTTGAACTCACAACTTCAATGACATAGGTATGGGTGACAACCACTAGACCAACCTTGTTTTCTCAATGGATTCAAAACTCTTGAACGGGGATTTTGACATATGACTTTGAAGAAAATCATTGGTAGTTATTCAAAGTGTAGTAAGTTAACTCTTAACTAGAATCAATTTTTTTTTACCTACTGAAATTTTAGTAAAAGAAGTATTAGTAGCTAGTTCAATTGATAAGATGTGTTATAGCTGTGTAAGTTCAGAAGTCGGTGCTAACTAATTCAACTGTTTTAAGTAAATAAATAAGGTGTCATCGGTCTTGTGTTCAAATATGAAACAAGGTTTAGGAGGGTTTTTTTTCTTACATTTAAGCCTTGTTGTGGAGGAGGTTTTGCATTAAAAAATGTCTAAAAAGTTAAAAACTTGATGGCAACTTGAAACAAAGATCCTGACCCATACTGTAGCACCATAAAGATTGGTTGATGTATAAAAGAAAGGAAATTAGTTTACAAAGAGTAAACATCTTCCTTTGGTCTCCAATTTTAACTCCAATTTTAACATGTAAGCTGGATTAGCTGATTGCAGATAATAAACATATTCGTCCCTGATATATATATATATATAGAGAGAGAGAGAGAGAGATGTCACTTATTGTGCATAATTCATGGAATTACAATTGGGGATCTGGATGCACATTCCATCCCGTCCTTATATAGGGTTGGACTTGATCCTCGGAGGTTGAAGTCTGCAATTTGAGTGTAATGTAATTGACAACTAGTATATCCATTAGTTTATAGATGGCGAAGTAACTTAAGTTGGAGTATCAAAAATGAAATAAAATATGAATCCAAACACTTCTGATTTAGCAGATACTCTACGTCCACAAAACTTCTACCAGTCGCCGTATAAGAAATTCTGTAGTGCGGGATCCCTCAAGTGACTTACGGGCATATACTTCAGTGCAAAATATCGCTTTGTTTCAGTTTTAATAGTCCAACTAAAATTTTGTAACATAATTAAGATTTGTCAAGTTTTTCGTGTGGACTTCCGATAAAGATATCTTGCACATTGTTTATATTGAGGGCAAATTACATTTGAATTTAGGTACTTTATCCTATCACTAACATTACTCATAAACTGTAGTACTTAAATTGATTGTAAAGGTAGTTATTGAAGTCAATTCAAGAATTACAATTTATGGGTAATGTTAGTGGTTGAGTAAGATACTTAAATCCATTATATTTTGATTGTTATGTTTTGGTAATGTATACTATTTTTAAATCTGAAATTGTTATTTATTTTCATCCAAATTTTTCAGAAACTCATTAATATGGTTATCTCGTCAATCAGGCATCGGATGAATTTAATTATTTTGGAAGCATTTTTGTCTTTAAACATGTAAATAAAATAATTTAGTCATTTTTGTCCATAGAGTGATACAACTGTGATTCTGTGAATTCTCTTCAGCTTATTGGATCCTGAAAGATTTGAAACTTTCCATTTTAGTCACCATCATAAGTCAAACATAGTTAAATTTAGATACTTAATAAAGAGAGAGTTATTTTCATCATTTCAATATGATTATTTTAATTTTAACTAAAATAACATTATAAGAAGAGATAGATCTTCAAAGATGGACGGTGAAAATTACAACTAATAAAATAAAATTAAAAAATAGTTGAAAAAAAAACCTACATTATCCATCTCTAAGATTCAAGATGGAACTCAAAATTAATTAAACAAACTTTCTTTTAAAGATAATTATTATTTGATATGTTAATCGAGATCGATCATTTAACAAAAAACCAATTCGACGATTAATTTAGTTCAAACCATTAAGTTGATAGTTGATTTGGTGGTCATCATCTCTATTGTGCGAAGAGATGGATCTTTCATCATGCCATGGAGACAAATCTTCCATTATCGATAATGGAGTTTCCTTGTAAAACCTTTATCGATAACAATAGAGGTCCAATGCATCTCTATCATCTATGATGGAAATAGAGATCTTATAAGATTGATGAGATCATTGTTTTAAAGCACGGAGTGAGGCATCACCCCAAGCATTGAGGTGCGTCAATGCGGGCACCTCAATGTCGAATCTAACACAGGCCACCTCAACCGCGTGAGGTGGTCGCCTCATACCCAAACTGGGTTGACTCAATCAATAAGATATATATATTTTTTTCATGGAATTTTTATTTCAAAAACACTAATTACAGATATATATTTTCAGAGGGTTTCATCATTGGGATGATGTCCATTGAAAATAAATGTTTGTAATTTATAATCTCAGAAATAAAAATTTCAAATCATATTTATTGAAGAATTATATATATATATATATATATATGAGATTTATATTGATTGACGAGCATTAACGCAAACCCAGCACTTAAGTCCTATTTTGTGCACTAAAAACGAAAATAATAAGAAATTATTATCAAATAAGTCTTCGGATTATTAAAATATAAAATTAATATTTTATTTTAAATTAGTATTGAAAATCTTTGAAACTTGAAACTAGAGTGTTGATACTGAAGCAAACAAATCACAATGGGAAGTGATCAAGAATTGACCTTGTAAACACAACATCTATTTTAGAGAATTTATTTTTTTCTTTTTTAATTTCAATAAATGTTACATGTGGCACACAACTATTATATATATTTACCTTATATCTTGTACACAAGAAATGTGTGACCTCTAGCTTTGCTTCTGATTGGTTCACCGTTAGCTGAGCCAGAATCTGTCAACTGTTTTTCCCGCCAATACAAGAACAGGATCAGATACAGCTGAAGCATCAAGGCTGCCCTGCTGTTCCCACTTGATCATTACCAGCTTATGTATCAGATATTGATTAAACTTAACTCGGACTAGTTAGTTTGTTATGTTCTGCTTGTGTAAGCGTTCATTCTTCTCAACAATTAGAAATTGGTAAAACACAAAACAAATATAGAAAAGTTGCAGAACGGGGATGGCTAAAATGGAATTCCAACTCCTTAGTAAAATTCAGTGGCCACTGATTTTATTCTCTGTGGAGGTTTTCAACGACTCTGCTTCATCGGTATATTTAGAGCAAATTATACACAGCTAACAATGAACAACTTTTATTTCGAGTAACTCTCACAAAAAGTGGCATTTTAAGAAAAAAAACTTTGGTCTTGTTAACCAACAAAAAAGTCATTTTATTTTTATCAAAATAAAATAATACTAAAATATGTTTTACATAAGCATTAAAATAAAATTAGTTTAATAAAAATAAATAAATTATAATTTTTTTAAAAATAAAATCTCTTAAAGAAAATCAAGTACCATTGTTGGTCTCCATAATAGTGGTTACCTGTGAAGGTGACCGCTCACGTAGAGGTTAGAATTGCCAGGGTCGACAGTGACCCCCTCCATTGACTTGATTTCCGACTTTCCATGGAGGAGGTGCAACACCTTCACGAAAGCTAGCGAAGGGGGGACAGCCTCTTCCACCACAAAACCGACCCCCACAGCGGTCTCCGTGGTCTCATTGTGGATACTTAAAATGCAATGTTAGTACAATAGTGGTCCTCACAATCAATACATCCAATTTTATAGGTTTTATCATTATTTACGTTGGAATATTTTAAAATTTATTATTTAAATAATATCATAAAATTATATATAATTATTACATCGTTCATATATTATTTTTAAATTAATATAATAATTATAAATTAATTTATTATATTATTTAAATAAAATTTTTGAATAAATTTTGGAAAAGGATTGATCATATTTTTTTTATTATTCTCAGCCACGCCGTAATCAATTCACCCAACTTGATTCTTAAAAACTTAATAATAAATTAAATTAAAAAGACCCACTTCATTCCAAATGCCGACATCAAATCAGAAAGGAAAGAGTCCTTTGATGTCATTTACGTGACATATCATTTCAAGAAAATGACAAAAAATGAAGAAGAAAGTGAAATAAAAAGTAGATTTGGTGCGATCCGGGGGCCATCGAATCTGATTTTATTACTTTTTATTTAAAAAAATAGTGGACTTTAATCAAATGATTCGATTACTCGTCTAAGTTTTAGGGTTAGTAACTAAATGTAATACGAGACGTGATTATTGTCAATTTTAAAAAACAAGTTTTTTGTTTTTTGAGAGCTGAGATTAATTCAAGTAACTATCGAGATCAATCAGGATAAAAATACTGTAGCACGTCCTGAGAACTCTCAATTGAAAAGAATCTACCCACACGAATATAGTAAAAAGATTCACATAAAGATGAAAAATCAACTCACATTTAATGATGAGAGACTGTTTATATACAATTATTATTATTATTATTATATATTTAGATTTGATAGGTGGATGTCGAACTCATGTCACACATGATAAGAGACATGGGGCTACTGACGTCCAATCAATGATACTAATAACCAGAGACAAAAACAAGTTAATTTTGGGTGTTAAAGTTTGCTCATTTATTTATATCAAATAATATCTTTTTACAAATATTTTTAAAAGTTATCATTAGAGTTACATGACAATATATATATATGTATGTATATATGTATATATATATATTGTGTATCGGACAAGAATCTATTTCTCATCCAAACTTTTACTTGGCTTTGTAATTGACATATGATTGAGAAAAAGGAATCAAATAAAATTATGGTTAAACATTGTCAATTATCTCATAGACAAATATGGATCAGGACGAATTGAACTCATAAGAAGATGATTAAGATCATGATCGAAACGTTCGACATTGGACACCGATCAAGCAATCACATGTGCAAACCGAACGATGGTCGGGCATGCACAGAAGCAGGCTTACGTGGTCCAAAATAATGTGCAATCATGATGATGATTTTTGGTCAGGCTGTTTTCAGGCATTGAAAGTTGTGGTCTTCCTCCTTATTTCCCGCTTGTTTCATTCGTTTTAATTATTATAGTTCACGATGAGTACCTCACCATGGTCCTATGAGAAAGGCAAAAAGTCAAACGGGTTTAACTCCAAATTAGGGGTGGGCATCTCCAACCCAACCCGACAAACCCAACCCAACCCGACTATTTTTTATTGGATTGGGTTGGGTTAATTCTTAAAAAAAATAAGATGGGTTGGGTTGGGTAGGGTTGAAAATTAAATTGGGTTGGGTTGGGTTGAAAAATTTTCAACCCAACTCAACCCGAACCCGACAAACGTTTATCCCTAATTCTAAATCTAATATTTTCTCTTCTTTCTAAAAGAATACTTGTTAGGGATGATGATTAAGGATAATTTTTATGATGAAATAAATATTTTATTTATAATTATTAAATATTTATTTATATTTATTTTATTTGTAATCAAATTGCTAAGACTATAAGAGTTATATATTAGACCTTTTATACTTTTATGACAAATTAAATTCAATTCGATCAACCCAACCCAACCTGACTAGTACTGGGTTGAATTAGGTTAGATTGAAGAATTTATTGATTTGTTTATTATGATAATGTTAAATGTGTAATGTTATATATTATTAATATTTTGTTCTTCTATTTATATAGAGATTGGAGTGAGCATACCATTGGATCCATAAAAAATAATGTGAATTGATTATTTTTCATGCTATTAAGATAATTATTTTAAATAAAAACTTTATATTTTACTTATATATGTTTGTTCTTTTATGATTTGCAAAAGTTGAAAACATGTTAGTTAGTTACATTTTGGGTTGATTTACATGTTTTGTTTGATGTTAGATGTGGCATTCAGTTGATACTTTGGAAGCTATCAATTTGACGTAATTTTTTATGGTTTTTTACGCTTGTGAGGACTTTAATGAGCAAACAAGTTGTGTTGACGGACTCTATTAGGATTATTGTCTTAATTTTTATTTTGTTATTTTTGTACCTTTTTGTGGTGAATTAATTTTTTTTTTCTTTTTTAATTATGTAGTGGCTTAAATTTTTATTTGTATTAAATCTATTATGTAATCAACGAGAATGTTTTACATTTGAACGAGTTGATTAATATGAATGTTTTGTATTTCAACAAGATACCAACCCGATCAACTTAACCTAACCTAACCCGACAATTATTGGGTTGGGTTGGGTTGGGTTGAAAAATTTTCAACCCAACCCACGTTGGGTTGAAGGATTTTCAACCCAACCCAATCCGAACCCGAAAACGTCCACCCCTACTCCAAATGTAAACATCTGCCTAGCAATAATTCAAGTTCGGACCATTCTGATCGCAAATAATATATTAAAAGTGAAAATTCGCAAATAATAAACTATCGAGTTGATCCTCGGGTCATATTATCCACTCGTTAAATCACCCCACTAAATGGCCCATAACAACTCAACAGAAATTCATTACTTCTTCTTCCTTAAAACTGAACTTATCAAATTTCATTCAACTGGCATCAGCCCACAAAATTCTATTTCATTATTTTTATCTTTCTCTCTGTTCGTTTTCAATAACAATACAATTAATTTCTTTTGTTCCATTTATTTTCCTTTGCCAATAGCCCACCTCAAAAATAAAAACCGTTTTCTTTCAAAAAGTTCATCGTTACTTCAAAAAATGTTGTTGGATAATCACAAGTTAACCATCTCTCTCTCTCTCTCCTTTTTCTCATAAGTAAGATTTCTTATAATCTCATTTTTTTTAAAAAAAAAAAATAATTAAGTCTACTAGAATATGAATTATATTTTTAAATTGTGATTTCAATTTATATAAAATCGTTTTCAAAATAGAAACATTAGAATTTATATTGTGATTTTTTCTTATGATTTGTGAGGATGAATTTAGACATATAGTTATGATCGTAAGCTTTGTAAATGTCACAATGGTTTTTCTTTTTCTTTTTTTTTTTAATTATTAATAGTTTTAAATTCAATTATAACGATATGTAATTTTATTTAATGATAGTATATAATATTGTTTAAGAAGACAAAAAGGCACAATTAAATTGTTTGATTGTTTTGTGTTTGGATTTTGTACAATTGTCTATTCTACAATAGAGATCAGTATTTTTTTTGATGGATTTGTAAAGAATCAACTGCCAAATCGAATGATAGATCAAATGGTTGAATAATAGTTTAATTATATAAATGAAGAGGTGCATATTTGATAGTGTAGATAATGAATTTGTCATACAACAGTTTTAAAAAATGAAACCAAGAACAGAGGAGAGTAGTAATGATATTGAAATGAAATATAATAAACAAAAAGTTTTTAAGTTTTAATATTTATTATTTTTATTAATTATTTTATTAACGTCCCTACTGAACAACGCTCACTGATGTAGAGAGGCATGTACACTTGTAACAAAAGTGTTGTCCGGAGGACTTTTATAATTGTTGGAAAAATGTCCGCACCACCATACAAGTACAAAAGATTATCTTATCATACAAAGCATATCGCATGGAGCGAGATCAATAGTGTCCCAAAGTTTTTGGGCTCCTAATCTACTACCATGAATGCCGACACAGTAAAATCTTTTATTGTACCATAGCTTACTTTGTCCTATTATTATCACTAGCTAGAAGGGGTAAAAAATTCAAGCTGGTTAAAAATGAGTGGACAGTAATTGATGTCTGCAATTAAACTCCAAGCAAAAGCTCTTGAATGCCCTTACATATATGTTTATATCAATGTATGCAGGCAGGTTCTTGCCAACAGAGGCAAAATTCAGCAACCAGAGAGTACAATTGTGTCTGAGATAAGATGGGCAGAAAACCATTTTGCGCCGAACTGGGACTCAATAAAGGTGCTTGGTCTGCTGGAGAAGATAAAATCCTCGTCAACTACATTCAGATCCATGGGGAAGGCAAATGGAGAGACCTCCCTCAAAAAGCTGGTACTATATATTATCGACTTTTCTTCTCACTGATAATTAATGTCTGGCATGTATTATTATTATTATTATTATTATTTTTTGAGAAAGTCTGTCATGCATTCTGTGAGGACTTGTTTATACATACAGGGTTAAAGAGATGTGGGAAGAGTTGTAGACTGCGATGGTTGAATTATCTGAGACCGGATATCAGGAGAGGTAACATTTCTGAGGAAGAACAGGAACTCATCATCAGACTACATGACCTCCTTGGTAATAGGTAATATCTTAATTAATTATATATGTTTTTCTTCGTATTCATGTTCTTTAATTTTAATTCTTCTAATGTTTTGATTTTTACCACATTGATCAGGAAGAATAAATTAAGCCATTAATACTGAAACATTCTCTCTCCATGCACATTTAAAAATAATAATAATTTCAAGACATTAAGAGAAAGTGAAAAAAAGTTGAAATGATTGATAGTTTCTCAAATGTATACATGAAGTTGTGGATTTTTTTTTTTTTTTTTGAATTCACAATTATTGTTAATCTGAATGAATTATTTTTACCATCTGACCATATTGGATAAATTATTTATATGAAGTTCAAGCAATTATGGCTTGAAATATTGTACTTAATTAATAAGTTAATCACGAAAGTGATTAAAAACTGAAATTTAATAACGTGCAGATGGTCCCTGATTGCTGGTAGATTACCTGGGCGAACAGATAATGAAATCAAGAACTACTGGAACACTAATTTGAGCAAGAGACTGAAACGTGATGGCAAGAGTACTTTGCTCCAATATCAATCCAAAAAGAATGGCTGTTCTAGAAATTCCTCATTGAAGTTAAACTCGGAAGAGTACAAACCACAGCCACCTCATGTGTTTCGAACCAAGGCATTCAGGTGCACTAAAGTTGTCATTCCAGGACGACTGCTTGATTATAATCAGACGGTGGACAATGCTGGCGATAATATCCAATCATCTTCTGCCCTGCTAGAGGATACTAATTTAGCTGGTGATCTGTTAATGGATTATGACATTAGCAAACTCTTAATATCTGATGCTTTAAGTTCAGATGGTTCTCTATTCCAAGCTAATGAGATCAATGGAAGTGGTGATCATGATAACGATCATAACATGGCTGATGGAGATCTTTATCATCTTAGCCCTTTCAAGAACATGTCATGTTTTCCTGAGTGTTCTGATTCTGCATATAAAGCCATATTTGAAGATCTGATGGATGAATGTACAATCCCTGATAATTGGATGGATTGATAGTGATCCTTTTCAAAACGACATGATGGATATTAAGAGTTCAGATTTTTTTTTTTTTTTTTTAATTCAGAAGATAAATAGACTAATTAATATAAAATAATTAAGGCAGTTGAATAATGTAGTTCGAACAATGTAGTTCACTAGCCATCATCGATCTATGCATTATTGAAAACTAGTTTATCTTCACAAAAAAAAAAAAAGAAAAAGTAATTTCATACGAGAAATTATGTTCAGTTTTAGGGTTCCACCGATAATATGTGCGCAATTATAGGTCGATGCATAGATCCATATGTGGATGGAAGGAAGCACTGAGTATATTATATCTTCTTCATTTGAATTATATTATGTGGTATGAGAGTAAATATCTTATTATTTAACTTAATTTTCATATTCTCATTTTTTCCAATGAAGGTGTTTTAATATATTGTATTATTTATGATAAATTTATCGAGATTTTTTTTTTAAAAAAAATTTGTTTACATCATTGTTCATATTTTATAGGATTATTATCAATTTACCCCTGAAATCGAAAATAATATCAAACCATCACTGATTTTGAAAATATTAGTTAAAATAGCCCGATCATTAATTGGAATAGTAAAACTATCAAAAAAATGACGGTTCCGTAAAATCTGAGAGTAAAATGGTCATTGAGGTTTGAACCCATAATGGATTATAGTTGGATTACTCAGAGTATGCCACGTATGACATTAAAAAATTAATAACAATAAAAATGTTCATTAAACAAAAACAAAATAATAATAAACAAAATAAAAATCAATCACATCTCTCTCTTCTTCTTCTCTCTCTTTCTCTCTTTTTCGAACACAAATGACTCTCTGTCTCTATCTCTTCATCATCTTCTTCTTCTCTTACTTTTCTTCTTTGAACCTAGATGTTCAAAACCCACCAACCCACCCACCATCAAAACCCACCCTAACCAGCTGCCGCCGCCCTCTCCTCTTATGTCGTCATTGAGCTTCTTGGACTAGGGTCGCTTTTCCCAACGGTGTGTCGGAGCTTTAGCTCTCTACCTACTAAGGGATCGTCGAATTTGTGGGTGTTTTTGTTGACTTGGACGTTAGGTCGATTTAGAGTAACTGTACCATGATCCTACGTAGCAGTAGCAGTAGTGGTGGGCCTGGTGGCAGTGATTTTAGCTATGGGGAGAGATGGGATGTACCCGTCGTTTTTAGGGTTATATATGGGTCGAAGTCGGATGACCATCAAAGCCAACAAGGCCTCCACGACTACCCAAAAAAGTGGTGGGGTGTTGGGTAAGGTGAACAAGGCCTCCACCACTACCTAGAAAAGTGGTGGGGTGTCAAGTAAGGTGCTGATGAATAAGAAGATGATGATTTAAGCTCAACAAAAAGAGGAGAAGAAGAAAAAGGTGGAAGCGAGTCAATAATTGATGGTGACTCAATCGAGTTTAGTTAGTTAGTCTAATGGAGGAACAGTGTGATGTTGCTTTGACAGTGGAGTTAGTGTGATGTTGGTTTAATTTAGGAAATGTAATTTTTTGATGAAGATTTGTTATTCATCAAAAATCTGGGTTGAACTGTGTTACATAAATCTATGTATATTTTTTTGTAATTTTTGCTTCGAAAACCAATGGTTGTTAGCAATGTTAATGGTTTTGGTTTTTATCTTGGTTGTGTTAATGACTTGGTTTGATTGATGAATGTTGGTGTTGTTATGTTTTTATTTATTTAAAGTTTTTAAGTTAATGACTCAGATCTTCAAAGTTTGAAGATCTTGAAGATCTGGGTTTTTTCACTTTTTTACTAATTCATTTTTTCATCTCATCGAAATTTTTTTATTTAATTTTTTTATATTTTTCAAATTAAAAAAAAATATATTGATGGTGGAGATTCCACTCATTTTTATATATAATTGTTTTTAATTATTATTTATTAATTAATTTAATTAATTGTTAATAAAATATTTAATTAGTTTTTCCCATTTCAATTATTTTTAAATTTAAATTTTTAATTTGTTAATCTTTTTGAAATGAAAGGTGAGGGTATTTTGGTCTTCTAATGTTTTTTGTCACAAAACCACTAAAATTTAAATGAAAACCGCTTTTGGGATACAGTAGGGGTTTTTTTTATTAATATTTTTAAAATTTTGGGTAAACTGAGGTTAGTTTCGTTCTTAGGGGGTTTGTAGGAATATCCCTAGCTATTATGGAAATTAAACTAGCAAACGAACATAATATTTTCTTAACATAAAAACACTCAAAATACGGGAAAGATGTAAATACAAAATGAATAACTGCTGAACTTAAGAGTTTGTAAAATCAGTCACCACTCACCACATACTTCAACGACTGAAACTAATTTTATTTAAGAAAATTTGGAAAACAAAAGTCTTCTTCAACAATCAACGAAACCAGAGGGGTGACAGCATGCAATGTGAGAGAGAGGACTCAGAGGAAAGGGATGAGAGAGAATGAAACTAGGGTTAGCCGGTTGGGGATGAGACTCATGAGCGAGATACATATTATTGTTCGTATAATTTTTGTTTCTATTAAGTTTTATTAAATATTATATATCAAATTTTTAAACCGCCTTTAGATTATTGTGGTGAATATGTTGAAATGGAGGGAATATTGAAAATAACACATTAAAACTGAACTGCCTTCGAACAGCTGAAGTTTGTCGAACAGCAAAGCTGTTCCACAGACTTCAGCCACCTTGGCGATCTAGGCACAATCCCCTGGCGCTTAGTGTTCTTTGAAACATTGTATATATCCATTAAGTAGTAATTTCAAAAGTTAAAAAATTTTGAAATCTTTGGCAAATAAACACCTAATATGATGTCTTTTTTTCCACTAAAAGAAAGAAAAGAGAAAAAAAAAAAAAAAAACCAGTAGCCAACGTAAGAGCCACTTGATCGAGTAGCATATACAATTTCCTAATATCATGTCTTAACAACCCCATTCATTATATAGCAAAGAATAAATTTAGTAGTATGTATCCATGCCCATTTATAGGCAAAACTAGGAGTTCGAATGGAGAATCTAGGATACATTTTGTGCGGAAGCCATCAACAAACAGAATATTCTAGTTAATAAAAAAAGAAAAAAAGATTATTCTCAGCCAGAAACAGTGGTACAATAAAAAGAAATAGATAAATTAACATCGACGACGTACATAAGACCGAATTACAATTTTCACTTGGAATGACCAAATGGATGTAATATTGTTACTTGATACATAGCAGTCATTATGGCGCAGTTCATACCGCCCAGTCAAGTCACATGTGATATACATATGATATGTCATACACATAGTGATATAGTATATTAATTCCCAGCCTTGTTAAAATTCTCTAGGAACTTTAAAGGGCAGATCTACTGACTTTAACAACAGTTGCTCTTAACCTTAAAAGTATTCATTTTATTTCATTTACATTTTGTTGATTCGCATCATTGACAAATTCCATTTTACAAGTCAGACGATGTAATGGCTGTTTGACAGTTGATGAGCAAGTTCGTAAGATTTGGCTGGAGAATATATCATTAAGTGACAACTAAAATAAAATATATTAAGCACCAACGCTTATAGAAATTTACAGAATGATTACCATCTGATAACTGTTAATCTCTTCTCATAATTGTTTTCAAATAAGTAGAAACAACCGTGAAGATCTCATTGTTAGTACCCAGTCATGTTTAGAGCCTTAGACGGAGATAATTTTCTGTACTTGTTCAATTGTGGCTTTGTGGGGCGTGTTATTTTCTCTTGTAAGACTCCAACATTTTGACCAATATTTCAAAATTCAATTTACACCTTGGAAATTAAAGCATAAAATTCACGTGTCTTAGAGGCTCTTTCAGGACAGTTGAAAAGCTCATAAATGCATACAATGATTGAATACTCTCTTTAGTGAAGTAAATTAACATCCCCAGAAAGAACCTACTACAAGTTGCCTCAAATAATTGAACACATATAACTATGTGATTCTTAGAGCAACTCCAGTCGTACTCTAAACCAGAGTTTCTATTCTGTTTTGGAGTTGAAGTTTTCCCAACCACACTCTTGATTTATATTTCCCCAAAAAAAAAAAGTTGAGTTTCGTGTTTTGGTTCTCCAAATTTGAAGAACCAAAATCAAAACTCCAAACCAAGCTTTTGAGATTTTAAAATTTCATCTTTACCGTTCTTTATAAATTATGAATTTTTTTTCGTTCATGTTCTTTTTACCTTTATTTAAATCTAATTCAATTTATTCTTATTATGTTTTATATTTAATTTATATGCTAAAAAATGTAATTAACATTAAAGTAAAAATAAAAACAAATATATTAATATAAAAAACTTATAAACGAAAATTATAAATGACAAACACACATAAAAACAATGATAAGAGAAAAAACCATAAAACTTTCTTTGAAAACAAAAAAAGGACTGGGCCCATTCAACCAACTTTTAAGGGCAGGAGAATATATCATTAAGTGAAGTTAAAATAAAATATATGAAGCACCAAAGCTTATAGAAATTTACAGAATAATTAGCATCTGATAACTGTTAATCTTCTCATCATTGTTTTCAAATAAGTAGAAACAACCTTGGAGATCTCATTGTTAGGGGAGTCTGTTTAGAGCCTTAGACTGAGATAATTTTATTCCTTGTTCAATATTCTGGGTCGTGTGAATTTCTCCTGTAAGGCCCCAATATTTTGACCACCATTTCAAAATTCTTTTTTTTTTACATGCCAAGTACACATTACAAATACGAATATTACATTTAAGACTTCTTGATTTATACTTAAAGTGTAACCCGAAACAAATTTTCATAAATTGGGAGGAAAAACTCACATATATATATATATATATAAAAGTGAGAAAATACCTCAAGCACAACCAACACATAAGTTGGAGCCTTGCTCGAAATGCTCTCTAAACAGAGACAAAAAAATAGTGCCAGCTACAAACGAGCATTTCAAAATTCAATTTTATACCTTAGAAATTAAAGCAAGATTCACGTGTCCTAGAGGCTCTTTAGGACAGTTGAAAAGCTCATAAATCCAAGAAAATGATTGAATCCTCTTTATAATGATGAGGTAAATTAACGTCCACAGAAATTAAGAACCTGCTTCAGGCTCCAGCTACTACAAGTTGCCTAAAATAATTGAACACATATATAAATATGATTCTTAGAGTAACTCCAACCATATTCTATTTTGAAGTTCAAACTTGTCCAACCATACTCTTGATTTATGTTTCTAAGAAAAAAAATATAGACTTTTGTGTTTTGATTCTCCAAATTTGGAGAACCAAAATCAAGACTTCAAATCAACTTTTTAAGATTTTAAAATTTCATCTTTACCCTTCTCCATATGTTATGAAACAATTTTTTTTTTCATCCATGTCCTTTTTACCTTTAATTAAATCTAATTTAATTTATTCTTATTATGTTTTATATTTAATTTATATGCTAAAAAGTTTTAATTAACACTAAATCGATCAAAAATAAAAACAAACATACTAATATTAAAAACTTCTAAATGAAAATTACAAATGACAAGCACACATGAAAACAAGGATAAGAAAAAAAAACATAAAACTTACATAATAATAATATTCAACATAACTTAAAGATGAAAATATTTTGGAAAATCATCCAAGTTGCCTCCATATCCACCAGAATATTGAGTTGAAGTGGATAGATCCACCTTGAGACATCGAAGTATTTTTTTTCAAGAATTTCCATCTAATTCACGTTCATTGGGATTTTTGATAGAATCCAAATCTATTATCATAATTTTATGGAGAAAGTTTGATAAAAAAAAAAAAAGTTTAGATAACAATAAAACATGTGTGAAAATTTAATTATGTGAAATTTAGAGAAAGGAAGATTATGTGAAAAAGTATATATTAAATTTAATTGAAAAAGGTATATTTTATATATATTTATATAAATGGTATTATAACAATATTTGTAAGAACATAATTAAATAATAAAATTATGATGAATAATTGATTTGATAAAAGTAAGAAACAATAACAAAAATGAAACATATTTGAAGATAGAGATAGAGAATGTGGTTGGAGATGCTTTTAATCCTTAGTCTCAACCAACTATGTAGTCTTATCGTGGACTCGTGAATCATATCGTTTATCATCGAAAGACCAATCAATCATATCGATTATCACCGAAAGACCAGTCATTTTCACACACACACACACACACACACATATATATATTGTGAATAATTAAGATTACATATGCGTCTATACTTAAATGTATTGTAGACTGCGTATATATATATTTTATGATTAATATTTTATAACTTTAAAATATTAGGACAAACAAATCAAATTTATTCATTGCATTTAAATTAAATAGGAGAGAACATTTGTTTAAGGAGAGAAAATGCAAACAGACCATAAAAGTTCTGTATATATATATATATATATATTTAAAAACATCAATATATTTCTAGATATGTTTATAAAATATCTTGCTATCACTAACATATTTTAAAGGGTTAAGTAACTTAGAATTTTGATTTAAAAAATTAACCACCTTTTGATTGAGTAAATAATCATTTTTTTTTTTTTTAAAAAAAAAAAAAAAAAAGGTTCACACAACATGGATAAAAAATCTACCGGATCAGTTAGAAATAAAAAAAATACTAACGCGGCCACATATCTACTTATGATAGAAAACTACTTTTACAATGTGAAATTTTTTCCAAATCTTCACAATATGAAATTAGCTGTGGCAATTGGATAGATTTCAACAATTCAAATTCAATTTTTTTGGATTTTTATAGTTGGGTTGTATTAGAATTGATTTTTTTTTTTTTTTAATAAAAATGTTCTTTCCAACCCCAATTTTCGGACCATATTGGAGGTGGGGGTTTTTTTTCTTAAAACCGATTCGGATCTACTTCAGACCATATTCAAATCATTTTTTTTAAATAATTTTTTATTACGATTTTCTTTGATAATATCGAAGTGGATTGTTAAAAAAGTTAAATATACCAAAATGGATTTTACTAAAATATTTGTTCTTTAAAATTAACGTTTCATTGCTTAATTACGAAGATTCTACATGAATTTATCTATAATAATATAAACTTTATTTACTACACTATAAAACTAATATAATAAAGGAGAGAATTTAATATAAAATATCTTTTTAGATATCTGCTAAAAAGATTATGATAATAATAATAATATGGGATTTGGAGCACGATATTGGGAGGGGGATTAGAGATAACATGAGATTTAAATTTGAATCGTATATTTGATGTACGGAATTAGATTTACTCCATCTAAATAATAACTTTTAATCTCTTTTATCATAGTCAAAAGTAGACCGAGGCGGAGCTTGCATTTTAAATTTAGGAGGGCCAAAACAAAAATAAATATTTAAATTACACAAAACAATTACTTATGTTAAAAAATTAAGTTATTAAAAAATTAAATATAATACTGTTTAGTTTTATTATAAAAGACGAAACTCATCAATTTTTTGAATTTCGAAAATCATCACTATAATTGCATTAACTAATTTTTTTTGCAATTTCCCTTTTAAACAATCAAAGAATTCATAAAAAAATCATATTTCATATAGTTGCAAGCTTAATTAGTCTTTAATAAGATAACAAAATAATAAGTATAAATAACATATATTTTTGAAATATATATAATATTTATTAATTTATAAGCTGAAACTTGACAAATTTATATGCAATAACCAAGATGAATATTCAAAATGTTACAACTATATAGGTAAGATTACATCATATGTTAACAATAAGAAACTAAATCTTCCTATTTAAGATAGGAATGATGAAATAATTTAAATGTCATCAAATAATGAGAGAGATGTTTCTATGTTTTTAAGCAAAATCTAATTTGATATGTGTGGCTTTAATTATAAGAATAGTAATCAATGAGATGGATTAATTGAATTTAATTGGATATAATTTACATTAAAAAAAATCCAAAATTTGGAACAATCGTATTGCCTGTGGCTGTGGCTGGGGCTGGGGGTGCCACCCCCACAGCTCCGCCACTGCGAGTAATGTTTCTAATAGATTTTATGCGATTTTAAGTGAAGTGTTAGACTTTCGTAGGGAGGTTTTATAACTTTTAAGGAATAATAATAATAAAAGAGATTTTTTTTTTTTTTTGAAAGAGATTTTAATGTATATTCTGCAAAATACGTGAGCCATCTAATTCAAGAAACAATTGACGAAAGATAAAAAGAAAAAGTAAACTACTTCAAAAAAAAAAAAAAAAAAAAAGTAAACTAATTTTGGTATTTAAAATCTAATTTTTCAACAATAACATTATTATATTTTTTTTCTTACATCCTGATATTAGATAAAACAATTACCAAAATCTAATTGTGATAGGATTTTATAACACGATTCAAAATATAACTTTAAGATTAAGAGTCGTCTACAAATACTTTTAGTAGAAAATAGTCGGTGGATTAAACCTTGCCCTTTGCCCTAGGCAAGGTCAAGATCACGCTTTCTACAGCAATAACATTATTCAACATTCAAATTTAGAAACTTTTTAAAGATTCCGAAATTTAGAAACTTTTTAAGTAACTCCAGAACCCATAACAAGTGATAAAGACTTTATCATGTGCAGACAAGGTGAAAAAATAAACACCAGGACTGCTATTGAAGTAATGTGTTCCCTCTGACAATTGCAAAGGATCTACAGTCAGTCTATCAGAAGCCACAGTAGTGTTGAAAACTAATAATCACCTTACCTAATATAACAGCTACGCACATGACCAACCAAATAGTCATACCCATGAAGTATTTTGACAATGTATATATATATATATACATATATAACTTCATGACACATTTTGAAATACTATTTTCAGAAATCGAAAAAGATCTAACCATATTTTAAATGAAAAAATGGTCCGTGGATTGAACCTTGCCCTTTGCACTGGGCAAGGCCGCCAACACGCTTGCTGCAACAATAACATTATTGATTATTCAAATTTGGAAACTTTTTAAGTAGCTTCGGAACCCATAAGAATGCGCAGAAAAGTTGAAAAAATAAACACCAGGATGATTGATATTGAAGGAATGTGTTCCCTCTGACAATTGTTAAGGGTGTACTGTCAGTCTATCACAGTAGCGTTTGAAAACTGAGAATCACATTGCCTAATATAACAGCCACGCACATGACTAACCAAAATACCAAATAGTCACACTCATGAAGTTCATCGACAACATATATATATATATATATAAAAGTTAAGATATATGGAGAAAATTTGGTGAATCCAAGGGCAGCGATTTCAATTTGTGGGTAATTAGATATATTGACTTTTTATGATTAATATTTTTTACTGTTTGTTTGTTGTGTATGATCAATGATCCATTAATTTATAATGAGTTTAATTAAATCAATTCATTCTAATGAGAAAAGTTTATAGATATATAAACTTTTTCCTTAAGATATATTATAAAAAAAACTTTTAGTAAAGTAATATAGTAATAAAAATGAATCTAAACTTCTTCAAAAAAAAAAAATCTAAAAAAAAACTATATTAAATGATAAAGTCATAAAAAATAATAAATTCATAAAGTAATAAAAATTAATCTGAAGAAAAAATCTGCTAAATTATTAAATTAATATAAATTGTTCAAAAATAAATTTTTTACTAAAATAGTAAAGGAATAAATATTTTTAAAAAAAATATTTGAAATAATATATAAACAAAAATTAATCTAATTAAAAATTATTAAAGTACTAAAAATAAAGTAAAAACGTTATAAAAATAATAAACTAATAAAAATTAATCTGAACTTACAAATTCTTAATTTAAATTAATAGATCATAAAAAATAATTTAAGTTAACAAATTATATTAAAATAATAAAATGGTTATAAACAGAAGGGAAAAGCATAAATGTGTAGGATGGGTATTGGAGGAAATTATGTATTGTTATTCATTATAATATAGAGGAAATGAGAATTATGAAAGCTTCTTTAGCAAGGAAAACAAGTTGCGTTGTTTTTTATTAGAAGAACTTCTAGAACTTAAAAAAGTTTTGCAGGACGACACATCAAAACATTACTACAAGGTGCTTTCAGATCCCAAAAGCCAAAATTCATACCAAACAGACCCTACATTAGCTTAGAATATAGCCCAAGCATCAAATTAATATTATACCAAAGTAATAACAGTAGAAATTCATTCTTAAAAGACTCCGCAAAGCAATTCCCCAGCAAAATATTATCAAATATAGGTTTTTTTTTTTTTTTTTTTTTAAAAAAAAAAAAAGTCACACGTATTAACAATGCCAAATTAATTTAATACATATTTCCGATTACATATTTTTCATGATATAAATAAATTTAATGACATGTTTAATCGGTGGTTAATTTTTTTTTTAAAAAAAAATGCAATACATAATATTTAGCTATTTTAGACAAACAAAAGGTCAACAGAAATCATTTTAAAATTAACATTAATTTATTTTTATCGTATCAGTCTACGGAGGATGCATAGTAGATTAGGGTTGTGTGGGTGCAAAAAAAGATCGTATCGAAAAAATACGCATTAGCGTAATAGAAAGAAGACACGTGATAAATATAAAAAATTTTGAACGAAGAAAATATTAAATAACATATTAAACTGTGTAATTGAGTAAGCAAGTCATTGAAGTTAAAGATAGCTAACATTTAAGAGAACTGTTTCTCAAATAGATTAACGATAGATGTAAGATATGCGACAAACACTTTTCATTATACGAACAATGTGTGTGAACAATTGTGAATACCTTCATATGTATTGGGACACCTTAAAAGTAAGTTTTGCTTCTTTAAAAATGCTTATTTTTGTGTTTTGTTAGAAGTAAGATAGCTTTTATGAACAAATTTACTATTCTTAAAACAATAAAAAAACTGACTTAAGCATCAGATGGTGCATGCTCTCGAAAAAAACCTTTGGATCACGTTGACGAATGTATTAAATTTTTTTTGCAGGTTGAATAATGACAGGAATTTAAACAAAAATATCATCATCAAGAAAAAGAGACGCTTGAATATCTAGTTGACTTTTAAATGCGAATTTTAACCGAAACAAGGGTTAAAAACAATAAAGGCATCAGAATTCAAATTAGGTAGGTGAAATCATGTGTTGCGTTGAAGTTGAATGATAGATGAATATGCTTCTGCTTCTGTTTTTTGTCCACCAAAACAAAATAAAAATGTTCTGTGGGAGCTTCGCCTTGTTGCAACTATATAAAAATCACATGTTTGATGTTGCTTTTTTTCCCGCAGGGACCACACAACTTGAAGGAGGGCGACCATGTCTAGCCAGTACAAATAGTTTAATTTATAAAACCTAATTTCTCAAAATTTTCCCATCCGCTCCTCATATGATGCGAGCTTTGTACGTTAGTCATACGTTCACGCCACGGTACTCACACTATTAATTCATTTACATAATTATCTACCGGTAATAAACAACAATATGCCCTGTCGACTTGGAGGCGATGATGCTTTTCGGAGGAGCTTTAATCATGCTTCTGCAAGTTTTCAAATTAAGTACTTCGATTCTGAATTCTGATGTACCCAAAGTGCAGCGATTGGCATCAGATAATTGGTTTGGTTGTCGTTTTCTAATTGGACCAGGTTCTAGTAAATACACGGCTCTTTTAACATATGTAGAAGGATCCCGATTATTCTAAAAAAAAGGGGGAAGGGTCCGGATTAAGAATTCAAAAATTATTTGATTTGATAACAAAGAAAAATCTTATATATTCTTTGGTATTTTTTTACACATGCTTCTATATCCTGAAAATTTAAATACAATTTTTTTTCTTCACAGTTTTTAAATTTTAACAAATACATTAAATATATAGACATAATACGTTAAACAATATAACAGTCTATAAATATAGAGATTCCGTTATTGTTCGCTAAATCTGCCAAAGGAAAATGAGTACTTAAAACCTTCACTATTAAGGTGTCCCAAATAGAGGGTTTTGGCTTTTATTAGGTTTTACAATCAAAATATTTGTAAAGTTATTTGTTTAAATTCTAAAACTCCACTTCATTTCTTTATGATTCAAGAAAGATATGACAGTATCTTACCTTTATCACAATCTTTACGGAGAGGTAATATCAAAATCCTTCATTGATAAATGACCACCGTGATCACCCTTGTTCACTACAATGGGTTATTTTGCCTTTGAACGGCTGTGTGACAGTGTCATAGCATAGACGAATAACGAATCCATAGGCATTCATAATTCATAAATACATGCCCAGCAACAACAACCGACAGTCCAACTACTACATTAGTTAAAGTAATAATCTCGATTTAATGGAACATTGTGGGCGTTTCAGACAACATTTTTGTTTGAAATCATCTTGCTATATATCTCTCATTACGCTGAATTGATTGGTGAAATTGATACTGCCGAGAAATCAATACTGAACTTTGTGTTGTCACTTGTCAGATTCTAATGTGCCAAAACTGTCTATGGCCGGGGAGGGAGATTAAAAACGCAAAATAAGAGAGAGATTTCGTGGGCCTCAAAACAATTATGTAAGCTAGTAGCCTAGTTCAAAGGATTAATTAATTAAATAAACTATATAACCATGTGCAAATTCCTAATAAAATGTAAACTAATCCAACTTGATTTAATAAAGAATACTGAAAAAGACAAGGCCATGCCAACCTCATTTCGAAAACTTAAAAGTAATATTATGAAACGGAATTTTTTTTTTTTTTTTTGAAACAGAAAAGGAAAAAGAGTTTATTTAACAAAAAAAGAAAAAACAATTTGAAGATTATCCATGCTCTAAATATTAATAAGGGTACATTTAATTTCCATCTTATATTTTAACCTTATTTGACTTTTTGTACTATGAATCCTTCTATGGTTCATGTAGTCCCTCTCGTATAAAATTAAATCACTTTAATTCTTACCGTTGGTCTAACATTGGTCAACCATAAAGGAGAGAGAGTTATTTTTATCATTCTAATAAAATTATATTAATTGAAAAAAAAAAAAGATAAGATGGACCGTGGATATCAAAAGTAATTAAAATAATTAAAAATTAAAATAGACAAAAAGAAAATAAAATAGAAGAATGCTATGCACTGGTTATCTCTAAAATGGACGTTGAAGATTAAAATTCATTACAATTTTTTACATAATTAAATATAATTGAAAAAGAAAAAAAAATGATTGACCAGATCAACCGCTGATATGAAAACTAGATCAATGTCAATATGTTAACTAGGTCAATCATCGATCCAATTGAACTATATCGTTTGAATGATCTAGTCCTGAATTGTTTAACTGACATGATTTCACTAGATCATCCTTCAATTAAGTTTAAAAACTAGATTGATAGTTGATTTGTATGAAGCAAATCGACTATTTTTTTACCATGCGGTGGAGGCTTTGTTGCATGATGGAGTTGGTCCTTCATTGTCGATGATGGAGGTTCCTATAGGACGTTAAAGATAATGGAGATCCGATGTAGATCCCTTTAGATTATCGTCAGTCATTGTTAAAAATGAAAATCCATCCTTTTTTTCTTTCCATTTTTCTTGTAATTTTTTTACATTTTAAAATAAAAAATCCACTGTCCATGTCAGTCATGGATGAATGATGAAGATTAGAGTTTCTTTTTTAATTTCAATTTAGTTTTTAGTTAATTCTTTTTATGATAAAATGTCCACCATCTATATTTCTTGATGGATGTCAGAGGTCTAAATTTTTTTATTTAAATTTTACACTTTTTTTGAAAATTTGTTAAATCTTGTAGAGGATAAAATAGTAATTTTAGATGCCCAAATGCACTTTTGGTTAGCTTAGAGAGTGAAAGTTTTAGTAAAAATGACTAAAATTATGTATTTTTAAAATGCGAGGGACCACACTACCAAAAGTGGATTGGGTACTCGAAAAAGTGAAATAACGTTAAAACATGGACCACGCTGCTATAAGTGGATTAGTTGTTAAAAAAGTAAAATAACGTTAAAACATTATATATAGAGAGAGAGAGAATTTTTTATATAAATCTGTTTATTATTATTTTTTAAATAATTAATCTGTTTACCTGAAAATGAACGCTAGGGAGTTGGACGGCTTCAATGATTCGAGTACCTGCTCCCGTGCATGTGATACAGACCTACACCCAAATAATACATCCATCATTAATCGTGTGGCCCCTTCCCTCTCACCACTTATGTGCATATTACTTCTTATCATACGAGAATAGTTTTCTGAACCATGTCCTAAAATTATAATTTATCTGATTTCGATTGATCATTGATTTTATACTAATTAAAAAAATAATAATGATAATAAATCAATAAAGGGCAAGAATTTTTGCTTCTCTAAACGTAGAGAAGATAACGGAGAAAATTGAAATACCTTTGTCTAAAACCTGCGAGATAAAAATAATAATTTCTAGGTAAAAAAAATTGTAGCACGGTAATCGATCGATGTCAAAAATTAAACTCCGAACAAAGGCTCTTGAAAGTCTTGCGTGTATGTATATATACATACGCAAATGGTCTCTGGCGACAGACAAAAGTGGAATATACCAAACGCGGAGTCCGAGTGTGTTTTGGTTAAAATGGGTAGAAAACCATGTTGCGCAAAACAAGGGCTCAACAAAGGCGCTTGGTCTGTTGAAGAAGATAAAATTCTCATCAACTACATTCAAGTCCACGGAGATGGCAAATGGAGAGACCTCCCTCAAAAAGCTGGTACCATTACTTTTCTTCTCCTACTTACAATTAATGTCTGCCATTTTTTCAAATATTCTTCTTCGTGATCAGGACTTGTTTATCTATATATAGGATTAAAGAGATGTGGGAAAAGTTGTAGACTGCGATGGTTAAATTATCTAAGACCAGATATCACCAGAGGTAACATTTCTGTGGAAGAAGAACAACTCATCAACAAACTACATGATCTCCTGGGCAATAGGTAGTAATTAATTATGCATATGTATCTTTTTCTTCTTCATTTTCTTCTTCTTTAATCTTAACTCTTCTTGATCTTTAATCATGTTTTTCTACGTTGATCATCATGATGGAGAATAATAAGCCATTACTGAAATGTACATTAAAAAAAGAGCTATTCCTAAACAATCCCCAAACAAACCCCAACATTTGTCTCAAATGTGAAAAAGTACCCCATCGTTTCCTAAATGGCCATTTTGCACCCCGCAGTTAGTGTTTCCATTAATAAAGTTGATTCTTGCACGTGTAAAGCAGTAAAAGACATACAAACCCCTGGTATATGAATCCCTTTATTCAATAATAAATATAAAAACAAAATATAAAAGGAAAGATTTCTACCCTTCATATTGGAGATGTGGAAATTAAATCTTGCATTAAAATTTTTTAACAAACAAAATAAAATAAAATAAAACTAAAAAATAAAAATCCATCTCCGTTAACTACATTTTTTTTTTTTGAGGACTCAAAAAAACAAAAGTTTTACTATAGTACGAGTCATTGTCACAATGACTCAATACTATAGTAAGACTTTTGCTTTATTATGTCGAAAGTAACTTGGCATTATTTCAATAGTTTGGGTGTGTACAGTAGATCATATTCATGGGCATTATTTCAATACTATATAAAGGTTTTTTAGATACATCACATAATTAATTTTCCAGAAAAAAAAAAGTACATCACATAATAAGGACTCCTTTAATTTTAAATGTCAGTATGCATCATGCCAAAAAAAAAAAAAAAACCAACAAAAATTAAATGATCATATATTTCAAAAAAAAAAATTAATGATCATAGACATTTCAATAAATATCTAGATTAATGTTCGAATTTCTCTTCCAAGTTCCAAAAAACAAATAAATAAATAAAATGAAAATCAACATCATTTCGTGGTACACCACAGTATATTTCCACTAACTGCACTGCTTAATTCTCCTGAAAAGATTGAAATTAACGAAAGCAATATATCGTATAAAGCATGGTAATTGATTAATCAAGAAAATGATTAAAAAACTGGAGTTAAATTCAATGCAGGTGGTCACTGATTGCTGGAAGATTACCAGGGCGAACCGACAATGAAATCAAGAACTATTGGAATACCAATTTGAGAAAGAGACTAAAAGGTGATCATGACAAGAAGCGTATGCCGCAACATGAATCCAAAAAGAATGAGTGTTCAAAAAATATCACAGCGAATTCAAACTCAGAAGAGAGAAAACCAGAGCCACCTAGGGTGTTTCGAACCAAGGCATTCAGGTGCACCAAAGTTGTTACTCCAGGACTGGTCGATTGTAATCAGTCGGTAGACAATGTTGGCGACAATAGCCAATCGTCTTCTGCCCTACAAGAGGATACTAATTCAGTTAGTGATCTCGTAATGGATTTTAACGTTAGCGAACTCTTAGTGTCTAATGCTTTAAGTTCAGCTGTTTCTTTCCAAGCTAATGAGATCGATGAAAATGGTGATCATGTGGATGGAGATCCATATCATCATGGGCTCATAAACAGCATGTCATGTTTTACTGAGTATTCGGATTCTGCGCATGAAGCCATGTTTGAAGATCTAATAATGGATGAACATAGAAGGCCTGACTATTGGACGGATGGTGACCCTTTTCAAAACAATGACTTGATGGATCTTAAGAGTTTAGAATTTTTTCTGATCTCAGAAGATGAATTATGCTAAGTAATTTTTATCTATACAATTATGTATGGGTAGTTGAATAATGTAGTTCACTGGTCATCATTGATTTATTCAATAGTGGAAGGTGATCCTCTCTTCATTATTAAAAATTCTATAACAGTAAGAGTTTATATTCACTTTTAGGTTTCACCAGTTTATTTGCGGGCAAATGCATGCGCATGAATGGCCACTTGGGTGGAGGATGCATCGAATGCATAATAATAATAATTAATTCATAAATTAATAATAAATTATTAATTCTTAAAACATATTATTTTCATATATTTTACCCACGTGACAATAAGACAAATTTTAATATGAATCCTTATATGGATTTAGGTCGACGTCGACTTCTACAAAGTGACATACAAATTAAAAATAAAAAAAAAAAGTGGGGTAGTGACAGACACAACAATTTTTTTTTTTCTTTCGCATCGTAAGTTGTAGTAAACCTAGATCGGTTGACTGAGATCTTGAAAAATTAGAGCATGTATAAAAATATAATTTTAATAATCATGAAATTTTATGTAAATGATCCTCGTCTCTAAACAAGACAAGAGAGGACAGTAAGATATTTTTGAACTTTCGTAATTGTGTGATACATCGTGTTTATGAATATATTTTTATATAAATTTTCATGTAATTTAATAAATGGCATTGGTTAATTTGAACCACTCCCTAAAATAAATTCTTTAAGAAAAGAGAAAAAACTTCAATTACATCAAAAGTTTCTTCCAATCGAGTTTGGTGTGGCAACAACTCCACTTACCTTAGCTTATCAACAACAAGGTTCAAAACTTATCAGGATCATAAAAAATATGACAAATTTTTTCACTAAAATGTGAGTCAACTCTTCTAGTTTTAGAATTAGTATTCTAAATCGCACACTAAAAGGACTATATCTATAAATCTCGATAGTCATTTGATCCAATGTCAGGGGGTCAAAAAAAAAAAATTCTCTTTCAACCATGTTGTTTTCCTAACATGTACATACATCTCCAATAGGACATTTACTAATTAAGAGTTCTATTTAAAGGAAAGAGAATTAGATTCATGATTTGTGGAATTTAGTGTTTAAAATATATATATTTTTAATTTTCTTAATTATATGATACAATCAAGTTTATGAAAATATATTTATGTATTTTCATATAATAGAAAAATTGGGATTGGTTTATTTGAACCGCTCCCTAAAATAAAACTATAAACTTTAATTACATTAAAATTTTCTTTTAACTCTGTTGCTTTCCTAACATGTATGTACAACTCCTATAGCACATTTACTAGTTGAGAATTCTGTCCAAAGGAAAAGGAATTAAATTTCTGATCTGTAAATTCCCATGTTTACTAATTTCATGAGTTGTACACACGATTCGAAAATAAGTTCCTATAGGAAAAGGAACTTGATTCCTTCCTCTTACCCTGATGATACATTCCACCCATTATTGACTATTATTTGGCAAATGTTTCTTCTGTTTTTTTCGTTATCCAATGTCACAAGTTTACAAACAATGCTAAATTAATATCTTCTCAAACTTTAAAATCGTATAACTTACGTTCTATCATATCACCCAAATAACTGCTATAAGAGAAAAAGAGAAAAAAACAGATGGATTATATAAGTGACACAAAGTAAAATTGGTACGATTGCTGTGGATATCCCCTTAATTTTTTTATAATGGAGGTTGGAATCTAATTTTACTTTTTTTTTTTTAATTATGTTACTGTTATGGGTATTTTTGAGTTACCTTAAGTGAACTAGTAAAAGCCCAAGACAAGTAAAAGCTCAAGACTTTTCAAGGAGACTGCACATTTTGCTAAGGCACAGCTCGATAAAGGGTCCAGCTTATCAGACATGCAGCTCGACGGTCAGCTCGTAAACTCAGACTCAGATTACATGATCAGTACACAAAGGCAAACTCCAAAGCTCAGCCATACTTTGAACATTCTAACTCGTCGAGACGAGCTCTCAGTTACTGCAGCTTGTAGGATGCGAGTCAAACACTATTAGAACCGTCAGAACAGAAGTTAGTAAGGCATATAGTACACGCCTAGCCTTATCAGAGATTACAAAATGATTTACTGAAATCTCACCTAACCAGCATGAGTTTATACGCTAAACTCATGCTTTAACAAAGTTGACCTGACAAATTTCAAGTGCATTAAATGTAATCCATTACGTCATTTTGACTTACTGTGTTGTATTATTGTAAAGAAGAGACAATCTTTGAGTATCATTACTCTGCAAAAATAATAAGAGAATAGTGAACGTAGACAAACTTTGAGCCGAACCACTTAAAAATCTCTAGTGTTTATTGTTCTTTTTCTATTTGTTCTTCTACCTTTCACTTGTTTTTTACACCATTTCTATTGCATCCGCAGTTTGTCCTAAAACGAACCTAGTCAACTAATTTCATATGTCAACAGTTACATTACTATGACTGATCCAGTGAACAACAGAGACCAAACCAAATCAGACACTAGTAGCATGTCTTAGAAAGCGAATCTCATATGGAAGAGAACAATCCAGACATAGATGAAGGACGACTCACACAAGAGTGGAAGGAGGTCTACACACAAATGGAAAAAAAGCATAACCATAAATGTGGCTGTAATGTCTCGAACCAAGGAACATTAATGCCTCTACCATTGCGGCAAAAGCACATTGGACGGAATCTAATTTTACGTATAGAATACAAATGTGTAAAAAGTTTTATTTTCATTTATAGAAGTTGTCTCGTGTTTGTGGAAACTAATCTCCAAACCACCCTTATCATTGTAGTAAATTTGTCAGCATGAAAAGATACCAACTAGTTTCTTAGATATGATACGTACATGCTTTTGTACCTATGTAACATGTTGTACATCCATTATTGAATTAATGATGTACACCTCTCGTTATTTGTGACTCAAGGTTTAAGTCTCATAATAAGTACTAAAAAGTACTAAGAATGAAAATTATGCACTAAAACTTCTTGAAATCTCTCTCTTTAGAGAGTGGAAAAAGCTCTCCCGCCCTTAGAGAGAGAAAGCTTTCGTGGAAGCCTTTCCCGACTAAGTTTGGGTAGAATCTTATTGTTTTCTCGTTTCTCCCTTTCTCTGCTCTTCGCTGCTTTTTTCTTCTGGTTTCTCACAAGTGTCTATTTGGTTTTTAAGGTTTTTAGGGCTGGATCCAACTCTAAAAACCTAATTGCTTTGTTTTGTTTGTATATTTTTAGGTGGTGAATAAAAATCAATGGGTGCATACCTTTTGGTGATTCAAGGCAATGATGGTCTTATAGATCTTCAACTGGAGTTTGACGTTGCAATCAAAGATCTCATGGTGCTTTAAGAAAATTTTTCAAGTTTAGGATGACAATCTGATTGTTGTGGGGGATCCTCGTCCAATGCGCCATGCCCTTTCTCCAAATGATCATCTTTTGTTGCTGCCTTTTGGTTTCTAAAGGTTGTTCTGTATAGGTTTGTTTTGGGTGCTACTGATTTTCATTCTCTTGTATTTTTTTTCTATTTAAATTATGGCTTAAAGTTTGTAATTGGTTGGATCTAGTGTTGCCTAGCCATTCCTATATATGGAACCATCTGATATTTTAACTAGTCTTTCCTGCTTGATCCTTTAAAGGGGACACGCTTTGGTGTTCTTGTGTTTTTATTGTAGCCCTAAATTAGGCTGGTTATAGGGATATAATCTTGTGGTTGGTTCCAAAATTTGGGATAATTATATAAATTTTAAGTATTTAAAAAAAAAGAAAAAGTCTCATAATAAGTAATTACAAGTTTATGTGAGTAAATATTTATGCAATGTATTTAAAAAAAATATTAATCCAATGTTGTTGTAATAAATATGTATCTCTTTTTTGTCTCAGGAAAGATTTCTCCTCGATATTGAGAAAACGATAAAGATTTCTCATCAATATTGACAAGAGTGATAAAAGTGGATGCTCAATCAGTGTCAAATTTAAAAAAATAATAATATATATTTTTTTTTGTTTTAATCTTTTTTTTGGTTTATTATTACATTTTATTCAGCTAGAAACACTATATATCTAAAAGCCAAAACCGTAGATTAATCATATTCAATTTAGTATAGGAAAGCACGCAATGATAATTACGCTGTCATCCATGACCTGTGAATTGTGATGTGCCTGTTTGTATGCAACACTGGTAGCTTTAACTTTTAAGACAGAAAATTTTAGGATATATACTAATAAGTGTGTGGAAGCCAAACGAGTCCTTAGTCCTTACCAACAGACTATACTCAGCCGAAGCATTTATAGAAAAGAAATAACAATAAACAAAGTCAACGACTCTGGCATAGATTCAAAGGTAAATTCTAAATTGCCTCCCAACTTTTGCCAAAAAAAAGAATACACCCTGACCTTTCGAAAATAAATATTTTGCACTCAATCGTTACATTTTTTTGTTTGAAAAGTTAACTCTGAGCATTAAATGACCTCTTTACCCTTAATTTAAACTTAACTTAATTAAAATTAAATAAAAAATTTAATTCATTAGATCCTCACATTAAGATAGACGGTGGAGATTAATTTAAAAAAATTAAAAATAAACAAAAATTAGAGATTAATTTAAAAAGCAATATTTTTCAAATTTAAAAAATTAAATTAGGGGTGATTGGATCTCCATCAATCTAATCTGGAGATTGGATCTCCACCTTACATCATCTTCAAACACAGTCAGACCCAATATCATCAATGATCAATCATCTCCAATAACCCAAACATATCATTAATCATCCACTGCAAAAACCTAAAATATCATCAAACATACACAAAAAAAATTATCAAAAAATTCATGAAAAAATCATCCCAAAAAGTCATTAAAAAATCCTCTTAAAAAATCATCCCTATCACCAAACTCAAAATCATCGATTGAATTGAATCTGGTTAGGGTTCGATTCAAACTCAGATGAACGAGAAGAAGAAGAAAAGAGAATAAGAAGAAAAAGAGAAGAAAAATAAGAAGAAAAGAATAGGTGATGAAAGAGAATGGGTTGGTATGGGGTCTGCTGGAGAGGGTGGTGATCGGCGTGAGAAGGGGTGGTGATCGGCGCAGAAGGGGATGGTGGGGAGAGAGAGATAGCATGTTTGTTAGGTTTTAGATTTTTTTATTTAAATTTGTAATTTTAATTATATATATGTATATATTCCTTATATATATTTTTATTATTTTTTTATTTTTTTATTGACCGGCTTTATTTACCATCTTACCTTTAGTCCCCTAACGGTAATCACATTTTCAAACGAAAATTCTAACAATTGAGTACAAAACGTATATTTTTGAAAGATTGGGGTATGTATATTTTTTTTCTTGTAAAAGGTAAGGACAATTTGGAATATACCCTAGATTCCATTACTATTTCATTGATTTGGAGTGACAAGAAACACGTTGCACATGTACTGTTATAAGTCAGTAGACGCCACTCATTTTGGCACGACCCTTTACAGTTAGTCAACAAAAGCATCTTCTTAACAAAACAAAAATTTCATGGCCAAAGAGACTATCTTATAGTTAACGCAGTGAGATATCTCAATAGAAAATGTAAAAGAAAAAAATAAAAGACTAATAAAAATGATAAGTGAAAAAAAAAAAAAAACATTTATCTATCTCTTCACATTAAATGTGGATAGTTTTATGGAAGATTCTTTCAACTGTTAAGATATCTAAAAAGAATAATGGAAAGTTCATGTAATTGTTTAAAGATAAATAAAAACGTGCACTCACTCTCAAAAAGAAAAAGAACGTTGATGGGCTTCTGCGATCAACTAGAGTTCCACTTTTCCTCTGTAAAATAAAAAAGGACGTGTAAAAGGCATGGCCACCGCACAGCTAAAGAAGGGAAGTCCTTTTTTTTTTCCAAATTTTAACTAATTTGTTTGAGAAACAAATGTATGAATATGAAAAAATGAGATTGGCTTACATATACATAGTCAATTAACAATCTACTCTCAGGAATGGTTATATACATTTCCACCATTCAAGAGTTTGGAGTTATTTCTCATTCACGAAATTTGATATTTGAATTATATAAATAGTATTTGATTTTGATTGATATATATTTGTCAGTTTTAAAACAAAAATGAATTTGGTCTGATTGTGTATCAATTTATTTATAGAGTTGTAATTAGGTGTCATTTTTTCCACTTAAAAACCTCGAATTTAATGCAATGTTTAGAAAAAGTAAAAATGCGAATATTAAGCAGTACTAGAACCAAAAAGTCATGGATGATTACAATTGAAATGCTATACATTATTACGTAAGACGATTGGAGAGACAGCACGTGCCAAGTTTTAGTCGGCCATACAAGCTTGTCTGCGCTATTGGTAATGCCAACGATCCTGTACCTCTCAACAGTCATGGGACATTTTGTACTCTATGCATGATTACCAGATACTGGGCCACGGCGGCCTTCAACCAACTTTCAAGGGCCTGCGAGAAAGTTTGTTCGGGCGGACAATATATATATATATATATAATTATTTGAAAATAATAAAACATTAAATTAAGCACCAACGATAGCTTACAGAAATTACAGAATAATTATCATACGATCACTGTTTTTCGTCCAAGTTAATGGGGTTGGGCAGATTACAGGTGATGAGAAAAACGAGAGTGTTATTTCGTTTTTTGAAGAACAAAATTAGCAGCGACATTGACAGTAAGCACAGGATATTCCAAACAATTCGATTCCATGGGCGACTGGTTGTTGCATAAACAAACAAAGAAGCGCGTATGCAACCAAATCCCTCTTTAATAAATAAATATATTTTAAAACTAAATAAATATATTTTCTTTACTTTTTTTTTTTTTGAAAGAGTTTATTTACTTATTTTTAATAATACATGAAAGTGACATTCCCATCTCTAATAAGTTTCACGATCTCAACCTGAAAACTTGTACGGAACAAACCGATTTGTACGCCGGTAAAAACTTTGAGTGCATTATAATAAAAACAATGCATATTTTACATCATTGCATGGCTGATACATTTAATTGGATGATACACTATATATTTAACCGACATTTAATATTCAGTAATACTGTATAATCTAAAAAATTAGTTCAAGAATGTAGTTGGCAACTGCACCGTTGATTATTGCATCGGCTGCCCCATACCGAATGTTTGACATGATTTTACACTCAAAAGAATAAAAATTAAGATGTTCCCTCACCATTATATGTGGATCCCCCCTTATGTGAGCCACTTTTCTATCTCGGTGTAAATGAATTTCTCTCATTTAGGAGCAGTACCTGAGTTGCACCATCAATATTTCTATTTCGATTAGTCCTAATAGTCGATTGGATTAGGTTTAATCCTATTAACAAAAACAAAAAAAAAAAAAGTTCAAGAATAGACCCTCATAATGAAAAAAATCTTGTGTCCCTGTCCACCACGTGTTTGATATTCATGCCCTGCCAACAACCTAATTTTCTTTCTTTAATGAAATGGTCCACATAAATGAAAGCGAATAAATAATACATAACATCGTAACTTAATCCCGATGCAAAATGTATTAATTTACCAATTAATATATTTTTTAAGTGAAATAAATAATATTTGATAAACATCAATTCATTAATTGAGAGTTGGGATCAGAAAAAAATATAATAGAGGATTTTGTAGCATCAGTCCAAATACAATACAATTGATATATAATTTTACATACTAGAAAATAATGTGATCCGGCTATAAGTATCGCTCTCCTGGACTAGAGGAGACATCACGGAAGGTAAAGTAGAAACAGAGAACAGACCGGTCTCTGATAGGGGAAGAGTTGGGCAACAACAGTACCAAATGGGAAGAAGTCCTTGCTGTTCTAAGGAAGGTTTGAACAGAGGAGCTTGGACTGCTCGCGAAGACAAAATTCTCAAAGACTACATTACAATTCATGGGGAAGGCGGATGGAGAAACCTCCCCAAAAAAGCTGGTCGATCACTTATTTCTTTCACTTTGAATTTCTTTGTTTATTTGATAAAAAGACACATAAATGGGTTCATCTGAGTTGGTAATTAATTTCTTCCATACAGATTTTTTTTTTTTTGAAAAAAAAGGGGGTTGTTTTACAGGTTTAAAGAGATGTGGCAAGAGTTGTAGGCTTCGCTGGTTGAACTATCTCAGACCAGACATTAAAAGAGGAAATATATCTCCAGACGAGGAAGAGCTCATCATCAGGCTTCACAAGCTTCTCGGAAACAGGTATCTAATACTCTTTTCTCTGCCATATTATTTTTCTTCTTCTAATTACTTGGCTTCATAATTTGACAATGCGATGCATGTCGTAGATGGAGTTTGATTGCTGGGAGGCTTCCAGGCCGAACAGACAATGAAATAAAGAACTACTGGAACACCAACTTGGTCAAAAAAGTTCAAGATCAATACACTATCTCTGCTTCCACTCCCAAGCAACGAAAACAACATAACAAGTCCTCAAAGTCTCCGTTCAAGATGGGGTCTCATGTGATCAAGACCACAGCAGTTAAGTGCTCCAAGGTTTTCATCATCCCGGATTCACACAAGATTCAACATTCTGGCACCAACCCAGATGCGGCAACATCAGTGGATAACAACACACCAATATTTCAATCTGATGCCTACAATGATACTCCATCGGATTTCATGATGGACTTTAACCCGGAAGATTTTAGCTTCTCGAATCTTCTAGATTCTGAATTTTCGGATTTAAGTGGCTTCAGTTCTCATATTGGCAACGTGTTATCGCCTTCCTCTGATCTTCAACAACCTCTAGTCTTCTCTGATGAGGAAAAAATGTTGCTGGATAACTTTTGGACTACTGATAATGATCCTGCTACACAAAATGTTGCTTCATATCTCGGTTCATTTGCCTCTTTATTGGATTCAAGGGAAGAGTGGCTGGGATGATGCATTTTAACTGTAGCGTACATGTTCATATATTGACATAATAACCTTATAATCTTAGGCTAATTAATTTTTAGTCAATGCTTTATTTATGACCTTGTAAACTTTTATGTTTTAACATTTTTGTGTGATGTTAGCTGCTTGCCAAAGTTAAATTATGAATTAAATCCTCAATTTTATTTCGAATAATATACATATTATGTGATGATGTAGGAGGGACACAGTCACGCAGTACTACAGAGACTTGAGAACCTCCCATCATATTTTCTAGACTAGCTGTTGCGCACATCAAACATATTTTTATAAAGCTCTTGGCATGGACGATAACATATATGTAATCATTAATATTTTAAAAAAATCATTTAGGCAACAAATTAGTGATAACATTAACTTATTATAATTTAAAACTAAGAGAGCTCCTTGTCTGAAAATGACCGTTACCTGTTTAATATATGGAAATTGACTTGAAGGACAAATGAAGATGTAAACCTCTAAAGTCCAAACGCCAATTTGAAAAAAGAGAATTTTGATTCCGTGGGAAGAGAAGACAAAAGAGAGAGATACAAGTCACTTGGTTGCTGGCGCAGTTGGTTGGCGCCAGCAACCACCCATGCCCCCTTTGTCAGAGTCATGGGTTCGACACTCCTTTCCCTCAGATCCAAATATCTTACAATATCATAATATAATATATAATTTAATATAATAATACTTATAAATATAGTAATGTTCGGTTTCCCACCATCATGTGTGGATTGATCTTCCACCTTCGTGTGAGTTTCTCTCCCGTCTCCGTATGGGTGGATCCTTTCCAATTGGGAGTTGTCATCGGGATCGTGTCATCAGTGTCCTATTTCGGTTGGTTCCAGTCATCCCTAGATCAGTCTCAGTTACAGTTTTTGTATAAAAATATATATATATATAATGTGAAATTAACTGTAGTTGATATAATGTATAGATGGAAATGGGTGGTGGCCGCTTCTTTGTTGAAAAAGCAGATCTAATGAAATCTTTGGTTGATTTAAATATATATAAACGGGCATTTAAATATATATATAAATGGGAGTGGTTGCAATTTCTATTTTTATATTATGTTTACAAAAATCGCAATCTTCTTGTTTGGGAAAAAAAAAAACAAAACGCGCGTGCAAATAGGCTGTATTCGTTTACATCACATATGTTTACTGAAAATGAAGTCAAAAATTTTCATTAGCAATCTGGACGTATTTGTAACGTGGCTCGTCCTGTTGTGATGGCATGATGTGGACATACATTAAAGACAAAGTGCTTGACAAATGAAATTTGCCTATTCGGGGTTCTCTGTCGATTAACAATTATTGTGTTGAAACAATTAGTTTGACTGGTTCAACCAAGGAAATTTATCTCCTTAATTATCATATATAATCCCTTTTTTCTTTTAGCCCTACAAACTTCTTCTCTTTAGAAGATCTTATGTTAGCACAAATAATCAAGCTATCAAAATTAACATGCCCATAAAATTAATTTGCTGTTGATCGTACTTGTAATTTTTTTATTTTAAAAAAACGTTATTATCAACATGCATTGTACACGCTACCATTGCAAGAGGAGAATTGCAAATGATTTAAGTGTTCAAAAGCTATGTTAACGCAGTAATAGTGTACGAACCAATTGTTACTCTTTGGCATTTATATTTCATTGCAATTCGTGTCAGTGCAACCATTACCAAAAGCAATAGAGTAAGAAAAATGATATATCTTAATAGAATAATAGGACAGGTTGAAAGCGACACATGGCCCTCTTTTAGTTGTTCTACTAATTCCTTGTTTTAAATGTAGTGAAATTCTAAATGTTAAAATATCTTAATAGAATAATAGGACCAGTTGATGGAAACTAGCACTGGTCTTGTTGTCTTATTAAGAAAAAGGGAAATTTTCAAAACTACTAAAAAAAAAAAAATCATTTTTAGCCATCTCACAAGGAAAATTTGTTTCTGAACTATTTTCATCTCATAGCTAAACTTATCAAAATACTCAAATGTAAAAATGACTCTGAAAAGACCCTTTTGTCCTTAACCAAAATTATCAAAATAACCTACTTTTTTCTTTTCCCTTTCCTCTTCTCCATTCAAGTTTTTGTTCAAAATTCTTTAATGATCCTATCAAGAGAGTCTTCATTCAAGCCTCTCAATCACTTCAAGTATTTTTATCTCTAGCAAACACACATTCTTTTCAATCACGATCTTCAAGGGTTTTAACTTTGAGTTTTGAAGATATGTATGTGTTGTTGTTTGTTTTTTTTTTTTTTTGTTCAATTGTTTAGTTTAAGTTTTGTAAATTAATAGTAGTTGTGATTTGAATTATATTAAGATGGATATCATATTACATAAGCTAGATCTATGATTTCTACATACGCAATTGAGTTTAATGAGGCTATTAAACCTGACTTCTGTGGTAGACAAAAGATACCATAAAAATCGAGGTTTAACAGCCTTATTTTAATTACTTCACCAAACCAGGTTTAATGATACCATTAAAGCTGACTTATGTGATAGATAAGCTACTATAGAAACCGGGGTTTAATGGTCTCATTAAGCCCAGTTGTTTCACCAAATTGAGATTAATGAGGTTATTAAGGCCGGTTTCAGTATAAAAAATGATTGCTCATCTTCTTCATTAGCGATCGGGTTTAATGGTCTCATTAAACCCTATTTGGTGAAGCAATCGGGCTTAATGAGACCATGAATCCCAGTTTTTATGGTAATTAATAAGGCAATTAAACTCAATCATTGGCGAAAAAGATGGACAATCATCTTTGACATTGAAATCTCACAAAAAAAAAACGTTATTTTTAACCCTAAATTACATTCTCAATCATATTGAGCTTTATTTATCAAAACCTAATCACCTAAACTAAAAAGATTAAAAAAAAATAAAAAAATTCAAGAAATTACGCAAAAGGAATGTATACCATTCGAACGGGGAGAATGGCGATGTTGCGCGACGCCAACAGTGGTTAAGGATGGTCATTAATGGTCGACGAGGTCAATGACGAACGATCATAGTCAATATACGCGATGAATCCCATAATTCATGAAAGAAGAAATTGATAATTATGAATTAGAAGTTAAACTGAGTTTCAATGAGGTTTATATATGTGAGACTATTTTTGTATTTTCAAATTTTACAGTTTTTCTTTTTTATTTTAATGATAAGGGTATATGGGTAAATATATGTCGACGACAATTTCATAACCTCGATTATATGGTGTAATTAGTTTGTTTAAGGGGTTAAAAAATAATTTTAATGGAAAAAGGGCTAAAAACGAATTTTGGAATATGGTTAGTTTTCGAAATTCCTACTAAATAATTCTAATGGCTTGTTGAGATGGAATTGTCAATGATGTACAGTTGGAAATAGCTGAAATCACATGATGGGATCATTTTCCACTTGTTCTGAGTTCCGGACAATATTCTCCGGGACCCCGACCACCTGTTTTTTTACACGTTAACGGTTCTCCTTAATCCTCGGAAGTGTGATCGAGTAAAACAAAGTCCACGGTAAGAACCTATTCCATCTAATAATACGGGAAAATCTTCCACGTACCCGGGTCTTGTCGTAGTAGGAAACGCGTGGGGCCGGCCGTTTGTATAATTGAAGTCGTAACTCCCATATAATTGGAAGGCGAGAAGCACTGCACGTGAACAGTACGGCCATGTGAAACCTGACATTTATCATTTATGTTTCAAACTCATGCAAATTTAATTTCGTAGCCCCACCGCGGTCCCCTTTCCTTGATTATTAAATATAATGTTTGTATGATTTTGCTTTAATAGTTAAAACAAAATAATAGTGTAGATTGTGAAATTAGATTTCGACCGATAGTCACTGTGAAAATCTCAAATTAATGATTTATATATTGATTGCTTGATTTTACATATCATTAGAGGTTACTATTTCTTTTTTCGCTAGAAAATTTAACCTAAATTATATTATTCATAAACTTAATTTATTAGCTTGACGTGTCACGTAATGGACTAAACCTAATGTGTGATGGTGTGAAATTGATTGCTCCAATTGTGAATTGTGAAATAGAGAGCTAATTGTGAAATGTCAAATCATTCTTAAATTCTACCTTTAAGAAGTTGATTGTTTTGGTAATTCAAACAATACATGGCATTTAATATTACCGGAGGTTCAAACTTATTATTTTATTTGTATAAGTAACAAATTGTGTTCTACTTTATACAAAAATTAACTAAAAAGAAGGTAGGAGTTTGAAAGTTTCGTTACATTAAATTTTATATGAGCAACTTGGATATTTATTTCCATGATTAATATCTACTTTCATAAATATCAAGAGTAAATCTTTTATCACATATTAATGGTATAGATAATGGGACTTAAGCATCTTAGAGTAAATATAAATGACAACATGCACATCATTTGAATCAGGAGCTAATAAGGCAAATGGTAGCTGTTTTCGTTTTACCGGCCTTCTATGCGAATGTATGACCCTACTCACGAATTGAAAAACAATTATAAAAGTAAAAGTAAATATTATAAAATGTTTTAAATATTATTAAACATCAAAAGTAACTTTTTTTAGTCTTATATTTGAGAGAAGTAACTATGCTATTTTGACCTACAGGGAACAGACACGGCATTTTTTTACTATCGATGACGGTGAAAATAAAACAACTTAACGACTAAATTTACTTCATTTATAATTATTTATACAAGCTTTATACTACAGAAGAAAGATGATTATTTTTAAGTCATTCAAACTAAAGTCAAGTCAATTCACATGCATTAATTTGATAATATGTTGCCCTATCAATTAGATTCTTTGTAAATCATGAGTAGATTAGACCAAAATTAATAAAACAAAAATGACCGTGGAAAAAAGAGGAGTATTTCCAGCCCCTAGGCCAAAAAGCCCATCTAGTCAAGCACAATAATTTTGTGACCCCATCCAACAGATGCACATGCACTTCACTCACATCATTGCCAAATTTGCTGCACAAATCTCTAGCTCTCTTCATTGTACATTTTTTTTTTTCAACTTACATACTTATATACATAGATAATAACTGTCGAACTCTTTAAATAAGGCCCTACTGAGATGTAGCCCAAAATGGAGACTCGCGAAAGCAGCGGATGACTCCCGATAGAGGGAGGAGAAAGCCACAAAGGAAGGGGAAAATCTGCCATTTGTTTGGTGGCACAAAATGTCGAACCATGCAATCGACACTTTGTTGGGCAAGCAAAGAGAGTGCTGCTGCCATTGAGGCAGCATGCCAAGTGCTCGCTCAACTCATCTTAATAAACCAATTTAACCACATAAAACCGTCTCCGATTCATGATTCTACACCATTGTCCTTTTTTTACCTTCTTTATAGGTTGCAAAAAAGATTTTGCTGGTGGGACTTGGTTTTTCCTCCTCTCATTTTTCATTATGTGTTCTGGTTCACTTTAACCCAAAATGAAGAAAATGGTAATTAAACAATATAAGTTCTTCTTTCGTTGTCAAACACAGAACTGGGATTCACTGCTATTAGCAAACACATGAAAGGAAATAAGGCAAGAAATTTAAGAATATTTAGTAGGAACAACTACCAACGAGGGGACTGTTAGTTGTTACCTTACAGTCTTTTGATTAAAACCTGCTGAAAACTTGCTACTTCTCACTGTGATTGAGCAGTACCACAGCAAAGTCTTCAGTAGGAGGTTGTAAATTTTGACAACTGAAGTCCGAAGAGGTAGTGTGACGTCAATATTTTTCTAAATAAATAATTACCATAATAACTTCAAGACCTTGTCCAATCATGAATTGACCTAAGCATTATGGGACCTAAATCCCACCACTAATGTGAATGAGGAGGTGGCGCACAGCCAACCATGTTAGGACAGAATATGCAAAAATAATATATATTAATGTTAAAAATATCAACCTTCGATTATTAAATAACATTTTTCAAGTTGAGAGTAATTAATTTTGATAGTTTTTCGGTAGACTTTTGAGCAAGACAATCGGTAGATTTCTAATTACATTATTATTATATTCAATAAATTAAAAGTTGAGGTGGGTTAATACCAAACAAAATATTTCTCGCTGCACCCTTTAATTTTTGATATAAAAGATTTATTACGAAAGTGCTGTTAATTTAAATTACCTAAAAAGTTATTTTGTATGGAATTTTAAACCAATCATCTAACATCTAAATATCTAATATACAATTTTCTCATGCCAAATAATCAAAATTCTTGACTCTTTTACAGATATTGTAAACGGATAGTGTGTATTTACCAGTCAATTTAAGTAAAACAATTGAATAAAGTAATTTTCAATCATTAAAGTTCATCTTCTTTTGTTCTTTAATTAATAATAATTGTAAACAGATAGTTACTTTGTAAGATAGCCCTCAAATTGCTATGAAAAAAAAAAAAAGCAAAATGAATCAACTGCCAGTTTCCTTTCGTTTTGATTTGCTAAGTATTTATATATATGCCTCGTTGTCTAATCTTTTATCCCACACAAACAATAAACATGCTGAAAACGGTTAATCATATATTTTTTGAATTAAGTGTTAAATCGCCTTAATTTTAAGTATTTGTGTTTCAATTGGGCCCTTTTGAAGTTAGGTACACAAATATTTATTTTTTTATTTATTTTGAAATTGTTGGGTACATAATGAGTTGTTCACACAAAGTCTCGACTTGAGATGTTTTGATTTGGCAATTTTTCTTGAGACATTTTAGAATCTTTTTTGGTAACAACTGCTAGATGAATTTTTTGAACATGAGCCTAGGCGGCTGACAACACTAGTTTTTACTACTATACTATAATATTAAATAAGAACTTTTTATAGAGAATTGCTAAAGAACCCCCTTACAAGTGTGGCTGCTGTTGTAGAGTTCGCTTTAACGCGGGTTATTTGCATGTAAGTTGTGGTTGCATGGTTTGTCAGGTGTACTTAGTACGAGTACGACCCATCCATCCTACCAGTAGGATCTGGCCCAAAGAGGAGGAAAAGGATTTCAAAAACAAATTCATCATCGTTAGCTGTAAATATAATATATGAATAAGGATATTAATAATTCATATATCATATTATTTAAATAAAATTTTTAAAAGTTAACATTACTCATATAGTATATGTTTTTCTTTATTTTCACTTACAATACGATAGCTCGAATGATCTCTTTAGTATCATATCATTTTGAATAATGATAATAGTAATAAGAAGAATTGCTAATTCTCATTTGGATTATACCATATTTGACTTTGTTACTGTTAACGTCAGGAAAAGGTTCCCTTAGTCAACGAGGTTATTTTAGGGCCCAAGCTCACAGTTTCGTACGGTCGATGGGGCGCATGCAAAATAATTGGGGGGGGGGGGGGGGGGGGGGGGGGAACTGGAGGAGTTAGAGGCGAGGAAGAAAAGACACAGAAGATTTTCAGAGTGGTTCGGCCCAAAAAGATGCCTACGTCCACTGTTCACTCTCTCACTATTTGGGCAGAGTAACGACACTCAAAAATTCCATCCCTTTTTACAGTGAAAATCGTCCCCTTTTATAGAGGAAGGGGACATGCTACAGTAAACAGGATAAGACAAAAATGAATAGTTAACTACAGTTACACTGACAGACAGCATTTAATGCGCCGGAAACCCAATTAAAACGACTGACAGTACATTAAATGCGGCCGAAAACACATTAAATGCAGCCGAATCCGTCGCATCCGAGGTCTGTCCATAGAGGATCTTTGCTGACCGGGTCGGATATGTAATGATGGGTTGTCGAGGCCGGGATTCTGACTTCTGGTAGAAGTAGCGTGCATGGCAAGCTTTGGAACTGTGCTTTGCATGGCGCTGTTGATTCCTGCTGACCGGAGCTTCCAAATTCGAGAGGGAGACGGATTTCTCCAGTGGACTGGACAGTTGGTGGGATGGATTCTGGAACGGCACGCCCACAGCCGATCACGGCGCTGAGGCGGATAACATCATGAGTGGAGGAGTCGGAATGCGGCCACGCTCGGAAGACAGCGGTCAATTCAGACGGATAACTGTGGGTGAGGATGGCTTGTTGGATGCCTTTGATGGACGGCTCCTCTTCGACGGATACCTCAATCGGACTGGAAATAGTGGACAAACAGAATATGGCGGTCTGATATAGTTGTCACGGATGGCGGATGTTCTCGCGGGCAAATCTGAAGGATGGAAGTCAGCGATCAGCGATGAGGGCCGGCGGTTCGCTTTAGCAAGCAGAATTCTGGGGGAACGTGGCGATCTGAATGACGGGGAACATAGCAGTCATAAAAGGTCTTGCGGAATAGGTGACATACGTTGAGATCGAGCGATCGGGCTGAGCGATAGCGGGCTTATTGAGCGATATCGGGCTTCGGCTTCAGCGAGCGCCCACTAAGGGGCCATGATTCTAGGAGGATGGGCCTTGATGGGTACGGATATCCGGGCGTTTGGGCCCCTGGGCTTGCACTGCAGATCCAATTGGGCCGGACCGTTATGATCGCAATAATTCCACCATAACATAAAGCCCCCTGGCTCTTGGTGCTCAGGAGAGGACCAGGAGACATATATTCCAGAGCGAGCAGAATGGGCGGGAACGGTTACAAGGGGAAGGCGGTTACAGTGCCTTTTATTTTCTACTTTATTGCCAGACCACGTGCTCTACCACTGACGACGGTTACTGTTCAAAACGTGCGTCGCGCGCATTTAATGCACGTCACTCAACTGGCGTGCCGCATAATGACAAAATCCCGGGAGTCGCGCCCTATCATCTGATCGGGGGTGGTTGCCCAGCTGTCTTCATCCAACGGTTGGGGCTGAATTATTCAAAAAAGAATAAACATCCCTCTTTGTTCTTCTTCTGGTACTTTCAAAAAATTCATAGGCATTTCCTTCGTCTTCTCCATTCGCACCGACTCTTCAACAACATTCAGAGGTTATCGTTTGTAACTTCCGGCGACCACCATAATTCAGGTTAGGCTCCTCTTCCCTGTTCACTTTGTTCTTGGCGTTATTGCTTTCCCTATTCTGCGTGGTGTTCTTCCTTCTGGGATTTTAGATTAGTTGGGGTGGATAGTCTCTGTATTGCTTCTGGTTAGGGGTGGTCTAGTGGTAGCCTAGGGTGACTATTTTGTTTTCTTTTCTTCTTTTCCCATGTTGGGGGGAAACCTTTAGGACGAGGCTCCCATCCCTTCCATCCTGTACCTTCCTACGAGCGCGGCTTGACGCTTAGGTCTAACCTCCTTAAGCCTTTCTTGGTTGGTTTTAGATTGGGTGACTATCAGTAGCCTGACCGGCTATTCCTTTTGTAGATGTCAAGCCGTGGGCTCCGTTATCGCCGAGTCATGTCCAGTGATGAAAGCTCCGAGGGGAAGTCCTCTCAGCGCGATGAGAGCTCTTCAAGTGCAAATGCTCAGAACAGCGAGGACACACCGAGTTCTTCCAATCGTGAGAGAACCTTTGCGTATGAGACTTTTTACCAACACGACTCCCACATGACCGTTAGAGAACTCAAGACCTTGGCCGACGCATTTCATTTTCCTTCGACATGTCGCGTCATGGTCCCTGCCCATCGTGATCATGCGGCTGACCCTCCCGAGGGATTCATAGCGATCAGCCGCCACCATATAAAGATGGGATTTAGGTTTCCGGTTCCCCCATACCTAATAACTCTTTTGAATGACCTGGAAATAGCCCCTTTCCAGCTCACGCCGAATTCTTACGGCCAAATTACCACCTTGGCCTATGCCTTCCTCAAAAATGGTCTTCCGCCACCTACCTCAAATATCGTCCAATGTCTTTACTTTTTTAAATCCACCACCAATCTTCACGCTACTAAGCGAGACGGTATTTATTACGTAACTGCTTGCAGAACTCCCTATAAGGCGTTTTTGCCACAGAATGTGGGCAAATCGAACGTGGAAGATTACAAGTTGAAGTGGTTCTATGCCACTTGCCGGTCCCTGCAACAACTTGTTCATTTTGACTTCAATATTAGTCCTGGTAGGCTTATTTTTATTCGCGACTGGGGCGTTCATACGTTTGTCATTAGGCATCACCCTCATTGATATATTATTTATTTATTTATTTTTTTTTTTTACCCTTGTATGCAGCCTTCGTCAAAGGAGCGGTCCGTCTAACTGACGAGGAGACGAGAGCGCTGAAGAAATTTGTAGAAGTGAAAAATCCTGAATATGACTTCCTTCCGGACAACTCCGCTTTGAGGAAGTACGGGCTTGCCCTTGGAGTTGAGACTTCGCCCCTGAGGTTGGCTTCTGACGTGGGCAGGCGAAAAGGTCGGGAAGTTAAATCTGTCTTCATAGAATCAGGCGAAGGAACTTCCGCCCCAGCCTCAAAGAAGCCTGAGATGATGGTGAACCTTGAAATGATCTCTCCCCCTTCTTCGCCTGTAGCCGGAACAGAAGGGCCTGAAGTGGAGATAACAGGCTCAAAGGAACCCCCAGTCCCGCCAGCGGGTTCACCGGTTACAACGGCCGCTCCATCTGCCGCACCGCTTGGGATGCGGGCTAAAAGCGTGGCGGAGAAAACCATGAGGCGGACAAGGGGCGCTGCTGGAAAGAGGATTTCGGCTTCGGAGACCGAAGAAGAGGAGGAAGAAGCTTTGGAACCCCCTGCGAAACGCGCGAAATCCAAGGACAAGGGCAAGGGAAAAATGGCCACCGCAGGGGGAGGCGACGAAGAATCAATCCCGGAGGCCAATGCGGGGGAGTATTTCGACGACTTGCTGGATCGGATACCAGCGTTATTGGGCCCCCACAAACCGGATGTCTACCAGGAGCATATTCGTGGTGACCAGCTGATGGACTATACTGCACGCTGCACCGTGCTTGTAAATTCTTTTAATTGCTTTGCAGTTACATTTTACATTCTTACTTGTTGTTGATGTACCATTCCCTTCAGGCTTCGTTGGCTGTGATGAAGATGCGTCGGGACTTCCCCGACTTAGCAGGAGAGAAAACTTCTCTCGAGGAGGCTAACAGGGGGTTGGAGGCAGAGGTTCGGAGTCTCAAAAAGGGATCAGTGGCCGCTAAGAAGACCATTTCTGAGCTGGAAAAGAAACTTAAGGAGGCGGAAAAGACCGCAGACGTAGAGAAGAGACTTCGGATGGCTGCCTCCGAATCGCTCCAGAAGGCCACTGCAGATGTGGATAAGATTAAAGAGGAGGCCGAATATCATAAGAAGCGGTCCGATGAAGCTGAGAAGGGGAAGGAAGCAGTCGAGAAAGACTTGGCCGTGGTGAGGGGTGAGCTTGCCAACTCGAGGGAGGCGTGTTATAGGGCAGACCTTCGGGCCAGACAAGCAGTGGAGGAGGCTATCAAAAAGACGAGTAGCAAATTCTTATATACTTCGTGGCTGCGTCATCCCACGCTGGATTATTCTTATCTTGGCGAGGACGCGGTGGCGAAGGTAAAGAAATATAAGGCCCGCGCTGCAGTGAACGCTCAGAAGAAAGCGGCGGAAGGCGCTCAGAAGGAAAAGACTTCTCTGGTTCCGCAGAAGGCTTCAGACCCGCCTCCTGTTCGTACTGGTGCTTCATTGGCCCCGGGTGGTTCTTCTTTAACTCCTCAGGATTCGACGAAGGACGGAAGACAGGGCACATCCTCTCAAGGGACCTCTAGCGGTAAAGATCCCAAGGGCGCCCCCTCCAGTTCTTCAAAAGATCCCACAGATCCCCCAGCCAGCTCTTCGCAAGCCCCTTTAAGCAAATGAGTTCAATACCTTCTCCCGCTGTTGTTGAGGCTTATCTTTGAACATTGATATTTTAATTGTTATCATTTTTACCTTGTTTGTGGAACAATTTGTAATTTTTAGTTGATAATTATTTCAGCAGTATCTCTTTCGCTCTGCTTTGTAGTTTTCCTGTTTTCGTATGCATACAATAGTAATATGTTGTGGGTAGATGTGTCCAGCCACATAAATATCCGTTTAATGATAATAAAAAGAGGGGGGAAAGATCACCCCTGAGCACATCCTGGGAGAAACATAATCAGGAGATTGCTTCCAGCACACAGGACAATTGGAGGAACGAAAGGGGAGCCCTCGAGGATGGGCAAATAATCCCGATCCCACAGTAATTTCGTTTTCAATATGTGTACCTTTTCTGGCTGCTGCATGGGTTAACGACGGACAGCGTCCAGAATGCAGGGGCTCGGATCGTACTGCACGGTGATCCATTCCGGCTGTGCTCACGAGGACAGCCTAGGCATTTACAGCGTAATAAAGCTGCGCTCACAGGGCGTGCCCTAGCATTTACAGCGAGAGTTGCGGGTGAGGACGCCTCGGCTGCGCTCCCAAGGCCTTAGCCTGAGCATCTACAGCATGATGAAGGAAATTTCTCCAGCTGCGCTCACAGGGCGTACCCGAGCATTTACAGCGAGAGTTGGGGAGGACGCTCCGGCTGCGCTCACAAGGCCTTAGCCTGAGCATCTACAGCATGATGAAGGAAATTTCTCTAGCTGCGCTCACAGGGCGTACCCGAGCATTTACAGCGAGAGTTGGGGAGGACGCTCCGGCTGCGCTCACAAGGCCTTAGCCTGAGCATCTACAGCATGATGAAGGAAATCTCTCCAGCTGCGCTCACAGGGCGTACCCGAGCATTTACAGCGAGAGTTGGGGAGGACGCTCCGGCTGCGCTCACAAGGCCTTAGCCTGAGCATCTACAGCATGATGAAGGAAATCTCTCCAGCTGCGCTCACAGGGCGTACCCGAGCATTTACAGCGAGAGTTGGGGAGGACGCTCCGGCTGCGCTCACAAGGCCTTAGCCTGAGCATCTACAACATGATGAAGGAAATCTCTCCAGCTGCGCTCACAGGGCGTACCCGAGCATTTACAGCGAGAGTTGGGCCGAGTGTCACTTCGATCGGGCCTTTCATTAGTCGCGCGCGAAGGCGGGGGGGGGGGGGGGGGGGGGGGAAGGCCATTCGGTGAGCGGCGATTAGGTGCGCTGGCTCGTGGCCGTCTGGTGATGTACCTTTCATAAGAAGACATGTACCCATTTGATGTTAGAAATGTTTCATCACAATTGATAGAAGATTCTCATTATATCTACACACGGTTTGTTTTTACATATGTGACAGAATAATCGATAGTAAACAACAATACAACACTCAAGTGTAGTACGTTCTCAGGTGGATGGCGTTCCAAGCCCTTGGCAGGATTGTCCCGTCCATGTTCGCCAAGTGGTAGGCTCCGTTGTTCAGGCTCTCGTGGATCATGTAAGGTCCCTCCCAGTTCGGCCCCAACACTCCTTCACTTGCCTTGCGTGCGCCGGGCAGGATCTCCCGCAGGATTAGGTCACCTGGTTTGAATTGACGTACCCGGACCTTTTTGTTGTAGTGTCTGGCCATCCTTCGCTGATAGGCAGCCATCCTGAGGCGAGCGGCCTCTCTTGATTCCTCAAGTAAGTCTGAACTGGCAGCTAGAAGCTGGTTGTTGTCGCCGAAATTGAAGCTCGCCCTCCGGTGACTGTAAACTTCAAATTCTGCCGGAATCATGGCCTCTGACCCGTAGACCATTGAGAAGGGGGTTTCTCCAGTAGTGCTGCGGGCGGTAGAGCGGTAAGCCCACAACACTTTCTGCAGCTCGTCAACCCATGCCCCCTTTCTAGCTTCAAGTTTGGTCTTCAGGATCTGCTTGATGATCTTATTGACCGCTTCCACCTGGCCGTTGGCTTGCGGGTGGTCAACGGCTGAGAAGCTCTTGACAATACCGAGGCTGCTACAAAACTCCTGAAACTGCTCGCTTGTGAATTGGGTTCCGTTATCTGTGACTAACTGTTGCGGAATGCCGAACCTGCAAACTATATGGTCCTACACAAATTTCTCAATTTTCGTGGCGGAGATCTCAGCCAGCTCCTTTGCTTCTGCCCATTTGGTGAAGTAGTCAACGGCCACGACTGCATACTTACATCTCGCTCGTCCTACGGGAAGAGGTCCGATCAGGTCCATGCCCCAGATAGCGAACGGCCATGGACTGACCATCTGACGGAGGTAGGCTGGTGGAGCTCGGGGAATCTTAGAGAACCTCTGGCACTTGTCACACTTCTTTACCAAGTCGGTGGCGTCCTTCTTCATCGTCGGCCAGTAAAAACCATGTCTGAGCGCCTTCTGAGCCAAAGAAAGCCCTCCAGCATGGTTGCCACAATGCCCCTCATGTATGTCCCTCATCAAGGTAGTGCATTCTGGTTCGTCAATGCACCTGAGAAGTGGTGTTGAAAGGCCCCTCTTATAGAGGACATCTCCATAAATACAGTATCTGGCTGCTCTTATTCGTAGACGACGTGCCTCCATCTTGTCTTCTGGCAGTGTGCCTTTCCGCAAGTAATTAACCAGGGGATACATCCACGATCCATCCACCATCATCAAGGCCATCACTTCCATGTCAGACTTGGTGCTCGGTTTGGGTAGGAACTCCACAGGTATGCTCTCGGTGCCGTCCGTATCTTGAGCGGATGCTAGGCGGGCCAGAGCGTCCGCGTGGGAGTTTTGGGCGCGCGGGATCTGGTTCAGCTCGAATATCTCGAAGGTCCCCAGCAACTTCTGAACTTCCCGCAAATAGGAGACCATCTTCGATCCTTTTGCCTGGTATTCCCCTTTTATCTGACAGACCACCAGTTGGGAATCGCTGAAGACTCTGATCCGTTCCACCTGCATTCTCTTGGCTAGACGGAGCCCTGCCAGTAGCGCTTCGTACTCCGCCTCGTTATTAGTTGCCCTGAAGCCAAATTTTAGGGCGCAAAGAAACTTACCACCGTCGGGATTAATTAGCAGGATTCCGACTCCGGCACTTTTCTCGCAGGAGGACCCGTCCACAAAAAGCTCCCAGTATGGTCCCTGAGAAGTTTCAGCTTGATCGTCCGCCGGTCCTGTGAACTCAGCGATGAAGTCGGCTAGCACTTGACCCTTGATTGCCGGTCTCGGTCTGAACTCGATGTCATATTGGGCGAGTTCGATGGCCCATTTGATGAGTCGGCCGGAGGTGTCTGGCTTCTGGAGGATTTGCTTCAGAGGATACCTGGTTAGGACTTCTATTTTATGCGCCTGGAAGTATGGACGCAACTTCCTGGATGCCATCACCAGACAGTAAGTGAGTAGCTCCATTGGTGTATACCTGGTCTCTGCCTCGACCAGCTTCTTACTCACAAAGTACACTGGCACCTGTGCACCGTTTTCCTCCTTCCTTACCAACGCTGCGCTCATGGCGTGCTCGGATACGCCCAGGTAGACAGTCAATATCTCCCCCTCCTTTGGTTTGGTCAGCAGCGGTGCGCGGCCTAAGTATTCTTTGAGTTGCAGGAAGGCAGCCTCGCATTCTCCAGTCCATTCGAAATTCCTGGCTTTCTTTAACACTTCAAAGAACGGAACGCATCTGTCGGAAGCTTTGGAGACAAAGCGACTTAGGGCCGCAATCTGTCCGTTCAAACTTTGAATCTCCTTCACATTTCTTGGCGACTTCATGTCCAGCAGGGCTTGTATCTTCTCCGGGTTGGCTTCTATCCCCCTGTTGTTTACAACGAAACCAAGGAATTTACCTGAGGAAACCCCGAAGGCACACTTGAGAGGATTGAGTTTCATCTGGTATTTCCTCAGGATGCTGAACATTCTCTCCAGGTCGTGGACGTGATCGGCGGCTCTTTCTGACTTCACAAGCATGTCGTCCACGTAGACCTCCATACTCTTCCCTATCAACTCTTCAAACATTCTGTTCACCAATCTCTGATAAGTGGCCCCTGCATTTTTTAGACCGAAGGGCATTACCTTGTAGAAGTAAAGCCCCCGGTCGGTGGTGAACGATGTGCACTCCTCGTCTTTAGGGTCCATGGGGATTTGATTGTATCCCGAGTAAGCGTCCATGAAGCTCAGGAGTTCGTGTCCCGCCGTTGCGTCCACCAGCTGGTCGATTCTGGGCAGGGGGAAGCTATCTTTTGGGCAGGCTTTGTTCAGGTCTGTGAAGTCTATGCAGGTTCTCCATTTTCCATTCTTTTTCTTCACCAGCACGGGGTTAGCCACCCATTCTGGATACTGGACCTCGCGGATAAAATTATTGGCCAGAAGCTTGTCCACTTCCTCTTTTAGGGCTTCGCTGCGCTCCTGGTTTATCTGTCTCCTCTTCTGGCAGACTGGCCGATGGTGAGGGTTGACGTTTAACTTGTGCGTCATCACATCCGGGTCGATTCCCACCATATCTCCATGACTCCAGGCGAAAACATCTGCATTTTTCTTGAGACAGTTAACCAATTGGGACCTTACCTCAGAGACAAGACTTTTACCCAGTTTCAGGCATCTTGACATATCATTTTCAACGACCGGAACATCTTCGAGCTCTTCTACTGGACCGGAACACGGGTATGCGTCAAATTCCCTGGGATCTAAGTCGTAACTGACCCCCGACGAAGTGATCGTCCGTAACTCCCGTTCTGGGATTATCTCCGCCTTCTTCCCCTGCACACCTTTTCTGATCGCGTCCACATAACAACGACGAGCCATGGATTGTTCACCCTGCACACATCCTACGCCACTGGGGGTCGGGAATTTTACCATGAGAGCTTTGGTGGAGACAATCATATCGAGGTCGTTCATCGCGGGCCTTCCCATCACTACGTTGTATGCTGATGGGGAATTGATGATCAGGAAGTCAGCCAGTACCGTGGACTGATTGGTTTCGTCGCCGAGAGTCAAAGGCAGTCTGATTTGTCCAGCAGGAACGACCGAATCTCCAGTAAATCCGTACAGAGGCTCAGGGGACGGCTCTAGCTGATCCTCACCGATTCCCATCTGATCATAACAGCCTTTATACATGACATTCACGGAACTGCCGGTGTCTATCATGATCCTCTTCACCACCGAATTTCCGATGCGTGCCCTGATCACCAAAGCGTCATTATGGGGGAGACGGACATCCCGTGCGTCCTCATCAGTAAACACAATGTCCTCCGTCACTCTTTTGGCCTTCTTGGCAGGCCTCCCTAGTTCTGCCTGCTTCCCAGGCTGGACACGTCTCGCTTCCCGCACAAATCTTTCCTGAGAGCGGTTAGATTCTCCTGCTCGTGAGGGTCCCCCATGGATTGTATGGATGGTTCTGACGGAGGGCCTCTGGGTGGAATTCGGCTCTGACTGGTTCTGAGCAGGAGGATCTTCTGAACGCTGACAGGGGCGCTGCTGCTGAGATGGTCGCCTCGGGGGCCTCACGACATAATCCTTCAGACGGCCATTTCTGATTAACTCTTCAATGGCATCTTTGAGTGCCCAGCAGTCGGAAGTATTGTGCCCGATGTCGTTGTGGTAGGCGCAGAACTTGTTTCTGTCTCTTCGTCCTTCCGGCCCTTGAAGGGGAGCCGGCTGGCCGAAATTTTCCCTGTTCTTCTCGGTCGCATATATCCGGTCCTGGGTATCCGACAGGGCATTGTAGGTATTGTAGCGACTTCGGTACCGTGGCCGCTCCGACACCCGGTTGCCGTCTAGTCTCCGCCAGTCTCTGGCTTTCTTGGCAACCTGCTGGTTTTCTCTTCTTCCTCCAGGATTGTTTCCCCCGTTGCTTCTTTTTCTCCCATGGTTGGAAGTACCGGCTTCGTCTTTCTGAGCACCGGTTCTCCTTGGATTGGCCACTCCCTCCCACCGGATTTTCTTTTCAGCTCTGTCATAAAATTCTCCCAGGTCTTTGACAGGAGACCTGTATATGCTCTCATACAACTTGCCATCCTTCCTCAGCCCGGACGAGATAGCTGACAAAACCCCTTCATCTGTGGGATTCTCCACATTTGTCACCTCGCGCCTGAATCTGTTGATATATTCTTTTATAGGCTCACCTGGGCGTTGGCAGATGGTAGAAAGATGGCAGGGTGGCGCGAGACGCCTCTTTAGTGCTTTATACTGATTCAGGAACTTCTGCTGACACTCCTCCCAATTGTTGATACTGCGCGGGGGGAGGCTTCTGAACCACGTCCGTGGAATGTCCCCCAGGGTAGCTGGAAACACCCTACATTTCACAAGCGGATTGGTAGTCTGGAGGTCCATTTGTATGTTGAAGGCGTCAAGATGGTCGTAGGGGTCAGAGTTTCCTTTGTACTGAGGGATGTTAGGGACCTTGAACCTTGGAGGGAGCGGCTCTATCTCGATTTCCACAGCGAATGGGGTCCTTTCCCAGGCTTGGCCCCTCTGCTCCTGTACCGCAGGTCGCGCTTCCAGCTGCCGGACCCTTTGAAGGAGTTCTGCTACCAATGTATTTCGCGTTTCTGTCCTTCCAGCAGCGGAATGTCCGTCCTGTCTGCTCGGGGACCGGTTGATTCTTCCAGCCTGCCTCTGCGTATCAGGTCCTGGCCTCGCTCTATCGACATGGGTTGGGACTTGGTCGTGGTGGCGGCCACCTTGCTGCTGCCGATGTCCACCTTGGGCTTGTGGGGGTCGAGCGCTAGAATGTGCGCTGGAGGAGTGGACAGACCCCTCTCGTTCGAACTCTCCGGCACCCCTTCTATCCACATTAAGGTCTTCCGCAAGCCTCCTACGGGGAACATTTCTTTCTGGGACAGCCTGGCGAGGAGCTTGGGGGTGATGGGCCTGAGTCCGGAACATAGCTCTGACCTCTCCCATAAATTCCGTGACGGTATTCTCCAACCTCTCCTGCCGTCGTCGCATCGCCCGCATTACGTCTTCTCCTGCAGCGTTACAAGTGGTTTGACCATTAGGGGGAGGGGGTATACCTTGAGCGTTCCCCATAACGGGCACATTGGACGTCCCTGCACCAGCATTGGATCCCCCCCCAGTAGTTATAGCTTGCTGATGGTCTGAAATCTGCTGACGATTGTCCGTTGCATTAAGATCTCTTGGAATCCTCCCTCTAACCATGGCGAATGAAGGACAAGCTGTGAAAGCTAGTGGATGAAAAGGTGACGAAACCGAAGATGAGCCCCTCCTTCTAGCGCCAAAAATGTTAACGTCAGGAAAAGGTTCCCTTAGTCAACGAGGTTATTTTAGGGCCCAAGCTCACAGTTTCGTACGGTCGATGGGGCGCATGCAAAATAATGGGGGGGGGGGGGGAACTGGAGGAGTTAGAGGCGAGGAAGAAAAGACACAGAAGATTTTCAGAGTGGTTCGGCCCAAAAAGATGCCTACGTCCACTGTTCACTCTCTCACTATTTGGGCAGAGTAACGACACTCAAAAATTCCATCCCTTTTTACAGTGAAAATCGTCCCCTTTTATAGAGGAAGGGGACATGCTACAGTAAACAGGATAAGACAAAAATGAATAGTTAACTACAGTTACACTGACAGACAGCATTTAATGCGCCGGAAACCCAATTAAAACGACTGACAGTACATTAAATGCGGCCGAAAACACATTAAATGCAGCCGAATCCGTCGCATCCGAGGTCTGTCCATAGAGGATCTTTGCTGACCGGGTCGGATATGTAATGATGGGTTGTCGAGGCCGGGATTCTGACTTCTGGTAGAAGTAGCGTGCATGGCAAGCTTTGGAACTGTGCTCTGCATGGCGCTGTTGATTCCTGCTGACCGGAGCTTCCAAATTCGAGAGGGAGACGGATTTCTCCAGCGGACTGGACAGTTGGTGGGATGGATTCTGGAACGGCACGCCCACAGCCGATCACGGCGCTGAGGCGGATAACATCATGAGTGGAGGAGTCGGAATGCGGCCACGCTCGGAAAACAGCGGTCAATTCAGACGGATAACTGTGGGTGAGGATAGCTTGTTGGATGCCTTTGATGGACGGCTCCTCTTCGACGGATACCTCAATCGGACTGGAAATAGTGGACAAACAGAATATGGCGGTCTGATATAGTTGTCACGGATGGCGGATGTTCTCGCGGGCAAATCTGAAGGATGGAAGTCAGCGATCAGCGATGAGGGCCGGCGGTTCGCTTTAGCAAGCAGAATTCTGGGGGAACGTGGCGATCTGAATGACGGGGAACATAGCGGTCATAAAAGGTCTTGCGGAATAGGTGACATACGTTGAGATCGAGCGATCGGGCTGAGCGATAGCGGGCTTATTGAGCGATATTGGGCTTCGGCCTCAGCGAGCGCCCACTAAGGGGCCATGATTCTAGGAGGATGGGCCTTGATGGGTACGGATATCCGGGCGTTTGGGCCCCTGGGCTTGCACTGCAGATCCAATTGGGCCGGACCGTTATGATCGCAATAATTCCACCATAACAGTTACAGATAACCTTGGTATATCAACAATACTTGTGACATTAGACTAACATTCGAATGACGGTGTATGTCCACTTGTGATTAGTGTACTTGCTCTTCCCATTAAGGGTAAATATTCGAGTTTACAATATGATAGCTCGAATGATCTCTTTAGTATGAATAATGATAATAGTAATAAGAAGAATTACTAATTCTCATTTGGATTATACCATATTTGACTTTGTTACAGATAACCTTGGTATATCAACAATACTTGTGACATTAGACTAACATTCGAATGACGGTGTATGTCCACTTGTGATTAGTGTACTTGTTCTTCCCATTAAGGGTAAATATTCGAGTTTCTCAATGAATATTTATCAATATGGAGGGAGAGAAAAGAGAGTTTCTCAATGACCAGTCTATTAGGCTATGGCTTATATATATATATATATAGAATTCTCTTTGGTTTTATGTTCCATGTGGGATTGAACCCATATTTTTTTTTGCTTAACATGTGGAGTTTTCTAACACTGTCACATACTATAAATTTTTGTCTACAACACATGTATGAGAGCTTCTTGGAAAATTAATGAATGATTACGATTTTTGTTATAAAATGTGACTTGATGTAAAACTGTGACATTTATAAAAATGTGTGATCTAAACCGTTAGATTGATACTTCTTAAAAAATTATTAAATGATTAAGATTTTTATCATAAAACGTGATTTTATGTAAAACTGTGACCTTTATAAATAAGTGTGATCTTAATTATTAGATTCATCAAGGAAATTACTAGCTAAATCTAATGGTTTGAATTTAATCAATTCAAAACAAAAAGTCATAATGAATGGTTGCTAACTTGTTATGAAATGGAACAAAGTATATCCATTATAGCTCACCCGTTTCATTCATTTCATGCACAAAAAAATTTGCAAAAGCTTTATAATTAGCAAATTATTCTATTCACCCCATTTTCTCATTTACAAATAAATTAGTTTTGCCTTATTATTTTATTGCCTAAAAATTACTAGTAATACGCCATTTAGCTCATTAAAAAAAAAAAAAAAAAGCAGCACTCTATTTAGCTGCGGCAATATATTATTGTCTCTTTGCGAGTTCTATTGATAGTTATTTTAAGCTGAGACTTAATTATATCCTAGAGGCGCATGTGATTATCCCAGCGCATCACTTTATTGCGAAAAGAAAAACGATGCTTCTGACATAGCTTAAAGCCCACATTATTTTTCATCAATTCCGGTCCATTTAAATTTTGAAGTACACAAATTGTGTTTTTAGACACGTAATTTCTCACAAAAGTGAGAGCGGTCTCCTAGTCCGTCACCTTATCATTGACACCTTTTTTTTAGTTCTGTCTTCTCTACTTTTTCATTTTTTAATGAGCCTGAAAACGTTGTCCTCACGCAAAGGTAGCATGCATAGTCTTCCCTCTACAACATCACATGGGAAATTTATAATTCGTTATGTCGCTACCAATTTTTGACAATCTATAGCAATGTACTTTGGTTTTTTTTTTTTTTTTGAAATACTTTAGCAATGTACTTGGTCACATAAAAATGAAATCTTAATATAATATAATATCAACTTCCTCAAGATAATTTGAGTCAAACTCTAGGAAATAAACAATCAATATCATACATTTCTCATCTTGAAATGTGATTTCTTTGTTGGAAAGAAACTTTTACCAAGGATTTGAAGTCAAATATCTCGATAAACCAACAGAGAGATATATATATATATATAGTACCACTTTGAGCACTAATTACAGATACCAATACCTCAAAGTTCAGGCTTTTAGAATTCAAAAAATCAACTATGGATGACTTTGTGTTGTACTCACTAGTGCTCTCATCATCTTTATTTCTGCTCTATGGTGTTGCAAGAATTTTCTACTCCGTTTTGTGGAATCCCAAATGCTTAGAGAGACAACTAAAGCGACAGGGAATTGTAGGCAGACCGTACAAGCTGCTGATCGGAGACATGAAAGAGTTTGTGAGGATGATAACCGAAGCATGGTCCAAGCCCCTTAATATCACCCACCGAATTGTTCAGCGCGTCGACCCATTTACTCTGGACAATGTCCAAAAATATGGTAAGCGACATTTTTATCCTAAACTTTGTTTATAGTTGGTTTCGATAGTAATATAATCTAGTGTTATAAAAAAAAAAAAAAAAAAATTACTGAATAAAGTTGCATACATGATAAGTTTGTGTAAAATTCAGGGAAGATATCACTATGTTGGGCTGGTAAAAATCCAAGGGTGATCATCAAGGACCCAGGATTGATGAAAGAGGTGCTGTCTAACAAGCAAGGACACTTTCAAAAGCCATATCTAAGCCCTCTCATAACCATTCTAACAAAAGGACTCACAGTTCTAGAGGGTGAGAAATGGGCTAAACACAGAAAGATAATCAATCCTGCTTTCCACCATGAGAAACTCAAGGTTCAATTCTTCACCTCTACTACTTATCATAGTAATTTGCTGCAAGACATATGCTGTTAGATAGTGATATCTATATATATTGAGTTATGCTATAAAGATACAGTATGTGTCTCAGTTTCATAGTAATTTTCCAGAATTCCCTATTAGCTTACTTTTGGATTTCTGCTATTAGGTGATGGTTCCAGAATTGGCAACCAGTTGTAGGAAGACAATAGATGAATGGAAGAAGATGGTTTGTACCCAAGAAAGTTGTGAGTTGGATATCTGGCCTGAATTTCAGAAACTTACTGCAGATGCTATTTCTCGGACAGCATTTGGAAGCAACTATGAAGAAGGGAAGAAGATATTTGAACTTCATGAGGAATTGATAAAGCTAGTTCTTGAAGCCATGATGACAATATACATTCCTGGTTTCAGGTACATGTATACTTTTTATATTTTTTAACATAACTCTCTGCACTTCTATTTTATATTTTCTAGTAAGTACCGTAATGTAACCTTTTGGATCAAACTGTTCGTACAGATTCGTTCCAACAAAGAAGAATCGGAGGAGAAAGAAACTGGACAAAGAGATCACAGCAATGCTTAGAAATTTAGTCCAGGAAAAAGCAAATGCAATCAATGCTGGAGAATCCAGGGTTGATGACTTGCTAGGCCTGCTCTTGCAATCTAGTAACCAAATCAGTCTACAAGAAAATGCAAGTAGTGGAATGACTATTGAAGAGGTGATAGAGGAATGCAAGGCTTTCTACGTAGCTGGCCAACAAACGACCTCCAGCTGGTTAACATGGACAACTATAGTCTTAGCTATGCATCCAGACTGGCAAGAAAAGGCCAGGGAAGAAGTTTTACAAGCTTGTCAGAAGAACGAACCTGATTTTGAAGCTTTAGCACACCTCAAGATTGTCAGTATCATTCCTCTTTACTTAGCTACATCAATGCTTCATATTCATGAAATTGCTAGATTACTCAAAAGTCATTATTCAACTATGCCAACTTGCCTTTCCTGGAAGCATTTTCCTAGACCAGAACTAATGCAGTTTTGGTTTCCCAAAAAGAAACAATAAACCTTTGTCCCTAAAATGCTGAAGAAAAAATGCTTTTACTTTGAGACAGACAAACAAAGAAGTGTTTCTCTTTCGTTCAATTCTCACATTTAATTTAATTTCCCTGCAGGTAACCATAATACTGTACGAAGTCCTAAGGTTATATCCGCCAGTAATTGCTCAATATCAACATACAAGTGAGGCAACCAAGATAGGAGAAATTTCTCTTCCAGCTGGGGTTGATGTGTTACTTCCTACCCTGCTGATTCACCATGATCCTGAGCTTTGGGGTGAAGATGCGGAAGAATTCAATCCAGCAAGATTTGTTGAAGGAGTTTCCAAGGCATCTGAAAATCAACTAGCATTCTTTCCTTTTGGATGGGGCCCGAGGACCTGTATTGGCCAAAATTTTGCCATCCTAGAAGCCAAAATGGCTTTGGCAATGATCCTACAGAATTTCTCCTTCCAACTCTCTCCTTCTTACTCCCATGCTCCTCATACTGTTATGACTCTTCAACCACAACACGGGGCTCAAATGATAATACAGAAACTCTAAGTTACAATCTTTAAAGCCTAAAGGTAGAAGATGTTGGAAATAATGTGACTGCATCACATAAATTAATCTGTTGTGTTAGTTTTATCATTCTATGAGATATGTTGTAATCCTTTCTAAAGGTGTTTTCATCATTATTTATGTATAATCTAGTCTTTGCAGTTTCTTCAATAGCAACAGTTTGGCAATTTGTAATAATATAATCGTTTTTTGTGCTTATCACTCCACTCTTCTAAAGAAATTAATTAAAGATAATAATACAGTAAGAAAACCTAATATAATCTAAATTTATAAGCATACCTTGAAACTTCGACGTACTATAATAATTCCTAGTCAAGTTAGAAATTGCTTCATTCTAATCATATGATAAATTGTATCTCTTGATTAAATTTAAAATAAATAAATAAATATACATCCATACAAGTCAACTTGCAATTCATATGTTGCACTAACAATAAAAGTTACTGACAGAACAGATAGGAGATCCAAGAAAACAGAGGAAAACTCAAGGGTAATGGATCGAACAACAATTTATGGACTCAGCAATGTCAGAACATGATTAAAAGAAATCTAAAGTGAATTCCAATCACAAATTAATATCACAACATAACAATAATGTGAATTATCATAACAAAACGATTTAAATACTTTTACATGTTATCCTGATTGCTACACTCGGGAAAATTTCATTTTGTTTATTCATTTAGTAAGCAAAAAATAACAATAATAATCTGTCTTTATGTCAAGAAAAGTCAAAAGGTTCCTGTTGCAACCTCCTAACTTCATTCTCAAAGTGTTTCCAATCAAGAATGATAATAAATTGCACGCTATAGTCCTACATTTACTTCTTCTGGAAAATATAGATTACCAGTTCCATATATAAACCAATATCATCGCAAGAGAGAAAAAACCATCACAAATCTGCTAAACTATGTAGAATGGAATCCACGTCTGGGGTTAAAATGGCACGCTTGTTGAGTTCACCAACAATGCAACAATTCTTGTCTGCAGTATTAATCGCTGCAACATCCTGGGCAAATGTACTGTCCAAACCTGCAGTAACCTGTGCCCAATTTTGAAACTCAGATGCACGAAATGAATCCTGTTATAATTCAAGTCCTTCACAAGTGAATTTTGCTTATCTCAGTTTAGCACTTGATCTGATGAATAAAAATTTTGCATCAAAGCAATATGAGAATGGTTTTCATTATTATATATGTAAGGTTTCATGTACAAAATAAACATGCATATACATCCCATCACATCATTGTGAAGTGTACTTACATCATAAAGGGTGTCACCAAGCTTTAACTTGACAACACCACTCCTGTATACTACTAGTTTACCCATAAAGCCTGCTGGTAACTCAGTAGTACGTGCACCTCCACGTGACTTCGAGTGGTCAATTGCCTCTAGGCAATCTGCTGTGGCTGATCGCTTTTTCACAGGCATACTTGGTGGTAACTGAAGAAAAAACATGTTTGGTACCGAATTCTCCTCCTGCCAACCAACCCTCAGCTAGTATTCTAAACAGATTAAGCATGTAATATTTGATCTAGTTAGATTTACTAACCATTAGACCTAGATCTGCTGCTGGATTCACTGATCTTTCATCATAATTTATGGTTTCTGAAGCCTCCCCAAATTCCTCCTCATCGAGAAGCTCTACATGTAAGCAAGTTGAAACCAATCTTATAAAGCAGTAATGCAATCAAGGTTTCATATAAATAACTCAAAACAAATATCTTTAACACATAATTCAGTTAAGTATATCTATATATACCAATACTCAATAATTCTAAAATGAGTTGAGCAATTAGTGGTAATACGTCAACATATCCTATTTTCTTGGGTAATGTAGTTCATTGCTGTATAACACACCTGGATTTCCTGAATATGGTCTCCTCAAAGGAAGAGTTACTGGATAATAACTGTAATAATCCTGCAATAGCATTGACATACAAGAAAATGATAATAATAAATTACACCAGAAAATACATACAAAAAAATAGAAAATGAGAGAGAGGAAACCAGTAAACCAGCAAAGTCACAAGCGTTTGGGGAAACTGGGTCATGTTTTTACCTACCCATGGTTCTTTGTATTCTTTCTCTCCTCTCAGGCCCGAGGCATAGGCACCTCCTGCAGCATCATCATTCACAAGGGTAATGTACTGGAAGTATCACCCCAACCTCTAGTCAAATAGAGAATACATTTCAAACAAGCTTACCATTGAGAGCAGAACCCTGATCCCCTCTGTTACTGCTACTCCCTTTGTAAACACCGAATGATTTAATAGAAGCTGACGCACCTCCATAACCAAATGCAATTTGTGAAGCTGCAACTGCACGTTTCAACATAAAAGAACTAGAGAATCAAATTGCATATTGTAGAAGCTGATGATTCATATATGTAGTACGTCATGTCCAAATTTCAATTAGTTTCAGGAACAAAAATTGCAATAGGAAACAAATTATAACTAGTCCACAACTGATTGCCAATGTTTGCCGGCATTGTTTTAGCATTAGTGAATTACGTGGATTCTAAGAGAATACCATGTGGACTAGAAATCAAATCATCCAATGAATCCAAATTTTAACTACAACTAATAAATAAATTTGGTTTTCTGAGTCACAATGTCGAGTAATCAAATTTAGAAACTTGTTTGCATAGAGAATAGACGCATATTTGAAATCGCTAAATTCAACAAACCAAATAGATAAACTTGAGAACACAGGGCACATTAAACTTTACTCCAAACAAGGATAAAAAGCCCATATATATCATTGGAGAAACTTCCATTCAGTTATTTAAGTAACAAATCACACCATTCAACCATACACAATGTTGATACAAATACGTTTTCTACTTTGAAGCAGATAAACCATAGGAGAAATTAAAACTTAAAATACATGACCACAAAACCAGCAACACCAAAACAATGCAAGAAGAAAAAGAACACATTAAAAAAAATACCTTTCTTTTCAACTTTAGGCTTCGTCTTCAATGCAACTTGCTAAGAAACAATAAGGAGATTAAAGTACAAAAACATGAGAACATAAGACTACTAAATCTAATAGTAAAATATAATGAGACCTAAAACCAAGAAAGATTTAAGAAACAAACAGTTGCATTGAAACGTCGCAGCAAATCCATGGCCTGGGCGGAATCAGCATTTTCAACCACTTCACTGCAAACAACACAAGGCAATGAGACAAACTTGTTAAAACAAAACAAAGTCACTAAAAGAGATATGACATGCGCATTGATGGTTGATTGAAAAGAGATTTGATAACTACGTTTTAACTTCAGTCTTGATTTCCTTGACAGGTCGAGCTTTTGGTTTGAATTTATGCTGCAAACGGCTCAAACCAATTGATCAGGATATGTGATAATAACAGTGGAGCTGCAAATCAGTGAAACGAAGGACAGTGTCAAAAACGAACCTTTCTAACGGCAACTTCGGTGTTGTTGTTGTCGTTGTTAGAAAGATTTGCATCCATCAGAGTTCAACAGAAAGAGATCTTCAAATAATATAATTGGGTTACAATAAAAGCTTTAGTCTTTAGCATTGTAAAATTGATGCAAAACCAAACGAACACAACAGAAGAGCAAGTTGAAGAGATGAGAACCTTTACACATAGAGAAGCAAAGCAGCCAATCAAGAGTGGGTATTGAAACTAAAAGAATGCGGCCAACCGCCAACTTATGAGTTAATGACTGTTGTGTGTCCCCGTCAAACCTCCTATTTATAATTAAACCTAAATTTAGCTTCTGATACAAACACCGTGCGTTTTGTGATTTTTTTTGTTTTTTATTGCAAAACCTTTTTCTCTTTCTTTTTTCTAAAACCCAAATAATTTTCTTGTCTCTAAAAGGGAAATGTTATTTCCATCATTATTTTCTGCCGCGGAGTGAAATTACGTAATATAATTTTAGCATTATAAATTTTGATAATATTAGTATTTAATTACACCTGATTTGAATATTCAATCATGTGTGATCATTTTTTATTAAGGGCAAATTGCGTTGTATTTCTTCCTATCTTAATTAATTATAATTGCACGAGCATAACTATAGTTTTGACTAACTGTAATTCACCATCAATTAATAATGGAAAAGGGTAATAGTTTTTTTACTCAATATTATTAAAAATTTTAAAAACATAAAAACGTGCCCTAATTCGAATTGTATCTAAAAAAGCTAAAACATGTCATGATAATACTAAATTATTTATTAATTAGAACTAAAAAATTAAAAAAATTGAAAAGAAGAACATGAGCTTTCGCAACTTTTGTTTATGTTGGAGATAAATCTTGTCTATAAAACTTTTCTCTTTATAAAAGTAAATAAATGAGATGCGCAGCTTCTTGTGGTTTCAATTTGATAGCTCTTTTTTCTTTGCATTAAAACTAATTGTAAGATTTTCATTACATATCAAGGTAAGATGTGCACTATCTCTTAAATTAGAATCAGAGGTTTGTTTTATGTTTTCATAAGATTTTAGATAAACATCTCTGCACCAATATGACTGAAAGCAAAAATAGCATCAAACTGCAGTGTGCATTTTGCGTCTGCATACAGCCCCCCCTTGTTGAAAACGTGAACAACTGCCAACAAGGAAAAATAATTTATCCAATGCTTCTCATCAAATTTTCAATATTTGCTTCTCACACACTTAATTTGCGAATTGCAACCCACTCTTTTCGACAAAGTCTTTGCCTTCCATCTTCATTTTGTTATTATACAAAATCTTTCAAATTTCAATTCCTTTTTGTTTGTGACAAACCCTTTCATATTTCTAGCTAACACTACAACTATAAAATCATTCTGCATTCCATCCATAAAATGATTGCTGCTGGTTCGAATACTTAATCCAAAAAATAATTAAGACTAACAATGCATGAAGGGAAATCTGAATACACATCACATTCTTCAACTTACAAGAGGAAAAACAAAAGTCAGCAACACAACTAGGATACATGACAAAAATCTCAATCACTTCCTAATTTCTCACTGTTTGGACACTTTGCACAGATGCAATTAGCTGAGCCATAACAGTTGCATATTGAACAGCCGTATGTTGAGAACTATATTGGTCTGAGAGGCCATAATCAGTAAAATTAGGTTCCATATGCATAAAATGACCTGGTAATGATCTTTTTGAGAGAGCTTCTTGCCATATGTCAAGAAACTCCTCCAAGATTTGCCTGGATTTCTCAATCGATGAAGTGGGCAGATATTCCACCTGCAATGAAACAAGCAACTTCAATTACCATGAATTTCCATGCAGCAGCACAAACTTAAGCACACCTAATTTCAAGAATCCAAATAATGGATAAAGCAGCGGAGCGATAATCAGAAGCACTGATTGTGTGGGAGAATGAATATTAGAAAAATTATGTTTATCATATTTAACATCAGATTACTATCTTCAAGCTAAGAAATTTCAACATTGTAGATAATCAGAGTTCTCAATAAGCTACCAATCATCCCATCTCCTCAGTGCAAGCAGTCCTTCGAAATCCCCTCAAAGGCCAGAATTTAATATATGCATTACTTTCTAGTCACAAAAGCCTGGCCTAAATGTAAATTTGCTAAAGCAATAAAAGTACACATCCGTAATTATGATCTTCAAAAACCCTATTTGTTAACAGAGGTCCAGGTTAATGTCAACATAAGCCGATTATCCACTCTCTAAAAACATGTTATAACCAAAATACAAATATGATGCTACAAAAATACATTAGGTGGTTGTATAATTAAAACGTATAGCCCATCACACTACACAAACCATATATCCTTCCGCTCATGGATCCAATATGAGATGCATACAGTTCCAATATGCCACACATATTAATCAACCGACAGACAAAAAAGGACTTCAGCATGGCATATAACAAATTTCTCATAATAATAAACCTCTAAGCATATGCAATTCCAGTTCAAACAAAACAAATACCTACCTCCATAACAATTCCCCTCAAATTTTCGGAATGTATAGGAACAACTTTGCCCACTCTCAACTGGAAGTCACCTAGTTGATATTGAAACCCCTGCATAAACCACTACATTGTAAGACACACTATAACAAATTTGTACCAATTTAGATTGCACATGCAAAAATATCAAATAAACAAACAAACAAACCGAAAAAAAAAAAAAAAAAAAAACCATCAAAACCTCAAAATTAAGCGCCACCCTCATTTTGTAAGATTGCAACTTCTCCATTATAATCTGAATGGAGGAATCGGCTTCGAGAACGATACGCTGAGCACGTATTACAAAATAATACTTGTTCGGCTGCTCCGGGACCGAAATCCCCAGAAAATCTCTCGGCAGCTCTGTTGCTAGTGATTGCTCTGACATGTAATTCAACTAATGAGAATCTTGAACAAGTTTGCGAAGAAACAATTTCAATAAAATAAAAATAGAAACCAACCTCGTAACACGGGTTTGTAGAAGGTGAGAGTGGCTTTCCACCGTCCGTCCTTGGAGCCGTTGATGCCCTCTACGCACTGCGAGACTTCGTTGAGGATTTGACTGTTCACGCTTGTTCCTGCATTTGGTTGCCAATGCAATACCCTAGACCACCAATTTCAATTTATCAATTCTGTTTTTCTTGAAAAAATTTATAAAAAAAAAAAAGAAGTTGTGATAGTAATTGAAGAATTTCGTTTTACCACTTGATGGGCATCTTGTTAGGTACAGGGGCTGGGAGTTGGTAAAGCAGAGAAAGACGGTCCAGAGTGGTGGTGCTGCTACGGCGGAGGCAGTAAACGATGTCGTCTGATGGCTAACCATAACACAGATTCGCCGTCTTATTGTTTTCTAATTTAATTTTGTGCCCCAAATTTTTTCTAATTTATGTAGGAGAATTACACTAAATCCCTCTGTGTATAAAATTGTACAAACTGACAAAATCAAATAATTATACGAACTCCTTTAAATTATTGACTAAATTTTCTAATAATCTTTAATCATTAACAATTACGTGGAAAGTACACTTTTATATTGAAAAATTAATATTTAATTATTTAATTTGAAAAGGTTAAATAATTATATGTATGACCGAGAGAAATCATCTTTCCATATTTCGTAATGAGCTTTTTATATTCATCATATGAGAAAAATTATTAGAAATTAAAAAAAATCAATTTTTTAAAATCAATATCTCCTCTTATAATTAAGAGTAAGAGAAGACCTTAAATTTATTTCTTCCCTTCTATCTTGGAAGAAAAAAAATAAAAGGTATAAGAAAATTTAGAAAAGTTGAAACAAATTTGAACATCAATTATATCAACTTTATTCATAAGGTTAAATTTTCATAATGAAACATTAAATTTATTTATATGGAGATTCATATTATTATAAAATATTATATATATACAAATATAACTATTGAGAATTTCAGTGAGTAAAGTATTTATATCAATGGAATGTTTGACTTTAAATCTTATAATAATTATTTTTCTTAACTTGCAATTTTGCTTTTAAAATTTCTTAATACACTATTGATATAAAACTTATTATATATGTTAATGTGGTATCTTCTGATAATAAATATTTTAAATAAATCATTACTAAATGTAGTTTGATGATAAAGAGTTCTAATTCAACGTAACAATATCTCAAATTCAAGTCATTATATTAAAAATAATATTTAAGAAAAAATTTTAAATAAATTAACTTAGAGATATAAATTGTTTAAAAAGAACCAATAGAACATAATATAAAAGTATTTCACAAGTCAAGCTAAATGGGAAATTTTACAAAATCTGAAGGACATACTGAGAAAACTGACAAGAGGGAGGTAATTTGCATCAGAATAGTAATTTAAAATAGATATTTCAAAAAAAAAAAAGAGTAGTAATTTAAAATAGCGGTAACTGGAATCAATCGAGCTCGTCTCCTGTTTAGTACTGCAATCTTCAACACGCCAACTGTTACTCTTGCATGCTCTGGCTCCCGAGTCCCGACCGACAATCGTAGAGACACCTAAAGAAACAAAAAACACAGACACGGACTCCACCTATTCAGTTAGGTTTTTGGTTGCTGGAATCGAGTGAAGAAAATCAATGGCGTGCGTCTACATACCGGTTCAGAACTCGGAGGAGGAGGTGAGAGTGGCGCTGGATCAGCTCCCTCGAGACGCTTCCGACATTCTTGATATTCTCAAGGCCGAGCAAGCCCCTCTCGACCTCTGGCTCATCATCGCGGTTCGTTTTTTTTTTTTCCTTTTATCGTACATACACTTACAAATATATAGATTCCGGTTAGGTTTTTGAGACAAATTTGTTGAGTTAAGTGAATTCCTTCATCGATTTATGTTGTGTACAATGCTGTGCTGGCTCCGTGGATTAGAGTATTCTTGGTTAGAATTGATAATCGAATAGCTGAGATGTTTGATCGTGTTTTATTTTATTTTATTTTTTTGTTGCAGAGGGAGTACTTTAAACAAGGAAAAATTGAACAGTTTCGTCAAATTTTGGAGGAAGGGTCTAGTCCTGGTATTACTTTCTTTTTTTCGTGTCATCACTCTTTTTTTATGTTTTTGTTTTTGTATTTGGTTTTGTTAAGAAGATGAATGAAACAATCTGCAGAAATCGATGAGTATTATGCCGACATAAGATATGAGAGGATTGCCATCCTTAATGCTTTGGGCGCGTACTACACCTACCTTGGGAAAATTGAGACGAAACAGAGAGAGAAGGAGGAACATTTTATTCTCGCAACACAATACTACAATAAAGCGTCGAGAATTGACATGCACGAACCTTCTACTTGGGTTGGCAAAGGTCAAACTACTTTGGTTTTGTTTTGTTTTTTGTATATGTTGAAATAAAGTTGAACTGGATTCGCTGTCTTAAGCTCATTGATTGTACAGGAGTTGGGTTGAAATTTCCATTAGATGTTTCGTCAAGTTGGGTTTTGGACTTGGACTATTGGATAGTTTTGATGGATGATGGTCGTAATTACTTTTAATAGCTGATTCTTTCTTCCTGTTTGCACATCCTAGTGAATCCTGATGCGGCTTTTTAAGTGTGTTATGAACAACTGAACTTCTATGCTAGATTTGTTACTACATATGCTTGGTGTAATGTTCATATTCTGAAGATATATTGGATATATGTTCTGTGGTCCGTGGATCTTGGTTGATTTATCATTACAATTATTTGCTTTAGTATAAGGTGTGGAACAATTGGGCTCACTTTGGAGGGTAGATGCAGTTATTAATTCATGATTTGAGATGTACAGAGTCAGTGTTTTGAAAAGCGAGGCGAGGCGCTGCCTCACCGCCTCGCCAGCTTCAGCGCCTCAAGGCGTCAAGGTCAGGCGAAAATGGTCCAAAATCCCGCCTCGGACGCCTTGAGGCGCCGCCTCAGAAGGCCTTGAGGCGGAGGTGGCTCTGAGGCGCCAGAAAGGTAACATCGGAATTTCACCTTTTGTTTTCCCCTTTTAAGGTCGACCAACCCTATCCGTCTCTGTTTTCTGCACCGACTCACCATATTCTCTCCTTTTGGTGTTATTTTCTCCATTCTTCTTCTTCTACCCCGATCAGTCTCCTTCTTCCACAATTTTGGTGTGATTTTCTGCTGAAATCAGCTCCATCCATCGCTAAAATACTCCTCTCAAGTCACTGAAAGTCTCTCCACTCGGGATCTTACAGCTACTTTTAACTCTCCAGCAGCCGGCTCGCTCAAATCAACTCTCAAGTAAGTTTCTTTCAACTTTAAACTTATTATACAATGGATTTGTGCAATGGGTCTTGGTGAAAATCACTTTATGCTATATATCTTTACATGTTTACTTGTAGATTTGTTGTATATTACTATATAGTCTATATAAATACATAACTGCTGTATACCGGTATATATTGCTGTAAATTAGTATATAACTATATATAATTGCTTTATATTAGTATATGTTAGTATATATGTGTGTTAAAGATAGTTATATATAAATGGATATATTTTTGCATGTGCCGAATTTGTTGTAGATTGTATGCTATATATTTTTTGCACGTTCACTTGTAAGTTGGTTGTATTCTAGCTGCTGTATAGTGTATACTGGTATGTATTGTTGTACATTAGTATATAACTATATATATTTGCCTTATGTTAGTATATGTTAGTATATATGTGTGTTAAAGATAGTTATATGTAAATGTATACTTGGTTTTGTATATTGTTGGTTATTGTTAGCTGTTGTCAGTTGTTTTTGTCCATGATTTGTTGTAGATTTTGTGTGAAATGTCGAACCGGAAATATCCGGCTTGGAAGTATGGGATTGAGGTTGAATTGGATGCACAGAAGCCATACAAGTACAAGTAAGTTATTCTCTAACTAAATATAGTAAGTTTTATTTAGAGTTAATGATATGATGATCACTAAATTTTTATTATATATTTTTTGTTAGACAAAAGGAAGAATATACAACTAGAGGCTGAAGAACCCGAGTGGGAGGAGGATGAGACTAGTGATGAGGATGGTGACACAAGAATCAGATGTGATGATGATTTTTTGGAAAATGACACACCACATGATGATGACGAAACCTTACCTCTAGATTCAACCTTACCTCCACATTCAATCATACGTTTTGATCCAAATTTTAGGCCACTAGATTCAAATGATTCTTTGTTTAATACTAGTGGTCGTTAGGATGATCTGGATTATTTGGCATTTTATATGTTAGGATTTATATGAATGATATGGATGATTTTGTGTGTTAGGATGATATGGATGATCCATCTTTTGGTTGTGTTGATCTTATTTTGTTTGATATTTATGTTTCTAACATTGGTTTTCACTATATTTTAAAATGTTATGAATGATTTTGTATGTTATGATTGTTTTTTAATTTTTTTTTTTTCATTTGGAGTCGAGGCGGTCGCCTCAATCGCCTCAAGGCGACCGCCTTGCCTCGCCTCGCTTTTCGCCTTTCAAAACATTGGTACAGAGTGATAATGGAGATATTTGTTCATGAATAAACTATTTATTCTTAGGCTTCTCCCATGAATATGTTTATTTTGTTTCTTTCTCTTAGCATCTCTTGCTTTAACCTATGTATTGGTTTAACTTCTCCATTGGGTTAAGCTTGACCGATGACATATGATTTTACATAATGGTCTATAATTTGCAGAGATATTTCTAATGTTCTGTTCTTGTTAAAGTTGATTTTAAACATACAATTTGCTTGATATCTGGATTTAATCTATCCTTGGAGAAGTGTCTAATAAGACTCTCGATTTGTTAACATCTTTTGTGGTGGGTAGTTGTTTTGGAATAAACAGTGAGACTTGTTTTGGATTTCAGATTGATGATATTCACATTTACTTAACACAGGTCAACTTTTACTGGCTAAGGGTGAAGTAGAACAGGCATCAAGTGCATTCAAGATTGTATTGGAAGCAGATCGTGATAATGTACCTGCTCTTCTGGGTCAGGTAAATCGAACTTTTACTCTGACAAAGTAATTGGGTAAGCTGTTAGATATTGCAGGTTCAGAGAGCTTGCTCTGCATGCATTTTTACATTTTGTTCTGATAATGTGGTTGCATTTTTTGCTTAATTAAGCCTTACCTTTAACCAGTTGTCTGTCTTCAGGGCTGTATTATTTAGAATTACTTGGGAAAAAAAATGATTCTTTAATTATTATGTTTCTCATTATATCTATTGCACTTGACACGTTTCCAATTGCTATGCTTTTGGAACCTTCACTAGCCAAAGACATGAGGTAAAGACTAGATTAAGGCAGAGAGGTGGCTACCTCCATGATAATTTAACGGCTACAGAAACTGAAATTTTAAGGCAGGTTAAAGGAAGATCTTATAATTTTGTGTAAGGTGAAAATGATTAACTGAGAGAGGTCAAGTCAAGTCTTTTAGTATACATGTGCTAGTTTTTGTTGTTAACAGTACCACCTGGATGTCTGCAGGCATGTGTTGAGTTCAATCGTGGACGCTTTTCTGATTCTCTGGAGTTGTATAAGGTTTGTAACTGTCATTCTAGTGTATGCCAGTAATGTTTGTTCCATCTAATTGAATGTTTTTAGTCATGAATACAAAGCTTAACATTTCTGTTGACTCGTTATGTGACCTTCATTAAGAGGGCCTTGCAAGTGTATCCTGATTGTCCTGGAGCTGTAAGACATGGGATAGGTCTCTGTCGCTATAAATTAGGTCAATTTGAGAAAGCTCGACGGGCATTTGAACGGGCTTTGCAGGTAGTGATATTATTTAGTTGTTTGTCTGTTTGATTTTAGTAATTTGCTGCTACAGGATAAAGTTTTATCACTGATTCTTTATATTATTTGCAGTTAGATCCAGAAAATGTTGACGCTCTTGTCGCTCTTGCAATTATGGATTTGCATGCAAATGAAGGTTGGTGTTTCCAGAATCATCATCGTTGAGTTACCTTTAATACCAAAAGTTAAAGTTTATATGAGGTTGGCTGAGTACCTACCCACCTCATATGAGGTTGGGGGTAAAATCCATTTTTGTTAGTGAACATTAACAAACACTAGTGTGGGTTGCTCTCTTTTGTTTGTAAAAGTAGTTTGTTTTCTGTTTCTAGGAGTAGCTATCCAGGTGAGCCGTTCTGGCAGTGTGTAATCTTGGAAGATCCCAAACAATTGTGGGTCAGCCTTAAAAAAAGAAAGGTTTATAGGAAAGGGTTCAATGATATATTTGAATCCAAAGCAATAGGCTTTCCATTCGGATCTAAAAGTTTTAGTTAATGGAATGGGATTGTTTTCAAAATATGAAGTCAAGGTCTCTTGGTCAAATAAAATAGCTATTAATTCAAAAAATAATAATAAAAAAAAATCCCAAGCTTTTTGGAAAGGATCAAATGATAATATTAGAACTCTTAAGTCTTAACAATCATATTTTGGTGACCAATATACTGTTTGGTTTGATCATGACTTTTTACTTCTTACCAAGTCTATATTTGTAGCAATCTAATTCCGATGCTCTGCAATGTCTATACAGCTTTTGGAATAAGGAAAGGAATGCAAAAAATGCAGAGAGCTTTTGAGATATATCCCTACTGTGCAATGGCCCTGAATTATCTGGCGAACCATTTTTTCTTCACTGGTCAACATTTCTTAGTTGAGCAGTTGACTGAAACAGCGCTTGCTGTTACCAATCATGGACCAACAAAGTCACATTCATACTACAATTTAGCACGATCATACCACAGCAAGGTTTGATATATTTATTTATTATGTATGCTTTCAAGTAGCTAAGTTCTTTATGACATTACTTGGTGGAATCTCTCTTTCAGTTGAAAAGGGAATAGGTAAAAGTAGATTCAGAACAAATCAAGCCTTTTAAGTGACACTACTGCAATTAAACTCACATTTGCATCGTCCTAACCTACTGAGTGGCTGTTTGGATACATTTTTAAAACAGTTTCCTTTTTCCAAAAATAAAAAACATTTTAAAAATTGTTTATTTACATGTTTTCTATTTTTTTAGTAATAGAGAACACTTTTTAAAATGGTAACTTGTAAAATTGAAATAGAATTATCATTATTATTATTACTTTTTTTTTTTTTTTTTACATTTTTCAATTTTATTTTCAAAACAAACCATCAAATTTTCCCTCAAAACAACTACTTTACTAGCTAGTAACCATTAAACCCAAAGTATTAACATATAAGGAGAGGAGCCAATAATCGTATTTAAGCATTTAAACCTAGACAGTAAAACTAAAGCTTTGATACCATGTTAGTAACTACTTAAAACTAAAGCTTAAGCTATTAGGAAATCATTCGCCATGTAAACTTTAGCAGAGTGGTATTTGTTTTTTTTTTTTTTTTTTCACTGCTGCTTGTGGTCCTTTTCATTGTTGAATTTGTGATGTCATTTTTACTGGTCTGTAGGGGGATTATGAAAAATCCGGGCTTTACTACATGGCTTCTGTCAAAGAAATTAATAAGCCCCATGAATTTATATTTCCTTATTACGGTAAGTAATCATCTCCATTCCTGTTTGGGTTTTATAGTGTTCACTGTTTCCTACATGCATTGGCATGGTAAGTTGACTAAGTATGTATCTGAAAGTATGGTAAATGCATTGTGATTATTAGATCTTGGAATATTCTTGCAAGGGACTCCTATGACTATAAGCATTTATTTTAAGTGACAGATACCATAAGTGTTTAGATTGTATTCCTATTGACAAATGTTTAATGTTTTTTAATTTATTATTGATAATTTGAGCATGGTGATAACAGGATTTCACAATGTAGGCCTCCCCATTTGTCCTCTGTCATTTGGTTGTCTTTTTAATACAATTTTGGTTGTTTGGTGCAGGTTTGGGACAAGTACAACTGAAGCTAGGAGACTTCAGAAGTGCACTTACTAATTTTGAAAAAGTTTTGGAGGTTTATCCCGATAATTGTGAGACATTAAAAGTGAGTTGAAAGAGACAGTTTTGCTAGTAGTTTTGTATCACTTGTAAATCTTTTAATTTTTAAACTTTGCCCTTGATCTTGATTGAATTGATTTTCTTTTGTCCTATAGTCTCTTGCACACATCTATGTTCAGCTTGGCCAGACTGAAAAGGGCCAGGAATTTATGAAGAAGGCTGCAAAAATTGATTCACGTGATGCTCAGGTAAATTTTAGCCTTTTTTTAGTAAAAAGGCAATATTTTGGGTGGAATTTGTTGTCGCCTTTTTAGTTGGGACACAGTGATAAATTATTACTATAGTTTGTTGATGGTGTACATCAAAGGTCCAAATTTCCGTTTCTGATGACTTCAAACCCTCCTCTGGTTTATCAACTTAGTCCTTTTTCTTATTAATGTTCTGACTTCCTTCAAATAAGTGTTATAATACTGTTTTGATCTTTATCACAGGCTTAGATGTCATAATTTATCGGAATATTTTGGTTCTTACTGATTCTTCAGTAAAATTAATGAAAAACTCGGTCATAAATTTTGCTTCTGATACAAAAAAAAAGTTACTGAAAACTCATTTATCTGCCTGATTACTTGATGATTTTATATTGTCTAAATTCTTCTACTTCAGTAGTAGCTGATCTAATATTTCTCAATTTTGGTTTCTGTAGCATATTTTCCCTTAGGAAATTGATCATACAATTTTGGAAGACAAGAGTTACTTAAGAAGAAATTTAATCCATATCTGTGTTCATTCCCTGAATGAGCAGGACTCATTTGACGCACAAACTACAGTCCTTGATAGCACATGTATTCCACTGTTGTGCTTTGTTTTTTCTTCATCATATAAGATTTTCTGTATCGCTGTAACATGCATTTCTGGTTACAATGTCGTCTGCATCCCACATGTTCAAGTATAAATGATTAATATATATTCAGTGAGTTATATGCTGTTTTGATGTTTCCCACACCATTTTCTTTTTAGTAAATAACTTTGTTGACTATCTTACAGGCATTTATTGATTTAGGGGAATTGCTAATTTCCTCTGACACCAGTGCTTCTCTTGAAGCCTTAAAAACTGTAAGCACTTCCATTTGTACACTCAATTTGGGATCCCCAATGTGGAGGTTCTTATGTTGAAGTAAATTCTTATATCCTGAAGTTCTGGTACTTATGTTGATTCTGGAAAGCTCAGACTTAGAATATTGTTGCAGGCACGCACTCTTATGAAAAAGGCCGGTCAAGAAGTACCTATAGAAGTACTCAACAATATTGGAGTTCTACATTTCGAGAAGGAGGAGTTTGAGGTTTGTGCAAATATTTATTATTAGTCTTTGATGTTTGTACAAATACTATATGGAAGAATCTGTTTATATTGTTTATAAGTCGCTTTGTTATTTTCTTGTGTATGTGTCTGAGTGTTTTAATCCATGGGAATTTGAATGTTGTGACCTACAGTAGATATCTTTGATTTTAATTTTCAGTTGGCTCAACAAGTTTTCATGGAGGGCCTAGGTGATGGCATATGGCTTACTTTGCTTGATAATAAAGTGAACATATATGCTATTGATGCTAGTGCATCTATTCTTCAATATAAGGATATGCAGTTGTTTCGTCAACTTGAGGAAGATGGTCATTCTGTGGAACTGCCATGGAGTAAGGTTACAGTGTTATTTAATCTGGCCAGATTACTTGAGCAGTTAAATAACACAGAAGCTGCAAGCATATTGTACCGTCTGATATTGTTCAAGGTAGGCCTGTATGTGCATAAAGACATCTCCTTTATGTTATCTTATTTTCGAGTACCATCAAGAAAGGGGAGCAAGACTGCACTTTAGGTAAATGTATTTAAAGCAGTTCATTAATCACGAAGCACTCAGTGGGCCAATTGGCTACTTGGCATAAATTTTTCAGCATCACTTCCTTTGTACTGAGCTGCCTTATTGTCTGTGTATGTCTCTGATTTGAATTTGAGGCATTGTACCATATATAATTTCCACTTATGAGCCTTTCTTGCACTTGGCAGGACCTATGTAACCAAGATGTAGGTTAGAAGAACTGACTGAGAATTTTATTTTATGTCTTGGGTTTTGGGCCTTAAATCTTCCTTTTCAGTTTTGTTGCTTCTGTCCATGATATTTGTATATCTTGTGACCTGACTATGTATTTTGTAAATGTTTGATGTTCACAGTCTTTCAAGCAGTTGTCATCCAGGTTTCTCTTGTTTTTCTTTAACTCATGTTTTTCTTTACAGTATCCAGATTATATAGATGCTTATCTGAGGCTTGCTGCAATTTCAAAAGCTCGGAATAATCTTCAACAAAGCATTGAACTGGTTGTTATTTCCTGAATAACATCCTTGACTCTCTCTCTCTCTCTCTCTCTCTCACTCTCACACACACATGTGCGCGTACACACTCATTCATGAATTTATGTATATATGGTCTTATGATATTATATTTTTATATATGGTCTTATGATACTATATTTTTCTTACTTCCATAGGTTAATGAAGCACTGAAAGTGAATGGCAAATACCCAAATGCACTATCCATGCTCGGTGACTTGGAGCTTAAAAATGATGATTGGGTTAAGGCAAAAGAAACCTTCCGTGCTGCCAGTGATGCCACTGATGGGAAGGATTCTTATGCTACTCTTTCTCTGGTGTGTATAATATTGTTGCTCATGTAGTTCTTTTGTTTCTCTATACGTAATTGATATTAGATTTCTTCAAGGTGACCACCCTTTGTCCTCTGCCATTCCTTGCTGAATGTGCTTCTGCGGAGTTTAAAATCTCTCTCTCTCTCTAAATACATGCAACTCATTACCTAGAAAAAATATTCATTTCATTACCTTGGTTGTAATCATGTGTCATGTTGACCTTGGTTAGGGCAACTGGAATTACTATGCTGCACTTCGCAATGAAAAAAGAGCCCCTAAGTTGGAAGCTACCCATTTGGAAAAAGCGAAGGAACTCTACACAAGAGTATGATAAACATATTTTTTCTCTATTCCCCCTGCTCATTGTTGTTTTATCAATTATGTGCTTATGTTTCTATAGCTTTTTTATCGATTAACATGAGGCAATGAATCTTTTTTCTGCACTTTCTTTTAATTCAGCTACTATTTTGATCCAATCATAGTTCCAAAGTAGAGATGTCATCGTTATATAACTAAATAGTTGCTGGTGAAGTATTTGTTGTATATAAATCACGAAGTTGTTTTAGAGCAGTACTTGTGAAAACCATTGTATTTAGCTAAAGGATCTTATAATACAAGCTGAAGAAAAGTATTTGTAAAAATCATAACTTAGAATACAGTATACAATTAAAATATATGATTACATTAAGCTTTAGTTTACCTTGTATCAATTCCACAAAAAGGATTGGTTTTTCTTTCACAAAAAAAAAAAAAAAAATCATGATAATATGTGAACAAAGTACTAATGAGGAAACAAAGGAAATTAATTGGTCTTCAATTAGGAAGCTTTGAAACTATTTTTCTGTTTTTTTCTTTTTCCTTTTGTTGTATTGCTTATTTTTAGGTGACCACTAGTACTAAAAGCTTAAATTAGTATGGGCCTAAATAATACTGTATCTAATGCACCCTAAGTCTCTTGCCTAGAAGACCAATAAGCTTGTCGTATGACCCAAATGCAACTACAAAAGCAAAATGTAATCATGAAAAAGGACTCAAACCTAGGTATGTGGTGAAATGACTTTGATACCATGTTAGGTAATCTTGAGACCCTAAGGCTTAGCTTGTAGGTAATGGCCTAAACAATAGTACTTACGCACTTGTAACAATCAAGTCACTTTAGATTTAACCCTGTTACACCATCTCAAGAGTAAAAGGGGACATTAATGTTTGATTAAATGAAGGTTTGAAGATGTTTGTTTTCCTTGTCTTGGAACTCTTATAGGTTTAATTTTGCTTTAGAAGGCTAGATCTTAGAATTGACATCCTTATTCCTCATGCTTTTTTAAGGTTCTGACTTTGGGCATTTATTATTTTTGCTTTAATATTTCTGTTAATGAGTTGCTGGTGTAATATGTAACATATTATTTGACACTCATCTTTTATTTTGTTGCAGGTTCTAATTCAGCATACATCTAATTTATATGCTGCGAATGGTGCAGGAGTGGTCTTGGCAGAAAAAGGCCACTTCGATGTCTCAAAAGACATCTTTACACAGGTAAGTATTAATATTTTGCAGTTTCAGATTATGAACTTTAAGTTTCTTGGTATTGAGTTTGGTAATCATTGTAGGTTCAAGAAGCTGCTAGCGGAAGTGTATTTGTCCAGATGCCAGATGTGTGGATAAATTTGGCACATGTTTATTTTGCTCAAGGAAACTTTGCTTTGGCTGTCAAAATGGTGATTGATCTTATTTCTGTTTATTTATTTATTTATTTTACTTAATATATTTTTTTCTTTATTGTAAATCAATAATGTAATGATAATACTTGTTATTGCAGTATCAAAATTGCTTGCGGAAGTTCTATTACAATACAGATGCTCAAATTCTTCTCTATTTAGCCCGTACTCATTATGAAGCTGAACAGTGGCAAGACTGCAAAAAAACATTATTGAGAGCCATCCACTTAGCACCATCAAATTACACATTACGGTTTGATGCAGGTGTGGCAATGCAAAAGTTTTCAGCATCCACACTACAAAAGACAAAGAGGACAGCGGATGAGGTTGTTTGGTGAAACCTTCTCTTAAAAGTCTTTCTTGCCTTTTAAGTTTCTGTTGGACTCTTTCAACTTTCAATGAGTAGCTGTTGAGTCCATATTGCTAATTTTCTACTTATAACATTGCCTTCCATTGATTTTCTTGTCTAGTTTGACATGGTTATACAATGCATTAGAGATGCCTTGCAGTACCATGTGTTAAAACAATAATTAAGCATGTGCACATTTTAGTTTGAGATAATAGAGCAGGGGAATAAAGCATGTAAAGAAAATGAAGAGCACTGTAATATAAACGTGATTGCTTAAACCGGAGAAGTGATTTTGGGTAGTGTTGATCTCTTATTTTATTGAAGGTCGCTTTTCTGCTGTAGCCTTCTGTAACTGGAATTTCTTTCTTCGCAAAGAAATTTGGGAAGTAAATGCATGAGAACATCACTGCTAGTTGTAAAGTTACATTTGATGATGAATAAATAATTTTGCCAGAATCTGAAATCATGTTGTGAATTAGAACAATGCTGGAACTACAATGAGTACGTTAGGTTTGATGTCCTCTCTCTGTGGTTGTGTGAGTTTCTCTCTGTGTTTTTCTGAGTTAGTGCATGTGTTTGTGTGTGCTGTCACATTGGTAATTGGTTTTGATGTAATTGTAGGTGCGTTCAACAGTCGCAGAACTGGAAAATGCTGTTCGTGTATTTAGTCAGCTGTCTGCTGGTTCCAACCTTCACCTTCATGGGTTCGATGAGAAGAAAATAAACACCCATGTTGAGTATTGCAAACATTTACTTGATGCTGCAAAAGTTCACCGCGAAGCAGCTGAGCGTGAGGAGCAGCAGAATCGACAGAGACAAGAAGCTGCTCGTCAGGTTGCATTGGCTGAGGAAGCACGTCGTAAGGCTGAAGAACAAAAGAAATATCTGGTCTGCTTTCTTTATGCATTCTACCCTTATGCTTATTATGGAAGGTCTTTTTTAAAAAAAAATTATTATTTTGAAAAAGAAAACCAGTTAAATAAATTCAGACATTAATTCCTTGATGAAACAGTTGGAGAAGAGAAAACAAGAGGATGAACAAAAACGAGTAAGACAACTGGAGGAACACTTCGAGCGAGTAAAGGTAACAGTTCTTGACTATGACATGTGCAATAATTTCTTAGTTATTTGTGGCTGGTGATCTAGTTTTAATTTAGAAGCATGGCCGTGATTTTTACTCTTCCTTCCTGGTATATGGTCATAGCACAGACCAAGAAAGGGATCAATTAGCAATCACAATTTTTTTAATGATCGTTTCATTTTTCTGGGCATGTAGATATGTGGATGAAGATTTGTTTATTTTGAATGATTCCAAACAAAAGAGTTTTTGCAGAAGATGAAGAACCATTGCTATAGTGAATATAAGGACTAAGGAGTGCGAATCATCTCATCTCTCCATGATAAACTTAAACTGTGTGGCTGTATCTTGTCATGAGCATGCATCCTAAGGCTTATACTCTTTGATACTAGTGGATATATATTGTGAGCTTGAGAAGCTAGATTTATTTACAACCTCATTGTTTGATCATTTTTGACTAACTTAAAGCTGCTTTGGAGAAAAACTGGATGAACTTTTTGACTTGTTTTCCAAATTATTATTTTTTTTCCACATATTTAGGTTCTCATTATGTTCACAAATTTTGGCGTCTCCAGGAACAATGGAAGAGTAGCACATCTGCATCTAAGCGCCGGGAAAGGTCCGAAAATGATGATGAGGATGGTGGGCATAGTGAGAAGAGGAGGAGAAAAGGTGGAAAGAGGAGAAGGAAGGACAAGGGCTCAAGGTCGCGTTATGAGACACAGGAAGAAGCTGACATGATGGATGATCAGGAAGAGCTGGAAGATGAAGACGCCAACATGAATTATAGGGAGACCGCGCATCAGATGGATGATCAGGATGATGCTGCAGGAGAGAATGCTCAGGATCTTCTTGCAGCAGCTGGGCTTGAAGATTCTGATGCTGAAGATGAGCTGGTAATGTTTCTTTTAAGTTCATTGTTTTCCAGTTTCTTTACTGACAAAGTATGTGGTATCATGACACAAAGATGAGGCTCCCAACATAGTGAAATAGTTCTGCATTACTGTTAATATTTTGTTCTTTTTCCTCTCTCTAAAAAAGAACATTAATCTTTTTACTAGATACAATGTGTTGTGGACTTGTGTTGAATACATAGCTTCCCTTGGCCAGTTAGTTCTTTACCCACATCCATTATGTGCCTATTTGATTTCCATGTCCGAAGAGTTATATATCTTTTGAGTGTTTGTTTAAATAAAGTTTGTAAATGAGCATTAATACTGAACAAGTGATTGTTTGCTAAGATGTTCTTTTAATCTTTCTTGGTGAAGGCTGCGCCTTCATCAGCTGCAGTTCGACGGAGGCGAGCACTGTCAGAATCTGATGATGATGAGCAGCCAAACCCTATGAGAGACGATACTGATGAGCTACACAATAGTGATGGAGAAATAAGGGATGATAATGACTAGCCAAATGAAGATAATACTGGTTTTGATGATGATTAGGATGTGGCTAAACATGTTCATCTTGGCCGGGACAGGACAGGATAATGTTAGAAGTTTGATTTTCGGTTCATTCCTTCCTGAAGGTGACTTACTCCGGGGAATCACTACATTGTTTATAGATGCTAAACATGTTTCCCGAAGTTCCTGATGTATAATTCATAGTTCCATTGCATGTTGTACTTTAATATTTAGCTTAATATACAGCATAACCAGAATTTTTACATATTGATTTAAAGATGGAACACCCTTCCCAAGGCAGCACTGCGAGCACCTCTTCAATATCTTTTTCGGTATATTGAAGAAGTTCATAAAGGGTGAGTGAGTGAGTTGATGCTGTGATATTTTTGGTCAAAATTGAAAGACGTCAGCACCAATGGTGTTTGTACCGCAAAGCTTGCACTCATTCACGATGGTTCCTCCTGATGGGTATTGAATGTTGGCACGGAAACAAAATTTCTGCAATTGTTCCAGTCCACTGACCAGATCAGACCAGACCACGGTCCACACCATTTCCTTCACGGATAGCAGGCCAGTACAATGGTGCTTTCAATAAATTTATAATTTTTTACTTGCTATTTCATAAGGGGTTGTATCAATAGTCAAATTTACTTTTACAAATTATAATCAAGCTGTAACCAGAAATTGAATCTTATGTGTAGCATTATTACTAATTTATTGTGCAAGACGTTACTAACCACAACTCATGTCAATAGAGGAGGCTCAGATAGTGAGGATTGTGTGGGTGCGTGTATTAATGATTCGAATTTCATTTTTCCCAGTACATGTGATATAGATACACATATTTCTTGAAGTAAGTACGTATAATATTTGATCAAATCTGGTGAATCCTGTGAGACTGTAATATGGTCAAATGGTAACTTGGGATATTTGATGAGACTGCATTAGGTTATGATGGATGTATTTATTGTCATAATAAGCGAAGGAGATAGAAACGACAGCGTATGAAGATGAGTATCTTTTGTTAAAAAGGAGAGGGTGAATCTGTCAGAAAAATATAATGAGTGAAGTGTGACAGACAAAGAGAGTCAGAGGTGTCAGAGTGGGTATGCGGAGGATTAAAAGGTTCAGTTCTGTGTCTGAAGCCACTGAGCACTGGCTACTGATTAGTGTGTAAGTCACTGTTTTACAAGTCTGTAAGACTCCTGAAGTCTCTGTAACCTCACCTCATGGCACCTCTCTCTTCTCTTTTTGGACCAAAAGCAACCAGACCCTCCCAACGCCTCCCCCCATCTGAACCTTCTGATTTATGCAGCGTTACACCTCTTTTTGCCATTCCCTTTCCTTTTTTATTTTATCCCTAATGCCACTCCTCTCCTTGACTCCGCCACACTCTTTTCTTTTACAACATAAAACCCCATTTCACACATTCTCCATTTCTATCTCTCTCTCTTTTTTTAACTCAAAATTAGATAAGAGTCTTATATTTTTTTTGTTACTTTTAATACCTCTATATCATAATGTTTTTTTATTATAATGGGTATGTGTTTTTGATTTTAAGATTGTTTCTTTTCAGTAATCAGCCAAACTAGAAAATAATAAAATTATTTTTACCACGTTTTGCTGAGGACACTTCAACATTAATTAGACATGTTACCAAATTTGGCATGTGATTTGTCCTCATTTTTCCGGGTTGTGTTTAAATGTTCAGTTTCAAGTACCCTGTCCTTGAGAGAGTAGAAACAACGTAATGTTTTTCAAGTCTGAACTTTAAATGCATTTCATGAGAAGGTCGAGTCCTAGCTAGATCCTACTAGTAGTTGAGAAATTTGGTTGTGTTTCGTGTAAAAGGTCAATATTATGATTCTATTTTCTTTTTTTTAAAATTACAAAAACGTCATAATATGCTAATCAAGAATCCTGGTCTTGTAAAGAGACAAAAAGGATTCTGTAATCAAGTCCAAAAACTTGATAAAATATATATGTTTTTTTCCAAAAAAGTAACATAATGATAAATATACACAATTTATAATTTCATTTTGCCTCAGTTCAAAGCAAACAAGAGGGGTCTAGTCTGTACCATCAATTCAAGTATGTGAACGTGGCAGTGAGTATATGAATATATATATTTATATATATATATATATATAGCCGGGAAATATTGGGGTCCCTCAGATATAATGATAACAAGTAGAAGGTTGAGATAATGTTTGAAACTGAAAGCAACCGTGATTATCAAGAACCATGTACCATCAATATGTAGCTACCAATAAAATAAAATTGCCTGAGTCAATTCACAATCTATTTTTGCACTATCAAGTTAAAGTAGAAAGCAAAATATGCAACAAAGCATAGCACATCGGATCCTTCATTAAAAACACATTAATGGAACTTCACCAAATTTTGATAAAAAAGACTGAAAAGAAAATTAAAAAACATCGACTGTCCTTAGTCCTCAGTGACTGTGAATGTGTGACCCCTACCAGGTAAGTACATATTTGGCCTTAAATACAGAAGCCCACCACTGAAATCAACCACCTGCAAATGTCCTGGAATTCATCAGAAAAAAAAAAAATGTTTGTAAGTATTGGAGTAAAATGACAATTAATTAGTTCAAAAGCCAAGTTAAAAAAACGTGTGGAATCTAATTATAAGTAAATAATAATACTACCATCAGGGAGCTCTAGAACTGAAGATGGGAAAGTCATGTGCAGAGGGAATGGAAATTGAGAGCCTGGTTGTTGAAACTGATGCACTGTTTGATGATTTATCATCCATATCAAGCCAAGATTCTCTTGTTTTTGGTGGCCATTCATCAAAGAAACGATGGACAGTCTTCTGGGGTCCTTCTTCATGGTCTTTCTCCACTTTGATATCACTACCCAAACCACAAAAATGCTGGTCTTGTTTGTGGTGTTGTTGTTTTGGGGTGTGATCAGCGAGGCTTTGAAGTTGCAAGTAAGAGTAGTCACTTTGTAGACCAGAGCAAGTCCTCTGCTTTGAAGAAGAAGAAGAAGATGAATTCATAGTCAGTGGTGTAAGTTGCCAAGAATCATCCAAAGAAGAACCTGAAAAGTTCCTCATGTTTCCTGATGGTTCTGAGAAGAAAGCATGCTCATCAACCTCCTCTTTCAGCCCATAAACATACCTGTTTCTTCTTCATCAAAACAAACAACATTACAATAAAGACTTAAAACTAGAACAAACTCAGAAGACTTAATTTCTCAAAGTGAAAAAAAAAAAAAACAAACCTGTAGTCAGTATTGGCCTGGGAACAGGAACCAGAGTCCATAAGCAAGTGAGAAGTGTTCAAGTTGAGAGATTCTGGAGGTGAATGACCAATCCCTGGAGGCTTTGAAGAGTACAAAAAAGGGTGGTTGAGATGGGAATGATAACCAGAATAGTGAAGCTGGTTGTGGAGATGATGAGTGTCAGAATGAGAAGGTGCAGCGAGAGGAGAGAGGGTTTTGGAGATTGAAGAGAAGGTTTGTGTAGATGGGTTAGTTGGAGGCGGCGTTGTAGTAACTTCCACATGCTTTCTTGAACGGTTTTTGCCTCTGTGCATGTGTCTCTCACAATATTTAGAATCAGGGTATGCTTCTTTAGAGCACCTCCATTTCTTACCATCCGTTCTCCTACACCTCCCTGGCTCTGGGTCTATTTTTCTCCCTAGACCAATTTGAAAACAGTTCCATCCAACTGCATAAATATAGAAAGACCATTTATGTTTTTTAAAATAAATAACATATACAAATACAATAGTAGTAATGAGAGGGAGAGAAGAAGTTGGCTTACTAGGTTGATGTTGGTGGGAAAAAAGCTTGGTAGAGAGAGGAGAGTCAAAGCAGCTTCTCTTGATGGTGAAGAGGAGATCAGGAGGGACGGGAATGCCAGAAACCATGTACTTGAACACAAGAGCTTGGTGTTCAAGCTCTTGCCATTGAGAGGGAGTGAAGGGGAACCTGTGTCTTGCACTCATATTTGATCAGTGAAGCAAAAAGAAAGAGAGAGTGGAGTTAAAAGAGAGACAGTTTGAGTGAAAAATAGGGGGGAGCACTCGCAGGGTGTGTCTGTGTTTGTGTTTGTAAGTGTGTGGACTATTCATTACTTACAACCACACTAGAGAGGGCTTTAGTGTAAGTAGAGGTAGAGTAGGTATATTTATTTCAGGGACCATTGGCCTGCAGAATCTTCTGTACATGGATAAAATCAACGGTTCTGATTACTGTGCTGCCAGTGCCACCTCTCTCTCCTGAGATGAGACCTGCTCATATTATGACTGCACCTGTCTGTTGCTTCTAGTCCTGCACCTAAGCTGCCCTTTGTGACTGCTCTTGTCTCTGACAATACTACGGAAACCCATAAACTAAAGGGGTGGATTTAAAAAGACTGTTAAAAAAACAAAACTATCTTATTATTTTTTAAAATAAAAAACTATCTTATTATTGTTTGTTAATTTATTATTATTGTTATAGGAGATTATAACATAATATATAAAGTGTAGGTTGAAGCCAATGCCTGCTCTGCTGAGAAGATTGTACGGTCTAGGCTTTTACTGGCATTAAACACTTTTACTTTTTTCTGTTCCTTTAACTCAGACCCCAGTGCCCTCCACTTATTGACCTTTTTTTCAATTTGGGAAATTGAGAAAATGAGAGATGTAGTTCTGTGCCAGGGACTCTTTTGGGTTCTGATAGGACTGGGGTGCAACTGGGAACTCTTCCTTTTCCCTCCCCCACCTCCAATTTTTCCATTACTTTTTTGGTTTTGTTGTTATATTAGTATGTTTTTGACACATTAAAGAAACATGTGCTCTCTCTGCTTGTCTTCTTTAAAGAAACTCTCTTGCAGATACCATCCATCTCTGTTAGGTAAATGGCTCTTCCATTTCCATCAATTATATTTATACATCTAACAATCCTCAATTTTTGAAGTTGTTATTGTACAATTGGCATGCATGATTGCAAGTCAGTGGACTACCATCCAACTTTAAGTATAGAACAACTAATTTTTCAGATGAGAGTTAATGAGTGGAAACCTCTATTGATGAAACAGGTTACAAATGAATAATAAGTATGGCTTTGGATTTTGGTCAAAGTAATTGGAGAAGTTTTTGATGAGTCATTGAAGTTCAACCCGGTGAGAGGGAGGTGGGGGGTATCGGAGTAAATAACAGAAGAGGTACCAGGGGGCCTATTGCCTTTTGTTTGTTAGCATTTAATCCCCTGAAGTTATTCAAGTAGTATTGTAAGTTTGGCAGGAATGGTACAACTAGTGCACTCTTTGGCACTGTTACTGTTCTTATCCCCTGCCAGACTCCAACACATGCAAATCCACCTTTCTTTCTTTTTTATTTTTTATTTTTTATTATTATTTTCTTTTTGGCTCATTGTACAAAAGCCCACATGACCAGAACAGCACCCCAGGTGCGTTTCTTGAGCAATTTCCTTTTTCAAATTTCCCCAACTACTGTTGGCAGAGCACACACTCCATTATTTTACTTTGCTTTATAAAGTAAAAAGGCCTATATACTTTTATCCAAATATATATCCTTCTCACTCAAACAGTAACTCTCCAGTAAAAACATTGATCGTGCGCATAATATTACCTCAGGATGCCCATCAAAAAGTGTTGATTCATGGTCCACTCAGCATCCAATTTCAGGATTCAATATCAAACCACTTTCTGGCATTAATTTAGTGTCTGTCCTCACTACTTGAGAAACTAGTGTTGTGTGTGCCTTCGTTATATAGATTACTTGAATAAAGCATTTGGTCCAATGAAAATTCCTTAACAATCTACTATGATAAATTTCTACACACATTAAGTCAGAAGAGTGACTTATCCAGTGGCGCAGTGTGCATCGCCAAAGCAAGGTGAGGACTGAGGAAGCGCAACTTGATGCAGCAGTGGACCACCAAACATGAAGTCATGAACCCTTATGTGAGATTGTCCTGTCTTGACATGTGTAGACAATTCACATACCTGTTGCGTCTTTTCATATGTTTGCTTAGATGGTTTAATATTTATTTTCGTAGCTCTAGATTTAGTAGGTCCTATTAGTGTAAAGGCATCACTTACCACTCAAAGGGGGATCATAACTGACAGTGCCGAAAGCAGTAAAGCAGGCCTAGTTTGTGTGCATTACGTGCTCAAGATGTAACATGACAGCGCCAAAAAAATCATTACTCTGCCCCCATTAAAGCTCAAAAATTTTTCATAATGAAAAGCCCTGCTAGTATTTACAAGCAAGTTTTCAATAGAGTAAATCCGTTAAGCTCACCCACCCTCAATATTATGGGCCTCTGTCTTTGGAGACTGTTAATGACTTCCCTACCCGGTGTTAGACACTTGACCCTACCCTGAAGTTACCGGTTTGATCAGTCATGTAATAGACATGGAGCTCTTGAGAGTCGACCAAACCAAGGCAATCGTGATGGAGGGTCCATGCCAACAGAAGGTAAACTGGTCTATTGTCCAGACAAGCAACAGAGGTGAAACAACAAATGTGTTCTCAATACAACAGTTAATTTACTGCTCATACAGTGCGAGGATGTTGCCCTAAAATCTTGGGAATATACAAATAAATCGTCTCTTCATCACTCAAAATAAAATGAGAATGCAAATTTAACCATATTATGGTGTCGCACACTGATGTTATAGACATGTTGAGACTAATCAAGCATTATTTTAAACAGCATTATAAAAACCAACGTGAATATATTTCAAGTAAATACGGTACCATAAAAAGCTACTGATTAATTTATCTACAAGTTTTTATTTCAGTTTTAAGAATGCTTTAATAACAAAAATTACAATTACTCAATGAAGCCTGTCTAATAATGCGGTTAATTAGTAATTACTTGAGATGGGAGGAAAATTTCATGTTATTGCATTCATAAGAAATGACGAACCAGCACAAGAAAGAGCACCATTTGAGGCTCTGAACAAAAAAAAAAATAACTTACAACTAATATAGATCAACACAAGTTTAACTTTATACATTACTGAACTTGCGTTCAAGTTAGAACAAAACAAACGATCCAGGCCAAACTTGTATGGCAGCACTATTCCTTCTGGAAAAACGAGAGAACAAGATCCGTATGTACAGAGAAAAGTTGTGTGTCCACAAACAGCTGCTTGGCATCATGAAATTGGGGGAAATACCATCAGTATGCTTTCAGTTATTACTTCTACCCAGAAAATATCTTTAAAAGGTTCAGTCTCTGATTCTTGATATTTTATAATTACCAATGGTAAAAATAGCAGATGTAATCCCCAACCAACAGGAGAGGACTTGAGTCCTCCAAAATGGATAATCACCAATCAAGGCATCAAGCAGTTTATGAAAATATCACAATGATGTGGTGCACTTAAGCTAAATAACCATAAATAAAATGTTGTAGTAGATAATGGCTGAGCAAAGAAATTCAAGTTAATATGAGTGTAATATCAAGAAGTTGTAAGCTCGAAGTAACACACCTTCATAAATGGCCGATCACGACTAGGGAATGAATCGATGAAACTCTCCTTTAAAAGTAAGGACACCTACAAGAGGAAGGAGACTCAGGATCAGATTCATATCAATTTACCATATTGGTTTCTACTCAACTATGAAGAGCCAATGTTCATCATGCAAACTGGTAACTTAAGTTCAAAAGGGCAACATATGCATGTGTATGGGTGTTGAGCACATTTCTGGGTCCAAAGGTACAGGTAAAAAAGTTGTATGAGATTAAAGCAAACGAGTACAGTGTTTCTTCTGAAAATTAACATACTGTTATAAAATCAAAGAACCATAAAAAAGGTAACATATCAACACATTTTAACAGGAAGAAGTTTACAAAGAAACTTATATTTAAAGACAGTATAATTGGAAAAGTACAAACCTTATCATTATTTGACTGCACATTTGTGATCGTGTGCGACCGCAAATTAGAGCAAAGCAAGTCTAAATAAGATCTTAAAACTGAGAGGAAACCCTTGGCAGCTTCAATCTGCACATCATCATAAGCACAGTAGAGCAATAATTATAAAAGCAATGAAACCAAACATATACAACAGGACTGATAAATAACTCGTCCCAATTTGGTGAACGTCTCCAATAAATCAAGATGGTTAAAATAACCTCCCAAACATGCAAGAAAAAAATAAGATCAATTGGTCAAATAGTGTGCATATCCTTCCAAAGGATAATGCATGTTATTATATAACGAGGATAGCAATAATGAAGCTCAAATAAATTTGTTAAATTTTTATAGTTGTGACTTTTTATATATTTATGAGTAGTACATATATTGAGGGATAGCCTAACAACCCAAAACAGTAGCCTATTGAGTAGTGGCATCCATTGGTATGTATACCCTTCCCTTGTGTTTAATGTTTTTGATCTGTGATTATTTCATCTTCATTGGCTTCACACGTGAGACTCTCTAACAAAATTCTAATTATCACAAATACAACAGCGCCGTGCGCTGTTGAGAATGTGAACCTAAAAACTACAATTTCTATGTAAGAACCCAATAAGTCATAACCTTGAAGAGATCACACCAGCATATTCAGGCCCATGTCTGATACAATTTTGTATTCCCATATTTGCCACAGGCAAAATCATTATAAAATCACAACAACCAAGTACAGCGATACGGTGGCAGGTAAACAAAGGATGTTTTCTTATATATAAAGCAATAGAAAAAGGAGGCAATGCAATGGTAGAACCACAACAAAAAGGACTGCATAGTATAAGCAATGCATACTAGTGCTCAAGAAAATGTGTTCTGGATGCAACTAATTAACTGTTTTCAAGAGATTAAATTTTTCATGCAATTACAAACTTTTTGTGCTAATTAATTGTGTCTAACAATATATTTTAACAACCAATTATAAATGCAGCTGCCAACATAACTGGAAACGTGACTTTCAGTTCTTAAATTACAGCCATGTATGTACACAAGAATTCAATACATTTGAGGGTAAAAAAATTTAACTTATATGTAGAGAAGGGGATAGGAGAAAGGGGGGTTGGGCCAGTGGGTTGGATGAGAACAAAGAAAGTGTAACCAGAAATGAACACCTGTACTTCTGTGCATTCATATATAGGCCTTTTCCTTCCCAAATAACTCTCTCCCACGAGCTTTGCATGATAAGGACTCAAGGATGAAAATAACTCCTTGTGCTGTGGCAGTTGTGGAATTGATGGCGCCTTTACCTGTTGTTTCATGGAAGGGGAAAACACAGCAGAACTATTTTATATACACACACACACACACACACACAAAACTAAGCAAATTTTAAAAGCTATTACATAACAAGAAAAAGCTAGAAAAACAATGATGTGAAAGAGGCAGAGCGAAGGGGAATCTAAAAGAGATGATAAACACAAGCAAGCAATTGACTTCTGCTCTATTCATGTACTAAGCCAAGTACAAAGGCTTTTGCATTAGCAACAATATATGTGTGTTCATGCATCGCATCGTTTCGGACTATTTCTCCACTTGAAGCGACAATGCTGCCCTCACGGATCGCACCCAACCCATGATCTGCCACTTCAATCCTAAGAGTTTATGATTATTATCATATAAGTCCCTGAAAGTAATCAATCACCTAATGGTGACAACTACAACCTCTCCTATTGAAGACGTAATAAATTTATTTTGGTAATGAAATGCCCAGTAATTGATAAATTTTTTTGGGTCTTCTTCTGTTATAAATGAGTTAAAAATATTTGTCAACATAAGTAATTGCACTTCATTAACAATATAAAGGCCTCCTATTCATCCAACTAAGACTAAAAGAATCCTAATCATATACATCAATAAAGAATGCCTTATATGGACTCAAATACGCTCTAAATGTTTAATATGATAGGCTATAAATACTCCTACTTCAATCATCAATTAAAGGTAAAAAAAAAAAGGAGCCCAGGTAAACTGACAGCTCAAAATTTTGCATTAAACTGCCTTTTCTTTCATAAGCTTTAGAATGATTAAATACTATTGTTCGGGCCTTTTCATCAGCTCTCTCTTTTGAGGTTGTTGGTAACCAACACCCTAGGTTCAAGTCCCCCAATATTATTATATTTGAAATTATTAATATCTGAATTTGTAATGTTCGTGTTTGACTCAAGCCACGTAGCAAGCCCATTAGTCTTGCACGTAAAGGGGTGTATTAGAATGCTTAAATACTATTATTGGGCCCCTTCTTTCTAGTTTAAGCTTTTTGAGTCTATTGGTTATTAACAATAAGATGAAAAACCGAAGTCTTGCACACCTAATGTGACAAGGACACTACTCAAAATTTTCAAAAGCCAGTGATAATGAAAGGGAATCTTTCTTGGTATAATCCATAAACAATTTCTAACATTGTAATTATTTATTCCAGAACTGTTACAGACCATGAGGTATTTTATAAGCAAAATGAGCTACTTGGTAGACGACCAATGGAGTAGCAGAATAAGAAATAAACCTGGTTCTTGTTAGCGTCAACCATAATGACATTGGTCAACTTTGACTGAACTTCGCCAGTTTTGTTCTTTACACCAACCTACAAATGTGTAATATATTAGCCAGTCACCAGTGAGATGTCATAAAAAGTACTTACAGGAACAAGAAAATGATGATCACCAGACATGTAAACTGCATTACACTTTGTTCTCCATACAAAAATCGAACTCCCGATTTTAGCTTATTCCAAAGGAATAAGTCCACAGGAAGATAATTTCATAAATTTTTCTTTAAATAAATCTTAAAACCCACATACTTTATAGACAGTAATGGAAAAGGTAACAACAACACGAGTTTAGAATTCACACCCCTAAACAACTATAAATTATGTCTCCTTTGAATTTATGTAACTTGAACATAATAAAGCATTTGAATTCACATATTTGTTCAACTAGACATATTGCAACTTTAACTTATGTCTTCTTTGAAATTATGTAACTTAATATGATAATATATTTTAATCCACATATCCTCCACTTCAAGTAGATATATATTTTTAACTATCAAGGATGAGGATATACACGAGCAATTTAAACACTCACTATGTAAGGAACAGGTGCATCCAAAAAGTCCAGCATGTCATTTGGCAAAACCTACAAATCCATCCAATCGATTGTCAACCATAAAACAGTCAAAAATCACTATACAGATCTAAAGGTCAAAGGAAACCATACTGGCATTAGCAGGCTTTGCCATCGGTAGGGACGGATCAGAGGGACGATTGACAAAACTGAAGCAGATAAGATTCCCTGTATGTCAAAGAATTTCAAATTTAATTTAACACAGAGGTTACTCTATTCTCTAAAAAAGATTGGTAAACAAATAATAATAATACCAAAAAAGCAATGATCCAAATAAGTCAATTAGAACTTCTGAAGGGTTGAACCAAAACGAAATCTGCCCTCAACAATTCTATCACAACCAAACTAATTGAGACCCTACTCAATCATCCTTTACAAAATAATACCTACACTTAAGCATGCAAGCATCAGAACATATGCCAACACAACATGGTCTTGCGTGTTTTGTTCACATAAATATTAAAAGAGAATCTATATGGTGGTGCAGATGGAAATTTCCACAAAACCATTATTAACCTCTGAGAGGTATGTTACATACCAAATTGGAACAAACAACCACAATTTGTTTCTCCAGCAATGCTCCGGCAAACATTGTTAACACCTGCAGAGAGCAAAATGTATTAATAACCATACTTAATGTCAGACTTCTACATAAATTTGTCATAAAATCAAACACAAAACTACAAAATGAAATTAACACATATTCAACATTAAAAACTATGGTGGACAACCCACTCAATCAACATAAATCTATGTTAGAATCATATGACATCTTTGTGATTATGACTATATTGTAACAGAAGACTGAAAAATACTTCATGATTAATCTCCCACCTAAGGTGAAGGCAAGAGATACTGCAGCAATTTTTTCTATGTCGTATCAAAACCACAGGTAGCATCATTATATAGAATAAATTTGTCTCCATGAAACAGCAGTGACACAAAATCAGGGGTATGTTTGTTCTGAAAACAAATGCACACTACTGAGGCAGCACAATTTACACAAGAAATCATTACAATGGAACTTATGCATATGACATCCATAAAGATTATCCAAAACAAGGGTTAAACTTACATTTTCAAGTCTCAGGGATCCACATAGACATGCAACAGTCCATGCTGATAATGCATTTGCTTCCTCCTCTGCGAAGAGTGCAGTGTGTGCCTAGTAAAAACAAACAGCAGGAAGTTAAAAATAACCTACTTTGCTTGAAAATTTGAAAGTACAACAAATGATACACATAAGGAGAGTAAAATTATAATTTATATGCAAGTATATAAAAATTCGGATATGATAGCACATATACCTCCACAAATTCCAGACTTGAACTGCATGATCTCAAGTCAATAGCTGAGCCAGCACTGTGTAGAACTGTTTCATCCAGTCTATGATATTCCAATGGATGAAGGTGCTCCAATGGTTGAAAACGAAGTGTGGTTCCCCTTGCAGGCAAACGTAACCGGTAATACTCACAAAGGATCTGTAATGATCCGAGGTCGTTTGCCTAGAAATTCAGCAAACCTTGTCAGTTTTCAAAAGTAGACATCGCAGAGAGCTTGAAAAAGTTAGTAAAATATCTAAAAACAGGCAAATCAAGACCTTAGCCCATTCAAGAATATCGATATTATCACTAGAATCATCCTGTCCAGAAAAAGAAGCCTCTTCTGTCTCTGTATCATCAATGTCACTTCGAAAATTCCTGTCTTCACATGGGGAACCCTGGAAACTGCATAAAACAATGTAAATGGCACATAATGACAGCTTCTAATAAAGTAGATCTCCAGTGAGGAAGATAAGAAAGGGAAAAATTTATCAGCAGAAGATCAGTTCAGTTATAACCCATGAAAAGTGACAATATACGTTCCACTTTCAACTTCACGCAAGATTGCAATGTAGTCAAAGCACCAATACTATCAAGCTTCATATACCAGGCATGCCCTGATACTAAATTGTTAATAATAGCAAGGCTTTCTGATGAAACTTTTCACGTTCATATTTCACTGCTCAGCTCAATATATTTTATATTTTTCATCATAGTCCACCGAATTTTATAGTCATGAAGTGGTTTGAACTACCCCATGTTGTGAACATTGTGTTATACAGATAATTAAATAATAGTTGTTCAACTACATGAATCAGTACAAATAGATCTGAAAATTATTGTTTATGAATTAAAAGCTTCCTGTTATAATCATTGAAAATTTAACTGCTACTAATTTGCTAATGCCCTGATCACAAAATTCAATAACCAAGAATAAGGAAAGCTACAAAGTTACAACAAAGGTAAAGAGGGAGTCCACCAATATCCATTAAGCCTCCAACAAACAACAAACAAATAGGAAAACATCAATCACGAACGAACGAACATCCAAGTGTCCAACTGAGATAATTCATATAAAATTTTGAAAAGGGCCAATGATGCTTAAGCAACAAGCTGCATCAAATCTTGAGTAATCATGATTATAGAGAATTGCAATCATATACCTGGGAGAAGAATCAGAGCTTTCGTACTGATAACAGCGCAGGAGTGGCAGAACAGCATTCGGAAAACGTCTATCTACTTCTTGTTTGTTTGACGAAAAATCTTCCCCAGTAACATGACAATCTTCAAGGTTTGCACCATCAGATTCTTCTTTGACAGTAACAGTCTCAGATTCAATATCTATTGGAACGACAGCATTATCATCATCGACCTTCTTCAAGCTGTGAACATTCTTGTCAGGCATTTGATTCTCCAAGTTACTACATCTATCACTAACTCTTCCAAATGTCGAATCATCCACACTCAAACTTAATTGGGAATTATCATCTACACTCAAACTTGACCGGGAATTATTTGTTGTTCCATTCTGCATGTCCTCGACAGCTCCAAAATTCGATGACATACTTTCTAAACTTTCTTCCTCGCTTAAATCCTCCATGGACTCAAAATTGAAATTGACCATACCTTTTGTTAATCGTTCCAATCTTTCTTCTGTAAAGATGCTGTATAAAACAGTAAAACATTAGGGTGGTGAACACAGATGAACAAAATTAATCTTATTCGCAATTTCTTCCAAAGAGAGAAGTCCAAGTAATATATTCCATGTCAGTAAAATAATGCAATTTGAAGAAGTTCAAACTTCAAGTTATAGTTAAGTAATAAAGTACCCCCACATAGGATATATGTAGTTGCAAATTTCCACCTGGATTTAGATGTCAGTAAGTCTTTCTTTGATAGTTGAATGCTAAAACCAAGCAAAACAAAGATCCTTTCCAGCATTATCTGACTCTTACTGAACTCCAATTTCACCTTGATCATACTTAAAAGCATAAATCTATCCTCATACCAAGAACCACAATTCCGTTGCTGATCAACTTTATATCTTAGTTTAAACAGAATGTACCATCCGGTTTGTCTACGTTACACTATTGTATAATAACACATCAAATCCAGGAAAATTGCCATCACCACATTTTATTTTAATGATATTTTAAGAAACATTTATTGATAAGATTGTCTTTAATTTTTATGCTGTTTAATTCTGATTAATACAGTAATAATGAGTTGCACACCAGAAGCAGGAGATATGGTCAGGTCAGGCACACAATGTAAGGAAAGTGGTTACTGCAAGAATTTTCTCACTACCCAGCATCTTAAGCAATGGCCTTCACTGCTTATTATTTCACAGCTGTTAATCTACAAAACACTATTTAAGACAGCTTAAATAGTCTTTAATCCATTTCTGTGGACAAGTTACCCAGTCTTCCCTGGCTTAAATGAGACACATAACAGACCAACTATTCCTTTAGTGCCATGATAGAGTTGATTTCTCTCACTCACCAAATAATTAACAAAGATGTCTTCCAACAAAATTAAATCACCAACGGACACTTGTGCCTTCCGAAAGATATCAAGATACTACTAATCATCTAACAGATACGCAAGATTGCAAATTTAGAAAAATGATAGATAAACGTAAATCATTCATAGATAACTAAAACAAACCTATTTAGAACACCAAAATGCAACTCAAAGAATGGAAGCCTCGAAAGAATGCAATAACATCTTTTTGTAGTCAGCAAATGACGGCTCAATGTTGGGTAGGCAGGTTGCTTATCTGGAATCATGGAAAGCAATCCAGAGGGTTTTTGGACTATTTCCTCAACCAACATACAGCACCCATACAAAGTTGAATCATCACCAACCTAAGAAACAATAATGGTGTAAAAGGGTAATGAACTGGAAACAACAAAAATAAAAGGGGGATCTAATAATAAATTTGAAGAAAAAAATAATCATGCTTTTGATATACTACAAGAAAAAGGTGTTTTGGCAAATCAACAGCAAATTAAAATGCAGGTCCAACTATAATATAACAAACTGAACCGCCAACAAAAGCTGATAATACATCTGCCCCTATATGCAAATTAAAAAACAACTGACACTAATTCAGTCAACTTAAAGCTCTACTGCAGAAGGCTCACATGAATTAGGAAAAAAAAAAGAGTAATAAAATACTAGAAGAAAGGAGGACAAAACTAATAACATACTGAGATTACCTGTAACCTGAACACATATGAAAGGTCACTTTGTTTCAAGTGTTCCTGCAAATAAGCATCATAACATCAAGATAGATAAAAGACAAGAACATATAGATTTTGAATTGCATATGGAAACATGTTACTCTTCATTAAAGGCTATTTAAAACTAGATGCAAAGGCTTTCAGATTGCTAATTTCAGGTAAATAAATTGATATAACTCTTTCAGAATTATTCCTAGTATCTCTTTTATACAGATGGTCCAGCAATTTTAAGAAAGGGAATTGTGTTGACCTTTAACATAATATAGATACTAAATCCTTAATCCTGATTTAATCCTAGAGAAACACCAGTAAACACTGTTTGATTAGGTGTGGATATGATCCCACCCAGAGATGAATAGTGATTATGTATTTGTGCTGTCAAACCAAATAAGTTGAAAGATAATATTGCCAAGTTGAGGACACTCTATGCCTTGAACATAAATATCAAAAGAAAGAGGAAGAACATATCCTGTTCCTCATGTACATCTATAACTTATTGGGAAAGGTTACCAATAACCATGAAAAGAAGGATAGTTAAGAATGTACAAGGAAAAACACGAGCATCCTTCGTCTTACAAAAGACAACTTCCATAGGAACTCAAAGCATAAATACCTGCCCAAGAAGAATTTCATTTATCTCACTCATTGAAGGAGTTCTCTCAACAGCATTAACCTGAAAGCATGTGCATCAGTCTAAGAAGAAATACATACGAAAGAGTAAATTCATCTTGAGTAATGAATCGACAAAGGCAGAAGAGTAAAAAGTAAATCGACTACTTTCATAAATAATTTGAGTATGCATGCATGAATTTATTCTCAAAGTAGACATCACACTCCTAAGTATGTAAACTAGAGTGGAGCTTATGTAAACTAAAGTGGAACACACAACATATTCTTCTTGTCCATAACATATCAGCAACAACATGATCATGTCATTACTTCATAAGTAGAACAACAAGACACACTTTCTATGAAGTAAAAGGCACAATCAAATAAGTTATTCAACCCATTCTTACAATTCATAGAACTTAATGGGAACATTCTAGCTATTATACTTCATCATTACACCAATTGCTCAAGGTTATGTAATTTTCCATTTCATTTGGGGGCAACAACATGAATGGTATCATATAAGCAGTTTCTCTCATGCATGTGATGAATGCAAATATGGCTTAGAAAAATTCTTTTTACATGTTATCAGTTTACACGTAAATACCAGAGGACATTGCAGATCTTAACAGGCACTGTAAGACAAACAGAAAAATTACAGCATAGAGAAACTAAATTAAAATTAAAAAAAAAAAAAAAGAATATATACCCAACCTCCACACCTCCAGGGAAACAAAACGAAAGCAGATCCTTGTATTTAAGCGGCAACTGCTTTTCTCGGGGGTAAACGAATAAGACCTAAAGTAGTAGAAAGGAAAAGCAAATCCAATGATCAAAAACTTTCGAATATATGTAACACCAATAAACTCAACAAAATTTCAGCAAGAAACCCACCTGAGGTTCAATATTGGGTTCCACACGTGAATGAATCTGGCAATTGAGTGCAGTTCGCAGTTTCCCAGAGGTTTCAGATTTTCTGGCAATATATTGCCTTTCAAGAGCCTTAATGTCACAATTAGGATGAAGTCCAACAACTACCATGCTCTCAAAAAGCTTTGATGGCTCTTTCAAGATCCTATGTTCCTGTAAACTCATATAAGTGTTTGCTAAGAAACTACAATGATCAAACTTCAGTCTAAGATGATACAATTAGCATATCATATGGAAAGGGTTTGCAGAAGACTCCAACGTTGAACATCAAGCACTCATGTAAATCCCATACTAGTTAATTATTTTAATACATTGAACATATAGACAAATATGTACATGATCATTAAATTACCAACTAAATTAACATAAAAAATAAGTTCTAAATTCTGGAACTAAAGACTGAAATGCTTTGGTTGACACTTAATAAAAAATCTAATGATTAGGAAGTGATACACTTGAATGAAAATGCATACCAAGTATTGCAACTGAAAGCTTGCCCATTGACGCTTTTGGCTTGTTAAAACTTCTGGATTATAAGTTCCATTTCTCTGCACTTCAGGAGGACTCGAGAAGCCTTTTAGTACTCTTGTAACTTGTCGCTGAAGCTTCTGCAGTTTGCTATCACCACTGTCATCTTTAGACGAAAACACCACAGATGGCCGTGGAGAATTAACAGCTGCAGCAACAGCTCTGGCAACATCTTCTGTGGTCTGCATGAAAAATGAAGCACCCCATCCAGGACTACCTGACTCTTCATTCTTACTCATCCTACAAGTTCCTCAACTGCAAAAAACCGAAGGATTTAAATCCCTTCCTATTTAAGACCATTAAAATGTCCGGGACCAACATTGACCAACCTATAACATTGCAATCTACGATTACTTATTGGATGATAAATTTCAGTGTTGCTGCCATATGGAAAAATTTTCAGCTTCAAAATTGTCAAAATTTAGCTAAGGCAAAGTATTCAGCTATAAATAAAAAAAATTCTTCAGTTTCCATATATACATACATACATACATAAATATATCCAGTAAAACATTTAACTAACAATAAATTAAAACTTTTACAACTCGTAACAGTCACCATTTCTCTGAGGTTATCAGTACCATTTATTTCACTTACTCTCCTCCGTTTCACTTTTTCAGTTACAGATTTAAAAAAGAAAAATTGAATTAATTTTAATTTTTTTAATACAAATTTAGTCTCCAAACAAACGGTGATTACATCATCATCAATCGGAAAATCATCTTCGTCAAGCAAGAATTACATCAAACTTTAGATTAAGATCATGTTCAAGCTGCAAACGAATAATAAAACTATCAGACTATACAACAAACATATGGACTCAAGTTTATTGTCAGAATTAAAAACAAAAAAGAAAAAAAAAATGAAAACACTAAAGCTATATATATAAATTAGCCACAGACAAATAAAGATTCGCAGAGAAATGAAAACGGACTCACCTTCCTGGAAAGAGAGATTGAGAGAGACGAGGAGAGTTTCAGCGAAGAAGAGAGAGAGAGAGAGTTCAAGCGGACATGAAACCAAAGCTAAGGTTTTCAAAGTAATAATAATAATAATAATAATAATAATAATGAAACAATGGTGCGTTTTTGTTTAGTAAGGGAAGATTTCAAAGAGGAGGTTATATTGATGGGCAATCAACGGAGGAGAAGAGAGAGGAAGCGTCATCGTGTGCGTCGATACAAAAGCTGCAAAATATATGGGGACGGTCAGTTTCTTCTATTTCTTGTTGTGTTGCGCTGTGTTTGTGTTTGTGTTTGTATTCCGTGTGTACGCGCTTTAGTTTTGGATGTCGAGAGAAAAAGATCAGTTTTCCCTTTTTTGAGAGTCGAGAGATTGAGATTAATTAATTACTATTGTTTGGTAACAAAGCATCCAATGTCCCACTTCTTACCTCTTTTCATTGTCAGTACAAAGAGATAATCCCTAAACAGGCCCGTAATTTACAAAAATCACTATTTTTCACTCTAATTTGATTTTTCCCAACACCCTCCCTACCATTAATTTTGTAAAAGAAATGTTAGGAAAAAAATCAAAATATCGAATTTGCTCCTGATTTAAATAATATTAAAGTATAACAATATAAAAATCCGAAAATAAATTAAATAATATTTAAATATAAAAATATAAAAAATCAAATAATTAAAATAAATAATTTTAAAATATAAATAATCAAATTAAAATAAATAAAGAAACCATATTTGAAAGTGGATATGGAATTAAATCGGGAAGAAAATTATTGAGATTTAATGAGAATTTATGAAGAAGAATCAAATCAATTCGTTTTGGAATCAAATCAAAAAGAAATTAGGAAGAAATTGGAATTTGAAAGCTTATAGAAGCAAATAGCATAATTGTTGGGTTGAAAGCGACGTGATTTTACTTGAGCTCCTACAAAGTGCACAATTCGATGTATGTGAGAGTCATATCTTATCAAATTAAAGATCCAGATGTCTAGTTTCCATAACTGCCAGCGGTTTTTGAATCGAAGTTTTCTAGAGAAAGTTATGATTAATTTAGTATATCAATGTTAGATTATCAAAAGATTTGACAATTATAGGAAAGCTTAAGAAATTCAAGTTTCCTCTTTTAATACTTTAAAACAACATCTTAAACATTAATTGAGCTAGATTAGGAAGATTCTAACTGTTATGAGTATTTTTAGAACTACATGAATTGGCTAGTAAAAGCTCAATGAAATGGTCCAATAGATCGACTTAATCGACAAAGGTCCAGCTTACCAGCATCCAACTCGTAGGGACAAACCCTCAGATCATAAGATGTCCAACTCGTAGACAAGCTTTCAGTTCCCAGGACACTTAGTTTGCATAAAGAAGCTCCTAATTCGTTGACCTCAGGTCGTCCAGCTTGTAGAAAATAGTTCTCTCTCATATCGTTGCTCAGTCATAATCAAAGTTGTTTAATACCTAGCTCCAGCTTGCCAAAAGCAAGATCCAGCCCGTAGTATGACGTACACATTAAAAAGTTTTTCAGAAAGACAGCAACTTAATTTAAGAAAAATTCAATAACCAAATCTGGAAATAAGATTAGATCCCTAACTTGGTGGAGTCAAATCCCTAAAATTACCGACACGATTTTGTGAAGTGTAATTAATATTAAAATTATTTCCTATTTGCATTGTACTTAAACTGTAGCTCTCCCCTCCATAAATAGAGACTGAAAAATCATTGTAATGGAGATACATAAGAAATAACATACTGTCTTTCTACCAAAATAACCAGAGAACAGTCGTGGACGTAGGCGATTCCTTTGACCGAACCACGTAAAAACATCTTTGTATATTGTTCTTCCTCTTCATTTTCTCTTATTTTGTGTTTTTGTGTTCTTGTTTTCTATTTATTGCAGTATTCAGTTCATGAATTTGGGTCGACCACATTTATACGTCGACATTTTGACACTAGAATGAGGGTCCAGATTGCAATTCTTTTAGTCTCTCAAACGTCATGACAAAAGGAAGAACAACTAGAAGTTCTGACACAGTAGTTAATCGACTAGAGAGGTAAATTGATCAGCAACGGATCAGTAACCAAGTGACATGTGATTAACAGGGGATAGTACTATCCCTACAAACGGAGCTGCTGGAAGAAAACCCTATCAGTACTTCGCCAACCAACACGGATGGTCTCTGGCGTCGGGGGGACTACAGGAGTGGCATCAGTGGCAAGAAGATGCTAGAAAATACAGTGTAACAACTTGCAGATGCAGTCAATGCTCTGGCACAGATCGAAGCACAAAACACGCCCAGATCTGAAGCTGCTACTCGTAGAGAAATCTACCAGCAACAACGAGAACAAATATCAACTCGTGAAAGACCCATAAGAGAAGTGCCATGATTTGCTGACTCAGTTCGTTCTCTCAATTCACGTTCAAGAGCTAAAGACCACCGAGCTCATGAAGAAGAAGCAGACTATCAGCGACATGCAAAGTTGCATCGAACTGGTGATTCGTGAAGTTAGGAATATGTTCCGAGTAGTGACTCTTCAGGTCGTGAGCACAGGAGAGAACGTGAGTCTTACAACCCTGGGTTAGAAGAGTTCCTTCAGAGGGTTTGGCAGCTCAAGGTTTGCCCTAGTACCTCAAACCAGTGAGATCAGTATAGGAAAAAAACCCTCTTCACTAGGAAGATTGAAACACGACCTCTCCCCCATATATTTAAGGTCCTTAATGTCTCTCAATATAATAGGGATAACGACCTTACGATCATCTAGATGCATTTAATGTACAAATGGACCTTGAAACAGTCGATCCTTTGGTCAAGTGTCGTGTTTTTTCAGTCACCCTAGGGGATGTCCCTGAAACTTGGTTCAATAGTCTCTCAGCTCGCAGCATAGATAGCCGGGAAGAATGTCAATGAAAATTCACAAGCCAGTACAGAGCTCTGAGGAGGCTGCTCGCACCTTTTGCCACCTCGCTACAGTCTTCCAACGACAAAATGAATAATTAAAAGACTACATTACTAGGTTCAAAAGCGAAGTCAGCTATATGGAGAATCCCTCAGATGAAAGTGTCTTAATTACAATCTCAACTGGGTTTCGTAAGGATGGAAAACTATATGAGAGCATCTATAAGTCTTCTATTAATGACCTTGACAACTTCTATGAGCGAACTGCTAAGGAGATCAGATAGGAGAAGACCTTCGACCCTGCGAAGTCTAGTTAGGAAGGTGAAACGGGTAGTTCACACCAATCGAAGAAAAGAAATAACAGCTTAAACTGTCAAGTCGCTAAGAAGGCCAGGAAAGAGCCCAGAAATGAGCGACCTCAGCATCAAGGTCGTTATGATAGCTACGGCATCCTATTGGACATATATGACAAAATTTTTGCAACAGAGAATGATAGAAAAGACTTCGGAAAGCCCACTCTCATGAGGTTTTTAGTTAACCACTGGAACCAAAACAAGTTTTGTGTCTATCACAATGAGGTCGGGGCATCACACCTCAGACTGTAGAAAGTTAAGAGATGTTATTGAAAAACTAATAAAGCAAGGTCACTTGAGAGACTACGTGGTACGATCAGCGAACTCGCGACCTCAATAACCACAACAATCAGCACAGTAGGAGCCTCAACAAGCTTCCCAACAAAAATATGAACCCGCAATAAGAACCATCTTTACTATACACATTGGCCTCCACCTCGCGAGTATACTTCCATCCTGTTAACTACTTTTTAAGCTCATTTCTCAAATGTTAGACTCAATTATCAAATGTCAATAAACACTACAAAGTTATCATATTGTTGTGCTATAAACAATGTCTGTTGATTTCTCTATTGAATGACAAACATAAAGGTGAAAGTGACCTCTCTATCAAAAGCAACTTTCGTTATGTAATCCGGATTCTGACTCTTTAGGTACAACTTGAAAAGTTTATTATGCTATGTAATATGGGTTTCGATTCTCTGAGCATAGCCAAGGTTTGACCTCCACAACTTTCGCTATGTAATCCGGGTTTTGACCCTCTGAGCATAGCTGAGGTTTCAGCCTCCACAACTTTCGTTATGTAATCTGGATTCTGACCCTCTCGACATAGCTCGAAAGGTTTATTACGATATGTAATTCAGGTTTAAACTCTCTGGGCATAGTCGAGGTTTCGACCTCCACAACTTTTGCTATGTAATTCGGGTTTCAATTCTCAGAGCATAGCTTGAAATGTTTATTATGCTATGTAATTCGAATTCTGACCTTCTGGGCATTGCCGAGATTACGACCTCAAAATTTCATCTCCCGAGCTCCTGAGCTTTCGCCATGTATTATTACCACCAATTCATGCACAGATAACTTTGTATTTCAGTCCATAGGAAATTTAGAGACTTGGTGGAATAGATGCATAAAGCAACACTGAAGTAAAGCAAGTAGATGCCAAGTAAGTCTTACAACAAAGAGAATCAGGCAACCTGTTCCTAATGCTTCTCCATCTCGGCTACCTCTTTAGCCTTGGCGACATGGACTTCGACTTCCTCTTTGACAAGAGCAACCTTCTTTTTAGCAACCAAAGCTTGTTGCACGGCCTTCTTCTTATCGCTCCTTGCTCTATTCCGTTCCTCCTCACTCTCAAGAAGCTTGAAGTCTGACCTTGCGACTGCATAAATATTCTCTTCACAAATAAAAATGATATAGATAGAGTTTGAAAGGGCAGCGTGACACGCTCCGACACGTCAGCTTTTACCAACGAGTTTAAGCTCCCAGTCCGCAGATCGCACTTAGAGCTATGAGGCTAATATTATGGGTATTTTTAAGACTACATAAATGGGTTAATAAAAGCCCAATGAAATGGTCCAATAGGCTGACCCAATCGACAAAGGCCCAACTTGTCAGCATCTAGTTCGCAGGGTTAAGCTCTCAGATCATAAGACGTCCAGTTCGCAGACAAGCTTTCGGTCCCAGGACACTCAGTTTGCATAAAGAAACTCCCAGTTCGTTGACCTCAAGTTATCCAGCTCGTAGAAAAGAGATCTCTCTCAGATCGCTGCTCAGTCATAAACAAAGCTATTTAATACTTAGCTCCAGCTCACCAAAAACAAGATCCAGCTTGTGACGTGACGTGCACGTTAAGGAGTTTTCTATGAAGGTAGCAGTTTAATATAAGGAAAACTCAACTATTAAATCTGAAGATAAGATCAGACCCCTGACTTGGTAGAGTCAAATCCTTAAAATTACAGGCACGGTTTTTGAAAGTGTAATTAATATTAAAATTATTTCTTATTTACATTGTATTCAAACTGTAACTCTCTCCTTTATAAATAGAGGCTGAAAAATCATTATAAAGGAGATACACAATAAATAACATATTGTCTCTCTACTGAAATAATCAAATAAAAGTCATAGACGTAGACGATTCTTTGGACCGAACCACATAAAAACCTCTCTGTATACTGTTCTTCCTATTCCTTTTCTCTTTTTTTTTTTTTGCTCTTATTTTCTGTTCATTATAGTATTGGGTTCACGAATCTGGATTTACCACATTTATACGTTGACACTAACTATTAATGTGAAAAGATTCAATTTCCAAAAGAAGTTCTCTCAAAATCAAAATTGAAAATTTGAGTTTGATTTTAATGAGAAGAGATTTAAGAAATAGAGGAGAAAGCAATAGGTCAAAAGTGGTTTGAGAGGCTATTTTGGATGTCACTCTTCATAATTTTCTTAGCCTCTTAACTACAAATCTTAACCTCCTTTCAAAGCAGTTTTTAGTAGCTTTGGATAAGTTGTTACAGCAGCAACACCACACCATCATCAACAATAGAATATCAAGAGTCAACATATATATAGTAACAAGAATTGAAGAGATTCGAGTAGTAGAAGACGATTTCAACCTTAAAGACGAGGAGGATTGCTTCTACACAATAAGAACTTCTTTTCTCTTTAATTTTATTCATTGAAAATTATGTTGTTCGGTTCTTGTTTGAGTAATTTTAATTGTTATATGATGATGCACTAGATTTATGTGAAACCCTAAATCATGAACTCACCCCTATTTGATATTATTTTTAATTTAAATATTATTTTGTTCTTGATGTTCTAAATTAATCGATCACTAGTTTAGATAATTTGATAATCTTGAGTGCGCTTGACAAAAATGTTTACTTATTTAAATTTGAAATAGGATGACATGAGTTACACAGGGTAGACATAGACCTATGTGGTTTGTGTGATCATTATGAATGATTAAATGGTTAATGTGTATAGGTTGGTTAATCGTTATCGATATATAGTCGGTTAATTGATTCATGTTAGCCTACTTCACTGTTCGAAAGAGGTTTGTGGATAATTTAGTGTTTGATCAATTATATGATAGGAATGAATTAATAATGGTATAAATATAGGTTGAGTAAATTGGTAGAGTGAAATTGTGAACTCTAAAAAATCTATTCTCCATAGTTTGTGATTAAATTCAATTATTTGCTTCTTGTTATTTTATTTTATTTTCATTTACCTTCACGATTTATTAATTTGACAGTTTGGATAAGATATAGTCTAAATCCGTTTAATAATTAATATATGTAATTTGGATAATTCTTATGGTAGTGATATTGTGTTCTTCACTATATTACTTATAGACCGTAAATATTTGTACGAGTTTTTAGTGTGTATTTTGTATTACACTTTTATCGAGTGTTTTACACACCGAAAATTAGCCATTAGTGAACCTTCTCTATAATTAACGACAAGGTGCCTACTCCACTCCCATGATATTTTTTATATGAATATTAGAAATCAATGCATTTTTAATGTGGGATTTGAGATAATACTTTGATAGCGTTTAAGTTAATGATTTTATTATATACGATAGGCTGATTTGGATTGAGTGTTTGTATATCCTAGTACCCTACATCTAATTCCTTCTCAATAATAATAATCCATAAACCAGTATTTTTTTTCTTCTTATAAAATAAGTGCGCATTTCTTTCATATTGTTAACGTTGTATCTCTCCTCTTTATCGTAGTGTGAGCAAAAAGTGGAAGAGTTGTGATGTTTTGGGTTTGATTTAATAAAAGGTCAGCGACGAGGTGGCTAATAATTTGAGTTGGGTGGTGGAGTTTCATTTGATTAGAGTTTAGATATCAGTGATTTTATTTTGACAGTAATTTAATTTTTTCTCCTCCTTTATAATATATAAAGAGATATTTGATTTTTTACAAATCAATACTAGCCAATCCAACAAAATTTTCAACATCTGTTAACTTCAAGGATGTTTCAATAAAATAAGCAAACTTCACATATTATTGTCTTTATGTCAACACTGAAGGAGGTTAGTGCAATTTTCCCCTAACAAAATTATTCATTTTTAAAAAACTCATATAACGTTTCACGTATAACATTATCTATAAACTATTTTTATACTTACATAATATTATTTAAATAATAATATTTCATATAGACATTTTATATGAAATGTTAATACCTCCAGGTGAAGATAGATTAAAACTATTGAAATTTTATTTGAATAAAAGCATATTAGATTTGGGGCTATGAACGAATATTAACTTATTTTAGGATTTTATTGTCAAAAAAAAAAAAAAAAAACTTAGGGGTTGTTTGTTTTTTACACTTAACACTTAATTGTGTTGAATTTGGTTAATTAAGAGATTTTTGTTTGTTTTTTTAAGTGGTCAAACCACTTAAAATCACCCAAAAACTACTGAAAAAAAAAAGTAACATTTTTTAACTTTTCACTTAATACAAAATCATTTAATGATTTATAAATATATTATTCCAAGTTTATCCTTCCTAAAATAATATGTTTCCAAATTTATTTTAGTTTTATATTATAAAAATTTCTTTTAATATTTTAATAAACAACATTAAAAAACAAAAACCCTAAACATCTCAACATCAAATTCTTTTTTATAGCTGAATTATTATATTTCTCTAATTAAATTCTGGTAAGAATCTTTATTGATAAAATATTTGTGCAACAACTCAGAAACCAAATTACAAATCAATTTATTTAAATATTTGATTATTTTTGTTTAATTATATCAGAAAATATATATTACTTTACAATTTCAATTTTTGTTGTAATAGTAATTTAATTTAAAACCATTTTATTTATTTTTATTTGAATATAGAAATTTAATTGACTCTACTATTTTAATTAATCTTATTTTAATTATGAATAAAAATACTATATATATAAGTTACAATTTCAACTTTTGTTATAATAGTAATTCAATTTAAAATTATTTTGTTTATTTTTATTTGAACATATAAACTTAATTGATTCTACTATAATAATTAATCTTATTTTAATTATGAATAAAAATATTATATATATAAGTGTTTTAATATTTGTTAAATAATTTATTACAATTATTTGTATCATATTAAATAAAATTACACAGTAACAAATAGTAAAAGGATACAAATGTCAAATTACTAGTAATCAGATAATTTTAACTTTTAAAAACAAACAAGATTATTATACATTCAGAGATAATAATAGAAAAAACAAACATGTCAATTAGATTTCAGATTTAAGTCACTATTCAACTTTCAGTCTTCAGCAGCACTGTTTAGTCTTCAAATAAAAAAATAAATTACCCCTTATTTTAGGATTTTTTTTTTTTTTTTTCAATTTACCCTTTTGGTTTTCTCCAAAACGGCGTTGCTTTTCCCTCTTTTGCCCCGCGGCGCACAGTTCGCCCCTTTTCCAAGGACTTAGTTTCACCGTTGGATTGTGTCAGTAGCAATCTGATGTGGAAACGTGGCGAAGTGGGAGAGGAATGCATGGTTTAAACAAAGTTGGTGTCACGTGGTGGGACATGATGGTATAGAGACAGCAGAGGTTGGTGCGTGTGTGGGTCAAAGGATTGATGGATGGGATGGATGGATAAGCACATGTGCAATGTGGGATGAGATGACGATGATCAGAGTGGGAGTGATGGTTTGACAAAGAGATAAATAGGGTGTCTGCCGTCAAGCTTTCTACTCGCTTTCTTTAGTGGGCCCCACTCATGTTGTGATGGATGGACCAGGCCATACCACACCAACCTTATGGTATGATTCGTGGGATACTACTTATTATTTGCCCTGTCAATATCTTAATAAATACGAGGATATCTTTGTTTAATCCCGTGCATATCAATTGAAATCTATCCATAGTTATAAATATAAAACCATGAAAGAGAATGTAATTGTAATCACGACTAGACAAAATTTTTTTTTAACATATTATAAATACATTTAAGACTCTTCTAATATAAAATTTGAATATACAATTCAGAATTATACTCCAAAAAATAAAAGAAAAAACTATACAAAATAAAAAAATTACCAACAAATCAATCGAAGCTTTCTGCAACTCAAACTTTGGATTAGCTACTCTAGAAGAGTAGTGACCAAGAGAAAGGGTGTCACTTCATCGCTCTGCCAGTTAATAATAATCAATATTAGATTTGGATTCACCTTTTAAAGAAAAAAATAAATGTGGATATCCTTCATTTAATCCTATACATATCAATTGAAAACTATCTATAGTGTTATATATATATATAAAACCATGAAAGAGAATATAATTGTAATCAATACTAGATTTGTATTAGTCTTTTTTAAGAAAAAATAAATGTGGATTGATTTTTAATGTAATTGCAATTACTATAATTATGTTTGTTTTAGTCTCGGATTCTTAATTTGTGAAATATCAAGATACATATTTCTGATTTATGCACTGTCTTACGAAATTTGGATCCATTCATGGTGAAGTATGATATCCATGCATGTTGTTTAATGTTTGTTTGGCCAAATGAAGCATGACATTGAACTTGTGCTTAAAGATCAACATATGTTGAAGGAAGTCAAAGTAACAAAACTTTGATGCACAATTTAGACCAATAATAGATGGGCTTTTCTTTTCAGGCCAATCTATTGGTGCAGGCAGACAGGTTAAGCTTTTTCCGTGATCATGGGTGGTATGTTATAATTACTATGGGATTTTTTTATTATTATTATTATTTTCTCTTCTTTCCCTTTTTTCAACTTAAAAACAAAACAACATAAGTTGCCATGGTTGTGAATTGCTTATAATTATGCTAATTCTCGTTCAAACAACAAAAGGCCAAAAGACAGCGACGAAATTTCGCATGACCTTCCTTAAAGTAATATGAGATGTATTATTATTTTTATAAATTGTTTATTGGAAAATTTTATGTTATTGTTGGTATTACATATTTCTATTTGCAGTAAATCTTATACCTAATGAATAATTTTTTATAATAGAAAATAATTGCTTCAGCAACGGAACATGCAGGCTGCAGCCGATCATTTTGGACCGTCACGGCTTCGTTCTATCAACATTTCAACGTCATCCTTTTAAGTTTCAACCATACTGAATTTTCAAATGACGTGTTTTCATATGACCATATTCAACTCATACTCTATCTTTCCTATTTTATGTCAACGAATAATTAAGGAGAGAGATTAAGGTTGAATGGGCATATTAATCAGTGAACAAATAAATATTTATTTTTCCAAAGTCCATTTATTTCAGCCATACTATTTCTGTTCCCCTTGCATCCAGAGAAATCAGAAATTCACATCAAGTCATTTTGCCATCAATTTTTTTATTTTTTCTCACTCTATCAATCTGTTTGCTTGACAAAGCATGTGATGGGTCGCATATTTTTTTTTTTATATAATTAGGTCATATGTCAATATATATATATGAATGGACGGTGAGGTGAGAGAGTGAGATTAAATTTGAAAAAAACTATTTATGTTTTATGTTTTGAAAAATGATAAGACTTTAATCTTTGATCTTTTAATATCAAAAAAAGTTTTCAACCATTTATACTAAAAAGTAGTGGGCCATAAACAAATATTAGTGTATTATATATCTCACTAAAATGCTAGGAAACTAATGATTTACAACTAAGTTAAAAATAAAAATTTCTTAACTTTTTTTATTATTTTTATATAATATTAAGTGGTTTAATCAGAAAACAAATAAAAATAAATTAATATGTGTAATTCAACATCATTAACTTATAAATAGAAAAAATAAATGATCACTTAGAATATATTTAACACTGCACATCGTATGTAAATTAAGTCATATGTCACAAATATAATGACTCAGTATTATTTTCATATTTTACGATATCGCTAGATGAAAAATCCAGTTTTTGCACGAGCTTTGTGTGGTGGTCGAAATAAACAAGGGCAAATTGGACGGTTCAAGTATTCAAGAGGTCTACAATCTACAACAAAAATGAAACGAGAACGTGTACGTGCATATGGGAGACCAAAATAGACAAATCTAACACGTGTAACACCATGTCCCATTTTATGTGTCGTGGAATCGCACTAGTGGTCACTACATTCTTTGACCGACGACTCACAACTACATCCACAAATCATCACCGTTCACATTTACATCCTCGGCTCAATATACAATCACACACCACAACTCCCACCAGCAGATCACATCTGTTACAGACTCCAAAACTGCCTTCCACTATTTAATATGTGTTTTCTCTCAACTACGACTCATGTGCACTTTTGATGGTTCTGTCTTGCTAGATAGATCAATCTCGTCCGTGTCCATCACAAGTACCAGCCCATCAGCTCAGTTCTAAATCGCCAACGATAATGGCGGACAATACAGAACAAGGAGGAGCCCTGTTTTCTCCATACAAGATGGGCAAGTTCCAGCTCTCTCACAGGTTAGTACACACTTGGTTTCTCCTCCTGTTTTGGTTTTTAACTGTACACAAACAAGAACAAGTAGACGAGTCAGGGACATTTGACTGAGATTTTACAGCAGGGTCGGAAGAACGGAGAAATCCGGAAAATCAGTTGACATGTATAAGATATGACAATATTACTCCTATGTGGGCAGGGTGGTGCTTGCGCCGATGACCAGATGCAGAGCCTTGAATGGAATTCCACGGCCGGCTCTGGCTACCTACTATGCTCAGAGGTCAACGCCTGGCGGCTTTCTCATAAGTGAAGGCACTATCATCTCTCCCACGGGCCCCGGGTATTTTCGTAATTCTGTTTTTTTTTTTTTTTAATGGACGGTTTTGTATTTTCGTTATTAGTGACAAATCAAAAAGGTAGATGATTGATTGTTGATTAAAATGGTGAGTGGATGTGGGTCCTAGTTCTTTTATGTTAGTGGTTGACGGGACCCCATGAAGTGTTGAGTCCCCACTAGCCAATAATCCTTTGGCTTTGGTCCCTATGGTGGCCCACGTCTAATGCTTAACTCATGGTCAAGAGTCAAAGACTCTAAGAGCCGTGCCTAATTTTCCCAACGTGATGCTTATTTTTCTCTACTTTCAAAGCTTTAATTAAAAATTACACATTAAATAAGTATCTGATTAATTATACACGTATACAAGAAACAAATCAAAATGATCAGTAATTATTAGAGTATTTTCAATGTAAATATGGATTGTCTTTTAAAAAAAATGGACATATCATTAATATTAAGGAAATGTACATCCTATGTGGCATAAATATGAATGATAGATACTCAAGTCTAAAAAGGCTCTCTTAGCATCTCCAATGCAAATGTGATTTGTCTTTTAAAAAAAATGGACATATCATTAATGTCAAGGAAATGTACATCCTATGTGGCATAAATATGAATTGATAAACACTCAAGTTTAAAAAGGCTCTTCAATGCTGTTATATTCATTTCAATTATGAATAGTCAAAAAATAATATATCATTAAAGCAAATTATTATAAAATATTATTTTATGGAAGTTTCGATTATTTATTATTGACATGACTGTCAAGAAGGCTCTCTAGAAATAGACATTGAGATTGACAGTCTCTATTTTTTTTTTTTTGTCACGTCAGCTTGATAGTGATTATAGAAGTTTGCATTAGGGAGCTTAATTTTAACACTCTATCAATTTATCCTATGTGGCACTTAATTTTTTTACAATCCATATTTGCATTGGAGATACTCTAATGCTATTCTATTCATTCCAATTATGAATAGTCAAAGAATAATATATCATTAAAGCAAATTATTATAAAATATTATTTTATGGAAGTTTCAATTATTTATTGCTGACATGACTGTCAAGGAGGCTCTCTAAAAATAGACATTGAGGTTGATAGTCTCTATTTTTTTTTTTTGCCACGTCAGTTTGATAGTGGTTATAGAGGTTTGTATTGGAGAGCTTAATTTTAACACTCTATCAATTTATCCTATGTGATACTCAATTTTTTCACAATTCATATTTACATTGGAGATGCTCTTATTATTAATAATATTGATGTACCGTGTTAATATGTTATAAATGATTGGTAATCATGATCTCTAAGGAAGGTGGCAAGTTGTTGATCGTTAAACTACGTAGTGGATTGCTATTAATCAATGTCCAAAGATTTCTGTCTGAAGTATGAATTAAGTTGCTAAATGTGAGTAATGGTGTATTACTGATGGAACCAGGTTTCCACATGTGCCGGGGATTTACTCAGAGGAACAAGTGGAGGCATGGAAGAAAGTGGTAGACGCTGTTCATGCTAAGGGGGGCATCATTTTCTGTCAACTGTGGCACGTTGGTCGTGCATCTCATCCTGGTATATAATTACAATGCTAATATTGTTCAGTCAAGTCTTGATGTTTGCTTTCTAAATTTAGAGAAACCATTTACTAAATTTCAATATAGCTTCTTTGAACTAGGCTCAGATTATCCTCCATGAGTGTATGTTTTCGAAGTTGATTCCATTGATTCCTGTTCAGATGTTTGACTAAAACACAAACGAATCTACATGTTATGAATTTTTAAAAAGAGACCTACTCTGCCTTAGTGTTGAAGCACTGACTACTATTTGATTGGTGAATTGAACCGATAATTGATAGTTTTACAACCTGGTGGAGCTGCTCCAATATCATCAACCAGCAAGCCAATATCAAAGAGGTGGAGGATTCTGTTGCCAGATGGGAGCTATGGCATCTACCCGAAGCCTCGGGTCTTGGAGAAGCACGAAATACTCGAGGTGGTGGAGCATTACCGCAAGGCAGCAGTCAATGCCATTCGAGCAGGTCAGTGTTTTTAATGATAACGTGTATCTCTTTCCATTAGTAGCTAAAATTAATCCTTCAGAGTCTTGCAGATCGTCTATATATGTTTAAGTTATTGCCTTTTTGAACAGAGTTATAATAAGAAAGTTGAAGGCATGCAACGATAATTTCTTTCTAGGATGGGAACTCATTACATGGGAATATATTTAGTGACTATAATTATGTTTCCTTTTGAAAGGATACAATAAAAAGCTTACCCTACCCACTTACGATCATAATTACGATACAGCTCATGTTTCACTGTCATGCTAGTGCACAGGTATATGTGCTTGAAGCCCACCCCTGGCCCCTGAAAGATGGATCTGTACAAATGGCATATTTTAGCATGTCAATATACTGATCAACAGTCAAATTTATGAATTCGAACCTTGTCTATCTGAAATTGAGAATTCATTAAGCAAACCATCACATTGAAATTTACTTTGCATCGGTTTCATGTTATAACTCGTTTCTTTAATCTGTACAACTTTTTTTCACATGCAACTTGAAATTAGTGGCTTCCAATGACCCAAGCTTGGAATAGTCGGATCTGATTAATTTAGAAATTGTGATTTTTACTTTTACTCATGTATCTTCCGATGGTTAAATAAATTGGTGAACAGGTAAGTTGTCCTGTTAATTGTTAAGGCTAGTGATGTAATTTACTTTTTATGGCTTACATTAGTGGGTCACTAGTCTTTAAATTTTATGACATTATAAAGGCTTCTTCAGCTGAATGAGTATTAAGTGTTAATTCTTCAACCAATTATTTGTCTTATTATCTATACTTGTTAAGATCCTCCCACTTCTGAATCATTATGTATAACAGCTTTCTTAAGTGTCTGAATATTGCTTCCAAATATTTAAAACCTAAGCTCATTTTTTTCAGCTAGCAGGAAGTGGAAGGATAACGAAAATAGAAAATCAATTAATTACATAACAATTGACTGAACTAACTCTTGATATTCCATTCAACTCTAAAAGCCTTTACATGATTTCAGAAAAATTAAGGCCTTTATAACAATATTGCATGAATATTGGTGAACAAAATTTGATGGGGTTGTAAACCAGTAAAGCAACTTACACCTCTAATTTCGACAATTAAATTGATCACTTGCCCACTTGCTAATTAAATCACCGTTAACAGAAATATGAGTGAAGGTAACTAACACAGCTGACAGCTCCTGATTACCCACATCAATTGCACCAAGTTTCTAGCTAGTAGGTTTCTTCTTTCACTAAAAAATTGTTAGAACTCACACATAACATCATTTGGCAGCACACTAACACAATTTCTGCATTAATTTTCAACAACTTTCAACTGTGACTGCTTGGACTTAAAATATTAACAAGTTTCCCTGTAGCCTATCTCATTACTTGAAGCATTAATCAGTTGTATGAATTGCAGGCTTTGATGGAATTGAGATACATGGAGCGCATGGCTATCTTATTGACCAATTTTTGAAGGACGGGATCAATGACCGAACAGATGAATATGGTGGATCTCTCACAAATCGCTGCAGATTCTTAATGCAGGTAGTTCAAGCAGTTGTCGGAGCCATTGGAGCAGATAGAGTTGGAGTGAGGATTTCACCTGCAATTGATCATCTTGATGCCATGGACTCGAATCCACTAGACCTAGGCTTGGCTGTTGTTGAGAGACTCAACAAGCTCCAGTCAGACCTGGGTGCAAAACTTACTTATCTCCACATCACACAGCCCCGGTACACTGCTTATGGGCAGACAGAATCAGGCAGGCCTGGCTCTGAAGAAGAAGAATCTCATTTAATGAGGTGTCTGAGGAATTCCTATCAGGGTACTTTCATGTCTAGTGGTGGTTTCACTAGGGAGCTAGGGTTGCAAGCCATAGCCCAGGGTGATACTGATTTGGTATCATATGGACGCCTTTTTATCTCAAACCCAGACTTGGTTTTGAGATTTAAGGTAGATGGGCCCTTAAATAAGTATATTAGGAAGACCTTTTACACCCATGATCCTATTGTTGGGTACACAGACTACCCTTTCCTGAAACCACAATCACGCCTTTGAGTGGTCTTTTTATTGAGCTTGTTATATAGATGTATCATGTATTTAATATCCAATGCTAATGCTTGGACTAGAACTTGATTGTTTGATTAAAATAAATGAATTCTAAAGAAGTAGAATTCAATGCTTGTTACAAAAGTCTCGCCCACTATTTGGTACATTTTTTCTTTTCATGAACTATGGAACAAAAAACAACAGTAGTCGGTTTCTCCTTCCTTTTTTTTTAAATGATGGTATAATGATAAGTTCACCTGTTTGGATACAATAAAATTCATTTTGATAAACTCTGTTTCATACTTATAGTGGCAAGCAAATTTAGTAGTCATAACTAAGCCTGCATTGGAACAATATAGTATGCTGATACTGGATCTAATTAATTAATTCCTGTCCTATTTTGCTAGCGTTTCATGCTATTAATTGGTTATTATGTAAAGCTACATAATAACCACTTAATAGTATAATAACCAATTGGTTATTGTGCTATTCATATGGATATACCAGTTGATTTATATACATGTACCAATTTCCTGTCCTCACATTTAACTTAACCAAGTGTTTATGCTATTGGTTATTATGTAAAACTATATACGACTGTACAAGTTGATTTATATGTATGTCCTATTTTTATGTAAGTGTTGTACAGACTATAGATTCAAGGGTACGGCGATCATAATACTTATCTTAGAAAATCTTGATGGCAGGAGAAAATCTTGGTGTATTAAATACAGAAGCGCATATCGCAAGTGTATTAATTGCATGAGAAAATGTTGGTCAACAAATCTTTTAATTGAGAAAAATCTCTCAAGCACATTAATTCTATGAGAAAATCTTGCTTCATATGGGCTTCATTTGCACATTAATTGTTCACGATAAAATCTCGCGAATCCAAGCATTAATTCAGTAAAAAATCAAGGGATTTGGCATTCGAAAATCTCTGACTCTCACCCTATAAATACCATGCTTTACAACGTGAAATTCATTCATCATAGGGAGATTAGAATTGCGTAGGCTTAAAGACAAATGATCAAGGATGCTAGGACGTGGTTTAAAGGGGGGGCTGTGGGTTGTGAATTTGCTTTAGAATATTATAATAGCCCCTTTAAACCAGTCCTTAGCAGGTTTGTGGCAACCCTTGGAGGAGATATTGCAGCCATGCCACACCATCATCAACTTAGAAGCCCTTGTACGCACAAACAGTTGCAAGAAGTGAAGAGTTTCGAGTTGGAGAAGACGGTTTTGACCTTGGAGTCAAGAGGAATCACTTCCCCACAATAAGAATTTCTTTTCTCCTTAACTTTTATTCATTGAAATTATACTGTGTGGTTCTTGTTTAAGCAATTTTGATTGTAATATGATAATGAACTAGATCCGAGATCTAGGGTCATGATGTAACCTTAAACCATGAACTCACTTTTATGAAATCGTTTTTTAATTAAATTCTCATTATTATGTTTTATTCTATTTTGTTCTTAATGCTCTAAATTACTTTATCACTAATTTAGATGAATTGATAACCGTGAATGCATTTGATGAAAGTATTTATGTATTGAGATCTTAAATAGATGACATGAATTGTATGAGATAGATATATAAGTGTGTGGTTTGTGTGGTCATTATGGGTAATTAAATGTTTAATATTCTTAGGTTAATTAGTTGTCATAAACATATAATTGATTAACTAATCGACCGTTCGAAAGAGACTTATGGATTATTTATTGTTTGATCAATAAATAAATGATGGTAGAAATATTGGATGAGTCAATTAGTAAGGTGAAGTTATAATCTTAGATTTAATTCTCCATTGTCTATTATTTAGTTTAATTATTTGTTTTACTTTATTTTAATTTTAAGTACAATTAGTCTTCAATTTGTTTGAATCTACTAACATTAAATCATATAAAGGTTCACATTATATAGTAAAGAATAGTCAACAAGAAAAGTAAATATTAGAGATCGTTTGTTTTTTCCACTTAAAGCTTAGTGTTTGAATTGTACCTATTAAATTATTTTCGTTTGTTTTTTTAAATAATCAAATCACTTAAAACTATCAAAAAAACAATTGAAAAAATTAAGACTTTTTAACTTTTTATTTAATTATAAATCACTTAATGATTTTTAAAATTTTTTATTCCTAATCCATTCTTCCCAAAATACACAATTTCAAATTTATCCTAATTTTATATTACTTAAGTTTTCTTTTCTATTTTTTTTTCTTGATACTTACAAAATATATATTTGAAAAGTAACACCTAAATACATCTCATTTCAAATTATCTTAGAATTAAAATAATATATTTTAATTTACAATTTAAACATTCATTTTTTTAGTTGTTTTCTTAAATATATTAATATATTTAAATATATAAATATGACTAATATTACTATATTTTTTAATCATATTTTAATTATAAATAAAATATTATTAACATGTTCATAAAAATGCTTTAGAATTTATTAAATTATTTATCTTTAGATGTTTGTATTAAATTAATTAAAATTATATAACAACAAATAATAAAAATTGTATAAATGTCATGTTATTAATTTTTAGATAATTTTATATTTAAAAAAATAAGTTTATAATATATTCAGAGGTAAGAAAAAAAAAACATGTTATTTAGATTTTAGGTTTTAGTTTTCAACATTCAGCAGCATTATTCAGTTTTCAGAAAAAGATATTTAAAAATTTTTATTCCAAATTTATCCTCCTAAAAATAACATAATTTCAAATTTATCATAATTTTATATTATTAAAATTTCATTTTCTTTTTAACTTTACATTTAATTACAAATCACTTAATGATATTTAAAAGTTTTTATTCTAAATTTCTCACCAAAAAACATAATTTCAAATTTATCATAATTTTATATTACTTAAGTTTTCTTTTCTATTTTTTTTCTTGATACTTACAAAAAAAATATTTGAAAAGTAACACCTAAATATATCTCATCCCAAATTATCTTAGAATTAAAATAATATATTTTAATTTACAATTTAAACATTCATTTTTTTTTTAGTTATTTTCATAAATATATTAATTTATTTAAATATATAAATATGACTAATATTACAATATTTTTAATCATATTTTAATTATAAATAAAATATTATTAACATGTACATAAAAATATTTTAGAATTTATTAAATTATTTATTTTTAGATGTTTGTATTAAATTAATTAAAATTATATAACAACAAATAATAAAAATTGTATAAATGTCAAGTTACTAGTTTTTAGATAATTTTAAATTTAAAAAACAGATAAGTTTATAATATAGTCAGAGGTAAGAGAAAAAAAAAAAACATGTTATTTAAATTTCAGGTTTTAGTCTTCAACCTTCAGCAACATTATTCAACATTCAGATTAAAAAACAAATGACTCTTTAATGACATTTAAAAGTTTTAATTCCAAATATATCCTCCCAAAAATAACATAATTTCAAATTTATAATAATTTTATATTATTAATTTTTTTTTTCTTTTTTTTTCCTTGATATTTATTGATATTCAAATCTGGTCAACTAAGATTCTTGATGCTCAAAACTGCAAATAACACAAACAAAACAAAAAATAGAAGAAGCAAGGTAGAGAGGAATAAGAAAACCACAAGCTTTACATGGTTCGGCCTTAAAAAGCCTATGTCCATGGTGCCGACTCTGATGAGAAGAGACAGTCATTGTTATTTCATTTCTGGTTTGAGTTACAACGAGAGAAAGAGAGAGAGTAGAGAATCAGAGACCAACTTTCTTTACAATGATTTTGCTTTTATTTATAGAGAGAGAGAAGGGAGTGCTATAGTTAATACAATAGAAAATTATTTAATTACACTTCCCAATTCTGACAATCATTAATTATATGGTCAAATCTCGTGGAATTCGGGTCTTGATTAGGTAATTGCGTATTATCCAATTTGTACTGCTACCATTATGAAAAAGACTTATCGTACATGTCACTCTTTTCCACGAGCTTATTCTGCTCTGAGCGAGCTGATAAGTTGATTTACTGATGGACGAGCTCATGGGAAGAGCTCATGGGTTGATGGATGAGCTCATACGAGGAGCTGATGGGCTCATGCGAAGAGCTAATGGACAAGCTCATAGGAGGAGCTGATGAGCTCATGGACGAGCTTATATAAGGAACTGATGGGTTGATAGATGAGCTCATGCTAATCAGTTAGTGCTCTGCTTACTAGGCCGGTTCATTGGATCATTTTCGTTGACTTTTACTAGCCCATTTAGGGAGTCTAGAAAATACTCATAACATAAACCCTCCAACTCTCAGTGCGTTTATGGACTGGGAGCTTGTTTTTATTGGTAAAAGCTGGTGTATGGAGCTCGTTCGTAAGAGTGATGTTGTCTGATTCTCCTCGTTGTGAGGTTTGCTTGTTTTCGTGTTGTTTTCGTGCTCTTGTTTCTTCAAGTCCTGAAATTTTCCTGGAGACTAAGAAATGAAATCGTGCATTAGCCACAATAAACCTCTCGAGTTATGTCCAGAGGGTGTTGGAACCTGGTGACATAGTGAGAGTTGAGGAGGTCGGAACCTCTGCTGTACTTTAAAGGTTAGAACTCGAGCTGATATGATTTAATAACCCGCGAGCTATCCAGGAGGTCGTACCAGATAATATAGTGCAATTATTTACAAGCTATGTCCCGAAGGTCGTACCCGACAACAGTATAAGCGGTTGGGGTTGTCCAGGGGGTCGTCACCTGACAACAGCGTAATAGGTTGCGAGCTATGCCTAGGAGGTTGTCACCCGACAACATAGCTCAAGCTGCTTAAACTTTTGGCCATAGAGATAATTATAAAAATAATTATAGCACAGCAAAGTAATATATTTATATTCAAAAATTAAATGTTACATCAAAAGCATAAGCTCAGAAAGTTACCAAACATAGAGCTGTACCTGTGAGGTAAGGCTCACTGTGTAGGGATTTCTCTTACAGTTAGGTCATGTTCTGTATTAAGAGCTCGTCAGGATTGTTACCATGCTACCTATTGAGGTCGTTGAGGTCACTAACTTGGTTGCTGCACCACATAGTCATTCAGTCGACCTTACTTAATTAGATTTTCAATGGCATCCTTTAACTCCCTGCAATCCGAGGTATTGTGTCCAACCTCGTCGTGATACTCACAAAATTTCTTCTGATTTCTGCTACTGACTAAGGATCTCGTGGGATTGGACTTCCCAAAATCTTTCCTGTCTTTCTTAGCCCCATAAATTTTGTATTGAGCATCTGACAAGGCGCTGTAATCTTCATGATGCTGAGGTCGCTTAGCTTTAAGCTCTTTTCTAGCTTTCTTAACGACCTGATAGCTCGAGTCATTGCCTCAACCTTCATTTTCACCATTGCTTCTTTTTTCTGAAAGGTTTGAACTACTAGTCTTGTCCTCCTAATTAGGTCGCTTTGAGCTAAAGGCTTCTTCCCATCTGACTTCCTCGGCAGCCCGCTCATAGAATTCGTCCAGGTCCCTGACTAGAGACTTATATATGTCTTCATATAGTTTTTCATCCTTGCGAAGGCCAGTTGAGATCGCTGTAAGGGTAATTTCATCTGAAAGGTTGTCTACCCTATTGATCTCACGTATGAATCTAGCAAGATAGTCATTTAGTGATTCATCTCATCGTTGGAAGACTGTTGTGAGGTGGCAAGGCGGCACAAGCTACTTCTTCAGAGCCTTATACTGGCCAGTGAACCTTTGTTGAAATTCTCCTTAGCTATTGATGTTGCGAGCTGGGAGATTTTTTAACCAGATCCGTGAAATGTCCCCGAGAGTTGCTGGGAAGATACGACATTTGACCTACGAGCTGGTGGTCTGTAGATCCATCTGAATGTTGAACGTGTCCAGATGGTCGTACGGGTCTGCGTCCCCATTATATTGTGGGATGCTAGAGACCTTAAGTCCAGGAGATAGAGGCTCGAGCTCGATTTCTAAGGTGAGCGGGGTTTTTTCATTGCACTAACCACTTTGCTTCTGAACTTCATGTCGGGCTTCGAGCTGGCAGACCCTTTGGAGGAGCTCTTCAACTGTTTGATCTTGAGGCCTGTACCCTTTCAAGTGCTCACGACCTGGAGAACCATGACTTGGAACATATCCCTGATCTGGCAAGTTGATAGTTTTATGTGACTCTACTCGCTGCGAATACCTTGCTCCCTCTTCTTAGCTCAGTGATTATCGGCTCTTAAATTGGAATTGGGGGGACGAGCTGAGTTAATAGATTGCGAGACTTCTCTGCTGGGCCTTTCACGAGCTGACACTTATTCTCGCGGTTGTCGGTAAATTCTGGGCTCAGCAACCTTAAGTCTGGGCGTGTTCTGCGCTTGGGCCTGAGCTAACGACCTGACCGTATTAGCAAGCTACTGCATCATGTTTCCCAGTGCCTCCTATCGCTGGCTCCACTCTTGCAACCCCCCAGCTACAAAGACTACCAGCGTTGGCTGATGAGAGGCTGGAGAAAGTTCTCCTCCAGCAGCTCCATCTTCAAAGGCTTGGGACATGTCAGGTTGCTGTTCTATTTACCTTTTAAGTGGGCCAGCGAATACGCTGCAACTCCTGGTTCTTCCTCCTGCAATGGCAGTTTGTAGATCTGGAGAAATCTGCAGTTTTAGCCCTCATTCTAGCACCAAAATGTTGACGTTCGGATCTGATCAACTAAAATTCTTGATGTCCAAAACTGCAGATAACACAACCAAAGCGAAAAATAGAAAAAACAAGGTAGAAAGGAAGAAGAAAACCACAAGCTTTACGTGGTTCGGCCTTAAAAAGTCTACGTCTACTTCTACGATGCCGGTTACGGTGAGGAGAGACAGTCACTGTTATTCCGTTTCTGGTTTGAGTTACAGCAAAAGAGAAAGAGTAAAGAATCAGAGACCAACCACCTTTACAATGATTTTGCTTTTATTTATAGAGAGTGGAAAGTGCTACAGTTGATACAATAGAAAATTATTGAATTACATTTCCCAATTCTGACAATAATTAATTATATGGTCAAATCCTGCGGAATACGAGTCTTGATTAGGTAATTGCATGTTACCCAATTTGCGCTGCTATCATTCTGAAAAATATTTATCGTGCATGTCACTTTTTTTCACGAGCTGATTCTGCTCTGGACAGGTTGGAGCTCGGCGAGTTGAAGAGTTGATAGGCTGATGAACAAGCTCATGGGAGGAGTTGATGAAGTGGTGGACGAGCTCATGCGAAGAGCTGATGAACTGATGGACGAACTTATGCAAGAAGCTGATAGGCTGATGGACGAGCTCATGGGAAGAGCTGATAAGCTGATGGACGAGTTCATACAAGGAGCTGATAGGTTGATGGACGAGCTCATGCTAATCAGTTGGGCCTCTGCTTGCTAGGCCGGTTTATTAGATTATTTTCGTTGGGCTTTTACCAGCCTATTTAAGTAGTCTAGAAAATACTCATAACAATACTTACAAAAAAATATATTTAAAAAGTAAAACCTAAATACATTTTATCTTAAATTGTCTTGAGATTAAACTAATATATTTTAATTTATAATTTAAATATTCATTTTTTAATTATTTTCATAAAAATATTAATATTTTTAAATATAAATATAGCTAATACTACTATATTTTTTAATCATATTTTAATTATGAATCAAATATTATTAATATTGTTATGGGTAAAATAGCGATCAGAATATTCAAGTCCAGACGGATCTACAGTGCAGGCCCAATGACCCAAAAGCCCAATTATTTGCCATCATTTCGGTCCATTCTCCTAGAAGAGGGGCCCGTTAGTGGGCGCTTGTTGTGGCCGCTGACCGCTACCGCCCATTCTGGCCGCTGACCGCTACCGCCCATTCTGACCGCAGACCATCTATTCCGCAAGACTGGCTGTGACCGCTATATTCTCCGCCATCTAGATCGTCGTGTTCTCCTTCAACTTTATTTGCTGAGTTTGATAGCTGGTACTTGTCGCTGGCCGTTGGCTCTCATCCCTCAGACTCGCTCGCCAGAGTATCCGCCATCCGTGACAGCTGGCGCCTGCTCGCTATATTTTCGTCATGATTGACCGCCTGTCTGACCGCTATTCCTGTCCGATCGGAGCATCCGCCAAGAGGAACCATCCATCAGAGATGTCCAGCAAGCCATTCTCGTCCAAAGTTATTTGTCTGAGCTGGTCGCTGGTTTCTGAGCGTGACCGCGTTCCGACTCCCTCGTTCATGGCATCACTCGCCTCACCGCCATATCCAACTACGGACCTACCGACTCATAATCCGCCTCCTCAATCCTCCCGGAAGATAGTGTTCAAAGACCCTCTTGTTCCCCCGCCTGATTCGGTGTTCTATCTGCCGGAAGATCCGTCTCCGCCTCGCATCTGGAAGTCTCATGTCAGTAAAAATCAACAGCGCCATGCAGAGTATAGTTCCGAGGCTTGCCATGCACGCTACGTCCGGCAGAAGCTGCTATCTCAACCTCGACAACCCATCATTGCGTATCCGACCCGGTCAGCAGAAATCCCCTTTGGTCAGACCTCGGATGCGACGGATTCGGCCGCATTTAATGAGTTTTCGACCGCATTTAATGCATTGTTAGTCGTTTTAATTGGAATTCCGGCGCATTAAATGCTGTCTGTCAGTGTAACTGTAGTTAACTGTTTGCTTTTGTCTTATTCTTTTTACTGTAGCATGTCCCCTTCCTCTATAAAAGAGGACGATTTTCACTGTAAAAAAGGTTCCAACTTCTGAGTGTCGTTACTCTGCCTAAATAGTGAGAGAGTGAACAGTGGACGTAGGCATCTTTTTAGGCTGAACCACTCTAAAAATCTTCTGTGTCTTCTCCTCCTCGCCTCTAACCTCTCCTTCTCATTCTCCTTGTTCTTCATGCAACCCATTGACCGTACGAAACTGTGAGCTTGGGCACTAAAACAACCTCGTTGGCTAAGGGAACCTTTTCCTGACGTTAACAAATATGTACATAAAAAATGTTTTAGAATTTATTAAATTATTTATTTCCAAATGTTTATATTAAATTAATTAAAATTACATAATGACAAATAGTAAAAAGGATAATAATGTCAATTTATTAGTTTACAGATAATTTTAAATTTAAAAACAAACAAGTTTACAACGTATTCAGATGTAAGAAAAAAAAATAAACATGTTACTAAGATTTCAAATTTTAGTCATTATTTAATATCCAGTCTTCAGACAACAAAACAAACAATCTCTTAGTTTTCTCAAGCAGTACTTCCCTCTTCATAATTGTTTAATATATATAAAATAATTTTGGTGTTGAGCAAGTAAAAATAAGTGAAATCAACTAATAGTAATGGAGAAACTAAATTTATATATCAGTGTGTATTTTGTACATATAGAAAGAGTTTCTAGTGTGTCCTAGTTTTTAATTTGTTAAGACCACTAATATCCTAACACCGCCACAATCATATCTCGATTGATCCCAACTCGAGATTACCTCTAGGACTAGTTCGAGAAATATTAAAAGAATAGTTATCCTCTGTAACAACATTTTCAAATATTTGCAGCAGGTAATGGGAGGTAACTGATACTGCTATTAGGCCATCTCCAACGTTACACCAAATTGGAGTTTAACACCAATTTGGTAAAAAAAACTGCTCCAATGTTGACACTATATTAGTGTCCGGCGTGAAGCCCAAAAACAAATTTGGTGCTTGTGCTACAGTCGGACACCAAATTTGGTGTCCGACTGTAGCTTGCACCAAATTTTCAAATGGTGGGCCACATGACTTTTTCAACTTTTCAAAATGCCAATATTATCCCTAATATAATAAACACAATAAATCTAATTCCTTTTATATCCTTTAATATATTTAATATAATTATATAATTTGATTAATAATTATAAATAAAAATTAAATTATTATAAAAAATATATACCGTTGGAAATATTTCATTAAGATCTTTAAAATGAGTATAATATTGAATATATTTTAATATATTTTTAAGTTTTTAATATATATTATAAGTACATTAAGATAATGCCATTTTAAATTGTTTTTTGTAAATAAAAATTTACTATTTTAAAAATTACTTGATAGAATTGATAATATTTTTAATGTAAAAACTTAATAATGTAATAAAAAGCAATAACATTAATATTACCATAACCTTAAATTAAAAATACATGATAAAAATATATATATATAAATAACAACAACAACAACATAACTTAAAAATAAAATACATGACATAAATACTTCTAAATAACCATTTAGAAATTTGGAAGGTTATCTCCACTTCCTCCAATACCATCAAATACTTGTCAAATGAAAATATAATGAAAATAATATTTTGTAAAAAATTAAAAAAAAAACTATATAAGTATTTAATAATTTTGTAATATATTGTGAATAATTATTTGAGAATAAAATTCTATACTAAATAAATTAATTAATATTGATTAAGGAATTATGTATGGAATATTATGTGAATATACCTTTTACACCAATTTGGTGTTATGTACGTTGGAGCGTAAAAAAATTTGATGTCAAAAAATTTGGTGTTAACACCAAAATGATGTCAAATTTGGTGTTGCACGTTGGAGTTGATCTTATAGTTCATTATCTCCACTGCCGTCTACTCTCTCTATTACTCTTACAAAAATGACTAGTATACAGCAATATGACTAATTTCATATATAATTTACAGTAATCCAACAGTAATAAGGTAATCGTATTCCACCAAAAACCTTGAGAATCTGAATCCAAAAAACCGTGTAAGAAGGGGAATTGTTGAGTTCCACACATATTTTCATGGATAGCATTTAGAGTGATGGAGAGGAAGCTAGACTTGCAAAGACTTATGCATTAGCTGTCAAAATGTCTTTTTATGCCATCAATTTTATCACTCCCCATGTGCTTGTGCCTATGGACCACTCTAAGATTTTTGTTCACTTCTCGTCTTCTCGCCTTGACTGATACGATTCATTGTCTTTCATCTCAAAATCAAGCCAACCAAGTGGTGACACATTACCATCCATCCCGCGGTTGGTGATTCCTCCATATAGTTCCAATATAACGGACAGCATTTTCTATATTTCATATCAGTTTGTGAGATTGATAATGCATCTTTTTTCCACTGCCACTGTAAATGACACCACGGAAACGAATGGTGCATAAGATATTTTAGGATTGTTGATATCGCTCTGGGAAAAAAAAATCTTGCATTGGATACCAATGTGAAAGATACTTTAATAAAACAAAAAACTACTGTAACTAGGTTACTGCCATGGAACTAGCTGTAAGTGCCTTGGTGTGTGGTGGTCACCAGGCCGCCTGCCCAAACCCTTCTCACGCAAGGGCAGGTTTCGAGCTACAAGCCACGCAAAAAATATTTGTGGCAATTTTCCCCCCACTTAATGTGGGCTGCCCCCAACCTAATAGTAGATTGCTCACTCCCGCTTCTGGGAGATGATCCCCGAGGCGCTTCAGAATCATAGCTGATCCAGCTGTTGCCTGGCATGTACCACTACTCCAAAAAAAAACACGTTACTGCTACGGAACTGCTGGAAGAGAAGATATTTTTTTTTACCGTGACAAAAAAGCAAAAGATCGATGTCTTTTAGCGCCCCTACATTTCAAAACGAAAAAGAGATTTCTTGTTGTTATGTGAGACAGATCACTAGCTCACATGCATCAGGGCTCGAACTCTGTCGTTTCTTCGATTTGCCTTTAAAATTATTTAATTACCAAGCATATGAAATCTTGCATGGGCATATCCCAAGAACCAATTGCAATGGCCAAAAAATCCACACCATCCCACTTTATATAAACCTCCAGAAATCCGGAGCGAACACACACTTAAACCACTACATCAATCATACACCAAGCATTTCGGAGAAGATGATTCTTCCTATCTTCATCTTTTCTCTCCTCTTCTCCTCCTCCTTTGCCGCGGTGCAAGACTTCTGTGTCGGAGACCTTTTTGGCCCGGAAGGCCCTGCAGGCTATTCTTGCAAGAAGCCTGCAAAGGTTACGGTTAATGATTTTGTCTTCTCCGGCTTAGGAGTAGCTGGTAACACGTCGAACATCATAAATGCTGCAGTCACACCAGCATTTGCTGCTCAATTTCCCGGTGTAAACGGGCTTGGCATTTCCATAGCTCGTTTAGACTTGGCCCCTAAAGGAGTTATCCCTATGCACACACACCCTGGAGGATCAGAACTGCTAGTGGTGGTGCAAGGCTCAATTTGCGCTGGCTTCATTTCCACCGCTAACGCGGTCTACTTCAAAACTCTCAAGAAGGGTGATATTATGGTTTTTCCTCAAGGTTTGTTGCACTTTCAAATAAATGCAGGAGGATCTCCAGCCTTGGCATTTGCCAGCTTCAGTAGTCCAAGCCCAGGTCTCCAGATCCTGGACTACGCCTTGTTTGGAAACAGCTTGCCATCTGACATTATAGAGGAGACTACTTTCCTCGATGATGCTACGGTCAAGAAGCTTAAGGGTGTTCTTGGTGGCAGTGGATAAGGTTGTGCACACGCTCTCAGCTGGAATGAGGTTGCCGAAACTCCAACAATAGTCTTCTTTATTCCATTTTCCAGTGTTCTCTTAGGTTTGGGTCCATCAAGTCACCGGTTGTCTATCCATTTACCAATAAAAGAGTCTAGATAGTGTTCTGTTTTTTTACTTCTGCCAAGCACTGAAGTGTTTTGTTTGTTGTGTGCATTCTCCGACGTGTAAACGCTTAATAAGAAACAATTCTATTGAAGCCAAACAAATGCTACCTTCGTCACCTTACTACCTTAACATTCTTAATGTTGACTAAGTGCATCATTTTTCTAAATTGTTAAATAGGAAGAATTCAGGTTTACTAATACAAGCAGAATGAAAAGCTATAAAACCAATGAGTGTTTAGCAACTGCCTGTTCATTGTTCAATCTCAACTATTAAGAGAGCATTTTAAAGATCATTGAAGTAGTAACTTTTTTGGATAATACTCTCTCTGCTCAGCAAAATTTTGATCGGAATTAAATGTGATGACCTTATCAACTATATGAGTAGTCCAACTTCTGAATTTTTCTTCTAAAGGAGATAACCTTGCTCCAAGCATCTAAAATCAGGAGGTCTAGTCCATTAACCAGGCTCAAGAATCAAAGAGAGAGTTATCGTTTTACAGTAGCTCATATGTAAATTTATAGGTTTCAGAAATCGTTTTAGTAAAGTTTGAAAGAAAATGACTTGCAACCCATCTGGACTTAATATCACGGTCTTAGCATGAAAAAATTAAAAAAAAAATTAAATTTGACTAATCCTATGGGATACAAAATCATGAGCTAAGCTCTCTGATTTAAAGATCTTGTTTTGCAGTGTCTTTCCATTTCATCATCATTGCTAGCACCATCAACAGATATAAATTGTCACATACTGAGACATTTTTATTTACTTAAATTTACAACGAAACACAAAATAACATAATGTGTTCATTAAATCGTATCCGATGATAAGTACGAAATTCCTTCAAGCACAAATTCATTTAAGATGCATAATACTACGACCAAATTGTCTCGTATAAATAATCATTTACTTCAGCATAAAGTCTAGACAATTATGACAATCAACTTGGCAGAATCTATGCGCAGTACTGAAAGCTAAAAAAGCATATATACATGTCAGAAAATGAGACTAAATTTCTGAAGTAGATATACAAATGCCCTGGCATCATTCAAACTTCAACATACATGTAAGAGGACCTGGTTGCACATTATTTTTCTTTGTTGTGGAGGACTTAGCTCTATGGTTCTAAGGTTCTTTTGGTCTTGGCCTGTTTGAAGCATGATTATCCTGTGCATTGAGTTGAGAAAAAAATTAACTGTACAACATGGAAGACTACTGAAACCTGGTTATCATCTTCACTCATTGGAGATAACCAGCAAAGTAATTAGTTCTAGCTGAAGTTTCTATACAAACAAGAGGAAACCCAAAGGAACCTGGGTCCAGATATACAGATTAAAATGACCCTCACAATTAAAGAGGCGGATATGGTGGCCTCCGGTGGAGCACTTATTGAGATCAGGTTTAGCCAACATGATGGTTGATCTCAATCTGAGGGGTTCAGTTTATCAATCTTCAAGATTTTCCACTTCAACACGTTGGTACTGCTCTGTTTTCTTTTTCTTTTTTCTTTTTTTTGGGAAATAGGTACTCCTCTGTTAATACTTAATTCTTGTTCACCAATTTGTTTCAGTTATTGCTAGATTACCAATAATCCAAGCATGAACAATGACCTTCTTCGAAATGATGATACAGCTTCCGATCTCGGACAGAGATTTTTCTATTGAAAAGTTTTGAAACAAGCTTCATCACTGAATGGCAATCGTTGCAGATCCGAATATTTTTCACAATCCTGATTACAGATCCAGGCTTTGTGCAGATTAAACCAAAAGCCAAGGCCAGTTTCTCACTGTGGTATCCAATCACATTTTCTCTCTCCTCCTCCTCAATGTCAAACGTAATTGCTCTAGTCTCCGCGTTATAGCCATAATTCTTTATCCTTTTTTTAATTTCTCCCCACAGCAGGTATATCTCCTCTGTTTTCTCATGGGATCTGTCTCCAGCCAAAAACTCGTGAACAACACCATCTACTTCAATCAAGCTATACCCAGGAACCCATTTTACTTTTCTTTTTTTCATAGTGTTCCTCACTTCTTCAGCATCTTCCCCTTTCCTGCTTTCAGCGTAAATGTTTGACAGTAGAATGTAATGACCATTGTGGTTCTGATCAGATTCTATCAGCATATTCCCAATTCTTTGACCCATCTCAGCATTGCCATGAACCCTGCTAGCACCGAGGAGGGTTCCCCAGATGACATTATCTGGTTTCATTGGCATTGAATTAACAAAATTTTCTGCCTCCTTCAGCAAACCAGCACGGCCAAGAAGATCAACCATGCAGGCATAGTGATCCAACTCTGGTCTAATCCCATGTTCATCAAACATCGAACGAAAGTAGTGGAAACCCTTCTCAACCCATCCCATGTGACTACATGCACATAAAACGGCCGTGTAGGAAATACTATCAGGTGAGATGCCCTCACTTTTCATTTGCTCAAAAAGCTGAAATGCTTCCATACTGCGTCCATTCATTGCCAGGCCAGAAATAGCACTCGTATAAGCTGAAACATCTTTCTGCCTGGACAAATGAAATACCTGCATGGCCGAATCAATGCTACCACATTTTGAATACATGTCAACAAGAGCTGAACAAAGTATCGAATCAATCTTTATACATTTCTTCTGAATATAAGAATAAACCCAATTCCCATGAGCCAAAGCTCCTAACCGCGAGCATGCAGAAAGCACACTGACCAATGCAGCAGAATTCGGTTCCAGATCCAACAATTGCATCTCTCTAAACAAAACCAAAGCTTCCTTCGGTCGGCCATTCTGAGCATAACCAGAAATCATCAGAACCCAAGATACAATATTTCGACGTGGCATCTTTTTGAAAACCCTGCAAGCATCATCCAAGAAACCAAACTTAACCAACCCACCAAGCACACTATTCCAAGAAACATCATTTCTCTTGGGCATTTTGTCAAACAGCTCAAGACCCTCTACAATCTCACCATTTTTGAAGTACCCATTAATCATCGAATTCCAAGATACAATATCAACATCCTCATTCTCATCAAATACCCATCTCGCATCTCTCAATATCCCGCAAACCGAGTAAAACTGTATCAAAGAATTTCTCACAAACACGTCGAAAGCAAAAGAATTCTTCACCGCCATCCCGTGTAGCTGCCTGCCCAACTCAAAATCACCACAATTACCACAACCCTGAAATAGAAACGTAAACGTGAAGTTATTAGGAAGAATATTCAATTCGATCATTTTATAAAAGACGAGCAGCGAGGTGGAGAGAGAATCTGGGCGGCAAGCGCGTGCAAGGCCGCGAATGAGGGTGTTGTAGAGGAAGACTTGAGGGGGCGTGGAGGGTTGGAAGAGGAGAAGAAGCGCGTAATGGATGTCACCGGAAGAGTTGAGAGCTGAGAAGGATATGGTGGGTCTCAGAGATGGTGGAGGATGGTTCAGGCCTCTTATTAGGAGCTGTGCATGTGTTTGTTTCAGTTGTTGAATCGTTTTGCATTTGAACAGAAGTGATGTGAATGGAATGTTGTGTGGTGGCATTCTCTTTTGTTATGTGTTGACTGCATCTTTCAGTTGAGTTTCAAAGCTTTAAGTGTTTAGTCTCATGTTTAACGGGTAATTCAATCAGAAATGGCGGGAATAACTTAAATCCACCAAAAAAACATATAAGCAATAGTTTCTTCGAAGTGGAAACTGGAAACTATTAAATATGTCCCCAAAAATATTGACAATATATTTTGGTTGAAATCAAATTAATCGCTTTTAATTCCTTTAAGTTTGTGCGATATTTCATATAGGTGGAAATTTTATTTGCATGAAATATCAATACTTTTCTACTCAAAATTGACCCCGTCGCCTTTTTTAGACATGTCCTAATACATGCAACCTCCGATGTCAACGTTGTTAATAGATTGAAGTCCAATCGAGTTGAGAGCTTTCCAATGGAATCCTATATGCCCTATTTGAAATTCGATTGGACTACTTTCGCATCAATTGAAGGGTTTTGGGAATATGAGCCAAAATGCTACATGAAATTTTGTGTGAACTAATATAAACTAAAATCAATTAAAGTTTCGTTTGAGTTTAAAAATGATTAATCTTGTTCTGGGACCAAAAACAAATTTATATTTTTTATTCTAACCAAAAAATAATCGTGAAAATTACTAAAATCAATCACAAACAAAATTGAAAATTTATCTTAGGCCATAAACGAATTGTCATTTTGTTTTTAACCATGTTTCAGTTATAATTACCATAAACCTTTATATAAAAAGATTATTCAATAGTCACCATTTTCTCTCCAAACTTTCAAGAGAGAGAAAGTCTTTAACCTATCCCAACCATAGAGAGAGAAAGTGAGGTTTAGGTGAGTGATAATTGACACGGAATCATAGTTCGTCAGACAATGAACCAATAAACATCGAGTGAGATGGAAAGGGCCAATACTTATATGATTTGGATTTTCAAATAGATAACATAGAGCAATTTGGTCATCTAACCTGTCATCAACCTGGGACACTCCTTGGTTGGCTATGCCCTGGCCAAACCAAAATTACCACAAGATTTGGTTGACTAAAAACCAAAATTATGTGACAATCTAATTCTAGCCAACCATGGTGACGTCGATTGTCATTGGCCCCTTGGTTTTCTCTTCGATTGGCAATGCTTTCTATTTAAGAGCATCTTCAATGTAAATATGGATTGTCTTTTAAAAAAAATGGACACATCATCAATGTCAAGGAAATGTGCATCATATGTGGCATAAATATTAATTGATAGACACTCAAGTCTAAAAGGGCTCTCCAATGCTAGTCTATTCATTTCAATAATGAATAGTCAAAGAATAATATATCATTAAAGTAAATTATTATAAAATATTATTTTATAGAAGTTTTAATTATTTATTGCTGACATGGCTGTCAATGAGGCTCTCTAGAAGTAGACATTGAGGTTGACAGCCTCTATTTTTTTTTGTGTCGCGTCAGCTTGATAGTAGTTATAGAAGTTTGCATTGGAAAGCTTAATTTTAACACTCTATCAATTTATCCTACGTGGCACTCCATTTTTTCACAATCCATACTTGTATTGGAGATGCTCTAACAAAGTGGTCTCTCTTGGGTTTCGTTCTTTCTCCTACATTCCTTGATGAAATTTTTGGAATTCAAAAGCGAAATATTTCACATGAGATATCTAGTTTGAAACATATCATGTAAGATGTTTTTTATGAAACATTTTATGTAAAGTATTTCACATCAAACATTTCATATGAAATGTTTCACATAAATTTTTCAACTATACCATTGAGGAGTATTTTGTAATTTAGGGATATGAATTGAAAAATGAACTCAAAATGATTTTACATTTTGTTTGTGGGTTTATTCTGAATTTTTTTAACGTAAATTTGTCTCTTCCTCAAATAATCTTTGTTAATTGATTCTGAAATAATATATTGGATATGTCACCAAATTAGTACTTCCACACATATTCGAAGTTTTTAACACGTAAAATTACTGTATTTCCTCTGTTATAATATATTTAACTATTTCATCTAATTCTTATGTTAGCAAGTCCATAAAAGCTGGAACTGAAAAGGATAAAATGCAAACAAGGATAAACAATTAAAGATCCAACCAGATGTTGAGTGGAGCAAATCAATATTGGGGGTGTTTGCCAACAATCAAACACCACATACTTGCCAAATACGCCAACCAGGACAAATTCATCCAGCTAGATCCACGTCATAATCGGGCCCCCATTTTCCAGAACTAATCACATAATCATCATTAACCAAATCAAAACAATGTTGTCAACCAGTGGTAATGCTCCACGCGTAAGATTAATGCAGGGGAGCAAAAGTAGGCGGAGTTGCTTATTAAATAATGATGGATAATATTTGCTTTTAATTATATTCAAACAACAAAAAAAGAGTCGAATTAGATGTAAAGCAAAATAATTTTTTTCTTGGCAAATGGACAGCAAGAACGAGTCTCTGATTTGTACCTTCTCTCTTAAGCTCCTTCCCTGCTTGGCCTCATGCGGTCATGCCAGTCTGTCATCGCCATTTAAATCTCTCATTTTTCATCTTTTCTCTCTCTCTCTCTATATTCTATATATATACATGTATATCTATAAAATTTATATATAAATACTAGTACGTCTATCAATAGTTTGTTCCTTCAACAATTGGCTCTGGCTTCTGGCCCGGAGAGAGAGAGAGAGAGAGAGATTTCAGGTCGCCATAACATGAGTCTCTTCGGCCTTGGAAGCAGGTTTTTTTCTTTTTTATTTTTGGTGTCTCGATACTTTTGATACAATTGCATCTGTGATTGATGATACTAATGATGACGATGACGATGACAATCACGATTCTGTTGATGCTCTGTTGTTTTGACAAATAATATGGATATATTCGCGTCGTTTGGATTGGTTGCTTTGTTTTGTTTTATTTAGTTGGTTATAGGAAGAGCTCTTTTGAAAAAGTGAAAACTGACAATAAATAATAGGTGACTGGATGGATTACACGTTAAAAGTGGAAAAATAATTAATACATTTATTTGTTTTCGGCTTTCTTATTCTTTACCCCTGTGATATCATGGCATTTTAAGGCTATGTTTGAAATTCTTGCACTCCAAACTCGTGCTTTTAGTCATGGATTGAGGTTGGTGAATATCCGAATCTCGGATTTCTTCCAACTTTTGTGTGTATAAAAGATTAATTAATTTTATTGCACTTCTTGTTGGAGAGATGTGTGGTTTCCTGGTTGTGATATTGACATTAGTGGATGTAATTTTGCATATCGAGGATACATTGATTTTTCACTGCATATATTTATAGATATGACAAAGGAAGGTTGTATTGAATATTGATGATGCCTCTAGAAAAAAACAAATGTTTACTAATAGCATTCTGGACTGATATTGGTAGCGGTCTTTTATTGTGGTGTGCATGTCTGTGATGTGACATTTTTTCTTATAATGGTATAAATTTTCTTGTGAAACTTTGTATTATACAGAAACCAGAAAACATTTCGCCCTAAGAAGAATGCTCCTTCAGGAAGCAAGGTTGGCGCCACTTGTTGTGACTGTGTTTTATTATTTCAAAGGGGAAGGTGACAGGCTACATATTTTTAGTTGAGTTGAGCTAATGTAAAATCTTGTTTGCAAATTCAGGGTGTTCAACTTCAAAAACATATTGATGCTACCTTGGGTAGCGGAAACTTGAGAGAGGCTGTACGATTACCTCCCGGAGAAGATATTAATGAGTGGCTGGCTGTCAACAGTAAAAATTTTAACATTTGGATACTTTTTTGGCTATTAAGATCACTCAAGTGTGCATAAATGTTTCGATTTATTTTGCTTTTCGAATTAGTTTACACTAGACGCAATTCTTTTGAAGTACAGAGTTACAATAGCCATGTAATTTTACTTTTTTTTCCCAATTAAACTGTAACATTGTTTCTGCAACCTGCATCTTGATTATATTTGTTGCTATTCTTCTTTTACAGCCGTAGACTTCTTCAACCAAGTAAACATTCTATATGGTACTTTGACCGAATTCTGCACTGCCACCAACTGTCCAACAATGACAGCAGGACCAAAGTAACATTCTCTATCTCTCAAACCACATTTCTTTCTAATTTCTGGGTAGAATAACAATAAACCTAGTTGCTTAAGCATAATCATTAAGCCCCTAAAATTTATTACTTTGTGTTTGTTTGTGTTTATGGCTTAGCTTGGACACTCATGTCCTAATAGGTAATAAAAATCAGTAAATGGCAGCAATATACTACACTTTTCCTTTTTAATTTTAAACTTAAAAATCAGTTTGGTAAATCTGCCAGTAGCTTGTTTATTGTCATGTATGTTGGTGCTTGTTCTAAAGTTCCAAGAGTAACTTCATAATGATGTTCCATAGCTAAAGCTTGTGTTTTTTTTTTTTTTTTTCATCTATTCATGACGCAAGTACTCAGTTCTTAGTTCACTACATACAGATATGAGTATAGATGGGCAGATGGAGTCACAATTAAAAAACCAATAGAGGTGTCTGCTCCCAAATATGTTGAGTATCTGATGGACTGGATTGAAACCCAGCTGGATGATGAGTCAATTTTCCCACAAAGATTGGGTAAGTGAAATTTCTGAAAGTACCAAGACATTGCTTTTGATTCAAGCATTCCTTTTGTTTAAATATACATAACTGCTGTTTGTGGTACAGGATCACCCTTTCCTTCCAATTTTAAAGATGTGGTGAAGACAATCTTTAAGCGGCTGTTCCGTGTGTATGCCCACATCTATCACTCGCATTTCCAGAAGATTGTGAATCTGAAGGAGGAGGCTCACCTCAACACTTGCTTTAAACATTTCGTACTCTTCACGTGGGTAAGTTTCTAACGTCATGAAATTGTTAGTAGATCTGCCTGCATGTGTTACCCTTTTTAAAAAAAATTATGACTTAATTCTTGTCCATTTACATTGACAAAGAAGTTATGGTGTGATGCAGGAATTTCGCTTGATTGATAAAGGCGAACTGGCACCTCTCTCTGAGCTTGTTGAGTCTATTCTGCAGCTATAGTGCTTTCTTGCTCATACATTATTTTAAAAATAGTTATAATTGAATGTTTTGGGTGACATTTTTGAAAGCTTTTGTTTGCCCATGTAATATTATTTCAGTTGAAATGAGATTCCATCTCTAACCTTTCCTTATTATTATTATTTTTCTTGTTTGATGACTCAGTTTTGTTCCTCAGAGTACACGGGGAACACCTTTTGCAGTTGTAGTTCTAATTTTTAAGATTTTCTTCAATCACTTCTATGATTAAGAACTTCTTTCCCTTTTTAAATTTGCAAGCCTTATATAAGTAATTTTATTTGTTTATTTTACCAATTTTCATTTGAAATAAGAAATTAAATTTTATTTCTATAATATATAAAAAGTGCAAACTTCTCAAATTTTTTTTTTATCCAAAATCATATTCAAATGATATAGAGTTTTTTTTTTGGTAATCTCATTGTAATTAAATAAAGGGATATTAGATAGAAATATATATATCAAATTTATTAATTATTTTATTCTTTAAAAAATAATTATTTGGTGAAAAAAATTAGTGTGTCAAATATATTATTTTATTTGGTTTATCGATAAATGAATTGATTAGTAAATAATATAATCAAGGAAATGTTAATTTCTCGTTACACTTATCAAATTTACATCTTCCACCTTTTACCCATTCCCGGAATCAGACCATCATTTACCATCTTAGTTTCTTCGCCTTGATACATTGTTAAGCCTTAGATTTTTCATTTGTGTCCAAATCCTGACTGCTAGCAACTGAATGTTTTTTAAGATGATTCTATGCTAGTGTTCATTTTCTAATTCTTCAAATGCTTTTGTAAATTTTTTTTTTAAAAAAAATAAAAATAAAAACTTCAATTGCTAACGAAATTGTAGAGGCTATAAATTTTCTATTTCCCACTCTAGAATCTCTCATAAAATTAACCTGTGAGTGTGACTGAGATATTTTATTATAGTTAAAAATTTTGAAAACGAAAGGGCGGTTGATGAAGAGAAATCGAGAGGAGACCAAAGGTCAAAGCGAAAGGAAATGGAAAGAGATATTGGGAGAGAAGGACAGAAAAATGCCCAGATGTGACGGTTTCTAACATACTTCCTATTTTAACATCATAGATGTAAGTAGCAAAGAATCATTTCCTATTCACCCTCAGGTTTGAGTCGTTTGACATGTAAAATTCACCATCACATGTCATGTAAAAATACTATTTTCCGATGGAGAAAATCTTCGACGCAAGTTATCAAGTTGAAGTTAAATAAAAATAAAACCATCAAGTTAGAATCCATTTTCAGATTGGCAAGATTTTATATTTATATGAGTATATAGATTTATAAGGAAATAATATCACTATCAAAATGTTTTATTTTCATTGACTGTAATTCTCTCTCTCTCTCTCTATATATATGTATATATTGGTAGAGGAACGATTTAAACCTCAAATGACACTATTTCTCGCCCAAGTCAAGAGGGAAGGAAATAAAAATACAAAATTAAGCCATCAAATTTTGAGTTAATTATATGACAGGAAACATGAATCTCACATAGCATGTCATATTATTCACAAACGAACTATTGCAATTGCAACAAAAGCAAAGAAAAAATTTGAAATCTCTGACTCATCAGTTACATTCCGACTCAATTATATCACAGTTTGCAGAATTGGTGTTCTTTGAGAATCTATTTTTGTAATATCATCAGTATATTGAAATAACCAATTAGTGCCAACACCACCACCAATTACTTAGATTTCGAAGTACCAACACCACCATCAGCCTCCAGTCACCACAGCCGACCTCCTCCTTACCTCCGCCCTTATTAAAATTAAAAAGAAAGAAAATTCCTAGCAGCATCTACTTCTGAAGCCAAATTCAATGAGAAGAGATCCAGTTCTTTGTATGAGAATTTCTACACTTCACCTTTTGCCTCTCAAATGCAGTATACCTAACAAGGACCTCCTTGTATGTTCCATACTACCCCTTCCCATGTGTCCAGCATTTTACAAACGGTGCCTGTGATTCCCTCCCGAATTTGGATATTTACGATTGCCTGCATCAAAGAAAATATAACAGAAGCATCCATGGCTCACTCCTCATGCAGCTAAACTTAAGCTGTGTGTATTAAAAAAAAATCCAATAATTTTAGCATTTATATTCTTCATGAAGTTTCACAAATACATCCTGGAAGCGGATTTGCGTAGAAACTCTCCTCTAGCTTCGGAAACTCTCCAGGCTCTCTCGGATATGGAGCTCCAACTCGATCTTTGTGAAGCTTTTTCACTTTTGAACTAAATTTATTCCATGAAATTTTTCCTTCATCCAAATCATCAACAAGTTTTACAAAATTCATCCTGCGAAAAAATTATGATTATCATATACAGAAATGCAATACATGACCAATCATTCAAGATTTAGAAGAAAAGCACCAAATTGGGAATCAAGATAGCACATAAACTTACTTGTCTGGATTGATAGTCTTCTTGAAGTTTTCAAATCGCCTATGACCTTGAATTGCCTTTGCCATATTTCCATCATAAGTATACATAAAGACGTCGCTCTGTAGGGCAACTACATAGTCTAAACCAGCCAACATATTCTGATGATTTTTGAGAGGATTTAGCTCTTCATCTGTCGATAGAGTGGAATGTGAGTAAATATTGGGGAAGGCATCCATAAGATATTGCATACTACCATTTCCATAAGCTTCCCCAGCTACCAAGTAAATCGTAGTGCTGGCAGGGAAACCAAGCCCTCTTAGCAAAAGTGAAGTCTCCCTAGGGGTCAATGGGCAGAAACCAAGCAATCTTCTCTCCGTTCCATTAATCTCCTTCTCCTTCCAGTGGCTAACATCATATCGCATTCTGCGTAGCTCATCATCTTCTTCTGCTGTCAAATTGTGACTGCACCCCGTAAATGCAAGCATGTCCTTTTCATACCTGTAATAAACAAAAAGAGAGTTTGAAGAAAAAAGCTAAAATATCAGTTTTTAACTTCTTCACAGGCAATATAAATATGTATCCACACAAGGATTCGACATACAGGTAGGCCAGAGTAACTGCAGACAGCATGAGTTCAGGTAACCTATATACCAATATCTAAAAAGTCAACAAATAATAAGGATATCCAGCAGTCAAACAAGGGCTCATAGGAAATGCTTCTTATTTTGTATAAAAGCCCTATCTGGGGGAGAGAAACATCACAATGCACTGTTTCAGTAAGGCTAAAATAACATACTAAAAGTTTTAACACAAGTTCTGAGAAATTATTTTCAAATTTAAATTTTCTCTACAAGAAGCAGAACTAAAAGAGACAAACTACGTCAAGAGGCCAAGCAAGCAGTTCTCACAGGCACATTAGTTTCAAGTTACATCCCTGACTTGTCATCGGAAATTCAGCTACAAATACTACAGAGGAATTTTTATTTATGAGCAAAATTAAAAATTCTTTTGCATCTAGCTTAGCAAAACTTCTAACAAAAAAATTCTTACTGCCATTTTCTACAATATTAAATGATTCATCAAAAAAACTGCCAAACAATAGAAAATGTTTCAGTCTGATTTAGTAGGAAATACAACAGTCAGAATTTACCTCAAATGCAGAGCAAGATAGGGGCTTCCATTTTGTTGCATTCTAGAAACCAAGGTGTTTCCCAGTTCTTCTATTGGAGCTGAATACTTTAATGCTCTGTAATTTACACGACACCTAAGCTTTTGTATGGAGCTTGGGATACCATTGTTGGCAAGCCGAGAATCAGTATGAGTAAAATATATTATTTTGTGCTGCTTCAACAGCGGAAGAACCTCTGTTTTATAATAACTAACCTGAACAAATAAATACAAGTTAATAGACTGTTCCTCATCCCAAAAGAACACAACAATGGTAAATGTATAATTGGGATGTTGAACTGACAATAAGAAATTGACATTTACAGGCATGTGTGGATATCTTAAATAGATCAATGGTTTAATTGCCTTACATGTAGCTTGTATCTAAGTGATTTTCTGGATGCAGAGAACATAAAACCCATATTTGTAGGGTCAAACCTATAGCTGATTAGCTCAGTAGGCACTAAGACGAGCAAATTATAATTAAACAAGTATTTGCTGACCTTAGACCAGGATATTGGTGTTTTGTTGAAAATCTCAGTTCCAGCATACACAGCCGGTAACGTCTCAACTATGTGGATATCATCCTTCAGTGTCTTGATGAAGTGCTGCCAATCAAACAAATCTTTAAAGCCACTGCAACATATGTAAGAAATGAGATTCGAGTCAGACAAATTACAAATGTAGAACATTGCTACTCAAACAAAGTAATATCAGAAACATAGAGTGACAAAATAAATCAAACAATTCAGTTTATAGATTATATCAAGATGTGTAGGTATAGTAGTATGAGGAGAAACCCACTGATGGTAAGAGCTGAAAATTGCAGTTGCTTAAAGACTCAGGCAAGTGATTGCAATTATCAAACTAATAGGATTCTTATGGAAATACTAATTTTATCATCTGTCTACTACATGTGAGATACAATGTTTGCACTTAAAATATTGAGATTGTTGCTTCTTAAAGTGCGTATTTCTGATATTAGTAAATTTTCACTCTTATGAACCTGCCTTAGCCACAATTTAGGATAGAATTTTCAAGGTAGGCAACTTAGGTTTTACCTACAACAATAGCTGCAAAGATGCAGTGCTCAATTAGTTCTACTGATCAGCTTGACAAAGTTGAGTTTTGGTGTTTGTGGACAAAAACGAGGACCATTATCGCATATCAGTCAAGGTATTGTCAATGTGAAAGTGCAGAAATAACAAACCTATCATCTGCCCAATAGGAGGTGTGATCAAGCATCGGAAGGACAAGTGTTGCCTTCATAATCTTGGCAATAGCAACCATATCGCAGATCTGCACTCTAAAATTATGGATACATCAGAAAATATAACACAAAATCAGCTTATAGAAAACAGTATAAACACACAACAGCCTGACCCCAAATCGCATCTGATTTAAGCCACCATTTGCATTAATGAGAATGTAGCCATTTGTCTTTGCATCTAGCCCTGCCAAGAGAAGTACGAAGTAGGAAGTAAGATGGTGCAAAGCCTGAACTAATCATCATCACAGGGGAGATATCAAGCATACAAGTCTCATACTTTTGTGATTTTTTGAACGATCAATGCACTGAGTGAAATTATCGCTGTTAGGACTGGACCAGATCCCTGCATGCTGAAGGAGAAGTAAATTTCACAATTGAAGCGATAAATGAGCCGTCTCTAAGAAACTAATGTTCCCTTCAGTTCCTTGCGGAAAACATTTTCCTTTCAGCATTTCCTTTCCAATATATATATTTTCTCATTTCAAAACCCACTAAGCAAGTAAATGAAGTGCTTAAGTTATTTTAAAAAAAAAAAAAAAGAGACTTACTTCAGCCAAGCCATTCTGGCTATCAACCACACCAGATGATACCATCATTAGAGTTCGTTCAAAATCAACATCACTTTTCTTTGGTTCATAATCACCAGAACTTTGTTCCATTACATTGTGTAGAGTAATTGAAGAATCACGTAGATCCTAACACAATTGAAAGAATAACTTATAAAAACAATAGGTAAGCTAAAACAAAGTGCAAGAGCTTACAAACACATTCAAAATATCATACGAATACCAAAAGGCAACCAATACCGATAAACAGGGTATCAAGTGTAAACTCAAAAAAAAAAAAAAAATACCACATCATTTTACAAATAATCAGCCCATTAATGTTGTACACAGATATTGAGAATCCGAAACTTGAACGAACAATCAGTTTAAGCTATAAACAAACTCTATGATGCAACTTCTAACCATTATCCAACAGACATAAAGAACCTGAGAAACTCTAAAAACACACACTATCCACATTGATCGATCAAAAGTTATAAATGCCACCACGACCACGTCATTGATTGAAAAAATAAATCACAAAACACATAAAAACAAGTATTGACAACCTGAACGGAGGCAGCTCTTTCAATGGCAGATCCAAACCAGCCACCAACACACATCTTAAAAACACCCAAAAACAAACAAGCCCCACAAAACAACAAGAACATCCAATGACCGAGCTTCTTCTTCTCTCTCAAACCTCTCAACCCCAAATCCAAAACCGCAGATGCCACCCCCGGTTTCTTCAACAAGCTCCTCAGATGAACTCTCTGGCTGACATGGCTGCCGCCAACCTGCTTCGACTCGAACCCTTCAAAGGACCCGGTCCCGGGCACAAAGTCAGATCTGGGTGAGTTAAGTGGCACGTCAATCTCGTGATGGGTACTGCTGCTGCTACTACTGTTGCTAGTCGGGTTTGTGTTGTTACTTGTTTGAGAGTTGTTGATGTTGCGCTTGAAAGAGTGAGCTCGGCGAGTCATGGAGCCAGCGAATCGGGGGCTGTTGACCCGCTGAGAAACCCCATCGCTTGAATTCTGGCGGTGATGCTGACTGTGATGACCCATCACTATATGATTCTACTGTTTTCTTTTTTTTCAATGGGCGATGGGATTCTAGTAACTTATAAGATCACCATTAACAAACCCAGTAACTGATTTTCGAATGAGAAACAGTTGTTTTATCAGATAAGGGGAGTCTTGGGTTTGTAGTTATCTCTATAAATTTTCCGGTCGCATTTTACGCGCACAGAATATTAAGACTTGGTTGCCAGATATTTTACAGTCAAAACTTAAAAAAGGGTGTTTCTCAAAAAAAGAATAGAAAAATTAAAAATTAAAAACTTAAAAAGTGGGGGCGTTTTCTATTCGAATTGGATTACCTGAGGTTAAGTTGTAATAGTTTTAACTCAATGCAATAAATTTTTTTAACTCAATTTAATTCAATAATAATTAGATTAGATTGATCTAATTGAATTTATTATTATTAGATTGATCTAATTGAATTAAATCCATTTAATGGTGTATAAAAAATTCAGTTAATAACTTTTATATCCCAAATAATTTGATTACAAATATTTTCAATTTAATTCATTCTAATTTTTTAATATTTAACTTAAAAGTAAAGATATTTTCACTTGAAAAAAATATATATGCAACCTAAATTAATATGTTTTTATGTATTTAATATTATTTTTTAGTAAAATTATTATAAAAATAAATATTTTATAAAACATGGATAATAAAAGAGAAAGAATGTAGAGACTTTTCAAGTGTTAACTGTGTTCAAGATTCACTTTCAAATTAGACTTATTTTCCAATTCTTCAACACCTTATTTACAGTGACAGTCAGTTACAAGCCCAATTCTCCATTGTCGACCACCACCACCACTTCCTCCATACCCAGCAACCCCAAGCTCTATTGTAAGACCACCAACCCTAAAAAGCCAAGCAACAACAACAGCTCGAGACTTTTCAACTTGTTGGATCCATCTTCCCCCAAATCACCTTCCAGCTTCTCTTTTCTCAAACCCAGCCTACGTCTCTCCAAAGTAAAGAGTAGTGATATTACAACGACGGAGCCTCTGAACTTTCTACACATTTTCAAAGTAAAAAGTAGTGCAAAACCTGTTTGTTGATAAGAGCTATTATTATTCAAGCTCGATTAAATGAGTTACTTTGAATATGTGTATAGAGCGTAAAAACAGATTCCTTTGAGCATGAAAACAGGTTTGGGTTGAAATTGTTTACGACGACAAGGAACCTTTGATCTCACCAATCTCTCTTGGATATTGCCATTATAGTAAATAATAAAATAGATATTGATTGAGAGTATTTACGAAATATATACAATAAAATTAAGAGAAAAGAATAATTATATTATTAAATGGGATTTAAAAATAAATTATAAAAATTTTAATTTTTCTTTTGGATGTGTAAATAAAATAAGTGTACATACCATTTTTGAGGGGTGAAAACATCCTCCCTCTAAACCCAACTATGTTTTTTAAAATAATAATAATAATAATAATAATAATAATAATTCACTACAATCAAAGAAAAGGTGGATCGAGTTGGATGGAAGGTATCCACCCCTTTAATTTAGACTTTGAAAGTCTCCAAATGTCCTGTCATATGTATTTTTGCTTCCTTTGCTTTCTTTTGTTTTTTGAAAGCTGCATGCATATACCGCTGTTGACAACAACAATTTTGTTTCCATGTTGTGTGTATTTACGTAAAGTTAAGTAAATTTGATTTCTTTTAAATACGATTAGCTAAGTCACTGTCATGGCTTGCCAATAATTTTAGATACAAATTACTTTTATGAGAATTTTTACCAGCTACTGAATGTTTAAAATTATTTGAAATTTTATTTTTTAACCAACTTTAAAACTTTTACAACAAAAAAAAAAAACCTGTTTACCCAAAAAAAAAAAAGGCTAAAAATCTCAGTGTTGGCTTTTACGACTCAAGTAAAAAGAGAAAATTTGTTTTTTTTACCAAAAATAATAATTTATTTGTAAAAAAAAAGGGTTAAAAATTAATTAAATTGTACTTGGAACTAAAAGCTAGTAGCCTTTTTTAGGTTAAACTCTACTTTTTTATATCTATGTTTGGTGCTTTTGGATTTGTCTCACAATTCCTTTAGAATTTAAATTTGTATTCAGTTAAAAAATAATTTCTTATAAATCATTAGCAACTAATAATTAATTTATAAATACAATATCCATCATGTTGTATAATATAATATTTAAAAATAAAATAAATATTTGATGGGTGGTCCATTATATGTATTCACACGGAAAAATGGGAGACGAGAGGACCAGTCCTCTTTATTTTGAAGGATGAGGAAAGCGCCTGTTATCTAAAGGACACGTGGCTGTCAATAATAGCATGTATTATTTGGCCGCAATGCTAGTTTCTGCCCACCAAATTTGACTAGAGTCAAAAGACTAAATTGCCATAGTCCCATTTGCTTTGAAAGCTTGCTGTGAGGTGAGGAAGACAACGTCGATAGTACGGGGGCTTACGCGGCGGACCGACAATGGCGAATGCAGGGCTGTTTTCGTAATTCAAGATTAGGTAACCAACTCTGGTAACTTTCACCAGAAACAACAATGATTATACAGCGTGTCCGCTCTCTCAGTGTGTGATGTGTACAAATTAACGGGAAGTGAAAATTAGCCATTATTGACTAGACTTTCTTACGATCACCATGTTGTCAAATTAGTGTTGGAGGAAAATCGCACGTCGTCTATTACCACCAGTGATGACATATTTTCCATCCACTGCAATGATGGCAACCATCTCTTAAAAAAAAAAAATTGTTGGCAATAAGAGGAAAGCGGCTTGTCTCAGTGGTAAAGTCAAGGTTCATCCACAACCTACCTTCAAATTAATGGACAAAAATCTTATTAATATATGAGCAATTTTTTTAATTTTATGTAGGTTATCCTGTACCAGATTCTGGGAGAAGTGCTATAGAGTCCTATTAACCCGACAACAACCTGGACAGTTACCGATAATAACAAAAAAATGATGGCAATTTAATTTTAATTAAAAACTTGATTTCTTTTCATTTTATAAGTTTTACATGGATAATTATCTTTAGTTATGATATATGTAGATATCTAGATAAGATAAATAGTAATTACTCTTGATAGGTATTAATAAAAATATGATCGAAATCAATGTGAAATATATATATCTAAGAAAACCTTATGATTGGGAGTTTTATATATATTTTTTCTTTTTGCATTGCAGAGTAAGAAAATTTTTATCTTAATTCAAAACTCAATTATGTTACTGAAATTTTTCATGTATATGATGCTGTGTTAAGCCCATGTAGTACAAACACATTACATGTGAACACATTAAAATGTTAGCATGCATCTTAAGAAACAAGAACTGTAATCGAGCTTTTACTAAAATCAGGCAGTCAAAGAAATCAGATGGCTATAGGTAATCTTGTAATGAAGAAGCATCGTTACAGTGGAAGCTGAGTGCTATACAGAAAGTTTTTATTCTTTTACGCATCACTCGCTTTCTTTATCTCTACTGCTTGTGGCTTTTTTGACAATGTCAGCCACTACCGACCCACTTATTTTTCTAGAAAATAAGACCAATCGTGTGCAATTTTATATTCACATGAATTGAGTTCCCTTGAAAAGAAACTTTTTTGCGTCCTTACAATTTGAAATTTCCATTTATGTTAATTATTGACATAAATAGTTAATCACGTTCGTATTTTTGCAATATAACGTTGTTAAAATTGATAATGTGTGAATCGTGATGTGTCTATTCTTCTCTTAGAGTGGTGGGTGTGAAAGTACCATATATAATAAATCATAAAGAAAGTTACAAGCGTGGGTTCTTTCTTTTACTTATTTTGGCTTTTATCGTTATTGTTTTTAACTTGATGCTTTCAATTTTATTATCCCTTTTTTGACTGTTGGTTTGGAAGGAGAAGGGCCGTATAAAATAAGAGTTGTATTTCGACACCAAATTTAAAATTTTTGGTGCCATGATTTTTGGCTTTGCTCTAACAAATAATAATAATAACAATTAAGAGAAAGAGACAGATTCAAAGGAGTTAAAAGTTTGAAACTTAGTAACTTTCTGTCTTTCAGTTTTTAATTTTGTTTAGTGATACTACCTAAGCTAAAAGTTACCTTTGGCTTAAATAAGAAAATATAATCATCATACCAATATTAGAAGTGGTATTTAATATAACGTTATAGAAACATTAGATAAGTTAATATTAATCATTTGGCCAATTAGTATATCATCGCCTAATATGACTTAATGGTTGAAAATATTTATTTAGACTAATAATCTCATATGTTCAAGTCACTCACGATATGCAATATTTGAAAAAAAAAATAATGACAAGAAAAAAGGGAAATTAGATTATAAATATAAGCAAACTCCATATTTCCATGTGAGATCATTAGAGCATCTCCAATGCAAGTATGAATTGTGAAAAAATAGAGTGCCACATAGGATAAATTGATAGAGTGTTAAAATTAAGCTCTTCAATGCAAACTTCTATAACCACCATCAAGCTGACGTGACAAAAAAAAAATATAGAGGTTGTCAATCTCAATGTCTATTTCTAGAGAGCCTCATTGACAGCCATGTCAGTAATAAATAATTGAAACTTCCATAAAATAATGTTTTATAATAATTTACTTTAATGATATATTATTCTTTGGCTATTCATCATTTAAATTAATAGAATAACATTTGAGAGCATTTTTAGATTTGAGTGTCTATCAATTCATATTTATGTCACATAGGATGTACATTTCCTTGACATTAATGATATGTCCAATTTTTTTTTAAAAGACAATCCACATTTGCATTGAAGATGCTCTTAGAGTTAGATAAGAGTCTTTCTTTTTTTTTTTAATTGGATCCCAGAATTATATTTTGTTATGTTTAAAATTGGATCCCATAATTATATTTCGTTCTGTTTAATATTCAAAAGTTTAAAGAATATATCAATTTGGTCTATTTAACCAATTTTCCAACTATCAAACATGATAGAAAAATGAAAATGTTAATTTTATACATGCTCAAACAGTGAAAAAAAGGGTCAAGTTTTGTTTTTATTTTTTAAATTATTAGTAAGAATGTATAATTAAATACTTTAAAAAAAAAAGAGAACAAAAAAATAATAAAATTTGAAAGTCCTATCTCAATACGAAGAGACTTCTTCGATTTCAAATCAAATCCGTTTGGTCAAATGGGAAGAGACCTATAACTTTGGGTGAGCGTAAAGATATAGACTTACTCTTCTTCTCCACTTTATTGTGCCCAACGATGGAGGATAAGATATGGTTCACTGGGCAAAGATGAAGGTTAGGGAGGTTAGACGGACATGGAGGTTTAGATGTTAGAGATGAAAGGCTTCGTGAGACGGATGGAGGTTCAATACAATGATATAGTGATGTTGGGCAATGATAGAGGTTTGGAGAGCAATGCCTTTGACGTGGTGATGATTGATATACATTAATGCTTGAAGAGGCAAGGCTGTTCGGAGAGAGATTGACATTTTTGTGCATCGAAAAAACACCGATCAAACCATATCAACTTTGGAAAGTGATAGAAGTATAATCGTAGTTTGATATAGTTAAAACCAAATCGTGGATCATCAGTTTAGTCAAACTATATCAACTCTCAATTTGGTGACCAAATTAAGTCATCATTGTATTGTCTATCTATTAATCTCTGTTACAAAGATAGGAGTCTGTCATCGATGAATATTCATATTGGATCTCCATTTTTTTTTATTTACATTTTTTTTTTCTTGGTTTCATCTTTTTTTTATTTGATGTCCATCTGTTTTGTTTTTTCTTTTATATTAATTTATTAAGGTATAATTGTGTGTGTGTGTGTTTTTTTGGTAATACATTGCATATTTATGTCTAAAGATAAAAGTACCCTTGAAACGATTAAAATGATTAATAATTGACTAATGAAAGGATTAAATTAATAAAATTTTAAAACTTTAAAGGACCAGCATAATAGAAGTGCATTCGTCATGAGAAAAAGTCAATTTTGTTAAACTTTAGGGACCAACTTGAAATTATCTCTCTTTATTTTTAATTGAAGTAAAGTTATGTTTGGTATACCGCAATAAATTGGATTATTTTAGATTATATTCATTATATCATATTGGATTGAATTGGATATAATCTAATCCCATATTTGCAAGGTGGAAAAAAAAAACAAAAGAACATTCTTTGGTATTTTTAAGTTGTTTTGTAACTTAAAAAAAAATAAAAAAAAAGACTTGATAAATCTAGTTGAGATTTTTAAGTGTGCTCAAGTAGAAAAAAACAAATTTGTTATAATTAAAAAAATTTGTATGTAACACTATCATGATTAGAGTAGCCAACATAGCCCAAATCCGTATCTCCATTTGTGCGAGATTTTAGAGATTTTTATGGATTGGGGATGGGGATGGGGTTGGGGTGGTTTCCCCATCTCCATCCCCATTTTTTTTTCCCATTTTCTTCATTATAATATAAAAATATTTATATTTAATAATTAATTTATTTTAATAATTTTTCCATTTTCTCCACTTACAACTTTATCATAGGTAATAATTTTATATCATTTGAAAGTTTTTTATACATTATGACTCATATAAGAGGATTATAATTGTAATATAATGTTATGAATTTCGTATGTCAAATGGTGTGAACTTAATATGCTATGGTCTTATAGAATTTTATCGTGAATTATGTTTTTGATTATATATATATATATATATATTCGTACAAATGGGATAAATTGGGGATGAGAAGAATAAGGGAAATATAGAAAATGGGGGAATGAAGATGGAGATATGAGAACTAACCCCGAATTACTTGCTTCCCCACTTCCCCCGAATGAGGATTTGAGTGGGGATAGGAGAAGGGTAAAAGAATGGTAATGATTTCATTGACCTTTATTAACATATTTAAGTATGATAAAATTGGAAATATTAATGTATTAAAATTTATATGAAATCTAATAAAATTTAGTTGTATTGAAAAAGGCAAACAGTTTATTTATGTGATGAATTTTATTTTTATATAGAAAAAGGTCTATAACAAATATCATTATCCTCCCAAAAATTTCATTAGATTTTATAAAAAAATATAAATTAATATAGAGTCCATAGAATCTATGAATTCTATTAAAATCTATTATTAAAAAGGCTCTATCAAATTCACATAAACTTTAGATTGAATTCACTCTCTAAGTTAAAAGCATAAAATTTCTTGCTTTTCTATCTTTATTTATTTTTTTAGTATTTGTAAGTTATTGGCTACTTAAAAAAAAAAATTATAGATAAAATTTAGATTCCTTACATAAAGTAGAAAAATGAAATAACCTATCAATCCTACACCATTTATACACGTGTGACGGTATTTTCACCCCTTAAAAATTATATGTACACTCCAAATTAGCATTTTTTTTTAAGCATATAATATTACATTTGAGTGAAATTATTAAAATAACAAATATTTTATAAGCACATCCATCAATTATTAATTAAAATGTCATTTATGTTTTATTTTTTATTTTTTACTCTTCCAATCCCCAATTTTTCTCTTTGTTACTTATTCAAACCTAGCTTTTCTTCATAAAAAATAGAAAAGCCTTCAATAATTTATACAATCATAATTTAATAATAAAAAATACTGTTAAATATTTAGTTGTTACAACCAAATTTTTCATTATTTTATCAGATTTTCGCACAAATCAAACAAAAATGTCACCAATTTCTTTCGATTTATCCATCATATCAGCAAACAAGCAAAATAATGTGTTTCAAACCATCAAAAAGCTATAGATCCAAATCGATATCCATCATAAAAAAGAAGTTATTTAGGGTTCTATAAAATTAGTTGGTAGTAATCATGTAAATTTTATGATATAAATGAAAAATTATGACTTAGAGAGTAACAAGGATTAATGACTTTAATTATAAAATTAAAAATGGTTCATCATCAAATCCTAACTTTAATCATTAATATAAGTTTTCAATTATTCATATAATCCTAATTTAATTAAAATAGCAAATTACAATTTAGCTTACTAACTGACAATTTATTGTGGGCGGAATCACTTTTTGTGGTTTATTACAATTTAACCTATCGCTGTTATAAAATTCCGTTAGACTTAATTGGAGACTGACAAAAAGATCAAAATGCCCTTATTTCTTAATTTTTTTTAAATAATTAATAATTAAAACAATACATAAAAAAGTTTTATTTGGAGATTAATTCGGAAAAAAAAAGTAAAAAAATAAATAAATATGAAATAAATATTTTTCATTAGATCTTCACCATCCATCCTAATATGGATGATGAAATCAATTTGAAAAAAAAAATCCTAAAAATTAAAATAAAAAAAATAAAAATAAATTTTAAAAAGACGAACTCAAATGATACGTGTCTCTTTCTGTCCCTCTCCCTCTCTAGTTGTTGTTATTCTTCTTAATCTTTTTTCTTCTTCTCCTCCTCTTTCTCTTCTTCTTCTTCTTCTTTAAACCTAGATTTCATCTAGGTCCTGGAATAAACCTAGATTCGAACCTAGATAAATTCGAGTCCGTCTCTCTCTCCCTTACCATTTTTCAGTCTTCATATTTTTTTGGTTTTGTTGATGATTTTTGTTGATTTTGGGTGGTTGATTTTGCTGAAGTGGGATGAAGGTGGTGGTGGTGGTGGGTGGATTTGGTTTCTCTCTAGTTCATAAATTTTTTGTTTTTATTTTTTTGGGTTTTATTGATTATTCTTGTGATTTTTGTTGATTTTGGATGATTGATTTTGTTGATGGTTTTTAGGTGTTTGTGTTTACGATTCATGTGGATGATACTGTATGGTTGGGCTGATGATTATGAGTTCATCTAAGTAATTTGGGTGGATGATGTTGTATGGTTAAAGATGAACTGGGTATGTGGGTGTGTGATGGACGAGGTTTTATTGTATGGTTGGGTAGATGATTCTAAGTTCATTTGAATATTTGTGTTAATGATGTTGATTGTGTTGTATGGTTGTAGATGAATTGGGTGGGTGGGTGTATGGTTGAAGATGGATGGAAGATGGTTTTTTTTTTTTTTTTTTTTTTTTAGTTGTAGATGAAATTTTCATATATATATTTTTTTATTATAGAGATCCAGATTGGATCTCCATTTTTTATTTAATTAATCTCATTTGATTAATTTTTTATTTAATTGATTTTAAAGTTTTTAAAATTTATTTTAATAAAAAATTAAAAATAAAATCAAAAGATAATTTTGCCCTAACCCCAATTAACTTTAATAGAGATATTTTAATATCGATAGGCTAAATTGTAATAAATCACAAAATGTGGCTCTGCTTGCAATAAGTTTTCAATAGTAGGTTAAATTGTAATTTACTCTAATTAAAAATTAGCTGGTAATAATTTATGCAAGTCTTATGATATAAATGAAAAATTAAAGTTTGAGAGAGTAAAATAATAAAGTAGATATATTTTTTTTTATACACAAGTCTCCAGTTAAAATAATAATAATAATAAGTGGATTGAATGAATTTGTATTAAATTATTTGCTTAGGATAGGTTTCATTTCATAGACAATAAAGATATTCAAAAAAATTTAAATGATAAGATAGAAATTTTCTAATAAGTGACAACAAAATAATTTATACTGGATATGTTTTTAACAAGTATTATAGTTTGTTTGTGGTTGATTTATAAAAATATACATAATAAAATTAAAAGAAAATGATAGTTTTGGTATTAAGTGGGGTTTAAAAATAAATTAGAAAAATTTTAAATTTTTCATTGGGTATGCAAACAAAAGGGGTGCACACATGGGGTGGCAACACCTCACTCTTAATACACTACAATACAAAGCATATACCCAAAGAAGTTTTGGGCCCAGAGTGTAGCTAACTGGGCTCTTTGGATTTAACATCTCAATAGTTCGGCTCTCTGCCTTTCCTAATTGGCTGCTTAAGTTAACAGCTCATGATGTTTCCTCTTTCTGTTCTTGTGTTTCATACAATTACCCACTTTCTTTCAAAAAAAAGAAAAAAAAGAAGTTTTGGACCCATGGTTAGCCCAAGATGCAACTCGTACACGTTAGGCGGGAAAAATTAAGAACCGCAAGTGGTGTACAAGGGAAGCTTCCCAACCCTATAAAAACCCTAAAACACTGCAAAGTGATTAAGTCCAAAACTAAAACTGAAATCGCGCAACCACAACGAAACACTCACACCCTTTCACTTTCTCTGCAAGAGCGACGTCTTTTCTCTTATTTATATCATCTCCGACCTTGTTCGGTTCCTTTAATCCGCCATGACAGTCCTTCGATCACGCGAAGTACCTCCGATCACGCCCAAACCCGAACTCGTTCAAAATCGGGCCGAAATCGAGCCCGCCACGCCCCTCCAAAACCGCGAGGCGGCGACTCTCCATTCCCCGGACCCGACGTCCATCATCCGACGGAGCGCTCGTCTCGCTTTTAAATCGTCGGTCTCCGGCGACGATGAGCGGGTTGAGGATCCTAACGACTCGAGAAGGAAGAGGAAACTGGATGTGAGTGGCGATTCGTTGGGTCTGGAGAGTGGAGGGATTGAAGGGTTCCTGAGTCTGAGGTCAGGGAAGAAACTCACCAAGAAGAAAGCCGGAAATGACGGCGACGAGTCTGTGGAATCGGAGAAGTTGAACGCGGGTTTGGTTGTGAATGATAAAGGGAAGGGAATGTTGATGATAGATTTGAATGAGGATGCTGTTATAGAGGAATTGGAGATGGACGAGACCGTCGAGATTGATAGTGGTGAAAAGCGCGGGAGATTTAGTAGGGAAGAGAAAGGGAAAGCCAAATTGGTTGATGGGGGCGTGGTAGTTACGAATGGAGTTAATATTATTATCGAACCTGAACCGGAAAATGAAGTCAATAATTTGGTGGATGTTAGGGTTTCAGAGGAAGAAATTGGATTGGCCAACACTAATAATGAGAGTGGGGGTGCTAGTAGTAGAAGAATGGAACAGTTTCGAGATATAGCGAGACACAATGCTTCTAGGTTTGCACATTTCGAGGACGAAAGGGAAAGGGATGTGGCTGCTGGAGATGTGGAGAGGGGGATTGAAGATTGGCCTGGCCCCTTTTCTACTGCTATGAAGATTATTAGGGACCGGTCGGAGAAGCTGAACAGGCAACAAGGGAATTGTAGTAATCTAGGGCGTGGTAAAGCTACATCGATTAAATGGAGTCCTAGAAATGGTGATGGCCCTGTTGGGTCGAAAATATCAGTTCCTTCATTGAAAGAATTGTCTATGAAGATTCTTGTCAAGAATGCTGATGCCATAACTTCACTTGAGAATGTCCCGGATGCTCTCAGACACAAGCTCAGTCAAATGCTCTGTGATTCTCGGGGGATGAATGGTCACTTTCTTGATCTCCTTGTTGGCGGATCCCCTACCGAGATACGTTTAAGGGATTGTTCTTGGCTGACGGAGCAGGATTTTACTAAATCTTTTGAGGGGTGTGACACCACCAACTTGATGGTACGGCCTTTTAACAAATTTGATTGATTGCTTACTTTCTGTAAAGTCTTGGGTTGAAATTTGAATGTTTTTGCTTGGTATGATATTATTAGGTTCTACAGCTTGACCGGTGTGGACGCTGTATGCCAGATTACACATTGGTTTCGACATTAGCTAGGTCAATAAATTGCTTGCCTTCCCTAACTACTTTGTCCATCTCTGGTGCCTGTCGGCTGTCTGATACTGGGCTTCAGGCACTTACTTTGTCTGCACCTGCACTAAGATGTATAAACCTCAGTCAGTGCTCTCTTCTTACCTATACCAGCATTGGTATTTTAGCAGACTCGTTGGGATCCGTTTTACAAGAATTGTATATAAATGATTGTCAAAGGATTGATGCAATGCTTATTCTGCCGGCACTTAAAAAGCTGGAACATTTAGAAGTTTTGTCACTAGCAGGCATTGAAACTGTTAGTGATGATTTTGTTGGAGGGTTTGTTAGTGCGTGTGGCCGTAATATGAAGGAGCTTATTTTGTCTGATTGTGTGTAAGTTTTTGACAACTATTGTCTGTTTATGTTCTCTGTTAAATGTATTATTCAGAGACATCTTTGCATCTGGAGTCACACTGGGTTTCAATTTGGTGCAGGAAATTGACTGATTTTTCCTTGAAAGTTATTGCTGAAACCTGTCCTGGATTATGTACTCTGGATATATCTAACTTGTGCAAACTGACCGATTTCGCTATTGGATATCTTGCAAATGGCTGTCATGAGATTCAAACTCTAAAACTTTGCCGCAATGCATTCAGGTTTTCACTAACGAGAATTGAATACAATATGAATTATCTGTACGATATGATAAATTTATTGGTGCATGACAATGTACTTGGTTTTACTTCTCGAAATTCTTGTTTGGTTAGTTGTTTTGTATATGTTTATGGTGTGCTGTTGCGAAATTTTCGCTTTCAGTTATTTGGGTGCTTGTATATTGAGTGTGAACTTAGCTGTCAAATTTCCTTCTGATAGTTGTGTTACATTCTTGAGGGTTAGATTTGGATGGGGAAGCCTCTTAGCTTCAATACTGAAAGGATGAACCATGTCTTATGCAGGTTGGAAATAAATTTCTCTATACTGCTTTGACTTATGTTTGGATTTGGCATATTGAATTGGGTTGACTTTTCCTTTGAATGTTTGCCTGTTAAAGCTATTATAATTCTTAACTGTGGTTTTACTGAAACTTAAACCTTTTGTGCGTGGCTTATATGAAAATTTATACTTTGAAGATTGTGAATTCATCCTTGGAACTTGATTAATAAAGAATATGATAGAGAAAGAGTTAAACTAGAGAGATAGAATTGGTTCATTTTGGATATAGTGGTTGATAAAAAATGATGATGGATATGGTTTATTTACGGGTGGACTATCATTATGGTGGTAGAAGTTGCATAATTGGATCTTAAACATGGAAGATAATTGAGGAACGGGTTTATGTAAGCATCAATAATCTTGCGTCAATTTAGATGCAGGTTATGAAATACATACTTTAATGGTTTCACTTTTCTGGAGCTAATAAAATTTTATCCCGGTGAAAACCTGTGGTGTGTTGAGGTTTACATTCCCTTGCTCTGGCAGGGAATGTGTTGGTTCATTGCTATTGTTGCTGGTAAGGCAATTAATTGCAAACTATTATTCATGACATTAGCCACGTATGTTTGTTATAAGATTTTACGAAACCATGGAGGGTTATGTTGGGGGTTGAGTTTTTTGTACTTTGAGGATTTAAAGTTGTATGTTCTTCTGTTTTTCTCTTCTAAAGACTTCTTTTTAAAGTCTTATTGTTCAGCTGGCTATTATTATGTGGTTTGCTACTTCACTTTCTTCGTTGACTGCTTCTTTTCCTTGTAATTTTTTTCTTTCTAATATACTTTATTTTTCCCATGAAAAATTGTAGGCATTTCAGTTGGATGAACTTGACTGTTAGTCATCTGTGTTTTTACTGCATTGATGTTCAAATTGGGTGATTTTGGAATGAATTTTGAAAAATATAGCATTTTCTAGATAACCTCATAGCCTGCTGTGATCTCTGATGCAATAGTTGGTAGAGTTTGAATATCTATAAGCTAGATAAGACTTATCATTTCCTCTTTTTTCTTACTTGAAAAAGTTCATCTAGCCATTTCTTTTAAATCTACACATTTAATTTTTTTTTTCAAAGAAAACAAAACTTGCTTTAGAGAAGACGGTTAGGTTTCGAAAGGTATGATTTACCATTATCTCTCTCTCTCTCTCTCTCTCTATATATATATATATATATGTATATATACTTCTGATGGTTTTCTATTTTTTCTTTTTTCTTTTTTTTGATGAATCTATAAACTGTATCTCATTGGATACTGTACACTTCGGAAGACTTGTTGGAAAATCACTTATATATGGAGGACCTTTTCAGTCATCCCTGCTTTGTATGAATATTTTGGCTTCCACAGCATTGTTTTCCCCTAAACCCAGTGGGATGTGAAATTTCTTTTCTGATTCTATTGGTGTGTGTGTGTGTGTGTTTATATATTTTCCTGAAGTTATTTTTTCATTTTTTTGATGAATCTATGAACTGTTAACTCATTAGATATAGTAATCCTTTGAAGACTTGTTGGAAAAGTACTTATGATCATATTGAGAACCTTTACTACTTATGAGTTTAGTGATCCCTGCTCTATTATGAAGATTTTGGCTGTCACAGCAATATTTTCCCCTCAACCCGGAGAGATGAAAATTTCCTTTTCTGATTCTACTGACGTGAATTATATTTTGTTTGTTATCTTAATTATTGGTTCTGTTTTTTTTATTCTCTATTGTCAATATGATTTTGGTTATATGTTAGACGCTCAAAGCTTATGCAGTCTTGACATCGGTACAACTCTTAACTTTTTCATCCCATATTCTATTGTATGATAGTGATGAAGCTATTGCTGCATTCTTGGAAACCTCTGGGGAGTCTCTAAAAGAACTTTCTCTAAACAATGTCAAGAAGGTAACCTTTTTAATTTCTTTCTCTTGGATGTGTGGTCTGTGCTTATCTTAGAGTTTGTTAAAAAATTATTCAATATGAAATTCTTCTCTTTCACACTGAATGCTTCATGCGTAGATGAGGATTGATTTAAGAACTGCTTCACTTATTTGGACTTTCATGAAATAATTCTAGAATGTCTGCTCATTGCAATTTGCAGGCATTCTATGCATGCTTAATTCACATGTTTCTGATGCGGTGCTTAGGTCAATCTGGGTTAATTAGCTGTTTTTTATTTAGTTGGGGTGAAGATGTTTTTGTTGCAAACCTTGAGGGATGTGTGGACTGTAAGATCTTTGGTTTTTGACCAAGATTAGGGGTTCAACCTCCTTTGAGGACACCTATCTAGTATATTATGTCACATGAATTTCAAGATTATAGGATTGGGTAGTGGTTGTCCATTTAAAATCTAGTGGTTTTTTTTTTTTTTTCCTTCATTTCTGGTTTTTTTTTTTTTTTTTGGGTTGGGGTGGGTGGATGTGGAATTAATGTTGTAGCTACATAATGTTCTGATATCTGATAAGGGTATACTTGTAGGTTGCCCACAACACTGCCTTATCACTTTCTAAACGTGCAAGAAACCTGATAAATTTAGACTTATCATGGTGCCGGGATTTGACAAATGAAGCTGTGGGTTTGATTGTTGATAGTTGTTCATCACTGAAGATGGTTAAGCTTTTTGGATGTACTCAGGTATGTATTCCTCTCTCGTTAGCACTCTCTAAACAAAATTCCGCAGCATATTTGTTTCCTGTCGTTGTGTTAGCTTGTAGCCTTGAATAAATGCGTCACCTAGTATTTGATTTTACAAAACCTTTCATCATGTGGGATTAGATTACACGCTGGGCATTAAGTACTAATTCTCTAGTTCTTTTGATTTTGTAGATCACACATGTGTTCCTGAATGGTCACTCAAATCCAGAGGTAAAAATCATTGGTTTGAAGATGTCTCCAGTGCTAGAACATCTCAAGGTACCTGATCCCGAAGAAGTTCCGTTGCATTATTTTTCAGTGTTATCTTCATTGTGATCTGAAGTCAATGGATTGGATGTGTAGCTTTGTATCCTGATTTTGTTGCAAACAGCAAGTTTAATGTGCAAGCTTTAAAAGTAAATCTTTAGCATGCGGGATTTCTATCATTACTGTCATTTTTTAACATGCCCTTTTTTGCCTCGGAGACATGTTTGTGGTGCTGGGTGCCTGCAGCCTGCCCTATTAAATTTCAGGAAAATTGAAATGTAATAATCCTCTTCTCAACATGAAGTAGAAGGTTTAACATTTAGCAGATTTAAAGTTAATTCTGAATAATTGATGTTCAAATTGACAGCAATGATATTGAGAGAGAGTAAAATGGGAAGTGTTGAAAAAGTAAAAATTCCTGTATATTACTCAATTTGAGTTGTTTCAAGAAAGTAGATAGAAAAAATATCCTGGAAATTTTTGTGATATTATTATATTTGAAATTATGGTGGTAGTGATATAGAAATAGGAGGAAAACTCAATAGAGTATTGGTATCGAATATTGAATATATGTATTTTAAAATAAACTATTGAATATTTGTTAACATTATAATTGATGAATTTAATTGATTTATTCTATCTTTTTAATATTAGGAGACAATTTTGGTAAAACTTCTCTCTATATATACACTTCCTGTGAACAACACATCAAATTGTTTTTTTCTTCCTGCGGTTTGTGATACATTTTCTCGAATCTAAGATAGAACAATCATTTGTTTTCCTGCTCATAATAAAATGTGCACATTTCATCCGTTCTTAAGAAATGATTATCATAACATTGTAAATAGAAATCTTTCTTTCCTATCAAAAAACTGTTGCTCATCAGAATTGTAGGTCCAAGTGATTGCCTTTCTCTCCTTTACACACTCAATTTGCATTCCCCAATTTATATCTGAGTATTCTAAAATCTTTGGTAAAATCTAAAATACAAAGTAAATATGCGCGAGAGAAAAACAGAAAGAGGCACCAGAGAGAACCTGACAATTTGTGTTGAATTAATATCCTTATCTTGGTAGTACAAATACACTCTTACGAGCTTGTCATCCAAATGATTCAGTAACTCATCCATCATATATATTATTAACAAAGGCCACAAACTAAACTTAAAATACAAACCGAGTAACTACAATGGTACAAATGAATTTTCACACCTGACAAAGTGCAGTATGTGTAAGTGCTTTTATGGGATTTTCCACTTCTGACCGGAGTTTGTATGTTAACATTTGATTAATCTACAATCTTCATGTACAATGGTTTTTACCTTCATGAAGCACATAGAAAATGAAACGCATTCAACAATTTGTATTGAATGAATTTCTATATCTTGATACAGAGCAAGTCAGTCTGCTCTAGCAATTGAGAGCTCGCCATTTCAACCATCTGTTAATGAATATAAGAATGGTTATCATCCTTCATGAGCATAATTGGAAACCCGGAAAACAAAACCAGGAAAAAAAAATTGACAACTAAAACAATATTACCTCGAAACCCATCTTTTGATACAGGTCCTGTGCAGGTCTATTGTTTTTGTGCACATGCACGTATACCTGCTGAACATCTGAGCCCCAAAATTCAGATCAGAAAGAAATTACTTACTACCTTCCACTATCTGCAGAAACTCAACCATTTCCTTAACAACAGATGCATAGTTAATTTACCATTAGATTTGGCTGATTCGAGAGCCAAATGAAGCATGCTGCTTGCAATGCCCTGGCGACGTGCTGATTTGGCAACACATAGGTTAGCAACATAACCATATCTATTTGGGTCTGTTTTGTTGATGCAGCAGAAGAAAGGAGCCTTTATTCGTTCCTATGAGAGGAATTTAACTTCATTAGCAGATGAACAGATCGCCTGGTTAGTCTAGTGACAGATAAGATTACACTTTGCATTTAACAAACGGCAACATACCCCTGGAAAGGTCTCTCCATGCAACAAATGCCGGACACTCAAATCAAGGGTACCAACCACACTTTTCAGTATAGTGCGTTTCACATTCTTCTCCTCCTTCTTTACCTGATAGTTTAATACCAGACAATTGTATGAGGAGCTACACTGAAAAAAGCACATGTAACCAAGCATATTCAATTCTATATTTTTTTTTTCCCTTTTCCCATCATAATAAGGACAAACTGAGAGGTCGTATAATTAAATCAACCCCATAGTTTAAACATGTTCCAATTTAAAAGAAATATCAAAAGTACCCTACCGTGACAATGCACATAAAATTCCGCCCATGTTGCTCTCTACATCGCCTTTTAATGGCATTGAACTCCTAGACAATCAGAAGAGTTACTAAGCATTAGATTCACGAAAAATGGTTTATAAATATCATAGAGCAATTGAAATAGAACAACACTCATCCTACCTGTTCCGCAAATTTCCTTTTGTGGTTATCAACATATCTGTGTTAATTAGGGACAGCTAAAATCAGTCATGTTCAAGTCTTAACTTTTCTAAGCATTAATACACCTATTTAAGTCATAAATACAGTATATATGCAGAACAATTGCGAAAATCTTATCACTATCATATTCCCTAAAATCTGATCATTCGTATAGCAGAGTTACGCATTCCATATGCAACCTCTCTGCGCTCGACATGATCCCATTATCTCGTTTTTCGCTTTTTCATATAATAGCGAGATCTTTCCTCTGCATTTACACTACTAAGCATTTCAACAAATAATTAAATAGGCTCATTAACCAATACTTGTTAATCAAACATCTAATATGCGCAATTGCATATTCTAATACATCAGTCCTAATCCATATAACATAATAACGTGATCATTTATACAGGCAAAAAATAAGCAATGCATTGACTGGTGGTACGACTATATTTCACATCCTTAAATGGTATACGACTCAAAATCTACACGTAGAAAGTATAGGTTGCCAAAATGTTATACGAACCGTTCATTAGTACGCTCCTCCCAGTGGCTTTCAGCTCGGAGCCATGCTGCTGTCTAGCACAAAATCAATAAAACAAAGACACCGCTACCACAAAATTAATAATGACAATTCAACATATCAAAGCATGATATATTATTTATCAAGTAACCTTAACCTACCCAATATTCCTCATCAAGAACAGCTTCTCGTGCAACGAATCTGCCGAATTCCAATCTGTTTTGTTGAAGCAATTCCTGATCCGATGGCTGTAGCCGATCGAATCTCAGATCAGAAGATCTTAAAGATTCCACCTGAGGAATGGACGGCACTGGCACCTGTATCGAAAGCTCTTCCTTTTTCATCGTACGGGAAGATTTAGAATCCATGTTCCTGTTACGCGGATTGAAGACATTTTCAAATAAAAAAGTTAAAAGAAGATTGAGGTCAAGAAAACCTAATCGAAAGAGAAATAACAAACATACATGGTCCAGGAGGCGGAAACAGAGGGGAATTTGTGATGATTTCGAAATCCATGGTGAGGAAATTTGAAGAATTCAGGTCTATGAACCAAAGTGGTTGACATAAGAGTGAAGAACAATAATAGAACACAGTTTCTCCAAATAAAATTATAAACGCCTTATCCAACGAAGGATAAAGCAGAAACTTCGCTCTTATCCATGCTATATCCAATATCTACCTACCGACACAATTTTGGCATTTGATTGCTTCAAGAATGGAAACTGTTTTGGTGTCATTTATAAATTGTTGGGAAACATATTATTATGATATGAAATTAATATAATATAATATAAATAACAGTGCATGGTTGGCCGTCAGTCACGTCACGTGGTCGACAATGAACAGAGGATAAGACAAATGATTTTTCAACCATAGTTTTTACCAAATCGCAGTATTGGGATCCACAAATGATGTGGCACTGGTTTTATCTGGTGTTTGTGTATGGTTTTGGTTTGAGGAAGAGCGATTGACCGGTGAAGAAGGGCATTTGCGACACAACCCACACTTTGGTGGAGGAAATGATGTGGCACTGGTTTATCTGGTGCTGTTATTATGTAACTGGCCACCGGAGTTTGGTGTTGTACCCCTACGTACTACGTAAGCAGACAAGGAAGTGTTTTGTGTTTGTGTATTGTTTTGGTTGGAAGAAGAGCGATTGACCGGTGAAGAAGGGCATTTGGGACACAACTCACAGATTGGTGGAGGAAATCAGCGGCGCCTGTTGTTTTATGGACATCGTTGTCAGACCAACATGTGGACTATTTGGCTGCCAACTCTCTCGCTTTCCACCTCATAATATTTTCTTATAGTGGTATCTCATTATTGAACCAAGTATTGTTCTATAATCAGCTACTTTATTTGAGATTAAAAAAAACACTTTATTTATTTATTTTTTTGATATAAATCAACTACTTTATTTGGGAGTCGTGCCGTAAATCAATTTTATTGTTTATGAATTATGATTCTATACCTAAAAGTGAATATCAAACAATTTAGTTCATACTCTTGTTAAAAGTAGTCGAATTCTTTAAAATTATTTATAATATATATATATATTTTTTGTGTGTTACTCTTAAAAATGGATTATACTAATATATCAGCACTCATAAATACTATCAACTCTATAATTTGTTTTTACTTTAATTATTTAGAAACTTGTTAATATATAGTAAGCATTACATCGAAACTAAAAAGTGGATGCAGATACAAATTTTCAAGGTGTTAATATTGCTGTTGTAAATTATTTTCATTGTTCAAGCTACATGCTGCTCTGAAACCTAACCCTTGCGGGCTCCTTGGTTTTGATAATCGAGTCTTATCCATCCAACCATTTAGCTTAGAGGTCACCCTCAAATTCAATTTGAGGGCAGATCAAGTAATTTTTTGCATTTAAAAATCAATAAATATAATTTTTTTATGCACCTTACACAAAATTCATATCCACTTTTAAACCATTTTAAATTTCTAACCCCTTTTTTAAAATTGTTCACCAAACCTCTCCTAATACAAGAAAATAATGCTAGTTATCCGGAGTAAAATCGTGACAAAAGTGAAATGCTGGATGTGTCTGGTCCACTAATATTTTTATCTTTATTTTCTTTTGTTGCGTATTGTTTAACAAGTTTAAGAATCGGAAGAAACAAGGAATTATAAAAGGTTTAGCAGCATATACAGAAAATGCATCTTGTAAAACATCCAATAAAGAGGCACCCCTCCAACAGCCACAACAGGAGTGACTCGAGAAGAACCAACAGAGAAACACAACATCACATTATGCAATATATAGCTTATAAGATAACTGCAACATTGTCCAAACATTGCCTCTAGCCTTCAAAATCAGTTTTAACCCACTGTCCATACTTGCTCTTCATCTTTTCATCCAATTCCTTGGCTTTAATCTCTTGAATCTTGACTGCATTTGCCATGGATTCCTCTTGTACTCTGGCAATCCTCCTACTCCTCTTCTGCGCTATTGCCTCCTTCTCAGCTTCTATTTCTTCGTATTCTTTTACCCAACAACTGTATATGACACAGCTCAGAACTAATACCAGCAACTGTATTAGCAACATTGCCATTAAAATCCCACATTCTAATCTCACCAAAACCTTAGCTTCTTTGGGGTCTCGTGGTGACTCGAGATTCGAGAGGCTCGATTTCTCTTTGGTGAACAAGGCCAGAATGCTAAGTAGTTGCCCAATCGACGAGCCGAGGAGAAGCGAAACGTGAGTTATGAAACAGAAGTGGGTTATCTGAGAGTAGAATCCCACAAAAGAGGAGAGAAGCGAGATGCTGGAGATCATGAGGAACGCCATACCGAATGAAGTAGGTGGTGATTTGAGGAGAATAATGGGAGCCAGAGAAGCTGCAGAGAGGATGAAGAGAGTGAGATTCAAGCATGAGAGGACAAGGTTAGGGAAGGAACATGAGCTTCTAAGCTTGTAGGATGCCATTGTGGTTGACGTAAGATAGATTTGCTTGAGATGAGATGGGTTCTCCTTCTCCTGGCTGGAATGTGTGGAGATTTGAAATTATATAAAACCTATGAGGATTTGGCCGTTGGATGAGGAGACTATAACGGCTAGGATACTGAGGGCCCATTCTTTTACCTCGATTTCCTTAAATTCATTCCCTCGACCTGCTTTCAAAATTGGCTTTGCTTGGTTTTAAAATTTTTTGGTTCGACAGCAACGTTATCCTTTTCATTTAGAAAGTAGGGCAACAAATTACTAAGCAAGAACTGTAGAAAACATGTAACCGCAATTTATACTAATTCCTGACATTGTCAGACGAGACAAAACTGAAAAACACAATCCAGTAAAGCCCATTTTGTATCATGCCAATTGTCAAATAGATTTCCCAGTCCAGTCTTAATAATAATTTGATTAATAGATGTGCTTGCTCATATTACAGCTCACTAAACTACTGCCAAACATTAGGTATTAACCATGAATTATAAGAATTAATCATGGAGCAAATCAATTTTTTTTTTTTTTTTTGTGGCAATTGACCAAAATTAATTGAAGGTAGCTGAAAAACCTGGTAGCTGGATTGCTCTTCCGCAGTCCAATGTGATACAAGGTAACAGATCTCCACCGCCAGCACTGCTGGTTACATCTTACCAACAAACAATTTTTTTTTTTTTTTTTCCAAGGTTGCTCAGTTGGAGTCTGGAAAGGTGGCAAATGGCCACTAGAACATCCAGACAAGGGAAATCATGAATAACAGGAATCAGTTCTGGGATATGATATGGGCATGTACAAAGCACGTATCGCTAGCTTATTTATTTAAAGTTATCACATCAGCAAAAGAAAAGGTCTCAATGATAATTTTGATGGCCAAGGAGCCTTGCAATAGCACCTGTTTTAGCCGTATTCAAGAATTGATAACAAAAAGAAAACAAATGGGAAGACAAATATGATCTAAAGCAAATAACTAGCAGTAACCATATGAACTATAGCTGTACTAAAGCCTACTGCTTACATGAATTCAATTTAATTCGAAGTAATGGTGCTTAATGAACAAAGATCGGTTTAATTTAATAATCCTTATCCACATATGTGCATACCCATCCTAAGGGTCTATTTTGTCCCATTATGAGGGATGTTTACATGATTCTAAACTGTGAACCCATGAATGATTGATCAGTTGTACCTGCACTCCAAGCAAGATACATTCCAACATGCCAATTTCATCTTTCCATTTTCTAACAAATCAAGCTTAATATAAGATTCTGAAAAGAAAAAAAAAAAGTATGTAAAGATAACTTCAACATGTAATATGTACAGAAAATCTCGAATTCAATATAAACGCGATCAAACAGTACAGATCTGTCACATAAAACAACTGATGAAAATAAAACAGCACATCCATTAAAGCATATTACTTGAAGGTCACAATACAATAAGTGTAAAGGACACTGCAGGAGGAAGAGAGAAACAGAGAAAGGATTGCAATGAAGGGGGAGGAGAGAATAAAAAAGTAGCACATGAAATATAAAATCAGACATTAAAAGTGTTAAAGATATTGAGAGAAAGAGATTATCATATATAAGAAGCCAACAATCATGAAATTAAAAGTGAAAAACTTTACCCTTTGTGTGAGTTTATAATGCCTTCCATATCAAACATTTAGTACTTGAGGTACCTCAACAACCAGAAGAGTATTCAAAGACAGGCCTACCTGGATTTTGACAATGATCATGAAGTATGGGTTAGAATGGCCTCAACTCTATCTAGTGACGCTTGTAATCGTCCCGAGTTCATGTTGAACAGCGGTTCATCGGTACCCAGAGCCCTGTTATATGCAAGGTTTCAAACATGAGCCATACATGCCATAAACATTGATACAGACAAATGAAGCAAAGGTGACAGTATAATTGCAGAAGAATAGTGACCAGTTCTACACATTGCTAAATATTTGTAGTGCGTATTTTGAGATCTTTTACACGACCAATATTTCAAATACATGTCTGTAGCTCTAATGATTTCTGCAATGGAAAATATATAGAAGATCAAGACTTGCCCGGTAATCTCTGGAAGAACATAATCAGCCCTCCACCCAAAACGGAAGTCTACACCAGGACACAAGCCAACAGATGTCTTGTTTTGAATCCGAGATATGCCATCTCCACCCAAACATGTGGTGAGTTTCCATTTCCAACCAGTTGCATGCAATTGAAAATTATGACCTATGCCAACCTATTATTAATTAAGATTTGAGTTTCATCAGTACAAAATGATGGGCTACATGAAATCATTTATGAAATTATATCCAGTCGAATCAATTCTATAATATGTGCACTGGACAAAAAAGGACCAAGATAAATGACCAACCTGGAGATTCAGAAATTTGGTTAGAGGGATTTTTTTTGAAAGAAGGCGTACATCATGATGTATAGGTTCATAAGTGAATTTCCACCTCCGATCAGGAGAGAGAGGCTTCAATACGATCTTTGCGTGGATATCATTGATTGGAGCATTATAGAGCTGAACTAATATTAAGAGTATAATAAATCACAAATGAAACAGAAGCTAATAGTACATTATAAAAACATTCATCATTATGTAAAAACAACAACTACGATATACATGCCTCTTTGAAAATTAAACAATGAGCAGTGTATGTTGGTTACTGTAAGAGTATTTGTCAAAATATCAGATCTGTCCAATAAATGGATCTAAGGACAAAGGGAAGACTCACAGTACTCAAGTGCAAAGTATTTCCATTATACAAAATGAAATATTCCAGAGTTCCCACATTCTGCCATGTAATTGACACCTAATTAATGGAATTTTTATTTATTTATTTAATCACATTAAGGCATACAAGCAACTTCAAATGTTTTCAAAGCATGAGTCCCCCTCTTTATTTTCAGAAACAACTACAGGTATCTGTCTTATGACAATGTTGTCAACACATATCCCAGTGCAATACCCACTCAAGAGTCAAGTCATGCCCAATACGCACAAAATTTGTTGAGGTTTCCCTGTAATATAATTGGCCTGTGCATAAGCAATTAAAGATGCTTGACATATGATTTAACCAAGGCCAAACAAAAAAGGAGCTCATACTCATATTCATTTGAATTGCCCAAATTACATAAATAGCATCGATCCTAAAGAGCTATTGTTGCAAATTAGCAAGAGGAAAAACTGCAAATGCATTTCAAAGAGCACAAATGACAAAAAGAATACATCAAATTTAAAATGATGAGAAGTCTGTATCTTTGTATCTTAGCCAGCAGCCCCACACAACTTAAGATCAAAACTATCACAAAACTAAACTCCACAATTCAAGATGTCAAACTCCCCAATTAAACATATTCCATCATATTAATGACTAAAATTGTGCAACAGATTATTCGTCACATCAAATTGACAGAGATGAGCTCATGCATGGATTATACAACAAAACTATCCAAGACCAGAATAACAACAGGAAATAGAACTGTCTGCTGGCAATTGTCTTTCAACCAACACTTCATTTTCTTAACCTTAAATGGACCTCCAACAAGAACGCCTTCCACAGTCTTCTCTTCATTTTCATGATTATAATAAGTACACAAGCATGATACACAAAACCAACATACGAAAATCCAAACTCATTCTAATAAATCACATTTCTCCACTAGTAGTTACAACTGCAACCTAATATTCTCCATAAGTTTGTCTTCATATTTATGATTCCAATAAAAGCATAAGCTCATAAAAATTTTGACAGCTACAAACCAGATATATAAAAAGGTAAAAAAATTGCAAAAGTCATTCAAAAAGAAAAAACCTCCAAATTGACACCAACTCGAAACCCCTCTAGTTCTTTTCTAAACTTGAGAAACAACTCAGATGGCATCAAATTTATATTGTAAAGCTCTTCCCAGGAAGTGGGTTGCTCTCCATTCGAACCAGTATCCATCTTTAACCAATCAACACTGCAAAATTCAGCAAAACATACAAATAAAAAACCAGAAAAAAAAAAAGAAAAAAGAACCCATGTTTTCTCTCTCACTCGAAGTTCAACACCAAAACCCTTGTATCTCATAGAACCAGATGCACCACTATTTCAATGAGGAAACGCAACAAATACACGTACCTATATAGCAGTGTTTCTCAGCTTATATATATAGAGAGAGTGAGAGAGCGCTGTGCTGCAACCAGTCCACAGCCCCGGCTCCCAAATTTTTTGATAGTGAAGATTTTAGGAGGTGACTCGCGGTGCCACGCAAGTTACACAACTAGTGTCGATTTCCCTAAAATGCCCTTATTATTGCAAAACTTCGTTACATTTGATTACATTCACTTAGGTGAAAGCTCGTCGGTAGATAATTTAGAATAGGTAGCATATTTTACGACTGCGGCGATATGTATTTATCTTTTATCACTTATATTATGATAATTAAATAATGTATGTTAATTATAATTTATCATACGATATGATAATCATCATATTATTGATGTAATCAATACTCAATCAGTCCATTTCACTTATTTATGTTAAAATAGCTAGTACATATTAGGCATTGTCATGTAATGAAATGGTTATGACCCTCGCGCTGGGGCACATGGGAGGGTGATGGTTCTGGGCCGCTTTGGCACGAATTTCCTGACCCATACATGTTTGCCATTAATGGTAAACTTTGCTTTGGCTGCACCATCGAGAACGACATCCATGGTTGACGGTGAGCGAAAAACAATTCGAGCGAAAAGTGCTTGTTCTCCTGGTGGCGCTTCCTGCATATGCAGTGACTCTATGCCATCCCCATAAGAAGTTGTGAAAAAATCTCTAACCTCCTTTTCAAGTACCGGATAACCCTTTGAGAATGTCACAAACATGGTCCTACCATCAGGTGGTATCTCAGTTTCTTCGGTCAGCGGGTGCACCATTTGCTGAGCAACTCCAACTGCAGTGGGAAACAAAGGTGCCTGAAAAGATTGTGCCATCATTCTCTGGCTATCTGCCAAGCTTTGGGCAGCATTTCTTTGAATGGCTTGTTGCATGATGTCAGTTAGTGACTTGATACATACTTCATTGACTACTTTGGCCACCCCTAGAGTGGCACGTAGCCTATTATCATAAACATATTTCAGAGAGATCTCTTTCTCCATCAAGTTTTGTGTCATAAGAATATCATTATTCTCAGACACAAAAGCAAAACGGTCGCTGTGAATGCAGTTGAGGCAAGTGATTGCCTCATCTGCCAGTTCATTAATCAGTATGTTAGGCAAGGACAATATTTTCTTAACAGCATGTCTGAAGCCTGACCTCTCCAACCAAATCCATAAAGCCATAACCTGCAGCGCTTCCACTGGATCCCGCCATAAATTCATGACGAGGACTGCATACAGTTCCCTGTCGATTGTGTGGAATGTCCTGAAGTCCTCTTCACTAACCACAAAAGGCATCATATTTGCTTGTATAAGTTGTGCAATTTGGCGAAGAAAGACCACCAGTTTCAACCAGTACCCTGCTAAAATTACACAACAGTCATATTACCATCTCACAATTTTCAGATTATAAGTAAAAGATGGAAAGAGAATTCACAACAAGAAAGCTAAATGAAATAATGATCAGAATTAGATTGCATGGCTTGGTCATTTACAGAAGGCGGCCATGAAAATTTCACAGAAAAGCTAGATTTAAAATTATCACCAGGAAACTATCAACTATAACAAGCAGTAAAGTACTACGTAATATATTTTAAAAGCAAAGAAGAAACCTTCAAATACTCTCCTATCAGACTATCCACCAACCAGTTTCACCAAAATCAAAAGGCTTCAATGACCATACCACTATCTGTCCGGTACAATTTTTAAGCACTAAGCAACCAATTTGCAAACCACAAATGACCTAGAGTAATCATGATGTTCCTATCTAGCTTTAATTGTTACAATCAGCAATTTATTGGCTTAGATACCATTTATAGATAAAAAGAGTTTATGGCAGGTTTAATAATAAATGACCTTCAAAAGAAACACGGCTGTGTCATTCATAGTTTTTCCTTTTTAAGGTGTCAACATATATGGCAATGAGGAAGTTTTACAATATCTAACATGGCAGAAAATAGTATAACTACTTCCACCAATGGTTAGAAAATGTATCAAACATAGGGCAAAGATGATGGTTGGATTCTGCGAGTCATTATAATTTTTCAGGAAGCATTTGTCTTTTATCACTGGTATTAACCGCTTGGTTCACACATAAAATAAAGCAGGAAATACTTCAATGTACTTGGCTAAAGTTGCCTACAGAAAATATCACATATTAACATATCAAAATCATATTATAAAGACTAAAGAGTATAAACTATACAGGTGCAATTGCTTTTGCAGTTTACCACTTAAGGGAAGTCAAGTATCACTTGGTTTAATAGGTTTAATCTTAAGGAAAAATTTGCATTAATTGAAATCTCAAACTTAAGTTACCTGCTTCTAGTCAATCTACTGAATGATTGCTATATTTAAACTTAAAACTAATCAATGATATTCAAAAACGACAAATTTCCGTTTCTCAGTGGAACTAACTTACGAATTTCAAATTTCGTCTCCATAAATCATACCGCATTAAATCTTATTAGTTGAATATTTATTCGTATGATTATTGATTAATAGATCATTTTCAATTAAATAAAGCCTATTACCTTCTATTGCGACAAATAGATCATTTTCAATTAAATAAAGCCTACTACCTTCTATTGTGACCTGGAATATCTATTTGAGATCAAGGAGAAGTAATAACTGTCTAGAATTATATTTATACTTGATCGCTCACTGGGAGCTGATTATCAAAATTAATCAATTAATTATTTAACTATCAAAATAGAGACCAGTCATGGATGTTTTAAAATCATCTAGTATTATGACAACTAATCATTCACAAAACTCTTTATAAGTTATCAAACTCATCTTCCATATTGTTAGAATCTCAGGAGATTTTACCTGTGGTCATAAGACACAAATCCCCACACCGAGAGCAGCAAGCAACTGGAGAAAAGTAAAGAATGGTGCTGTAAGGGGTCTCACTATGGTGAATGCAGTGCAAGTCATAAGCCAAAACATATTGCCCCAGCGTCTGCAATGTAAACACAAGAAGTGCTAAGTGCATTTGATGCAGCTACCATGGCCCCACAATATAAAAGAAGTGGCTTGAAGGGAAAAGCTCTTTGAATTCACGCAAAATTTGAGCAACTGAGTAGTTTCAGAAAAAAGAAGAAGATAAAAAAGAAAAAAGAGCAACTGAGTGAAATTTCAACAAAGGAAAACCGATAGAAAAAGATAGTGAACTGATTACTTCTATTTATTCTAGTGAAACATAATTGTTTAAGAGTGACAAACAAGCCTGCCAGAATGTGGAAGAACATGGAATGTATATTTTTCGTACAGTACAGTGAAACATTCTAGTCATTATCTAAAAGCCAAAGCAAACAAGAAATGACTGCTGCAGTTATAATATCCACTTGCCTAGATGAGTTGTATCCAATGCTACAAGTAAAATGACAAAAACTATGATAATAAAGTAGGAAACACTGCAAGAAACTTGAATGGAACAGATTTTCCTTATCACCAGATCAAAATCATATTATACAGCTGCAATTGTTTTTACAGTTTCCCATCTAAAGGAACTCAAGTTACATTAGTAGTAACTCAAACTTAAAACTCTGCTTCAAGTTATTTACTGGCTCATTAGTTATTACCATATCAACACTTCAAACTAATCAACAAGATTCAAATACGACAAATTTCTGTTTTAATGTAAAACTAATTGCAGATGTCTAACTTTGTATGTGGTATTAAGTGTTACTAAGAAGTTTTATTTGCATGATTACTAAATAATCGATCATTTTCAGTTAAACGGGGCCTAGTATCTTTCGTTGATTAGAAATTTTGCTTGTTATAAATGCCAAGAACTAGTTGTCTGCAACTATATTTATACTGATATTAGACACTGGAAGCAGATTCTTAAGTTAATTATTTACTTAAATATCTATCAAATACAGATCATTTATGAATGGTTATTTCTGAACAATCTACAGTAATGACAACAAATAATTCACAAATTTTCTCATTGTCAGCTATGACTACTAATTACCAAGAACTTACTTACAGAACAGGAAACAAACTTCAGCTTCCACGTTTGCTTAATTCTCTGGAAATTTATTAGCTTTGGTTAAAGCCACAAATCCCTATATTGAGAGCAGCAAGTTAGCAATGGACAAAAAGTAAAGAAGAGAGCTTAGAGGTGTTCCAGACCGGTGGTCACCGAAGGAGTCATTAGCCAAACATACTGCCTCAGCATCTGAAATAAAGCATGGAAATACTGAGTGCATTACAAAGTTGTCATGTCCCAACGACGGAAATGATTATCAATCTGAACCTGACAAGGAGAGAAAAAGAGGAGTAAAAGAGGAAGGAAGAAGAGATATGAAGTTGAAGCTCAGTAAATAGACAATGTAAATTTAAGCAAGTTAGTGAGGTCACCTTAGAAAAATGCCAGAAAGACTTGATTTCAGTGGGTACAGCTAAGATTGTGACCAAACATGAACTGGTTAAAAAAGATAATGCAATTGGGGTTAGTTCCATCCATTCTAGTTAGACATTATAGTTTAAAGGGTGTAACAAAAGGACCGTCATAATTTGGAAGAAGAAGAGATATATTTACATTCTTGTATGATACAGTGAAGCATTCTAGTTGTTATCTAAAAGCCAAAGCAAAAAAAGAAGATAAAAGAAAAAAGGAGAAAGGAGAAAGAGTACAGTTGCAATTATATTGTCCAAGCCCAGACATGCTATATCTAAAGCTACAAGTACAATGGGCAAAACTACGATACGTGAGAACTCAGCCAGAAACTTCAACAGCACGAATATTCCTCCATTTAAATGTTCATAGCAAGATTATAAAGCTGAAGCTAATTGTCAATGTTGTTTGTAGTCCATGTCTCCACCATTAATAGCCAAATCAGTTGTGGTAGGGCTTGCAGCGGCAGCACATTGGAGATCAGACAGAGAGAAAGAACGCCAGGGAGAATTTCTTCGAGGAGGTGGTGATGATGATTCATTGAGTGATGTTAAGTCATTGACAGGTAATCTTTTACCATGAGGATGCAGAGGAGGAAGATGATGAGAAGATGCAATTGAGCTGGAGTCTTCACTGTTATTACTCTCAGAGCTGTTGCTTCCACCAGAGAGGACTGTTCTCTTTGATATCCCACTTCCATTACTTTTGAACGGGTGACTGCGGTTTTTACCCCAGAAATTACTATGAGCTAATAAATTCTTGCGTTTCTTAGTGTAGGGATTCTCTGGCTTTACAATGTCTTTCATAGATGAAGCAGAGGAGGCATCTGCAAGGCTAGTGAAAGACTTTGATTTGCCATTATAAAACTTGGATATGCCCCTCCTGAAACGAATTCAAACAAAAAATTGTTAGTTATGTACATGATAACAGCATCAGAAGTATAACAGAAACAGTACATTCATGTCTCATTCAGAATTCTGTTTGCAAATGCATGCAATGCCCATTAACTTATATTTTGTACCCTAGAAAGCTTCAGTTTTACCAGTGAAATTTATCATCTTGGTGGATTAACTTTTCCATTTTTTAGGACCTTAATGAATAAATGTTCAAGACAACAGCTCTTGCACAGTAATAGCTGTATGTGATACTTAACTTTTCAGCAGAACACAAAAGCAGCGGAACCAACTAAAACAAAATTCATAACACAATTTAGAGAATCCCACCCCATCAAAAAACAGATGAAATCTCTGTGAAGTTAATAAAGGAATCGGAACACATACTTCCCAAAAGCCCTTGAGCAGGTTTTTATTAGACATGGAGCATTATGCTCTTAAGCATTAAAAAAACAGTAACACCCCCATATTCTCACTTCTTTCTTAACCCCAATCCGTTGAATTTACCTGTCCAAATCAAATATTTCCAATTAAAAAAACTAACACTTTAATCAGTTGTTGTAACATTCTCTCTCTTCTCTCTCAGCCCTTTCCAATTTACTCACCAAACCGGTGGTCCAATATTAGGAATCTCATTTTCTTTGTATCTCACTCTGCATTTGTTAATAATGATCTGGAACTTCCTATATCATTCTTCCTTAACCTTGAATATAAACATCCATATATTGATACTTAAATGTGGGTCTACTTCATGTTTTACCAACTACTCAAACAAAACCCTAGTCCTGCCACAGAACTCCACACACACTTACCAAAAAATACCAATAACTAAATTACAAAACAAATAATTTATCAAAAAGAAAAATGTTGTAGTATGGACTACATCATATTCTAGTTCACATTGAACTTGACATTTGAATTGCAAAAATTTAATGCAACCCAATTCAGTAAAAAATTCCTACTCTTACTTCATTAAATAACAAAACAAATTAAATGATTAAATAACAAACCCCTGCTTAAAAAAGCAACAAAGCCTCCAAAATACTTACTTAATAGGCAAAACTTCCTCTAATTTATCCAAATCATCCAACGGTCCTTTATACGAGCTCTGCACCTCGTTTAAATCCTCACCGTCCGATGAATCCCCAGACGCGTCACTGTTCCTCCCGATCGAAGACGAGCTACTGGAGACGTCCCCCTCTCTGCGCGCCGGAAACCGCCTCTCGCCGTCGAAAACATTGGCCTCCGGCGACTCGAAGACTGACGACGAAACACACTGCATGAACTCCGACCGTTGGATTGAACTACTGTTGCTCCTCTGCAAAGCAATCGACATCGTCCCAAAACCAAAAGGATCAACCGCTCAGTAGACAAAAGAGTCAGTGCAAGACTGCTTTGTGTATTAATACTATATAAGCTGCTGCTGCTATCGCACATGGGCTGGCGATATTTTCGCCGTTGCTGACATGTGAGAGAGATACAAAATTACAAATACTTAATACCTTCTATTTTTATTATATTTCATTTTAAAAAGGCCAAAAATAATATAATAATTTTTTTTTTGTAATAATAATACTACTAATTTGAAAAAAAAAATGAGAGAATGGAAAAGGAGGCGAAGCCTTTTTTTTTAATGAAGCCAAAAAAAGGAGGCCAAGCCTTATCCTGAAAGAATTTTTTTTTATATATATAAATATAGGAAAATTAAACGAAGATTATCTGTTTATGTTTAAATAATAGTAAGATATTTGTCTTTTATTATTAGTTTATTTGTTTCCAGGCACGAACAGTATAAAATTAGAGGATAGATTACGCTGTAGGCAATGAAGACATTAAATACGACATTTCGAGTCTGTACCAGGTTTATGTCTTGATGACGTCACTCTTGCCTGCGACGTGGACGGCTTGATTGCGATTTTTGTTTTGAGACTTTTGACTTGGGTAATGGATGACCCTTCAAGTTTTTTCCAGTTTCGTTTATTCGTTCGTGTGGATGGATTTTTCCATCCATTCAAATCAAATCATTTTTTGTTTGTCAAGAAAGTAAATCATTTTTTTAATAGAAAATTATTGGCTAGAGTCAACATAATATTAAAAAAAGATAAAAATATTTGCCGACGTTGAAAACTTATGGACTCAGATTCATGAATCCAGTGCCTATAAATGAAATTAAATAGGAGAGAAAATAAAAGAAATGAGAGGAAGAACACTCTTGTAAGGAGATTTTTATATGATTCGGCCAATGAATTGCCTACTTTCATGACTGTTCCCTCAATATTTCAGCAGAGAGACAGTATATTATATATTTATATGTTCTCTATTTTTTGTCTTCTTTACAATGAGGTTTCAGCCTCCATTTATAGATGAAGAGGCTATAATTCTTTTATAATTAAAATAAAGAATCATGATGAATTATATTCTTAAGATTGACAGACGTCAGAGTAGCTCCTGAAAAAATATGGTCTTGACTTGTTCCCCCAGACTTGATAGTTGAGATTTTTCTTAAATCAGGTTGTTGCCTTTCTGGAAAGATTTTCTCAACGTGCACGCCACGTCACGAGCTGGATTTCGCTTTGGACGACCTAGAGGTAGGTGTTAGGCAGTTCTGATCATGACCAGAGACCTGAGAGTTTATCTATGCGAGCTAAGATTATGTCTGTATGAGTTGAACATTTGGTACACTGAAAGCTCGTATCTACGAGCTGGATGTCTTATGATCTGAGAGCTTGCTTCTGCAAGCTGGATGCTGGTAAGCTGGACTTTTGTCCATTAGGTCGGTTTATTAGACCATTTCATTTGGCTTTTACCAACCCATTTATGTAGTCCTAAAAATATTCATAACAATACTAAAAGGACAAAGTAAAAATTCAAAACAAGATATATCTGAACAATGAGAAAGGAAAGACAATAGAAGTTTCAATCGAAATCAAATATTTGTAAATCAAACTTTATAGCAAACCTAATTAAAAATCTTACTAGAAAAACTTAATGAGAAAAATTTGGTAAGGGAAAAAAAATGTACACTCCCGAAAGACAAAATTAACTAAATCAATAACGGCTCTGCCAAGAAAATCATCAAAGAGAATGAGAACCAAAAAAACAGGAACCACCCACCACCAAATGAAGCAAACAAAAGAAGAAGAGTGAAAGCTAAAACACTTGCGATAAAATTTTTCTCATGATAAATCCGAATCATTATGAAATTCATATCCTGTAAATAAGAAAGACATCTCTCTTTAACCAGATGTCAATGTCAGAGAATCTTAGATGAACGAGCAAGAAGAATATAAATAGTATAGGCAGAATCACTCTTCAACCAAAGCTTCGTTCAGTAATAAATCCAAATATATTTAATGACATAAATGGCAGTAATCAGGTATGCCTTAAAAGCATAACCAATCTCTAAAGGAATAATAAAAACATTTTTAAAAAAATCATGACAAGTCCAAAAACCTTCAACACAACCAATCAAATCAAAAGCCCAAAAAAAAAAAAAAAATCATTAGTAGACTTTAAGCGAACCCAAATGAATAAGAGCTCAAACAATTTATATAATACGAGGAGCCTTATAAGGACATACTAGAACATAAAGCTTGTGTTTAACATAAAAATCATTCACTGAATTGTGTATAACCTCATAACTGAAAAAATCTGCCTCTTGAATAGAAAGCTAAACAAAGAAAAAAGGGCCTCATAAAAAAGAACAACAATTACCCTCGAAGGTAAGAAAGGTATTGCAGCTTAGAAAGAAACGTAGAATAAACACATCTAGTACGGAAGAAACATGAAAACCATAAAATCCTTTGTAATGAATCTCCAAGTAAATCTATTAAGGAAAGCATCATTAAGAAACGCAAATCTCGCAAACTAAGTCCCCTCTCAAGTTTTAATCGATAACGAACATTCCAGAAAACTCGTTCTTCTAGAAAACTTGAATGAGTTTTCTCTGATTAACAAAGCTCGTATAATAAAATTCCTATTTGAGGAAGTGAGAGAACCCAGGATAGACAACGACCAATGATAAGTCTGAAATGAATGAAAAAGCGAACCATAGATCACTAATTGAATATGACACAACCTACCAGCCGTAGAAATAGTATTAAAATTGAAGTTTTAAATGAATTTTATCAACCAAAGATAAAAACCACCGTCTACGAGGAATATCACAAAAAAGATGGATGCCAAGATAGGTTATAGAAGAACTGTAACGCCCCGATATTTATTTCCGTCTGATTTATATTCGTTGATTTCATAAGTAATTTATTAAATGAAAATAAATTTGAATTCAATGAAAATAAATGATTTATTATATAATTATTAGTATCATCATTATTATTATTGTTATTATTATTTTTCATTAAAATAAATTATGTATTTGTGGATAAAATAAGGTTATGAATAAATTTGAATAAGTTAGTGAAAGTGTGAGGTGTCAAAAATGTCAAATGGGATATTAGTATATGAGCAGGGGTGTAAATGAAGAAAATAAAACATTTTGGGGTCGATTTGTAAATATCAAAACTTTTGGGGCAAAAACGTAATTTTCAAAAGTTGATCATTATAAAAGCCGGTGGTTTCCAGATTTTTCATTTACTGTTTTCTGCTTCAGCCGGCGTCTTCTTCCTCTCTGCTGCGTGAGTGTTCTCTGTCCATTTTTTTTTATTTTGTTTTGTTTTAATTTTCATTTAATCCCTTTAATCTCTTAATTTTTCCATGATCTACCTATTTCTAAACTTAAAATTCCTAAAATCCATCTATTTGTCAAGTTTAATTTCGGGTTTGATGGGTTTTAATGAAATAAATGGGTATGGGTGTGTGATTTTAGGATTAATTATGTTTAATTATGTTTAAAAGTGTGATAAATACATCCATAGACATGTATTTGAAACTATTTTAGGAGTTTGATTTATTAAGTTGATATTATTATTTATTTTTGTTTATTTTTGAACCCTAGGCAAGGGTTTGATTGTGTGAGGATTTATGGGAGGTTAGGGAGGCGCGAAAACCTCCCATTGGGTGAGTGGAAAGTTATTGGAAAGCCCAAATAGGTTGGTGTACACTTATTCTTAAATTGTTAATTTTATTAGTTTTGAATCAATTAAATATAACCTCCTGACATTGTTTTTATTATTTATTTGAACTGTTAAATAATTTTAGATGTTATTTGGATGTTAATTGTATGCTCCTGGATGAAATTATTTGATGAAAAACAGATTCGAAAAATAATTTCAGGAATAATATACCCTATGGACGAAATTGATATGTAGTGTGCTCTAGGGATAATTTTGTCATTTGTATATCATCTATATATTATTTGGGTTATGTTTGAATAATCGATTTGAATAAGTATTCATATATATATGAGATTTAAATTTTGTTGAGTTTTGAAGTGCGTGGAATTATTTGGATAAATTATTCTGAAAGAATGTTTAAATATGATTTGACTGAATTTTGAACGTGAACGAAAAAGAATACGAAATAAAATGGAAAGAAACAGATAAGTTGAGTACCTTGACCGAATATATATATATCGGAATAAAGGTATGAATATCTGAAAAAGAGTTGAGGTATTAATTGAATGTGTAATAATGTTTCATGTCGATTATATTGAAAATCTCTAAGTATGAGAGAAACCGTGACTGAAATTGTGTTTATTGGTTTTTAAATGAAATTTTGTTTAAAAGATAAAAGTTGTAAAAATATATATATGTGTATGTATATATATATGTGAAAAGTTGCAGTGATTAATAATAAATTATAAGGGCCCGCGTAAATCTAATCACCGGTAGGTGGAGATTGGTAGTTGGCTAGCCAATAGGGTGATTTTTAGCAGTACTGCACCGTTATGATTGCTTATAGACGTTGTATGACGGACTGTGAGAGGCACCGAATGCCCGGTCCTGAAACGGAAATAGATTGTGATGTGCGACCCGGTGGATAGACACCGAGCGGCCGTTGCCGGGGTTGCCGTTTAGTCTGGCTGATGCCAGTAAACCCGTTACCGATCCATGGTATCGTGATAGAATTTTACAAAGGGCTCTAATTAAAGAAAAATGGTAGAATCGCAAATATATTTGCTAAATGCTCTTTGATATAGTAACGTGTGTGAGATATGTTACAAAGGAAAATAATATGAGAGAAAGGGCATTATCGTAATTAGATATGACAAGTAAAATTTGACATGATGAGTTTGACATTTTAGTTATTAATTGATATAATGCCGTGAACTTTACGATTGGTTAAAATTTTTAAATGATCAGTTAATGTATTACGAATATATCGTTGAAATTCGTATCTTGTGTTTTAGTTTCTATTTGATGAGAACGTGCTATTTCAGAAATATAATAATGATTAAGATCTGAAATTTCATTAAATGGATAATAGTGTAAAAGTGTTTAATGGATTCCGAAAAAGTTAGGTGATTGAATCATGTTGGATATATGTGTTTTTGAATCCTGTTTGATATATTTGTTTTTGAAAAGCTAAGTATTTATGTATTTTGTTTGATCTTATTATTGAAAATTTGACATTGAGTTACCGTATTAAAAAGTTTGAAATGAAAATTGTTAAACAAAATCGTGTTATATATATATGTGTAGATATATATATATAAGAATAATAAGTATTACATATTTGATAAGAATAATTATTAATAAAATTTTTACAAAACGAATTACTAAGAAGTATATATATTAAGTATATAATTTAGATAATTGAAACTTTTAATAAAGTGTTTATGATCGGAATTGATTTTCACGTGGTTTGTATCTGTAATTATTAATAAAGTAGTTTTTATATGTGACCTCTAATAAAAGTTTAATAATCTGAGAATAATTTATATATATAGATATATATATATATATAGATATATAGAAAATGATCGGTATGTGTTTGATATGTGTGATTCTTGATAATGTGTTTGAATAGGAATTTGAAAATAAAAATTTCTTTCAAATTGAACTTATGTGATGAAAAATAAAATATATGTATTTTGAAGATACAGTTATGAGTAAACCGATTTGATTGTGAATTTAGTAAACACTGAGAAATGTGTACATATGGTGAATATCGTGTTGAGGTAAATGAAAAGAAATATTTTTATATATTTGATATATGAAATCATTAGTAATTTGGGGAATCAGTAAATGTGAATATAAAATTTATGTATAGATTATTAATGTGTTATATGATGTTTATTTGAAACCGAGGAAAACTGAATTTTATAAAGTCCTATTTGAACCAATATTTTATGTACTTTATGACTTATGCTTTCTTCTGAACTCTCCATTATTGTTGAAAGGTTTTGTTGAGATTATATTATGAGAAAATGAAGTTTTATGATTTTTAAATTAAGTGTACACCCACTAAGTAGAAATACTTAGCGCGTTGGATTTACCACGCGCAGGTAATTGAATTGGGCTTGTTGCCGAGACGAAGACGAAATCCCTGCAGATACTCTACGAGTCACATCCCGTCATAAAATTTTGAGTAATATTCATTTTGTCTCATGTGTGTATATTTGCATGGGCACCATCATGTATGTGTATAAGTTTTTAAATTTAAACGTCTATCAAGTACAATTTGTATTAAAATTTTAAAATATTTGTAAATTATGTATACTTTGAATTTTGATTAAATTGTGATTTTAATTATTTGCGTGTTGAAGTGATTTTTGAAATCGGACGGGAGGTCCGAATTGAAGTTGAGAAATAAATTTTATAGAAGTGTTATCATTTTCTTTACAGTTTTTTTTAATTTTGGATTATCAGAAAAACAGAGGAGACTCTGCCGAATTTTCTAAAAATATACACGAGAACATGATATTAAAGTTTTTTTTTAATATCGTAAAACTTTTAGTGGTGATTCCATTTCCTTTAATAAGAAATTTTCAACAAAATGAATAAATGAATTTTCAGTTCAGAACCGTAACGCTCCTCGTCTCGAATCTCGTTCCGACGGGAAATCGGGGTAAGGGTTGTTACAAGAACCATTTCTTTTTATGACACTAAAAGACAAGATATCATCTAGGGTGGAAGACCAAACACCACGTTCAAAATAAATACAAGACTTCTGTCAATTAACTAAGATCCCTTTTTATAGATGGATGATGGAGATCTATATATTTTTTATCTTTAAAAAAATTAAAATTTATTTTTTTAAAAGAAATAAAAAAAATATTTTAATATTTTATTATTATTTTTTTTGCCTCATTCATGAGTAATTTAGTTATTTTAAAATATTGAGGGCATTTTATATATTTATTTTAAAATTATGGTAAACTGTTAAAATTGATAAAAGTTACTTGATAGAGTGAGAGTAGTGTGTATTAAATGATAACTTTGTATCTGATTGTTTTTAAGCATGTCTTAGGGAGTATTGTACAATTCGCTCGACAAACAAAAGGTTTCGGTGTAAATTGTTATAAAAAGAAATAATAATAATACTTTTTTTTCTTTAAAATGAAATTAAAAAATGAAAAAGAAACCTTTTATTTACTCCTTATTCCTAAACCCTACTTTGCTTAAACAATCTTAAAAAACATTGGAATGTAACCACTGCAATTCTATAACGTAAAAGTAGCGGGGACTCAGCTTCGTTGGTAAGAGTTTGGCCCCTATGCAGTAGAGTGAAAGCAGGTTCTACACCCATATAAGTTGCCTTCAACCTTAATTATAGGGGTGTACATGAAAACATGGATCCGGTACAAATGATCTGATTCGATCTGTGGGTGTTCGGACTGAATCACATGTTCAAAATTAAGGTGTTCAGATCCTCATTTCTGAAAACACCATGTTTCACAGATTGGATAGGATCGTAGTGTCCAGAACCGATCTCATCCATGAACAGAGATACATGCATAATTTCGCAAGCCCCTATATAAATGTCCCCTTAACCCTGACATCCATTTACTCATTCCTTACTAGCCCAACGTCGTAACCTTATTTCTCCGTTTGTCTTCATCGCGTAGCCATCGAGTCTTCTCTCCTCTTTTACCTCTCAGCGCGTTTTCGTCATTACCATTAGCTCCGCTCGTTTCCACTCATTGTCGTGGTGCTATCACTTTGGTTTCTCTCACGATAAGTTACGGTCCACTCAATCCATTCTCATCTCTCACCTTTTAGCTCGCTGTCACCGTGAGCTCTGTTCATCGCTATCCTTATGAGCTTCACTCATCATTATGGAGCTATCACTTTGGATTCTATCACGATGAGTTACAGTCCACCGAGTTTACTCTCATCTTTCACACTCGTTTCTTTTTTTTCTTCCTTCACTTTGGTTCTTTTTCTCATTTAACCTTGATTTATATTATATTATTTCAGATTCACTAATTAGTCATCAATATCCTTTGAAGCAGTGACTCTATTATTTCTTTTTCACTTGGTGAATCTATTTGCAGCTTTAGCTTGATATTTACATGATTGGGTGCTAGTGTATTGGTGATTTCTGTGCCTGTTTGTTGTTTTCTGTTGTTAAGTTTACATATTTCATTTGTTGATTTTATATATGTGTGTTATTGTTGTCTCCATTGTTTCTTTTTCACTTGCTAAGTCTATTTACAGCTTTAGCTTGATATTTACATGATGAGGTGTTAATGTGTTGGTGATTTATGTGTCTGTTTGTTGTTTTATGTTGTTGAGTTCACATATTTCACTAGTTGGTTATATATATATGTTATTGTTATTGTGAATAGATGGAGAAAAGTGTAGAGAGTGGTGACTGGTGAGGAGTCAGGATTTGATAGTGATGATGTTAGTTCGATTGGTAAAAGTCAAAATCTTGGGGTGAAAAAAAATATAGAGAAGAAGATGAAGAATGAAAGTGGTCATGGGCTTATGTTTATATGAATAATAATTTATAATTTCATTATTTTTCTTAATTTTTAATGTCGTGTCCATCAAGGATGAAGCAAGTGAAGGTTCAATTTCAATGGATTTGGATTTGGCTAGAAATTTTGGTGGTAAAATTTTACAGTGTATGTTATTTTTAATAGCATTATTTATTAATTTTTTGTTTAATTTTTGTGTAATAATAACATTTTTTTGAAGGGCTAAAAATAAGTGTGTGAACTTTGGAGTTAATCTTTGAAGTTGGGCTTAAAGCTATTCTTTGGAGATTTATATGGACTGTTTTGTTTATTTTGTGGATGTGGACTGTTGGGGATTAATTTGAAGTTTGATATGGTTGTTATGGCAGAAGGTGCATGGTTTGCATGATGGCTTGTGTGGATGTAGGGTGGCTTGCATGGAGCCACTGTTAGCGTTAGTAGTTGTTAAGTGTTGCTGTTAACTAATTGACTTAGTCAGGATAAGTTGCTGATAAATTAGTAGTGTTTGTTTTAGTTTTTGACCATGTTACCGTTGTTGGGTATCATGCTCCATATTTTTTCATAATATTTTCCTATTTCTTAGTTTGCTGGTGATGTAATGGTCTATATAAGGGACCTTGTTGAACTTGTATAGACATGCAGAGTAATAATATTGAAAATCCTCTTATGTCATTCTTCTACAGTTATTCTCAACTTCTCCTTAAACACAAATTACTTTAACATTTGGTATCAGAGTCTGGTTCCGATCATGGAGACCTGTAACAAATCCAATACCAAATTCCGTAATGAAGTCGCTGAAATTCTTGCCCATCATGAGTCAAGTTTCGAACTCATGAACAACAACTATAACCAAATCAATTCCACCCTTCAAACAGTTCTCATAGAATTACAAACACTTCGTATCAACCTTGTTACAAGTCTTCCAACTACCGAAGTAAACCCCTTTATTCATGGGGAATCTTCTCATAACCACATTTCATCCTAAAATCAATCCACCAACACTGTCTGCGACCGCAACCAAACTCACTTAAAATTGAATTTTCCTACCTTTGCAGGTGACGATCCGACGGGGTGGATATATAAAGCAAAGCAGTATTTTGAGTTTAAGAATGTTGCCTTCCATCAATGGGTACAATTGGCTTCATTTCACCTAAAAAGGATTGCATTGCAATGGCGTAGGTGGCTTAGTAAGTTCAAAGGGCCACTCTCTTGAGACGAGTTCATTAAGGCGGTTCTTCATTGCTTCGGTCCAACAGATTATGAGGACCCCTCTGAAGCTCTTTCTAGACTCAAACAGGACACTACTATTCAATCATATCAATAAGTTTTCGAGCGACTTTCTCATCGCGTTGATAACCTCCCTGAGAACTACCTAGTTGGGTGCTTTATTGCTGGACTAAAATATGACATCCGACTCGATGTTAAGGTGAAGCAACCGAAGACATTAGTTGAAACTATTGGGGTCGCTCGCCTCATTGAGGAGTAGAACCACCTACAACAAAGAACCAAAGCCACATTTTGCAACCAGCAAAGTAGTACAAACTATAAAACTATCCCAAACCCGTCAGTCGGCTTACTCGGACTGCCTTCAACTTGCAAGTCAAACCAGCAGACTGCTTCGACTTCGATTCGTCGAATCATAGGACAAAAAGCCAATAAGCGGGGAGAGAAGGGGCTATGTTATTACTGTGATGAAAAGTTCATTTCAGGGCACCGTTGCGAGCGACCACAACTCTTCATGATGGAAGATTTAACTGAATTTGATCCTTGTGGACAAAGATGATTCAAGGGGGAGGGTGCATGATTTGCATGATGGCTTGTGTGGATGTGAGGTGGCTTGCATGGAGCTGCTGTTAGAACTAGTAGTTGTTAAGTGTTGTTGTCAACTAATTGACTTAGTCAGGATAAGTTGCTGATAAATTAGTAGTGTTTGTTTTAATTGTTGGCCATGTTATCGTTGTTGGGTATCATGCTCCATATTTTTTCATAATAGTTTCCTATTTCTTAGTTTGCTAGTGATGTAATGGTCTATATAAGAGACCTTGTTAGAACTTGTATGGACATGCAGAGTGATAATATTGAAAATCCTCTTATCTCATTCTTCTACAGTTATTCTCAACTTCTCTTTAAACACAAATTACCTTAATAAAGTTCAACTTTTTTTGGATTGTTAACTCGTTTAATGTTTAATTTGTTTAGTGTTTATGGACTCTTAATAATTGAAGTTATGTTGATTTTTTTTTTCCCTTTAAATTGAAATATCAAAGTAGATTCAAATTACATTACTGTTGTCTATTGGGTAGAATTTGCTTTTCAATAGGATTTTCTTACTTTTTAAAGTTTTTTCTTCACTCACCTATTTTTTCTTTTTGTTCCACCCATGAGACAAAGTAGCCCAAAACAGATCAAAATAATTAAACTTCGAGACCCAACAGTACCCAACAGTAATAGGCTCAAAAATGCTTAAAAAAAATGCGAAATTAGGTCCAAAACATGGAAATCGATTCGGTCCGTTCCGCACATTGGTTGTTCAGATCGGATCAGATCCTTCTTCTCTATCGATAATTTCGGATCCAAAAATGGCAATTTGCAAACTTACCATGTTCGGATTGGATCCAGCAGGAATCGATCCAAACATGGTGTTGCCCACCCCTACTTAATTGTGTGTCTTTCCTCCCTATTTTATGTGGATCATCCCCCTTCTTTATGTCGGGTGCTTTCTCCAGTACGAGAGCTGTTCCTGGATCGCGTTTCAGAGTCAAATATCTTCCAGTCCCGTTGACCCTGAGCTTTTACTAGCCAAAAAAAAAAGAAAAAGCCTGTAACGTACAAGGACTCTTCATTCACCCACTTACTCACCGAGTACCAAATGTCAAATAGCAGCAACACAATGGAAACATACCAAGACTTTGTGAAAGTTCACGGTCTGTTATTAGCAGCCTCAGGCCTCCCTCAGTCGCTGCACCGCCAACTCTTCCAAAAGCTTACCACCGAGTCCTTCGATGGCGGCTCTCACTTCCAAATCGAACTCTGCGAGGACGGACGCCAGCGCCGCCTCCTCCTCACCTCCGATTCCATGCCTAAACACTCCAACGTTTTTCTCATCGACCACTCCTGGACTTTCCGTCTCTCCGATGCTTTAAAACAGGTTCGCTTTCACTTTCTCTACTTTATTACTTGCTAAATACTCCAGCAAAACCGTCCAAATATCTATTATTTCATTTTTATTCGACTTTGATGTTGCTATTTGTTATTTACAATAGGATTTTTTGCTTGTCTTATCATACTTAGCAACTTAAATGTGTATTTTAAGTAAATTTGATATATACATACATATATATATATATATATAGACACACACACAGTAAGAAGTGGCAATGCTTGAGTTGTTGCAGCTGCAGGAGGTTCCAGGGCTTGCTCAGAGGATGGCTTCTTTGATGTGTGTAGATGTTGATTTGGATTCCGATTCCAAAGAGACAAAACTTGTGAATGGAGTTTCTCACGCGCATGGTGTCAAATCGAATGTTGAGGATGTACTAGAGACTGAAATTTGGAATGCAGAAGGGAAAGGTGATGGTTCTGTTAAGTGGTTGGAGCTCGAGGAGCTTGACATTGATGATGATATGTTGCTGTCTCTCAGTTTGTCTAGTAAATTTTTGGTCTGTTACTCTAATTGATGTTATAAGTATGTATTCCGTAATGTAGTTTGAGCACACACGGTTTGATTCAAATATGTGAGAAGCAACAGCCTCTGTCTGTATTGTATTAGGATTTGCAAGCACTTAGCCTTTGCGGAAACAAGCTTGAGAATGTGGATATAGTTGTGCAGGAAGTTAACAAATTCAAGAAGCTGAGGGCTTTATGGCTTAATGATAATCCTGTTCTTAAAAGAAGGTATGTAGCTGAAATGAAATGGAAAATTGCAACTTGTATTTGATGCATGCTGCTACTGGTTCTTGGTTAAGAGGTGACTGATTTATTTTATTTTCAGTGATTGCCACATGGAGTATGCAATTTTACAAGGATGTCCGAGACTGGAAATCTACAACTCACGTTTCACCCATAATTTTGGTGAGTGGGCGTTGGGCTATTGTGGAGATGTTTATGGGAAGGATAATCCAAGCAGTCTTCATCAGAGTGACCATTGCTTGCATAGTGTGACCTCACTTGACCTCTCAAATAGATTTATATGCAATCTGGCTAATAAGGTTTGTATGTTTTTGTTTATATTTCCTTTTCCTGCTGTAATTTATTCATTAGTTTCTTGACTGTAATTCATCAATGCTAGCTTAATATTACCTTTTAAATTTACTAGATGGAAAGTAAGGTCCAAGAAATCTGGTGGTTTCTCCACTTTGTTGATGGATTTTTTTTTGTTAGAATTAATGCTTATTGTTTCAGAAAATCAATTGATCACTTAGGCATTCATTCTGATGCTCCATAATTCTGCCTTTACTCAGGCATTTTCACCTGTTGAGATGCCATCTCTTTCACATTTGAATATTCGGGGAAATCCGTTGGAGCAGAATTCAGTGAATGAACTGTCGGAAGTCTTGAAGGGATTTCCCTGCTTACATTCTTTGGAGGTACTCTCTCTTCAGAAGTTGTACTTCTGTTTCCTGTAAGACTCTAATGATGATAAAACAGTGAACCAAGAAAGATTTAAGAATGTTGAGTTTGACCTTTTTCTATAGGTTGATATACCTGGCCCTCTTGGAGAAAGCGCCATTGAAATTCTTGAATCTCTTCCCACTCTTTCTATGTTGAATGGTGTTAGTGCTTCTAAAATCATAGAAGATGGAAAACACATAATCGATTCAATGCTTCAACCACGTCTTCCTGAATCGAGTGCAGAGCAACCTCTTACTGATCGTGTTCTTGGTGCAATGTGGTTATATCTAATGACATATAGACTTGCCAATGAGGAAAAGATAGATGAAACATCTGTATGGTATGCACTTTTGTCACTTACTAAACTTGTTTTTTTTTTTTCTTACCTTGTTGGTTGGCTATGGATACGAACTATATAAGCTTCTTTAGTTAACAATTTTAACTTCCATGTCCTGCATGATCATCCTAGATGATCTAATCTCATGGGTGGATGGACAGATGCTTAGAATAAATAAATTGATATAATCAACTGCAACAAATTGAGTTTTTATGGTTTCCAATTAAATGAGAGTTTAAATACCATTTTCTGTTTATTTATTAAGTTGAAACAACAGTGTCATTCAATAGTTACAAGTAAATTAATGCATTCTGAATGGATGTAGGGAGTTGTCAAGGAACTTTTTGACATCAGGAAAATAAAATTATGACCCTTGCTAAATGCATCATTAATTAACGATTGTTCAGCTAAGAATCATATGAAGTTGGAATGTGTTTATATAAAGCAATTAGATGGAGGGCTGGTCTTTGTACATTGATGAGGACTGTTCTGGCTGTCTGTAGCTTCGTTTTTTTGTGCTAGTACACAACTTGTTTACCCTGGTTGAGTTTTCTTTCTTCTCTCAGTTTCTGATTGGGTGAAAAAAAGGAAAAAACAAACAATTAGATGGAGATCATGTGGAAAGTACTAAGTCATACCTCATAATTCAAGATTAAAAGCAGAATCATTACAGGCTTCAAACTTATATAAGCTGACCGCTCACGGTATTTATTATGTAACTGCAACTATATATAAAATAATCGGTAAGCAAATGAATTACCAGTTTAGGTGGTATACCTCCTTTTTACTAATAAAATATTAGTCTGGACTTGAATGCTTTGTTATCATAACTAGCCTAATAACATGATTTGGCAAAGTCTTTTCAGCCATCTCTCTAGGTACTACCGGACTGTCTTACTAAGTACTCATTATAAATGCAGGGTATTGTAAGTTTAATTGTTGGATTCATCCAATCTCCAAATATAATGATGGTACTGTACAAATGAATTGTCCAGATGTGCAGATTTTTATTCAACGCCTTGTAATATAGTCACTGTAGTCACTGTGTGAATGGCCCAGGAATGTGAAGCAAAATGATAAGAATGCAACAATGACTACTTATCATGGATTCAAATGCCTTTTTCCTTCTTCATACATGCTCAACAATTATTTTCGCAGCAGTTGTTAAGCCTGATCAAAGTGATTATCATTTCTATCTTGTCAATTTGATTTTGAAGTATTTGTATCTGTCAGTGAAATTTTTGGAAGTAGTGTCTAAGCTTAATTAAAGTGGACCACTCCAACTTCTTGTCATTTGAATTTCTTAATTGGATTGGGGATGTGAATAGTTGACTCTTAAAAATGGGATGACTGTCTTTGACATGTCTAAAGAGAATACATATGAAGTTTATCTTTTTCCTCTACTCAATACAGTGTTTGGTTTTGGGTTCTCTACAGGTATGTGATGGATGAACTAGGTTCAGCTTTACGGCATAGTGATATGCCAAACTTCAAAGTGGCTCCTTTCCTTTTTATGCCAGAAGGAAATCTGGCATCAGCTGTGAGGTTTTCTACTAACCTCTTGTCACTTGATTCACTGCATTATACGGCTGTTTTACTAATCTCTGTATCTGTTGTTGAAATTGATATCTAAATTGTAGTCCACATATAATTCAATTATGTTCTTTTGATTACGTGCTTAGAATCCTTATGCTTTTGTTCTCTGATAATTCCTTGCTAGAAAAGTTACATTTCTTATTCTCTTTGGTGTAAAGGCACAGAAAGGATAATTCTTGCTAAGTTATAACATGTGTAGAGTTTCCTTTTCAGCTTTTCTATATTATGGCCAATCCAGACTGTTCACAAAAGTGATGAGTGCACTCGTGATTTTCTGTTTGGTATTGGGGAGGACAAACAACGTTCTGCTAGATTAACAGCTTGGTTCTATACACCAGAGAATTATTTTATTCAGGTATTAGCTCCTAGTACAACTACAGTTACTGTCTTTTCCCACTTAATTTATGGCTCATTGGTAGATTTGGTATGAATTCACTTTAAATCCTGCAGGAGTATGAGAAACATTGCAAAATGTTGCACGCAAAAGATTTTAGTTTTCTACCTACCAAGTCTTCTTCAACTAAAAGTATGTATCGTGGGGATGGATGTCCTTTATGTGTTTATACTGACATACCTCAAGTAGAAGAATTTTTGACGCGCCCTGAATTTGTAATCAGTATGTGGTCTGATCCATTGCTGGAATGATTTTTATTTCAACTCTTATTTTATCTATTATCTTACTGACTTTTAATACATGATAATATGCACTAGCACCACTCACTGTACTGTCTTTTATTGCAAAGTAAATGATATTTCTTGCATTAGTTCATCAAGGATTGTATTGTGTCCTATTTAGTCTCTATTTGCTAGGTTTGCATTCATATGCGCACACACCACTCATATTTTACTTAGAGTAGGAGTTTTGGTAGATGTGTATAGTTATTTGGATATTATTGTCCAGGATTTGTTAGCGAATATTTCTTAGAACTTTATAAGGTTTAGGTTGTTGGTTGGGAAAGATATCTATGTTTTTTATATTTATATTTTTGTTATAGATTCTATATAATATGAAGATCTCTCTGATGATAGTTCTTTTTACCCTTTTACAGCTACAGAACCGAAGGATGCAGATATTATATGGACAAGTTTGCAGGTGGATGAGGAAATGAAAAAAGCTGCTGGAATAACAGATCAGCAATATGTGAACCAGTTTCCTTATGAGTCTTGTCTTGTTATGAAACATCATTTGGCAGAGACTGTTCAGAAGGTTAAGATAGCAGCCTCTTTTCTCATGTAAATTCTTATATTTTGAGCCTCTTAGATGAACTAATTTATTAATTATTATCAACTTTTCAACAGTCATCACATATCAACCTATCAACAGAATGTGAATTGATAGGCATTCTGCATTCCAAAATTGAAATCAAAACTTGCGTTTGTTTTGCTATAGGGTCGATTAACTCTAAAATTTTCCCTTTCAACAGGCACATGGATCTCCCGATTGGCTACAGCCTACTTACAACCTTGAAACACATCTATCTCAACTTATTGGTGATTATTATACACGGAAAAGAGATGGACTTAATAATCTTTGGATCTTAAAACCTTGGAACATGGCACGATCTATTGATACAACAGTTACTGGTGATTTATCTGCTATTATACGTCTCATGGAAACTGGCCCAAAAATATGCCAGAAATATATTGAGCATCCTGCTTTGTTCCAAGGAAGGAAGTTTGATCTTCGTTACATAGTACTGGTTCGCAGTATGGATCCTTTGGAATTATTTCTTTCAGATGTGTTCTGGGTATAGACTTTCGTTTTTGGTATTTCTGAAATGATATTAGGATGTGATTGTGATTTCTTACTATTTGCATGCTGATGATGAATGCCTTGATTGGATGGCCTTCTGCTTTAAGACGCCTATATTCAACTTGTTATTTTCTTCATTTTCAGGTTAGATTGGCAAACAATCCATATTCTGTGGCCAAACACAGTTTCTTTGAGTATGAGACTCACTTTACTGTCATGGTAGGTTTATGCATCCTCTTAAGCACAATGACACTACATTTTTAATTTTCAGAGTTTTCTTTTACTCTAAATTATATTATTAGATTTTCATGCAACCTTATAAATTTAGTCCATCGACTAACTTTAATGTGTCTTAGAATTATCGCGGGACATTGAATCACATGAACACTCCGGATTTTGTTAGGGAGTTTGAACAAGAACATCAAGGTATGAGCTCTCCCAATTTGTGGAAAGTGGGTAATCTATTTACAAGAGCATCAATAATTTTTTGAGTTTTACTCTTAAACTAGATATCCATGTTTGTTGCAGTTAAATGGTTAGAAATCCATCATAGAGTGAAAAAGATGATCCGATCTGTCTTTGAGTCAGCTGCTGTAATACATCCAGAGATGCAGAGTCCAAAATCTAGGGCCATGTATGGTGTGGATGTAATGCTTGATAGCTCTTTTCAGCCGAAATTATTGGAGGTTTGTAGCTTGAGCAATATATCCCCTTAATGTGTTTTTTAAATGTAAATATATAGAATACTTGGGATCTTCTGTATCCTTCCAGTCAGATTTCAAGTCAAAAACAGATTTAATGGAAATTATGCTTTTTATTGTGTAATGTTGTAGGTAACTTACTGTCCAGACTGCACAAGAGCATGCAAATACGATACTCAAGCTATAGCTTCAGGGGAAATTGTCAAAGGTCCTGACTTCTTCAACTATGTCTTTGGTTGTCTTTTTCTAAATGAAACTACCCATGTAAGTCCGATGTAATATATCCACAGAACACATTAGTGAGCGTTTGTTTTGCGGAAACAATTTTGTTCGTTTACAGAATGGACAATACATGCCACCACCATACTGGGATTTCATCCCTTCATTTGCAGGTGATCATATTTCAATGACTAATTATAGATGGTTTACTACCTAATACCTGTTAATTGAAGGTATTCTGTTTTCGTAGTGTTTATGCTGTTGCCAGTGAGCAATTTGTGAACAATGGATTATTTGAATCCGTTGTGATTTACATTTTCAATAGATGTAGATGTCAAGTTTTGGCTAATAAATTGTTTTGAAATTATACATTTTTAAACAATTTTCCTGGATGCATACAGCCACTGCACTTAACGGTAAGAGATTGAATTGCTTATAGCATCCTAAAAAGGCATATGTAAAATCCAAGGTTTTATATGATAATGAAGAGAAGAATATTGCTTGAAAAAAATTTATGATTTTACACAGATCAGAACATGCCTAGTGGATGTGGGCTACATAGTACTCGATCTGCTTCCATCTGTCTGGGTAAATCTACAAAGCAAACTTTTGTATTAGCTTATCCGACTATACACCGCCCTCTATAATAAAGCTTCAATCACACAGGTGGACTCCTCGACCGTCCATGTTCAATGGGATATCCTGGACGTGGGATTACAGTAGAAACCGCTCATCCATCAACCAAGAGAACATCAAAGCTGGATGGCCAAAAATAATTTCAACGGAATTGGATGCTAAGCTAAAATTACAGTAAAACCTGTACCCACCAAAACAAGCTACTTCATGGACTACTATGTACATTCATTGGATATTACCGTATTCGTTGGATGCCCAAGCTTTGATTTAATATTGTAAAATTATAGAGACAGGAACGATGCTGTGAGAAATCACTGAAGACACTTCTCCTGAAGAATAGTTATTAGGCTCCGGCCTGTTCATTCTATTCATTTGATACTTGTTGATTCCTAAATGTTGAAATTTTCTTCTGCAATTCAAGGTTTGACATCCGCTCAACTTCCAGTGCTCGCTCCAGCTTTTGATCAAATCAAATTATGTAAACATCAGTCTTTATGTGAATATAAGACGTTGAAAACAAGCATTGACAGGGGGTAAACAGAAACCAGACAAAAGTACCTTTGCTGCTCGTGTACTCCATTCTCCTAATATTGCTCTGAGCCTTTCGTTCTCTTCCACATACTGTTTCAGTATTTTGTTGAAGAAGTTAAAACAAGAGTAGATGTGACGATCCCATAAGACATTTTTCCACAATGTGTGGGATTTAATGGAAGAAACAGGGTGAAACTTTAAGGTTAAAATTGGGGGACCAAAGTACAATTTATGCATTGTTTACCATATGTATTACAAATTAATTAACTGATGAAATTTTAGCCTTACTAAAGAATTTCCATTGTAGCAAAATTAATCAATATGGCTATATTCCCCCTAAAAAAAAAATTAAATTAAATTATAATGGCAATGTATCATAGAGATACCATAGGGCATACCTGATTGTTGGTGTTGCGAACTCGCTGCACCTCTGATTCCCTCTCAGCTATCAAAGACCGAGCAAGGCTTAGTTCAGACTGCAGTTGGTTCATCTGCAACGTATAGTATCTCAGTATTTGTCTAAGATTTGGCAATCAGAACTTTTAAGTTTCTGAATAGGTGATGGAATAAATCAAAGGCCAAAGTTGCATATATAAATCAGAATCAAGTCTGGGTCTCCATGGACAACAGTTGAGAGTCATTCCATTTCAAGGAGTGCACCATCAAATAAGCCGCCAAAGTTGAAACCAGAAAAAGCAACCAGCAAAGCACAGCACATAAAAACAATTGACAGTTAAAACATTGTTGTTCATATCTTTTATACTGACGAGAAATTAATATAACTTGATTACAAAACTATTCATTTTACGTAAGGGCTAAGGCACTGAATGTGGTCCAATAGCATTAGATAAGTACCTCTGCAGATATCGTTCGTAATTCCTGATCACGAGCTGCTAAAAGATGAGCAAGATCAACCTGAAAAAAGAGCCACTTGTAACTTTATTCTAACCATTTATTGCATAATTCTACCATTATGAAACAAGTGACCTTCAATTAAAGCTTACTATTGGCCATTTTTTTTTTTTTTTTAATGAAAACAAGAAAGATAAAGAAGAAAAGAGAAATAACAAAGTGAACAAGAAGTACTCTAGGCTATCATAAAGCTCAGTATCCAAATTGATAAAGTACACAAGAACACTTGTCATCTGCAAACTTCAAAATCATGAACATGACCATTTAAACATGAGCAGAACAATAGTTGCAAACAAAATTCAAAATTTGTTGGAAAATTTATAAGTTTCTTTTAGATAACCCTTTCGAAGATATAAATCTTGCGCAGTTGCGCTCAATTTGATATATGCAGTGATTGGGTACTTCCACAAATCAAATAAATCACTTCATTGAAAGCAAGTCCTTCTTAGGCCCCCCTCCTTTTTTTCTTTTTTAAAGCTGATACTGAATGGGTTGAAGAGTTGTCAAGGTCTACAAAGATCAATTACTAATTACGCTATCCGGATATCTACTCTCTTAAATGGGAAACAACAACTCCCATAATAACAGGAGAAAACTACTAATATAAGCTTTAAATGCGTGTTTGGCGGTAACTGAACCCCCAATATCTTAGTGAATGAGGAGGTGTCTAACCATCTTTACTAAGAGGTGATGTGCAAAGTAGCTAAAACACCTTGAATTAACATTTCATGAAATTTGCTGAGGCAAGCTCAAGCAATTTTTGATACAGCAGACATGAAAATTGAATTTTCAATATTATATCAAAAACTATAAATAGACAATATATATAGGTGAACATTAGTTATTTTCAGGCCATCAATTATCCATTTCCTTATGAAAGTTCCAAAACATCCTTGTATGATGTGAAGCAATCACATTTCTTTTCATTCATTAACAAGACTCCTGTTTGTGACTTATCTGAGGGTTCTAATAATAATTGTCCCCATCCATAGTTCACGTGAATACTTCAAAATACTTTCTCTTTCCTATATTATAGCAAATGAAAGAATATTTTCTAGATAGAGTGATTATTACCTGGGGGGTGCTTCCATCATTAGACCGTTCATATTTGCTTAGGCACTCTTGCAACCGAAGAATCTGCAGCAAACATATGTAGTTTGGAATTTCTTCATCAATAAAACAATTATAGTAAAGAGACGACCTAAATTGTGCAAATTCAAGCAACTCATTAGAAACAGGCTTAAGTTTAGAACTGGTAAGGAACTGCAGATTATTAGAAGCCATGGAGATACAACCACAGTCAGTTATAAGTTTCTATTATCACATACCTCCTCACTCAAGAAATGAAGGTTCTCACGTTGATATTGCAACAAAGCCATTTGCTGATCAGAGAGTCGACCACCATCATGATACCTATGGCATTACAAAGTTGCAATAAAGTTTTATGTATTGCATTAAATTAAACACAATTCGACTAATGATGTGTATGATGAACTTCTGAGTGCATATATATGTTGGTCTATGACTATTAAATCAGCATATTGCATTTGATGACAATCAGCAACCGTGCAACGGTATTCAAAAATTTTACTACTGAAGGAAAGGTAATCTGAGATTGCATCATTTATGTGAGTTAAAATTTTTAATGTGACTTTGCTTATATTCTGTATGCTTAAAAACTCATGATGTTAGTTTAAAAGGTTTTGTTTGACTACCTCAAACCTTCCAACGAACTTGATGGCTGAAGGGGAGAATACAATGAGTTCAAAACATCAGGCTGAGAATTCAATGAATTATACTGATGTACATAACCTGCAAGCACAAGAAATCCATATAAAAACATCAATGTGCAGTTAGGAAAAACAAAACATATTATCTCCATTACCATGTTAATTTATGAACAAAGATCTGCAACAGAGCTCACGATTGAATAAAACGTCAACATCAAACTAACCTATATTGGTATGACAGATGATTATATACAAAAAGACAGTGGTGTGGCATATGGAAAGTTGTTTCATACCCTCAGCATGATAAAAGGATATTTATGCCAAACAAAGGTACCGCATCAAAATAAATTACCATTAAAAGCAAAAAATACAGTGGTGAGGCATATGGATAATTGTTTCATAGTTTTCATACCCTCAGCATGATGAAAGGAGAAATTATGTCAAACAAAATTATTGCATCACAATAAATAACTATCAATCTTTTGAATGCATGCTCCCTCTGATTTTACATGCATTGGTCCACAAAACTCAAGAATTATTCAGAAACCATAACTTTAACCTAATTTTCATAAGTAATTCCACCTTAGAGGTGCCCACCTGATGTCAAAAAAGTCCAGAATGATGCCTAAGTATGAATGAAAAAACAGCAATTTTCCTCAAGGGATCTGAGTAAGCAGAAACTAATGTCTGACCAGTGTGGGCTATCAATTTATGATCTAAGTTTAGAGAATTGTTAACTGCAATTACTTGTAGATCAAACATAAACACCTAGGTTCTTAAAACTAAAAATCAAAGACATTGTATGAGAGGATATCTAATTTTATGATCAACTTATGATGGAAGGTTTAAAACATAATGCCAACATGATTTATCTTGAATCAAAAATAAAAATTCGGCAACCTATAAAGAAATTAAACTGAGACTGATATGCTCCCAAACAATTGGTGAAATAAAAAGTCATACATAGCCACTCCACACTTTATTTTATGGAGAAATGAGTAAATCATTATTTACAGAGACTGTGATGTGCAAGACAGGACTTTCATGTGGTCGATCACAAACATCTCAAAACTGCAAGTTCATCAATCAAGGTAGGTTGCAGTAATAGAGTATTGACGACGGCTACTCACACGCACACCATTACTTGTTGTCTAAACAAATAAAAAAATTGCTGATCACACCCACACTGAAACTTTCTGGGAACAGAAAAAGAAGGATGCAACACAATTTTAATATAAATAACAAAAATATTTCCCTGCTGCTTTACTCAAGGAATTCTTTCTGTGGTATGACTCAATGAGAAGATGACCTAAAGGCATTCACGTGTGATCTAAGAAAATTAGGATGGATGTGATGTCAAGGCAATCTACCTTTAGAAGAATAATAGGAAGATGATAAGTAGGTTCTGCAACCTAAAGAAAGATCTAAAACCACAGATACTGAATTTAAAGCATTATTCCAACTCAGTCACCAGCATGCATTGCACTAAGTTAACTTTTCAATCATTCGCACAAATTAAAACTTACTTATATAGGCACTCATAAAAGTACCAGCACATATTGCTTCAATGATCATAATAATCCTGCAGATACAAATGGGTACCATGAGAAAATAGCCAACAACACAATTCGGCAAATAACAACAATATATCATTGTGGATTTCGAAAAAAAAAAAAAAAATCTATAGTGTCTTTCAATCTCAATCTTACCAAACAAGGAATATGAATTTTTTTTTTTTCTTTTAAAAGAAAAAAAAAATAATACAGGACAGGATGATGCCACAAATATTATTGCTATGTTGCGGTCAAATTTACATGACACTGAAAATTGCAAAAAGAAAAAGTAAATCCGAAGTATGGTAGAATAAGCATATTTCTTGAAAAGAAAAATATTTCTCGAACTGATAGAATATATATGAGAAATTGCAGAAAGATTTGTCTAAGAACTGCATAAAAGCTCTGCAGTTTTTTTCTCAGATTCATTCGCTCTAGTTTCCTAGATTAAATTGTCTAACATTGACAAAACCAATCCCACCCAGTCGCTATTTGTGACTGCAAACATAATCCAGCTTAATTTGTTTTTTGCAGGGAGCAGAAACGTATATGGCATTAAACCCATTTTAGGTAAAAAGAAAACACTTATAAACTGAAACCCATTGACCCAAACTGACTCAAAGACAAAAGCGCAAAATCCAGTGAAAACTATAAGTCATGCAATATGAAGGATATTTATCCCAGTACCTTTAATAATATTCATTATGTGCTATATAAATCAGTATATTCATGAAAGAATACACAACTCCAACATTAACGAGAAAGCATGTTTTCTTGACAGATCAAATCATACGTAAGCCAATTGTTTGGCAGTCAGACAATTCATTTAGTCAAACAGAAAGTGAAGAATTTTCATCATGATTTACTTTTGATGTATGGACCAAAATTTATAAATGTTATGTGTAAAGATATTGGTCATATGATCAAGAAGCAATTCCTTAATATAAGCTACCAAACATTATTGTCAGATTAAACTTGCTGTTAGTTCTTAGCAATGAACTTTTTTAAGAATTTCTTTCTGAGAAAAACATAACCATTAATGTTATGAAATAGCACACAATAACCTATTTCTCAATTTTACAACTTCAATTCCATTCACAAAAGCAACATGTCTTAAAACACCAAAACGTCAAGATGCCTAGAATTCTAATAAAGTGGTATGATTACCTCAGCAATGCAGAGATAGAAAGAATACCAATGTGGGGTTTCCAAACCATGACAAGTAGCATAGCCGCAGTTCCTAACATGGAAACAGTATATTTAATATAACAATGATAAACATTTATAATTATAAAGATTAACAACTACTATTGAAATACATTAACCAAATACAAAATAGTAAAATGTAGACATGCACACATGCTAAACACAGTTGATATGCATATATGCTATATCCAAACATGCTTTGTCAGGACCAACATGCTAAAGATTGATATGTTATATTCTACATGTAAACTTTAACATAGCATACAATTTTAAACCATAATACAGAATAGAATCAAGATTAAAAAAATAATTAATGTGTACATACCATATGCAGTAATGGCAAATGGTAACCGAACAATATGCTTCAACTTCTGACTGAAACTATAATAACCCTGCGAAACACATTGGCATTTGAGGAACTCAAAAAAAGATAATTTCACCAATGAAACCACCTGACTTGAAATCTCAACAGCACTGCAAAAGAACATATACATTAAAGGACCTTTCTAATCGGATTCAAATGGCAAGTTCTGCAAGGTGAATTTAGGGGTTGGGGGAAGATTTACCCCTAAGATGTACTCCAACGTCCAAAGAATAATCCGCTTTAAAGGCATTTCATTTTCAATTAGAGCAGCAAGTAGTTTCTTTAATAGAAAAATATTAACAAATAGAGAATAGTCTTTTAATCCTGAAGAAAAGTCTTCCTGATTACAAGTCTTAACTCCTAAAGAACTCCAAGAACATGAAAATATCACTCTTCTATTCTAACATCTTTGCGAGAAAAAACTCTCACAAATAAACAGTTAACCATTAAATAAATAAATTTTACCTGTAATCGAATTTTCTGGACTTGATAAACAAAATACTGTTGAAACATGCCTGAAAGAGTGAAATTTGAAATTAAATTCACTCAAAGTAAAGCAGACACCAATCTAAGCTATACGAAATTATGGCAAAGAAAAAATTGAACTTATGATGTCAAACTAACCATGGGCTGTAGGACAGTTGATCAAGAAAAGAATGAGAGGGAAAAAAAATAGAGGACTATTAATTTTAAGTATATCATGTTATCAAGACTCAATTCCACAAAGTAAAGTTATGGCAGATAGACAATGCTTCCCATGCACTACACAGGTTTGCCAATGCAACACCAGTGTCATCACATAAACAAACAATTAGTACAAAACTCTATAAACATACACAACAGAACTGACAAGTAAACAAGAAACATCATCTTTTTTCTTTTTCCTTTTTTTCAAGTTCACAAACCACACTTTCACGTTTTGGTTCCATATTTTCTATTGGTCAATAACCACCAACCCCATAAATGGACAGCTGCAACTGCATTTCAAAAGCATAACACTAAATCATAATTTAAGTACATAAACAGTCGAAACATTTGCAACAAGTTCATGACAGGAAGACATCATACAAACACATATTCACTTCAAAACATTTACATCCATTCTAATCAGAATAACACAACAATCAAAAAACAAGCAGATTAAGAATCCACAGACAACAAATTCAATCAAGCAAAGCTCCAGTAAAAAATAACCTGTAACTGCTAGAAGAATAACATCGCAACTGCAAAGCAATGGCGGTATCAACTTCTGTATAGGACGAAAAATCCAAGGAGCACCTGCAGCCAAAATGGCATAGCCTGCCTAAAATCCAAAAAACAAAAAAAAATACACTTCAACAAATTGCTTCCTATAAACAAAAATATCAATAATTTGAACTTGTACTCACTAATAAGATAAAGTAAACTACACTCCCGAAAATGCTCCTAGATTTGCGGTGACCAAACAAAGGAGCTTCATGCAGTATATCGAGGAACCTATCAGTATCGCAAATAGTCACAATAGTGAATTCAAACTCCAAAATGATTTTTGCTTAAAATTGTCCAATTTTTTAATAATGTAAAAGCAGGAAATGAAATGATTGTCGTAATCGAGTAGAAGTGATTAGCAATAGGAAACTTACAAAGCGTTGTCTTCAGGAGATGGAGAGGTGGAGGAAGGGTGTCTCTCCATTGATATCGTGTAAGGAGTTCGTTTGGAGTACTTTTCAAAATAGCGAGATTTGGATCGAGAGAGCGACCATGACGAGGACTATTTAGTTTGCAGAGCTACACTTGTAAAAGAGGAAAGAAAAAGAAATAATTTTAAATGAGCGGAGCCGGTTTGCTTTTAGCTCCCCGTGTCGGCTCGGCTTAGCTCGTCGCTAAGTCTATGTGTTGTTTTTGTTTGTCGTTGGGGTACCATACTTTTGTTATTTTGGACAATTAGCTATGTGCAAATGAAAATTGATTAAATTAACATGCAAATAAATTAAAATAAAATATGAAAGTTTATTTTTTTAATCAAAATTTATAATCACTAAAATAAAAATTTATTTGCTTTTATTATCCAAAAATTTGGCTTGCTTTAAAATATCGAACTACGTGAAATATTTAAAAATGATTAAGTTTTAATTTGAAACCTACGTTTATAATTTTTTTGTATTTTGTTTTTCAAATGAAAAGTATAATTGTTAGCCACCTCCATTTTTTTTTACCTCTTTAAATCATAGATTCGAATATCAATAAATTTCATTCATTGTGTTAAAGGTGTGGATGGCTCTCAATATTTGAGAGCAATCATTTGAGCTATACTTTTAGAGTCTCATTTAGGTTGATCTTGAGTATCAGAATTGAAGAAAAAAAAAAAACTTTCTTATATTTTTAATAATTTCCGGAAAGAAATAAAATAATATAAAAATGAGGAGAACGGAATGGGCTTGAAATTCGAGCCCGATACAGTTCGGTTTATGGCCCAGGCCCCAAACTGAACCCTTACCAAGTTCATGAAAACCCTACGGCGGCCCTCTCAGGCTCAGCTTGTGTCCTGCAACTATCAAGAGGTCTGTAGATGGAATTTCAAACAATTCCTCTCACATACACCAATTTTTCCTTGCACTAACAGATTCATAAACAAACTGATCCTTATCTTCTATTACAATAATTTTTTTTATTTTATCTTCAACTCTAAGAGTCTAAAGGTTTGTTTTGGTTGATACATCTAAATCAACCTGGTTTTGATTTGCTATGGTTTCTCTCCTCAATCTCTCACTATCTCCATGAAGACCAAACACCTTAACGAAAACCCCGATTCACAATCGAATGCAAAGCCAGGCTGTTCTCAAACAGGTGGGCATAATAAAGACGATGCAGCTAATGGCGTCGGGTTGCCCATGACCCTCCTATTCTACGTAGCCCGTGCCCCGAGGGTTCGAGCCTCCTCGATCGCTTCCATTGCCCTTTGTCACGGTCTTGCATCCGGAGGATCTCGGCTCTTCAGTGACAGAGAGGTAAACCACCCTCGACATACTCACGACTTGTGGTTTGTTAAAGTTGCTTGCACTCTATTTCTTCGTCCTCATTGTTGTTTGGGTGTTTGCGTCGACTATTTGAGTAAGAATTTGACTCCTTTATTGTCTTTTGAGGTAATTAATCAGTTAAATGACCCGGAATTGGGCTTCAAGTTCTTGGAGTTCAGTAAAGTGAATTTGAGCCTGAATCATTCTTTCAAGACTTACAATTTTCTTATGAGGTCTTTATGTGAAATGGGTTTACATGGTTCGGCGAAAGTGGTGTATGATTATATGAGGAGTGATGGGCATTTGCCTAATAGTTCGCTTTTAGAGTTTTTGGTTTTGTCGTTCACAAAAGTAGGGAAATTTGATGTTGTTAAGGGATTGCTTTCTCAGCTTCGGTCTGAAAAAGTTAGTGTGGATATTTTGGCATACAACAGCTTGTTGAATGTGTTGGTAAGAATGAATAGAGTAAATGAGGCGGTGTGCTTGTTTAAAGGGCATTTTGGATTGTATTGCCGTCCAGATACTTGGACTTTCAACATTATGATCAGGGGCTTTTGCAAGATAGGAGAAGTTAATAAGGCTTTTGAGTTTTTCCGTGGTATGGGGAGTTTTGGCTGTTCTCCTGATGTGGTTACGTATAACACCCTTATAAGCGGGATGTGTAGGGTAAATGAGGTAGATAGAGGACACAAGTTATTGAAGGAAGTTCAGGCAAGAAGTGACCTTTTACCGGATGTTGTGACTTACACATCGGTAATATCAGGTTATTGTAAGTTAGGTGAGATGGGGGAGGCATCTAATTTATATAATGAGATGATTGGCTCTGGTATTAAACCCAGTGCTGTAACTTTTAATGTTCTTATCGATGGCTTTGGTAAGGCTGGTGACATGATTTCAGCAGAATCCATGTGTAAGAAGATGCCATCTTGTGGTTGGCTTCCTGATGTTGTTACTTTCACCTCCCTAATCGATGGATATTGTCGAAATGGACAGGTGAATCAGGGTTTAAAACTTTGGGATGAGATGAATGCAAGAAACTTGTTGCCAAATGTGTACACTTTTGCTGTTCTTATTAATGCTCTCTGTAAGGCGAATAGGCTAAATGAGGCTTGCCGGTTTTTGAGGGAATTGAAGTGGAGAGATATAATCCCTAAATCATTTATATACAATCCTGTGATTGATGGGTATTGCAAGGCTGGTAATTTGGATGAGGCAAATGCAATTGTGGCGGAGATGGAGGAGAAGAGATGCAAACCTGATAAAGTGACATTTACCATTTTGATTATTGGGCATTGTATGAAGGGAAGAATGTTTGAGGCTATAAGCATTTTTAATAAAATGCTGAAAATTGGTTGTGCTCCGGATAATATTACCGTGAATTCATTGATATCTTGCCTTCTGAAGGCTGGGATGCCTAATGAAGCTTTTCGCATTATGCAAACAGCATCAAAGGACCCGAACTTGGGTTTTCGATCCTTGAAAAATGAAATTCCTGCGAGTACAAGTACTGAGATTCCTGTGGCTGCTTAAGAGCAAGGGTTTCAAATTGGACCTGACATTGGGAACCCATTTTGTGTATAAAGGCTTTCCACAATCATGCATCCAAGCACCAATGCAGCATATCAGCTTGGAGTGCAAATGAGTTAGCTGTAAGTATTTTATCCATGTTCTTAAGTGAGACTTGAAACATCAATTTTCCAAAATGACACTTCCAAATTTGTGCCAATTCTGTTGGGCTTGGACATAACTGTTCATTCTTCTGCATGGTACTTCTAGTGGTGACATTTAATTTAGTAATAAAAATTTTTGTTGTTACTATGTCTCTTGATACTAGTATTATATATATATATATATTCATAAGGCTCAAGACCGATTATCTGAGATCACAATCTTTCCCTAACCTGTAATTAAGTATGAAATTTATGTATTGTTAATTATTCTGTGGAAAAATTTCATTGCCTATTTGTAATAGTGTTCCTTTGGAAAGATTTATGTGCATCATATGGGAAGTTGTTAATGGTGATGTAAACTTGTTTTTTGCTTGAAGTATTTTCATAGTTTGCAGTACAGTCCCTTTTTAGGAAGATTGAATGCTATGTTTAGTACTATTGAAGTGAGACTTGCATATGAATCATCCAGTGCTTGCTAGTGAAACTGGGACTAAGATAGAAATATTGTATAGAATGTGAAAGGATTTTGAGGAACTATTGGTTGCTGCCAACTTGTAGAGTAGTTATAGGAGGATGAAGGTTGATGCATTTTATTTTCATTCAAGTCATCTAAATGGAAAGAAGTAGACAAATATTGATTATTATGTATCAAAGATGCACCAATTGGTACTTGTTTACATGTAAGCTTGTTTGCTCACTTGCTGTCCCTTTCAGACCACACTCACTGCATCTATCCACATTTTGTATTTCTGTTGGTAGATGAAGGGAGGTAGACTAACAATTCATTTTGCGTTTCTTCCATGAATTGATGAATGCTATCTGACCAAAACATCTATAAAATTATTTTTCAAGAACATCGGTAAAGTTGATCTTTTGAAATAAGCTGTCTGAATGATGTTGTAGGGTTGGAAGTTGCTATCCATAGCACAATTAATAACATTAAGTCAATCCTATTATGCTTTGATGTGATACTAAATCCTATTATGCTTTTGATGTGATTCTAAGGTCTGTTTCCTGGTTCCACCAGTTTAATTTAATACTGTGGCAAATCATATAGGGAAGCAAGTCTGAAATGGGTTGTTCTGCGTTCCTGTGTTTTGTTCATTCAGAGACATTATGCTTTCAGAGTAGGGAAAAATGATCTTATTGAATGGAATTGTACTGATGGTGATCTTGACTTTAGGAGTTGTAGATTATTTGATTAATGGTCTGGAGGATGTGAACTCCTTGTGGATAGAGTTTGAGTTGGGTCTCTTCGTAGGTTCTGATCGCAACTGATTATTGGGCTATATTGCTTTCTTTGTTCTCGCGAATTGAGATACTGCTGTTTTATGCATTGATAGCTGTTAATTGAGTTACTAGTTGATTTCATATGATTATGTTGGTTGTCACTGGATTTTTTGTTTGCCAATGATGATTATTTTTTACTTCAACAGTACTACATACTTTTCTGTTCCTATACATAACAAAAGCACAAAACTCCTTGGGTTGACTTTCGAACTATATAAAGTAAAGGACTTCAAGTGTCATAGGTTTTGTCATTTATCATGTGCAGACGTTCATAACAGACCTGATTGCTAATCAAGGTTAGAAAATCCTGAAAGTGGGGATGCTTGTGATCTCCATTAAGGTTTTAAATGATTTTATGAAATTTATAATTAGTCCACAAGAATTTTATGTTCTGTTGCACCTATTATACACTCTAGTTTTTATGCTGGTAACTCTTCTCTCATTTCTATGGACTTGCAGGCTGACAGCAATTGCATGTTTACCAAATATTGGTCAAATCCTGAGTGCTATTAAGCCAGCGCTCATTCTTTGCGGGTTAGGATATAAGGTTTTCTGAATGTCACACGGGAACATTTGAAGTCAGTTGCTTCGCTAGAAAACCCAGAAACGACAGATTAAATGAGGGAAATTTTGTATCTTGTAGCAGTGTAGAGGAATTTTAGTGTTAGAAATTACCATCTAGATTCTGGAATTAGCAAACTTTTGCATATCTGATTATATTTTCAGACATGGAATTAGAGGCGTGCTGAAGTTGAGCAATATCCATTTTTCCTCTTTATCTCTTTTTGGTTGGGTAGTTCAATTATTCGTTCAGAAGTTGTCTCCCACATTCTGCCGATGGCATAACCCGCCACTGGTGTAGAGAGGTTTTCAGTAAATGCATATTCTATGAGTAGGATGAAGACATGCAAATTGTCTGGGAAACAGATGAAATATTAAGGGACAGAAGTGTGAATGCATTGTAAGTTGGAGATAAAACATCACAGCCTTTGCCAGACGTGATGGATTGTTAAAATTTTTGTATTCGTTTCGCTGTAATATCAAAGTGTATAATTTATAATGTTGATTTGATATCAAAGCTACGATGCCTTTTGTTTCTAGTTTCCACTTGTTTGGACTTTTCTCAGCCAATACTGTCTGCAGTCTTAGTTGACCATGAACAAGTCACGGCAGCCTCCAAGTTAAGGTGTTAACAGCAAAATAACCTATTAATCTTTAAACCTCTCCTGCAGGAGTACGCGAAGTCTTAATATGCCTTATATCTGTTGCATGAACACGCATACAATTGGGCCTGGTTGGTTTTGAGTTTTAATTAAAAGGAAATAAAAATAGAGTCCAGCAGTAATATTCATGACCATGCCTGAGAAGACTGGGGAGAGTATGAATTGGTATCCAACATATAAACGGTAGATTTGATCATGAAAAAATTATTTACACAATAACCTTTGCTCTACTGGGGTGGTAAACATGTTGATGTTGAGCAAATATTCTAGGCAATCCAATATCTAGTCTATAAAGTCCACATTACTCAATAATTTGAGAAAAATATACATATATATTGTTCCAGATTTCACCGATAATTTACGGCAACAACAGGCTTGGACCTTATTTTGTACATGACGCCACCATCACAATTACACCAGGACCTTTAACATTATGGGAGGGACAACTACATGTCAGAGAGAGTAAAGCTTCATTCACCAAATGACTTGCAGTCGTCGAGGAGCAAAGAATTTATTCAAAAAGAGACTAGGCAACGACAGGGTATGATGCACAAGTTGCAACACCTATAACCAAATCATCAACATCAGTATAAAGGAATTGAATCCCGAACTTCTACCACTAAAAATTTCCAACCTTCATTTGCAGATTTGTTAGCTCTAATATCAATAAACCAGATAAGAGGTTTAGTTTAAAAGACATCTATGCTTAAGTGTTCAGACATTTATTCGACTAAAGCCTATATCCTATAGAGTAAAATATAAAAGAATTCTATTTTTCCAGTTGAAATCATTTAAGCGGTCATCTTGGCAGGAAATTATCAATGATATGATATGATCAGTTAAAATATCCGGTGTGCATGTTAGTACTGCAAGCAAGAAGATTTGGAAAAAACGAATTGATGGGAAACTTACCACACATGTTTTTCCCCAATTCCATCTTGAAGTAGCCATTGTCACCCCATTCCTCTCCCCAAGAGTTCTTAATGAGCCAATATGGGACACCATTAGCAACTCCATACCCAACTGCAAGAACGGCATGGTTCATATCCTGCATATAAACTCAAAAAATTAGAATTACCATAATGCTTCGTAGGAGTAATTGTTCAATGCATACATTTAAATTCCAAGGTGAATGACCTAATTACATGATGCTCAAATACGAAAACATTAAAATCTTGATAGCCAATCTTGACAAATCAAATGTTGTGACTGACAAAGTTGAAAAGATAAGGGATGTGGACCAGTAACGTGGGATTAAAATCCTTGATATTAACATTCATTTACTTTACACATGTTGAATCTTAAAAACAAACTGAATCAGCTGTCAAAATCTGAAATGTAACTTTAAGTAGATTTTCACTCAATGCCCACCTAAAGAATTTGTCATTCTCCAAAACAGTAATACTAACCATGGGAGTAGAGCCACATGTGGTGCTGGTGTAAACTCCGTCCTTGTAAAATCGGAAACCATTTACAACCTCAAATGCCACACTCACTGGTCGAACCATCGCAACTGCATGTTTTAATTCATCTTCAGCTCCCTGGATTTGTCCATATAAATCAGGAGACAAACGAGTAAGTCCACAAACCAAAAACTATACAGATTTCTGATTTGAACATTTAGATTAACCATTTCTTCATCCAAATTTAATTGAATTTGCAGCCTTTTTACAGTATTTGGGCAGGTCATTAATCAAGATTGACCTGAGTGACCTATGGATCCAATTTGATAGATCTTAATCAACTCATAGTAGTGGACCTGCAATTTGATGTCAAAAGAAGCATAGCCATAATATTCAACCAAAACAACCGAGCAAGGATCAACTTTGGTTCTATTATTGAGTTGGGCATAGTGTTACACACTCTACAGTCAATCTATAGGAACCACCCAACCACATCAAGCATATGAGAAACTTCAGATGACTCTTACCAGGGTAATGTTGACAGAGTCAAGAACTTGGACACCGATATTTTCAGATGAGAATTTGCATGCACCATCTTTTCCAGTGTAGGGATAAGCCTCCTCGGTATCAAGACCACCATTGAATTTGATATATTCAAAGGCTTGGGATGGCAACCCACCACTGCAACCAAAATTATTGAATGCCTGGGCACAGTCCACAAGCTGCTGTTCTGACAAAGAAATTCCCTTTCCATATGCCTGGTGATAAGCTGCCTCAAGAGCACCAGTTGTGCTGCAATACGTATAATATTCAATGACATTGTAGTTTTCTTGTTTCTTAAAGACACACAGAAAATTTCTGAATTTAGCTGAATTCGAGCAAACCTGAATGTCCAGCAAGATCCACAGTGGCCTTGATCTTTTACTGGGCTCACTATTCCTTCTTCTCTCCAGTCTTTCTGTACATTTAGTAACAAAAACATCATTACTTTCCACTCTATAAATACAAGCTATTCAATCTATGGTAATTAACTAGATCGGATAATACAAATCATCTATGGTAATTAAGTAGATCATATCATACAAATTATCAGTTATCATCAAAGCCAAAAGCTTAAGTTAATAAGAAATGGTTCGACTATATTTTCTAAAACTCGAGGTTACGACACATTGATAAATCTCCTCATGTACAACGTGAACAGATGACAGATGATGGATACGTACTAAAGCCTCCTATCATCTAACGTGTGCAACAAGGATTTCGGATAAAGGAATGAGAGAGCGTTTGAATGAGTAACCTCTAAATTTTGATACCATATCAGTTACCATCAGGTCCAAAACACTCATTTATAATATTTAAGATTTGAGGTTATGAAAATTTGACACAAATCATTGAATCCTTGGACATATTTGTTAGTAACTAGCTTAGTCAGTAAGTCTTTTGTCATTCTAGCAAAGTTCTTGAATTCAAATCTTACAAACGTCTAGATACATAGTGAGTACAAAGCGTCCCAAATTATATCATGGAAATTCAAGAACTAGTTTCTTCTAAATTACAAAAGAACATCACTGAAAGTAGAATGTTTTACTGTTAAAAATACGAGTAAAGAATTCGAAGTAGGTATTGAAATACCGTTTCAGGAAGGACATCATTGGTAAGCCTGTGATTTCCCTTTGCGGTAGCAGAGCAGTTTTGCGCAGCTCCCAGTCTGTGTCTCTGGAACTCCTCCCAAGTCCAATCAGCAAAGTCTGCATGGGTTTTATATAAACAATCATTTGATAATTTCAGCCATCAAACACATTAAATATCTATTTTCTGCAAAACATCAGAAAATTAAGCACTCTAAGATAATTTTTGAAAAGCGAAGGGGTCCAGTCATAATTGATATTGGTTTATGAGCAGACCAATAGGACAGCAAGCTAAGATGTTTGAACGCCTGACAGCTCACGTGAGGAATTTCGTCACTGTTCATTTAAGAAGACCTAGAAATGACTTGACCACCTAACCACTCTAGGAACTAGAACTGGATCAATCAGATGCTACCCCCTCTCCCAAAAAAAAAAAAAAACACTTACGATTAACAGCGAGAGTGTAAGATAGGCCTTTGTTGTTAGCGGATCTGATCAATTCCAAATTCTCAGAGAAAATCGCAAATCTGATTTTCATTTCTTCAACAGTCTCGTATTTCTTCCCATACCTGAAAAAAAAAAATAATAATTTGTAACGATTCGAGAGCATCTAATCTAATCGGAGAGCAGATTATTTTATTCATTTTTTTTTTATCTCGAAAAGACCTGTGAGCGAAACGAGCAAAGGAGACAGCATGACGAGTACGGCCGATGACTTGTAGAACAGAAGCCTCGAAGTCACGAAGACCGTCTGATACCAATCTGATTGGGTTGGAGTCGTCGAAGGTCGATGCTGCGGCGGCACAGCATAGGAACAGTGTGGTGAAGGAAAGGAGTGCTAGACGAGCCATGTCCAGAATCCAACGGTTGTGGGAGGTGAGAGACAGACGAGTTGCGTGAGGTTGGATGCGGTCCGCGTGGTTATGTGGGTGGGAGATTCGATGGCCAGGTTCATGCGTTTATATAGTGTGTTTAATGAAAGATTCCATCTTACACTTGGCCTTCCCTGTATGGCTCTAGGGTGCTTTCCGTATACCACTCCACCTCTGATGACGTTCATGGTGACGTGCAATTCTGCTATGTCCATGTAGCGCTCGCCGTTGGCTGTCCTAACGTAACTATTAGATTTCCTTTTATCTTATCTTAAAATTATGGTTTTGCAAGTGGATATAATTAATTATAATTATATTTCATTTATTATATATATAATTATATTTCATTTATTATATATATTTTATTAATTATATATATAAAATGATTTTATCATTAATATTTTTCAACTTTAAAAATATTATGATAAACTATTTAAATTTATTCATTGTATTTTTTTTTAAATAATTTCTCATTTCTATTTAATTTAAATTCATAATTTTAATCAATTATCCTAACTTTTTAAAGTTAAAGATGTATTTATAATAAAATTACTATATTTATTTTTTTATTGATTGTATTTATATGATTTGAGATAGGATAGTATTAACCTACATTATAAAAAATTGAGAAAAAAAATGTCACAATTAATGGATGAATGAATATATTGATTTTTTTTTCATTTTTTCAAGTTTATTAATTTATTGGTTGTTTCTTATCTTGAACGTGCTCTACTACCTTATGAGATATTATCACATTATATAATTTGAATAGATAATATGTCATATCATGCTTTTAAATGAGTTTGTTTTCGCGTGGAATAATTTTGAATTTAACTCAAATTTGAGTAATTATTAACCAAATTTTATTCTTTTTCTAAATTTTATAAAAATTAAAAAGTCTTACCTTTCAACCCTTTCCCTCTCCTCTCAATGTTCTCATGTGTTTCCCTGACTGCGTTTGACTCGTGAGATTTAAATGAAATAGATTGGATTGGATTGAAATGCAATTGATTAGATTGAATTGAAATGAAATGGATTTGATTGAAAAATCATTATCTCATATTTGATAGAATTTGTGATTGAATTAGAATTATATCATATTATGTTTAGTGTATGTTGGAATTGTATTGAAATTAAATTAATTTATATATTTTATAAGACACTTAAAATTAATTTTAAAAAATCTTTAATTTAAAAAAAAATGGAGATGGAATGTTTATTACCAAAATCATCAAATCCTACCATTTTCCTTAGAAATGAAACAGAAGAATTTGACAAAATTTAAGATTGGGTTTGGACTCTCATCCATTGTTTTTCAAACATGAGATTTAAAAGTTTGAAATATCTTAAATCTTAAACTCACCTCGAATTTTATGTCCCAAATAAAGTCTTTATTCCCTATGCCTTTTTTTTTTCTCTATCCTTTATCTAACGACATATTTATTAATTAGGAATTTAGAAAAGGAAAAAGAATTTAATTTATGATTTGTGATTCCTATGTTTACTAGATGGTATATTCGATGTAAAATTCATTATAATTTATGACAGCTGTTTAACTTGTTTGGTATTTCGATACATATTGATAGATAACAGAATTAGTGTTTGATTTTAATAAGTTTTGGCATATCTTTAATCTGTTTGGTGTTTTGATAAGTTTTAACAAATCTCTAGCTAGTTCAATGTCAACTTTTAAAAAATAAAGGTTCATTTAACTTATGCCTTGAGAGTAAAGATAAGAGAATGTTTAATTTTAAACTCTTGCATAAGTTAAATTTATACGATCTCTTAAACTTACATACATTTTTTTTTCTCTTTTTTGAGGAATTAAACTTGTATACGTTAATTCTTCAATTAGAAATTTATACTCAATGCTCGATTTACAACTCACTAGTTGTACCACAAAGGGTAGTCATGGTTGTATCATGTACAGAACCTATCAGCGATTGTGTATAGATTAATAATATTTTGATAAAAATAACACGAACAGATGCACATAAGATATAATAATAAAATAAGAATTTGGTTACCATACTATTTTTATAACCTTACTCAATAATTATAAGTTTTACAACCATTGAATTAGTTTCAATAACCACTTTTATAATCAATCAAATGAATATAATTGATGGATAAGTTTAAAGTAGACAAACCCCATTAAATAATAAGATATAAGATAATAATTAACAAGGATATTATTATTATTATTATTATTACTATTGAAGTACTTAAAAGGATATAATTTTACAAAAAAAAAAAAAAAAATTTGATTTCTCGACATATTCTAAATGTAAATATTTTGAAAGTATGGATATTATTATCTTGTTATCCAAAGAAAGGAAATTAACTTTAAAAGATTCACAAATCTGAAATCTCAATTTGTGGCGACCCTTGGCCATAAGGTATGGTGGCTGTGGGAGAAATACCACGTGTAAGTTGAGCATTATGAATCATTAGGAGCTCCGTTACGATAATGTTAAACCAGAACCCCGTTCTAAACAGTGGCTGTCATTGGGTCACTTATCACGTTGGCCAGGAGCCAATGACAGGCCTATAAGAGTGAAAGGTTAGAGGGTCCATATTTGCACCTCTCTAAAAAACTGCATGTATAACCCTTCAATAAGATCACTCCATTAAATATTTTTAAAAAAATCTTAATTTATATAAAAAAATAATTGATGACATTTATTTACAAATGTATTATGTATATAAAACTAAATAAAAAATATTAATTATAAATTATAATTTTTTTTAAAGTAATATTTAATAAAATATATAAAACGAAAAGAGTATCCACAATATGTACAATTTTAATGGGGTGCAAATATAGTCACTCGAAAGTTAATCTACTTCCTTTGTTTTGGTCTGTTGGACTTCTCATTTTGACTTTATATCATAAGCTTTATTTCTGAATTTTTTTATTTTAAAAAAATATATATGTTTTAAACCTCGTACGTCCTGTCAAAGCTCAACCAGCTAGTATTCAAATCCAATATTGATTTATAAAATTATAATATACGGATAGACCCCTTCACTGCTATAGTGCAATGGAGAGCTGTTTTCGAAATCATTAATTATCACATCACTTTCATAATTGATGCCAAACTTTCAAGGAAAAAAGTAATTATATTGAGAAACATTTTTTGGATAGAAATTATAGCAATCTGTCTTTCAAAAAAAAAAAAAAAAAATTATAGCAATTTGACCCGAATAGATCCAAACATATTCCTAACTCTCAAAATAAATTTTAAAAGCAATAAATAAAATTTATATAGTCTCTTAAAATTATTAGACTTGGTTATTCATTTTTTTAATAAAGATCTCACTAATTGCTTGTAAACTGCCACTTTTATTGCCTAAAATTAATTAGTGCATGCTTACCACAACAATTATTATGTTTAATGAATTTTCAATGTCTTCTATATTGTATAACGCGTGTCTTTGATTGTTAATCTTTTTTAGGTAATAGTCATAAAATAACAATTGTTGTAGAATACGTAAGAGACTGAAAATAGGCGTGTTAATAGATGAGTAACCACATCTATTCTATTGTTCTATTTCCTCTTCATATCGAGTAACTCCAAAGTACAGATGAGTAACCACTCTGCTGCAACAATGTCCCTTTTTTTTCCAAGATCAAGGTATTACTTCCGATCATCAATCAAGCAGTTTGGTCAGATAAGGGTGATTAATACTTTAATTTTGTTTGCATAATACAATTTGTTTTAGTTCAACTTCATCAGACACTGAGAAAGGGAAAAGTAAGGGGTCGTTTGTTTTTTTGTCTGAAGACTGAACAGTGCTGCTGAAAACTGAAGACTGAATAGTGACTGAAATCTGAAATCTGATTGACATGTTTGTTTTTTTTTTCTTTACCTCTGAATGTATAATAATCTTGTTTGTTTTTTAAAATTAAAATTGTCTGAATACTAGTAATTTGACATTTATATCCTTTTACTATTAGTTGTTAAGTAACTTTATTTAATATGATATAAACAACTACAATAAATTATTTAACAAGTATTACAACACTTATATATATAATGTTTTTATTCATAATTAAAATAAAATTAATTATTGTAGTAGAGTCAATTAAATTTATATATTCAAATAAAAATAAACAAAATAGTTATAAATTGCATTATTATTACAATAGAAGTTGAAATTGTAACTTATATATAATATTTTTAGTCATAATTAAAATAAGATTAATTATAGTAGAGTCAATTAAATTTATATATTCAAATAAAAATAAATAAAATAGTTTTAAATTTAATTACTATTACAACAAAAATTAAAATTATAAGTAATATATATTTTCTACAATATAGGCTACTCCACAAGTAGATTAATAAAGAAAATTAATAAAAATTCTTACCGGAATTAAATTGAAGAAATATAGTAATCCAACTATAAGAAAATTTGATGTTAAGATGTTTAGGGTTTTTATTTTTCAATGTTGCTTGTTAAAGCATTAAAAGAAATTTGCATAATGTAAAACTAGGACAAACTTGGAAATATATTATTTTGGGATGGATAAACTTGGAATAATATATTTATAAAATCATTCAGTGATTTTGTATTAAGTGAAAAGTCAGAAAATATTACTTTTTTTTTTAAGTGATTTTGGGTTGTTTTAAGTGGTTTGACCACTTAATAAAACAAACAAAAATATCTTAATTGGTCTAATTCAGACCCATTAAGTGTTAAGTGCCAAAAACAAACAACCCCTAAGTCATCATCGAGTAACAAAGTGTGCCACGGTTATTGCCACTTAGTAGAAGGTCAATCTGGTCATGAAATGGAAGACTATATATATATATATATATATATATATATATATATATTGAAGTTAAGCTATTTTATAGACAAAACAGTCATAAAAAATAGGGGCATCAGGGAACATACAATCAGCACTGATATGAAAGACTATCTTCTTGTTGAATACAAAATGAAGAAGAATTATATGCTTATTTGTCATCTTCGACGGCCACCTTGGGAATGTGTATTTACTTATATTAAAGATACAGATGCAGTTAAAAAAAAAATTGAAAAGAGAATAAAGGCTATTTCTATAATTAAGATGGGTATATAGAATAAATTTTTAAATTGTGAATTTTAAAATTGGGGGTTGAGAAAATGGATGTAAGGAGAAGAAATTTTATAGTGAACTAATAAATAAATAATAAGTCTATTTATAATAATAATAAATAATAATAATAATAATAATAAGTCTATTTATAGTGAACTAATTGCATCTTCAAATCTCTTTAGAATATTCAAAGCTGGACTAAGAACTTTAATTTAATAAATATTAAAAATTATTATCCTAATAATCCAGGCTTGATTAAATTCCTAACATTGAATAATCACAGTTTTTTAACGAACGTAAATTTTTTATCCCACTAAATCATTAATGTATTGAGACTCGTTTAACTTTTATTATGATTTCATTATGCTAAGTATAAAATGGGTGTTTAACTTTTATTATGATTTCATTATGCTAAGTATAAAATGGGTGTTAGCCCGATGAATGATCTAATATACACCATCTATGAGTTCTAATATGTGAATGAATAAAATACTTGAATATTTATAATAAAAATATATATCTATATAATCTAAAAAATTAAATATCGTAACGATATCCGATATATCTTTAATTTTTCATCTTTTTTGAAGAACCATAATATTTTATTTATTTTGAGTTTATCAACATAAAAAATATTTCTGAATGTTTTGATAATTTAATAATATTCTCAATATTTACAAAACATTTACCAATATTTTTAGGAATTTAAATTCCTATATTTTATTGGTACCAATACTTAAGACCTTAATATAATTATATAACTTAATTGAATTTGAATACTTTTAAAGTATATTATCTCTTTGTATCAGTAGTTATGTATTTTTCTATTTTTACTAGTAGTTGAGATTCAAGTTCCAGTAAGAGCATGTTACAAATTTGTATGGTAATTTCCTTTTCTTATTATATACATAGTTGTTTTCTAATTAAATGATTAGATTTTAAGTGGTATAAATAATAATTGATATAATTGATAAATTTCGATATAATCCTAACATGTTTTAATACCAATTTGAAAAAGCAGTCGGGAAAAAAAATTCCTTGACATTTTAAGAATATATATTTCCAAACACCAAACTGATGACTTTGTAGATATTTAAGTCAGGTGCATGGATGTTGAATGTCATTTCAGCACGCAGAGAGACACAGAGTTCCGTAATTCAATTTTCGAAAGGGAAAGATGGCGCATCCCAACTCGAGATCATATTAGCAGCCGTCAATTAGAGAAAATTTTTCACACGTCCTATCCCTGTCTAGCTATTTTATATTGATAATACTTTATTATCAAAAACTTTATTCATATTTTTTATCTAAATAATGAGACAAAATTATATCAATATATCATCTCATAATATATCATCTCATAAGTAAAGTAATTGTTATAAATCATTTTATCATATTATTTATATAAAAATTTTAAATTTTTTTTGAAAAATATATTATTATTCATTTTATATTATATAATATAAAATAATTTAAATGGATGTTTAATATCATTTTCTGCTTCCATCTTTATTCTTTATTCCATTGCATTATTATCAACATAGGACAATTATGTGGGTCATAAGAAGAAAAAATCAAAAGGGTTTTATTACTGATAGCCTGATATTTTCACATCGGTTACGTAGAATAGACGTGTTATAACGTGACATCCCGTCATTAGATTCCTCACACTTTAGCAATCGTCCAAGATTCCCTATTGATAGAGGATGATAAATTGATAGCTTAACAATTGAACAAAAAGGCTGAAAGTCCACAATTATTTATGCAATTAGATTTTTTCTCTTGACCCTTTTTTTTTTTTTTTAACTAAACTCCATCCTTATAAAATTATCATTTTAATATTTCGATGGTTATGAAGTTTCTGGATGCACAATTATAATAATATAAAATATTTTGTTTAAGTCGGTTAAACCGACTCAGTTTGCATATATATACGTGTGTAACCTCAGTAATAAAGAATATGCTTCTGCCTTCTTTTTGTGTCTTTACTGAATACTTTTACTGTTTCTCATTTCTCTCTCTTTGCTTTTGTTCAATTTATTATTGTGTTTGTTTCTCTCACCTCTCTCCTGCTGCCATTACTTTTGCTTATTAAATATCAGCTCAAGTCCCTGGTAAATTCACTTTAAGCCCCTGATGATTATTAATTTTATTATATTCATTTATTTTAATTTTATAACACGTTATCAGCACGATCTTGAACCTGAAGTTCTTGATATTCTGACTTTAACTCTAACTGAGAAGTTTGGCTATGCCAACCCAATATATGTACGGCTCTGCCGACTCAATCAATGTACGGCTTTGCCGACTCAATCAATGTACGGCTCTGCCGACTCAACCAATGTACGGCTCTGCCGACTCAATTATTATTATCATGCATTACAGATCTAACTATTTAATTTTATTTATTTACTTATTGTTACATACTATATGTGCAGCTCTGTTATTATTATTTACTATTTTTATTATGTATTTCATGCACGGCTATGCCGACTCAATATATTATTAATTAATTGATTTGTTATCTCTGTTATATCTTTATATTTTATGTATTTTATTCTCTTAAATTTATAATGTACTAGAACCTGAAGTTCTGGATTTTAATCAATGGAATCTGAAGTTCTAAATATTTATTATTAAAACCTGAAGTTATTATTTTTGACCTGAAGTTCTAAAAATATAAATGAAATTTTTGGCAACCTGAAGTTTCAAATATATCATTTTGATTATATCACTAATTGTAATATTTTACGTATATAGCCATGTCAAATATCGCAAAACCAGAATTTGCTCTACTGGATATATCAGGAAATAATTATCTTTCATGGATCCTTGATGTAGAGCTGTATCTGCAGTTCAAGAGCTTAGCTGATACAATTAGAGATAATAATGAAACATCTCTACAGAATAAAGCAACTGCAATGATCTTTATCCGCCGTCATTTACATGAGAGCCTGAAGACTCAATACCTCACAATTAAAGATCCACTGACTTTGTGGAAAAATTTAAAAGACAGGCATGACCATCAGAAAACCGTCGTCCTCCCCAGAGCCCGGCATGAGTGGAGTAATTTAAGACTCCAAGATTTCAAATCAGTCGCTGATTATAATTCTGCCATGTTTAAGATAACCTCACAGCTGAACTTGTGTGGTGAAATACTGACTGATGCAGATCTGTTGGAAAAGACATATACTACTTTCCATGCATCTGATGTGCTCCTGCAGCAGCAATATAGAGAACGCAGGTTTACAAAATACTCTGAATTAATCTCATGTCTCTTAGTGTCAGAACAAAATAATGAGCTTCTGATGAAAAATCATGAACTTTGCCCTGCTGGCGCAGTTGCACTTCCAGAAGCAAATGCTAGCACAAGTAAAGGTCGTGAACGTGGACGCGAACGTGGTAATCATGGTCGTGGTGGGTATAAATTTTCAAGTAATCGAAACCAGAAAAACATCTCTCAAAAGTGGAATGTTTATAATGCTAAACATAACAAGGGCAAAAATGTAGAGAAACATGTCCCTAAAAATTATGAAGATGTTTGTTTCAGATGTGGTATGTCTGGACACTGGTCTCGTACCTGTCGTATGGCTAAGCATTTGGTTGATCTGTATCAAGCCTCTGTAAAGGGGAAGGAAAAGAAAATTGATACAAATTTTACAGATCAAAGTGATGATCCTGTAGATATCACAAGCCTGGACTTATCGGATTTTCTTGATAATGCGGATGGAAAAGTGGATTACTCAATTGGTGATGGAGATATCCATACCAATTAGAAAGTTGCCTAGTTAATATAGTCATATTAACTTTTGTAATCTTCCAGAAGTAAGATAACTTATTTTGCTTTATATGATGTACTAACATATGGTTTATCTGATGAAAGACGGATATGGATGAATTATCTATTCTCAAAAAGGAAGGTGCAGATATATGTATTGTTGATAGTGCAACAACACATACTATTCTTCAGAATAAGAAATATTTCTCAAATTTGACAGTAGCCAAAGCCAAGGTAAATACTATATCAGGTTCTGCAGATCTGGTTGAAGGTTCTGGAAGAGCCATAATCTTATTGAGAAATGGTACTAAATTATATATAAATGGTGCATTATACTCTAGTAGATCTAGAAGAAATCTACTCAGTTTCAAAGATATACGTAGTAACGGATATCATATTGAAACTACAAATGAGAAGAATGTTGAATATTTATGCATCACTAAAATTATCTCATGCCAGAAGCTAATTGTAGAAAAACTCAGAGCTTTCTCATCTGGGTTGTATTATACAATTATGAGATCAATTGAAACTTATGTAGTTTCAAGCCAGAAGCTATTTAAACCAATAACATTTCGACTTTGGCATGACCGTCTTGGTCATCCAGGATCTACGATGATGCGTAGAATCATTGAAAATTCTCATAGGCACCCATTAAAGAACCTGAAGATTCTATTATCCAATGACAATATATGCACTGTCTGTTCACAAGGAAAATTGGTAATTAAACCATCTATTTCTAAGGTTGGTTTTGAATCTCCATCTTTCCTGCAAAGAATACAAGGAGATATATGTGGACCCATTCATCCACCCAGTGGACCATTCCGTTATTTTATGGTATTAATTGATGCATCAGCAAGGTGGTCACATGTATGTTTATTATCCAGTCGTAACATTGCTTTTGCTAGATTGCTTGCTCAAATCATTAGACTCCGAGCACAATTTCCAGATTATCCAATCAAGAGTATACGACTAGATAATGCTGGTGAGTTTACATCAAAAATATTTGATGATTATTGCACATCAATCGGAATTGATGTTGAACATCCAGTCCCACATGTACATACCCAGAATGGTCTAGCAGAATCATTCATCAAACGTATCCAGGTCCCTATTGCTCCTCCTTAAAGAATCAAAATGGGACCCCAACGTCGTTTGGGAATATATGTTGATTTTAATTCACCTTCAATTATCAGATATCTTGAACCATTGACAGGTGATCTTTTTACTGTCCGTTTTGCAGATTGTTATTTTGACGAGACAACTTTCCCACCATTAGGGGGAGGAAAAATTTCTCCTGAAGAGAAGCATAAGAAAAATGTCACTATTGGAGAGAAAAATGAGATATCATGGAATGAGACAACAATATCTCATTTGGATCCTCGCACTACCCAATGTGAAAGTGAGGTACGAAGAATAGTTAATCTTCAGATGATTGCGAATCAGTTGCCAGATGCATTTACTGATGCTGCTAAAGTGATAAAATCATACATACCAGCTGCCAATACACCAGCTAGAATAATTGTTTCTGTAGAATAATGTAATCAGAACGCAGCAAATGAATCATCTACTGCACGCCAGAAGCGTGGTAGACCAATGGGCTCAAAAGATAGTATTCCCCGAAAACGGAGAATGAAAAATTCTGATTCTTCTGAAAATAATATTCAAGCGACAAAATCTATTATCTCTGAAAGATCAACTCCAGAAGAGTTGCTAATCCCTGAACAGACTGAAACTTCCAAAGAGGTACAAACAATTGATGAGCCACAAAATTCTGAAAATCAAGAAATTTCAATCAATTGTGCCGAAGATATGTGGAATCGTAATGAAATAATCATCGATGATATATTTTCATATACAGTAGCTTTGACAGTTATGAACGATGATAATGAACAACATACTGTTAATGAATGTAGACAAAGACACGATTGGCCTGAATGGAAAAATGCAATTCAAACAGAATTAAGTTCCTTAACCAAACGTAAAGTCTTTGGACCTGTAGTCCAAACGCCTGAAAATATCAAACCTGTTGGATACAAATGGGTATTTGTACGGAAACGTAATGACAAGAATGAAATTGTAAGACATAAAGCAAGGCTTGTTGCACAAGGTTTCTCGCAGAGACCAGAAATTGATTATGATGAGACGTATTCACCAGTGATGGATACAATTACTTTTAGATTCTTGATCAGTTTAGCAGTCTCAGAAGGACTCGAAATGCGGCTTATGGACGTAGTGACAGCATATTTATATGGGTCACTTGATACTAATATCTATATGAAAATTCCTGAAGGATTTAAAATGTCTGAAGCATTTTTCAGGGGGAGTATATTAAATCAATGTGGACATATGTGCACTGCACTCTTTTTCCCTTCGATCAGGTTTTATCCGACTGGGTTTTCCTGACAAGGTTTTTAATGAGGCAGTCATTTTAAGCACATCCAAATATTATTAAATCCAGAAGATTATAATATTTTAGATCCAGCAGATCATAAAATATATTTTGTTTAGATTTTATTGGTAGAAAATTTTAAATATATTATAATTGTATCATCCAAGGGGGAGTGTTATGAAGTTTCTGGATGCACCATTATAATAATATAAAATATTTTGTTTAAGTCGGTTAAACCGACTCAGTTTGCCTATATATACGTGTGTAACCTCAGCAATAAAGAATATGCTTCTGCCTTCTTTTTGTGTCTTTACTGAATACTTTTACTGTTTCTCATTTCTCTCTCTTTGCTTTTGTTCAATTTATTATTGTGTTTGTTTCTCTCGCCTCTCTCCTGCTGCCATTATTTTTGCTTGTCAAATATCAGCTCAAGTCCCTGGTAAATTCTCTTTAAGCCCCTGATTATTATTAATTTTATTATATTCATTTATTTTAATTTTATAACATCGATGACATTTTCTAAACTCATATTAATTTTAGTTTTATTTACTGAAATTTTCTCTTTATTAAAAAACTCAGATGAAGAATTAAAAAACTCAGGGCAAATAGCACAAACTTCCCCAAACATTGGGCATAATTGCGTCATATAAAACTTTGCTCATAATTGCATGGAGTTCCCTTTTTATTAGTTGACTTCTGTTTTAATTGTTAATCAGCTTTAAGCTCGGATCGGCCAAAATATTCCTATTTATTTTGTCTTTTATTTCTATGATCTAAAATTAACATAATATTTATACTAATAATGTTTTTAAAATATGAAAGAAAAATCATCCTTCATCTTCATCTCCTCAATAGATTGTCATCTTAGCCTGCTAACTGAATAAAATATAGAAGTTGTAAAACTATAAGAAGACTATTTGTGGCTAGAGACAAATTTTTTCAGACTTTATCATGTTGCTTTTGTAAGATATATATACGTATAGCACTAAAGTGTTCGTAAGTTTGAAAACTGACTTGTAATTATGAGATAATTGCACAAATAACTATTTTTTTGATGTTGAAGTTGAAAATTAACTATTTTTTTTTTTTAAAAAAAAAATTCTCTTATTTTTACTAATTGTATTTTTATCTAAAAACTGATTTTATTGTAAGATTTTTTTTAAAAAAAAGAAAAAAAGTTAGTGTCAACTTGAACTTAAAAAAAGAATCATTGAAAAAAAAAACCCTCTAATTATTGACATGAGTTATAATAACACCAAAATATTGTTCAACATTTTTTAAAATAAAATTACCCTTCTTCCAGTAAACTTTATGTGTTCAAAAATCACATTTTTAGTTCAAACAAGCTTTAGTAGAGAAAAAGCTTGAGCCAACAAGAGGGTTAACGAGTGAACAAGATGAGTGAGAGATAGTGGATGATGAAGAGTGATTTGATTTGACCAAAGCTCAGAAAGAAAGAAGTGGAACCCTTTTAATCTAACCAAAGCTTGGAGAAGAGAAAAGAGAATAAAGACATTCTATAGATAAAAAGTAAACTTGATAATTCACACTCTTAAGTGTCATTATATAACTTATTTTAATAGTTTAGTTCTATTTTCTAGACTGTTTAGTGTCATTTCACGAGATGATTAGCTTTTGCAATTACTCCCGTTAAATCCTTGCATACAGCAAGAGAATTTGGATTTGAATTGATGCGTGTTGATGATCGGAATTGGTCATCCTTGACGAATTGTATAGGGACCGACCTGCGAGACACTAGCGTAGCTCACGATGTGAGTCGATCTCCCTTTGGTCCTGTTAACGATACGAGCCTGCGAGGCCTGTCAACTCTTTCGATCGACGATGTGAGCTCGCGCATGGTCTATCAACAAGGATCGTGTCTCTGAAGTCAAACCTCTAACCTTTATAGACATTCTTAGGGTAAGACTTCTACCCATCAGGCCAGAATAAGAGTCTTACCTCAGATCCAACCTTAAAGGTTGAGGGTTCGACTTCGGATGCGACCCCTCTGAAGGCCAAAAGGGATCGACTCATATCGCGAGCTGCGCCAATACCTCGTAGGTCTTCCCCCCAAATCGTCTGTGGGTCAACAGCCATATGCTCTCCAGCTGAGCTCTTTCTAGCAAAAGACGCGCGTTTTATGTTGATGATCGGAATTGGTCAACCTTGACAAATTGTATGGGGGCCGACCCGCGAGACACTGGCGCAGCTCACGATGTGAGTTGACCTCCTTTTGGTCCTGTTGACTATATGAGCCTACGGGGCCTCTCAACTCTTTCAGTCGACGATGTGAGCCCGTGTGCGACTTATCAACAAGGGTCGCGTCGCCGGAGTTGAATCTCTAACCTTTATAGGCATTCTTGGGGTAAAACTTCTACCCGAAAGAGTTGACAGATATCGCGGGCTCATATCATCAATAGGGCCAAAGGGAGATCGACTTACATCGCGAGCTGCGCCAATGCCTCGCAGGTCAGCCCCCATACAATTCGTCGAGGTTGATCAATTCTAAACGTCAACAATGCGTGAGGAGAAAATAATTGGATTGAATATCACTTATATAGTGGAAGAATCTTTTACTAACTCGTGTACGAGATTAAAATGTTGAATTTGACAACGAGATCCGTATCTCATAAAATATTATAGTTGATAATTCTGATGGGATGACTTCTTTTCCAACTTCTTTTTAAACAATGCCAACTTACTTATTCAAACAATGCCAACTTCTTTTCCAATTAATTTAATTTATAAGAACGAATCAAAACATCCACCGTCCATTAAAGTTTCAAGCGTCAGATTGGTCCCCAAGTCACTCGTTTTCCTACCACTTTGATTGTGGAAAACTTATTATGATTTGTTCAAGCACAAACGAAGGGTCTAAAATTGCTGTGATGGGAAATAAAAACATCTAAATTAATTGGGTTGGATGTTTTCAAAATCCAGCCATATTTTACTTTTCCATGAGCTTGTATCTAGAAGGTATATTCTATGGCCTAGTTGGTTCTCCATCCGGAAGGCAGGAGGCGGGACGGCGGTAACTCTCCTGGAGAGTCGTCGCGAACTGGCTATAGCCATGAGTAAAAGCGGCCGGGAGAGGAGAGAAAATCTTTCATTGTCGATTCAAACCATTCCGGATTCAGAGTCGACTAGAAACACCGGATTTCTCCTCGCGCGAACTCGGAGCTGCGAACAGAACAGCTGCTGCTTGCTTCCCTGTTTGCCTTCTCTGTTTTTCTGTGTTTTGGTTCGCCAAGCTGCTGCTGCTTTGCTTGTGTTTTTCTTCTCCAAGCTATGTTGGCATAGTGTATTTTTCACTCTAGCACCATGATGTTATGGATTCAAATCGTCGTCTTTCCCAAACCAATAATAATATTTTATATAAAAAAACAAAAACCAAAATAGAAAATGACCAAGCCCACCTAATGTGGGCTACTTTTCAACCAAGTCAATCGGGCTTAATTCTCATTGTTTCCTTCTAATTCAAATCCACTTCTGGTTTAAATAAACAGGTGGCCAAGAATGAATCAAATGAGCATTTTTTTTATAAAACAAAATCAAATGAGAATTTTAATCTTTACAGTTTATTTAACAAACCAAGATAAAAACTAACATCAATCATTCAAATGTGCTGCCATTGGTTCATTAAAATCAAAACCTTTTATTAGCTTTAACCTATCCAGTTTCAAACAAAAACAATATTAAACTATCATTTTATGATAAAAAAAAATAATAATTTGTTTATAAACTAAGAACCCAATTTGATAACATCATAGTAATTCATTTGAAATTCGTGACTAATTGTTATCAAGTCTTCATAATGAATAATTTTTTTCTCTAAGTGTAAGGTTAATTAATTCTATTGTTCTGCAAAGAAGTTTGAGATATATTTAAATAAAAGTTGCTTGATTTGGGAAAAGATTATTAACTAAATCGAAAAGTTAAAAGACACTTAAATAAACAATTCATAACACTATTTCACATGTTTATAAATTAAAGACTGAATTACAATTTAGCTACCTGAATGAAACGCTTTTACAGGCGGAGCAATAGTTTCGATATAATTACAATTTACTCCCATTCCGTTAATAAGTTCCGTTATATATAACCGAAAATAGTATAAAAAGAGCAAAAGACGAAAATACCCTTGATTATTGGAGTTGACCGAATTGACCGTAAAAAATTGAAAAATCTTTAATATTTCTGTGTAATTACTGTTAAAATTTCTGTGCAGTGGTCTGTTGGAATTGTTTTTTTTTTTTAAAATCTGGGTTTCCAGAAACTGGAAACCCAAACTGTAAACCCAGATTCTGGGTTTCTAGAAATGATCCCAAACATCCAAAAAATAGTCTTAAACATCATCAACAATCACCCAACATCATCAATCCACTCCTGGAAAGCCAAAAAATAACCTCAAACATCATCAATTAAACTTAACATAATCAATCTCCTACAAAACCAACATCATCACTGAAATCAACCTCACAATCACCCACAAAACTGTCAATCAAACTGCAGAAAAGAAAAATCAGAAATCAACCTCAACCTCATTATTGAACCCAGATTCTGGGTTCGTCTCACGAACCCAGATCTGGGTTCGTGTTCGCGACGAACCCAGATTCTGGGTTCGCGAGGGTTCGCGGCGAACCTAGATCTGGGTTCGCGACGAACCCAAATCTGGGTTCTTGTTCGCGACGAACCCAGATCTGGGTTCGTAGCGAACACGAACCCAGATTTGGGTTCGTCGCGAACACGAACCCAGATTTGGGTTCGCGGCGAACCCTTGCGAACCCAGGGTTCGCGCGAACCCAGAATCTGGGTTCATTGCGAACACGAACCCAGAATCTAGGTTCGTGGCGAACCCAGATCTGGGTACGAACCCAGATCGGGTTTGAGAAGAAGAAAAAACAGAAGAAGAGAAGAAGCAGAAGCAGAAGAAGAGAAGGAGAAGAAGAGACAGACACGGCGAATGGCTGAGGGGAGAGAGAGAGAGAGTATTTTTAAAGTTTTTAAAATTTATTTTTTTTAAATAATAAAACATTTAAAAGTTTTTATTATTTTTAAATCAATATCTATTTAATATATATATATTTATTTAATTTATTTTAAAAAAAATTTAAAAAAATAAAATTTATATCAAAAAACAATTTTACCCCTCTCCCAGTTAAGTGTAACTGGATTCATTAACGGTAGGAGGTATAAATTGCAATATTATTGAAACATTTGCTCTGCTTGAATAAGCGTTTTAATCAGGGGATTAAATTGTAATTCGCTCTAAATTAAAATACAAAAAGAATCAAGTAAATGGAAGCATCGATCCAGCATGTAACGCCAATGCTGACATGGCGCTGTAACCCCACTGCTGACATGGTGCTGACATGCGAATGAGAAGTTCAACGCTAATAGAGTTTCGCTTGAATAAACAAACCCTACTTCGTCAGAAAAGATTTGCCAATCATATGATTGACTTTGACTCATTAATTCATTGGATTTTTTTATGTACTGCCTTTTTTGTCTCAACGTCTCCTTTGCGAAACACGCTCGCAAATTGCATTATTTGCGAGATTCTTCTACAATCTCTGCGCACGTACTTCCTTCTCTTGCCCAATAATTTTCACACGTATCGAATTTTGCTTTACACGTGTAAAATACAATACGCGGCAAATTCGATCGATTTTTTTGAAACTCAGAGATGGTGGCAGAGAGTCTTCGGTAGCTCAACTGAACACAAATTTTCATCACGTGTACAAAAATATTCTACATTCATCACTAATTGAGTTCATATTATCCTAACGTCTTATTATTAGTTTCTTTTTATCGAAATTAACCTTTTCTTTAACCAAAAAAAAGAAAAAGAAAAAAGAAAAAATTGATATTAATGTAGAAGTTTACTAAGATCAAATATTCATGTAAGAGTAATATTAGGTTTTTCAAATTTTTTTGTTCAAATTTATGTCTGAATGATGTAACATGTGAATTATCAACTAATGATAAAATATGAGATAATATCATAATTAATATGATATTGGTAACTTCTATGTCATATTATTTGGATATGAAATTGAATAAAAAATTATGAAACTTAACATTACTCTTATGTAGAGTTTGAATATTTACTCCAACTATTAAGAAATATGTATTATAAAACTTGAATTGCTTAGCACAAAATTGGAAGGTGAGTTATGAGTGTGTACACTAGACTAACAAGAAGGAATGCACAAAATTAATTAGATTTTATTAATTACCAGGTAGATACACATTTGATTAATTAAACTAGGTCTGGCTATGGTCAACCAAGATAATTTAACCAATTAATGAAGTAAAATATGAGCATGCAGCGGAAAATGTCAACAATGCCAGTTCGTATTTTTCGATTGCGTTTTAGTATTTGTTAATGGTTTTAAAATACGAATATCAGTAACGATAATAAAAGAGTAGTTTTGATGAGGGAAATATTCAAGTCAATAAAACATTTTAAATTTCAAAATTGTTGATGTCTAGATGTTTGGTGAAATTGCATAGAGAGGTTGCAAAGTAGTTGTAGCTTAATTGATTTGTCTATCCTAATTTCTTGACCTTGAGGTACAAAAATATATTTTACTACATATTTATAGTAAAATAATAATAATAATAGCAGTTTTTCCTTATAAACATCATTATTTAATTACCATAATTGCTTAATGGGACGATTGATTATGGTGGGTTGTCTTCCACGTCACTAGCTCATAGCCGAATGATTGTTACTGAAAATGACACTTTTCTGTGTTAATTCAATGTTAGATAGGCTAAGGATACATTAGGAACTATAAAATTTATCATTATATAAATAGTTCGGACATTTGTTTTTATAATCAGAAAATATTTACTTTCACATACATTCAAAAAAATTTCTTCACATAAATTGATACTTACATATGGTAGAATTTGAACAATTATCACAAATATGAACGAGCATCTACATATGAATGAAAACAACACTTGCAACTTCCTTGGAATGACACTGACATTGCTAGTTAATGAATCTATACTCAAAATGTGAGCCTTCCCATATATATATATATATATGTATACGTACATATGAACTTAGAAAGAAATGGAAATCATATGTATTTTAAAGATACATTTTTGGACAAAATTACTTTTACAAAAAAATAATAATGACTTTATTTTCTTTAACCTCTCTAACCATCAGAATCTTTCTTTTCAGTCCTACATCTTTTTTTATGGATTCTTTATACTCTTTAATTCTTCTTCTCTTTCTCATTCTTCTTGTTTTTGTAACACCCTTTCCTCGACTCTCATTGGAATGAAACTCGAGAAGAAGAATGTTACGTTACTTATTAAATTTATTTATTTATTTTTATAAAATCCGGTAAAGTTTCGTTTATTTTTCTGAAAACCCAAAATTTAAAATCCTACATGATAAAGATAACGCTTCTAAAATAATTCTTTCTTAACTTCCGTTCGGATCTCCCGTCTGTTTCCAAATTCACTTTTCCACATAAACATTTATAATAATCATTTTTTTTTTTACGAAAATTCCACATCCATGAAAACTAACACAAAATCAAATCACAAATATCACTCAATTTACAAGATTTCATTTTAATACAAAACCTTACAAACTTTATATAATTTATTTTTTACAAAAATTTACACTTTAGGGAAATACACCATTTCATGATCATTTACTTGAATATATACATATATAATACCAAAAAGGATCATTACCCAAAATGTAAATGGATGTGACTCGTGTGGAATGTTGCAGATCTATCGTCTTCAGTCTTTGTCCACAACGTCCAACTCAACTACCTGCACGTGATAAATCTAACGCGCTAAGTATTTCTACTTAGTGGGTGTACACATAAAAATTGAAAAATATTATGGTTTTCGAAACTGTAACAATATAACATAAAGGAATTTACAATCATCACACTTTCACAATTAAAGTCATAATGGATCAAATAAGCTAAAAATTATACATTTTACTTTCCGAAGTTATTTTTAATACATAATCACGTGATTGCCCCTAATGATTCTTAGAGTCATTTGTAAACTCTGACACGATACCTTAGACCAGAAACCGTTTTTCTCTGGCATCGGATACTCAATGCCTACCTACCGGATCACATTTCATTTAAGTTTGTAAATTTTAGGATCGGACATTCGATGCCTCTCAAGGTCCATATATGAAGATCGATATGCATTCATAACGGTGCAGTACTGTTAATAATCACCCTATTGACATGATAATTACCAATCCCCACATATCGATGTCTAAGTTTACTCGGGCTTTTGATATTTAACAACATTTCAAAGTTTTCAATTCAAACACGATTTTTATCGCGTAAACGCTTGATCACATTTTTGCATCCGCTTTTCGAAATTTTTTGAAGCATCATTTTTTACAATTTCAAATGACTATTTTACACCTAGTTTTAACATAAAAAATTGTCGACGTTGGAAATTAGTCGACTGAGGATTCGTTTTGGGGCTCAAGCTACAGTTTTATGTTGTTCGTTGTAAGATGGTCGTTAAGTAATAAGTAAAGGAGAAGTGGTAAGAGGAGAAGAAGAGAACATCAGAGGATTTTTTAAGTGGTTCGGCCCAAAAAGATGCCTACGTCCATTGTACATACTCTCACTATTTTGGCAGAGTAACAGTACTCAAAATTGTCCTCTTTATAAGAAAATTTTCTCCCTTATTTATAGAAAATGAGAGGTGCTGCAGTTAAAATTATACAGTACAAAGCTATAGTAAACCGAGATTACAATGATGGATTACATTTAATATGTCGGGATTTCATTTAATATTGCTGACAGTGCATTTAATGCGGTCGATACTACATTAAATGCGGCTGAAACTATCAGGTTTGAGCTCTGCTCAAGCGTGATTTTAGGCGACTAACTTGTACGGGTTAGATAAGATTACGGTGATCTTGGTTGTAGCTTTTGATAGAGATAGCGTGCATGACACGTCTTGAGCTGCATCTTGCATGACATCTTTGACTTCTGTTGACTCGCGGTTTGGGAGATATGACGGAGACTGGATGCTTAACGAGCAGGGTACCCCATCGCGCTAGCGAGTAAATAAAGCTCTGGAGTATAGAACGTTCCGAGGGTCGATGATGTATGTCACAACTGAATTTTCCCACAATTAGATAGATTAATAAACAAGCGGATACATGATCATGGTCAGAAACTGTTGAACAGTTGCACGAGCAGATAGAGCGAACAGCTGACCAGATTACAGACGGGCTCGCTTACGAACTAATAAGCGGTTCGAAGAAAAAACTGAATGAGATTACATTCGCGATCAGAATAACGAGTAGATTACCAAGTAGACTATTGGGCTTATCAACAATCAATTGACGACCAGCGGGGAGGCCCCAATTATGACCAGGATGACGAACAGTCAAGCGATCGGATTAGCGATCAGAGGGATGGATAAATTGATGGGTTTTCTGGGTTTTCGGACCATTGAGCCTATACTGTAGATCCTTCTTAACCCAATTAGCCTGATCGCTAAATTATCCATAACAAAAATTAACAAAACCATTTCTCTTATTTTCTAGTATACATTCGGCCAAAGGGGTGTATTTTTCAAACTTTCTTTTCAACTTGATGATCCATTATATAAATCATTTAAGTACCATTCATTCAACACATAAATGAGCATGCAATGACAAAAATACCTCTTGATGCAAATCTAACATGCATTCGGCCAAAGAAGAAAATTTTTAAAACTTCCTCTTTCACTTACTAATTTATCACATAAATCATTCAAATATCATTTAATTAACATATAAATATGTATGAAATGACAAAAATACTCTTTGATAATTCTCTAGTGTGCATTCAGCCTAAACACCCCTATTTTCCAAATTTGATTTCCAAATTAATTTTCACTTCATGCATCATTCAAAAATACATCCAAATAACATATAAACAACATCCAAGTATCATTACCAAATCAATTGAATCAAATTCATCGAATTTTCAAAATTTTCAAACACTAAACCTTACTAAGAAAAATGAATTTTCAAAGTAAGTGTACACTAACCTTTTGGGTACTAGATATAACTTTTTCATACCTTCAAAAATAGCTTACAACTTCTCCTGGCTCTTTTTAGCAAAATCCCCACTTAGTGTTTTCAAGAATGCATTTATTAACATCAAAAATCACATCTACTAACTTAAATGCTAAAATAGCTAGATATGCATGTTTATGAATGCATCTACAAGCTTACTAATCTCCTCCTCACTCTCAAACCAAAAACCCACATCACATACCTTGAATTTATACCTTTCTAGTGACAATCAACTTTGAATCTTGATGGGTTTTAAGGGATCTGATATCTTGGATGGGTATATGAGGCAAGAAATAAGATTAATTGATGATTTGGTGGCTTGAAATGAAAAGAGAATTGAGAGAAAATGAAGAAGAATGGGACGACAAAAAGAAGAGAAAGAATGAAGAGTTTCTCATGCCACTTCACTTTATATACTACTCCTTTTTGCTTTCTAATTTTACCCTTAATAATATCATAAATTCCCATTTTATCCCTTAGTCAGACATGCTAACTTCTCATTGGTTATTTTTGACAACTCATTTTTCCATTAATTCATTTAACTATACACTTGTAAAATTTCAACTAGTTTCCATGACTTTTTAACTTTTATGTTAACAATTTCTTATTGGCCCAAAATTAAATTCTATGCAATGCATTCCACTTGCACTTCTTTTTAATCCAATCATATTCTTTCATCATTCAATTTCTCTCATTTGATCTCTAATTTAATTCCTTATTAGAAAAAATGTCTTCAAAATTATTAAATTTCCTAAATAAATCTCAATATATATCACACTAATTGCATGAAATTCCGATTTAATCCAACTTTTTGCATTCAAATCTTTAATTAAAGAATACTAATCATATGAAAATTAATTTCGGGGCATTACTATAAAAAGGAGCCTTTTTATATAACGACCCATCCTCTCCCCATGCTGGGCCGGGACCTTCCTGGGTGTATGGGCTCACCCATCTTTCGGTCCAGGTACTGTCCCTTAGCCTTTAGGGATTTCATACGCCTCCCACACCCCTCGAACCCATGACCAAGGCCATATAGTCAAATAGGACGCAAGATGTGTACCAATTGAGCTAGGCGTATGAAATCCCTAAAGGCTAAGGGACAGTACCTGGACTGAAGGATGGGTGAGCCCATGCACCCAGGAAAGTCCCGGCTCAACATGGGGAGAGGATGGGTCGTTATAATTACAGTTTTCCTTTCCCTTTTTCTTATATTTTCGTCTCCTCCTCTTTTATTTTTTATCCTTTTTGCTTCTCTTTTCTTTTTCTTCTTTCTCACAAAAAAGACAAACATGCAAATTTGTACATCCTCTTATTGTGCGACAAAATAAAGACCCATGAGTTACAATGGTCTATACTAGTATTAATTACAATTGCAAATATGTAAATATGTAAATTTGCATTTCCAACAAAGAGCTTAATGCTTCTTATTGAAGAAGAAAGAGGAAGAAAAAAAGAGAAGAAAGATGAAGGAAGAAGAAAAAGAAGAAAAACAAGTAAAAAGAGACGAAGAAGAAAAGGAACAGAAGAGTCCGATAAATAAGACAGAAATTTCGTTGGAGAAAATATCAAACATTAAAGAGGATAACAAGAAATAGAAGAGAATAATACATTTATGTTTTCATTTTTTTCCAAAAGGGCAATTTGTTGAAATTAGTGTTCTAAAAATTTGTTAGTTAGGCTGAGTAACCACCGATTAATCAGTGATCTACACCATTTTGATCTGATTAGCCTAAAATTGGGGGCTAAAATCAGGGATTATTCTATTTCTAGTTCTATTTTGCATAGGGAGAGAGAGAAAGAGATAGAGACGAAGACAGTTTAAATGTATTACCAGCTTACATATTGTCAGTTACGGTCATCCTCAATTGCTATTGACTTTTATTGGCCTCAATCTCGACGAATCATTTGGCGTTGACAATTCCACCTCAAAGATAAAAGGGATGATGAGAGTGCTGACAGATTTAGCAAACTTAATGTAGAAGGTAGAGATGTAGAGGCGTTGGTAGTAGGGTTAAGGTAGTCGAAGGAGCTGTCACTAGGGTGAGAGAGGATGCCAATGAGGGGGTAATAGGAGGTCTAGTCGGAGAGAAGGAGAATTGTTGAGTGAGGAGATCTTACGACAGCGCGGTGGAGGGGAAGTTTTTGAAGAGAGATGAGGAGAGTAAGTGGTGTAGGGGTGAGGAAATCTAACTAGGGCTTCTATGATTATATATTTATATATTGGGACAAATTACACAATTCTCTCTCGAGGTTTATAAAATTACACCGACATATTAGTTTAAAGAAATATTAGTTTACGTCCTCCTATTTTAAAAATAATAATTTTTCCCTAAACAGTACTCGTTGATGGCTCGCCAAGAAACTGATTATTCCTTACTCGCTGGGTCACTGGCTAATTAACGATTAATGATTTTTGAAATCATGGTTAAACATGGTTTGAGACATAAATGATCAACATTTTTTTTTCTCGGAACATAAATGATCCATGCAATTATTTTTTAGCCATATCTAGATATTTTGTCCTGTAATATCATATTATTATTTGTGGAAATTGCTCACTCTCTCCCATGCTATAATAAATTATGTTTTGAAAGAAAAATGTTATGTCATTAATGTTAGGAAATTTATTTCCTAAATGATATAGATATTATTTGATAGATAATCAAATTGAAAAATTGTTCTCTAATATCTGCATGTCTTTCCATTAATGTCTCAACGTATTTTCCATTTAATGCTTTTATTTTTTTTTAACTTTTAATTATATTAGAAAATTAGAATTAAATAATAATTAATTTACTGATATGACCGTCTAATACATACTCTGAAAATAAATAATTATGTTGACAATATATATATATTTTTTCTTATTGTCTCAACTTGACATTCGTGACTGACAATCACATTAGAAAGATTTATTTTAACTCAATGCCTATTCACATGCTTTTATTTATTTATTTTTTTACTTTTAATTTATTAAAAAATTAGAATTAAATAATAATTGATTTGTAGACATGACCGTCTAACACATCCTCTGAAAATAGATAATTATGTTGACAATGTCTTTTTTTTTTCCTTGTTATCTCAACTTAACATGAGTGACAATTACATACTTGATCAATGGATTAAAAATTGAATCTTATTGTTTTTAATATTGATGTCGCAACCGCTACTCATGCCCTAGTGGATTTGAATATTAGGTCTCTCCTAAGTGTGAGAAGGTTGAACTATCCTTTTGGTTTGGAAAGGTAAGATTGTCCTGCTCCTGTTGGCAGGTTTTGTTTTTGTTTTTTTCTTGTTTTATTGGAGTGATTGGTTGACGTTTAGTGTTAGTTTTAGTATGGAGTCAAGATTGGCAGAGTTGTCGCTCTCGGCTGATGAAGAAGAGGAGTTGGTTTTGGAGATTGGTGATGGGACTGAACAACGTCTGGGGTATGAGTTGTGCTTGGTGGGCAGATTCTTAACAGACCGAAATATTAATTTTGGGGTAATGAAGAACCGAATGGCAAGTTTGTGGCGTCCTGGGAAGGGTATTTGCATCAAAGAAATCACTAGCCAGTTGTTCCTTTTTCAGTTCTTTCATCTTATTGACATGAAACGTGTATTGGAGGGGGGTCCATGGACATTTGATAACTATCTTCTTCTTACCCATCCGCTCAAAGAAGGAGAGATTCCTGCTCGTGTTCCGCTTTTTTATGCAGATTTTTGGGTGCAGATATATGATTTACCCGTGGGTTTCATGTCGGAGAATATTGGTAAGCAACTTGGGAATTTTATTGGAGAATTTCTGGAATATGACATGAATAACAGCTCTGGGTATTGGAGGAATTATATGCGCGTTAGAGTGAGGGTGGATGTCCGAAAACCTTTGAGGAGATGGAAACGGATTCGACGATCCAATGAGCAATGGTCGGTAGTGAATTTCAAGTATGAGAGGCTTAGTCAATTCTGTTTTATTTGTGGGCTGTTAGGGCATTCGGACAGATTCTGTGAGAAGGTTTTTACGATGCCATCAGAGGAGATCAAGAAGGAGTGGGGTTTGTGGTTGCGAGCTCCGTTCAGGCGTGGTGTTAGTCAGGGCGGAGAAAGGTGGCTGAGGGATGGAGCAACAGAGATGAAATCGGACATGAAAGGAAAGCGGGGTGTAGGGGCGGAAATCGGGGAAAATAATGATGAAGGCGTTAGTTTTGGAGAAAAAACAGGGAAGGCTAGCTATAATAACGGGTGTGATCCGATTTGTAAGGGATTTACGAGTCAGAATCAATCCCCGAAGATGGGAAGTAGTTCAAATAATATTGATATGGCGGGAATGGAGGGGGATAATGTGGGCCGTGGGTCACATGTGGGCCTTGAAGATACTGGGCTGGAATTGGTGGATGACAGAAAACGCAGAAGGGCCGGTTTGGGTAGAGAGTTCCAGATGGAGTTGATGATCGTGGATAACATGCAGGGGGAGCGTCGTGTAGCTACGGGTGTGTCTCCATCAGTGGTCCAAGATTATATGTCAGCGGCAGAACCTGGGTTCCAGGTCTGTCGATCCCCATGAGTTGCATAAGCTGGAACTGCCGAGGTCTGGGCAATTCTCGAGCAGTTCGTGCTCTTCGTGAGATAATAAAATCTCACAAGCCTAAGATTGTTTTCTTGATGGAAACTTTAGTCAATAGTAATAAAATAGAGGAGGTACGGGTTTGTTTAGGCTTTAAAGGTGCGTTTGTAGTTAATAGAGATGGAAGAGGAGGAGGTTTAGCTATGCTTTGGTGTAAGACGGGGATGTGTGATGTTGTTGGTTATTCTCAGAATCATATAGATGTTGTAGTGAATGGGGATAATGGAGAGAAGTGGCGTTTGTCAGGTTTTTATGGGTTGCCTGAGAGACACAAAAGGAAAGAATCTTGGGATTTATTACGTTCACTCAGGTCACTGTCCACATTACCGTGGTGCTGCATGGGAGATTTCAACGACTTGCTTCTCGCTTCGGATAAAAGGGGGAATGTAGAACATCCTGCATGGCTATTCAGAGGGTTTCGTGAAGCTGTTTCTGACTGTGGTTTGTTTGATGTGCCGCTGCATGGTTATAGGTTTACGTGGGAAAGGGGTCGTGGGACGGCTCGCTGGGTGGAGGAGTGTTTGGATAGAGCTTTGGTATCTCATGCGTGGCTGTTGCTGTTCCCAGAGGTTCGGCTTTCAAACTTGATAACTGAGGTATCAGACCATTCCCCTATTTTCTTAGAAACTAATGCTAGGCTGTTGGGTAGGAAGCAAAGTTGTTTTCGTTTTGAGAATAGTTGGTTGAGGGAGGAGGGTTTTGAGGAGTGTGTAAAACAGAGCTGGGCTGGTAGTAATGGCTTAGATGTTGTTACAAGGTTAGAGGTGTGTGTGACCGACATGGATGAGTGGAGGCGTCGGCTTAATAGGAGGTTCAAAAGCGAGATTGAGGCATGCAAGGGGGTCCTGACTAGGCTGCGTGGGAGCTCAGAACCTGGTGACATAGAAGAGTTTAAAAAACAGAAAACTTTGCTTGCACAAATTCTGTTACAGGAAGAGTGTTATTGGAAACAAAGAGCGAAGTCTTTTTGGCTTTTGGAAGGCGATGCAAATACTAAATATTTTCATGCGGTGGCTTCGGCTCGGAAAAGGGGCAATTACATTTCTAGATTACAAGATGACAGTGGGAGATGGGCAACAACTCGTGAGACTATGGCAGATGTGGTAGGTGATTATTTTACAAATATTTTTGCAGCGGCTGACAATAATGATGAGGAGGTTCTTAAATGTGTGAGGCCAAGGGTGTTACCTCATGACAATGCGGGTTTGCTTGCTCCTTTTGTGGTGGATGAATTTCGACGGGCTGTGTTTCAAATGCATCCGGATAAAGCGCCGGGACCAGATGGGCTGAATCATGCATTTTTTCAGAAATTTTGGCCGGTTATTGGTACGGATGTTTTTTGTGCTTGTGTTGATTGGTTAAGGAGAAGGGAATTTCCAATGGGGCTAAATGATACGATTATATTGTTAATTCCTAAATGTGAAAATCCTACTTCTATGAAGGAGTTTCGTCCGATTGCTTTGTGTAATGTGTTGTATAAGATTATTGCTAAGGTGTTGGCCAATCGTCTAAAAGGAATTTTGCCTTCAGTGATTTCTGAGTGTCAATCGGCTTTTATGCCTGGGAGATCCATTCTGGATAATATGTTGGTGGCTTTTGAATTAATTCATTATATGAAGCGGAAAAGTAATGGGCGGAGGGGGAATGTAGCGTTGAAAATCGACATAAGTAAAGCTTATGATAGGGTCTCTTGGTCTTTTTTGAAGAACATGATGATTCACCTGGGTTTTGATACAGTTTGGGTAGAGTGGATAATGTTATGTGTGGGTTCAGTGTCTTATCAAGCTACATTGAATGGGGAGCGTTTGGGAACAATCACGCCTGGAAGGGGGTTGAGACAGGGGGATCCTTTATCACCTTATTTATTTATTATTTGTGCTGAAGGCTTGTCAGCTTTAATTCAGGAAGAGGAGAGGAGAGGCAATATTCATGGATGTAGAATATGTAGAAGGGCTCCGAGTGTGTCGCATTTATTCTTTGCAGATGACAGCTTTTTCTTTTTCAATGCTACTGAGGTTGAGAGTCAAAATGTGAAGAGGGTCTTTCAGGTGTTTGAAGATGCGTCGGGTCAAGCTATTAATTATCAGAAGTCAGGAATCTTTTTTAGCTCAAATGTCAATGCTAGCCTTAAAGCAACTATTTCAAACCACCTAGGGGTTTTTGACAATCTGAATACGGGGCGTTATCTGGGTTTGCCATCTCTTGTTGGTAGACGAAAGAAGACGATCTTTAGTTTTTTGAAAGAAAGACTTTGGAAGAGGGTCCAAGGCTGGCAGGGTAGACTTTTATCTCGTGCAGGAAAAGAGGTGCTTATTAAGTCAGTAGCTCAAGCCATTCCTTCCTACTGTATGAGTTCTTTTTTACTACCAAAGTCGTTATGTGATGAGCTTGAGAAAATGATGAATTCTTTTTGGTGGGGATCGAAGAAGGACGGATCAAAAGGGATTAATTGGATGCGCTGGGGTAGGCTTAGTAGTCGAAAAGAGTGTGGCGGAATGGGATTTCGTGATTTGCATGCTTTTAATCTAGCAATGTTGGGAAAACAAGGTTGGAACTTGGTTTTTCAGCCGAATACTCTGGTTAGTAAACTTATCAAAGCTAAATATTATGCTAGTAGTGATTTTTTGCAGGCTCCGTTGGGCCATTGTCCAAGTTATACTTGGAAGAGTATTTGGAGTTCTCGCTCGTTGTTGGAGGAAGGGTGTAGATGGAAGATTGGAGATGGATCGAATATTAGTGTCTGGAGGGATTATTGGTTGAAGGAGACAAATAATAGGAAAATTGCGACGCCGGTGATTGTAGGCTTGGAGGATCTCAAAGTGTGTGATTTATTAATTCCGGGGTGTCGAAGTTGGGATGTGGAGTTGATAGAGGAGTTATTCAATCCTTGTGATATTTCTGCTATTTTGTCCATTGTTCTATCCGGGAGAGGCATGGTTGATTCCAGAGTATGGCATTATAGCAAAAATGGAATATATTCAGTTAAGTCGGGGTATAGGATAGCGATGAAATTGTTACAAGGGGAGGGCACAGAAAATATGTCTTTCCCATGGGTTAAGCTATGGCGACTAAATTGTCCTCCAAAAATTAAAAATTTTCTTTGGAGGGCTTGTAATGATTGTCTGCCAACACGTATTAGGTTAGTGCGCCGTGGTATACCTGTAGCTGATGAATGTGTTCTATGTGGCGAGGTAGGAGAAACAGTTGATCATGTTTTGTTGCAGTGTTCCTTTGCGAGTCAATGCTGGGTAGCTGTAGGGGAGCAGTCTAATTCTTTTATTACAACTGACTTCAAATCATGGTTTGTTGAAAATGTTATCGGGGCTACAGAAAACAGACAGACAATGATGGGGACAGTAGTTTGGTCTATTTGGAATCAACGAAATGTTCGCCTTTGGCAAGAAAAAGTACAACAACCAGCTCAAGTTATACACACGGGAGTGGAGTATGTAACAGCTTGGCAGGCAGCAAAGCGACATGCAGATGGAATGAAGAAATTGGTTGCTAGGAGTGACCAATCTGCTCGTTGGCAGAGGCCACCCCAAGGGAAGTTGAAATGTAACGTTGATGCGGCAATATTTGTTGAGCGACGAGCAATGGGTATTGGGGCGGTTGTGAGGGATGAAGTTGGAGGTTTTGTGTATGGCATGTCTAGCTTAGTTGAAGGTTTTTTCAGCCCTAAAGAAGCAGAAGCTATTGGTTTGAGAGAGGCTCTTTCATGGATTCGTAGTTGGCAAGGGGTGAATGTAATTGTTGAGTTGGATGCTAAGGTGGTGGTGGATGCTCTTCATTCCACTGACTTGGATGTTACAGAATTTGGGGCTGTTATGGATGAGTGTCGAGGTTTGTGTCAACAATGTGGTGGTGTTTCAGTTTCCTTTGTTAATCGTCAAGCTAATGGAGTTGCCCATATGTTAGCTAGGGAAGCTTTTAAGCATGAAAATCCATCGTTTTGGAATGTTCCTCCTGTGTTTATTGAGGGACATTTAAGATCTGATGTAATTCTTGCTGTTTAATAAAACTATTTTTATTTTCAAAAAAAAAAAAACATGAGTGACAATTACATTGAAAAGATTTATTTTAATTTAATGTTTATTCATCCACAATGACACATAATTTTTTCACAATCTATAAGAGTATTAGAAACGTTCTTTGACAAATAATTGAGATTGATTAATTAATATTCAAAGGAAAGTCCGGAGATCCATATCTTGTGTGATTATTTATTTTTTCTTTCTAATTGATATCTTAATCCAATTTTCTTATTTGACGTTTACTAAATAATTAAAACAATATATGTGCGTATAAATTAGAAATATCTTACACTCCAAGAGAAGAGATCCGGTCTAAAAACTTTCATGTTGACGCAGAGCACGCGGTTTGTTATTTCTTACTGTAAAATTACAATAACACCATTTGACTTTCATCAAATGACGACGTAGCCTGACTATTGACAAATGGCACCTACTCACCTACTCCCTCAATAACAATTTTCCGCTTCAAAAAATGATCACCATATCTTCTAATATTCCTTTCTGTATCATCATACAACTCCATGATTCTGTTTTAGCATCATAATACATAAAAAGCACTAGAAAACATTTATTTGTAATTTATCTATATATAATTTTTTAAAAAAGAAAAATCGGTGAGGTTAGTTCACTAGGATCATGGACGCATGATTCACAGTAAGGTAACCAGTAGACATTGGCATTTGGCAGTGCCAAAAGGTCCTTGACGGTTCAGATTCGTATCCAACTTATATGGTTGAGTCCAGGTTCATATACAAAATTATATATATATATATATTTTTCCCTAATTTGATTGATTTGTCTTGGGAGCAGAATTAAACATGTTCATGAATCATCATTATGAACAAGATGTTGTGATGACCCCTCAACTACCGCCTTGTGGTCCCAATTCTAATATTTGATGCAAAGGTCAACAGCCAGCATGGGAAATTCACGACCATCCGATTCACCACGCCGGAAAATACTCCACAGATCACGCGGCTGTGATCGAATTGCTGTCTTCTCGTCATGCATAGAGGGTAATTATGTCATTCACAGACGACGCATTTTTATTAATTTGCGTGCCAAGCTTCCAGAAGGTTACTTAATATTGCAAGAACACCAACTTTTTTTTTTCGTAGGAAGTTTGAAGACCACATTGGCAATACGACGAAACTGCCCTCGGATTTCCATCTACATTATCTAATATTTAATCTCCTCGTGGAAACTTCATTTTCTGCTCGGCTGGAGTTTTATGGGATTTATTAATATAAATAATGTTCCACTAATTCTTTGTATAATTAACATTGTGGCACAGCTTTGGACCTTTGGGTGTCCTAATATTTAACGTTATAAATTAATCAATGAATTGTTTAATCACATTAATTAGAGATTTCAAACACTAAAGACTAAATAAAACTAATATTCTTGTAAATATTTTTTCTTATGAAGATTTCTTGTAAAAGAATTTGAAAGAAAATGGATAAAATAAATTAACAAGTTTGAATTATAAACTTTGTGAAGATTAATTTATCAGATGGAATTGACACATGCAGAACAAGATAACACAACTGCCTCACATACAACGTTTTAGCTTTTCTGCCTCGAGCAGTAAAAAAGAAAAATGAAAACAGAGCTTTCATTGGAGTTGCAAGGAAAAGTTATAAATTTGAATTATTTTTCAAAACGATAGGGCCGAAAGTCAAGGAGGGTAACTGAGTCATTTTGTCTGGAACCAACATTGTGGACTAAGAACGCATCGCCTACTATTCAAAAAGATATAATAATACCTAAACCAATATAAATAAGATGGAGGAATACCATGTTGTACAGAACCATACAGAGAACACATAGAATACTTCCAAACCCTTTAGAGAGAGAAACAAAGAAAACGAGTTGTTAACCTCTTCTCTCTGGTGTCGGATTACAAAGCAAAGCAGGTGGTGATTTGAATAATTGGTCACAGCTAGCTAAAATCTCTCTCTTTTTCTCTTTTAAAAAGTCCCTCCTAACCATCCTCATTTTGCACCACCCCAACCTAATTCTCTAGCACTCACAACAAACTTTTGACAACAAAAACGAGGATGATCTTTTAGTTACTACTCAAACATATATCTGTTGAGAGGAGAGCAGCACAGTAATCGTCATTTATTTATTCATTCATTAATTTTTCGATTACCATTCAATGGCTGTGAAGAAAACGATGTCGTGGAGATCGATTATGCCGGCATGTTGCAACGCGGTTGAGGAGGAAGAGGAACCTCCATGCAAGCCGAAGAAAGAGGTGACGAAGCAAATTTCGTTTCAGAGGCTTTTACTTCTGGATTTGAGTAACCCCAGCTCGTTAACGCTTTCTGAGGACCTTTCCATATCCCTTGCCGGGTCAAACATTCACGTGTTCACGTTCGCCGAGTTGAAGGTCGTCACACAGAGCTTCTCGTCGAGTAATTTTCTCGGTGAAGGTGGGTTTGGACAGGTGCACAAAGGTTTCATCGATGACAAGCTCAGGCCCGGCTTGAAGGCTCAGCCTGTGGCTGTCAAGAACTTGGACTTGGAAGGTTTGCAAGGACATCGAGAGTGGTTGGTGAGTTTCTTCAATCTAGAAATAAATATATTTATTATTCTATGTAATCATTCTACAACATAATCATTCTTTTCAATGGAATTGGAGCTTCCACTCTGGGTTTTTTTATTGAACTTCTCTTTCTTTTTTTCTTTATCATGATAGACGGAAGTGATTTTTCTTGGACAATTGAGGCATCCACATCTAGTGAAGCTGATTGGATATTGTTGTGAAGAAGAGCGCAGGCTACTGGTATACGAGTATATGCCACGAGGCAGCTTAGAGAATCAGCTTTTTAGAAGTAAGTCATCGCTAGTCTATTAATTGCGAATGCGACCTTTATATATTATTTATAGAAACATTAACGACTTAAATCATTTTTTCTTGATTAAGGAGCAATTAATTAGAGTCTTAACTTATGGAACTATTGGTGCATGTACAGGATATTCCGTATCACTACCATGGTCGGCAAGAATGAAAATTGCTCTTGGAGCTGCCAAGGGTCTTGCTTTCCTCCATGAAGCAGAAAAACCTGTCATTTACAGGGATTTTAAAGCTTCCAACATCTTGTTAGACTCTGTAAGCATTGCTTTCTCAAAACTTGTTTTATTTCACAACATCATTTGGTTATTATTTATCTATTTATTTTTATTATTCTTTTGCTGATGATGAATTTTCAATTTTATCCAACCCAGGATTACACCCCTAAACTCTCTGATTTTGGATTGGCAAAAGACGGTCCAGAGGGAGATGACACCCACGTATCCACAAGAGTTATGGGCACACAAGGCTACGCCGCTCCTGAATACATCATGACAGGTAATTGGCTTTATCTACTTTATTAAGTTAATACGCTTTTGTTTCAAGTATTTGAGCTTTGGATATAGATTTTTCATTTTTAATTGACACAAGTTTATCCTTTTCTTTTTTTTTTTTTTCAGGTCATTTGACGGCAATGAGTGATGTCTACAGTTTTGGAGTAGTGTTATTAGAGCTTTTATCAGGTAGAAGGTCCGTAGACAAAACCCGTACTCAAAGAGAACAGAATCTGGTGGAGTGGGCAAGGCCTATGTTGAATGATTCCCGGAAACTTAGCCGGGTAATGGATCCAAGACTTGAAGGACAATATTCAGAAACTGGTGCCCGAAAGGCGGCTGCATTGGCCTATCTATGCCTTAGCCACAGGCCAAAGCAAAGACCAACAATGAGTACTGTTGTCAAGACCTTGGAGCCTCTCAAGGACTTTGATGACATGCCTATAGGAACCTTTGTTTACACGGTTCCATCTGAAACTAATTTGGTGAAGGAAGATACAAAGGACGACAGCGAATCCAAAAAAGAATCGAAGAAAGACAATAGCAGCCATCGCCAGAGTCACAGTCACAGACACCACCGCAGATCACCAAAATCTCCAACAATCAACCCGGAAAATGTTAGATCAAGTGGGTTGAAGTCTCCTTTGCACCCCAGCTCAAAGGGAGCATAGACTAGTACGTACTACGGTGAATCATATACTGTAAATACACAATTGTTAATTAAGGTTGCAACTTTTGATTGCAATTAATCGATCGTGGCACATATATTAGTTAAGTAATATTCAGGCTCAACTGTATTGCAAACGAGATATGTTTTTTTGTTGAATTAATTCTTTCGAATACAGGACTTTTTTGATTTTTCTAATTGTATGTAATTTATTACAAAGCAAAAGATCTAGACCAATTCAGATAAGGCCAGTCGGGCAAGCACCAACTTGGATTTGCGACCTTCAAATTTGTCAAACTCAAATCCAGCTAAGAAGTTTGAATTTGTACAACGCGGAAATACTATTACTGATTATCTCCCACTAACCCATTTTCTATATACATAATCGTCATATATACCGTAGCAGCCATTGAGTGCAACATTTTTTTTCTTTTTTTTTTTTATGCTCTAAAAGGTTGCACCGATCCCACTTTCCACCTATAACATCAAGTCTTTTGTTTGAGTCACGTGTTACTTCTGTGTTTTTTGTTTTTTTTAATCGAACAGTGGGTCAAGAATTGCATTTACAATATCAGTCATCAAATAACACTCTCTCTCAGCTGGTCATCGGCTCCTCTTGCCTAGCAACAGCTCAGACTTTGGCATAACTTGCTTGCATGTAATAGTAATTAGAATGACATGACTTTAATAATAATCTTTCCAATTAGTCATTCTATCATTCAACAGATACATGTATTGGAGATTCAAATGATGGAGATTCAAATCTAGGTGAGCACCTTGAGGGTTAATCGCTCCTAGTGAATATTAATACTAGTGTGGGTAGTTCTTTCTTCTATTATCGAAATAGTTATTTCGATTGATCTAATAGTATATGATTTTGGTGAGTCCCCACAATTTTCCAACCCGTAAAGTGTCGGTCTTCAAAAAATAAAATAAAAGATCTACTTTCATAGATGGATATAGTGAACATTAATACTCGTATCGATAGCCTTTTCTTTGGTTGTTGGAGTAGCTATTCGTGTCATTCTTTTAATGATATATAATTTCGGTTAATCCTAGCAGTTTTCTAATCGATAAGGGGTCAGCTTCAAAAAAGATAAAATAAAAGACCTACTTTCATGGATGATTCTATTTGGATCGTTCTAATAATATGCAATCTCAATAGATCTTAGTAGTTATAACCGTAAGGTGTACGTCAACTTTCAAAAAAATAAAATAAAAGATTTACTTTCACACATGATTTTATCTTATTTCTAGTATGTTGAGATTTACCCAACAATATATATTTTCACAAGTTATTAGTTAAAAAATTGTCAACATCTGGATTTAGCCGACCAGGTTTTTTAAAGCCCAAACTGTAAGGTGAGTGAAATAACAGAAAAGAAAAAGAGAAGGAAGAGGAAGAAGCACTGTTGCGAGTTTTTTACGTGGTTCGGCCCAAAGAATGACTTACGTCCACGACTGTTCACCAGCTATTTTGGCAGGATGACAATATTTCTACTAAGTGTTTCTCTCCTGTTGTTACAAATGAATTGCATCCCCTATTTATAGAGAATGAGAGGTTACAGTAATGTACAATAAGACAAAGTAAAATCATGATAAATTACATTTTCGAGACTGATAGTTGTCAGATCAACTCTGTCAAAATATGGTTTAGATGCTAAACTCATGTTGGTTTTGTGAGATTTCCTTAAATCATGCTATTAATTCTGAAGGATTAGCATGTACGATACGCTTAGTTAAATTTTATCTGATAGTTCTGACTTAAGTTAACTTGCGATTTGCAAGCTACAGTAGCCGAGAGCTCGTTTCCACCAGTTGGAATGTTCGAAGTCTGATTATGAGTCTGCCTTCATGGATTGAGCATGTGGAGTCTGAAAACCTGAGTTCACGAGCTGATTATTTTGACGAGCTATATATCTGACGAGTTGGACCTTTGACGAGCTGGGTCTTAGCCAACTTAGCAATCTTATTGGAACAGTCTTGAACTTTTATCAGTCTATTTAAATAACTTCAAAATACATATAACAAAAATCAATAAATCTAATTTACCACAACGTCTCTATGCTCATAATTATCCATCAACATATTGAATTATTGTCCGAACAAATTAATTTATAAAATTTGGAAGTGGTTATAATATTAAATGTATAACATCACATATATGTTATATAATTCTCATAATTATATATATATTTGAGAATGTTTAATTGTCATAACCAACCTGTTGACGTGGTAAACCAACCAACCAGATTCTTGAGCCCAATGCCGCACAGATAAGGAGACCTGCAACAGACAAACCCAATAATGGCAAAAAAAGAGGAGAAGAAAGAAAAAGAACACACAATGTTTAAAGTGGTTCGGCCTTTTTAGAAGTGCCTACGTCCATTGTTTCTGTTATTAATGGCAGTCTCTCTTTAAGTGTTTGTTCTCTCTATGTTTCGACAGAATAACAGCACTCTCAATTTCTGGATGCTCAACAATAAATGTCCTCCTCTATTTATAGAGGAGATGAGGCTACAAATGAAATAAACAGACAAAAGAGATTGATCTTATCGTAATTAATGCTGTTGGAGAGCATTTAATGTTTCTGACTTTTGCCAGGTCAACTCTGGCGAGATGTGGGCCGAATGCTAGACCATGCTGTTCTGGTGAGATTTCCCGAATTTACGTTGTCATTAAGTGAAATAATCTTGCTTATCGTGTAAGACACGTCATCTTACTGTCTTGCACTGAAACTGGGCGAACTGGGGTAGAAAACAGACTGAAGCGTCGTCGTGACGATCTTGACTCCGTGCCGGCCTGACGATCTCAACGTCGCAATGGCCGGTATGCGACCTCAACGTCGCTATGAAGGCAATTGGTGCATTTGACCTTGTCTTCGCTAGTCTTCTCACGGGCTCGATTTCGTCGACTACAAGAGCGATCTCGAGAGCTGATGAATAGTGCTTCATACCTGGTCTTGGTAGCTTGGACCACTATCTTGATGGGCCTTTGCCAGCCCATTTGAGGAATCCAAAAATACTCATAACACAACCTAACTTAAAACATCTTAATTTTAATAAATTTTGTGGCATCGTTGATAATTAGGACAAAAAACACCAAACATAAAATAAAATTATACAAGAACACTGTATTAAAATCGTTCTTGATCTTGTATAACGCAAAATACCACTTAAAACTTAAAAGATTAGATCTTTGTTGATCTTCTCTTGAGCAGGAATGTTAAAAATATAATAAGATGTGGACATCAATATCTTAAAACCATTAAAACTAATCTTCTTTTACTTATTAACAGCTATCAACTATATATGTGGTTTATCCCTCCTGACGGATGGAAACTTCTTTCTTGATTGCCCAAACCCATGAATGTTATGTTGGCGTACTCGAAATTAAGAAAGAAAAGTACAAAATTGCGGCTCCCGTATAACTCTGACACGGGTATGTCCCAATCGAATGTGGATCGATTTTTACATTCAGAGTTTCAAACCCACTGCCGGGTGATATTGAATGATTTGATTTTTTTTTTGTTTTTTTAGCCTTATTTATTCAATTTTGATGGCCATAATTGTACTGAAATTAAGTGCGATGTCTCTAATTTGGGTATCATGGATCGTGTTGACAACCTGTGGACCTTGAAAAAAGCAGAACAAAACAATCTTGATTAATGGATCCAAATTTTAGTCAAATAATGATTGGAGTGCATGCATCTAAAATGATGTGTTTATTTTCCAATAATCGGAATGCGTGCATCTAAAATGATGCGCTTAGTTCTCACTGCTGCTTTTTTATTTAAATGGTGGAAAATCAGATACTATATTCATAAAAAATTTACTTATACCTTTTCTTTTAAGATAAAATTAAGGCCTAAATCTTTTATCCGTTAAAAATAACAGAAATGTTCAACTACTTTTACCATAAGTGATGTGCAAACTTGATAATGGGCATATAGCTAGGATTCTTGAAAGCTTAACACAAACTTAATTCGATATAACCTCCTAATTTTATCATCGTATTATATAGTTAAATTTTCAAAAACAAGATGTGAAAAATCAATGTAATATCAATAAGCATCATTTTGATGTAGTAACTGGATTAGTACCGAATAAACTTTAGTATCGAGTAACGACCTTCATGTTAGAGCAATCTCATGTCTATATTGGAAGTTCCAAGTGTTTTAGTCCCGTACTTGCAATATCTAAAGAATGATAATTTGTCTTAATGACGCAATACAGGTATAATCAATATCATCCTCGAGCAAAATTAATCACCACAAAAGCTATTGTTGCAGGCCATCCAAGGCATTATTAGGGGTACTCAATTGCCGTAGACAATATAAATCCATTATTTGCCGAAGAAAATTCTGTTTACAACATCAACAGGCAACGCATATGCTGGATCAATTGCCTTCAATCCTGGATATTCAAGAAGTGAAAGTCCTGCATCAAAAGTAAACATAAGCAACTTTAAGAGTTGATAAATGCATGTCCAATAACCTTTAACACTATAACTGCTCAGCAAACAGTCAAGCTATAGATGTTCGTGCAGAAAGGTTTACTATACAACGGTTGACCGCAGTGCATACCCATCCTAAGAATGCTAGGAATACAGTCACTTAAAAAAAGTTTAAGAACAAAAGGTATTGTATCCATCTTAGAAGGAGAAAAATGAAAAGGTGTAATTAAGAAAACTGTAGTAAGCCTTCTATTTCCTAACCACTGCCAATGTTCCAAGATTTCTAATCTATGTTCTTCTCAGTTCCCTTCTACAGAAGTATTTATGGAAGAATCTCTTAAAAGAGAATGAAATACATTAATGATTTTGCAATTGACAATAAGATTTTCCAGTTGTCCAAGGACTAAAAGCAGAAGATTCCACGACTCTCAAAGACAATGTGACTGAATAGGATTAAGAAAGATTTAAGTAACAAGCAAAACGCTTAAGGTCAAATAAGCTGAAACAGAGCTATTAAATACCTGCTACTCCAAAATATGTATGGAAGACATCCACAGCATCATCGGGTCTGTCTGAAATTCCTCCCTTTTCCAGATCCTGAAATTTTCAAAAGTTAACATTACCATCAGCATAGCCAGGCCCAGACAGGGGGAATGAAATGATCCTCCCTGGCCTATATGTGGCATTGCTCTCCAGAAAGTGAAAAATAAAAATAAAGCTGATGCAAAGTTCACCATAGATTATTAAGAACAAAAATATATAATCTTTCAGCTTCATTTAACCTGACAATCCAAGATGAACTTAACAAGCTTTTCCTTGCTGATCCAATCAACTCTGTCAATCATGATCAGGCTAGAAAGCACCCACCATGAGTAGCAAACCTGGAGTTATTCAACATGATCAAATGAGAGCCTTAATAAATGTTCTAACACAAAAGTTTGTTCAAAAGAAAATACCTACATCAGGAAGTTTCTCAGGGCGGCCGTTTAGACCTCCACATTTGACTTGTCGCTCACATAACCACCAGCCAAGAAGGTCCTTGTCAACATGATGCAGAGCCCCCATGATAGCAAGGGCACCCACACAACAGAAGACTGGAGTGACAGAAAACAGAGAAAATTTTACCACATTTTTTCGAGTTTATAAAAGTTACAGCATTGTAGACAAATTTAAATTTTCAGTTTTGTTGTTGTCTTCGTTATTCAAGAATTAAGCATCCAAATCTATGATCTCTCACTCTTTGAATTATTAAGAATCAGGCTTGATGTTGAAAGTAGCATGGACAAGCTGACTAAATACTAAAAGGTAGTGAAACTTCATAAAACAATTGACAGTTAATGCAACATACTTTGCCCTGCATGAGACTCGCCGCCAGGAGTGCATCCAAATCCACCATCCAGATTTTTGCAACCGACTATGTAGTTCACGGCTTTATCCACATTGATTTTATCTAGCCGATGCAGTATTGAGAGACAGCACACAGCAATATAAGAAAACCTACAAAATGAATTTCATAGAATAGATATATTTCAACAAAAAAGCACCAGTAATGGATGTAACAAAAAGTCTCAGCAATATACCGTGTATCCACTTCACCCCACATGTCCCCAGAAAAAGATCCATCATCATTCTGCAGCCCCGAAATATCTGCTTAAAAATTAGGTGGAACAAAGAGTGCCTTACAATATCTTTTGTTGTCTTTTAATTTAGGAAATATCTCTTTGTAGGAAAAATTAATTACTCGGTCTCCTAAAGCAGTCAATTTGTATTTCACTTTTCTCATCTGCATTTCTACCAAAAACAAAACAATAATAACAGCAGTAACCATTGAGATTTGTAATTGACATGTTAATAAGGGAAAATGTTGCAAGTGCGGGAAAAAAACAAATAATGATTATCTTAGACAACTGTATCTTTAAGAAACAAAGAAATTTGTGCAAGGTAATAAACTTTTAAATGGAAGTCAATAGATCCAACAAATAATGACAATGGAACAAGGATACAGTTTGACACCTTATCTATGTCAAGCACATCTAGCTTATCAAAGAGGGCCAACACTTGCACAGCACTGAGGGTGTACAATATATGTGGATCATGTCCAATATTACCAGCAAACCCACCTACATAACAGAAGTTGCATTATCTATCCATCACTATGATAGAAATCATTTGCATTTGACATCTTAATTGACAATAACAGGAACAATACAGTATTCTGCGGCTTTATAACTCTATTGCTATGAAATACTTAGCATGGATTATCTTCTGCATGCATAATTATTAAAAGTCACATGTAAAAACAATATGAAAAAATTAATAGCGTGCTTCATGATTAATGCATAAGCGGAAATATCATGAGCATTTATAAGATTCTTACATACCTGAGTCGTCTTGGCATTGCATTAACCATGAAATAACTTCTTCTTTATCTACCGCATCAAGCTTTCCCAGAAGATCAAGAGTCGTCAATCCCCAGTATGCCCCATTCATTCTGAGATGGTCCATCACCACAGATTCAAAACTATCCTTTTTCTGTTAAGAAAAAAAAAGAAAAAAGAAAAAAGAAAAACGGAAAGAGAAAAAAAAATGAAATATCTATCAAAATATAAACTATCATAATAATACAAGCCTGCTCAACATTCTCACATAATTGTGAAAATATTTACATAAATGGAAGGGAGTAAAATAAACGTACCTTTTCAACTGATATAATGTATTTTACATGTTTGTCAACCGCCAGCTCCCCCATCTGTCATCAAACTTGAACCCACCTATTTTAAAGATCTTCACAATCATAAAATACTAAGAGAGTAAAATCGTAAGTTCTTTAAGTTTAATTCACTCAAAGGACCAATTCTCTTCATGTAATACGACATCAAACAATTTGATAGAACCCTTTTACTCAGCAGGCATTTTTTCCGATTACATCAACCACTAGAATCTTTCTTGGCTACAGTTCAACTCATAAAGGAAATAATAAAGACTCATGTTCATGTTAAATTATTTCTCTTTAATTACTTCCTCATTATATCTTATAGGAGCTTAAGTGTAGCCATGAAAGATTATAACATTTATATCCCCCTCATCAAGCAACAAAACCGTAATAAAACAAAAAAACAACAGACATTTTGATCAAGCATGAATAAAAGTAATACAAATCAATTGATAATCATGTTATATCCAAAAATACAGCTAAAATCACAAATCAGCAATTCAAGCAAAACCCAATTCGATAATCAAGTCAATTAAAAAGAAAAACATAATCGAATCAACATCAAAATACATAAACATATCTCACGGTGATTTTATCAAACATCTTACATGCATGAGCAATTCATTCCAAATGAAACCCCAATTACTTAAAATATGCGGAGATCAAATGTAAGAAAAGAAAGCTTTGTTTAGAAAAGTAAAATCATAAATTCGATTAATTGAGCAAAAATAACCATAACCAGATAATATGAGAAGACCAACCTTAGAGCGGACTAATTGCAGTGAAGAAAATGACGCTTTGATAGTTGGCTTTCAGGTGAGGTCACCCGTGATCGGAGGTGTAAGGCTGTCAGTCGACGGCTTTTGAACTCGGTCCCAGCAGCAGCTACTTGGGCTTTAACCTTTGTTTTTTTTTTTTGTTTTTGTTTTTTAAATAGTCTTTACGCTTTGTCTCTTCGTTTTGTCTTACTAAAGTTTATCAATTGCAATCGGGTATAAACCCGAATTCTAAAATTTGGATACGGATCCATGTTTCGGGTATCGTTACGGGGCGCCGTGACCTGTGTTAAGTTCACGGTTCCCAACCTTTTTTTTTTTTTCTAGAAGAAAAAATGTGATAAATTATAAATGTGGCTTAAAATCTTGACTTAAAAATATGAATTCATCGTCTATCCATCAATTTCCACTTAATTTTAAGATCGTTATCAATGTTGAATACCTTCATTTTATTTTACTTTTAGATTAAGTAAAAATGAATATTTGATGAATTTTGAAGTCACGTTTCAAATGAAAATGTTAAATTATTCTAGTCCAACCCATTATAAGTATTCAATTTTTTTAAGCTAACATTGAATCGGTTATAATTCTATTCGGACATGTTAAGAGTAAACATTAGTTGAACGAAAGATAACTACTTTCTCTTTAGTTGTTGAATATCGAAATCAAATACTAATTACGCTCATCAAATATTTACTCTATAAATAAGATACAACTACTTCCCTTTAACCAATCAAGATTGAATACTAAAAACTGGTTACATTGCTTGAATATCTACTTATTGTATTGTTTGATTATTTACTCCATAAATGATCAAATGTTACTTACAATATTGCTTGAATATCTACAAATTGTGATACTCGATTATCTATTCTATAAATTGAAGATAATTACTTCCTCTTAAGTTGTTTAAAGATACACTGTCCGAATATCAACTAATTTCACTTCTATAATATTTACTAAATGAATGATAGATAATAATTCATCTGTTAAGATTAAATACTATCAAACAATATTTACACTGCGTGCCTGAATATCTACTAATTGTACTACTAGAATATCTACTTTTCGATTGAGAGAAAATGAATAGTTTCCCCTACTCATAGTTAAGGTTGTATTATTTCAGTTTAATTCAATGAGAGTTAACATCACATTTTCATATTCAGTTCCTCTTTTAAAACTGTCTATGTGAGAGTGTTCGTGTTGATGTGAATTTCATAGCAAGTCTTAAAGTATTTTTCAATTCTGACATGTAGTATCAAGGAACATCGTTAAATTGGAGTGAGTGTGAAAAAAAGTGAGAGTGTGAAAACAAAACAAAGAGATCTAGTGCTAGATTTTAGTCAAAATCGTATAGCCAGAATTAGATGCAAAAGTGTCGAATTTGAGCCAGAAAATTTCGTAGGCAAATTGAACCGGGAAAACCGAGTTCGAGGAAAGAAGCAGTGCAACCACTGTAGGAATTGATGCCATACGCGGTAACCACATGCCGCTGTAGTTATCGCAAGTTGACTTGCACTGCCTGTATCAACGAATGCAAATTTGGCCGATCTAAACAAAGTCCAAAGGGCCATTGGCAAAGAATAAATGAAAACCCACCAAAACATCTAAAATAGACAAAATGTTGCCCCTCAATGTCAACCATTTGATCATCGACACGTTGATCGTCATCATCACCACCAAATTGATCCTTAGGTGTCGTACATCAAAATTCAAGTGATTCAATGAATATCCAACCTACATGGAAAGAGAAACTAATGCCAAAGCCATTCAGTCACCAAGAAGCTTTGCCATCAAATCTACGCCAATCTATCATGATTCCGAGGAAATCAACCACACCAACAAACTCAACTTTTTCAATCTTCTAAATTTGACCCTCGTCAGAGCCCCGATCGACATCGTAGAAGAAGTGTGTGAGATGCATGCGCCAACACCGTGTGTGCGTGGAACAAGCTAGTTTGGATGAAGTCTATGGGGAATTTTGGTTTTTTTCAGCATTTGCGACCAAAGAAGAAAAACTGGTTGGTGAAATAGATTTGGATTTGGATTTTGATACTAACTTTGTTCAATTTTGAAAACTACGTTCACTACAATAACAATATATATATTGTATTGGAAGCATGAAAAAACAAAAATAACAAAATAATACCCGATTTGTAGCAGAAATTGATTTGAATATCTGATTGTTCAACTAGTGGTCGGATTTCAATCATAAAGATGAGAGAAATCTTAATTCACGATGTAAGAGTACTGCTTTTGGTTCTCTATTTTCACTTAAGAAAATTGATATTTTCTGTTTTGCTCACTATGCCCTTTTTGTACATATTTGATGTAGTTTTTTCTTTTCTTTTTCATCTATTTTTTTTAAATGACTCTATCACTGCATTTTATATATAGTAAAACAATCATAGCAGTTGTATTGCAACTGTAAGTAACTACCTTATTAGTTAGTGTTGCAACTGCATTTGCGACCAAAGAAGAAAAACTGGTTGGTGAAATGGATTTGGATTTGGATTTTGATACTAATTTTGTTCAATTTTGAAAACTACATTCACTACAATAACAGTATATACATTGCATCGAAAGCATGAAAATAGTAACAATAAAAACAACAAAATAATATCTGGTTTGCGGCAGAAGTTGATTTGATTATCTAATTGTTCAACTAATGGTCAGATTTCAATCACGAAGAGGGGAGAAATCTCGATTCACGATGTAAGAGTACTGCCTTTGGTTCTTTGTTTTCACTCAAGAAAATTGATATTTTCTGTTTTGCTCACTGTGCCCTTTTTGTACGTATTTGATGCAATTTTTTTTTCCTTTTCATCGGTTTTTTTAAACGACCCCATCACTACATTTTATATATAGTAAAACACTCATAGCAGTTGTACTGCAACTGCAAGTAACTATCTTATTAGTTAGTATTGCAACTGTAAGTAACTGCTTCATTAGTTGCTTGATCCAATTTAGTTTATAACTTGGATGATGGGTTTCGGGTTTGGGTCAACTTGGATGGATTTGACCCAACACCCAATTAACCAACAAATTTAAATTTTGAATTTTTAATGGTGAATATAGTTAGGCCATGAGAGAATGCATGTACAACTTTTACTACTATATCAGGATCTGTGGGACATTGTAGATCAAGGATTTCTGGAGCTAATGGATCAAACCCAACTTACATAGGAGCAAGAAAATAATTTGGAGGGTGTGGACACCAACTAACATCACTTAGTATTGTCCAAACATATCGAACATGCCACCCAACATGCTCTTTCCCATAATGTGAGTTCTAATTAGCACCATATATGCTAATGGTGGATTGTACCACCTAAAACTTCTTGATATGGCTTGAACCTTGATGAAAACCTCATTAGGCTTCCCTACCTATGCCCGCATTTAAGGGTCTAACAACTAAGGTGCAGCTAGCCAGCTACTCCATGGGTTCATTCACTAGAAGACAATACACATAAAATGATCAAACATTAGTGTGATTCCTTTGATTTACTTTAGCTATCATCTTTTGTGGAAAGGGAGAGCCCTACAATTATTTTTACACTTGATTGCATGGATCTCATTTATTCTCAGTTATTGGAGATGGTTTATTTTTTCTCATTTAAATTTTAATTTGATTTAAAATCTAAATCAAGTGTACATCGATTAGTTTATTGTTACTTAAACCTCAAAATAAGTGAAAAAACATCTTAAAAAAGTTGAACTTCCCACTTAATTTATTTCTAATTAACACATTCACACTAATTTCCAAAGATAATCTATCAAAAGTACCCCTTATCTAAAATCTCCAATTTTCCAAGCCACTCAAAGCGTAACCATAAGTAACAATATACAGCATACGAGGCTGAATAGCTATGGTCCCATCCACTAATAAGGAAAACAAAGAAACTCATGCATGAAACTGAAAACTAGCTAGTAAAGATGAAGTGGGAGTCGTGGCTCCATGACAGCGACAATTGGGTACTTTCTTAGTGTTGCCAATCCATAGACTTCATCCATGCTTATGTCTTCAACTTTCATATTCTTTGGCAACGTCCAATTAAACCCATGCAAGAGATTAGCCAAACTAGACCTAATCATCTTCAATCCAAGGCTATAGCCAGGGCACATCCTCCTTCCTGAACCAAATGGCAATAACTCAAAGCTCTGCCCCTTCACATCAATGGCCTTCCCCAGAAACCTCTCGGGACGAAACTCTTCAGGATCGTCCCAAAGTGAAGAGTCTCTGCCAATACTCCAACTGTTTATGAAAACTCTAGTTCCTTTGCAGATGTCATAGCCAGCAACATTGCAATCTTCAAGGGCCAAGTGTGGGGCTAGAAGTACGGCTACTGGGTGTTTCCTCATAGTTTCCTTCATGATAGCGTCTATGTATGGAAGCTGTGGGATGTCGTTCTCTTCAACCCATCTCTCTCTTCCTATAACTCTGTCGAGCTCTTCTGTTGCCTTTTTTATTAGATGTGGTTGTTTCATCAGTTCAGACATTGCCCATTCAACTGTTGTGGCTGAAGTATCCGTGCCTCCAGCAATTAGATCCTGCTTGTCGTCAAACATGTTATGGTTTTGGAATTTTTTGTAATTTAATTTTTTATTTGATTTAAAAAATAATAATTTGAGATTAATAAATCCACTTCCTTTTTGATGGATAGAACTTCATAGAAGTGGAGTAGAGTATGGTAGTTGTGTGATCTTATAATGTGTTTGCTATGTCTGTTTTATGACCTTTTTGGAAACGTTTTCGAAGTATTCTGACGATTTGACAATAACTTGATAAGAGCATATTTAACATAGAAAAAGCTCTTTTATATTTGACATTAATTTAAGAAGAATTTTTTCAATATTAAAAAGCTCTTTTATCTAAACCTAAATTTTGAATTTTTTATAAAAAAAATATTTTAAGTTTTTTTCTTAAAAAAAGAAAAGAAAATACATAATCATTAGTACCGTTTATTATGTTTCATAAATTTTATGATATCTCTATTGAATATAAAATTGTAAGTTATTTTTTATATGCTTTTTTGTTACTTTTTAAACTATATCATTTTAAAAATATACAACTAAACATTATTGAATATTTTATTAAAAGTTTTATTTTGCGAAAGTTCTGCCCCAAAGGTAAGTACTGTAATCGAAAAATAATACTAACACAACCTTTAGTAAGCTCTTCTGTGCACAAAAGTAAATGCCCAAGATGATTAGAAAAGAAAATAATTATTTAATAATAAAGACAAATTATAGTAATTTGAAAAAAAAATCTTAATTTGGAAAACAAAGAAAAGAGGAATAATCCCACAAAACCCCTTATTTTTGACAGATTATACATTTTTTTCTATATAGTTCAGTTTTTATCTATAATACCATCTAACTTTAAATTAAACATCCAAAATATCTCATGGAAACGCATGAAAGAATGATAATACTCCTAATTATAACAGGTTCTATTAGGTTGATATAATTGATTGTCTAACAATAAAGGCAAAAATGAAAATTCAATAAAAATATTAATAAGTAAATAATATTAAAATAATATATTTTATTTAAAAATTAAAATTAAAAATAATATATAAGAATTTTTTTCCTCTCAATTCCTCTCTCTCTTCTTTTTCTCTTTTTCTCTCCATCTCTGATTAGATTTGTATGTGGGTTCGACGATGACAACAACATAGTACAGACCCCAATTCTAAGTCTCTGGCAAGGTCTTCATCATGGAAACCCTTTCCAATAGTAGAGACCCTGTCATCGAGACCTAATTCTAGGTCTTTGATCATGGAGACTTAGAAATGTCTCTACGATCAAACCCCAATTCTAAGTCCCCATCATGAAGACCTAAAATGGTATCCATTATTGGAGGTGGGTCTCCAATGGTGGAGGCCAATGGTATATATATATATATTTTTTCCTATTGATTAGTTTTTTTTATTTTATGATGTTTGATGATTGTGGGAGACTGATAATGAAAAATCTTCCATAACTAAAGAGAGAGAATAAAGAGGGAGAGAGAGGGGATCCAGAAATGTGAGAGATTGAAGATGAGAATGATAAAGTTTATGGTTTAGATGAACGGTGAAGATTCAATTTAGATCTTTATTTTTTGTTTTTTGTATTTTTTAATTTACTATGTCTTTATTTTTTAAAATATTATATCAGAGGTAATTTGGTCTTTTTATCTTCTACATATGTTAGTTCCACTTTTTTGTTAACAGAGTGATAGAATGATATATTTTGGATAAAAATAAAATTATATAAGAAAAAATGGATAATTTATCAAAATTAGATGATTGTTTAGGATTTTCCCGAGAGAAGACAAAAGAAAAAGCCGAAACCTAAGTCGTCATTATCCAATAAAATATTCCTCCCTCATCTCATGAATCATCATGTTAACTTTTTGGATTCTCTTTCAACTTTGACTTACCTGAATCTCATGATTTTTAGTTGATTTACATTCTAAAAGTTCATGGAAGATCAGGAAGTTAGATAGTAAAGATAGATAGATACCTGCGTGAACCCCTTGACACTGTCATAATTGAGATTAACTTCAAGATTAGGATCATCAGCCAGTTGCAACAGTGAATCCACCATGTCTTTTGGCACAAAATCCTTCATTCCATTGATTTTAGCCTTGTGTTCCTCCAAAACGTGGTCATGAAATCGGTCTAACTTCTTTTTCAAGGCCTTCATTCGCTTCACGTACCCTTGTAGGTCCAAGAAATCCAGCCATGGAATCCAATCTCCAATATTAAGCACTCCATTAAGTAAGAACAACTCGTCCAGAATCTCTTGAAATTCCTCAAGAGTCACGATCGAAGATTCGGATTCTGATTCACTGAAGTACTTCTTACCCAGCACAACTCTGCTTATAATGCTGAGTGTAACACGTGAGAGATGTTCTTTAAGCAGAATGGGCTTCCCGGACAAGGCGTAGAGGCGAGAGACAAAAGTACGCATTTCCTCAACACGAATGTACTCGTAAGACTCGAGTCTTTTCGAGCTAAAAAGCTGGGAGAGGTAGATTTTACGGCCTTGACGCCAATACGGTCCGTATGGTGCCCATGTTATGTTCAAATAATTATAAGTTGTGTACTTGCCTGCAGCGGTTTGGGGCCTGGAGGCAAAGATATGATCATGTGTTTTGAGAAAATGCTTTGCCATCTCTGCGGAGGAGGCAACCACAACAGGGAAAGAGCCAAACCTGAGTCGCATTATGGGTCCATATTTTTGGGCTAGTTTGTGAAGAGATTGGTGAGGGAGTGGTCCGATGAGGTTGAGGTTGCCAATAACAGGCCATGGTTTAGGACCTGGTGGAAATTTGAGTGGGTGGCGCTGTAGCCAGGAAGCTGAAATTGTTGAAGTTGAAATTGTTTTCAGGATGGCTAGAGCAGCCAGCGATGACAGAGCTAGAAGAACCAATGATAAAGCCTCCATTGATAAGTTTTTAGCGGTGGTTACACTTTGGGGTGGTTATTTATTTATAGTTAAATTTTGCCACACGGTCCCTCTAGTGCTGATAACGTAAAACACATTTTGTCCTTTTTAAACATAAGCCTGTTTACTTATCCACGCAGCAATTGGTTATGCATTTGTATCGTCTGTAGAGAAAGCGGACGTTCCGTTACCGTTAAAGTTTAGCTTGGTCCACGTTGAAAGTTCAAACGCAATATCAAGTTAAACAAACACATAACCGCGTTGTATCGTTTTCAGAGAAAGTGGGTGTTGTGTTACACGTTGATTCAGTATTAGAATGCAATCAGCCGAATTCTGTTTGATCCAGTTTAAAGAGCTCTAATTATGATAAAACGATAAATATGAAAGCTTCTTGGGACGGGAAATGGACCTGTTCTGTTTCGGCTTGGGCCTCGAGAGTTTCTTGTATCTAATGATTTTCTCCTCTTCTGCTCGTAGTTTTATCTCCGATTTAGAGTTTTTCCATGTAAATTCCATGTTATTGTTTTATTTTTATTGTCTATCACATTGGTTTTTTATTTCATTAAACTTATTTATCAATAACAATTCTTGAATATCTTTTAATAACAATTCTTAGATATTATTTAATAATCACTCTTATAATTAATTCAAGTGTTGTCATTGATATATAAGATTACCTAATCACAGTAGTCTTTGATTATCCAAGAATTGTTATGAATGAGTAAGTTTACCAAATCAGTAAAGTAGTCAAACACTTAGTTTAATTAAATTAATAAAATTTAACCAAATTAAGTAAAGTTAGATTGGTTTGCGTCTAGCTTATTGATTTTAATTGAGCCCAAAAACTAATTTTGGTTTATGAAAAAAATTACTGAGTTATTTCTTTTTTCCATGGAAAAATCATTTAAATTAAAATAACCACAAAGTTAAAACAAAAGAAAAACTTATTATAGGTTAAAAATCATGGTAATACTTATTAATATAATACACAACAAATAAAACTTTACAAAACTCTTCAAATTTAATAGGCATATAAAGTTGGAATTTTTCAAGAAGTAAAAGAATCACTACAACAAAACAGGTCATCTATACCGGAGTATCCATACCGGTCATTAAAGGCCCGGTATTGATAACATTTTTAATTTTTTAAAAAATAATAAACTGAATTATCCATACCGGGCATTAAAAGCCCGGTATGGATAATATCTTTTTATTATTAAAAAAATAGGTAAATCAATTATCCATACCGGGCATTCATGGCCCGGTATGGATAATATTTATTTTATTTTTAAAAAAATTAAATTTAATTATTCATACCGAACACTAATGGTCTGGTATGGATAATCAAGTTTTTTAATTTAAAAATATTAATTATTCCAATTATTGTCCGGTATGGATAATATATTTGTAAAATAAAATATTTTATTATTCATACCCGACCCATGGCCCGGTATGAATAACCTTTTGATTTATTGGTTATCTATATCGAGCTTTGAAAGCCCGGTATGGATGATAATTTTTATTTTTTTAAGAAATATGGTTTTAGTATCCATACCGGACCCATAATAGGTCTGGTATGGATAAGAGTATATAAAAAGAAAAAATAAAAAACCCTGCCCCATTTTTTTCGTTCACTGTCTCTCACTTCAACACTTTCTCATCCTCTCTCTCTCACAGATTAGCCCAAGTGTCGTCCAAACCCTAGTCTCCATGGCGTCGTCGTTCTTGCACGTCGTCGGACCTCCACCGCCAGTCGTCGTTCTTCTTCTTCTCTTTTTCTTCTTCTTTTCGCTGCGTGTCTATTCTTCTTCGACGATCTGCTGCCTTCAGCTGCCGTGTCGTTCATCTTCGTCGTCGTCACTCATTTGTCGCGCCGTTCATCTGCGCCGTCGCCACTCATCTGCCGCGCCGTTCATCTGCATCGTTCATCTACGCCATCGCCACTCATCTGCCTCGCCATTCACCTGCGTCGTCGCCACTCATCAGTCGTGCCGTTCATCTGCGCCGTCCACTTTTCTTCACCGATCTACTGCCTTCTTCTTGTTCCCTCCACGTTTTTACTATTAACGCCTTCTTCGTTTTGCTTCCCTTCATCCATTGTTTCTAATGGTGTTGCTGGTTTTTTTTTGTTGTTTCTTCAACTGTTTTTAAATGGTGTTGCAGGTTTCTCATGGAACAGGGGATGCTCTATATGCACTGAGAAGAGCTGTTAATGGTCTTGCAGGTTTTTGTTGCTTCACTAGATGTTAAATGTGATGTTTTTGTAATGTGGAATCATGAGTAAATTATAAATGCAATGTGTTTTTTGTGATTGGATTATAAAGTTTGGTTTTTAATTAAGGGGATGATTTATTTGAGTGAATTGAAGGATATGTATGGATTTTGAGTGTGTGTAGGTTGCCAAGAGATTAGAGAACATGTCCAAGTATTTCAAGCGATTGGGTGGTTTGGGTTTTGTGGGCAGCTAGTGTGCACTGTGATTAGAGAACACGTCAAAGTATTTCACATCATCTTTGTTCGTTGCCATTAAAAAGCTCAACGGAGACTGCTTGCAGGTATCACTTGTACTTCATATTCTTATTATGGTAGGTGAGTTGTTGTTTGGTGGTGCAATTGGTGAATACTTTATGTTTCCAATGTTGTGTTGTTTGTTTGGAAATATTCTGAAGTAGGCTTCTATAATCTATTTGAGAAATGATGTTTTATTTATTCCTAATAAAAGATTTGATGGAAACCATATTTTAGGTTTTGATGTCGATCTAAGTTTATTGTATTTGTGATGTCCCTTACTCCATGCCCTTTTTTTCCCCATATTTAACTGCTTGGAAGCACTAGAGTTTGTCCTATTTATTGTAGATTAATCAGAATTGATCCAAATGCTATTTGCAAAGGCCATGGAGGTTGGTGACCCTATATTGAATAAAATTTGCGAAGGATGTGTGTTGTAGGTGAGGTCTGTTGAGTTCAATTTATAGTTACTGCAATTGAAGATTTCGATTCTCATGTGTTGTCACAATTTATAGAAACCTGAAGAACACTTGAAGCTTGTGTATTTTGGCAGTTTGAGAATATAATCAAAGGCCATTTATTGTCATGTACAACTGATATATGTAATCTTGTGAAATATGCTACATTTCTTCATTATTAGTTTTTAATTATAATGTATTTGCACCAGGACTTGCCTCTACAAAATGTTAGTGTTTGTTGTTAACATACTCTCTCTTATAAAAGCCATTTTTTATTATAAATTGAGATTAAAATCTAAACAATGTAAAAGTGTAATCATAAGCATTTTTTCTTAGAAGAGTAGATGAATTTAAAATTTAGTAAATTTATAGTGTAAAATTTATATGGGATCCCAAGTTATTATATTTATGTTGTTAATAATATTTTCAAGTGATTATATATAAATGATTTTTTTTTTTTATGCATATTGTAATATTATTTTTATTTTAATATAAAATTATATGTATTTTCTAAAAAAAATGTGTATACTTTTTTTAATATAAAAATAAATATTCATATCGGGCATACCAGTTATCCATACCGGGCTGCCCGGTATGGATAATCATATCAACGGGTCGACCCATTTCTGATATGGTTATCCATACCGGGTATAGCCCGGTATGGATACTTTTATCAACTATACCGACTCTATCCACACTAAACACTCCGCCCGATATGGATGAGCTATTTTGTTGTAGTGAATATACGATGCAAATTAATAGTAGAATTCACAAACTAATTTGGATCCTCTTTTAACCTAAGTTTTATTTAAATTTATCTAATCTTATGACACATGTCTACGATGATTTATAGTCAACCCAGTTCTTCAAGTCCAATACCTACAAATCATTGAAAACAAAACAAACAATAATAAAAGAGACAGAGGAAGAACAAGATACACAATAGTTTTTTACATGGTTCGACCATGACAATGTCTATGTCCACGACTGTCACCCTCTAATTTGACAGAATAACAGCATATATTTTTTTGTGTCTGTCTTACAATGAATTTGCATCCCTCTTTATAGCGAGGAGTGATACAATTTGAGTTAATTTGAATTACATATAGATAAAACAAAAAATATTTACATTAATTATAATTCCAAAATAATCTCCATCGAATCAGCAGCTGATCCCGAGAATTTCGAAATTTGATTTGCCTCAAACTAGGAAAGTTGACTTCTTCCCAAATTAAACTGTTTCACGCTTCTAGAATGTCAATTAGATCGATCCTAGCGAGCTCACAAGCTAGAAAGACAATCTAGTGAGCTAATATGTTATCCAACGAGCTGAGAGAGAGTTTCAAAATACAACACGCTCTAAATAACGACCCAATTACCGGGCTTATGAGGCTTCTGACCATTGGGCTCATCCCTTGGGCTTTTAGCAGTCCATTTATTCAGGTTGCAAAAATATTCATAACAACACATAAGCACTACGATCGATAAATGGTTGGAATATGATTTTTTTTTTTTAATTTTTATCTTTTTAAATGATCAATCACATACTTTAAAAAAAAAAAATTAAAAATAGATTACAAGAAAATCTAAATTCCAAAAAAATAAAAATAAAAATAAAGCCAATTGGGATATGATTTTATTAAAAATAAGTAATGAATGACATATAACTAGTTTCAATTGCATCAGCTTCATTGTAAATGCGAACTGATACCCAGCCGATGATGATCGGTTTGCCCACCAAACAAACCAATATATTTATTTTTGTTGCCACATATTATGTGACAGAACCAACCCATAAATTTGGGATTGGGTTACGCAAGTTGGTTTGTTTAATCGGTTTATTGCACGTCCCCATCTGAAAGTGTTACGGTGACTGAAATTATCAATTAACCTTAAATTAGGGACGCTATTTGGAGGTGAATTCATTTTGTTCGACTTTGAAGCACACCATGTTTGACCAATGAAACTTGCATGAAATTGGACGGTGGAAAGAATGGCACATGTTAAGGGTTGGCCAACACAAGCTGATCTCCATTTATAAAACAAAGCAATTCTAATTGAGCAAAGTGTCAGGTGCCAATCAGGAGTGAGTATTTGTGAGTTTTTCATCTAGACACTTGTCTGGGGGAAATGGGGTTTTGGGTTTAATTGCAGAGTTTTCACTCAAATATTTGAAAACTTTATTTCATTAATAGAAATTATTTTCCCATCTCCGTCCGCGGATATCGGTTTCAAAACTGAACCACGTAAATTTTATATTCATCATCTTTCTCAATTATTACTTCTCTACTACGTTTGAATTAATCACCATAAATTTGTTACTATTCAACCGGCTTCTGTACAACAAAAAGTGTCTGTATTAATTTTTACCGAGTGTTTATGAAAGTATTCTCATGGTACCAATGAGTTGTATTGCTTAGAATAACTCTTGTGAACAACACACCAAAAACAACATAACATACATAGATAGTCTGCTCTTACGATAAGTTCCTATGATTAACTGGATTAAGATCACCTGCTCATCTCATTTTTGCTTAGCTTTAGAGGATGAAATGATATGTGGCAAGGAATCAAATGATTGAATACGATTAATTATGTAAGGATAGTAAGGACAAACTTGTCATTTCAATTATTAGAAAAATCAAAATAAAAAAAAGAGGAAAAAAAAATAAAAATCTCACTCTTACACTGGCTCTTCATGTTCTTTCCTTCCTTATTATCTCCGTTGCTCATGTCTTCTTCGGCAGGCGACTTTTCCGGTGAGGTCTAGATTGTGTATCGCTGGCTAGCATACCTTATTGGATATCACCACTAGAATGCCAAGAAAAAAAAATATTTTTCTCACTATATTAGAAAGAAAATATCAAATCTCAAACCTTACTTGTGCTTCTAATAATAATGTAGAAAAGAATAGCTAGAACCTTTGATAATTTATTAATCTAATAAAAATATTTTTTATTTTAAATATTATAAAGTAATTGGAAGTCTATTGCATCAATAATTAAAGGTAAAGGTTTATCAGTACTTTATTTAGATTAAATATAATGTACGACTGACAAATTTACTCCTACACCAAGAGACATGCATACTATCAAAATAAGGAGAGAAACTTCATACTTATGCTTAAGGGTGGACAAAGTAACTGAAACCAAACCGAAAAAATTGGTTTTTAACTTGTATTCAGTTCGGTTCGGTTTTTTATGTTAAAAGTTAAATTTTTCGATTTTGGATTGAAAAAATCGACTCGTACCCAAACTGAAATTAAAAAAATTAGGGTACAAAAGGCTCACAATTAAAAAAAAAAAAGAAAATGACCTAACCCGAAAATCAAATCGATCTTATCTAAGTCAATTCAATTTGATTCAATTTTGTTCAAAACCAAACTAAACTAAATTGTGCCGGCCCCTACATACGCTAGTAAACGCACATGCATGGTAGACTCAAATATGAAGCAAAAGTGCATTAAGCAATCAGGCTAAGCCTTGGAAAAGCTTCTCTAAATATAGTTTTTAATGGCAGATCTTTTGAAAGTTGAGCATTTACAAATAGAATTTTTGAAGTTGAACTTTTACAAATAGAGTTTTTGGAGAAAAAAATATTGTTGACCGTTCAATTATTAATTAAAAAAGTTTTTTCCGATCATGTTAATATTGAATAAATGTTGTGTGGTTGTAAGTATAGCTGACTAGATAACCAACCATACTTCTCAATAACTAGGTAACACAAAAGATACTAATTTAAAAAATTTAATAATATTTTAATTTAAAAAATAATCAGAAAAATTCAAAATTTAAATTTCTCTCAAAAGATGTTAAATAGATCTTAATTGTTCAAAAGCTTACCAAAACTGACAACTAGGTAACACAAAACAATTTGAAAATAGATTTTAAGATTGAAAAAATTCTTTAAGCCTTTAAGAAATTCTTCCAAACATATGCCAAAATAATTACTGAGTAGAGATCTTTAAAATGTAAGATATATTACTAGATGCTAAAGATACTAATTAAAGTTAATGTAGGTCGACCTTTCCTCTCTTAATATATAAAATATAGTAAATTACTAATTAACTACCCACTTTAAATTTATTTACTGACGGAAACAACTTTATACATTTATTACAAAATACTCACCTAGGGTTAACCAAGTCTGTTAGTTTTGACGGCAAATAATGTTATAGTGTTAAAAAGATGAAAATATCCCTAACTGACTATGTTGACTTATTTGACCAAAAATGCCCAACTTCAATCCATAGTCTTCTTCACCGATTCATCCTCAAAAAATCACCAAAAGTCATCAGTTAAACATAATCATCAACCCAAACAATCATCAATCCAACAACAAAAAAAATTAAAAAATAAAATATGAGAATGAACCCAGATTTTTGGGTTACTGAGAACCCAAAGATCTGGGTTCACGAAAACCCAAATTATGGGTTCTAACGAACCCAGATCTTTGGGTTCTTAGGAACCAGACCTGGGTTCGTGAGAACCCAGATCGGGGTTCTCAGGAGAACTCAGAATTTAGGTTCTTAGGGGAACCCAGATTCTGGGTTCTCCTAAGAACCAAATTTGAATCCAGATCTGGGTTCGCGAGAACCTAGATTTTGGATTCTCCTGAGAACCCCGATCTAGGTCTCACGAATCCAGATTTCTGAGTTCTCACGAATCTAGATCTGGGTTCTTAGGAGAACCTAGATCGGGGTTCTCAAGAGAACCCATGAGAAAGAAGAAGAAGTGGGTTCACTCCGAGGAAGAAGAAGAAGAAATGGAAGAAGCAAAGAAGAACAATGAGAGGAAGAAGAGAAGAGGGGAAGAGGAAGAAGAAGCGAAAGAGAAAGAATGAGAGGAAGAGGCAGAATGGTAAGAGAGAGAAGGGATAAAAAATTTAAGATATGGTTGAAAGATAAAAATATCATTGGATATATTGATATTGACTAACTGTTGATTAATCAGAACTAACTTTAGCTAATTAAATTATAATAAAACTATAAAATTAATCCGTAAATATGTTTGAATTAAATAACTAATTTGTAATTTACTTTATATAAAATATAATACACCAATGTTATCTTAAAATTTAATAATCCGCCGTACAAAGTTGAAGATTTACTCCAGGATTTTATGGTTTAAAATAAATCCTTTGAGAGAAAAAGTTGACGTTAGCCCAATATATCATTTTATTATTATTAATTTTTTTTTGAAAGCCCCGCATAACGCCGTGAAAATCATTATTTCTCTCTCTAAATCATAATTGTTTATAATATTATTAAAAAGAAAAACCCCATTTGGAAGTGCTACAGTTGATTAATGCTTGCTGATAATTTCATCTCGCGTTGTTACTGTTTGTGATAATTAATCAGCAGTCACATCAACATAAATAATTAAAAATTAAAAAACAAAAAATGAAGTTCACGACTTCACGTGCTTCCCCAAACTTTTTTTCTCTTTTTTGGGTAAAACAAGTTCTGACATAAATTGAAATCAAGCAAGGTTTTTACCTCCTAGACACCATTTGAAAAACAAATCCCATACAAGGAAATAACTCATATATAGATACAAAAAAAGTTCATATAAAATGAAAAAATAATTCATATATTTTTATATAGTGTGAGACTTATTTTTTTGGGATAAATATAAAAATAGTATATTATATTAATGACTCAATATTTATATCATTTTTTAAAAAATACAATAATTGAATCATAAATCATATGTAAAAATATCAAAATATTCTTACGATAAATGTAACAATTGAGTCATTTTTTAAAAAATGTAGTCATCTCACCAGTTTTATTAAAGATATTTATGTAAAAAAAAAAAACTTGAAGCTCAATTGTTAACTTTATTAAAATTGAATAAAATTATCAATTCAATAATTAAAAATGTTATTTGGTGACATTTTCTCTACCTTTTTCTAATATGAATAAAACTTGCGCATTCAAGATATAAGGGTTAATGATCTTACTCGAAATTTTGTTTGTAGGTTTGATCTGTTTTACTTTTCTTCTTTCATTCTATATAAATAAGAGGAAACCAAACTTAAATAATTGATTCCATTATTGATATACGTGACAAGATAAATGTTGCAAGATTTGGCACATTTATATATTGAATAAGGTTAGAATTTTAAAATATTTTATTTAAATTCATACAAAATAACATGACATATAAATTATTAGAATATTATAAATAATAAAATATAATATTTTATATATAATATTATTTAAATTTAAATTTAAATAAAATATTTTTAAAAAATTAACATTATTTTTTGATTATATGAATAATATTACTCACATAATTACTAAGTAATATTTGAAAAGTTTAGCGCTGCCTTCGGTTGAGTAGATAATATGAATTTTGGTCACCTAAGTGGCACAAACACAGTGGCCTACATGTAATGCTCGTACATCTTTTCACGGTGTCCGCTTCATGCTACGACAGAATAGGGCCTGTCTTTTCTTACCGACAGTCTTAATGTGTCAGAAGTTCCAAACGAAGGACGACAATATGGGGACATTTCAACCGATTGGCCACTGGATCATGTCGCATCGAACTTATAGTCATGTCTTGTTCATAAAGTATTTCTTACACGAGAAAAACATTAACTTTTTTCAAGAAGAAAATAAGATACATTGCAGCTACTCTCGTGATCTCATTACTTACTGCTCTCGAGTAATGTTTTATGTAGACATTCTCAAGTAATATTTTATGTAGACATGATCATGGTTCGATTCGATTCGATTCGTCCGATTTAAATTCAATCGGATCAATAAAATCGGAATTATAACAAAGGTTTCGATTCCAGTTCTTTTATTAATGGAATCAGAATCGTCGGTTCAAAGAACCGGCGGAACCGGAATCGCTTTGAACCAATGGTTCCGGTTCTAACCAAAAAAAAAAAAAATTAAAACTGTACGGTCATTTTTTTTTTTAATATTTCACCCCCTCCCCTTAATTTCTCTTTTAACCCCTTCCTTTCCTCTATAAATACCTTTTTCATTCTTAATTTTTTCTTACATTTATCTCCCTCAATCTCAACTCTCTTTTTCTCAATTAATCTCAACTCTCTCTCAATTTTAACTCTTAGTTTCAATATTCTTTTAACTCTCAATCTTAATTTCCTTTAATTTTTTTTTAATTATATCTATAAATTATAATTTTCAATTTATTATTTGAAGTTTCAAATTCTTAATTTATTATTTTTAAATTTCAAAATCTTATTTTATTATTTTTAAATTTTAAATTGTCAATTTATAATATTTATAAATTTCAAAATTTTTATTTATAAAAAAAGTTTCGGAAGTGAAACCGAAATCGTTATAGAATCGGAACCGGAACCGGAACCGGAATCGTTTTATCTAGGTTAAGGTTCCGGTTCTAACTTTTTCAGAACCGGAACCGTCGGTTTGGAACCGGAACCGAAATCGAACCTAATCGTGATCATGTATAGTTTTATGTAACACCTTTCCTCCCGATTTCTTATTAGAACGAGATTCAAGATGAAAGACGTTATAATTTCAAACTAAAATTTATTTATTTTAAAAATTTATTAAAACAAATAAAGTCACCACTAATAAAAATTTGATTTTAAATTCTTACGATATTGAAAAATTTTAATATCATTTTTCGTTATAATTTTTTTTTTTTAAAATCCGACAGAGTTTCCCCTATTTTTCTAAAATTCCAAATTTTAAAACCTGCAGGAAAAATTACAACATTTTTAAATATTCATTTTTCTCACTCCAATTTAGACCTCCCATCCGATTCTTAAACCACTTCAACACACAAATATAATAATAATAAACTTTTATTTAATATTTAAAGTCTACTACCATAAAACTTTACACTACATATTTATTCAATAATATACATAACTTACAAACATTTTAAAATTTTAATACAAATTGTACTTTATAGAATTTTAAATTTAGAAACTTACACACATACATGATAGTGCCCATGCATATATATACACATGATATATAATGATTATTATCCAAAAATTTATATTGAATATAACTCATAAAAAATCTATAGGGACTTCGTTTTCATCTCGGCGACAAACCTAACTCAACTACCTGCACGCAGTAAATCCAACGCGCTAAATATTTCTACCTAGTGTGTGTACACTTAATTTAAATGTCATAAAACTTTATTTTTTTATAATATAATTTTATATTTTTCAACATTTTTGGAAGTTCTGAAATATAATAAAATAAAATTTTCACCATATTTTAACTTTTCTCAAAACACAAGTCATAAAGTGCATAAAAATCATGTTTCAAGTATGATTTTACAAAAATTCAAATTTTTCAGTTTCAAATAATCATTATATAACACACTAATATTTATCAACTGATAAATAGATATGAACATAAAATTACTTTTGACGACATTTTGAAATGATTTTCACCAAATATTTTTCGTTATTAAAATTCACAATTAAATTAATTTACTAATAAATACACATATAAGATATATACAATTTATTATTAGGCATATCAATTTCATTTATAAAAATTTTATTACACATCGCTATAAAAACACTTTACTATTAATTATATATATCAAATACATAATAATCATTTTTCATCTATTTACAAATAATTTCATATATACAACACATAAAATTTGGTATTAAACGTATCAATCCGATTTTTAAAATTTTCATAACAAATTCTAACGAAGACACTTTATTAAAAGTTTCAAATATCAAAATAATATACTTAAAATACATACTATTTATTATTAAACATATCAATTCAATTTATAAAAAATTTATTATAATTTCCGATAAAAGTATATTACTAATAATTATACTTATCAAATACATAATAATCATTGTTCATATATATATATCCAATATTTTCTTAAACAACATAACACGATTTCGTTTAAAAAATACTAATAATTCTCGAAATACCAGTTACAAATTAATATTTCACAAATTTTCAAATTTTTATCAATTTTGCTAATTATCCAATTTACTACCAATTTCAAGTGCAAAACATATAAAATTATGTATATCCATTTATAATTCACATAATTTTTCAATTAATATTTTTAACGTCATTCTTAAACTTTTGTTTAAAAGTTACTAATCGATCACTTCATCAACAATTACACAAACAAAATACATAAATCATTCATTTCCAATTTTAACCATATTAGTTTCACTAATTATTTTAACCATATTAGTTTCACTAATCAGTTTTAGATGGATAGATGATATAAAAGCAAGATGATTTGATGATTTGGAAGCTTGAAAAGAGAAAGAAAATCAAGAGAAAAAGGAGAAGAAATGGACAACAATGGAGGAAGTAGAAGATTAGCTCGACTAAGGAAGAAGAAAATGAAAAAATCTCATGTCACTTTTCTATATATGCTCACCATCTTTCATTATTTTCAAATTGACCTTAAAGCTTTTTATTTTTTCATTTAAGCCCTTATCACACATGCTAACATCCTAATGAATGATTTTGACACCTCATATTTTCACTTAATCTTTCAAACTTATCCATAAACTTATCTTTATCTAAAGATAAAATAATTTATTTCGCTTTCTATTAAAAATTTTGAAAATTCTTTATTGGATCAAAATTAATCTCACGCGAGGTGATCCAATTACACTCACTTTATTTTTCAATCCTAAGCTTCCATTCTTCGACTTATTTCATTTAAAACCGAATTTAATTCTTTACGTGAAAAAACGTTTCCGAAAATATTAAATTTCACCTCTTAACGATCGAAATATATATAATTTCGTACTAATTCGCTCAATTTCGAATTTAATCTCACATATTAATTTAATTATTAAATCAACGAATACTAATTATAAGAAAATAAATATCGAGACATTATATTTCAAAACTCATAACTGGCTACTCAACTGGCGATCCCGCGAGCAGCGAATAATCAGTTACTTGACGAGTAATCGGTGAGTATTCGAAAAGCATTATTTGGGGAGAAAATTATAATTTTTTAAAACTTAAAGCATAAGTTGGCATTTATTTAAACGTCAAGGGCAATTTGATATTTTGATCATTAAATTTTATTAAACCTCAGTGATGTTTGTGTAATATACCATACTATATATATGTTTTTCCACACCAACCCTATTAGTTCTCTTCTTCTCACTCTCAAATCGTCACTTTCATCCCTCTCTCTCACTACTATTCTCTCTCCCCCTTGAAACCTCACTTAACCACCATTTTAAACACCCCAAACCACCGATCTTACAACCTCCACCACCATCACCATCGATCTTACAACCTCCACCATTGTTACCATCTTGTCTCTCTGGTTCGATCTTCATCCTTCTTCGCTGTCGTCGCCACAAGACAAGTGGTTAATTGTGTTTTTGAATTAAATTTATATTTCTTCTACTCTTTGCCTAGTTGTGAGTCAATTTTGGTAGAGGGATTAATGTTAGAAAATTCTTGTTTGGGTTTGGGTTTGGGTTCAAGTGGTTTAGTTGAGGGAAACATGGTGGTGAGATATATATATTTTTTAAGCATAGTGGTTTGGGCGAGTCATGACTGCCGATTAAGGGGTTATCGGATCAGCTCCCAATCGATCCACGATTTTCCCCCGATAATTCGATCGAGTTTTTAAACAATGCTCTAAGGTATCAATATAATTGTACCAACTTTTCAATATAATAATTGACCAATTATCATCAATAAATGATCAATTATAGGTTGACTAAATAATTATTAGTTATATAATATACATTAGAATTTAACTTAGATAACTTTATTCATCTCAATTAATGAAGTTAAAAAATCTAAATTTTAATTAAAAAGGAAATTTTCTCTAAAAAATATTTTAAAAAAATACAGTCCAGATTACGCTCTAAAAGCATATTTGATTTGCTCTGAAGGAAGCACCGGAGCGACACCTACTATTCCTCGATTTGGTTTTTTTGACATGTAAAGGATCAATGACGGGTCCAAAAATCTATGTGAGGGGGATACTAATTGTGAGTTAATTATGCACTAGCTCTATTTCTCTTAGTGAGAAAAGTTCAAATTTCATATTACTAAACAATAAATAAAATCTTAATTTAGAGATACGTCTTCTTTATGATGGTAGTTACTATTCAAATTGCAAATAAATGTATGTAATCAAGCTACATATATTTATTGTTAAAGTTACTAATCAAACTACATTTATATTCTTTTATTTAATAAATGTATATGATTTATAATAAAATAAAGTAAAATAAAAATAAAAACAATTATAATTCATATGAGCATTTTTATTTATGAATTTTATCATATAGAATAGTTTATAGAAAAGAAAAATAAGTCATACCAATAATCGTGAGTAAACCATAACTTATTAAGATTAAATAACACAGTATATTTTATTCTCCAATTCATGTAAACATGATATAGTTTGTTATAAAAAAAAAGGGATTTGAAATGAATATAATAATTTGTTAAGTCAAAATATTTCAAATTTGAATATCAATTTGTAATAATGGGGACAAAAAAAAAAGAGGGAGAGAAAAAAAAAATAAGGGACAAAGCAACTATTATGAATGAATAAAAAAAAATTAAAACATAAAAACAAATTAAAAAACCACATTAACGAGGCAAAAGGGGATTAAACCATGGATCCCCTAAAAAGTAAGGCAAGCACAACCATTAAAGTCATTATGTGTCTATGCTTGATTTTTGCATTTTGTTTATATAATATACTAAATGGCTAAAAAAAGGAAAAAAAAGAAAAAACTTGTATATAGGGCTAGGAATTGAACCAATGTGACATTGGGAGAGAGAGCCAAGCACGAGCGTAACCATCAACACCAATCCATGGATGTGAAAAAATATGGCATTGGAATTATTTAATTAATTTTTAAAAAATTCCAGGGGCAAACACGTGTCCCCTTTAACCCAATGATGGGTCCGCCCTTGTGAGAGATCAAATCGACGACCACCATAACATATGAAGTCCTTCATTGGCAATCATGAGCCAAAACAAACTTATAGAGCCAAGCCAAAACTTTAAAACTAATTTTCTTCATCCAAGGACAAGAGAATCTCATAAATGAAGATAACACAACCCTTATCCATCTTTTTCTCTCTTAAAATTTTTCAAATACTTTCTTTTTTATATCAAGTTTCAAAAGAGCAAATTGTGCGAAATCCTCATGAGGTAAAATTTTTTATAGATAAAAACGAAGTTTGATTTTTGTAACAGGTTACCTCTAACTTAACGGTTAAAGGGTATTAAGTCTCACGATCAACTTTGGTTTAAAAAGCGAAGATGAAAATACCCATAATTTTAAAATTAATTTTCTCTTAAAATTTAAAATAATAAAAATTAATTTAATAAAAAAATAAATTAAAAAATTAGTAATTATCTACCGTACATCTTAAAAGATAAAAGTCATAGTTAACTTCTTCTTCTTCTTAAATGTCATGGTCAAGTGTCAACTTCATCATCATTTTCTTCTTCTCCTTTCTCATCCCTATCATCAACAACACCTAAATGTCATAAAAAAACTCACCGCCATTATTAATGCCAATCTCCTTCTTTTCCCATTCTATCTCTATTTATCATTTGAAATTTTTATTTTCTTTATTTGGGTTCATTGACCCAAATGAAAGTTCATCTTCATCTAGGTCAACCTCGATGAAAAACATGTATTAAAAAAATAAAAAATTTCAACAAACCCAAGTGCCACCTGGGTTCTTTTGAAGCTAATATTGGTATTCTTCATTTAGGTTCAGTGAACCAACTTTTGAGTATTTTTTTCGTTTTCACCAGAAGATTAGTTATGTGATGGTTTTGATTAGGATGATCAATGAAGAATGAAGAAGAATGCGAAGGCATCAAGAGAGAAGATTTTTCATTATTGTTGATAAAGAATAAGACAATGGAGAGATTGGTTGTGTGATGGTTTTAATCAAAATGATTGATTGTGTGATGATGAAGAATGAAGAAGAAACACAGAGGTGTTCGAAAGAGTTTTTTTTTTTTTTTTATGAAGAATGAGACAATAGAGATTCAATCTCTAAATTGTATCTTCACCATGGATTCCATCATCTTTGATGAATAGTAAAAATTCAATTTGAAGATTGGATCTCCATTTATTTATTAGTTTAATTTTATTTATTTATTATTTTTTCATTTTAATAATTTTTTAAAATTATTTTAAATTTAATCTTTACAATCCATCTTAGAGATGGTCAACAGAAATTAAAGATTTTTATATTTACTTTTTTCAAAAATATTTATTTTTTTTCTTAATATTTTTTATTGTTTTTTTCTTAATTTCCCCTACAAATGGACCAAACTGCCCTTTATAGTACTGATAGAGATTACTGTTGACTGTTCAGTTGAAGGTAACCTATTATAAAAACCAAACTTGGTTTCCGTTTGTCAAAAGCCTTACATCAAAGGGGTTTAGCATAATTTACTCTTTAAAAAAAAAACGAAAAACATTAGAGCAGATAAATATGGATCCATCTTTGATAAAGACTATCTTGATCAAAGATGGAGCAGCATCCATCTCTCATGGAGCTTATTTCTATCAGAGATAGACATCCTCCATCTCTCATGGAGAGCACTCACTAATGCGAAGGCTGAGGCAATGGCAGGGACATAGTGATAAGGACATCAATCCACAGTATGCCCCATTCATTCCGAGATTGTCCATCACCACAGATTCAAAACTATCATTTTTCTGTTAAAAAAAAAAAAAAAACAATCAAAATATAAATAATACATAATCATACAAGCCTGGTCAACAATCTCACATAAATGTGAAAATATTTACATAAACGCAAAGGACTAAAATAAAACGAACCTTTTCAACCGATATAATGTATTTTACATGTTTGTCAACTGCTAGCTCCCTTATTTGTCATCAAAATTGAACCCAACTATTTTTAAAGATCTTTACAATCTTAGAATACTAAGAGAGCAAATTCGTAAGTTCCTTTAAGTTTAATTCACTAGAAAGACCAATTCTTCATGTGATATGACACCAAACAATTTGATACAACCTTTTTAATGAGCAGGGATTGTTTACAATTATATCAACCACTAGAATCTTTCTTGGCTACACTTCAACTCATAAAGGAAATAATAGAGACTCATGTTCATGTTAAAGTATTCCTCTTTAATAACTGCCTCATAATATCTAATCGGAGCTTAATTCCATGTTTGTTTGTCAGGATGGGATTGGGTTTGAACAAATTTTCTATCCAAACCTATGTTTAGTCCATACAAGTTATCTTCATTAAATTATCCCACCATTTATTTTATCTCACTAAAATGGGTTAATTGAAACTCATTGACAATGTGGGTTAATTTTATTCGACCGTCTGCTTTCTCTTCTCTTTGGCTAATTCTCCTTTAGTTTTGTTGTCACCGCCATTCACTTCTCCCTTGTCCTCACCCCAATTCATGTCAGTACTGATCATCCTTCTCTCTCTCTTCTTCGTTCTTCTATCCTTTCTTCGATCGAATAGCTTGTCTTTCACCGTCCGTCGATTCTCTAACCAAGAACTCACATACAAGGCTGATATCTGCATCGTCTCTGCCACTGTTCTAAGGCACTGGGGCACGACGTCATTTCCACCGTATCCCTTAGCTAGAAATGGCATAGGTTTTGGATGGGTTGGTGATGAGAGAGGGAGAAGGGTGGTGGTGGAGGAGTTGGAAACGATGGAGGTGGAGGAAAGAGAAATATATATATATATATATATATATATGAACATTTTCATTTAAGCTTTTGAAAAATTTCATTTGAATCTTATCCTATCCTAGTGTCATCCAACATGAGTTTACATTTAAATTAATCTAATCATATTCAATCCAATCCAATTTCATGTAAATAATCCAATTTTATCTCATATAACAAATGTGGCCTTAGTGTAGCTATGAAAGATTAAAATTTTCTAATAAAAACATCTATATCCCCCCGCATCAAGCAACAAAACCGTAGTAAAACAAAAAAATAAAAGATTTAAAAAAGATAGGGTCTACAGATATTTTGATTAAGCATAAATAAAACTAATACAAATCAATTGATAATCATGTTATATCAAAAAATACAGCTAAAATCACAAATTAGTAATTCAAGCAAAACCCAATTCGAGACACAAATCAATTAAAAAGAAAAACATAATCAACTCAATATCAAAATACAGAAACATATCTCACGATCATGTTATCAAACATCTTACATGCATAAGCAATTCATTCCAAATAAAACCTTAATTACTAAAAATGAGAGGAGATCAAATAAAAGATAGCCTTGTTTAGAGAAGTAATATCATGAATTCGATTAATTGAGCAAAAATAATCATACCTAGATAATATGAGAAGACCAACCTTAGAGCGGACTAATTTGTAGAGAAGAAAATGATGCTTGCGTAGTTGGCTTTTGGGTTAGTTCGCCCGTGATCGGAGCTATAAGGCTATCAGTCGACGGCTTTTGAAATTAGTCCTAGCAATAGCTACTTAGGCATTAAGCTTTGTTTTACTGAAGTTTATCTATTGCATTCAGGTATAAATATACCCGAATTGTAAAATTTAGATACGGACTCTTGTTCCGAGTATTGTTACGAAACTTGCCACAAGGCACCATGACCTATGTTAAGTTCACGGTGTCCAACCATTCCATCCGTTTGCACCCAACTCTAGGGTTATTATCAATTTTGAACATGTGTACTGTTTTTTACTTTTGGATTTAGCGAAAATGAATATTAGATGGACGTTGGAGTCCCATGAAAATATTAAATTATTCTAGTCCAATTCATTATAAGTATTCATTTTTCAAAACTAACACCAAATAGGTTATAATTCTATCAAGAAATGTTAAGAGTAAATATTAGTTATATGACCTAAATATTTACTCAAATAAACGAAAGACAACTACTTTTTCTTTACCTGTCAAAAGTCAAAATCAAATATTTAGGTTTCGTTTAGTATAGTTTCTGTAAGTAAATTTTGTAGAAATAGATATTTTAGAAAAAAAATTATTGGTTGTTTAGTTATCAATTAAAAAACCTCTTTTAAATTATAGATGGTTCGGTTAAATTATTTTTAAAGTACTTTTAGATTATTAATTTACCAAAAATGATATAAGAGAAAGAGGAATAATATATTCATTCTAGAAATGTAATTATTTCAATCTCAATCATAAAAAATTAATCAATCATAGTAGGAATAAAAATTTTATTGCTCTGTGTCAATTTTTCACTCTTGGTTTAATTAGCCTCAAAAAATAAAATGGTCGTATTTATCTACTTTTTTTTTATCCATTTCATTGTTTCATAAAGTTCATATGTATTCATTTAAGACATGTTGGTTGATTTTGTTCCTCTATTTTTTTTTTCAAACAAAATAAAAAGATTTTGTTTCTTTTTTTTCCCCCCACCTGTATCAATTGCAGTGTATATATACATATATGAACCAATAAAAAGAAAATTGCATTATCAGCCAAAACCAATTGAGAAAAAAAAAAACATAAAATATGAAAAACTTACTAATTAAAGAAGAGATCTTAGATGTTTATATGTGATGAAAAGTAAATGAAAGTGGATGAAAATGGAGGCTATGTGTTTATATTTATATAAAAAAAAAAAAGTATAATAAGGTTATAAGAGTATAGAGATATTAATAAAATAAAATAGGGATAGATTAGATAATTTAATCATTTAAAAAAAGCTTAAAAAAATCTACTTGAAAAAGCTCAAAATTTGATATTCTCCAAGTAGATTTTTTTTTTTTTAGCTTTTTTAATTTCTTAAAAGCTCTATTTGGATGTCAACCAAACAATCTAAAAAAAACTTAAGTAGAATTTTTAGTATTAAAAAAATATTTTTAACCAATAGATAATTAAGTTGTACTAAACGTGCACTAATTGTACTACTCAAATATCTACTCTATAAATAGTTTACAATTACTTCCCTTTAACCCGTCAAGATCAAACACTAATAAATAGTTACATTTCTCAAATATCTACTAATTGTATTGCTTGATTATTTACTCCAAAAAAATCAATCACCAATTATGTTGTCCAAATATCTATTGCTGAGTTGAGGGCCACCTCCTATGATTGTCGGGAGTTGGCTGAGAAATCTCTTGTTTGAGTAATTGATAACTGTCGACGTTGGGAATTAGCCGATCGAGATTCGTTTTTGGGTCCAAGTTACAGTTTCATGTTGTTCATTGTAAGATGGTCGTTAAGTGAAGTGATGAGTAAAGGAAGAGTGGTCAGAGGAGAAGAAGAGAACACCAAAGGATTTTTTAAGTGATTCGACTTAAAAAGATGCCTACGTCCACTGTACACTCTCACACTATTTTGACAGAGTAACAACACTCAAGATTCGTCCCTCTTACAAGGAAATTTCCTCCTCTATTTATAAAGAATGGGAGGTGCTTCAGTTAAAATTCTACAGTACAAAGTTACAGTAAACCGAGATTACAATGATGAATTACATTTAATGTGCCGGAATTTCATTTGATGTGGCTGACAGTGCATTTCATAAGGTCGAAACTACATTAAATGCGGCTGAAACTGTCAGGTTTGAGCTCTGCGCAAGCGTGATTTCAGGTGACTAACCTGTATTGGTTAAGTTAGGTCACCGTGATCTTGGTTGTAGCTTCTTATAGAGATGGCGTGCATGACACATCTTAAGATGCATCTTGCATGGCATCTTTGACTTCTGTTGACTCGCGGTTTGGGAGATATGGCGGAGACTGGATGCTCAACGAGCAGGGTACCCCATCGCGCTAGCGAGTAAATAATGCTCTGGAGTATAGGACGTTCCGAGGGTCGGTGATGCAGGTCACAATTGAATTCTCCTACAACCAGATAGATTAATAAGCGAGCACCCTCATAAACGAGTAGATACATGATCATGGTCAGAAACTGTTGAACGGTTGCGCGAGCAGATAGAGCGAACAGCTGATCAGATTACAGATGGGCTCGCTTACGAACTAATAAGCAGTCCGAAGAGAAAATTGGATGAGATTACATCCACGATTAGAATAACGAGCAGATTACCAAGCAGACTATCGGGCTTATCGACGATCAGATTGACAACCAGCAGGGAGACCCCAATTACGACCAGGATGGCGAATAGCCAAGCGATCGAATTAGCGATCAGGCACGCGATAAGAGGGATGGATAGATTGCTGGGTTTTTTGGGTTTTCGGACCATTGAGCCCATACTATAGATCCTTCTCGACCCAATTAACCTGATTGCTAAATTACCCATAACAATAACTAACCATCTTGTGATCTTATGAGGAACTAACAATTAATTTACTTACATTAACAACCAGAGGTTTGTTAATTTAAGCTGAATGCAAATCTCACATTAATGGTCATTTCCAAACAAACTTCTACAACGTGCAAATTTTTGAAATATATCTTGTTACATTATGTTGCGGCTGGCTTCTAATCTGAAATGTAAAAGTAGTTCCTTTTTTATATAAATACATTGCAATATATAGCAACTATTTTAGTTAAAACTCAAAAGGTACGTACACGCGGCCACCGGCCCAACCAAATATAGTAAGTTTAGCATGTAAATTAATTAATAGAATTATCCAATAAGATTGCTAACATGAATTTCTAAGTCATTTTCTGGTAAATTATAAGACAAAATAAACTGCATTATAATTCTCCTTGGAAGTTGCTTGGTACTTGCCACGAAACCACGACCAAATTTCTATAATCATATAGAAGACCAGAAATGAATTCAGCATTAATAGGAAAAATATTCTCAAATGTGATTAAAGGAGTGTGTGCGTGCGCGTGTGTATGTATATATGATCAAGTAATCAACGAACCAGATAGAGTAATAGCCTTTCTCTGATCAAGTAATCAACAAACCAGATAGAGTAATAGCCTTTCTCTGACATTTTTGCAGTTCTAGTTCTCCAAGTTCTTGGTTGGATATTGAAAGGGAAAGATGCCGAGGGACAAAAGCATAGACAAACCAATCAAAGGAGGTAAACGTCCTCGCCCGAGAAAAGACAACGGCAACGACCAAAATTGGGTGATTGGTCTTTGTTTCTTCTTTGCTTGTGTAATCTCCTTGGCTTTGACTTTTCTCTTCCTCTGCATCTCTTTGGAGTACTTTCTTTTTCGAATGCAATGACTATGTGTGATGTGTGATGTGATACAAGGGCGGATCTAGTTCCATCCATCTTAGTGACTGCTAGGTTTTAGAGATGGACGTTGTTGATCATGTTGCGTGTAATAAAAGGGTGGATGGAACTGGATCCACCTTAGCAGCTATACTAGGTTGTTTTGTTCATCCTTCTGTTTCTTTACCTAACTCTTTCTACATATATAGCATCTATGCTTTGTTTTTTTGGTATCTGTGTTTCATGCGTTTATTCTCTCAAATAATTAGATGTGTATCTTTTAAGATGAAGCCCACTACAAATCTCTCAACTTTGAAATTGGTAGTTTAAAATAGAATAAAAAAAAAAGTCTGTGTCTTAATTTTGGTGGGATGCATGTTAGATTGGTGTCCCACTTCTGTGGAATTTGTAATTAAACGGAGAGCGTGAACTAGGGAAAGGATCTCTCGACTTCGAATATTATGTGCATGGCAGGAGGAATTTCATTGTTCTTTGAAGACTTTAGAATTCAATGAGAGAATCATATAAGTGATAATACTCATATGTATTAACATTATGCATTTCAAGTTTTTTGATAATTGAAATAAACAGATAGTAATGATAATAATTTTGATAAGAAAAATACAATGCAATAAGTTAAAAATAATACATACAGAGAGAAACTACTTTTAAGATATCAGTTATGATATTGGAACAAATCATTATTAAATTAAATGAGTCATGCCTACCATCAAACCATATTGACAATGGTTTAACCAATATGACTTTTAAACTAATAAAAATATCAAAATTTGAATGTCTACACCATGAACTGCCAATGAGTAATGATATCCAAAATTCCAAGGTCTTATATGGTTTATTGAAGTCCTTCAAAATTGTTTCCAAAATTACATATCATATATGTCTTATTTTCGGGTTGATATGAATCTATGACATAGAAATTTCAAAATGAGATAGAAGGAATAAAAATGGAAAATAATAGGGAGAAGAATGGCAAGATATATAGAAGAAGCCAAGAAGAGGCAGTACTAGGCTCCCCTACTGATTCTGATCCAATAATTTCCCGCAATTTCTAACAAATTTTGGCACCCCCAGTAAACAACTAAGCTCTTTTATTATTAATTATATTTTCACTGTTAAATGAATGTATAATTTGTTATTAATTATTATAATAACACAGTACAAATTGACAAGTTTCAAAAATAATAAAAGAAAACAAGAAAATAACACCTTCCGATATGGGCCAACCAACCCTACTAATGGAAGCCCAAAGCCCAAAGTGAATAATAAAAGAAAAGAAGAAGTAAAAGTAAAATATGGGCCAACCAAGCCTACTGATGCAAGCCCAAAGCCCTCAAAGGCCGACTATTACTAGTGGACGGCTCGGGATTTTGCAATAGGTTGCCATTCGCTTGTTTAGTCTGTCGAGATCAAAGCAAGCGTTTGTTTTCCGATCAAAGTCGTTCGACAAAACGATGGCCACTTTGGACTCCGACGTGCCTATGGTTCCAGTCGGCGAGGCATCAAGCAGCGCCGGTCCTTCCTGTTCTTCCAAGAAGCCCAAACGTTTTGAGATCAAAAAGTGGAGTGCTGTCGCACTCTGGGCGTGGGGTATTTCTTTTCATAACCCTAACCCTAATTTTTTTTAAAAAAAAAACTTTTCGTCTATTAATGTGGAAATTCAGTGATTGATGTCCGTTTGATTCACTGTTGCAGATATTGTTGTCGATAATTGTGCTATTTGTAGGAACCATATCATGGATCTTTGTGAGTTATCTATCTTGCCTTATTATTATTGTTATTGTTGTTTGTTTTGTTTGATTTTATGTGCTTTTTTTTGTTATCTGATTTTGTGTTTCGGTTTGGGTGGTCAGGCATCGAGTGTCAGGCAAACCAGGCTAGCGCCACCAGCGAGGAGTGCACTGTAGCTTGGGGTATTTTTTTTCTTATTTTTATAGCAAAAAACTTTAATTTGGATTATAAACGCTGTTGTTGGGGTGTGTGTTTTATTATTTTGGCTCTAGATGAAAATGTTAATGATTCATTCTAATATTGCGATAAATGTAAACATGTAATTGTATTCGACTCAACTAGAATTTTGTAACGGTGGAAAGTAGAACCATGGTAAGTATTATATATGGAGGACAATGATTTTGCTTTTACAAGTCCTGAATGAAATTGCATAACTGTTTAGGTCTGTAGTTATGTTTAGATGGAGAGTTAGTTCATATGCAAATATCTGTGTATAATTGGTTTATTTCCTAACTTTTTAGACAAGATGGAAGGAATATAAGTAAACGTCATACTGTTGAGACATGATTGAAGTAGAATTGTTTCTGTGGTATACATATGTTTGCTTCCTATATTCACACTAATTGTTAATTCTGGTGTATGAAAGCTGTTTCTTTTTTATCTTTGGGTCCTTGAGTTTTGCAAGCCACTCAAACAATTAGCAAAGTTTGGAATTTGGACCGTGGGGGGAGATCTGAGATATTGAGAATTTAGATGTTGGGTATACATCTTGTCTGTTGGACTCTTTCTAATAGTGTTGTAAGAGTTACTAGATCTATTTCGAATTATGTTAGTGAAAGGTTTTTATGTTTGTTGGCTAATTCAATTTATCACTGGTGTATGTGTAGTTTTAACTCGGAGGTTGAACTAACCCTCTTGTTTATAGTTTTTGAACTTTTTTTTTCTATTTTTTCTGTAGTTTGGATGCTTGTTGATATCTTTAGATATATTTGCTGCCAATAACAACTGTTTGGCTCAAGATTTTCTGGCCTCAAGTGATGCATTGTTGGCTGTGAAACTTAAAATTTTTGAGTTACTCACATGTTTTGAACCATATTATTGTACGATGCAATGTTATTACAACACCATCTAAAAGCAACCATGATGTATGTGTTGAAATTTTAAGTTCATCAGGTTTTGTAAATTTCTTGTGGTTTGGACTTTTGATTTAAATACTTCTTTATAACAACGTAGTATGCTTGCTGCAGCTAATTTTACCTCTAGATTGGTTTGGTATTTGGTAACCATCATTCTTGGTTTGTTATGCAAGAATACAAGTTCTTTCCTGTTATGATTTATGACTTGTGACTTGAAAATACACCAAAGAATGGGAAAACACATGCTTTCCTGTTTTTCTCAGTACTTTTAAGAGTAAATAGGCTTGACATAGATCTTTATTTAATTAGATTTATTGAGGTTGTTACTTTACTTTTGCATTATGCCAATTAAAATGGAACATCCTTATTCTAAACCATCATTCTATGTCTTTCCAGGTTTTGTCTTTAAGTCAATCTAGTTCTTTGATTAAACTGTTATAAATTGGTTGGGAGTAAAATATTGTCGCATATGTACTATTTTTACTGAAGTCATTCTGTCAGCGCATATATTTGATATCTACCTGTCTATTTAATTTTCATTGTTCGTAATTATAAGATCAATAGAGTTAACTGCATGCAATAGTTGGTCTCTTAAGATTTTGAAGAACATTGGTTGTGTGTCTGTAGGGGTTTGCAACCATGCATTTCACTTCCATTGCATCAGTCGATGGCTCAAGACTCGTCAAGTTTGTCCGCTGGGTATGCTTCATTCCACATGCTATCCTGCTTCCTACAATTCTTCCGCTGGATGCTGATCCATTTTGTGTATTTGTGTTTATCAAATTTGCAGATAACAGTGAGTGGGAGTTTCAGAAGTATGGCCACTAGAGCCCTTGAACAGTCAAGTTATTCGATCATCTTTGTGCTGTGTATTGCAGATTTGAAGTAGAAAATTCGAGTACCTGTTCGGAATCGTTGCTTTCTGTTAAGCTTACCAGATTGTCTTTGTTACAAAAAGTTTTAAATGGCTTTTACTTGGATTTCAGATGTTTATGCATTTATTGCAGTATGTTAAATAACTCGCTGTTTCACTCTTTCCCCTTGCTTCCAACCTCAAAAAATTTTGAATTTTTGTTGCTGGATAAAAGGAGTTGGATACCATTTTACGCTACAAAAATGAATCAAGGCAGTAGTTGTGTTAATTATGCTATCATGAATGCAGGGTAGCTAGTTGTGTATGAAGTTAAAGGGGTGTTACCAAACCAAAGTGTCCTGTTTTCATTGAACATATATATCTGTTCAATGTGAATATATATATTATGACAGACTGAAACGAGGAGCCTTTGGTTCTTTTCTTGTCCCAGAGATAATAAGTATTCCCTATAATTACCTTGGAAAATTACGGAGGAACGAATACTTTTCATTCAATGTGAATAGTAATAAAATTAGTGGAAAGGAGTAAAAGTAGCCGCATTAAGGATTGGCTTCTGAGGTATTAGGGATCATCGCTGGATTTGGAAAAGTATATCATTTTACCCCTTTTGTTTTGAGTTTCAAATCAAACAAGAGTTCTGCCAAATATTTAGTGGTTTTGCATGCATTTGTCCACTGAAAGTGATAGGTTTCTCTGTAATTTGCTACTCGAAAGCATTTTATCTGTATCTCTGTCTCTCTCTCTCTCCCCTATGTATTCTCCTTTTACTGCATCTTGTGCCATAATCAAAACCACGAAGTTTATATAAGAACACTTGGCAATAGCCGACCTGGTGTTTCATGTCTGCCACCAAATTTGCACTAATTGATTAATTGCCAAGCGGCTGAGCTATGACCTTATAGATGAGCCATGACACTAGGCATGCTCTTTTGTGTACACTGGCCCAATACCAACTGCTTTGGTCTCATTTGTTCAAAAATAAAATTTATACATGAGCTATGACATCATACACATCCTCTTTTGAGTAAAAGCTAGAGCCTACTGCTTCATTCTTGTTTTCAAGAATGAAAGGAAACCATACAATCGTCGCCTGAGAGAGGGAAACCCCATGTGAGCAGGCACACGCCCTAATATCACTCGGCCAAAGCGACTTATGATGAATGGCCGCATTTTGTATATATAAATCATAAATTATTAGTACAGGTGTCGTTCGCATTTTCAGATAGCTATTAATGCTTTACCTTTTCTTTACTCTTAAATTGATGTTTAATTTAACCAGGCATTCATGCTAACCGACTCCACCGAGTACAACAATAATTGATGTGGTTCAATTTCGCCCACCCTCTTTAAATAACATCTTGGACTCATAATCGTTGCACTAAACCACGCCTTTGTTGATTCTTGCTTGTCCCCATTTAATTTGCATTCTTGAACTTCTATTATTCACTTGACAAGCGTGGCCTTTCTTTTCCTTTAAGTTTTGCCATCTCATAAATCATGGCTCAATGCGCTGTCTTTTTGATTGATTACAATTATTAACATGAACCACGACGTGGCCTTCAAACTTTTGTTTCCAAAAAGGCCGTTAAAGAAGAAAATTATAGGAAAAATTAGTTTAGATTAGGTGCAAAGTACATGGTAAGATATTTAAGTAATGGTAGACAGCTTTCAACTACCAATGCTTTTGTTGGGTGAAGAAATGATCTCCCATGTGCAAGTACTAACAACAAAACAATGCGAAAACTCGATGGGAACTTTCTCATTTTGTATGCACACACCTTCACTCCATTTGAGACTGCACACTCATTCACCGATATCATTATGTTTTTTTATTTTCATCATACTCTTGAAAGTTGAAGTTTGCACACTTATGCATGCTCTCTCACATCTATCCATTCAATTTTTTGCACCTCTAAATCAATATATTATTTAAATCTTCATTTATAAGTTTAATGATGTGACATCATCCCTGCGTAAGAATGGACTGAGATTCCTTTTAGGAGAGAAAACAAAAACAAAACTAAGATAAACGTTTTCTAGGTGATGGTTGAGAAAACTAGCTAGCGGCCACTGTGTTTTGTGCAAAGAGGCCACTGAGAACTGGGGGAACAATGTAAATTATATATAAATAGAAGCGGCTTGAATATATATCACAAGTACAATGTACTATTAGTAGTTAGTAGGGTCTCTCTCTACCTCTCAAAGTGTTGCATATGTGCTGCAAATTGCACCAGAAAACAAGTGCAAGAAAGTGAAAAGAAATGCGCATGGGGCATTAGAGGGACTAAAGAGTAGAGTTTGTTGGCGAAAGAGGTGGGAGGAGATGGCCCTCTTATCTAATAATTCTCCCCTCTTTTAAAAGCCTTAGACTTTTCTTTTTGATCATTCTCCATCACCCATTAGACTCATCTCTGTGAACCACTTGCCTCCGTTGAACATTTTCAAATCATGGGACCACCCAACCCTAACCTACTCCTCAGTCCTCATATATATACTAGCCGTTTGTATAATTTAGATTTATTCATTAATTATTATGTATACCCAGGATTTGATAGAGACATTTGGGTCGAATATTTTTTTTTTTTTCAAAGCTGAGATTGATCCAGGGCACTATCGAAATCAATCGAGATAAAAATAATATGACATAGTCCAAGTAATAACTCCCAACTAGGAGGAATATATTAATACGGATATGGAAGAGAGATCCACATAAAGGTTAAAAATTAACCTATATTAAATTGTGAGAGATAATTAGTATATTTATATTTATTATTATTATTATTATTATTATTATACATATATAAGGGCATGGGGGGTTACTGGTTTCCACTCACAAACGGAGGCACAGGGGGTTGCTAGTGGCCAATCAAAGGCACCAACAACCAAATATTGTGTTGAATATCATATTGTCATTAGTAATAAATATTTTAAAATTTTGTGACCATACTTGATATAATTTACATACCATGAATATGAGCCTTCTTTTCAGTAAATTCTGAATTTAATAAAAGTGTAATGTAAGAGAGTCATTAAAACAAATAAAAATAGAAGATATCCATTTGAATTGAAATATAATTTTTTTGATTTATAATTTTTCATTTTCAAAAGTTGGATAGCTTAAGATTAAAACACGAACTTTATTATATTAGCTTACACTAATAAGACTGTCTTATTTTATTCTACCTTTTCTTGTCTTCAAATTCATCTACACTCTTCGTTTGCTTTTTTGTTTTTTACTGCAACTGTGTGCTGGCTGTGTCTATTAATCTGTGATCAACACATTTATAAGGCCGAGACGATGTTATCTTCAGAGATTTTTTTGTTTACAATCTTTTACCTTGATTAGAAGTTGATGCGTTGATTAACTTACACTTAATTAAGTGCTCTCCCTATTCTCAATCCAAACCCGTCATCTTTTCATGCACCATTGATCCAAAGTTGATGGTGATTTCGCCAACTAATTTACTTTTTGGTCAAAAGATTGCCAAAATCTACGTGGTCAATTGTCAATTCAATAGCAAATCACTTTTTTTTCTTCAAAAAAAATCCAAATTTCTTGGAATATTAAAAAATAATAATAATTTAAAAAATTGTAAACGAAAACTTTAGTTTTACTACCATACAATTAATGTTAATTTTTTTTATCCGAAATTAGGTCGGAAGACACAAAGTTACCTTTTCTTTAACTTTCAAACATTTCCACCGAAAATTTATTTTCATATTTCACACATCAAATACTTTGAACACCTCGAACTTACTAAATTAACCTATAAGAGATGCAATAACAATAAACATTGGTTGTATTATAAATTTATCATTATAAACATCATGGAAATTTATGAGATGAAATGAGAGCAATGACAGAATTTGAAGAATATATTAATGCGAAGTCGAAAACTGGGTGAAAAGCCGGTGAAAAAATAAACAGGGAGGGAGTAGGGAGGTTAGCCATATAGCAGAAAGCGCGTGGGATATTATGAGAAAGAGAAAAGCACCGTAACGTAAGCGTGCGGCGTTCCAGCAGATCTTTCTGAAAATGAGAGAGTCTTTGTTGGCCTAATTGGCGCCAGTACATGCGCTTTCTAAATTGGTGGGGCCTCTCTGTTTTCACTAAACTCCTGTGCCTTTTTATGATTATTTTACTTCCATGTTACTGTCCCAGCGACTGCTCATGCTAGCATACAAATCCACACCATACCTCCCTTTACTTTCGCCAGGCTTTTACACTCTATTAATTAAATCTCGATTTTAATAATAATACAGATATACTAAAATATAAATAAAAAAAATATTCTTAAAATATCATAAATATTCAAAAATATTTGTAATATTAATTTATTAAAAAAATATTGAGAATATATCAATTATTATTTCGATATTTAGTTCTTTAGTTATATAAGTATCATTGTTATTCTAAAAAAATATATATTTATTCAGTTAAATCAAATGAGTTGTAATTTTATAGATTAGTCCGATATCAATAAGTATTGATAGTTCTACCCTCCTAACTCTAGCATAATTCTTTGTATATATTGTAAAAATAAGTTATTTAAAGAACCACATCAAATATGATAAGGTTAATATAGTTTAGTGATGAAAAATCGAGGTTCATCTATATTACATAATAACATATTTATGTTTAAATTAAGAAAATATTAAAAAAAAATTCAGTCATTTGTTATATCGATTATTAAATCTATTGAAGTTTTTAAATTAATCACTACAAGCGAGAATATGAATTTCAATAATAAAAGTCTTATAGTACCAAAAAAAAAAAAAAATCATTGTACTCTTAAATAGAACAATATATAACCTTTTGATAAATAGATAAATATTAAAAGTCATCCCTTCCGTCTATTCCTCTTTCTTTTCCATTTCTTCAACTTTTAAACCATATTTGTTATTATTCTTTTTTCTTTTCCATTTCTTCAACTTTTAAACCATATTTGTTACATAAGTTTGAACTGGGTTTGGATGCAATCCAGTCCAAACCCATGTTTGGTAAGAAGATAGGATTGAAAAAATCAATCTCATCTCTTGTTTTCTATCCTGTTGTGATTGATTAAATGAAACCCACCACACAAATGTGATAAATCAAACCTACCTCCTCTTCCCAAAAATTAAAGAAAAACTAGCAATCGATCCAGGAAGAAGAACTAGAAGAAGGAGCAATGTGTGGTGGTAGGTCAATTAAGGAATTGAAATCGAAAGCAGAGCTCAATAACATGGTCCAAAGCAGGGCTGGTGTTGTTCTTCACTTATGGGCATCATGGTCCGATGCTTCCAAGCACATAGATCAAGTCTTTTCTCACCTTTCAACCGATTTCCTTGCAAAATCATTTTTTTTTTTATCTGGGTGTTTTATTTTATGCTGACACAATTGATATGGATGTTGTGGGTTGAAGCTAAGAAGCAACTCGAAATATCATAGACTTGCTCGGTTTTTGTTGTGTCTTTTTTTCGTCTTCTTTAATGTGGGTTTTTTTCTAAAAAATAAAAATAAAGAATTGATTCACGGTTTTGTTTTGTTTATTTGCTTTATACAATCTCATATTAATTTTATCCATTCTTGTATTACACGAACTACCCCATAAATTTATTTAATCTCAAACTGCACCATTAATTTATCAATTCTATCATATCCTATATGATATAATCCAATCTCGTAAAAATCACTCAATATAAAAATTTTATTCTCACGTCACATTAATAACGAGATAATGAGTAAATAAATTGGTGGTAGGTTTGTTGTAATGATTGAAGTCGCATAAAATATTGGCTTTTGTTAAGGATGCGGCTTTATAGGCCATACTTCGCTGTTAATCAAATCGTAAATCGAGGAAAAAATTGTTTTTTCTTGCACCGTAGGAGTAGTCTCGTAGACACTAGTCGTAATATGACCTGAGCAAGTAATCAGTAGGGCAATCTTTAGCGAAACTAAAATATATAAATACAAAGTGTTGGAGATTAGTGCTTGCGTGAAAGATGGATAAAATACAAAACCATGTGACCAAACATTGGGAAATGTAATACAAGTAGCAGAATACGGCTGCAATTGGGGTTGGATGTCATCACCAGTCTTCAGTGTTCACTCATCAGTCAAAGACAAAAACACTAGTCAAAAAATAGCCGTTACCATGTATGAATGAACAGGGTGTAGAGGGGAATGGAAAAGTCTTATCTCCACCAGCTATATGACAAAACTATGCTTCATGATTTGCGCAACCCTCACCCTCCCACCTTGATTATCGTACCCACTTTCTACTCCCGCTTTTGCCCTTCATTGGAATTTGGAAAAACCAATCAAAATTATCAGATTATTATTATTATTATTATGATTTTGTAGTGACGATACATGGTTGGTATAATATTGATACCGTTTTTGTTTTTGAATCGTTACAAACACGTTTTCTACAACGGTCAAAACTACATGATAGTGAATGTAACGAACGTTTTAGACTCTAATATCTTAACTCAACTCATAAATAATCAGAACAAAGGGATCCATATTCATAAAAAAAAAAACTACATTTTACAATTAAAGATATTTAAATGTAATTTGACTAATTTCACATAAAGATGTGACTGTAATTGTTCGTGATTACCATAGACGGTACTCGAAGTTTAATCGTACGCACAGTGGGCACCAGTTGTAGTGCTTTGCCACCAAGGTAGCTGATTTGCGAGTATTATTGATATAGTTACTAAGAATAAAAATTAAAAATTTTTATAAAACAACAGAAGTCACAGTGTTTCATAGCGTAAATTCGAAATTAAAAGAAGCGATCACATTTTTAGATATTTATGTTTGAAATATGAATGAATAAAATTTTGTCATAATATTTGCTTTATAGTAGATAAATCCATAATTTTCAAATATTATAATTTGGTTTCAAATTTCATATTTTAATATGTTAATTTAGATATTTTAAGGATTAATTTAGAGTTTATTTCACTTAAAAATATTCTGTATGTAATTTTTTATCATACTGTTTTTCTTAAGTGATGATGAATATTATAATTTTAACACAGTTCTTAAAATTAAAATAGATATTTTATAATTAAAAAAATGAAAATTTGGGTATCAAGATTCAAAACCAAAAGAAGCAGTCATCTTTTTATATTGTTGATGTTGATTTTATTGCAAGATGATGAGTTAAATATATGAATAAATAAAATTTTACCATATAGTTGATGTTGATTTAATTGCAAAACGATGAGTTGAAAATATAAATAAGTGAAATTTTACCATAATATTTATTTAATAGTAGACAAATACATAATTTTAAAACTTTAAAAAAAAAATACATAATTTTAAAATATCGTAATATGGTTTTTCAAGACTAATATTTTTATATGTTAAAAAACGAAATTGGTAATTTTTAAATAAAAATAACCATAACAAAATAATTTGGCAGCGATGCTAACACATTAAAACAAACAATTTCAGTAGCTCAACACCAACTGCAAAAAATAACCATTAAAACGTCTAGTTTTTAAATAACTTGATATGATGTATAAATCCCAACCTTTGATAGATTATGTATAATTTGTTGTTTTTTATACTGTTTAATGTAAATGTATAATTTGTTGTTTTTTATACTGTTTAATGTAAATGTAGAGATAAATTCAACAAGAATAGTCTTGTCATTTTGACTTCTGATGGTGATTGCGACATGTATCTCTGGTTGAACCTCTAACTTAAATTATAAGTAGAAGCATGACTATGACTTTTAATTGTGCCTTAAATATATGAGATTTGATAATTTCTACACTAATTTCACTTGAAGTTTCATATGTTGTAGCAATATCCCCTATTGATCAAAACTAATGACAGAATATATTTTTGCAACATTTATGAAACGTTGAGTATTATTGGTATCGATTTCAAAAAATAAAAATAAAAAAGTATTGCTGGTATCGAACATGCCAAATATCACATATGTATAATTTAAAAATAAGCAAGGGTGTTTGTGTTATTTGCACTACTTTATGTTATAAAAAATAATTAAAATTTTGTTTTTAAAGCCATCAATTGTTATTATAATAAGATTTGAAAATTTCATCATATTCTTCAAGTCCAATTCCTTCCATTTCAACTCTTTCTTCTTGCCGTGAAAATTTTCAAAACTCTTAACGGCTTTGTTGTCGAGTTATCGTTGATGTTGTGGTCTTGTGGACAATGCTATTTGAAGATTATTATTATTATTTATTCTTATATTAATTAATAACACGAATTTAATTAATTTATATGAAAATCATTCGTAGCTCATACCATAATCAACACATCATATAAGTTGACAAGCATATATTAAATTCAGATTTTTTCAGTTCGCTATCATCATTGAAACAAACTCATGACAATTTTGTTAAAAAACAGGTAAAAAAAATCTATCGACTAAATGAATAAGTGAACTACTCAATTTGAATAAATCTTAAGAAAATATTATAAATTTATAATCTAGGCTTTTGATTTGATTAATATGAATTTACAAGATAAGTTGCTTTATTTTAAACTATTTGCATGTTTAATGTCGGCGGATTGAAACATTCATATACAAAATGTTTTAATAAGATAGAAAATTAATATTTAATACTTTCAAATATCTATACACTATCATATAAAGAGCTCGTTTGAGATAACTTTTATTTTTAGTTTTTTATAGTAGAAAAAGGAAAATTAAAGTTAAAGTTTTTAAGTGACTGCTTGGATTATGCATTTAAAAACAATTTTTAAGCCCAGCAGAACTTTTGAAACTATTTGGTTTAAATTTTTAAAAATTTTACAAATTATAAAATGACCTTTCTACCCTTCCCAAAAGACCTTTTGGAATTATTTTATTATAATTTCTTCTAAATATAATATAATATTTATACCTTAATTAAAATAAATGAATAATGATATTTACCTTAAACTTTATGGTAAGATACTTTTAACAAGTAAAATATAAAAACAAAATAAAAAAATAAAATTTAAAAAAGATTTTATCCTTTAAGTTAAATTTGAAAATTAAATTTAATATAAAAAATTAAATTTAAAAATTTAATTCACTATAGAAAGATTGTGAGCATTTGACAAAAGCCTAATAAGTATAAAATAGGTAAATAAATAAAAAATATTGTAAAATAAGATAAAACTTGGTGCTTATCCATTTTTCTCCTTCCCCCCTTTCTTCTTCCCATATGTCCTCTTTTTTCAACGGACCTCTCATCCTCTCTCTGTTGCTTTGTCGAAAGTGAAATGAGTTAAGAACCAACGTCTTATTTCAATTCAGATTAAGACCAACCAAGAATAATAAAAGAAAATGTAAGAATCTGGATCTTAATGCTCTTTGTTTCTCCATCTCACCATGTCTATAATCTTTCTTTTGTATTGTGTTTGTAAAGGTTGGGATTTTGACCCATTTTTAGATAGTGTTTGAAGGGTGATTTCCGATCGTGTTCAATGATGCAGTTTTTGCGAGACATAGGACAATAGTGAAAATTTTTATTTGTTATTAAATGATAAGAGGGTAAAAGAGAAAATAAAAAGTTTTATTAACTGGGATTTTGGCTTTGCACGTTTCTCTTGGAGCTCTTTTAGGAGAAGCCACTCCCACTAGCTTCTCTTGGAAGAGTTTTGAAATGGCCTAAGCTCTTTTTTATGGTCCAATCAAATATGTTTTCAAATGGCTTCTGGTTTCAAAAAAAAAAAACAAAAAAAAAAGGGCTTCCAGTGATATTCCAAACAGGTCCAAAATTAATTATGTATCAATGCATAGATATAACTTTTTATAAACATTATAAGTGCTACTACTGTTCAGATGAACGGTGCCCATAAATCATGACCCTGTGGATCTGGAAAATATTTGAGCGCTTGCTTCGTTGGAACGGATCTTCCCCAAAAAAAACCGAAAAATAAAATGCTCTAGCAATCAACAAGTTTTCATAGTCAAATGCTCATAATGTAAGGTTGATGGATCCTGGAGTTATCTGTCTTCGTGTGCTACCGTAACCACGTACTCCTGAATATCACCCAAGGGAAAAATTGAATCCAATTAAATCATTGAAAAGAAAGTTCAAAGATATTTATTAACTTTCTTGGATATTAAGGAATATACTTCAAACCACAGATATTTATAGATTTCTCAAAGCGTGTGTACTTTTAAAATTAGGACATGCTTATTTTTCAGAATTCTCGATACATTCAATTTTAAAAAATATTCCATGTCAAGATAAAACTTGACCCATACCATGAGAACATCGAGAAAATGGCATGAGTTAACCACTCAAAATTTAATGTGGCAAGCATTTGGCACGCTTATGAATAGAAGAAAGAAAGGAGGATATAAAACTTGATTACCGATGAGAAAAGGAAATTAATTTCTTTTTCCAAACATAATCTTAATTTTTGATTTCATGTGAGGTTTTATCTAATTTTATTTTTTCTTGATATAAAGAAATAAAATTAAGTTTTCTTTCTTATGAATAATTTTGAATTAGTAAATATGTCTAAAAATAAAAAAAAATTTAGGAAACGAAATTAAAAGATGCAATTTGATTCTTTAATGGTAGCGAAAATTAAACACTTTTTTCTCTGATTTATTTATGGAGTACAAAGTTGTTGATGTCAAAAACCAGTCAACCAGGTTTTTCAAAGTCCAATGCTGCAAAATAATCAAAACAGTACAAGAAACAGATGAAATATGAAGAAGAAAACAAAGGAAGAACAAAAGACAACAAGGTTTTAGAGTAGTTCGGCCAAATTATGCTTATATCAACTATTCTCCTCTCACTATTTGGGTAGAGTAACGGCAATGTTTACACTCAGTTTTTTCTCTTTTGATTTACAATGAAAATTCTCCCCTATTTATAGAGAATGAGAGGTGTTACAGTTGCATAATAAGTTAAAATAAAATGATGATTATATTTAATGAAGCTGACATCTGTCAGGTCAACTCTGTCAAAGCCTAGATCGCTAGACTCATGCTGGTCAAGTGAGATCTTCTTAAATCATGTTGTAATTAGTCAGAAACAGATTTCGTGTATGACATGTCATAAGCTGAATCTGATCTCACTCTGAGCGAGCTGAAACTGGAGAGGATGACTGGCAACCTCAGCCTGGCAGAAGCATGTGACATCGGTTTAGCGAGCTTGATGTTGTTAAATTGCAATATACTCGAGCTGAGAATATGGCGTCCAAGGACCTTGCTTTTGCGAGCTGGGAGATTAGGCCTGGTCTATTAGGTCGGCTTAATGAGTTTTTACTAGCCCATATAGGTGATCCAGAAAATACCCATAACATAGGCCCCCCAGCTCTTAGGGTGTTTTGCGGACTGAAAGCTCCGAGTTCGCCGGTAAAAGTTGGTTTGGCGGGACTCATTACTTAGTTTTTTCAAATTTGTCTTATCTTTGGACACGCAGCAGCTTCTCAAGCGACAGTTTCGGTGCACGTCTCGTGTAGGGTATGCTTTTGATGCATGTCTTTCAACTAACGGCGCACGATGACCAAATCCCCAACGTCGCGCTGCGCCGTCAGATCTTAAGCTGTTACTAGGCTCTCAGATCCAACGGTTGGGGAGAGACAGCTGTAAAAGGATAAGGACCCTTCACATTCTCCATCCTCACGTCATTTTCATACTCCCGCGATTCCTTCTTCGTCTTTTCTCTCAACTACTGTAATCATCCTCTATCTCCATTAAAGATCAATCTCTGGTTTCTAAGTGCTACCAAGTCTTGCTTCACTTACAATAAGCTCTTATAACTTCTTTCTTGGTTTTTTAGCTTCTATAGACTGCATTGTTGATGCGTTTTCGTGGGTTTGTTTATAGTTTGTTCTTCATGTTTTTGCTGTTTGAGTGTTTGTTTGAGACTAGAACTTCGATTTTTTTGTGGATTTTGATATGGTGAACCTGTCTTTTGTCATCCGTTTACTGTTTGTGACATGCATGCGAGCTCATAAAGAGAGTAATAGGTTGGTAGCTCGTAGATCGTTAGGTTGTAGATTAAGAATGCCTTGTAGATAACTTCCTGTGGCGTTTGTAACTTGCTAACCATAGGAGAACTAGCAGTTTAGAGAATTGGAGCCTTAGATAATTTAGGTCTGGTTTGCATATAGCGACCTAACTGCTCATTTTCATTGTGTAGATATCTTCATGTCGTAGACGCCAACCACACACAATAGAAGAGGGAGAAACTTCAAGCTTTGATGAGCAAATGGAGCAAGTGAGAGCTCCTCAAGAGGCGACCTCGCAAGGCGGGGAGGTTGTTGAAGGATTTTTTGCTTGTGTGAATCTTGATTCGGCCCAGCAATCAGCTGCAGCTGAACAAGCTACAGAAATAGAGAAAGAGAAAGAAAAAAAACTGAGTGTAAACACTGCCGTTACTCTACTCAAATAGTGATAGAAGAACAATAGATGTAGGTATAATTTGACCGAACCACTCTAAAATCTTGTTGTCTTTTGTTTTTCCTTTGTTTTCTTCTTTATATTTCATTTTTTTCTTGTACTGTTTTGACCATTTTGCAGCATTGAGTTTTAAAGAACCTGGTTGATTGGTTTTTGACTTTAATAATCTGTCAGATCAACTCTGTCAAGGATTTAGATGCTAAACCCATACTAGTTAGGTAAGATCTCCTTAAATCATGCCATAATTAGTCTGAAATAGATTTTATGTACGACATGTCATGAGTTGGATCTGACCTCACTCTAAGCGAGCTGAAGCTGGAGAGGATGACTGGCGATTTCAGCCTGACAGTAGTATGCGACCTCGGTTTAACGAGCTTGATGTTGCTAAATTGCAATATATCCAAATTGAAAATATGGCATCGAGAGACCTTACTTCTGTGAGTTGGGAGATTAGGCTTGATTTATTGGACTTTTACCGGTCCATTTAGGTGATTCAGAAAATATACGTAGCAAAAGCAATCATATATTAGTTTTTAATGCAGAATTAGAAGTGATGGCAAAATAGGTAATAAAAGCAAACGAGGAACGTAGTTGGCAGGTACCGCCGTTAGTCTACGCGCCAGCTGCCTTGGTTATACATCAACGAAACCGACAAATAAAAATGCTTTCTCTTTCTCCTTTTCTGTGTGAATTGTATCCCCCGATCCCCATTATATGGGGAGCTGCTCTCCGCTCTTCAGATTGTATTGTAGCATCAGTATTTTTATTCTTATGGGTCCTACGGTTCCTAAATCAGCTCCAATTATTATTATTTTTTTTCAAAAAAAGAGACGAGTAATCTTTGTGTAATAAATATAAACCAATGTCCATACTCCACTTCCATCTACTCTGACAGTAGTATCCATCTGTAAATTGCTACTCTATTCCTTCATCAGTACAACTCCTCTTCACATTCTTTGCATTGCCATGCCTTCCATGGCATCCTCCTCTTTCGCAGCTCTTCTTCTTCTTCTTCTTCTTCTTCTTCAATGTCTATCGCTCTCTCTTGCAGCCAAACAGACCTACATAGTCCACATGAAACACGACGACAAGCCGTCCTCCTTCTCCACCCACCACGACTGGTACGCATCCAGTCTTCAATCTCTCTCCTCCACTACTGACTCTCTTCTCTATACCTACACCACCGCTTTCCACGGCTTTGCTGCCTCTCTCGATCCAGCTCAAGCCGAGTCCCTCCGCCAATCTGACTCCGTCCTCGGCGTCTACGAAGACACTCTCTACACTCTCCACACTACTCGCTCTCCAGAGTTTCTGGGTCTCAACACCGAGTTCGGATTGTGGGAAGGCCACAACACTCTCGAGCTCGACCAAGCCTCTAACGATGTCGTCATAGGTGTTCTCGACACTGGAGTCTGGCCCGAGTCCAGAAGCTTCGACGACTCGGGCATGCCCGCCGTTCCTATAAAATGGCGTGGAGAGTGCGAGTCCGGCGCCGATTTTAGTCCCAAGCTTTGCAATAAGAAGCTGATCGGTGCTCGAAGTTTCTCAAAAGGCTACCACATGGCCTCTGGAGGAGGTCACTTGAACAAACCAAAAGAAGTCGTCTCTCCTCGTGACCTTGACGGCCACGGCACTCACACAGCCAGCACTGCCGCCGGGTCGCAGGTGGCCAATGCCAGTCTACTAGGTTACGCCAGCGGCACTGCGCGTGGGATGGCCACGCGCGCTCGCGTCGCCACCTACAAAGTTTGCTGGACAACGGGTTGTTTTGGATCGGATATCCTAGCGGGTATGGATCGGGCAATTGGGGACGGTGTGGATGTTCTCTCACTGTCTCTTGGAGGTGGATCGGCACCGTATCATCGAGATACGATTGCTATAGGAGCTTTTTCTGCAATGGAGAAGGGGATTTTCGTGTCATGCTCGGCCGGCAATAGTGGGCCCACGAAGGCCTCACTTGCCAACGTGGCACCATGGATCATGACCGTTGGTGCGGGAACGTTGGATCGTGATTTCCCAGCTTACGTTGTTCTCGGAAACAAAAACAAAGCCACTGGGGTCTCGCTTTATAGCGGGAATGGAATGGGAAATAAACCGGTCGGTTTGGTTTACAATAAAGGCACTAATAGTTCGGCTAATCTGTGTTTGCCCGGTTCACTTCACCCCGAACTTGTACGTGGAAAAGTAGTTATCTGCGACAGAGGAGTCAACGCACGTGTGGAAAAAGGAGCAGTGGTGAGTGAAGCGGGTGGTGTTGGGATGATCTTGGCAAACACAGCTGCGAGCGGTGAGGAACTGGTGGCGGACAGTCACTTGCTACCGGCTGTGGCGGTGGGAAGGAAAGTGGGTGATTCGATTAGAGCGTATGCCAAGTCAGATGCAAATCCGACGGCTCTGCTTACGTTTGGTGGGACCATATTGAACGTGAGGCCATCTCCAGTAGTTGCGGCGTTCAGTTCAAGAGGGCCTAATATGGTGACGCCGCAGATCTTGAAGCCAGATCTGATTGGGCCTGGTGTTAATATCTTGGCCGCATGGTCGGAGGCTATTGGTCCCACTGAATTGGATAAAGACAATAGAAAAACGCAGTTCAATATCATGTCAGGTATGTGTGCCTAACCCCAACGGTTATTTTTTTAGAATAATTTCGCTAGTATTACCTGATATTTACTCAACATCGCCTAGATTATGTCTGCATGTTTTGTTCGGTTTTGCATCCTTATTTCTGCTAGGTCATTTTTTGTTTTGTTATAGATATACTCACTAAACATTCAAAATTGATCCAAAGGGGAATCCATTTGAATTTCAATTTTAAGGGGAAAAGATTGTTCGAGAGTAGTAAGTTGGTGTCATGAGTAGTATTTTGTGGATTCTCCACTAGTGCATGTACAGTTAAAAAAGCATGAACTGCTGTATGCCACCTGCCTCTTAAAGCATCTTCAATTTGGTGTATCAATCTCTACACTATCTTTGGTTTCAAAAAAGCGCGATACACCAAATTTTTTATTTACACCAAAAAATTTTCCCTCCAATGTATTTTGCCTTAATTAATTAGGCTTGATTAACTAGGGGATTTAGATAAAGTTATTCAATAAACATTCTTGGATTAATTGTACTATTCCTCAATAAACACCCTTAGAACTAAGATAAGGGTTGTTATTAAAGAAACTATTTTCAATAACTTTTAACCAAACAAGTAAATTAGATAATTTGCTTGGTATAAATTATTATTCTTAAATAATTACTCTCAGTACTCACATAATTTTTATAATTTGTTACTAAATATTATTCTAATTAATTTTTTAATTGAATTTTTAATCACTTAATTTTTTCAACTAATTTTTTAGTTACTTAATTTTTTTCAACCTTGTACATCCAACCAATTTTTTTTCCAAATTGTCCATCATTTTTTTTTTTACTTAATATTTCAACTAATTTTTTTATCTTCATATATATTTCACTTAATGGTCTACTTTAATTTGTTTTACAACTAATTCTTCTATCAAACTTTTATTTATCCTATTATAGTCTTATAGACCATATCTTTCATTCGGTTTTTTCCTATTCTAAAAGGCAAAAACAATATCATGTATTGATTCAACCTTCCACCAAAGTTCAATTTTACATTTATTTTTAAAATGAGTTTCAAAATCGGTCCATCTTAAATTCATCCTCAAATCCTAATGCGCGACAAGTAGCATTATAGAATGTATATACTAACAACTTCCTCTTGACTTTCCATCTTAAGAAGACAACAACCAACTCGATTCCCAATCTATTGTGGGTGAGCAAATGCTAAACATAATCTATAGTAGTATACTATTTTAAAGATCTTAACAAAATACTTGCAACAGTATATATTTTTTATAATAATTTAATTTGTGTTTTTAATTATTAATTAAATTATAGAATTATATTAAATGTATTAAATAGAATAAATATTGTTGTGGACAAGTAAAAAGGAGCATTATTGGAATTTAAAATAAATAAAAATAAATGCGACACTGAAGCACACGTATTAAGATAACATCAAATTTTGGTATTGAATTACAAAAATTTCGTGTTGCATTGTAGTTTCAATATCGATAACTTGGTGTTGGAGAACCATTTTGCTGTTTCTGCAATGGAATCTTCAACACTAAACTTAGCTCAACACCATATTTTGGTGTTGTCTTGATTTCGTGCTCTCATGCCCCACGATATTTATTATTATTATTATTTTAAATTTCAATGTCTCTTTATTTAATCCCAACAATATTTATTCCCCTTGTATCCTTTAATACATTTAATATGTTTATATAATTTGATTAATAATTAGAAATATAAATTAAATTGTTATAAAAAAATATATACCTTTAAAAATAATTTTTTAAGATCTTTGAAATGAGTATAATATTGAATATATTTTAAATTTTTTAATATATATTATAAATAGTATATTAATATAAAATGAACTAATTTTTTTTAATGTATATATAAATTTTTTAATATGTTAGCATATGTTATAAATAGTATATGTTATGAATAATTTATGATTATAGATTGCTCACTTACGACAGATCAATCTTTGACTAGAAATCAAGCCTCTATGATTTGTTGGTTGTCTTCTTGATTGAGATGGTATGCCATGAGGAAATTGTTAGTTTTCTCAAGATTTGAGGACAAAGATGAAGATGACATATGAAATGAACCAACTTTAAAACTCATTTTGAAGATAAATATAAAAAGGATTCATTTAACGTTGGTGGAAAGTCGAATGATGAAATAGATGACAATGTTTTGCCCTTTATAATAATAAAAAGGGAATGAAATGTAGGTGGTCTAAAATATTGGATAAAAGTTAGAAAGAAAATTTAGCTGTGAAACAAATTAGAGTAACTATTTAGTGATTAAAAAATTATATGGACAAAAGATGATGAAAAAATTAGTTGAAATATTAAATAAAAAATTTAGTGGACAAACAATTAGTTGGAAAAAAAAAGGTGGAAAAATTAGGTGCATTAATTGAATAGAAATTAGTTGAAAAAATTAAGTGATTAAAAGGTTAGTTGAAAAATTAATTAGAATAATATTTTATAAACTATGTGAGTAATTAAGTGAGTAATTATTTTAAAATAATATTTTATATCAAACAAATTAATTAATATTAATATTCTTTAGTATAGAATATATTGGAGTGAAAAAAATTTAGCGTGAATTTAGTTAAATATGGTGTAAATGCCTTGATGACACCAAAATGACGTGGAGTTTGGTGCATTACTATAAACCGGTGCTCCGAGTGCACCGTTTTGGCACCATTTTGGTGCATGCTGGAGTTGCTCCAAAACATTCTTAGAGACCGTGACGTGATTCCATTTTATGAATTTCCAATTTAGTAATAGGTCGGCTCTCATTGCTGTTAGGCCCGTGAAAGCGATCTAGAAGGCACTTGTGTAAATTTGTCTGCTTCATTCATGTTGCAATTATTTCATTAAGAAATTGAAATATTGTATTGTCGTGGAAAATGTTGTTTGCTAGTACGAGAAGAGAGTGTGGAAAAAGTTTTTTTTCACTTGTCGTGAACGGCGTGTTGGTGCCAAAAGCCTCATCAATCTAATCAAGAAAAAAAAATCGCCGTAAATTTCTGTGAAAATTAAATAATACTTGAGATCATGTATTGTTATTAATTTTACCACCACATAAGTTATATGACAATTGTTACCTGAATTATATTAACATTAAAACTGTGTTTTGAGTTTCCTGACACTGATATTATGATGATTATAATGTATAGGGACATCTATGTCATGCCCCCACATAAGCGGTGTAGCTGCATTGATAAAAGCAGCCCATCCCGATTGGAGCCCAAGTGCAATCAAATCGGCACTCATGACTACAGCATATACCGTGGACAACACCAAATCTCCTCTCAAAGATGCTGCTGGTGGGTTCCCCTCAAACCCATGGGCTCATGGGTCAGGTCACGTTGACCCACAAAAAGCTCTCTCTCCAGGCCTTATTTACGACATATCTACCGAAGAATATGTAGCATTCTTGTGCTCCTTGGACTACACCATTGGACATGTTCAAGCCATCGTCAAAAGGCCCAACATCACCTGTTCCCAAAAATTCAGTGACCCCGGCGAACTCAACTACCCATCATTCTCTGTCTTGTTTGGAAACAAGAGGGTCATTCGATACACTCGCGAGTTGACAAATGTTGGGCCAGCTACGTCCATGTACCAAGTGAATGTCACTGGGCCATCCTCGGTGGGAATTTCAGTTAGGCCCAAACAGCTTATGTTTAGGAGTGTAGGCGAGAAAAAGAGGTACACAGTTACATTTGTGGCAAAGAAAGGTGGTAAGCAGATTAGTAGATCTGACTTTGGTTCTCTTGTGTGGGGAAATGCTCAACATCAAGTTAAGAGCCCAATAGCTTTTTCATGGACAGTGTTGATGGGCTAGAAATGGGGGGTTGGTATTTTTACTTTTTTTTTTTTTTTTCACTTTTTAACTCAACTCTGGGTTTTCATGATGATGCCCTAATACAGGAAAAAGACAAGACTTCAAAACACTTCCAGTGCATGGTTTTGCCCATTAAAAGGCAATCCAGAAAGTGAGGGATGGGATGGAAATGATGTTGAGCTTCTTATTAAAAGTTATGTGTTTTGTGTGCCAAGTAGAATTAATGGCATAGAATGACATACCAGTCTCGAGATTAGAGTTTGCAAATTTGAGTAATGTTCTGAATTTAGACAAATTTTAGTTAGTGCTACAAAATTGTGTCCCGAAACTATGTCCAAGTGAGTTAATAAATCTTATTACAACAGTGTTGATACACCAACTTTAAGATTTTTTTTAAGGGGATAGAAGTCAGGGACCGAATGATTGTTTATCACGTTGTTTTTTTTTTGTTGGCATATGTTTTTCGCGTTAGTTGTAGTCAGTCAGCCAATACTATTATTAGACAGCCTTGCTTGTATTGTCCACAACAAAATGATTGAAAATTGCGTGGGATTGAGAGACAATAATTTATAAAACTGGAAGAAAAGACGTCTGCCTGTATTAACAGTATTGCAGAAATGATAGTGCAGTGACAAGTAGCGAACATGAACCATTCAAAACATGGCCACCCAATTCAAATTCAATTATTTGTATCAATAATTAAATTAGTTGTAGGTCCGGTTATGAATGTGCAAGAGTTGAATCATCTACACTTACCTTTCAAATCATAAATATGTTAACCATTAGTTAACAAAACACCAAAACCCTGCTGGAGGAGAACAGGTACCAAATCTGGTAACTCATGCAAGCGTTAGCCTTCTTAAATGATAAATCTTTGATATATATATGTTCTTCCTTTATACATGTTATGAATAATACACCCAAGTCAACAACAGCTCCAGACGACCATTTCCTTCGTAAACTTAGGCGGACTTAAAGTACATTTTAAAAAAAGCTACAAAATAATTCAATAAACGTTGCCTAAATTGCAAAAGATATATGTCATGTTAACAGAGCTTCCTTATATGAGCTAGAGGAATAAACAACATGGATTACATGTGCAACAAGACGTCTTTTTACAACTGCAACAAGGGCGTACCTTTGGACATTTAGGACAAGGGCATTTCCATTTCCATTGGCAACAAGAGCAATCTGGGCATGAAGGAAACTGGAAAATGCAACAATCACTGCTGCATGACAGATTTCTACAGCAGTTTGATCGCGGACAAGAGCAACAGGAAAATGGATTACACCTTCGTATACACTTTGGTATATAACAGCAAGCACATGGATTACACGGACATGGATTACAGGCGCATGGATTGTAGGTGCATGGATTGCAGGCGCATGGATTGCAGGAACATGGAATGCAGGAACATGGATTACAGTTGCATAAATTACATCTAAATCGATTACAGCTACATCGCTTGCAGCTATACAGATTACAGTCGCAGCAGCGAGGCAATTCTAAATGAAAAGAGCACCCAGAATAACAGCAACAGCAAATCCATGAAATCCACGAGAAATTAAAACGCGGCATTCCACTGCACAACATAGGAAACCAAATCACAATTAAGAAGAACAAAGTATTATTTTCGGTAATGCACTCAAATTCCAGATAGAACAATAACAAGACAATAAGTAAATGGTACCAGAACCACTTCCAGAAACGACATGATCTTCGATTCTTCCGATTCCTGCATGAAAGAGAGAAATGTAAGGATTGAAATCTCTTCTGAAATACCGAAAAAGATAGATAGTAACAAGTGTCTGCATGCTTACATAGGTATCAGAGGATCCGAGTTTGCCAGCACAAAATCAGCAACCCTGAAAATTCAGTTCAATCTATTACAGCTTAAGTGAAAATGGACAATTAGGATCTCCCCACGATACTTAGACTTGTTAAATATAATCCAGTTATTGAATATGTACCAATAATTTGCCTTTTCTTAAACGATCTGATAAGAAAAACCAATATGCTATAAGGCAATTTCACAAGTGAACATACTCTTTGCAGTATTTGGAAGCAGGTTGAAGGCCTTCGACTGCTTTTAGTTCTTCCTGCTCAGAGTAGTAGAATTGTTAATAATTTTTACGCTGAATGCTTCAAAAACGTAAATCTGAACTTTTTCAGATAAATCAGCACAAAGAAAGCAGCAGCAATCCTTTGTTACCTCTTCGACGTTAAAAACAGATAACCTTTTCCTGTTTAGTAAACCCTTTTCAAGATGTTCAATTTATAATTTTATCAAAATATTGTCCTCATCTTCCTGATTTAATATGCAAGAATGAAAAACGTTACACTCTTATCAGAAACTAATCAAAACCAAGAGAGGCAACAGTTGGTCTTTAACTTAAAAACACAAAAATAAATATTCAACAAACATTTTGGTGCGTACTAATCCAGGGGAATGAGCCTCCTGTTACAAAGCCAGAGTGTGACATGCAAGATCACAAAACTTGCTTCCACTTCTCATTTAAAATCAATAAGTCATATTAGTTATAACTGCTAAAGGATTAAGCAGTCCACATGAACAAACTATATGCAAATATTCCTACTCTATTCTAAATCACACTAGACACATTTGGCACAAATTTTGACAAAAACAATTCTCATCTGAACTCTGGACAATAAATCAAAATTATCCCACCATCCAAACACTAAAATCAATCAATTGATTCCTCCAAAACGGAGCCTCCGTAGTCTGGCAGATCTCCAGCAAGAGTCTATCAAGTAGGAAGAGGACCTTTGCTAGTTAGCTGGACACAGCGGTCAGTCCTAATAACCTATGTTAAACAAATATCAGTAAATTAAAAAAAAAAAAAAATGACAGTATAACCAACCACCTGTGTTAAAAAATGTTCTCCTCCATGCTTGAATTCAAAGTCATAACTACGAAGGTTACACCTTGAAACTCATTAAAAAAAATTAACTAAAGATAATGAATAACATCAACAACCACTTAAACCACTATTACACTGGCCAAACTTTGAAAAGCTTTTTCATTTTCAGTCTACAATTTCGAGGCTTCAAGAGGCACTCCAAATCAAAAAGCATTCTTCAAAACATATGTTCATCAGTGTACATGGTGCATGTATAAATAAAAATCATGACTTAAAAACAAATGCAAACAAAAAACCACCCACCTCAAGAACGCCAATTTCTCTCTCAAGCATCTGAACCTTAGCTGTTTCCCGGCGCTTGCCATACAAATCCGGATACTCGGGCGGGGATTTCGGACATGGTGGTGGCAGCGAAAGCACAGAAGAAGTAGAGCCCGAATGAGCAGCCATTAACCGGAAAGAGAATTGCCGATGACCGGCGTTGAAAAGGGTAAGTGTAATAAAGGAGAAGAAAAACTGGAGAAGAAGACACAACAAGAAGCAGTAGCGGTAGAAATAAAAATAACCGGGAGTAGCAGCAAATTGCAAGGGACAAAGAAGAAGCGGGGAAGTAACGTTAGGTGTGAATGCTAACAGGAAAAGGTGGTGGCAGTGGCAGAAGCAGTAATTAGTGCTTCTGACAAGGATAATTACTGAGCCAGAAACAAAAGAAAAAGAGGACTCTGCTGAAGCTGAAACAATAACAGCTCTAGTACGTGAATGTGTAAATGAAAATGGGCTTTGTTTGTGAGTGTATATGTTTATTTACTTTTTTCGTTCAAGGGATTAGATGGGGATTTAAGAGTGATAATGAAGATAAAAAGACAGTCATTATTATCTCACAGACTGTGCGTGGAGAGAGAGAGTCAAGAGGTGATATTTCTCGAGACACAACCTTTGTGCATGGTAATAATGATACTGTTAATAATGGTAAAGACGGCTGGGAAAAGGTCTGCAAGTTTGTGTACGAACCCATTTAGCAAAAAGTTGGAAAGATTTGATCGTGCTTTGAGTTGGAGACACTGCATAGAGAGAGAGGTTTTTTTTTTTTTTTTTTTAAATTTAATTTTAAGTTTTTGTTTATGTTGTTTTATGTAAGAAGAGAGAACTGAGCGCACACGCATAAACTGTCTGATCTGATATTGTGTCTCCCTATAAACGTGTGTATTATTTTGGTTTTGGGTCTGGTCATTGGTGAATGTGGTATGGTATGGCGGGTTGATGGATGGATCAGAGAGGCAGAGAAGCGAAAAGCACGATGTAGTACCTCAGATCGCACGTGACTTCTGCGTAGGAGAGAGACTATTGTTTGTGTGTTTTGAGTTGGGTTGTTTAACTAGAAACGAAACAGCCCTGACTTTGAGAAGAAAAAAAAGGAGGCCACCACTGACCACTCATTGGGTAAATCCCATGTCTGCTTCCTTTGCTCATCTTTCCACTGCCAACCAGCAATGGCTACGACACCTTTTGAATTCAAACCTAGGAGGGAAAATCCCTACTTCTATTATCACATAACTACACATTTATTTCTTGAGAATTATGCTAATTAATATTTCAAAGGCCCTACTCTTTTTTTTAGACGAATTGACAATATTCCAAGCAAACATTAGAATCTCAAGAAGAAGGTACACTGCCTCTTTACTTTTTCGTTTTTTTACCATTTGAGGTAAAAAAAAAAAGCGTGTTGATGAGGTGATAATTTTTAAGTCACAACATACCTAGAGCACAAATGTGGTGAATTTTTTTAGCCCAACAAGGCAACCTGGCAACTCGTGCTCTCCCCCAATATACTTTGCCTAGTTTTCACCTATCTGACCTTCATCGAATTTCTTTTCTTCCGTTTTCATTTTTCTCCAATCATTCTCTCAGTTATATGAAATTGAATTTATACCAAGGTCAATATATATTTTAATTAAAATGCTATAAGATAAACATGCATAATTTTATAATTCCAAACATGAAATTCGTTATTTATATTATGTATACATTTCGTAAACAACTAGATGGCGAGGTTCAAGTATCCGGCTAAGTAAAGATTTTCTGATTAAATTAAAAATGCAATTAACACGCCAGTCGGCCACGCAACTCGAGCTAGAGGGTCTGCTTTTACAATATCAAACGTTTTCTTAGGCAGAACGCAAGCATTACAGTTATCTAACAAGCCAAATTGTACACTGAATTGCGTGCGGGTCTCCTCATTCAGCTGAAATACGCCCAACTAGGGCCACTGTCTGCTCTCCCTGGGAGCCATCACGCTCGGGTTGAAATACACGCGCACCGGGGCAGCGTGAGCACGAACATCAAGGTTGTGTCGGGTCCCACTTTCTGCGTTCGAAGCGGGACCTACCCTGATTTGACAAGTCATCGCAACTTCGATGTTCACCGCTCCTTCCAAAGTAAGTGTGACGAGAAAAGATTAAGAGAGAGAATAGAAGTGAAACAAGCGTCAAGTTTCCCGGAGCAGGATAGAAATTCAAGGCGCTCCAAAGTTAACGTGAGCCGGTGTGCGTATCGCAATGGACGACAATTAATCAGTGTCCAGTCCACTAGCTCATTTTGTGACGATTTGTTACGTGTCTTAAAAAAATCCACACGTGTAGTGTTTTGTTTTGTTTTGGGTTCGTCGACCACATGAAAGATTTGGTCTAGCGTTAGCCCAAACATGAGTCCCATTGAGGGCATGTTTTGTCCATGGGCCGGGCTTCATGGTGTTTCTGTTCTCCAAATTCCAAACCCCTTAGATTTGGCTGCCACGTGTTATGATTTGGATATTTTCAACAGACAACCACCATGAGCTTTGGCGTCTCTGCAATTGCAGTGACCCAAACGTTAACAGGTCCTAATCGATTGATCAACTTCAAGAAGATACGATTGTTAAAAAAGGGTCGAGCACGTGATCAATCTCACGTTATCAATAATGGAGGAGGACTAATATTTTAACAACTACATTCTCGAATAGGTCCTTCAAGTCATCAATTTGCCCAAATTTTCAAAAGCACCCTACTCCTTTTTTGAAAACCGCCACCGGTTTTTCTCAAAGATACTTCATATAAAATCCTGTAGCTTCGACTTTATCCATGAAAAGTTGAAAATTATCCAACACACGCGTCCACGCTCTCATGTAATTGGCTAATAAGTGGCGCGTGAACCACCAATCATCCTCTTTAATAAGTAACCACATGTAGTGCACAACCTATATATATTCTTCTACCTTCTACGTATAAATTACTTAGTCAAAGTTGGCCAAACTTTTAAGTTTTGAATCTTGATTTGTCCAACAATTAATAAGCTAGACGTTCTTCTTCTTCTTATTATTATTATGTATTGGATGGTGGGGTCTCTTACATCTATATATGAGTATAAATTGTTTCACAATATAATCGAAATCAAAGCAGGATCCACAGAGCTAGAGATGAGCGGGAAGGCGAGCAACTTGACTATAATCAGTAAGATGTACTGCTCTTCTTCGCAGGTGGTGCTCGTAGTCAGGAGGAGGCCACATGTAATTAATGGAGGAGGATTCGTGGTGACAGATTGCAGCCAGAAGGTTGTTTTCAAGGTTGATGGCTGTGGAGTTCTTGGTATTAAAGGAGAGCTGATTGTCAGAGATGGTAACGGAGATGCTTTGGTTCTCATCCGTCGAAAGGTAATTGGTTAGTTTAATTGTCATCATGTCTACCTTGAGCATTCCATGTCACGCGTTATATATATACATACACACACACGTCAAATCAGCATACGAATTTGTGAGGTACGTTCATTCGCAGATGGGATGTGAATTGATTAATTAATTAATGCATGTTGGTGCCTACATATATGCATGGCATATATAGCGAATTTCTTATTTATATTTTATTGTTGTCGAACTATATATGGATCCCAATATTTGACAGGCTGGTTTTAGAAGAAAGAGAGCATCAATACCTCTTGTCTCCCCGATCAAATGGTTTCTGATTGATTTGCAGAAACGCAAGTTTCCCCATCAAAAGAGAAAAAAAATTGATACCCTAGTTAAGAATTTACTTGAATTAGTATGAGATGGAAAAACCACTGCGTCAAAAATATTTTCCACGCACAACGAAGAAAACGATCACGTTTTTGTTTATCTGCGAATTGAATGTCCAACTGAGTCAAATACGTTGTGGAGTTATACAAGTAAATGCCATTCAATTTTTCAGATATGCATAGGCACGTGAAAATATACCCACATAGATTCTATCCTTATCGATTATGCCAAAGTGAATTTCACTAGTACTTTTTGTGAATTTCAGGGAGGGATGGTTGAGGCTCTAAGCATCAATAGAAAATGGAAGGGTTACGCTTTTAACTATGAAGCATCTCAGAAATTAGTGTTTAGCTTGAAGGAACCCAAGAACTCATGTTTGGTGAGGGACAATGCTATAAGGATCTCCACTACCGAAACCACCAAAGATTGGGATTTTGAGATCAAAGGTTATTTTCCAGACAGAGATTGTAGCATTGTAGATTCCACTGGCAACATTGTAGTTCAGGTAAATTGATTATCATATTATTAATTCAGAGTTGATTTTGAAAAAGCAAGTCAAGAGAACTTGGTAGGACTCTTGACTGAACATATATAAATTAGTTTGCTTTAATTTATTCGTTTTTCCTTGACTTGTAGCTGTACAAAGATGCTGATACGAGTGAATTATTATATAATTGTTAATTAATATTGCAGATTGGAGTGAAGAGAGAGGTAGAGGAGCTGATGTCAAGCAAGGATTTGTACCACATGATAATAAAACCGGGCGTTGATCAGGCATTTGTCGTGGGAGTCATTGCTACTCTCGACTACATTTATGGCGAATCTACCCGCTGCTAACTTATACTTTGTGTAATGAAATCGTGTATGTTTGATATAATTTATCTATTTAATTAAACAGTTTTTATTTAATTTTAAAAGCTCTACTAAATTTATTTTATATTATTTGATTGTCAATTAAAAAAGTTAAAATACATATATCAGAATAAGCTTCAATTTTGAGTTTTTTCTATTAAATTTTTTAAGCTATTTTAAAAACATTAAAATGTCTATTATAGTTTTATTATATTTTGTTAATTTTACTCTACCTTTATAATTTAATTCACTAATAAATTTTTTCTTTATGATATTCTAAACACTTCACTTATCTGCATGTATCCCTTAAAATAAAATTTTCTAATTTATTTTTTTTAAACCAGTAATTTTTTTAAATATTTTATGTGTTTTATTTTTAATTCCTTTTTTATTTTAAAGATAATTTTTATGCAAATGTAAAAATATTATGTAAACTACATAACATTAATATCCTAGTGATTTTTTTTTTTAATTTAAAAATAAAAATATTGTATATGAACTTGATTATTTTACTATATTTTAAATACCCTTTTTAGAAACCTTTTAATTTAAAAGAGTTTTTAAAATTAATCAAACCAAACATATTATTGCTCAAAAAAGTTTTTTTAATTAACAATTAAATAACTAATAACTTCTATTTAAAATCTCTGTTTGCAAAAGATTTATATCTAAAAGTTCTATTTATAAAAATTATACTTGAAGAAGCTCTATCAAATGAAGGCTATCTTCAAATATTATCATGAGATCACCTTAGAAGATTCCCTCCACCAACCAGCTTCAATTTTTTTTTTTTGGTGCTTTTTTTTAGCCATTTTATTTGTTTAACTACATATTCTCACGCAATCTGGATACTTGACTTTTGACTAAGCCCTGCGAAAGCTTGACGAAGCTGCTTTGCAAGTCTTCATTTACTTATATTAAAAGTGCTAGAAACATAGTGTTTTAAAAAACCAGAAAAAAAGTGTAGCTGTGTCTCAGCTTCGTTGGCGAGAGTTTCTAGCAGTAAAGCGTAGGTTCTATACCCAAATAAGCAGCCCGCCCCCCTCTTTATTTTGTGGGTTTGCTCTCCACCTTGCATGGATCATCTTTTCTATTTTTGTGCAGGGTACTCTCTCTCACATGAGAGCTGTTTTCCAGGCCACACTCTAGAGTAAAATATTACGTAGTTTCGATTGATCCGTGAGTTTATACCAATCGTTAAAAAAAAAAAAAATGTTCTAGCAACATTATTTGTGTTTTTTGTATGTAAGTTTTGAGAAAGAAACGAAATTGATAAATCAGAGATTCAGTGTCACTCGTCTCAAATAATAGATCGGCGCCCCATGAAGCTGTAACCTATTAAGTATTAACAGATGCTCGTCATTCTCAAATAAAGTAGAATAATAATAAAATAAAAAAATCGTACCATTTTCTGTTTTCGGATTGAACTCATATGAAGCCCAGGAGCATGCCTAAACTTGGACCAAGAAAAATCGGACAATATTGCTTTCTGGGCCTTATAAAATAAGTGGACGATCTACCTGGTAGCCCATTGGAAATCCAGTTTTTTTATTAAAGCCGAAGAAACCTCCAAATTTATTGCTGTAAATCATTCAAAAACAAAGGGAATGCAGAAAAGGAAGCAACATCAAGCCACACCTTAGTTCACTACAAAGTTAGGCATGCTTCACCAGGGATATCTCTGTCTCTAGGAATATAATGACAAGAAACACTACCAAAATCAGCTAATAACATGTTGATATCACTCCCAACTTATAATTCTTGTATTATTAATGATTTTATTTTAAACTATTATACTTGTATTAAAGATTAGAATATTTTGACAACGGTTTAATGTAATTTAATGTGGTTTCCTGATAGAGTGTTTATTTACAAAAATTTGATATAAATTTCAAATAAATCCTATGATCCATACATGTAAAAATTTATAATAAACTACCTCACTTACATACTTGTTGAAACTCACAGAAGGAATTTTAAATCTTTATCTTTGATATATATATATAAATCCAACCGTTATTATCGGTATTCATAAACCATATCTGAATTCCCAGTAAACAAAACAGCTCATCGATATTATAAGAATCAAATTTCGATCATGTACATGTGAAAGACCCAATTGGTTTCCCACATGTATCATTGTAGCCTAGCTCAATTTGCGTTGTCCAGCTTAGCACTCTAGCCTCAAATAATAGGAGCTATAATCTTTATAAACCAGAAAGCAAAATACAAACATGAATTGAATTATATGATAGGCACATAAACCAAATTTAACGAAATAGAATTATAAGTTCAACACACAATCAAATTGTGTTTATATTGACATGAACAGAACACACTTAATGAATTCCCACGCTACTCACGATTAATTAGGGGCCATGTCAATATGTGCCCAAGTTATGACACATGTTAATAATTTAAAATTATATAAATAATTTATATTTATTCTTTTAATATATTAATTCGTAATTTCATATATTTCAAAAAAGTAAATATAAATTATTTTAAAAAAATAAATATAAACATATTATATATTTATCTCTAATTTTTAATATATATTCTTAAAACACCTAAAATTTTCTTTGAATAATATGCAACAATGGACTTCCAAAATCCAAATATTGTAAGGTCTCTATGACGCGGAAGAAGCTGGTGGCCAGTTGCAACCAACATCCAAAACCATCGCAGCATTCTAAAAGAAGTAACGTTATTAGTACGTTCTTTTTTTTTTTTTTTCGAGTAACGTTATTGGTATGAGTCACTCATATAGAATGAAAATAATATAACAATGGTTCATATAAATATTTGATAGTTGTCAATTCATGCGAGGAATCAAACACATTCGCATAAATCTACCAACTTGTATTATTAACCAAGTACACGCAATTGCCACTCAAGTCTATCCGAATCAGAATCAAACGCAACAACTTGTGTTGGCAGAGTTGAAAAACAGGAAGACAATATGGGATGGCCCACGTGGCATCAGTACTCATCATATCACATACACACCAAGCCACTACCCTTCTTCCTCACGAATTGATTGCTTCGATCAGACGCAACATTATCATAAAATAAAATATACAACAATTAAAAAAAAAATCGAAAATCTGAGAATGGCAAAGAAGGTGTATGAGATGGTAAATATGTATTAATTTATGAGATATTGATAATACAGGGCAAAATAAATAAAAAGAAAAAAGAAAAAGAAGATCAAGCACAGGCACAGGGGTTGTCAACAACCACAACATCCTCCTCATCTGCAGACCTAAAAAAGAAATAGCCAACAGAGAGACCCAAAATGATGGCCAAGAAGACGCCACCGTTGAACGACATGATCGCCAACATCAGCACATACCCGATGGCCGAGTTGACTCCGAACAAGACTGCCGCGGCGAATCTGGCTGCGGTGACTCTGCCACGCTTGGCCAGGAGAGGAGTGGTGGGAGCAGGAGCGGTGGGTTTAGCGGAGGAGAGGGCCTTGAATCTAAGGCGTCGATCTTCCATGTACTGGTAGAAGGAGGAGAAGAGGAGGCAAGCGAGTAAAGTGAGGAGGTAACTGTACCAGGAATCGGTTTTCCATGAGTCCACGAGAAGGGTCACTTTGATCCCCCAGTACAAGGTCATGTGCATCATCTTTCGTTTCCTTGCTGAAAGAGAAAAAAGAAAAAAAGGAGAGATACGAGGGTTTCTCTTTTCTGAAAAACGGGAGATGAGAGCGATTCGGTGGCAGAGCCAGAGACAGAGAGCCGTAGATAAGGACGAGAAAAGGAATACAATAAAGAACCTTCGTTTCTGTATTATATATTTATTTACGACTATACCTTTCTTCCTATTTGGGCTTCCTACTTTAGCTAATAACAACTATGCCATTCACTACAAAAATCGTTTTATGTTTTTTAGTTGCAACTACAATCACATCAGCCCTTGCTGCAACTAGGATCGGCTGGATAAGACTTTACTTAGCAATCACTACTATTTTAACTCTAATCTCTCACACTTATTCGTTGTTATGTGAGATATGATTAAATTATTTACATGAGATTAAATTGAATTAAATTAAATATGATTGAATTAATTTAAATATAATCCTATGTTTGATGACATTATGATATGATAGGATTTAAATGAAATTTTTCAGAGACTGAAATGAAAAGTTTCATATATATATTTATATTTCTTTTATCTTCACAGTTTCCAGCCCCTTCTTGCCCCCCATTTCCTCCATCTTCACTGTTTTCAACCCCTCCCTGACCCTCCCCACCAACCATCGTCCCTCTCGCATCACCCACCAAACTCTTCCAAAACCATGCCATTTCCAACGGTGAGACAGATGGTGGAAATGACGAAGGCGTCGGTGCCTTAAAACAACGGCGGAGACAAAGCAAAACAATGGCGGAGATGACGCAGATCTCAGCCTCGACGTGAGTTCCTGGTTGAAGAGTCGACAGACAGTGGAAGGTAAGCTGTTTGATCAGAGAAGATAGGGAAGAACGAAAAAAAGAAAGAGAAGGACGACCTGTACTGACGTGAATCAACGTAAGAATGAGGGAGAAGTGAACAACGACGACGACAGAGGAGCTGAAGGAGAAGGAGCCAGAGAGAGAGAGAGCAGATGTGGGATAAAATTAACCCACCATTTCAATGAGTTACAATTAACTCATGCTAATGAGATAAAATGGGTGATAGGATAATTTAGTGAATACCATTTGGTGGTACTAAATATATGTTTGGATAAAAAAACTTGTCCAAACCCAATCCCATCCTAGCAAACAAACATGGCCTAAAGTCCGATTTGTTATATGAGATAGGATTAGATTATTTAAATAGTTTGAAATAAATAAGATTAAATTAAATTAATTTAAATGTTATTTCATGTTTGACAACACTATGATAGGATAAGATTTAAATGAAATTTGTCAATGATTTAAATGAAAATTTTTGAATATTTGACTATATTTATTCATTTCCTCCACCGTTTATAGTATCACACCACCACCCTCCTCCCTCTCTCATCCCTTTTACCCCAAACCCATCCAAAATCCACGCCGTTTTCGGTGATGGGATGGATGATGAAGATGATGAAGGAGTCGATGCTTTGGAATAGTGGAGATAACGATGCAGAGCTCAGTTGTGAATCAATCGGATCTTGGCCTCGTCGGCTAATTCTTACTTGGAGAATCATTGACAGTGGAAGAGAGGGTGAAGAAAGAGAAGAACGAAGAAGAAAGAGACAAACGGAGAAGAACAAGAAGAATAACGATTTGATTGGAGAAGAAAGAGATGAACGGAGAATAGTTCAGAGAGGGACGACCAATGAAAATGTTTGAAAAATCGAAGCGGTATGAAAACACTATTGAGAGAAGCGAGCGACGGCGTCGAAGTTGGAGGAGAGAGAGCAGATAAGAAAGGTCTAAGGAATTTAACCCACTTGCTGAATAAGTTTCAGGTAATCCATTGGAATAAGATAAAATCACTCTTGGGATAAATTAGTGAAGGTTGTTTAGTTGGACCAAACATGAGTATGGACAAATTTTTTTATCAAACATGAGTTTGGACATCTGACCAACAAATAAAGCCTAATAATAGGGAGAGAGCGACCCATATTAGATGAAAAAATTATCCTCCAATTATAAGAACTTTAGAGTAATTTACCCACATCCAAATATGCTAAACAAAGAATGTCCATTTTTGGAGGACATGGTACTCAAACTGACCAAAGCTTACGAAAAGCGGGTTGGTGTGTTTAGCCACAAAACTAAACAACTTGTGAGTTGAAAAAAAAAAAAATCATTTTTTGTGAGTGACAAACTGATGCAATTTGTGACATTAATAATGTATCTTTTTTGTGGCTTTATAAACAATATGCCTAAATGGAATTAATATTTGTGTGGATACGAAAATGTTAATTTGAATTACTAGTCACATAATTTCCTTTAAAATATATTTTCATTATGCAGTTAACATAAAAATGAGAATTTTAGTGTGATTTGCAAGCCTAAACAAATTTATAACTTGGGCATTTAAGAAGGAAGGCACGCGACTTGCTTCAGACTCGCATGGGGCGCTCAGAATTGAAGGATCAGGATGGCAAAATAGATAGAGTGGCGATATTGGCATCCTGAAAATACTGTATATGCACCCCTTTTGTATATTCACTCTATTAGTTTTTTTTTTTTTTTTTTTTTTTTTTTTTTTTTTTTTTTTTTTTTTTTAATGTTAAAACTTTGTAATCCCACCCCACAAATTATAAATATATCATTTTCTTCTTCCTTATCTTCACTACTATCATCATATCGACCTTCACATTTAAGTGAAAAAATATCTCATCAATGGCAGGCACTGCTCCTAATTCATAGAGGGGACTTGGGATTGACTAGGTTTCTCTTTGAAGCATCAGATAGTCCATCGAAAAGCTGACCCATCTCAGTGGGATTGAAGGGTTCCAACGGATACATCCCTCCAGGTACTATTTTCAATCTGATGCATTACATTAATTAAATACTATTTTCCACGCTGATGACAAATTTTGCAAATTGCATAGTATATGGGGGGTCAGGTTTCTATACTCGGAGATATATACAGCTATGACATAATACTATTGGAGTTGTTTATAGGAAAAAGACGTATTGATAGTGAATTTAAAGATGATCTGAGCATATACAATTTTGTCTTGATGGCTTTATCAAACCATGTTATGGATATTATCGAGCCATTAGTGTCATTCGAATAAGTAAATGATGAAGAAGTAAGTCCAAATCACATAGTAGAGGGAGCAATAATCATAGACACTGACGCGCCCCCCGCGCCCCCCCCCCCCCCCCCCCCCCCCCCCCAATACTAGTCCCCAACAATTATTCTTTTTGTCCTCTCTCTGCTAGATATTTTTTTCTTTCAATAACTGGCCAAATGTGTTAATGGGACAATGTTGGAATTTTTAAAGTAATCAAAGTTTGGGTGTATGTACAATGTACAATTTTAGAGGGGTGGAAATATCATTACTTAATTAGAGGGAGCTTTCTGTGCACTAACACGATAGCGATTTAACGTGATCGCCTATCGGACTCAAGTCTTTCCAAAAATCAATTCTCAACCACTATCAGAAGGGATTTCTAACTTAAAATTAAACTTCTAAGAAAGGAAACCAAGCAAAGCAAGAAATAGACGACCTCTCCATTTATACCAAAAATGGCACAGTTCGTAATGGGGTTGGACGGCTTTGACATTTCAGGAATGCTACTGTCAATCAATTGAATGAAAATAAAAAAAGTAAGTCCAGGCTTCTGATTCTTATTTTGATTAGAGTTTATAATTAATGGAGGCAATAATGCTGCTATTCCTTCTAGCAAGCAATCGTACTATGTATAGGACCACCGTTGGATGTAGTTTGATGTTAAGAGTCCTCCTTTAAGTTTGCCAACGACTTAGGTTCAAGTGACCACCGTAAGTGGTACTCACAAAAATAAAAAAACACATAAAACCATGAAAGATTTTAATAGTAACATAATTTTGGCTGACTTATAATAATATAAGTAAATGAAATCTAAACTGCAAATTGAATTTTAAGAACATAGAGACAAGGGAGAGATGCACAAAAGGAACAATAACAAGAGCAGTCTTCACAAGCAAATACCATAAAGGAGGAGCACTCTTTGTAGTCAGACCATAACTCTAGATAATAAAATTGCAGTTTCTGTATTATTAAACATAAATTTTACTAAAACAAGGGTCAAGGAATTCTGTATAAAACATTTGGATATGGTTTCTTGAAGTGGAACACCTAGTTACCACAAAAAAGATTAAGATAGGTACAACATAACGGGAAAAATAAAATTATTATACTGTTTAGCAGCCAATCATAACAAATAAAACAGTAAAGAATACAATTATGAAATCTTAATAAAGGTGCTACCTCAACAAAGGTGCAACCAATCCAAGCAATAACACAAAAGAGGTTTAGAAAATTTAAGTTTAAAAATTTTCGTCAAGATTAAAATTTGAAAATTTGAAGTTTGAGACATTCTTCTTTGCTCATATGGTTACATTTTACAAAACTGATGGCAATTTTGCAAAAGCATAGACATTTTAAATCAATGTTATATGAGATCTATGACAGTATACCTTCCAACCCCTGCTAAAAATAGGGATGAACTATCACCACCAGTTACATGAACATTTGTCACATGTAAACATTGTCAAAAGCCAACTTCGTCAATGTGCAATCCAACAGTAAATTAATGAAGGCCTACTGCTGACACAACACCCACAGATGTACTCACCCTAAACATGAGAAAGACGATGTAGATCGTTATAAGGCCAATTCCTAACATCTTGTTGGGACGCAGATAATCCCGTGGTAACACGATAAGTGACCAAATGAGACCTGCCATTAGAAATCCCATGGTATAAAACAAGTCATCATCTTGTGGAATTGTGTATGATACAGATTGCTTAGACCAAGATCCAAGCAGCATGGAGACTCCCAAACCAACGTGTGCTGAACATAGGTCCTGCATAGCACCCTGACATGGAAATCCGTACACTATCCCCACTATTCATTGCCAGTGCAATATTTGACACCAAATCACCCATTAAGTTGCCCCATGCCAATACAATCAATCCAAGGACTGATGGGTTGATTCCAAAGATTACACCTAAAACCACCAGCAAAGTAACAAGCTCATTTGCAACAATACAGAACCAAATAATACTTATAAAAGATCCCCCCAAAACCCATGGAAGTAAGAATCTGCGAGGTGGTTGATCAGGTCTGGTGTATAGATATGCAAGAAGACCAAATACACAACCAAGGGCGACACCAATAATGTACAATATGCGCCTATTTTTAGATCCCATGCGAACATTATAGCTCCATAAATATGCCAGTAGTATGGGTGCCAATGAAGCACTTGCCATGGCATACCCCTTTAACCACTGGTCCTCCTCAATTAGAGGAATCGACAGCCATCTTAGTATGGTCAATGGAATCTCTAATAATGAAAAGATCTTGGAGCAGGAGTGAGACTGTTGGTCTATCTCACATTCTTCGTCATCCCAACCTCACAAAGATTTGGGGCTCTCTGGTAATGACTTAAGAGCTTCATTTGAATAAATTGCCACTTGTTGAGCCCACATCCAGTGAGGCAGCTTATTTTGAAGAAACGAAACATTACTTTCAGTATCAGACCTCAGCAGCAAAGCATGCTCAGCTTCATTCTCATCGCTTTCGTTTTGAAGTAAACTTCCATTAATGGGTAGCAACGATGTCATACCTTGACACCTCAACCTCCTAACAGATATCCTTAAGAACTCATAAGCAGCAACAACAAATACATAAACCACATAAATTGAAACAAAGCCTATGGCACCCCAAACAGTCACCTTACCAACAATCAAGATAACACCAAGCAACATAAGATATATCTCTAATAAAACATTTTCTATCAATCTGAACTCTCTTATCCGCCACAGTTATAAAAATAGTCCCCACAGCAATACAAGTAACAAAAACAGCTCCACCCAACACACTATTGAGTCCCACTTCTTCGGCTTCCTTACCCACAAATGCAGCAATACTCGCAAACACATCAGGACCTCCATTCCCTAATGGAAGCAAAGAAACCCCTGCAACCGTTGGTGGCAGCTTCAAAAGACTTGAAAGATTCTCCGAAGAACAATAAAAATAATCCGTGGCAGTATTTCCCAGTAAATAAAACAATGCCCCAAGCCAAACAATCAACACCCAATAAGCCAAAACACTAAATTCTGCGCAGTCACAGTAAAATAAACTAATATAATGGAAGAATCCATCAGCATTGCATTCAGGATGGTCCTTCAAGTACTCACAACGGTTGCTATAACCATTGTGTTAAAACAACCCGTCACATGATTTTGGTTTAGTCCCTCTCAAATAATTAGAAACAGAACCACCATCAACATTCACATCACTAACATTAACTTGCACGATTTTCCTATGAATCACCTTGAATCCACTGCGGTTTGTGAAGAAATTCTCATGATTACACAACAAGAAAAACAATACCAAACCACACATTCCATTAAAAACGACAAGACAAAAACCACCCTTGGGGTCTATCATATTCTCCAACCAACCTATAACACCTTAAGTGAATGGTATTGATGATCACCAATCTTCAAACCTTCTAGTGTCTGAAAATTGAACCCCGATTCGACAGGAAATGAAAAAACATTAATATATATATATCCTAAATATAATGTGATTACATGTAATAATGCCCCGAAACAACAAATACCTGATTTGAAGAGAAGAGAGACAAGTGCTGGGAAGTTTGATGATGTCTTGTCTGCATAAAATGGGTGCGGCGGCAGCGTTGAAGAGGCAATTATGAGGACCATTACAGAATCCAGTTTCCAGCTTTCGTGGACATCGTGGTCGTGGATATTTTTTTTTTTTTTGAACAAATTACAATTTAACTGTCAAGTTGAAACGCATTCACAGATGGAGAAACTGTTTCATTTTTATTACAATTGACACCTTTATCGTTAATAATTTTTTGTTAAATCTGACCGTAAACAGTATAAAATAATCAGAAGATCAAAATATCCTTAAAATTAATTAATTAAATAAAAATTAATTACAAAAAATTAATTAATTAAATTAAAACTAAATAATTTAATTAAAAAAATTTAATAAATCTTATTCTTCGCCGGTTACTATCAAACCAAATATTTAACATCATCAATCCATCAAGTCTCTTGCTCCTATTAAGCTCAGCCTTAGTAAAAGTGGATAGCGGCATTAAGTGGACGGTCTATCCGACCTTAAGTGGTATTACCAGCCATTCAGGAGGAGCAGTTGATTAACAAATAACAAACAAAATCATTAACAATAATTAAAACATAACCATCATCATCAATAATCAAATAACCAAAAAAAACCATAAACTAGAACCATCATTAATCAACAAATAAAAAAAAAAAAAATCTGGAACAAGATTTTTTGAAATCACCAGAAAATCTTCAATCTCAACTCATTAATCAACCCATCTGGAATCACCAGATTTTCTTGAAGAACTGAAAAAAAAAAAAAAAAAATCATAAATCGAACCCAGAAATCTGGGTTCGATTTCTGGGTTCTCGATAAACCCAAAAATTTGGGTTCTTGATAAACCCAGAAATTTGGGTTCATCACGACCCTGATCTGGGTTCGTGAACCCAGATCTGGGTTCATCACGAACCCAGAATGGTTTCATGAGGATCATGAACCCATTTCTAGGTTCGAGGAAGAAGAATAGCGGAAGAAGAAGAAGCAGAAGAAGAGAAGAGAAAGAAGAAGAAGCGGAAGAAGAGAAGAAGAAAAAGCGGAAGAAGAGAAGAAGAAGTAGAAGAAGAGATAACGGACGACATCGACAAGGATGGCGGAGACAGAGACAACAACGATGAAAAAATGGGAGAAGACAGAGGGATGAGAGACAGAGAGAGAGAGAGAAATAGTTATTTTAAAGTTTTTAAAATTTATTTTTTTAAAAAATAAAACATCAAAAGATAATTTTACCCTTATACCCATTAAGACTAACTGAAGTTCACTAACGGCAGAGGGTCAATTGTAATAAAAGCGAAATAATTACTCCGTCTGTGAATGCGTTTTAATTAGGTAGCAAAATTGTAATTTGCTATTTTTTTTTGGTTTAAACCTAATGCTATTAATTATGAGTAATACTGTATTAAAATGACCATGCGAGTCTGATTATCATTTTATCAATACATCATTCTAAATACGAGGTGGTAGTTACAAATCGATTTATCATACTTTTAGAAAGTGTAGTGTTATTCATTATGTATTTATGTTAACTGTTTCCCACCCCCTTTAAAAGGGTTATTTACTTTACATCTTTTAAGAAATTAAGGGTTAAAATCTTATTAGAGACATAACATAATATTTAGCATTAAATATTGCATTTAGCATTTCATCCCTTCAGAGGAGTGGTTAAACATTTTATTTGATCCTAAAAGGTTAAAGGTTTAAATATAATCATTATCTTAAAATGTAAAGTGTGAATAGTTTATTCTTAATGTAATTCCCTCACTCACCATGAAAAAATAAAAATAATTAAAAAAAAAAAAACCATAAAAGGGCATATTACAATTTATATTATAGTTTTCTATGCTTGTCGCGGGACTAAATATGTTTTAATTTTGACAAATTCCAAACTTTGGCAATTTTTTGACCCTATTTAATCTCTCGACAGGTCCTAAATTAACAGTTGTTTATTTCAATCGTTTCATTTTTTCTTTTTAAAAAAAGAAGGGAAAAAAACAAAAACAAAGACATTCATAAATGTTTTTTGCTTCATTTCTTTTGATAAATCATTTTTTAATATGTTATTTTAAATGGCTTTGGCATTAATATTAGAGGAAAAGCCAAGAAATTCAGAAAATTACTAAATTATCATTAGTCTCTCATTTCTTTCATTTTTTTTTTTTTACTTACTCACATTAGGTTAGATTACTATTAGTACTAGCTGGAAAAGATATTATTCTAAAAGTACGGTTCGAATCTTTACTCTCAAAAAGTAGAAGAAGACTACCCACATAAAGATGAGAAAATTATCCATATATTAGTAGGACTTTGATGAGTCGATCGTACTACTTGAAAGAATTGTGGTGGGTTGACTTTAACTTACCACTAGTTCAAGTCGTTTTCCTCGTTAAAATCTCATTTCAATACTTTATTATTTATAGTCCAAGTATTTAATTTTGGATAAAAATGACTTCCTCATTTTTTACTTTGATTTCTCTTTCCTTTCTCACTCATCAAATTTCTCACTATACTCCGGTATGTCTCATCTTTATCACCAACCAATAGCTTCACTTGCACGCCCTAAGGGATGGCAAAAATCCGAGTTTAAGCCCGACAATGATATAGGCCCATATTATGGAAATCTACTAAGATTCCATACATCATACAATCGACAGTTGTTTACAGTAATTAAATTAACAAGTTTTACTAGTACAGGATTTTATTAAATACGAAATCAAATTGAAATGAATTAATCAAGTAGTATAATTTTGAAAATGAACATAGAATCCAAATATAGTAATCAGTGTAAACCTTAAACAACATCATATTATTAATACAATTCAATAAATTCAAACAAGTCAAACTTGTATACTTCTTTGTGATTTTGATGGAAAAAAAAAAGAAAAAGAAAAGAGAAGTAGTTGTGAATGATTAACTCAATTATTCAATCTAGTATATGAAAAAAGAAAATAAAAATCGTAAAGGTTTCAAGCATAAACTTATCAAAGGAAAAATAAAATTGAAATATATTTAAAGAACTGTGAAATCAAATAAAATATATACCTGAAATTATATAATTGAGAAGCAACATGTTGTTTGATGAAATTATGACTATGAAAAAGATAACAAGCGGGGGACAAGAAAATAAACAAAGGTTCAAGTTTTGAAAAAAAAACTTTACTTAAAAAGGAAAAATATAAAAATAGATTTAAAAATAAATATGAATTAATTTTGTGTTTTGCTAGTTTAAAATGATAGAATAAATAAATGATAATTTCAAAAAGTATTTATATTCAAAGGTAAAATTTTACTTTCTACCCTTACAAAAATTGAAGATACAGATGATAATAGGGAATTTCAGAAATATAAACGATAATGGTCAGATTAAATTTTTTTTAAAAAAATTAATTGTTGATGTTTAGAAGGAAACAATGGGGCCGCTGAACTTTAAACCATATATGATTTTATAAATTTATTAGAAAAATTCAATAATAACCTCAATAAATACAAAAACTTTTCAATAATGGCCCCGACAGGCCGACAATGGTTTTGACTTTTGCCACCGAGCATTAGTCTTTTTCTTTATCGCTATTTTTTAAATAACGATTTTGTAAAGATTTTTATAAATCACTATGACTGTACTTTATAATTATGTCAACATCTCTTTAAAATTTCAAAATATCTTGAAGACTTTCGAATTCCGATGATTAATTTATTATTATTATTTTTAATACGGGAACAAACTCATAAATCAGTTGAAGCCAAATGAAATATAAACTCCATGCGTGATTCAAAAAAACTGCTTCAAATGAAAGAAAAATAATTCATATAAAATGGGACGATAATTCATACATTTTAAATCATTAGAGAAAATTTACTTTTTTTATCCCGGACGAGAGTTCCAGCCCGTGTCTTAAGGCACCAAAGTCAATTGACCTACTACCTAGGTCACTGACCAACTCCCATGGTTAATTATTTTTTCGATACAGTTGAAAATTTGAACAAAACTCTAGATGGGTAAGTAGAATATTTGTTTTATAATAATGCGAATCCATTTGGACTTTCTGTCTTGTTTTAGCCCTTTTTTTAATTTGGACACAGTTGGACATATTATCTTCTAAAGTGCAATAATAGCAAGCCTGCTTTTTCCGCCTCCTCTGTATTACCCCACAAACACCCATTAATCAAACAGAAAAAACAAATAAAGCTGACGTTTAAAATTACATCAATTGATTAACTGGGTGAATTAAAAGTCTAAATTGTTGATTTTTCATATGCAAAAATTTCCCACCCTAAAGACACAATAGAGTAGTGACACGTTTAGGTTTATTGAAAAAATGACTCATTTCTTCTTAACGAATTCTTGTAAGTGAACAACTTTAGCAGGAACAAATAATAGTATTCATAAATTTCTCATTTTAAGTAATTAGTAGTGATAAACTGCATATATACACATTGATGATACTGTACATTCAGATTATTTGGTTATAATTCTTAAAATTAAGATATCTTTATATAAAAACTAACTGGTTTCATGATTATCTGTATAAAATCCACCAACTCAACTTGAGAACAATTACAAAGCTAGTTATCAACTTATCATTATTAAACATGAATTTACCATTGCCACATCTCCAATTAATCAACGATTTCTGCATTCTAATAAACCTATTACCATCCTAGAAATCATAATCAGCCTTCAATTTGCTAGCTGTACCCTACTAAAACACCACAGCTAATATCCAAGACATAACAAGTACATTGCCATGTGAATTCTGCCACAAGAAGTCACGCTAAAGAGTAAACAATATTTCATTGCAGTCGCATGGCAATTTTATTTCCCATAGCTCCTCAAAACAAGCACAGTGACCGTTCAAAATATATATCTTTTTTTTTTTTTTTTTTTTGTTATTTTAAATCTTTATTGTGGGCCTTGTGGCTTTCCAGTTCATCGAATCTCTTACTTTATTGACTGGTGTGGTCTTTTTTTAATTATAAAAAAATCGTTTTTGCCCCTTGCAACTTTATCTTTGTCTTAAAAAAAAACTTGTATTTTTGTTGTTTATTGACGCGTACGTGTATACGTAACCTCCACAGTTCATTGAACACATCATCACCGTGGACAAACGATTTTCCTCGCATTGTGGCCTATAAATTCCCCTGACGTTTTTATCAATCAACCGAAAAAAAATAAAATAAAGTCACTAGTTTTCGTTCAATTAAACACACACGGCGATTGAGCTTGAAAATTGAACAACAATGGCTGGTTTCTTCTCGTTTGTGAGGGATATGCCTTCCCTCTCCGTTTTCCTGACCGCATACGCGTCCATTTCTGCGTTCATGATGGTGGTTCGAACTGTTTTGAACGAAACGATTCCACAGCCTATGAGGAAATACATATCTTTGAAGATATCAGAGTATTTGTTCTTCAACTTCTCGAATGAGTTCACTTTTGTGATCGAGCAATACTGGGAGGCTGTTGTCAGCGAGACATACAAGGCTGCAGAGGTCTATTTGCCCACCGTAGTTGGCGACTCCACGGACAGCTTGCTTGTAGGTTCAAATGACACCCGCAACAGCACTTCAGTGCCCAAACTAGCAGTCCCCATTGGAGCAAAAATCACTGACAACTTCCAAGGCATGCGCCTGCAGTGGTCACTTCACATGAAAGAAGCAAAAAATCACCACAACAACGACACGAAGTACTTTCACTTGACTTGCAAAAAGACGGACAGAGACAAAGTTCATCAAAACTACTTTCCTCATGTTGCTCGCCAGGCGCAGAAAATCTTGCAGAAGAGACAGATTCTCAATATTTACACTTATTATCCTAAGGAGCGCTTCTGGCGGTCAGCCATTTTCAAGCATCCATCAACTTTTGATACTTTAGCTATGGACCCGGATCTCAAGCAGTTCATAATTGATGATCTTAACATGTTTGTCAACCGCAAGGGCTTCTTTGACAACGTGGGTCGTGCTTGGAAACGTGGTTACCTTCTCCATGGTCCACCTGGGACTGGAAAATCATCACTGGTTGCTGCCATTGCAAACCATCTCAGGTACCATGTTTATGATCTTCAATTGCAGAGTGTCAAAAGCGACGCTGACTTGAGGAATGTACTAACAAGGACCACGAATCGCTCTATCATACTCATTGAGGACATTGATTGTAACTCGATTGTGTCAAATGAACGTGGACGAAGAAGCTCAAGAATAGATCATAAGAAAAACGAAACCGATAACGAGTGTTTAGATCCTGGGGTATGTACTTGTGCTTGACTATAGACTCTCTGCATTGTTGTTAGTCTGTTTTTGTGATGAGAAATTTGATGGAAAAATTTTGTTTTGTTTGATTGTTTTTATAGGCGACACTTTCAGGGATGCTTAATTTCATTGATGGTTTATGGTCGAGTTGTGGAGAGGAGAGGATCATAATCTTCACGACGAATCACAAGGAGAGATTGGATCCTGCCCTGCTGCGTCCAGGAAGAATGGATGTGCACATCGAGATGGGGTATTGCACTCCTTCAGGTTTCAGGATGCTGGCCAAAACTTATCTTGGAATCGAAGACCATGCCATGTTCGGGCCCGTTGAGGAGCTTATCAAGAAGGTGGACATTAGTACTGCTGAGGTGGCTCAACACCTCATGAAGAGTGATGATGCCACTATTGCACTTGGGAGTCTTATTGAGTTTCTTGACACGAAAGCTAGTAAAATTATGGACGGAGGAGAACCAACGAGCCAAAGTGGCGTTGACCAAGAAGACAACCAGGATGAGATTGAGGTAAGCGAATGAAGGGAAGGACTTGAATCTGAGGAATTGGAGATAAGATGGATCCAGCTAATGTGGAATTTAACCGTTAATAAAATAATTGAATTTGAAGATTTAGGTATTAAGTTACATTACTTTAGGTTTGTGTGGCCTTCTTTGTTGTCTTATGTGTCATGTAGCAATAACATCTAGTTAGCACTTGTAGTCTGAGTCAGAAAAATGCAATCAACTCCTAGTTGTATATTTGGCTTCTGTTGGGTGATATTAATTTTTATTCATTTCTTTTAATATGATCCAGTAACTGATGTGTGCTTTCCTTCGATGGCTTTGCAAACGGATGTTTGCTTTTTGTTGGATGCCTTTGCAAGGGCTCCAAATACGGTTGGTTATTCCAGTTAATCTAAAATTTGCATATAAATTTATCGATGAGCTGCCTGAACAGAATTTTATTCCAAAGCATAAAACCCAAAACACAGAAAAAGAATAATACATAGTCGATTTTCTTGCATTGCTGGAACAATAGAAATCATTTTGGACTACAATAAATCTCACACAATGATGGAGCGTAGTGTGACGTTTGGTAAAGTTAAATAAACATAATAAAACCTTTCAACATTTACGGCCGCGCTCAAACACCCACATCTGTTTATTGGGGCCGTCAGCTGTACCAGTCATTGTCAATTAAAAATCATATATTGATATTTGGTATGTTGAGTCTCCAATTTTTCCTCGAAAAAGTAGGTACATTGTATCTTATTGTATTTATTTTTTTAAAGCCACATTTGGAGATCAAGAGCACCCGAAAAAATACAAGAAGAAGTGACAAAACGCCCACACAAGTCTCCCATAGAGGATGAGACCAAAGAGACTAATTACGTGTCATTTCCATTTCTGAAAATGACCTGACATTTCCAGATATCAACCGCCCTACAAAGAACCTTCATCCCCAAATCTCACACTGGGTAAAGTTAAATAAACATAATAAAACCTTTCAAGATTTATGTTTAAGGCCGTGTTCAAACACCCCCATCTACTTATTGGGGCCGCCAGCCCCACCAGTAATTATCAATTAAAAATTATATATTGATATTTGGTATGTTGAATCTCCAATCTTTCCTCAAATATACATATTTTTTCTTAAATAAAGCAACTTTTACAAACCAAGAGCACCAGAAAAAATACAAGTAACGGTGGCAAAACGCCAACTCAGGTCCCTCATAGAGGACAAGACTAAAGAGGTTAATTTATGTGCCATATAATTCTCATTTTTGAAAATGACGAGGTAGTTACAAATCCCAACCTTCCTACAAAGAATCTTAACCAGAATACTTGCTTCTCCACGATCATCACTGGAGGAGCTGACCTCCGAAGAATATTCACAGCGTCCACTTCAACATCCAATATTCTAAGATTCAATCACTCTTCATCGTGGCAGGCGGGTGGAACAGAGGGCGGTTGAAATTTTATGGAAATATAGGAGAAAAAACGGACCATGTGGTGGTGCAAAAAAAGGTCCCAAATGCTTACAACTTTCATTGATCCCAAATGCAGTTATGACATCACTAAACTGCTTTGGTCTCTTTCACATTGTACCGAAAGGGCAAGTGGATTCATCATTCCTCCACCAAAGCAAATACTCTGAACTTTGCACTATAAAACATCAAATTTTTTGCACTAGTCAGTTTTGGAATCCTTAGAACATCAACAGTCGATGACGAAGGCAAACTCAAATAGAAGTACGTGGAGCTGATGTCAAAACTTCAATCAGCTTCTCTATTTAATTTGACGCATCAACTTATCCACATGAAACTTTCATCAGCTAGATTCTTTGTTAGCCAGTCTTCTAACGAAACGTCGAGTATAATACCTCAAATCTCTTAATAGTAATAACTTGTAGTTCATAAATGTCATGAGGTCCTAAATTCAGTCTTCTAGGATATACAACCCATGATGGTTGTTAATGTTAAGTATCATCAAGTCTAAAAATTTAAACTAATAAAAAATGACTTGACTATAATATTTATTTTAAAATTATGATATGTTAACATGTCTCCTCACATACAATGTGGACAATGAACACCTCCTTACATGCAATGTAGACAATAATGGAGTTATGTATAACAAAGTTATGTCAAACGCCCCCTACTGTATAACTTGTGATACGAGAATATCTTTCAGATAAATGGGTGAGAGAGGATTTAAATCAAAGACTTTTAAACTTTGATACTGTTATGAGCATTTTCATGATTTGATAAATGGATCGCTAAAAGCCCAAAGGATGAGCTAAATGACCAGAAGCCTCATGAGCTCGGTAATTAGGTCGTCGGGTGAGCTCGGTAACCAGGTCGCTATTTAGAGCACGCTATACTTTTGAGACTTCATATACTCGATAGGTGATATATCAACTCGCCGTGACTGATCCAGTTAACTTTCTAAAAGTCTGAAATAGCCTAATGTGGGAAGAAGTCAACTTTTCTAATTTGAAGCAAATAAAATTTTGAAATTCTTGGGATCAGTTACTGATTCAGTGGAGATTATTTTGGAATCATAATTAATATAAATATTTTTTACCTTATCTATATGTAATTCAAACTGATTCAAATTGTATCACCTCTCGCTATAAATAGGGGTACAAATTTATTGTAAGACACACACAGAAAAATATATACTGTTACTCTGCTAAATTTGATTGTGACAGTCGTGGATGTAGGCATTGTTGTGGCCGAACCACGTAAAAAAGCTATTGTGTATCTTATTCTTCCTCCCTCTCTTTTGTTATTGCTTGTTTTGTTTTCAATGATTCGTAGGTATTTGGTTTGAAAAATTGGGTTGACTAAAAAACAACGTCAATAGATATCATGTTAGTTATCATCAAACATAAAATTTAAACTGATAAAAAATAATTAAATTATAATATTTAATACTTGAGATTATAATAGTTCATTTGCCAACTTGAAACAAAAAAATATACAAGATATTCTGCCTGTTGCAATTGATTTCTCTTGTATTAATTAATAATTCTTTTTTTTTGGGTGGTTTTGTTTCTCTAAAAGATAAAAGGATGTTCCAATGATTGAATTTATAAGTTAGAACCAAAGGATGTCAGTTGCTACTGAATCTCAATGGATCATACATAGGTAAAGGAAAGAGAGCAATACTCCCATAGAGATCATTATGTAACTTGTACCCCACAAAAGTGGGAGCAAATTTGTTAATGTATTTTGTATCAGACTCGGTGTGTCAAGAGTTCATTCAAATTTTAGAGCAATATAAAAATGTAAGGCGAAGACAGGAGGCATCCAATTGAATAGGCAGACCGTGATTCGGATTCTGAGTTGTTAGTATGGTGTAGATCCCTTTTAAAAAAAGGTAATTGGGTCTAGATCCACACTCGACGTTGGTCCAATGGAGCTCTCTGATCCCAAGGCCCCAAGCTACAACCAGTACAGCACCAGGAATTTGGATTTTGAGAGAAAAAATTGTGCCTTCGGGGATTTGGTTTTTAAATCCCTTCCCGCAGATAGAAATGGTATTCCTCCATCACCCTTCCGGACATTGATTTTTGAACATTCTTTCCAAGGTGTATTTCCTGTCAATAAGGGAATAACAAATTTATAAACCTGCAACAAAAAGGGATTGCACTTTGTCTAAATACAACATATAAAAGAAGTAATCATTAGGGTGTAATGATTATTTTCTTTGAAAGGATAACACTTTGTCTAATAACATATAAAACAAGTAATCACTTGTGAGGGTGGGAGTTTATTGGGGTGAGTGAGTTTGGATTAGATTAAAAAATTTTAATCTGATTTATATATTGAGTTGAAAATTTTTTAACTCAGTCCAATTGATTGGGTTTTAATTGAACGGATTGTATATTAGTTGAAATATCGAAAAGTTTCTATTGATTATAAATAATATTCATAATGTTTATTATCATATATAAATTTAAGGATTATAATAATGATTACAAATAAATGTTCAATTCATAAAACAACTACAAATAAACATAATTCATAAAGTAATTATAAAAAAATAATAATAATAACCTACTAAATATTGCAAACAAAATGTCAATCTATGAACCACAAAGACGAAAAAAAAAAAAAAATACTAAGAGCGCATATATTTGTCATTGATCCTTATCCCTAATAGGCGTTCTTCTAGAATGAGCAAAAAAATTTTGGATTTAAAACTAGGAGGGGACATTTCTTGGGTTGGATTAAAAATTTTATCAACCCAACCCACAAAATATAATTTTCGAGCCAACCCAACTCAATCCAATCTAGTAATATTTTATTTTTCTTTTTTATTTGTTATTTTATTTTTAAGATTTAATCTAATCCAATCTGATAAAAAATGGTTCGATTGGGTTGGATCTATTAGGTTGGATTGTAGATATCCATCCCTAATCATATGGGTGGAACAGTTTTTTTTTTTATTTTTTATTTTTTATTTTTTTAAAGGATAAATTACTTGCGTAGATGGTAATATCTCACTAATTGCGGTCTCTTCACTCAACTTACCTCCTCTTCATGATCACTGCTTTCTTTTTCAATAATCGAAAGGAAGATTATAAGTGCTTTAAAAAAAATGAAGATTATAAGCAAGGATAGCGATTAATGCCCTGACTGACTCGCTCAAAGACACTGCACCCTTGCATAACTTGGGGAAGTCGGATAAAGATATAAGTTACTCTTATTTTGCTTTGGGCTATTTTTTATAATAAAAATGGAACATTAATTTTTCTAACATTATACTATATTCGAAAAAGTAAAAAGGTATTTTCTAAAAATAATTATAATTCTTTTAATAATGTACATCCTCAAGCAAAATTAGATAGATAGAAAGTTAGAGGTTTGATATTCACGATTTTCCTCATCTAATAATTTAGGTTCTCTCTTAAAAAAACATTTTGCCCCAGCTTGAATTCATTATTTATCAATTTAATTTGAGTGGAAATTGTCCAAACAAAAAACCCAATAAAATTATTATTGAATTTCGTTTTTATGCACGTGCAATGTCCTTGTACTTACAACGATTCTTCATAATTTCATTTGGTTTCATAGTCAATCAGTCATATGATTATCAAATATCCCCTTCTCCTATTCTTCTTCTTCAACTCTCTTTTACTTTACTTTTTCCAAAATATTTTTCTACAACGTCTATCTCTCAAAAACACCTATCCTTTCTCTGTAACAGAAGTCCTAGTTATTGGTAGGCATAAATGACAAAAATGGTTGTCCATTGAATAATTTTCTCACAATCTTCAAGAAGGAAAGAATCTATTTGAGACAAATGTGTAAATCTCTTTAAAATTTTGTTTGTGATAGAGTAACATGTTATGAGCTGTTTTAAATAAGACTACACCTTAGGCACTCTGTACCTTTGGTTTATAATTAAGTTAAAAAATGTTTATGTTCTTTTAAGACCTAAAGAGTACATGTTTGAAATGTTTTCACATAGTTTTGGCACAGGGATGATTTAAGTTGAGTGGCATATTTTTATTTTGAATTAGGAAACAACAATTTTCAACAATTGCTTCCCTTATATTGTATACGCTAATGCATGCTTTCTATGGATATCCTGTGAAAAAATGACCCCTCGATACCTCATGTGCAAACACAATTTATCAACTCTTTAAATATTTTCAGTCCCTGATTAGGAATTATAATACATTTTACTTTATAAGTATTTGAATCTTGTGTCTGACCACTTGAAAAGGCTAAAAGATTTTGTCCCCCCCATTTTGTGTCATCACATTGTTGAGATTATGTATCAAACATCCTGTGACAACCCAAATGATGTAAATGCAGCAAGTTGCGGCTATTAGTTGTAATAAGCAATGATTTATGCTTTATAGAATACTATGTGTGTGCATATATATACTTTAAAGCACAAATGTGCAAGTTACATAATATGGCAGCTGCAGTCCCGTTCTGATGCGAATGTATGTACCTACAAAAGAAAAGATAAGTAGTGGTGGCTGTAAAGCATCTGGAATCGACCCCTGGAAGCAATAATACATGTGGTATTCAACATGATGATCATTTTGGGAATGTTTGCATTGCTTGGTGTTGGTGAGTTTCTGCGGCCTATTCAGTTGTCAGTCAAAATTGTAATGACTTGCGTAGTACTATTCTCATCCTCACCATACAACTAATTATGGAAGTGAGTGCTCCTCGTGCCAAGCTACCTATAATTTGTTTTGTCACGACATGTATCTATGGTCCGCATGTTGGGTGGATATACACCATAAAGAATCTGCCGTGAAGATTGTGCCTCCCCCGGAAATAGTGAAAGGTTTGCAAAGAAACCTTCATGATGTAATTGGTTGGTACATAACTGTTCTTGCTTATGCTCCATGTTCTAAATACAGCCAAAGAATATCATAATGTAACTATATGTGTATACATATATAAGTGGTGTGACATATCATAGTTTAGCCGGGTCCTTCGGGGAAGCCAGCAAGAGTTAACTGGTGACAATAATTACCCTGAGATATGGGACGCGCTTCTATATATCAGAGCAACAGAGAAAGAGTATATATATACGTGGAACCCAAACACCCGGTCAGCTTTTAACAACTTGATTGCAATTTCACGAAGGCTAATAGACATGTAAAAAATGGACTGACCAGAAATGGGTGAGATTATATGGAGGCCTTGCATTTCGTTTGGGGTGAGGAAACTATTGGTAGTCAAATTGATAAGCAAAGCTATAGAAAAAATGAAGGTTATGTTTCTTGTGGGACTTCTGAGGTTTCATATTTTCTTCCAAACTTGCGAGGAACAAATTAAATTAAAGTCAGTATTTATCGTCAATTTATATTTTCCTGGACTGAATAGCGACATAAATTCGATGCTTGATGTAATTGCCAATAGCATTAGTGCTACATTGGTGCAGCTTTTATTGAGTTATATATGGATCTGGAACCCTTCTGCATAATCAGGATGAGTTTACAGTAGAAAATGTCATTTACAAAATTAGAACTGTGCAAAACAGTAAAGTTGACGAGGAATAAACTATTCGTATAGCCTAATAGATTCAACTTTTGCTAGTGAACCCAGACGAGAAATTCCATAGATTAGTAGTTGAACCTGTATGCATATTTATATCTCTTAAACATATATACGTTCACCTGTCTTCCACTCTGAGGACAGTGAGATCGATTTCTAATAAAGAATCCACATTGTCTTATGCCAATAAGAATGAGTAATGGTTGAAGATAAATTAAATAATGGGCTTAATTTGGTAACGTTTCTTCCACAGTGGACTTCCACTAGTAAAGGTTCGCGAACAAACGTTTGGTAACACTACTTGACGGTCAATTCTTTATTATTATTTTTTTCATACTTTTAATAGGTTAAGGATTATCGAGATTAATTCATATAAGATTATAGTAATATAACTCGAATAACTGCTTTTAGATATCAAAAGAAGTCTATCCACACCTTTATAAATAGTAACATAAATGATTGGGTTAGAAAGACTCAAAAAATAGTAGATAGAAATGATTAAACCACTCTTATATATACTTCACTTATGAGTTACTTAATAGATATAATTCCTTGATTCATATATTGACCCAGTTCCATATTTTTCAAAGTCAATACAGATTAACACCTTGACCCTGACCAAGCTTTGTGGTTTTTGTCTTTTCTTTCCTTTTCTTGTCCAATTATGTCAAGTTTTCATTGGTGAGACTTCTCTTTCAGCTTGGACACAGTCCAGGTCTTATGTTTACGTAATAGTGATTTTTCATTAAAGTTATCGTATCAGTCTCAATTTTCCCATGCTACAAAATCTGTAAATTGAATGCAAAAGACTGACCTGAAGGAGTGAAATTTCATACTATTAGACTTGTAAATAAATATCATTATCCAAAATAATAAAAATATGAGAAGACAATCATCAGGGTTACATTTGCATGTGAAAAGTAGAAAAAAGTTCAAGATAAACAGTAGTAGGATAACGAAATCACAGTTGTAGTACAGTGCCAGCTGGCCAACTGTGTCGTTACAACTTTATATTATATAAACAATTAAAATATGACACTAAATCTTGGACCCTGGTACCTAACCAAATATCATGTTTTTAAGAACAGAACAATCTTTCTTTTTTCTCAGACTTCAAAGTCTACGAGTTCAGGCTAGACATGTCCAGAAACTTCTCCACAACCTCCAAAATCTCTTCACACGGGAATGTTGGCTTGGTTGTTAGATCAGCACATGGCCTGATCAGACCTCTGTAGCCAGGTATTATGCATAAAACGAATGAAGAAAAGAAATACAAAAACCAAATCTATTTTTTCGGGGTGGAATTTGTCACCATCTTTGGTGTTGTAACTTTTTACACATAATTTCCTTACCGGAGCACATTCCAAATAAGCCATTTTTCACAGTTGGCAAAATTGTAAATTGACTCCAAGCCTGCTAATTACACTGAATTTGAACGCATAATTTGGTCTAAGATTCCTTCATCTACATTTGTTACCATATATGCATCCAAAAACATTAAAAACTTTAGGCAAGTTGTGTTGAACCATTAATGAAAATTCAGAAATTCCTGAGTTGGCCAATTTTTTTTTTTCTTATTTTAAAAACAACATACCACATATGATTCTAACAGCTAAGAATACACAATTTTCATTTTCATCATCCTCTTTTAACGCAACTTGACAGAAATCAACACTGCAGAATCAAATAATGCTGCAAATGATATAATTATAAACAAAACCAAGAACAATTTCAAACTTCAAAGAGATTATTTTATATACATTAAAATCAAATTCTCTTTCAATTTCTAGTATTTGTCCATAAATCCCTACAAAACTATAGATGTACCTTTCGAACGACAGTCTCCGTATCTTCGGACGTCTCTTACTTTACGTTGGATTGTTTTCCTTAACCTGTAAAATAAACCAACAAATACTAAACAGCAGCAAAATCAAAACAGACACCCTCATATTTCAAGATAAATTTATTTTACCTTTTGAAGATAAAATCTTGCCACGAAAAATGGGAAAAATAAATTCAACGAGAGAGAGACGGAAAACAACTTCCAGAGCGAAGCAGCGAAGACCCCTTGACTGTTTGAATATCAGGAAGGAGACTGCTGGAACTGGAGCGAAGAGGACGAGGAGAATCCAAGCTTCTTCTCAAGATTCTTCCCATGGCAGATATGGGGTGCTCCGTTCGTGGGGTTGATCTAAAGTTCTTGAAGAAACTGATGTGGCGGTTGAGAGCCTCTTCAATGGAGATAAGCCTATCAGATCTCAGCACCTCGTCCTTCACTGCCTCCGCACAGAGCCCGCATATCCAGCGCCCTTTGTAGCGTTCCCGTACGCGAAGAATATATGCCGGGGTGCAGTCTTCTGTGAATCCACATGAGGCACATTTCACTGACTCCACTTCCACTGGACCACTTTGTTTTGTTGTTGTTGTTGGTGGTGGTGGTGGTGGTGCTGGCGGTGGTGTCTGTGTCTCCAACCCTGAAATACCCATGTTTTTTGTTAGTAGGAGTATTCTTGATCCTTGATTGAACCTATCCCTCTATAATTTTTTTCTGTTTTCACTTTTCATATAATGTGAAAGGTTGAGGAATGAATAAATAAGGAGAGAATTGTATTTTTGTATATGTGGGGTGTATGTGATTTGTCTTTACATAAATGCAATTTGTTTCCATGTGCTAGTAGTTCCGTCATGAATTTTTTTTCGTTTCTTCATTTTATTATTGTTATTTACGTTGTTTTGTTTTTTCTTTTGGGGGGATGGGTTTTGTAAACAAAGCATGTCTATTTTATTTTGGCTTTTAAGGGGAAAAAAAAATATATGGGGGAAAGTGAGACTGCATGAATGGGAGGAGGGGTATGGAGATTGTGTGAGACCGAAGGTGACGTTATTGAGGTCCTCTCGTTTTGGTAACCTACCTAAAAATTAATCCGAATGATGATTTTATTTTTGGGTTTGGCATAGGAACATAATACGCGGTTGACGTGATTTCAGGTTCTTTCGCTAAAAACAAATTGATTGACTATGTTAATATAATTAGAATAATTTCAAAATCAATGCTAATTTATTTATTATTATTATTATTATTATATTTTATGAATATGACAAACTCAGAGATCAATCGGAACCAAGTAAAGTTTGACTCTATGACGCAGCTTCCATGTAGAAGGAAACAATCCACACATAAGTGGAAAAGAGAGCCCACATAAGATGAGAAAATAACTTACACATTTTTATATGATAGGAGAGACTGTATTATTAAGAGTTATACTTGGGTTTTAAGGGCGCAAGGGTTAGCGGTTTTCACCAACTACGTCGGTGACTGACTCTAACTACTAATTTATTATTTCATAAGATGAAACGAGGATAATGTAGTGATGTGACATAACTTAATTATTAAAATTGTGAAATTCAATCTCATATATTTTCTTAAAACTTAAATTAATGATCATAATTATAAATAAATTTACTACTTATTGGATTGACTTTAATAACCATTCTTATAATTAATTCAATTGCTATTGTCGATGGGTAATGTTATTGATTGAATAAAGTAGTCAAACTCTCGCAAAAGTCAAACCTTTACAAAAATAAAATGATGCAAATATACATTTTCTTTTTACATTGCTTACAATGTACATTTAAATTTTCAAATTTAATACAAATGTTTCTAATCACAATGTTTAAAAAAAGTTGTAATTTGTATATAACTTTTTAATATAGATTGTTGTATATATCTTTCCATTTACTAGGGCAGTAGGGGTTCAATTCCCTACGAACTTATTTTATAAGTTTGGTTTTTTATTTTTATCATTAAAGTAATTATCTCTTTATTTTGGAAGTGGATATTCAAATAGCATAAGCAGTAATTGACCTCAAAAAAAGTTTTTTAATATAGTTTGAGTTAATTTTTTTTTTTTTTTTTTTTTTAAGTTGTAAAACTATTTTAAATTGATATTGAATGAATTAGAGGTACATTGGAACTAGCGGACCTAGTGTGCGACATTTTAAAAATTTCAATATATTTATTTATTTATTATCTTTTATCAAATTTTTATTTTATTTTTGATACATAATCCTAGATATATTAATTACAAAAATAAATTATAGATTTATTATTTCATTTAATCTTTAATATTATATCCTGATCATTGTTATGTTCAATTTCTATCATTTTCTTTAATTTCTATTGTAGATTTATCATTTTATTAATTTTAATCATTCTATCCTTTTCCTTAGTATATTTAATTTCTATCATTTTCTTTTTGATTTCAATTCATACATTTATCTGCACTTTGTTATATCTCTATAATAATAATAATAATAATAATAATAATCCTAAAATATAAATGTAAATGTATTTACAATTTTTATTAACATGTTAGTATCTTATTAGGCATTTTGAATATTCATATCTTTAACTTGATTTGAAAATTAGATCAATTAATCCTAAAATTTTAAATTTAAATTTATTACATACAATTTTAAATTTTATTTCTTATATTTTTATTTGTTCTTATAATTTATATCTCTTTGTAATCAATTAAATGATATAAAAAAAAAAAATCTTGATTAAAGAGATATTTTATGTTATATTTGTTTAAGTTTAATTTCTAGCAAAAATTTAATTTATAATTTGAATGTGAAATTTACATAATTTGATATCCAATGGTTATACTATAATCACTAATCAACAATTAAGTCATCTTTCCTTTATATGGATTATCAATTGATAGAAATGTTATTTCATTTTTTCTCAAACTTCATAATTTGAGATTTTTAGATCGTAAGATTATATATAAAATTAATTAAATGTATTATTTATTTTCAAATTTAGTTATTTTGGGTTGTTGGAGACAACTTAAAAATTAACAAAAATGACAATTTCATATATTGCTATTATAATTTTAGTTATTTTTAACATTATTATTAATTTATTAAAGTGTCTCATCTAATAAGAATTTTTGGGTCCCTTACTATCCGTTGGGACCATTGATGATCAATCACTAATTGCACGATTTAGATATATATTTCTATAATTTAGAGACAATTATTCTCACAATAAGATGAGAAAACAACATACACAAATTTGTAAAATATAATTGATAAACAAACTCCAACTATCTTGTTGAATGAATAAGCGTATAACTACTTACACTAAAAGATTACGTGAAATATATATATATATATAAATTTAGTGCCATGTAATAATTATTGGAACGAAATTTGTTCACTTTGTTAAAATACACTACAATCTAACTGTATTGATACTCATTATGTGTATTTTAAAGTTACTTAAATGGACTGGTAAAAATTCAAGTCTGATCCAGTAAAATTGTCCAGTTGGCTAAAGACTCAGCTCGCCAGACATGTCGCTCGTCAAACAATCAGCTCGTGAACTCAGATTTTCAGTTCTCCACATACGCAATTCATGGAAGCAAACTCACGGTCAGACCTGACATTTCAGCTCGTGAAAACGAGTTCTGGGCCACTATAACTCGTAGGACGTGAGTCAGCTACTGTCAGGACTGTCAAGCGAAATTCAACCAAGTGGATCGTACACGCTAATCCTTTCAGAGATTACAGCTTGATTTACGAAAAATCTCACTTAACCAGCATGAGGTTAACGTCTAAACCATACTTTGACAGAGTTGACCTAGACATGACCATGGTTCGGTTCGGTTCCGGTTCTGGTTCTGAACCTACGGTTTCGGTTCTTAAAAAGCTAGAACCGGAACCTTAACCGAAATAAAACGGTTCCGGTTCGGTTCTGGAATCGTCGGTTCTATAACGGTTTTGGTTCCAGTTTCGGTTTCGGTTCTATAACGGTTTCGATTTCGGTTCTGGAACCTTTTTTTAAAATAATAATTTAAAATTTTAAAATTAATATTAAAATATATTTTAAAATTAAAAAAATAAATCGATATCGGATACACTCATACACAAACGAAATAAAAAATTTAATTATTTGAAGGTTAAATTACTCACAATTACAAGTCACAGCTAACTTTAATTTATAAACATTATCATTATCGAATTATTCATTTACTGATTTACCTCCCTCATCACTGACAGACTGACTCATCACTCACGTGACTCACGTCCCTCATTGTCACTGACTCACGTGTCACGTCACTCACTCTTCTCTCTCTCTCTCCGGCTCTCTGACTTCTTAGTTCTCCGGTCCGGTTCTCCAAGACTTTTCTATTTCTCTGTTACTGTTAGTCTGTTTTCTTCTCTCTCTCAGTCTCTCTCTTCTCGGCTTCTCCTTCTTCTCTTTGATTTTTTTGTTTTCGGGTTCTGGTGGGTACGTCTGGGTTGGAAACCCAGATCGGCGTCTGGGTTTCCAGATCGCGTCTGGGTAACCCAGAAGCTAGACGCGATCGTCTGGGTTTCCAGTCGCGTCTGGGTAACCCAGACGCGACGTCTGGCCCGTCATGACTGCTTGCTTGCATCAGTGGTCTGCAGTCAGACCACTGACTGCAGTTGCCCGTTGGGGCCAAGCGGGCCATGCGGCCCAAACGTTGGCCCTAACGGTTTTTTTTTTATTTATTTAAGAACCGGAACCGTCGGTCAAGTTGGTTCTGATTCCGTCGGTTCTTGAACCAGCGTTTCCGGTTCTAATTCTAAAAGAACCGGAACCGAAACCGCTACAGTGACGGTTCCGAACCGAAACCAAAACCTTATGTTCTGGTTCCGGTTCTACAGTTACGATTCGGTTCGAACCGCACGGTTCGAACCGAACCGTGGTCATGTCTAAGTTGACCTGACAAATAACAGTCTTGGAAATATAATTTATCATTATTCTATTTTTGTCTTATTGTACATTACTGTAGCCTCTTCATCTATAAATAGAGGCTGAAAATTCATTGTAAATATAACACAGATAATACATGTACTGTTACTCTACCGAAATAACTAGTAAACAGTCGTGGACGTAGGCAATTCTTTGGATTGAACCACCTAAAAACCTTATCGCAATGGTGTTTCTTTCTCTTCCTTTCCTTTTTTTCCTTCATTCTCTATCCACACTTGCAATTTTGGGCTTTAACAACCTGGTCGGCTAAATCCAAACATCGACATTTTAACACTAGAAGGAAGGCCTAAACTGCAGTTTCATCATTTTCATTCTTGATTTCTGGAGCTCGTGTACTAGACTTCATGTTTAGAGAAAGAACCATTAGGAGTTTTGATGCAGTTGTTCACCAATTCGACAATTCAGACCATCAGCGAGACGTTCTGCCCATTAGAGGACCAGTTAACATAAGGGCAGGAACTTCTAACGCATCTATGACCGGGACTGCTTTAAGTATGCCTCCCCTCCCCTCTCATCAACCTGCACCTAATGTCATAGGAGGAGACGTCGTGCAGGTTTTACAGTAATGCCAGGAAGTGTTAGAGAATATAATGATACAGCTAGCAGATGCTGTTAGGGCGCTAACACAAGCCCAAATTCAGGTCGCTCAGAGACCAATTGAGACCGTTGCAACGAGAGATGTTTCACAACTACAACGCATTGAAGTCTCGACCATAAATGGAAGGCTAATTAGGGACGTGTCAACACCTGAGGGATCAATCTATTCTTCCAACGTGCAATCCAGACCTCAAATTCAACGAGCTCGCAATGATGAAGATGTAGTTCATTCTTCAAGGGTGAGGGTGAGGGTGAGGGTGAGCTAGGATGGACATCGACAAGTCGAGGCGAGCCATGGACATGTGCGGGTCTCAGCTTGGAGAGATGAGGATGAGCGGTGACATCAATATGGAGGTTCGCATAGAGAAGATGGATTCGACAAGTTCGACCAAGGGCATGAACCAGGTTGTTATTCTCTTGAGCTTAAATATGGAAGAAGACATAAGATACAGGGCTGATATTCCCTAGATAAGGAGAGCAAGCAAAGCAGACAATCTAGCATCCGACGGTCTGAAGCCTAGGATTTACTCATCGATGAGCTCCTTCAGAGGGTCCAATAGTTAGAAACACGACCTGGAGCTTAGGAACATGGGGGTCAACATGGTGAAAGGACTCCATTTGCCTTAGAGATTGAGTTAGAGTCACTTCCTTCTAGGTTTAAGGTCCCCAACATCCCATAGTACAGTGGGGATACTGACCCTTATAATTATCTAGACATGTTTAATATTCAGATGGATTTGCAGACCATCAGTCCATTAGTCAAGTGTTGCGTTTTTCCAGTAATGCTTGGAGATATTTTGTGGATATAGTTCAAGAACCTCCCACCTCATAGTATCAACAATTGAGAGGAATGTCAGCAAAAATTTTATCAATCAATACAAGATATTGAAAATGTAACTCGTTCCACCCTATCACCTCGCTACCATTTCCAACGTCCTAACGAACCATTGAAGGACTATATTGTCAGGTTTAGGCACGAGGTGAATAATGTAGATAGCCCAACCGATGAGGGGATACTAACAGTTATCTCAGTAAGACTGAGAAAAGATGAAAAGTCGTATGAGAGTATATATAAATCCCTAGTGAAAGACTTAGGAGGATTCTATAAACAGGCTGTCAAGGAAATAAGGTAGAAAGAAACCTTTGGCCAAAAGAGGCGAACAATAAAATGAAGAAGTTGGCAGCTCCAACCAAACCAAGAAAAGAAGCAACAGATGAAATAATCATTCAAAAATTCAATGATTTGTCATAATATGAATTTTTAGGGCTCGCTCAAGGTTAATTAATAAAGGTTTAACAATTCTTGCATCACATGCTAATGGCTCCAAGATAAGGTAATAGTCCCATCATATACATACGTAGTTTCACTAAGCATATGCATGGCTATGCATTGCTTGAAGGATGATTTGTGATATATATGCCACCAGAATGTAGGCCTACTAAAAAAGAGCTTATTACAACCTAATTTTGCAAGAAAAGTTAGATTTCTGGCTCAATACTAGATTTTATACCTTTAGGGTGTGTATTGGATTGTATTGAACTAGACTGAATTGAATTAGATTGAATTAAATATGATTATATCTCATGTTTGGTGTATGATCGAATTGGATTTGTTGCATTCCAATCATATGTTTGGTATATAAGGGTTGATGGCTAAGGGTTTGGGTATGGATCTGACAGATCAGAATGAACATTCGTCATGGCTTTTGTAAAGAGTATGATTGAAAGAGGGAGAGAATCATAGTGAGAAGATCGTGGGAAATATAGTGCGAAGATGGTGAGAGAGACAACATCTTGATAGGAAAAGAGAAAAGTTTATTAATTTTATTTTATTTAATATACATTTAAATAAATTACAATATTCAATATAAATAAATTTGTGAAAATTTCAAAAACTAACCCTATTTCAAAACCAAACATAGTTTTTCTTCGCTTACAAAATAAAATTTGTTTTGACCCCTCAAACAAATAAATTACAACAAATACCTCGAATTCCCAAAACGTCCATCTTAATAAAATTTAAAAAATACCATGACAGAAGAAGTGTGATGGGAGGTTGTCCTGTCACGCACAGGCGTGATGGGACAGCCTCTCCTCACCCCTAAGTATGATGAGAGGCTTTCTCATCACACTTGCCTTGGGTGTGATGGGAGGCTCTTTTGTCACACTTATCTTGGGCATGACGAGATATTCTTTCGTTATGTTCAAGAGTATTTTTGTCAATAGAGGATATTAAATGTAATTAATTTGTACGAGGAATTAAAAACAAATTTTTTTCTTAAAATGGTTAAAAACGATTTTTTTTTTTTTTTTGAATTTGGATAATTTTAAGTTTTTCTCATAAATGAATTTCAATTCATCTATCCCCATCAAACACATTGATATTTTTACCTTTATACTTTAACAGAACTATCAACTTATGGACAAAAATCATTGTTCCAGTAACATTTGGGTTTTATGGATAATATTTTTAAAGTCAAGGGTGGTTTGTTATTATTTTTAAATTTGGAGGTATTTTGATAATATCTTTATTTTTATGTTAATTTATCATCTTTTTTTTTTTTTTATTAATCTTTTGATAATCAAGTGACACATCAACATTTGAAAAAATGAATTATTAAGATTGATAAATTTTTTCTCTCTCATACATCACTCAAACGAGTAAGGATTCTCTACTATCATTTTTTTTGTTAATCTTTTGATAATCTAGTGACACATCAACATTTGAAAAAAATGAATGATCAAGATTGATAGATTTTTTCTCTCTTACATATCACTCAAACTTAAATCGTTCTCATAAAAATATTAGCATCATGTTAACATTGACAGAGAATCCTTATTCCACTCAAATTTAAATTGTTCTCACAAAAAAATTAGCACCATATCAATATTGATAGAGAATTGGGTCATGCGCAAGTTGTGCCTTTTTCTTCTCAAGTGACAAAAAATCAGGCCATCTTAGCATGGAGGTGTGGTGGTTAATTTCTTCGTCAATTGAGGACTCTCGAATTAACAGAAAAAGAAAGAATCCTTTTCTGTTGGGTGCTGATAGCTACTGATGATACATGATGCTTTGTCAGTATTTGAATGTATACAGACATTAATTAACTGTTGCAATCCCATTCTTTCTTTTTCTTTGCCTTTGCATGGATATTTAAGCCTGAGATTTTTGTTTGCAAACTGGTCCTGTCCTTCTCATGAGTCCTTTGCTCAAACCCTACCTATTCCATATGTCCAAAAGGGTGCAACCTGTTGTCTGTCGCCACAGTAAAAGCTAAACTACAATTAGTCTGTGTGCGTGGTCACCCACTTAAATGTCAAGACAATTCGACCATCTTTTCTGACATTAACATTTTATGAATTTGTAGTAATCATTTGCACCATTTAATCAGGTTTCCTGAAGATGTGGTCGAAGCATCGGATGGCAGTTTGTATTTCAGTGTTGCAAGCACAAAATTTGGGTTGCACCACTGGTACTTAGACATGCTCAAGGCTAAGCTTCATGGGCGACTGCTCAAGTACGATCCATCATTGAACAAGACATTTATTCTGCTTGATGATTCGGGTTTTGCTAACGGTGTAGCACTCAAGAGACGATGACTATTTAGTTGTCTGTTGATCATGGAAGTGAACTAATTGCACTTCTTTTGGCTTGGCATGAGAAACAGACTGACTCTTTTCTGACTCCATTAGGGGTTTAGGTAATTATAAAATGGAATAATGGATTATGTTAACAAACAATTACACACACACTAAATGGCTGATGCTCTTCTTGCTGTGGCAGATTCAGGTGGATTAAATATTGGCTGAAGGGCAAGACTAGAGGAGAGACGGAAATTTTCATTCAGAACCTCCCTGGTGCGCCTGATAACATCAATCTAGCCCAGAGTTCAAGCCAGTGAAGCTTAATGCTAATACAGTACTGCATATTTGAGGGAGGTTCTGTAGTCACGTTTGGTTTTGAAATTTTTTTAAGGATCAACTAATTTCTACTAGTGGGCCAATTCCTACGGCTGAAAATTTGATTTTCACTAGTATGAATTTGATTCCCACATGTAGCAACTAGTCTTGATGAGAGAAGAATCTATGTTTGGGAACGATAGTTCCTGGAACTAATATAAATAATTTACATGGTGCAGTTTCGTTCTGATGTACCGGATTAATATCGTGCACACTTCTAAAGTATCCAAACATCTGCTAGCAGCATTTCCAAAACTGTTGAAGCTAATCAACACCCTGCTTACAGGAAAGCAACGGTCATAAACGTGGCAACCGATGTCAAAATATTTAGGAAGTTTGAAAATCCTAATGGGAAGGTTATGTCACTTGTGACTTCAGCTTTTCAGTTTGGAAGTAATCTCTACTTTTAAAAAAACATTGAATAGAGGGTCGAGCGGTTTATATGTATATAATGACAATAATTAGAACGAGATAGAGGGCTTGAAGCCCCATGCAAACCCCTTTTAAAGCACAACACCACACATATTTTCAAAAGAAAGAACAACATCAAAGCTTTGGATAATTTTGGCGCGAGTGTGTGATTCGTCTTTTCCTTAAAAAATTGCTTGGCCTTCTCTATAACAACTCTCTTTTAATCTCTTAAAATACACCACTAATTCTTATATTTGATCGCGCTAAAGGCAAAGAAAAAGTTGGTAGCCAAGAAACCAACCAAGGAGAAGAATACTTAAGTGGCGGAGAAGGTGTCGGTAGAGATTAAGTCAAATCCGAGAATAAGATGCTGAAGGAAAGCCGCAACGTGCGGTGACAAGAAGAAGAAGTGCGCATAACAAGTCCACCTTAGCATCATAATCGAGCAAGGCCACTTTGGAGAGGTAATGAGAAAGAAGAAGCAAGGCGGGGAAAGGATGAGAGAGACACAGGCGTACTAGAGAATGTAAGGTGGGTCTGAAATGAAACAGATTAAGGTATTTTCTTTTGGAATTTTATTTTAATTTTGATTAATAAAAAGGGTAAAATTATAATTTCCCCTTTAAGCATAACTGATAGTCAACTGTCCATCAACGCTCACCGGTCAAATCGAGTCTCAATGTAATTAAGTTAATGTCGTAATGGAGGACAATTATAGTTAAAATCAGGAAAAGTTGTGCAATTTGGAGGAAATAAAAAAAAAAAAACAGCTTGGAACAATTTTATTTTATTTTTTTAAAATTCATATGTGCGGGCGCTTGTGATTTCTCTTTTCCTTAATAAATGTAATCTGATTCCATGTTAGCAATGGATTTATGATAGAAGCATATAGCAAGGGGGTGATATGTGTAAGACTGTAATTGTCATAATTTTTTCGTAATTGTTGATGACATCAGCAATTTGGTTTTGATTGATTGACCTGACAGTCAAACCTTTATCTTTTCAAATTATGAACAAATTGAAGTTCACATTATCCATATATATATATATATATATTTCAAAAAATCATACTTCTTGTCTCTTGATATGCACTAAACAAGTGATTACATGCTTTATATTTTTTGGTTGGATGAATACAAAACCCTATACGAAAAATAGGCATTTTTATATAATGATTATAACATCAAAAAATTAAATTATATATTTTTTTCATAACATTTCTTTCAAATGTTAGAAAAATATTATATGAATTATAAATAGTTAAAATATATAATTAATAGAGTATATATTATTTTACTTCTTATAAGATTATAAATAAAATTGAAAAAAAACTATGTTCTGATAAAAAAAAAAAATTTGAACAATGGCGGATAGAAAAAAGAATAACAAAATCTATATCATTTAAAAAAAAAATGCTCATGCCAGAAAGAAAAAACCATGATCCATGGTGGATAAAAAAAAAAAAAACACATAATGATTATGAGCGAATAAAAAAAAAATATTTTTCATGATGGATAGAAAAAAAAATATGTAATCCATACAAAAAAAAACCATGAAATATTTACGAGACAAAAGGAATTGACCTAGGGGAAGAATGCCAAAAGTAGCCATCCAATCCTCAATGTGATCGTGCTTGTGTCTCGAATTTCATTTTTTTATATAATATATTGAATGAACGAAGAAGGGACAATGGGCAGCAACTTTTAGACGGAAGGGTAGGAGAGTCAGAAAAGTAAGCCAAATCACTAGCGCTATTCTGTTCTCTTAAAATGATGTGAGATAGTGATTATATATTTAAAATTTAATCACTGATATGATAAACTAAACAAAATTTTAAAGAATTTCAGGGGTACGTGCTCCTGCCGGCCTAATGATAAGTCCGCCCCTGCTTGTCGTATATTTTAATAGTTTTTTTTCACCATAAAATCCTGATTTTCCCACCGTACAATACCAATCTGGAAGTCATCGCTAAGCTTTGTTGGGCATGGCCACGACAATTAACTCACCACCCTCAACTGAGACCTCAAAAAGTTTGCTCTCAGCATGTTTAGGCTTTCTCCTAGCTTGTTTACTTGCTATTACTCTTCAAATCTTTATTTTCTCACCAATATCTCCGGACTTCCTTGAATTGCCTCCACCATCTTCAGTTTCTACAAACACCTATTTACAGGTAAGCTAAAGCTAAAGCTTCACATATTTGTACTGTTTTGGAGCTTTTCTGAGTTTGAATTTGGACAAACTTGCTGCAGAGAGTGGTTAAACTTGGAGAAGGACATTTGAAAGAGCCAGAAGATGTTTGCGTGGACAACAACGGTGTTGTGTACACAGCAACTAGAGATGGTTGGGTGAAAAGATTGAACAAGAATGGAACTTGGCAGGACTGGAAGATGATAGACAGTAATGCTTTGCTTGGAATCACAACAACAAGGGAAAATGACCTGATTGTGTGTGACGTTGAAATGGTGAGACAACTCTCAAACTTGTAAGCATTATAGAAGTTTTTAATTGTATTGATAGAGATTAGAGCCCATGCGCAGTACTACTGATTCAGAGATTGAAAGCTTAGTTGCTGTCATAATACGATTTTTCAGGGCTTGCTCAAGGTTAATGAAGAAGGTGTTACAGTTCTTGCATCACATGTAAATGGCTCCAAGATAAGGTAACACTCCCATCATGTATGTAGTTTCAGAAAGTACACGCATCGCTTAGAGGTTGGTTTGTTATCTATCGCACCAGAATGTAGGTGATCAACTTGACTCGCTAAGAGCCTAGTAGGAGCCATTTTTGCAAGAAAGGACAAATTTCCTGCTCGTGCTTTGCTATGATATTCATATTAATAATTATTGTGTCACAAAATTATTATATTATTTTGAACTTTGTTAAAATTAAGAATTCAATTATATTTAGAATATGACAAATCATCCAAACCTTTCCTTAAGGAGAGGTTTTTGACAAATTCTAGAAATTTGAGTTTTTTTTTTTTTTTTTCACAAAGATTGTAGTGAATTTTGCTTTTGTTTAAACAAGTTTCACGGGAAGTAGATAGTGGAGCGACCTTTCTATGTTTTCAGTTGAAGGGTAAGGTAGGACTTCGAAATTTATTGGTTAAGTATTGTTCTAGTAAACAAAGCTTAGTTAATCATGACTCAAAAATCAAAATAGAAGAATTAATTGCGTGAACAAGTAAGTTGCTATTAGAGAATTCATCATCAGCAAATGACACAAGAAAGAGCGCATGATCATGTTTAAATGAGCCATGTGCAAGTTATGCCTTTTTGCAATCAAAACATGCTTTTTTTAGTATTTCAAATGAATACATACATTAAGTGTTGGCAGTTGCAATTAATCCCACTCCATGTTCTTTCTCGCTTTTGCATGGATATTTAAGCTTGAGATTTTTGTTTGGAAATTGGTCCAGTCTTTCTCAGGAGCTCTTTGCGCAAACCACACCTATTTCGAATGTCCAAAAGAGTTGCAACCTGTAGTTTGTCGTCACAGTAAAAGCTGTCAAGACAATTCGGTTCTCTCTTTTGACATCGACAGTTTATGAATTTGTACTTTTTTCGTAATCATTTGCACGGTTTAATCAGGTTTGCTGATGATGTGATCGAAGCATCGGATGGGAGTTTGTATTTTAGTGTTGCAAGCACCAAATTTGGGTTGCACGATTGGTATTTAGACGTGCTCGAAGCTAAACCTCATGGGCAACTGCTCAAGTACGATCCATCATCGAAGGAGACACTAATTCTGCTTGATGATTTGGGTTTTGCAAACGGCGTAGCACTCTCAAGAGATGAAGACTATTTGGTTGTCTGTGAAACGTGGAAGTAAGTAAATTGATTGCATTGCTTTTGGCTAGGCATGTAAAATGGACCGACTATTTACTGACTCGCATATAAGAGGAGAATTATGGATATTTATTAAATGGAATAATGAATTATGTCAACAAAATCTTACACCAGACTTTGTTGGTATGCTGGATTTACTAATACTGGAGTCGTGGAATCCCTTATCTTACAACAGGCAATGATTATCATTGTTGGCTGCACATCTGTTGGGAAGAGAATCACCCTCATAACGAGCTCTTTGTTTAATCAAGTCATATATATTCTTCGTAATGAGAGTTGTGTTGTGCTTTCTTTATTCTCTAACATGTTAAATTGTTGATGCTGTTCTCTGCTGGGGGCAGATTTAGGTGCCTTAAGTATTGGCTGAAGGGCGAGAATAAAGGAGAGACGGAAATTTTCATTCAGAATCTTCCTGGGGGACCTGATAACATCAATCTTGCCCCAGATGGCACTTTCTGGATCGCTATACTACAGGTATTTGAATTCCCAAGCAGTTTAAAACAATGGCAAAACAATTTGAAATTACAAGACTGGCCAAATTAACATTCAAGCCAGTTAAGCGTAATACGAATATAATATATATATATATATTTGGGAACCATACTTTCCGGAACTAATTTAAGTAACTTTCATGGTGCAGTTTCATTCCGATGTGCTGCAGTTTGTGCACTCTTCGAAAGTGTCCAAACATCTGCTAGCTGCATCTCCAAAACTGTTAAACCTATTAAACCCCGCGTACAGTAAAGCAACGGTCATAAACGTGGCAACTAATGGCAAAATAATCAGGAAGTTTGAGGATCCTAATGGGAAGGTTATGTCCTTTGTGACTTCGGCTTTTGAGTTTGAAGATCATCTCTATTTGGGTAGTCTGAACTCCAACTTCATTGGAAAATTGCCACTGAAGGCGTAATAATTGTCCCAAGTGCCACGTCAAGGAAAATAGTTTGTACCAAACATGTGCACGTGTGCCACATCTATCCTATTGGGTTCTGCTACTATTGCGGATCTATATAGCTAGTAAGGTTGTTATTTGATCACAAGATTTTAATCTTGGTACACAAAACTTCATGGTTTGAAAGTTAAAAGAATAAGCAAATAAAACTATACAAGTCCTTCTAGTAACTATGTATTGATAAAATTCCTATACACTAGCACAATGCATATGATCAACACTGAATACAAAGTCCACTGGTTTATCTGCATTGAATGATATCAATTAGAACTAGAGAAGAGAGCTTGGGGCCCTATGTGAACCCTTGTTAAAAGAATCTGGTGAAATCTTACTCGTTATAAAAGAATGGGGTAGAAGATGAATGGATGAGGCCATGAATGTCATGCCGTTTAACTTCGCTATTATATTTTCATTAGGGTAGAAGAGGAAGAAAGAAACAATAAAAAACACAGGCATCAGTTCACAACAGCAACCTCAAGCAAAGATATCAAATCAGCAGAGAACATGTTTCAAATTCAATTATCTGATCTCACGACAAGAAGATCATCTGAAGCACCTGTTGTTGAATTCAAATCTAGCATACACTTTTTCAAGCAGCAGTTACTCGAATTAATTAATCAGTCACGCTCACTAATGGCAGTCAGATGTTCATCAATTTCTTCAGTTGACAATACTCTGAAAACTCGATCATCTGATCTAACAACTCCCACCTGCCAAACATTAAAAGATTCACATTAGCAACTAATGTGAAAGCACTTCACTTGGCCAATCAACTAATTGAAAAAGAAAAATTAACCTATTCACATAGTTTAATGGCTAACATGAAATATTAGTTATTAATACCTCAATCTCAGTAGCCTTGAAATCTTCCTGAAGAACAGATTGCAGAGCAGAAATAGTGGTCTACACAACAATAAAAATTTGCAACATTAGGGCCGTCAGATGATTTTAATGCTAGTCTGTTAAATTCTACACAAGCACAAAACCAATCCAAATCCATATAATAGCAGTCCAATACAAATACTAGGAACACTATTTCCTACTGTGCATAAGATACCATCGTCCTTCAGAAATCAAATATAACACAACAGTCATTTCAGTAGATTCTACCCTGTGGCTTGCATCAACATCAACCCATGAACTCCCTGCATGGCTGTTCCCCTGGATGTTTCAATAATTTTTGGCTAAATTCACGATTCTACTTCATATTAAACTTTCTTAATCCTCTTCCAAACTAAAATGGGATTTAAAATAGAACAGAACTCATTGGTTGACAAGTACTAAGTGGCATCCATCAATAAAGAATATTGCATAGTAAAATTCAAGTACTGTAAATGTTCAGTTTCAACATACTCGTTACATAAACATCTTGCCTAACAAACAACCAACCACCCAGAAGGCCAGAAGTAAAAAGGTAATGCAAAACTCCCAAATGCTTTTTGGATGCTTACGTAGTTATAATATCATGAACATTTGTTCAAGAGTCAACAGTTATTGCATTTCTTGCTATAGACTTAGTAACTCTTGGCAAAGGCCGACAACCAAAGGAAGTAAAAGAACCTGCTTTGTTGTTTGTGTAATCTCCTTCTATCAATATTTTTCTGTATGTTCTATTTATATTTTATTTTCAATTTAATTAATTCAGTGCAGCACATTACCAAAAAGAAGTAAGGAATCATATGATAGTATGCCCTTACCTCCTGGAAACAAGTAAGAAGATATAAGACATACCTGCACTGTTTCCTCATAAGAAAAGGCCGGATCATTCTTCATTTTCTTCTCCAAGAAATTAATTGCCTCTTGTTCTTTCAGTCCAGCACTTGTCGCCTTCGACATACAGGTATAGCACATTAAGATTGTTGCTTTTATTTGAGAAAAAATGCATTCCAAAATGCATGATACACTAATATAAATAAATTTAATACTTGTGATGTTTTGATATTGAAGACCCAGACAGTTCTTTAAACCAACACATGAGTGCTTCACAATTTTACTTTATAATAAATCAATTTAAGCAGGAATTATATGAATTTATCAAACAAAAAATTCCAAGACAGAAAATTAGATAGCCAATGAACAGATTATGCATGATGGGAAAAGTATCAGGAAATATTCAATAAACTATCAAGTCATTTTTGCTGCTCGCAATAAATCCTCTTCAAGAGAATTATCTACTTGAAATCCATCATAATGATGAAAGTGCATATGAATATATGATCATGGGCACTTGTAAATGCGAAATGCAATTAAGGAAAACATATTTAAAACAACTATCAGAAAATATATTTGCCAACTACCTTGTGACCATAGAAATGTCCAGCAGGATCACACTTGTAAAGTTGAGGTCCATTTTCTTCATCAATACCCACAACCATAGCAACTTTGTGACAGAAGACAAGAAATGTGACAACAGGAAAATGAAAACATCAGCCACAAACAAGTAAGACAATAGTACACATGTTACGAGTGAGAACATAAAATCTAAAAAACTACCGCACTCCCTAAAATAAGTCTTTAAAAGACAGTAAAGACAAAATCATTCACTGGATGATGTGAAAGAAACTACAAGCTTACCAACTCCGAGGGGTCTCATATAAGCATGCTGAGTATAAACTTGTGACTTGTCTGCAATCCTATACACACAAATGATGATGTTATAATATCTGGAGCAGCAACAATATATATTTACCATGGAATTAATTTACAGTTTGATAACATGTTTAAAGGAATTCTAATCTGTTGCTTCATAGAACTTTCAAGTTATTATGAACTAATCCCAAAAACTACCAGAAAAGCAGAACACAATATTAAATGGCTGGCTGAGAGTACCCCGCTTTTTCTAGGCAAGATGGTCTTTTAACTGTTCAAGCTTGCTCCTATTTTGCAAATGAGGTTTATTCAAGTTGAACCATTCATGAACAATTTGGTTTCTTCGCATCTCTAACTATAAGCACAAACTAAACTTACAATTATTCCCTTTAATGCAACTTACTAGGATACCAAATGAACCAGTCCTTATAATTCACCGAAACTTTTCAAACCATAAATTCAAACAACAGTTAAAGTATACACACATTGAACACTCACCGCATTAAGTACACAAACATATATATCATGAATGTCCATTATATAAAAACCCATACCATCTGGCCAATACATCCACAGGCATTTCATATCCATATCTGAACCGAAATTCAGCTGCTTCATTCCTTGCTTGTTGAACCAAGGATCTTGCATCAGCTGAAAATGACGTAGACAACCTCATCAGATAATCCTCTCCCACACTATTTTCTCAATTCCAAGAAATCATGCATAAGCTTGTCATCCAAAGTCATCACATCAAATCAAAACATCATCCAAGTTATTCATAACAAGGAAAAGTGCTAGAATGCTAGCAGCTTATTACATCACAATTTACGAAACCACGCAATGTGATCACGAGTAAGAATCGCAGCACACCTGCTATCTTTATATGTAAACTCTTACTTACAAATTGACCTACCCACGTACAAATGCTATAAATGTTAAAAAAACTAAGCTATAACAAGATCCAAAAATCGTTCTATTTGTTTCCTGGAGTCTCCAAGAACTCCAAACCCCGTCTCACATGCATAGAGTCACTAAAGACGTACTCATTGCTTCAAGTCAAATAATTAATCAAAATCCTTGAACAAGAGTCATATAACATATTAAAAAAGGGAAATTCAAACCTGTCAAGCCAGTGGCTAACAGTCCAAGGTACTTGGTGATAGGGAAAAGATGAGTGACACATGTCTGATCCAAGAGCTTGTCCTGCAAATTCATTGAATAAATATTAAAAATCCCAATTCAATAAATAAATTGGATGGAAAGATGAAGCGAGATGAATAACTCACCGGAACCTTCTTCTGAGTGACGACACAGACTGAGTCCTTGCCGCGAACACCAATGGAAGTGACGGCAGCCGCCTTCACAGCCTTGAACGCATACTCTGTTCATTTGACAATTAAACCCCCCAAAGAAAACATAAGTGAGAAATGGAAGGAAAATTAATAAACTGGAGATGGTGACGGAGACATACCGACTTGGAAGAGACGACCCTCGGGAGAGAAGATGGTAATGTGACGATCGTAACCGCCTCCACTTCCTCTACTCATCTTGCTTTTTTCGTTGAATGTGTGTTACTTGGGTCCGCTGATTTCTGTTCTACACTCGAGAAGGCTTTGTCTCCAAGACAACCCCGATATCTTTTTTATTTAAAAAAGAAAAAAATTATGTCACAGTAGACTTTTTTTAATTTAAATTTTTTAATTGTTCGTCAATAAATCTGATCGTAATGGGTAGGGATATACTAATTTAAATTTATTTAAGATTTCACTATAAAAATGAATTTACTTTAATTTTTTTTATTATTACGATTAATTCACGATGTATTTCTACTTATAATTAGTTATAAGTGGATATTATACTTACGCTTCACATCTAATATGAGAATTTGAGTCACCTATCCTTTACATCCAATATAAGGGTTTCAAACACTTATAGGTTAAGTATGAGAAATTTTTTCTCCCTAGCATATGTAAAAGGATAAGTTAAAAAAATTTCACACAAATGAGGTTTTTTATCATTGGTGTTTGAGAATCATAGTTAACGAAAAAAGAAATAATTTGCGTATAAGGACCGTAAACTATATCTATTGCATCAGATAAATGATAAAGCGGTCTCTATAGCTCCATGGCCATGGAAAATAGTCTCCATCGGTGAGGTGGAGACTCCACCCTGCTGGTCTTTGTCAGTGGGGACTAGTTGAAGATGGCATTATTTCCATTATTTTTTTAAACATTTTTTGTTTAAATATTGATGATCTGTGATGTTGATGAAGATGAAGACTGTTTAAAATATATATTTTTTTCAATTCTTTTGGCCTCAAATCTAAATTATTATCCTATTCAAAGCAACACTTTTAATCAGCAAGTCACATGCTGTGGTGATTTTATTCTTGAACTTTCCGCCTAGCTATCAATGAATAAATACTAGGGTTATTTCACTTCACTCTTCGAATATTCGATCTGTAACAAGTCAAAAGATGTTCAAGGCAGTCATATTCATACACCACCAAGTGCCCTAAGAATGCAATACAATACCCAATTACCCATAAACTTTTTATTAGTATGTTACAACATCCTTGAGAAACTGGTGCAACATCAACATGTTACAATTATTTTTAGTAGGGTTTGGTGCCGCAGATAGCAATGTTCCTGGCTAATGGCACCCAGAGCCTTTAAATAAACAACCTGGTTTATATCAATAACATTTACCAACATGAAACCAGTTGCAGATGTCATGCCTACACAACAGACCGTTGGGTTACCTTCTGTACAAAACCCTTGATGTCAAAAGTGTCTTTTCCCGTCTTCGTAATGACACCCTGCTCAGTGAAAACAAGTTGTTAGACTAAAACACAATGAAATGAAAAATGCATAACAATAGCTTAAAGACCTTTTCTGTTACTATTCCAGCAATCAGATTAGCAGGAGTGACATCAAAAGCTGGGTTCCAGACAGAGATTCCAGATGCAGCAACTTGTTCTCCCAGTCCTCCTCGAGTGTGCAACAATTCCTTTGGTGACCTTTCCTCTATAATAATCTCTTGTCCAGAAGAAAGAGATAAATCAACGGATGTCAAGGGTGCAGCAACATAAAATGGAATATCATGATGCCTTGCACATAATGCAAGGCTGTAGGTTCCAATCTTGTTAGCAGTATCACCTGCAATTCAATCAACACATAGGTTCAATGTCCTTAGATTACAAAAGAAGACGAATCATATTTTAAATTTATGCAATACCATTGGCGGCCACTCGATCTGCTCCTACGATGACAGCACCCACACGACCATCTTTCATTAATGCAGCTGCAGCAGAGTCTGCTATAAGAGTAGCTGGTATGTTATCATGCACCAACTCAAAGGCTGTGAGTCTTGATCCCTATAGTCAGAATAAAATATATAAACAACAAATATAGGAGAATAAAGTAGGTAGTATGTTAAATGAGTTGATGATTAGCATTCACAATGTCAACCAATCTTTTTGGATCAGGTATCATAACAGAATCGCAAGTTCATATGCATGGAGGAATCTAACCAACCATATATAAGGCACCAACACAGTCACATACAAACAACTGAATTGGAAAACAAAGTGCACCCTTACTCTTCAATCGTATAGATACAACAGTCAAAATATTCAATTTTGGCTTCATTAATGTTTTAATGTTCAATGGAGTAATTGCGATTTGCGAACAAATCTATTATTGTTATCATAAGAACAAAAACAAGTGTTGGGCAGAGGTTAGCAACTAATATCTTTGTCAGCCATTATTATCGTCATAAGCACGGTTTCCCTCTATTCTTGGAGACAAAATTACTCCAAGGCTTCAGTATTTTATGTCGTTTGTTCTCTAGGCAGCAAAAAAAGAGACAAAAAAATGTAGGAACATATATTTCAAATGTGCTGCATCTCTAATAAAAGCTATTAACTTAAGGCATAACTCTAAAGCATTCAGACGCTATAGTTTGCAATAATTATATATGCCTAATTGTCAGCAATCATCCTGAAATATCAATAGTTGGTGTCAGTGGATGATCAGTCCCTACCCCCTGATCATAAGTCACTGCATTATCATCAGAAAGGCACATAGAAAGGACTATAAAGGAAAGTAATCTCCGTCTCCATACTACCAGATATCTCATACCAGTTTAAACTCAGTACAATGTATGCAACTGTTCTCAGCCCCAGTTTTAGAACTGGTGGTGTTAAAAAATAAGAAGCTAGTATGAGTGAATACTTGGTTGAATGGACGTGTTTCAGTGCAAAATGCCTTTTCTAACACTCCCTCAGTATGAAGTGCACGGATTACACCCAGGGCAGTACCGTATCCAGCTGTTGCAAGACTGGCAAATCAAAATAAAACACAGTTTGGAATATGAACAATAATATGTCAAGTCTCAGTCGCACTCTGAATGCTTTCTCACCTTGCCGATGAGAATTGCACACACAAACACACACACTTGTTGAAACAAAGGAAGAGAATAAGATATACCTGCCAGTGTTGCAATGGGTCAGAACAGAAGGTTTCTGGGAATCTTTCAGATGGTGCTTAAGAAATTCTGCTCCATAAGAACCAATCGCTTTGTTTGAAGCAACATCATCCTCGAGCATAATTTCAGCAGCTTCAATGTAAGCCTAAACATTGACAGTAAAGGAAGTACGTGTATGATTAATAACAAAAATCAACTGCAAGTTTAATGTTAGGCAAAATGCATGCAAAATAATTAGACAAAAAACATTTAAGTAACAGAATACTACCTGAAAAACAGTACTGGGTTCGGCAGCAGTAGCAGCAGCCTTTGATACTATTTCTTTGAGTTTCGTTGCAGCATCTGAAAGATTCACAGCAGTTGGTCGACTGAAGAAACATGGAAGATTATCACATAATAATCAGCAATTGCCCGATAAACGCAAGAAAATACTGTTATCTTAGAGAGGAAATAACCATAATTCTAACAAACATGTTAAAAATCACATTCAAAAATACAGAATACCTAGAAACAAGATATTCCAGTTTCTGATCAAGGAAAGAAGCTGCATCAGCAGATGTCCCACTGAAAGCATCCAAATTAAACACCTCTACCGCCAAGGAAAGAGCCGCTGCAATAGCAATAGCCGGTGCCCCTCGGACCACCATGTCGCGTACCGCCAACCTGAGACACACAGAAACAAACTTCCCTGATGCTTAATAAATGATACGATCATAAGTCCAAAAAATTACAACAATAAGAACCACTTGTAAAGACAAACTCAAATTTTACATCAAATTAGCAATCACAATGAGACATCCTATGAAACAATAGTTTACCATCCATCTGATGCATCGCGAATATCCAAGTACGTAGTTTCCAGAGGAAGCTTTCTCTGCTCAGCAAAAATTATATACTTTGACTTAAAATAAAATAGATATTTAAATGAAATAATAAATTTAATTTGCAAGCATCTTGAAGAAACTAGCATTTAAAATTTGAATAAAAGCGAGAGAGAGAGCCAAAAAGACCTGGTCGAGAAGCTGGAGCGAGCCACGCTTGTAGCAGATTGACTGGAGAGAGCTGTTAGCTTGACTTCCATCAGTTGCCATTTCTAAAAATCTCTTTTACGGCGACGTTTCTGCTTGTTCACAGAAAGACAAAGACTGGTGAGTATTTGATCGGAAGAATAAAATGAAGCAAAGAAGAAGAGTTTAGATGGATTACCTGAAGGTGCTGCAAAGGCGGCTTCTTCGATTTCTTTCCCTGGCCGTCGGTCCTTCTGTTTGTACGCCGGTCGTTATGCGATTATGCGAGCGACGAGACGACGTATGAGGCGGCGTGGGATGAATTGCAACTTATTGGGAACTTCCTACAATAACCATTTTTTTTACGGGGGTCTTTTTTAACACTGTGCAAGAATCAAGATTACTTACTGTCACTGTTATTGATTTTTTTTTTTTTTTTTTAACTTTGGTTTTTTTCCTTTTATCTAATCATTTCATATTTGTACTAACTTTTCCAACTAAAATGCTTAATAATTACCTGTGGCCAATGGCCACAATCACTCCCAAGTGGCGTGCCACCCACCCGTCGCTGGAGTATCTTTCACCATAAAAAATAGATAAAATCTTATATTAATCTACTAATTTGTGAACTCTCTATATATAAATTTATTCAAATAGAGAATAATTTTCCACCATTTGACGTGGATCTATCCCTCATCACTGGTAAGAAGTAAATTAAATATTCATTTCGGATAATTTTGTAAGGTCATCATCTAAGGATCCCGTTATTTAGTGTTGACTCCTCTCTTTTTGCTAATAGTGAATAGAATTAAATATTGTGTTCTAAATTGTTTTGAGTTAAATATTATATTTGAAATAGTTATGTTGAGTCATCGCGTAGTCCTCGTAGATATAAGAATATTTGTAACTTAAAAAAAAAAAAAAACACAATCATGGCCTAATCCATAATGTGGCACACGTGACACTTGGTCTCGTCATCCCACATCAATTTGCTTCATTGGCGGGCACTACAATTAATCTCTCTTGTTTTGTTCGAAGCTAAAATTAATCCCTATTTTTTCGTAGATGTCAAATTAGTCCTTAATTGTTTTCAAAAAAAAAAAAAAAAGCCCTTAATTGTTCAGAACTAATCAAACATTCATGGCCACAGTAAAGAAAAAGCTGTTAATCTAAATGTTTGACTGTAACAGTAGCTTGAAACTACCCAACTCCCTTAATTTAAATTTATATTTTCGTGTAAAATGGCCTCTAATAAAGGAAGTTTCTCCATGGCCTATGTCGTAGAGGTACAGAAGCTGGTCTAACTTGGTGTTTTAGACCATAAAGAAGGCTCAACCACATTTATAAAGGCGTTTTTCTAGATCGTGGAGGCAACTCCTCCATGATCTAGTTGGTGAAAGATGTTAAAGGTTCCTTAGGATAGATCATAGAATTAGCTTATCCTAGATTTGGTATGTGGAAGAGGCTGTAGCCTCTTCTTCATGGACCTTAGCAGTAACCATGATTGGCTACCCGGATCGCGGAGGATGCGGCCTCCGAGAAGGTCATGGCATCCTTACTTCATTTTCACAATTTTTTTTTTTAAATTCTACAATAATGAATGAGCATGTGATTTTTTTTTAAAAAAAAATAGATATGTCAATTTATAAGGGGAACATGTGTTAATTGGTTTCGTTTTATTGTAGAAGTTTGTTACCCATAAATATGTTTACTTGCCTAATGGATGTCGGTTACTTGTGAAAAATATGATAACTCATTTGGTCAAAAACAAAAAAGAAAAAAAAATCTCGAACCCCTTGAATTAAGAAAAACATCTTAGACTTAATTGGTAATTATCCTTTTTAAATTAATACGAAAATATTTTAGAAATGATGTTTTTACTCGATATAATAAATATTACGGACGACAAGTATGAATACAAGCTACAATATAATAAGAACAATAAAAAATAAACCAAAGAACTGATTTTTTTTTTTAATGAAATTTGACGGATATTTTTTAGTGATAGATTTTGGTGAAATTATAAATTCTTTATTGATTTTGTTATAATTTTTTTACAAAATCCAATAAAATTTTGAAGAAGACGATAGTATTTGTTACATATATATATTTCATAAAAATCATTTTAAAATTTATTCAAATTCATTATTAAAATGAAATATGTGAATTTAATGCCTTTGGAATACATCTGAATTATTGGATTCCATATAAATATAAATTAAATATACTTAAATGTTATTAAATTTCATATCAACCTAAATTGAATGCACCTATATTTTAATATATGTATATAGATATATGGATATAGAGCTTTTATAATTAAGTATATTTGATGTTAAAAAGTAAAGAATAACCAATCAAATTTATCTATTGCATTATCTCTCATAAAATAAATTCTTTCTCATATTTAATTTAAATACAATAGATGAATTTGATTAATTGGTTTTTACTTTTAAAATCATGTATACCTATATGATTATAAAAGTATTATTTATATATATATATTTTATAAAAATCATTTTAAAATTTATTTAAATTCATCATTTAAATGAAATATACAAAGTCAATGATTTATTAAATATACTTAGATTATTAGATTTCAAACAAGTATGAATTGAATATACTTAAATATTATTAAATTTTATATTAATATAAAGTGAATACACCCAAATTTTAATATATATATATTCCATAAAAATCACTTTAAAATTTATTCAAATCCATCATTTAAATATAATACATAAACTCAATGACTTTTTGAATGTATCTAGATTATTGAATTCTATACAAATATAAATTGAATCTACTTGAATATTATTAGATTTCGTATTAATATAAATTGAATGCATCTAAATTTTAATGGAATCTGAATATTTAATAAAATCTAAATTAACCTAAAACCGAGCCAACCAACGCAAAACGTTAAGGCTTTAGTTGTTACCTGGGATGGGATTGAGTCTGGACTATTGTTTTTATCCAAACCTATATTTGGTGTTTCCACTCCTCTATCGCTAAATTATCTCATCACAAATTTATTCAAAACCTTTGAGATAAAACTAATTCATTGAATCACATGGATTAAAATTATTATATTGCTTGCTCCTTCTCTGACGTCTCATCGTTGTCGCCTTCGATCACTTCTTCTCCTCCCTTGCCTCCTTCTCCGTTTGTGCACCAATATTACTCTTTTCGCTTACCTCTCTCTCCTTTCATTTCGTCTTCATCACTGTTTCGTCTCTAATCGTCAATCTTCTTCTTCATATTCGTTTCCGTCAATGGTTTTTGCGCTCACCGATTTCCTTATTCGTCTTCATCTCCGAGCAATTTGTACGATCTCTTTGATATCGTTGATCTCTTTTTTGGCATTGTAATAGTTGATGAAGAAATGTGGCAATGGAGGAGGTCGTGATGGTTGTGGACGTTTGACCAATCTTAAATGTAAAATTTATGAAAAACCTCTAAAAAATTACTTTAAAATCTAAGTTTATATACATTATTTTTAATTCTATTATATTTTCACCAAACATGGAATACTATACAATCCAATCTCATTTTATTTTATTTAATCCAATTCAATTTAATCTAATCTAATCTAAATTATTCAATCTTATCTTATGCACTAAAAAAGACCCAATTTGTAAGTCACCGTAACTGTTAGTCATACTCATGTAAGAAGGAGAGATTAAAAAAAAAAAATGGCTTACATTTTCTTATCACTACTTTTCCGCAACAACTTGATTTTCTCGCATTTTTCTCCCTATCAGCCTTCAAATTTGACAGACAAATCCGACCGACAGTGTTCAACTCTTCAAGACCACACACCGTACACAAATCTGATTATAATTTATGAATTGTCCTTCCTCTTTTTTATTTGATTTCATATTTCCTGATTTGACAAACGCCTTCTGCTTCTCCAAAAATATATAAATATATTCGCATAGAGTCATCCTTTCTAATTACAGCTACTGTTTGTTTATTCTCAGGTACCTCTCTCCCCAGATGCGTCTTCGATTCCACAGCTTTATTATTCTTGCTTTTCTTGTTAGATCAAAACCGTCTGATCCATCATAATTCTACATAAAACGTCACATTCTAGAAGTTGTTGAGTTGTTACACAATTTGCATTATTGTGTTCATTTAAATATCATTATCATAATTCTCTGATTTTCTAGGTCGTGTTTTTATTTTATTTATCGTTTAACTTGGGGATCGTTGTTATGGTATATAAAGGTCTGACGAAAGCGATCTAGAAAGTGGTGATAATAATTATTTTTATTTTTTATTTTTAATTTTTTAAATCATGTATTAAATTTATAATTTTTTGGGTTTTTATTTTTTTAACCATGTTTTGGAACCTCAAAGTGGGATTTAGAGTGTTTTATAGTTTATAGAAACCTAAGCGCTGTAGTTAAAGTGTAATGTTAGTTGTGAAATTGAGAGTTGTTGGGTTATTATGGATTGTTTTCGGATTTTTGTTTCTATTATTGGTCTGTTATGTTTTTGGATTTATACGAAACCTCTTTTATGGCAATTTGACAGGTTTTTAGTTGGTAATTTTATGTCTCCAAGAGGATGAAAGGAATTACTTATGGTTTGAGAGGAAAAGAAATCTCTCTCGTTCTCATTGTTCTTACGTGCACGACCATTCTTATATGGGCATGGGACAGAACCCCGCTTCTCGCGACTTTCCTCCCACCTAAAAATCGGTTGTTACAGCTGCCCCAAGGTGTGTTGTTTTGCTTGCGATATGTCTCGTTCTGCATTAGTGTTGTAGTTTTGTTTTTTGTTTTTTGCTTATTGTGATATAAGATTACATGCATTTTGCGTTTAGTTTGAAATTCTAAGGTAATAGAAGACTGTGAAGAGTTTGCTCATATGTGTTTCTTGAGAACTTTTTTTTTTCTTTTTTTGCCAAAAGATGATGTTCTGTGGTAGAATATGAAAATGAAATCTGTGCTGTAAAGATGCATAGTAAGATAGATATCAGGCAGATGCTCAAAGTCTAGGAACTTAGAAAGAATACATTGGATGATAAGTGTTAGGGTTGTGTTTCTGTCTTTTCATGTGTGGAACAGATATTCTATTGGGTTCACCTCCGACAAGAACAGTGCCTCGTGCATCTGAAACGCACGTGAAAGAAGAAGTAACGACATTTGCAGAAAATCAGAGTGTAAATCATCAACAAGGTCTCAATAATATTGCTGCTCCAGAAGCTCCTGTGTCAGTACTGTCTCCCACACAAAAGAAAGGTAAAAGTGGGCTTTTATTCTCCATTATTGTGCATAAATACTTAATGATTAGTTCTCATGATGTTAAAGTCATCAGATTACAGGCAAGAGCGTTGCAAAAACAGGATATTCAATTCCCTTGAATTTCTTTTATATATGTTGCTTCCTTCAAATGATTCTGTTCCGTCTAATGTCTTTAATTCTATATTTAAGACATGAATAGTACTGGAACTTTGAACCATGTCTGCCTGTGCATGTCTGAAGTCATGGTATGATATATGAGACTTAACCTTTGTCATGGTAGTGCAGAAATTCCTCCAGGTGTAGCTGAAAAATCAGCTGAACACAAACAAACCTCGGAAGCTGATAGAGGCAACACTGCAGAAAATCCTACTATTTTGACAGAAGCTGAAGGAATTAACAAGCTATCTTCAGGAGAAAATGATTCAAAAAAAAAACAAAGTGCAGGTATAGTTTCCCCGGCAGGTTTTGCAAATAGAAGCTCCTCAGTGAGGGGGAAAGATGATAAGAATTTTACAAATCGAGGTTCTTGTGTGCTATTTGAGTTATATATGTTTTATGAATTCCAGATCCTACATGGTTTATGCCTTGGGGAATTAATGGAAGAGATGTTACAGAGACTATGTTGTTATGCATCTCTTCTCTGAAATAAAAAATGGCGTTCTCATGATCATAGAATACTTAATTGATAAACTACTTGTAAGGGGTAGCTGACTATCCTTGCATGAGCATTTGGCTGTTGACTTCTTTTTGAAGCCAAACATTTGAGATCTTGAATGGATATGTTCATTCAGCATTTGTCAATGGTTGGTTGTGTACCTGTCCAAGGGCCATCATTGGTTGTAATGTGTGATAGAAGCAGGTTGAGCAAACATAGAAGACAATAATGCATAACAGTTTATGAGAAACTTGCATATTGACACTTAAAGTACATAGTAAATAGCTGTAGTGTTGCTGAATTTACTGTCGATTTATCAATACTCTAGTTATGTGGGTTAAAACATGGTTTTATTTATTGGTTTCGTAGTGGAGTATTTGGTAAAGGAATGTTATTTGTGGTGATGACTTTCATGCATATGTTTCTTCCTTATTTTGATTATGCATCTATGACTTGCGTTGAGATGATTCTATTAATTAACATAGTCATTTCTCTCATCCTTGCACCAGCTTGTAATTATGCAAAGGGAAAATGGGTTGTAGATGATAGCCGACCATGGTATTCCGGGTCAACTTGTAAGCAATGGCTTTCACCAATGTGGGCTTGCCAGTTAATGCAGCGAAAGGACTTTGCCTACGAAAAATTACGGTGGCAGCCAAAGGATTGTGAACTGGAAGAATTTGAACCATCCAAGTTCTTTAGAAGGTACCCCTATAATTATTACTTAAGATTTTTTTTTTTTTTTCATATTATAGGTCAGACCTCTTTATTTCTACTTGAACATGGTTATTGCTTGTGGCTCCTATAAATTTTACCTCAGCTGCATCGGGGAAAAATAATAATAATAATCCTGGCCATCGTGGCCTTTATATTGCAGATGCAATTTGGAATTGCTTTACAGTTACTGTTAGATGTTTATAATAAATTGTGGCTGAAGTTGGGCTGGTTTGTATTTGAAAATCTCTATTTGGTAAAGATAGGATTTGGTTGAAGGATAAAGCAGCATGATTCAGATTAACATGAAATACACATCGTAAGATGGCTAGGTGATTGCTGTAGTAGTTGTAGGATGTGGACATGGCCTTAATAGTTTTGCCTCTTGACTATCTGAGTCTCTCTGTCAACTTGAAAGATCATCAACTCACCAACTCTTCCCCCGGAATTGCACTGCTGTGTGATGGTCAAATTGGCCATGATCTCGGTCTAGCAAATAAAAGTAATACTTGGTTTATGTCAAGCTACTGGGTTGATGTGGTGTTTTTTGGAAGGTCACATAAGTCGGTCTGAATAAAATGGCTGTTCAAATGTGTTTATTCTTGACCCTTTTTTTTTTTTTTGGAAGTATTCTTGACCCTTTTTTTCTCTGGCATTCATCATGCACTTGGGTAATTCTGTACAGTGAGAGGCTCAGCACTTGAAGGGACAAGGGTGAGATGTTTTATAAGATAGTATTTTGGTACTGCCGCCTGTGATCATGAGTCCTCCTCTCCTGCCATTTATTGTTTGCTCTGGTTCATAGCACCCACGGAGGACGGACATATATATTAGCTTTATATTTTTCCATAATATATATGTGCATATATATTTTAGATTTATTGGAATATGTGAGAATTGTGTTTATGCATTCCAGGATGCATGACAAAACCCTAGCATTTGTTGGGGATTCATTAGGCAGACAGCAGTTCCAGTCTCTGATATGCATGATCACTAGTGGTGAGGAGAGGCCTGATGTCATGGACGTAGGCCAGGAGTATGGGCTTGTCAAGCCTCGTGGTGCCATTCGACCTAATGGGTGGGCTTATCGGTTCCCTAGCACTAACACTACCATCCTCTATTATTGGTCAGCATGCCTCTGTGATTTGGAGCCTCTTAATATCGCAAACCCAGCCACGGAATATGCCATGCATCTTGATCGGCCCCCAGCATTTTTGCGTCGATATCTTCACAAATTTGATGTATTGGTTCTCAACACTGGACACCATTGGAATCGAGGGAAAATTAATGCTAATCGGTGGGTCATGCATGTAGGAGGTGTACCCAACAGAAACAGGAAGATAGCAGAGATTGGAGGAGCTAAGAATCTCACAATTCACAGTATTGTGAGTTGGGTGAACTCACAGCTCCCTAGACACCCACGCTTAAAAGCATTCTACAGGAGCATCTCACCCAGGCATTTTGTTAATGGGGACTGGAACACAGGAGGGAGCTGTGACAACACCACCCCTATGTCTATTGGGAAAGAAGTATTGCAAGATGAGTCCAGTGATTATAGCGCTGGCCATGCAGTGAAAGGAACAGGGGTTAAGCTCCTGGACATAACAGCTCTGTCCCAAGTAAGAGATGAGGGTCACATATCCCGCTATAGTGTTACAGCAGCACCGGGAGTGCAGGATTGCTTGCATTGGTGTTTGCCCGGTGTTCCTGATGTATGGAACGAAATCCTTTTTGCACAAATCTAGTTATGTATTTTTGGTACTAAATGAAGAATTCTTACATGATTACAAGTCCGTGTGGCCTAGACAAGGGCATTACTTAAAAAAGTTGTGTTGTTGACAAGACTACAACATAGGATGGGAGAAATCATTCGACAAAAAATCCTCATTGGAACGTTGCTGTTCTATCTATTGGTGCAGACCGCTTACATTTCCTATAGCCACGCATTTGTTGTTTTAGTTACTGGAATTTATAGCTTAGCTATTCTTTTTCTGGATGTTTTGATATTGTAGTTCCACATTTTGGATTAAAGGTTACGAGATGACAGCTCGGACTTGTATTCAATTGCCTTTTCTCCAACTTGCAACAAGAAGAGATCCTCCTTTACAGAGGTGGAAGGGGTACTAGTAAAGTAGGAAAATAGAGAAGAAGTGGATTTGGGACTTTGGAAATGAAATTCTGGATATCAGAGACAGAGTTCTGTATTTGAATTAACTTGTACTGTATTGTACTTGCGGATGACTTGTACATTTACAACCAAGATCCCAAATTATTATGTAGCATATTACAGTCATCTGTTATCTGAATATCTTTCAAATAATATAAAAAAACATATATTTTAGCAGTGTTTTGATTCTTGAGAATTGTTTGGCACTTCGGTACTCCACTCTACACTTTCGAGTGCTTTGGAACTAAGATGTTTGACCAGCATCAATAATCAATTTGTCTATTGTCTAAGGCAAACTAGTCATGACAATGGTTTGTGGGTCGCTTCTCATCTCGGACTTAGATACTTAAGCTCGCTTCTCATCTCAGACTTAATACTTAAGCAACAAGTTACGCGTACACGTGAACTTGGTGATTTCAATTATGTCCATGGCAAGTGGTGCTTCTCAACAACCTTTATAATATCAAAAACTACTTTTCATGTGCATGAGCAGTGGGCCATCTATATTATCCTTCATTCGGGGCAAATCTACTATAATGGTCAATTGAAAAGTTGATGCTTATTGAAAGCAAAAGATGCTGATATATCGAATAGTAATGGAAACACACTATTCTTCATTCTTATCTTTTATTATTATTATTATTTTGAAATGATTCTTCGACCTTATCTTGACCTATAACTTTATTACAAGCAACAAGTTCAATATTTTAAAGAATTCTCTAAACCTTTGCTAAAGAATTTATGTTTTCTGTTGAATATAGATAGATTTTAGAATTTACATGTTTTCTGTTGAATATAGATAGATTTTAGAATTTACAAACACTCTTTTTCGGATTTGTTTAATATATATATATATATTTAAGACTAGAATTGATCAAGAGAATTACCAGGACCAATCGGGATATGAATAATGATGGCTTGACCTGAAGAACAACTCTCAGATAAGAGGAAACAATTTACACCGCGATAGAAGAGTGACTCATATAAGGGTGGGAGGACAACTCATACATAAAGTAGAAGAACATGTTATTTTTTGGTTCTCTCAAATGTAGAACTATGCTATATGCATGACATGGGGCAACTGGCTCATAAATCAGTGACGTCAACTGCCAACTATAATTTATTTAATATTTTAAAAGAATATTAAATATTGTATGAAGTTTGTGCTTGAAAAGAAGTTTTTTTTTTTTTTTTTTTTTTTTTTTTTTTTTTTTTTTTATCTTGAAATAGCCAAACATAAAGTTGGATAAACTTTAAACATAAAAAAACTGACTTTCAATCAAACCTTTAGTGTAAATCTAATCTCTTAAGATAAATATATATATTTAATGAATAATAATAAAATCGATATATTCTTTCTTTAATTTATAATCTTTTTGTCTTTCGAGCTCATATTTAATAAATTTAGATAATACGTTGAGATCACTTAAAATTATTTTTTAAAAGGGACGTAGAATGTGAAATCAATTTGTCCAGTGTACAAAGCATGGAACAATTAAATTTATGTTTTCACGACACGAAAAGAAGCAGAAGCAACCCGACGGATGGTGCCATAGAATCATTATTATTATTTATTTTGAAGTCCCCACAGAATCATTATTTATTACACAATCGCGATGAGTAATCACACTTCTACTCAATCAAGCCAACACGTGGCAAACCTCGAAAACGCCAAATTAATATTCCGCTAGCACGAAAGAGAATCAGGTGGTACCTGGACCATGATAGTTGTTTGTACTAGCACGGCCCATCAACCAACAGATTTAACTGCCAGAGCCCGCAGGTGACAAGATAGTCAACGAATCGCGTCGCGTCAACCTGTAACGGTCACTTTTCTCAGACAACTACGATATCTAAAATTAAAAATAATAAAATAAAATAAAATAAAATAAATTGAAAAGTTTATAACGGAAACAAACGATGTGGTGCAATTCCAACGACAATCCCAACTCGAAAGCAATTCATTTTCTTTCGTCGTCCTCTCGTAAACAACAACAACACATAAAACTCGTTCTCGTCGGGCGATTATTTCTGTGGCGATGGCCGAGGAATTCACGAAGGCGGTGGAGGATGGTCTCAAGCTCTCCAAGCGTCTCAACTTGGGCAAGGATCGGGCCGTGTCGCCGCCGAAGCCGCTGCTGTCGATGGACAAGTCTGCCTCCGCCGACCTCTACCTGCCAACGGCTCCCATGGTTTACGCCGTCATTCACGACCCCAAGATCGTGGATAATCCGGACATACCAAGCTACCAGCCTCACGTGCACGGCAGGTGCGATCCCCCGGCTCTGATTCCCCTCCAAATGAACCGCGTCGATTTGGACGTCGATTGTTATCTGGATACCGCTTTTGTTCGGTTTTCCGGGTCCTGGAGGGTCCACTGCGTCATGGGCAGCAAATCTTGTGATTGTCGTATAGCCATACCTATGGGAGAGCACGTAGGTTTCGATTTTTCAAAGATTTTTTATTCAAATTTATGTTTATTTGAATTTGGTTAATATTTTTGTGGCTAACAGGGTTCCATATTAGGTGTTGAAGTTGAGGTTTCTAGGAAATCATATTCTACTCGATTGGTTGCCATGGAAACCGATAAGGAAGCTGAAAAAGGAGTCAGGGCTGATAATGGAGCCTTTTTGAAACCTCATATATTTACTTTAACCATACCACAGGTGATTGATTGTTGAGCGTTTTCGTAGTAGGTAAAGTTGATTGCTTTTGGGGTGTTGTGGTACTAAAATTGTCTAGTTTGAATGATTTTCAGATTGATGGGGGTTCGAATCTTTCAATAAACCTTTGTTGGTCTCAGAAACTGTCTTATTGTGACGGGCTATTTTCGTTGATTGTACCGTTTAAATTTCCTGAGTATGTTACTCCTACTATTAAGAAAATCCCGAAAAAGGAGAAGATAATATTGAATGTGAATGCTGGTACTGGAACTGAAGTTTTGTGCAAGACGACTAGTCACCCTTTGAAGGTGTATATTTGATCAAAGCTAGCTGCTTTGGATTTTATTATTGTTATGATTATTTGGACATTTTAATGAGTGTTGTTTTTCATTATTTGACTTTTTAGCAATTAAGGCGCGATGTAGGGAAGCTTGGTTACTTGCATGAAGCAGAGGTTCTCAAATGGTCGAGCACTGACTTTACATTCTCTTACACTGTAAGACTCTGATACATAGCTTTTTTCTGACTGTGAAACTTGTAATGATGCATAAATACTTATTTAATGATTATTTTCGTGGATGTGTTCATATGTTGTACTAGAGCTGAATTGGTATCATTGATAGATTTGCTTTTATATAGAATATAAAAGCTATCTTGTTTTTGTTTTTAAGGTCTCTGCTAGTCATATATTTGGGGGTGTGCTCTTGCAATCTTCGTCAACGAGTGATGTTGATCAAAGAGAGATGTTCTGTATCTATCTGTTTCCAGATCGGCAGAATAGGAAGGTTGGTCTACAATTTGTTCAATCTGATAGTTGCTCATTATATTTATTTGTTTACTTTTCATAATATCTGTCCTCATCTTGCTCAATTTGATAGGTGTTCAGAAAGGATGTAGTATTTGTTGTTGATATAAGTGGAAGCATGCAAGGAAAACCACTTGAGGACACAAAGACTGCATTATCTACAGCCCTCTCTAAGCTTGACCAAGGAGATTCATTTAACATTATAGCCTTTAATGGAGAGACATATTTGTTTTCAACATCAATGGAGTTGGCCACAAAGGAAGCAGTTGAAAGGGCCTCTGAATGGATTAACATGAACTTCATTGCCGGGGGCAGTACAAACATATCTGTTCCTCTAACTAAGGTCTCCTTTATCTTTCATTCATAAATATTGTACGTTAACTCCTCATCGAAATGTGATTTACAGAAAATTTGGTTACTCTTGTCTTTCAGGCCGTGGAGATGCTAATGAATACTCATGGATCAATTCCAATAATCTTCCTTGTCACTGATGGGGCTGTGGAAGATGACAGACAAATTTGTGATGTAATGAAAAGTCGTCTAACAAATGGAGGATCAATTTGTCCACGGATATATTCTTTTGGTATAGGTAGGTTCCTGTTTTTTTTACGCATAGCTACTAGCATTATTATTTACTTCAAAGCCCTTCTTTCTTTCCTCTCCAAAAACAGGAGTGTTGAGTGCAGTGTTGGTCATGGTTTTGTAACTCTTTTCGTTCAATTCAGATTTTCTGTCATGTAGTTTAGTTTTGGGTAGCATTGAATGACATTTATGGTTAACTTAAAGATGTGTGCTACTTTTTCGTTTCTGAATTTGCCCCTTTTGGTTGTCTGATCCTTTTATTGTATTTGATGTAAATTTTGCAGGTTCATACTGTAATCATTATTTCCTGCGAATGCTTGCCACAATTAGCAGGGGACAATATGATTCAGCTTATGACTTAGGTCAGTGTTTCAATTCAAATTTGTGCAAGGAAAAAATGATTTCTTTCTTCTCCCTGGTACGACTGACAGCTAGAACTGTTGGAAAAAAGTGAAAGTTTGGTCATTGTGCATACAAATAATATAAGTTTCATTAAAGTTAAATTGTTTGAATTTCTATGAGCACCTGGGTATTAGGATAGGTTGCCAGGCTTAAGAATCTTAGGCGACAGTCATGTCTGCTTGTTAGTTCTCATTTGTCCATTTGATATGCATGTCTACGAAAATATGTGGGATTCTCAATGACCGTAGCTTTTGATCTTTAATAATGAATGCCATATTTGGACCATATGTTTAGTATTCATTTTGGACAGAGTCCAGTAATTTTAGTAATAGATCCCTTATCCCTGGGCTAACGGCTAATTACCATGATATCATTTATAATTAGCAGTAAAAAATATTGCATCAGATGCCTCTATAAGAAATTGTATAACAAAATTCATAATAAAATTTGTGCTTCCCTTTCATATTGCTGATCTTCTGATGTTTCATAACTTTTCTAATGGTCAGATTCGATAAAGTTCGGAATGCAAAAATTTTTTTCAAGAGGCTTATCAACTGTTCTCGCAAATATAACTATTGATACATTGAAAGATCTTTATGGGTTTGAGGTATGCTTTTCCATCTTTCTATTAGGTTTTGTTTGGCTTGTGATCTAAGTGTTCCATGTTATATAATTTCAGAGATTCCATCATCAAATTATGTGATCCCACTTGCTTGAATTTGTGACCTCTCTCCTTTTGTTCATTGATTATGCCACCAATTGTATGTCGTTCCACATCATTGGAATTTGGTTGCGCACACCTTTGTGACAACATTAACGTAGTGACAAAAACTCCACACCTTGTTTGGCAGTGTGTACTCTATTTACTTTGATATCATGTTTTTTGACTATTTGTGTTTCCTATTCATTTTATTGAGATATATAAATAATCACAATGAACCAGATGAGATTATTGCTACTTTGTTGGCATATCCAACTAGCATTATTAAAGTTCCTTTACTCTTTCTCATTCTTTGACTTATTAAAGTTTTTCTACTAATTTTGGTGATAGATGCACCCTTCCTGTATGCCAGACCTTTCATCTGAAAGCCCATTGACCGTTTCTGGTAGATATCAAGGAAAATTTCCTGATACTCTTAAAGCTAAATGTGTTTCCGGAGACTTGAGTAATGTTGTTATAGAATTGAAGATACAAAATGCGAAGGACATACCTCTTGACAGGGTAAGGCTCAACTTTTGAAATTACTTCTCATTTTGATTCTGATTAATTCTTACATGTTTCACCAGTGTTATTGTTTTATCTATTATTGCCGTAAAAACAATCTTTATGTTTTGATCTTATATATATATGTCAAAACTCCAGCTTTTGAGTTAAAATTAAGGACTCTATCTAAAAGTGATCCATCTCAATAATTTTATTATTGTTCCTCGACAAATGGAAAAATGGTTTATTATCTTCTTCAGTCACCCTCTTCCGCCTCCTTCTCCGATCTCCATCTCCAACGAACTTTCTTGGTGACATTTCTTCATTAACATTTCTTTTTCTTCCTCCCTCTTATATTCTTCTTATTCTTTTTCATCTTCCTCCTTTTTTGTTTTTTCTTCCTCTTCTTTCTTCTTCTTCCTTATTCGGCAAGAATTGCTTCTTGTTGGAGAATTGGATCTATAGATCTACATATTCTACAGATTTGCAAATCTCTGCATTAGTCACATTGGGATTACCCAACGTGAGGAATGCTAGGATTATCCAGCTTGAGTAATGTTGGGATTATCAAACATGACTAATGCTGAGAAAAGCAAGCATGATTCGATTGGATTTATAGGTCCATTTTTTGGCTCGTCACCGGAGAAGGAAGGACAGAAGAAACAAGAAGGAAGGAAGAAGAAGAAGGAAATGGGGAGGAGGAGGAGGACAAAGTGTCGTCGAAGATGGAGCATCATGGCAAGGAGTTGGATGCACTTATCTAGTTTTTACTTTTCTTTCTTTAGATTTTTTTTAATGACATGTTGGTAAATTTTCAGTATATTTAAGGGCAATGATATAAAACAATACTAATTTTGAGTCGGATTTAATAAAATTATTGATTTGGATCACTTTTAGTTGAACGCACTAATTTTGGGTTGTTTCTCTCAAGGAATGTACACACAAGCACACATACAAGAGTTCCCACATGAAAGATCCCTCACTTTAACACTACTACACATATATATATATATTCTTTCAGTCTGACATTATTGTACAATATCTTTGCATTTTATATAAATAATCTGGAGTTGTTGTGTAAGCTACCAACCATTTTAGTTCTTCTTTTTTAGTCATCCCTGTATTTATATACAATTTTTTTTTTGTGTAACAGGTATTTGCAAAGGAACAAATTGATCTACTTACAGCTCAGGCATGGTTTTTAGAAGACAAACAGCTGGAGGAGAAGGTATTTCTGGCCTTCTGTTATTTCTTTACCAGAATCTTGTGGAAAGAAAAGTCACACCTGCACTGGTTCAATACTTAAGCTGATGAAATTCGCAACAAGGATTCTTTGTTCAATTACAAATTTATGGTCTGTGATGATCCCGGCATTTATTTAAATTTATTGTCATAACTTGTAGACTCATCTGTGAAATTTTGAGTGATCTTGGTATTAGCGATATATTAGGAGTAGTGAAATTTCAGGTTTAGCTCTAGAGTATGCTTTTTTTCTTTTTGTAAACTACATTCTTTTGTGAACTAGGTTGATCGGAACGTAGTCTGTTTCCTTGATGTATGACCTGGTAATCAATTTCTAGTTGCCAAAAGAATTAATGTCATTTAATTTCAAATTGGCAGGTTGCTAAGATGAGCATACAAACCGGTAATCTCTCCGAGTATACCCGTATGGTCATACTAGAGACCATTGAAGGAAAGAGTCCTACAGCACCATCTGCAATGAAGGTGAAAATTGACCTCAGATGTTTCTTAAATATTGCCGTATATGTCTACCTTAAAGAATGCAATCACCCCCTGATAGTTACAAGCTCGGTTTGAAAGACTAGTCAATTTGACCTTATGATTCCACATTCATGATTTTGAAATTTTAGTGATTCATCACAAACTATCAAATGAACAGCAATGCATTGACACTCTTCCAGCAAGATCTATTGTCACGAGTTGTTATGTATCCCGTGCTTAGGTTTTTGAATGTTTCTTTTTTTTTTTTTAACTCATAGTATAAACAGTTCACGTCCTTTTGCCTGGTTGTTAAACGTGTCATTACTAAGAGATGCATTGAAAACTCATGTCAACAGGCATCAAAGAAAAGTGATTCCCAGAAGATAGTAGACACTAGAGTTCACAGAACAATATTTCTACGGAGTCTTCAGATGGGCTTTGGTGACTTGATTGCAACAGCTGAAAACATTCCTCCTGCTTATGAAGGATCAAAATTGCCCGAGGTTGCAGAGATCTTTGTGAAGGCAGCTTCCAACTGTTGTAGCAGCTTGTGCAATAAGTGCTGCTGCATGTGTTGTGTCCAGTGTTGTTCTAAGCTAAATGACCAATGTGTCATTGTGTTGACACAACTGTGCACTGCCCTAGCTTGTTTTGGCTGCTTTGAGTGTTGCTCAAGTATATGTTGCTGTGGACAGGATGGACGATGAAAATGTCTCTTGTACATTTACAGAATTACGGTATATAAACGAGAAATTATTGATAGGTCATGACTTACATATTCTATTTTCTTGAACTGGCTGGTTGATTTTTGCAGTCTAAGATTTCTATACTGGTCTCTGCTAGTTCAAATCTCATTAATTTGAATGATGTTGAAATTGTATTCAATAGTTGTTTTCTACTATTTCGTTTTGCCAAGCACATATGGTACTGAAAATCACTAAAGATTACTGTTACTCTCAGTCCCTACACTTGCCAATTCCCACAAACCCTTGGAACGAAGAAATAAAATTCAATTAGTTGGCCAGCCACAAATAAAGTCTTGAATTTCATTTGCTTATATACCTACCTTTTCTCTCTAAACTTCAACACGATTCTCATCACTTCCAGTAAGATTTTCTTCAACATGTTCCTCAACTTCCAACGCTGTCTGTTCTTCCTCATCATCTTCACTAATTGATTTATGGTGGAATGTCTCTTGGATCTTTGTGACAGCCTTCTACACAGGTCCTATTGCTTGATTTATGGTCAATACAACATCCTTGACAACCTGCTTATTAAGTGTCAGTATAAGTATACAATCTCAATAGACATATATCGTAATGAGAAACTTTCAATTGACCTACATGTTGACCGCCTTCGACAACAATGTCTTGCACACTTTCAGTGATGCTTGTTCCAGGTGCCTCAACTTGAGTTTCTGTTTTTTTCAAGCCCACCTGGTTTCTCTTTGTCGTCACCCTTGTCTATTATTACTGCTTCTTTGGTTTTCTGTAGTGACCTTCCCATGCTCAGAAACTGGAAGTTATTGATAGGGTTTAACTGAAAAGACAAACACATGGGCAACTGCTGCAATAGCCATCTACGATCCCGTAGATAGAAATTTGTAAAAATCATGGCTACAAGTACAAGCAGGATTAAATAATCTTTTTCAAGCTATGATTACCTATGAATTTAGCACTTAAGATCTTCATTACTAAATGAACACCAACAGAATGCTTACTCTCTTCTGGAAATTTAAATATTACACCAATCTTATTTATTGAATCAGACCAACCAAATTATCAGATCAAGGGAAAACAAAGAATCATCTCTTTGCTTTTTTGTAGTATGCACAACAAATAAATCTATAATAATAATAATAATAATAATAATAATAAAAAAAAAAGAGTAGAGAAGATTGCTTTTACATAGTTAGAGAGAGAATTCTTATCCACCGAGCCGAAACAAATATAGAATCGCTTTGAACTACTCATTATTTGTTTGTCGTTTTGCAGACAGCCTAAATGGTTAGATCTCTAGTAATGGGAAAAAAAGGTCTAGATATCAAATTCCCTCATAAAAAGGAGGGAGATTGATTTGTGCTTTTGCATGGAGTGGATGGGGTAGGGTGGATGGATCTTCACGTTTGAGCTCCACTTCTCAGTGCATTATTCTTAATCTCTATTTCTAGTAGATTGGGAATTACGTGATGACTTCTTGAGAAGTTTGGTACTACATATAAACATGTATAATATATAATTCTTTAGAAATGAATCTGCATAGGAACTTACTTCAATGCAAATCAGAAAATCTTGCAATCCAGTCTTTAACTTTGGTTCCTTTGGCAGAACTCCTAACGCGTACAATAGGGCAATACATACACCCTGCCACCAGGTAGCAAACACAATAGCTTTGAAGCTGTTGAACTTTGCCAGAGGCTTGATTGGTTGAAGTCTTTCATGAGTTGCATTATAGAACTTTACAAGGCAATATAATGCCCACATCCGGCTGAAATTCAGTACTACTGTCAAGTATGGATACCTGCAAGTTTATAACAATCATTGATTAAAATAAACCTGACGATGAAAACCATTTTTCCCTTACAAGAAAAATTTTGAATTCACAGTATAAGTGATAAAATCAAGACAAATTCCTCTTCAATTATGCAGTAAATAAAAGGTTGCCTTGCAAGATGTAGGTACCTTTTTCTTTTCATAAGCATATAAGAATAAATCACTTATTATCCAAATTTAGAAAGATTGCACATACCCATAATACCACTTGAATTCTCCATCACCATAAACCCCAAGGAGCTCCAACAAAAATATCAAAAATGCACAAAGTGTCTTCAGAATCATCTGGACTAACCAGAAGATATCAAAGTTCAATAAAACCACAGCCAAATTATCTGGAGAAAGTTTAGTGACTTACATATTGTGCTAGACCAAACTTCTCTATTGAGAGTAGATCTTTTCCAAGATCATATGGTTGGAAGAAGAACTGGCGAAATGCCCTTGCTTGTTCCCCTTGATTCTCATCAGCTACTTCTAACAATGGCTCACCAAGCTTCTCTCTCAGTTTCTTTTCAAGGATTTCTTGAACTCTTCGTTCTCCACCTAGATCGATATTTGAAATAAAATAGAAGCTCACGAAGCCTATTTCGGGTAAGAATTTACCAAAATTGAAACAGTTTATGAAGTTTGGGGAGAGACATTCAACTATGTAAAGCATGAAGTGTTCTTGCTTTGTTGGATGGACTAACAGCTCTATGGAGTTCATTACTTGTCATAGTTCCCCTCCATCAGTTTGATTGTAATTTTCAGAGGATATGTTAATTAGTTCAAAACACTAAAAAATAAAAGTTAAATAAGAGAGGCAGTGACAAACTGACTCACAATTGAACCAAAGCAGAAGTAGTAAGCATTTTGTCGACGAAAATAATGTAACTTACCAAGACAAGCAACCACGTAGCTCCTAAAAGAATACAAGGCAAACGCCTCGTAGCAACTTCTTAAAATGTCACATGCAAGAGAAAACTTTGTGTTCTACAATGACAAAATCTGGGCAGGCAGTCAATAAACACAATGTCACTATTACTAATACAAGTATGATAAAATATGTAAACAAAACATTACCAACAAGCTATCAGACATTCTCTATCAATTCGAGCTAGAATTAAAACTCTTACCGACTCAGTAGCATAGACAGGAACCATGAACAGAATAGCAACAATCCATTTTCGTTCCTGGAGAAAACACAACCAATTCAACATTTGCCCAATTGACAAAACAATTATACCTATAATTGAACACCAACATCAAATAGTTTTTTATTAAACAATAAATCACTTTAAAATTCTAATGGTTTCAACTAATTCATATGTTATATCAAAACAGGAACAGAAAATATGTGCAAGGACTGAAAACTAACAGCAGGGTTGGTGTAGGATCTGAGCTGTTGAATTATCAGATAAATGGAGAGAAACACAGCTGAAAATGCAAAGCATCCTCCTATAATAAGAGCCGGTTGATGAAGATCTACACATGTTTCTTCCTCATGCACAGATATACCACTTGATGCCATTTCTCTTGCATCTTCTTCCACTCCCAATACTCTTGAAAAGTTTTGACTGTTATTATTGTATTGTTATCATGAAAAACAGGTAATTGAATTCAAAATTTTCCCAGAGAAAAAAGTAGTCCACCTAAATTAAATGGAGAAAATCGAACAAAAGCAGAAGGGAGAATAGGCAAAGAATGCCACCTCAGTTGGAAGATGCTTGTTGTAGATTTATATAGGTTGGCCCTGCAATCGACACGTTTAGTGATCGTTAACTTACAAGTTAAAAAGCTGACACGTTGCATTGGAGACTTGAGAGTGCCTCTCGGTTGTCAAAACTACAAAGGCGACCACTATTTTATGGAATATCACATATTGGGCCCAAGATTTTGCTTGCTTTGAAGTTTGAAAATTGAAATTGAAGTTGTGCTTTTTCGATATTATTTATTTGTGTGAAAGTTATTAAAAATATCCCCAAAATTAGTTTTTAATCATTGCAAATGTGAAAGAAAATTTCAATCATTTTTAGTTTGTTTAATTTTGAACTTCCGCAACCTTTCATGTAGGTGAACAATAATGAAATTTCACCTACATAAAATGTTCATTATTTTCATTCAAAATTGATAGTACCAAATTATTGGAAACACATTTTAATGCATTTGGCCTACGTTCTCAACGTTATTTGTAGCACTAAATTCTTTTCAAGTTAACCTATCCAATGGTATCTTATATGTTCTATTTGGATATAATTTGAATTACTTTCATATTAATTGAATTCTCTCAAGAATATAAGTCAAAATACTTTGTGAAATGTTTTGCAAAGTAAAATAGGATAAAAGCAATTAAAGTTTTATTTAGAGTTAAAAATGATTAACTCCTTTTTTGGAAGGTAAAAAGAATTAGGCATTTTTATTTTGCCCAAAAATGAATTGGGCTATTCATTTATTCAATTTTTAATTAAAAAATTTATAGTCTTTACCTAAATAAAAAGAAAATTTTTGTTTTTACTTAGATTTTTGAAAAAATTTGTTTTTCTCCTTTCAAATAAATTATTTTCATTGTATACCTAAGATTACTAAAATACTTTTAAGTTAAAATTACCCAATTGCCCTAACCTGAAATTACCAAAATAGTTTTCTTCTTCCTAACAAGATCTTCTATCATTCCTCTTCTCCATTCATGGTTTTTTATATTAGATTCACCATTGTAGTCGAAAAACAATCCAGCAAAGGATTCTTCATTGAAGCTTCTTCATCATTGAAGGTTTTTTATCCATTCAAGTTTTATCCATAGAAGGTTTTGAAGTTTCTCCTTTCATTTAAAGTAATTTGAGTTTTGAAGATAATGTACATATTTTTGTTGGTTGATTTTTAGGTTGTTTTGTTCTTATTGCAAGCTAACTATAAGAATTAAGATTTGGTTGTGATATATATGGTATCAAATTGAATATGCAAAATCTACGATAAAATCAGTTTTTCAGTAATGAAAAATCGATTTCAGAAGTGGATTAGTTTTTCATAATATGAAAAATCAATTTCATAAGTGGATCGGTTTTTCAGTGACTGAAAAAGCAATGTTAGTTTTTCAGTCCACTAAAAAACCGAAATAACTATTTTTTTCATATTTTTGCTATTTGTTGTGTTTTGAAAATTGTTTATTGAATTTTAATATTATATGTGATTAGATATGATTGTATTTTATTCTATTTGGTTATATTTGGCTGGAGAGTGTTATCAGTGCACAATCAATGGGTCTAACTCGATTTTTAGTGTAGTAAAAAACTGGTACCAGTTTTTTGGTCCACTTGAAAATCGAGTTAGGCAATGTTAGTATAATTTCGTTATTTCTTGTGTTTTTTATACTGGGTATTGATTTATAGTATTAGATTTGATTCAATATGATTGTATTTTGTAATATTAACCTATTTGAATGAGATTAATTTATTATTTGAATGTTACAGGAATGGCTCAAGAAAAGATCGTAATCAACTTCGATGGAAAGTGGAATAGATGTAATCATGTTGAGAGTGAGTCGGTCATGTGTGGAGTCCACAAAAATGCTATTTTTATTATTGGTAGATGTTGTGTACAGAGAGGCTGACATTGATAGAAGAAGGTGGGATATCTGTATGTATTATTTACTGCAAAATATGACAAATGGCCAAGTTAAAATGATATGTATCATGTCCGATATTAGTGTAGTTCGTTTGATGACAATAAAAAATATTGATGTTAAAAAATTTATATCGATAATATTACGAGAGATTTTGGAACTAGAGTTAGTAGGTGTATCGTTAATTCAATTGTCACCAACTTAATACCAAATATAAGACATGACGAGGTACATACAGATAGACCTACAAATCCGCATATCATTGAAGTCAATATTTTCTTACTTCAAGTATGAAGAGCAATCAGGTTGATGCTTTTGTCACTCCATTTACATCTATGGAAAGTTCCATTTATGATGTTAGTGATGGCTATATGAATGATGGTACTGATGATGAAGATTGAGACACAAATGATGATGGTAATAGGACACAGGATAGTGACGAAAAGCAAATTTGAGATAGTGATGAAAAGAAAACTCAATTTGATGACGTCTTTGAAGAAGAAGAGTTTTCAGAAATAAGATTTTTAGGTTTACAATTTCAAAGCAATCCTTCGTAACTATACTAGATTATTTCTGGTGTAAAACTGGGCAACATTGAGACTACTTCAAGTGCCATGTCGACCATCTACCAACGTGCTATGTTACATAAAGGTGCATTCTTTGATAGTAAAAAAAAAAAAAAAAATGAGTACAGCTATTGGAGAATATGCTCTAAAAGCCAAGTTTAAATATCAAGTTAGACATTTAGACATAGAGTGATTTGAGGCCAGTTGCAAGGATAAGAGTTGTAGCTTTATAGTTCATGCAAGATGCCGATAGGGTTGTTCGATGTGATTTATGTTGAAGTATGAGGCATAACACATGTGTCGTCAAACTGCCATGAAATCACATATAAAGAGTGTAAAGACTATTGTCATTGAAAAATTGTATGCGAAAAAAGTGGGGAGAGATATTTATGTACCTAATCATTTGATTGAAGAAATGTTAGAGCAGTATGACGTGCAAATCTTGTACAATAAAGCTTAAAAGGCTTTATAATATGCAAAAAAACTAACATACGAACAAACGAATGAGTCATATCAACAGCTTCCATCCTACTTTGAAATGTTAAAACTATTAAACCTTGGCACAATGATAGCAATCCAGAAGGATTAAAACAATCGATTCTTGTAGTCTTTCGTTGCATTTAAAGCTGCCATTGAGGATTTTCGATTTTACATAAAACCGGTTGTTACTATTAATGCTACTAATTTGAAAGGTGTATATAAAAGAGATAATATTTTTTTTATTGCATGCAAAGATGGGTCAGAAATGATTTATCCAATCATTTTTGGATTTGCTGATAGAGAGTTAGACTGTTCATTGACATGGTTTTTGAAAAAGTTGTGAAAGGCGATCGATGTATCAGATGATTTGCTTATCGTATCTAATCATTATAAAAACATATTGAATGAGATAAAAGCAGTTTTTCTTGAAGTCTCATGTATATTGTGTTTTTTTCACCTATGGCAAAACCTTAAACAACATTGTAAAAAATGTTCAGATGTGAAAAATACATTTTACAATACAACATACTGTGTTGTCCCTAATGATTGCAACAGAATATTGAAAGAAATTTGGGTGTTACATCTGAGAACACACCAAACTGTAGTTAAGGCTGGAGTGAGCAGGTAGTCACGGGCACATTGTCTAAGAAGAAGATATGAAATGATGACTACTAATATTACAGAGTCGCTCAACAAATATATAATACAAGCACATCGTTTGCCAATAATAACTGCATATGAATAAATGAGAAATGTGCTGCAGAGATGATTTAATAATATATGTATTGCTGCTAAGAAGCTTACAACTTATGTTACAAATGTTGTGTATGATCGTATCATGTTAGCAAAAAATTTATCAACAGAAGGTAGTATACATCTCATTACATAACCGATCACGTACAATGTCTTGGATCCTAGTAAAGGCAATGCTCACGTTAATATTCAAAAGAACACATGTACGTGTAAGTAATGGAACCTAGATCAGTTGTCATGTGTTCATGTATGTACGGTAGCCAAGTATGTTAATTGCATGTTGTTACTTTTGGTATTTCATGTCATATCATGATATTTAAATTTTTGATACATGTTAGGTTCAAGGACGTCAGTTGTAATACATTTTGCAATCAGTATTATAGCGCGGAATAATTGAAAGCTACATATGCACGTCTGATCAATCTCATCCCTAAATTGGTCAGTTAGAATATTTTTGTAGAAGTTAGAAATATGGTTGTACTATCACCCATAGAAAAAAGACAAGCGGATAGGTCGAAGGAGATTTGGATTCTTCAGTTGGGGAAGATCATCATATAAAATAGTGTAGAAAATGTGGTTAGAAGGAATACAATCGTCTTCGTTACCCTAACCTCTTTACTTCTGCCAACAAAAGGACGAGCCTAGCAGTAAATGCGAAAGTTGGGACGAGCATAAATACTCGTGAAAATGCCCATCGTCTCGAAGATATCGCTTATGTCATGAGACTGAACGAACCAACGCTAATGTCTTCAACGGTTTTCTACTCATAATTCAGAGGTGGGTAATGATGAAAACAATGATTAGACATCGACATTAATTTGAACTTCTATTTCATGTATGTTATTTTTTTTTAAATATATATTACTCAATTTATATAATACCGCAGTGCTACTATAATCGGATCGGTTCTTAAGTTACTAATTTTAATTTCATTAATTTTAATGAAAGAATGCAAATTTAATGAATGAAGTAAAGTAATTGACATCAAATTTAATGAATGAAGTTAACCACTCAAACAATTGATCAACGGCTTCATCAATCAATTAGTAACTGGAAACCATAAAACATGGTGGAAAATGAGGTAAAATGGGGAAGAAATAAAAGTTTGGTTTTTCAGGAGGAGGAAGAAACCGATTTCGATTTGTCAACTCTCCACAAAAATTGATCATGACATTTACGTGATTTTAACTTCTGATCAGTTTTCAAGCATGCTAAAAAACGATGTTTTTTAGCCCCTTTAAAAAACTGATCACAGTTTTTTTTTTTATATATATTATTCACTTCAGATTGGTTTCAATCATCAACAAATAGCTCCAACATTGCTTCAATTTAATCAATTAACATATAATTAGTTAAATTACTTACATAATGACTCTATATAGTGATATTGAAGTAACATATGATATTTAAGTGATAAGATTTTATCTTGAGCAAATCTTCATGTTGATTAATCCAACTATGTTCATTTAAAATGATGATCCGTTGTGAAAATAAACATTATTTCTATAGTTTTTGTATCTTTTCGACAACTGGGAACTATCAAACATGATGAAAAAGGGGATAAAATGGGAAAAAAAAAAGATCGATTTTTCAAGAGGGGTAAGAAACCGATTTTGGTTTTTCAATCCTCCTAAAAAACTGATCACGACATTTACATAATTTTCACTTCTGATCTATTTTCAAGCATGCCGAAAAATCGGTTTCGGTTTTTTAGCCCCTTTAAAAAATTGATCGTGGTTTTTCTTGATGTTTTTCACTTCAGCACCAACAAATGACCTCAATATTACTTCAGTTTAATCAATTAACATAAAATTGATTAAATTACTTGCATAATGACTCTACATTGTGACATTAAAATAACTCATGATATTTAGGTGACAAGGTTTTACCTTGTGTGAATCTTCATGTTAATTTATCTAACTATGTTCGTTTGAAATGGTGATCTGTTGTGGGAAGAAACATCGTTTCTATTATTTTTATGTCTTTACGGTAACTAGAAACCATCAAACATGGTGAAAAATGGGGTAAAATGAAAGAAACAAAAGATCAATTTTCCAAGAGGGGTAAAAAATCGATTTCGATTTTTCAAGAGGGTTGAAAAACTGATAACAATATTTACATGATTTTCATTTTTGACCTTTTCAAGTATGCTAAAAATCTGATTTCGATTTTTTAAGGGGTTAAAAAACCAATCGCAATTTTTCTGGATGTTCTTCACTTCGTATGGAAATCACCATTAAATGACCCCAACATTGCTTTAATTTAATCAATTAACATAGAACTGGTTAAATTACTCGTATTATGACTCTACATGATGACGTTGAAGTAACACACGATATTATTAAATTAACAAATTGGTAATTAACAAAATGATTAATTAATGAATATATAAATTATTACATTTACTTATATATAACTTATCCATCTAAGTCTAATATCTATTTTTCAAATTTATTTACTTAATACAGTGGTGTTGAAAACATATATACATCCCTAACAATCTCTGCATTTAATGTAATGACGTCTGCAACTTGATCGGGTCATCTTGATTCACATGTACTCTCTTTCGACTATAAAAGATCGCGTATATACATTGTCATGTATGTTCCATAACTCGTCCTGTATAGATAATAAATTAATTAAATGATATTAATATAACATTTAGAATATATATATTAATTAAGTTATAAATTTACTCACCATTCGGGTTGCTGGGGTATAACTGATCTATCAAGACATTCAAGTATCCATCGCCCATCCATGGTGGCATATTTATCTGGGTTTTTTCATAAAATCCCATGAACCGCAACATAATGGGTACGAAAGACACAAACGGCTCAATTGGGGTGATCCGTTCGACTACGTCGATATTCGTATATTAATATTTTTTGCTTTCTGAGACACACTTGATAGAGGATCCAGTGATTTTGATTCAAATTATACGGTAGTAACACCTGCAGTTTAAAAACGACAATGCTATATGATTAATTCAGATGATCAAATAATAAATCTTAATCTTTGAACAACACTTATATTTTCAACACACCACCTTAGGACTAATGCGTCTATCTAGTCATATCCAAATGCAAACCATTCAAAGGATACATCAACTGTAACCGGATCAAATTTTTTATCTTTATTGACATAATATTGATTATAATATAAAAATTATACATGTTATTTAAGTTCAGGGACACATTACAAGAATTGTAAATGCATAACTGATTGATAAATAATGATTTAACTCACAAACAAAGTACTATCATGGACCGCATATCTACTGTTCTCAGCCTCATTTCACCACTTCTTTCGGAGGTACATAAAATAAAAATCGATATGCTCATTAGTCAACCATTGGTTCTCATTCTTAAGAGTTCACAACATGTCCTGTATCATGCACGACCCACAACAATGAAACGAGCACCTAAAATTTAAAAAAAAAAAAAAATGATTGTAAATTTTATTACATTTACAACTAGGATGAAAGAATAATGATATGTTTTATCAATACCCAAGGTCCAAAGTCGTGGAAGTTTTATATTCATTGTAGATAGCCTCTAAGGAATCTATAGACTCCGTCACTTCCTTAATTTGTTGTTAGGGCACTTTCTTTTTCTTTTTTGCCAATCCAGAATCCGTGTATGGTATACGCAGAGATGCTGGTGGTTTCGTCTTTCGTTTACCCCATTCCTGGATGACCTCATTTTGCAACTGTAAACAAATAAAAAACATGAATTATACATTTACAATTATATGTCAGATTGTAACATACTAGATATACTATATCTATCTAGTCATCACCACGCTCAACCTTTGTATCTAATAGAAACTCTTGAGTCCTCTTGGGAGTGGTGGATCTCCCGATCCTCCTGTCGATGGGGTGACTGGTAAACACATCTTGAGATTGAAAGACCTCCTGATTCTCCTGATGGATGGCTGACTAGTCTACATGGATAGGTAACTAATGAACGGCCTCGTCCTTATTGGGAGGTGACCAACAGACCCCCTCATCCTAATGTGGTGATGGTAGTGGTAGTGGGCAATAGATGTGCTCATCTCAAACAAAACTCCCAACATCATCATCATCATCGCCGTCGTCGTCATTATTGTTATCTAGATCATGCTTACCAGCCAATGACCTAAGAATTTTGTAAATGTTCTTCCACTCATCTCAGCCTCTTATCCATCTCTCTTACGATCTTAAAGGTTACCTTCTACCTTTTATTCATCCTACTTAACTTCTTATGGATTACCTTCTATAAATCCATAATATACTTAAACAATTGCTTTACCTATAGAGTAGAATCGTATATATCCTTTTACATAGTGTACATAATTGTAAAAATTTGATAGAATCTTACCTGATTTTTTTTAATATCTAGAGAAATATAACCCGTATGTTTAAATAATTACATCATATGACTTTTTATCTAAAACTCTAAAAAGATATCCTTTGATTCGGATTATACGCTTCAGATGTCTTCATTTCGATCATCATCCTCCCTTATAAACTCATCAACCACATGATCATCATCACCCTCCACCTTATCATTATCTCTTTTATCCTCCACTTGATAATCATCATCACCTCGCACACCATCATCGTTATTATCATTATCATTATCATTATCATCATTATCATTATCACCATAATTATCCTCACTTCCTCCACTGTCAACTTTATGTACATCTTCCCTAACTCAATGCTTTGAATTGAAAGATTTCCAACAATCATCTCTTTTTTGGCGTCAGTGGGTTCAAGAGTTTACGTCATGCCAACTATCTGCAATATATATATATACATATAGTTATATTATTATTATATATGTAATACAAATAAGGATAGTTAAAACTAACAAACAATTGAAACAAATTTAAGTTAGGTTCATCATTTACGGGGAGAAAATCATTAAGGTTTTTTATGTTTTTCGACATCCTCTTTAGTGTCCGTCTTTTACATCTTAACAAATCATTTTGTAATGACTGGTTACTTTTGGCTATCATCTCTCTCAACATCTGAAACATTTCTAGTAACCACTATTATAATACAAAAATAATTAAACAAAAAACAAATATATAGTTAGCATATATATAACCTTATATATTAATTGTATTATGAGGAAACTATAAATATTAACTGTATTAAGTGTACTTAAAACACTAGGAAATAGCTATAAATATTAATGGTACTCGGTGTATTTTTAATCTATCGTTCATTAATCGCCATATAAAGGCAGTGTATTAGCATACCATAGCTTAATGAATCCCAAGGGAATGAGCCCCACACCTCTGTATTCTCTATGATAAGCCACATAAAATAAGTAATGTTGGCCCTATCATCATGCCTCATGAAGAGAAGAAAAGTGATCCCTACATTCGTTAACTTCAATAGATCTTCATCATTTATTGCATCGTTGATTGTACAACCTTGACGCGTTGTATGGTTCATTGTCTCGAGAAATATGGTTAGACTAGACACATCCGATGACTCTTTATTGAACAATCGCCACAGGAGACTATTCTGGTTAGTTTACAATATACTGAAGATTTTTTGGTCGATGCCCTCAAAAGTAAGTCCTGTCACCAATAAGAACTCATGTTTCCCAAACTTATATGTTCTCCCTTCGATTTCAAACCACATTTCATCAACACGTCCACTAGAGACGTCCACCTCTCTGGTAAGAACTAATAATATCATAGAGGAAGCAGTCATATTGTTACTGCTTATCTTCAAAATATGTCCGAACGGGGCACTTTTTTATGAACCGATCTTATAAATTTCATCTAGTAATAACTGTAATTATTTTATTAAACTATTTTTTACCAATGTATATATCCCTGCTCGATTCCTTGTCAATTGTTTATGAATTATATTTATACTTGAAATCCATCTGTAGGAAAGAAAAACAACAAAAGATTAATATTTTGGATGTGAAAAACTGAATCAGTTTTTAATTATGTATTTTGGATTTGGTTGGATTTTGGTTGAAAATAGTCGATTCTAACGATAGCAGCATTGTTAAAATTAGTTCGATTTTTCAGTTTGGTTATTTAATTCGGTTATTCAGTTCAGTTTTTTAGTTGGGTTTTTCACTTCGATTTTTCATTTTTAACTGAAAACTATTGTGAAAAACTGAAGTACAAAACCGAATTGAAAAATAGAAATGAATAACCGAACTAAATAACCTAATTGAACAATCGAACTAATTCCGACGACGTTGTTATCATCGAAATCGGTTATTTTCAACGCAAATCCAACTTATTCTAAATGTAATCATCATAACCCAACATTTATAGCACAAAACACATCTCAAAATCATAAAACAAAATTAAAAAATACAAACTTTCAAATGGACACCAAAAATTCGCATGCCTTCGTAAATGGGGAAGCTCACCGACGGTTGGAAATGCTCTGGCAAGGTTGAAAAGTGCAAGAAAATGGTCGAAAAAGGTTGAACGGCACGGTCGGGTCTGGATCGGGTTTGAGTCGCACAAAACAAGTTGAGATTCACTTTTGCTCGGTGATGAAAATTATTTTCCATCGAGATTCTAACATTTTATATATAGGAGCTGTTTCATAATTTTACATTTTGATTTTTTATAAAATTTTTAAAGTTAAGGGCTTATGGGTAAATATGTGTAAATATGTGTAGGGGTTTATGGGTAATTTGGGTATATGAGGAAATTAATTTGTTTGAGAGATTACAAATAATTTTTTTTTAAATAATGGATAAACCAAAAATGATCCTCTTAGAATGGGCATTTTTGTAATTTTCACTTTTTAATGACACATTGGGAAAGAATTAGACTTATATCTATAATCTCATTAATGAGGTAATTGTAAGCGTCTTACAAATAGCTACTTTATGGATTTGATACTTTGAATTCGAATCTTTAAATTGTTTTGGAATTTTTTTTTTTTTACTCTTGTTTTTGTTGAAAATGTGCAATTTGGATATCAACTCTTATAAATAAAGAAAATGTTTTTAGTTGAGGGAACATTGAGGGAACAATAAGGACCTATTTACTATTACTGTAGAAAAATTAAAATCAGATTATTTAATAATTTTAATACAAAAAAGGTGTCTAGTAAAATTTTCAAAGTAATTATTTAATAATCTTAGTAAATTTGATAGTAGTTTTAAACGGTAGAGATTATTTTTGTAAAGTGATTATGAAATAACTTCTTGTTCTAAAAATAGTAAATAAGTCATGCATAATTTTATTAACTCACGAACTTGAAGTTTAAAGACGAAGCATCATTCTTTTCAAAAAAAATTACTGCTATAACTTTATCATGTGCCTTAGATAAAGTCACTTGATCAATGTCAATAAACTCCTATATATTTTTGCTATAGTATAAACTTGTTAACCGTAACTTTTAACTCCTACTACATTGTAGCCTAGTTATCAATTTCTCATATGACATTTTTCTTTTTCTTCTCTTAAGAAAAACAATTTTGAGAACAGTTGTATAATAACTTGAAGTTTCTCAAAATGTCGTCGGTAGCCACTAATTTACTCACACAAGTCATTTTCTTCCTTCCACATTTTGATTTTGATAAGTACGTTACAAAACTCAACACCTGTAAAATTCCAGTACTTGGTACCAATAATATGTTTATTGCGAATAGAATCCATGAGCTTATTCGAACATTTAATTTATGAAACAAGAACATAATGTAACTTTTTCCCCACTTAAAGTCATAAAAGAATTTGTCCGTTCAATAACATATATATGAGATGACTTAAATAACATTGCAATATTCAGTCACAAGCTTGCTGTTAGCCTGTTACTGATTCAGTAACTTATATAATGACTTAATATACACTGCAATAACTCTTCTCTGACGTTGTCTTGTGACATAGTTTGATTGAGTACCCATATTAAAACGGTGTGTTATGATCATGCATATGGTACACATCCAATTTATTAGATTAGATCGTTTTTAAGATACAATTGGATCAAATTCATTTTATCCAAATCTTAGAATTTTATTTAATCAAATCGATGACAAATATTTAAATTAGTACATCAGGCCTATAAATTTATTTATGTAACTTCTAATTTATAGGCTAAATCTCAATGAGAAAAATTACATTCACTCTAATGCAATAACCCATTTAGATGCAAGAATCCACATTTCCCGAATTTCATCACGTTAAAGTGCATAAGATCTTTCTTGATTGTGTTGAATCTTGATATGACGATAACATTTACAAGTTTACATTATTTCAAACGACAAACATGTGGTTGAGTTACTTATATAAACTGATAATTTAAATTTCCTCATCATTAAATTATAATCTAGAAAATCTCAGGCAAACTGAGCCACTTCGTTTCCATCAAAGTAACAAGCTATAAACTCAATTATATTTTTGTCTTTAAATTTGATTGATTATGATTTGATGGTTACGTATTTATATATTTTTATTTTGATAAAAGATTAGGACAAAAATTGTGTATTCTTACATAACAAGAAATGTTTACTTGGATTAGATTTTCTTATTATTTTCAAAAAGAATCATATATTCATATTGAATCAAATTTAAGTTTTGCAGCAGCATCGATCCCCAATTAAATTTATATTTTAATAGGATTAAATCAAATTGAATTCCGCTATATGATCAAATTGCAATTTCTTTTATTGAATTCAATCAAGCTGGATATTGCATCATGCAAAATTCAATGGATAAATTTGATGCACCACACACTTGAAGTAAATATGATAGTGTAAACTGTAGTCCAAAAAAAAATTATATATAGTGTAAACATGATGCTAAACACACTGACTCCCATCCTAATATATATTATTTGATAAAAAAAATAAACATTAGTAACGATTTATCTCTTATCACATGTCATGTGAATGAAATTATCGCTTAAGTTGGAACACTCAATTAAGATGCTTACTGCTGGAAAAATTGAAAACCCTAAGGGCATATTTGGTTCCATTTTTAAAATACTATTTTTAAAAATTATTTTCAAAAATGAAAAAACATATTTTAAAAATGATGTTTTTAATTTTTTTTTTTTGGAAATACCAAACACTACCTAAAAAGCATCCCTTATTAGGGAATTCCTCACTCGTGCTACATTATGACTTTGCCTTCAGTAACATAAGATAGTTTCCATATCGGGAAAGGATCATGCAAACTTTCCAGGTATAGTTCGATATAGAGAGTTGTCAAACTCACATTGGTTATAAAATTCACATCGGTGTTGAAAATTCTAAAGATAGTTTATTGGTTAAAGGCCTTTTCGTAGACAGAAACCCTCCTCGATCGCTTGCCACTCCTTGAGTTGGTCTTTAACTACTCGCATCTCGAGGAAATTGGGGAGCCAATTGGCAGGCATGAGAGTTACACTATGCTTGGAAACTCAAGAAAAAGTCTCATGGGGAAGTGGTTTTTTGTCTATTTTTACTCGCACTTGATGACTTGCAACTTACTACTTGTAAATCTAAATCTATCATATTTTCTGAACCTAGTATATGAAGATTTAAATTGTGGTTGCATTTATCGTACTGCTTATCATTTCTTCATTCTTTTCTGGGCGAAAAATGTACTATTTCGTTTATATACGCTATAAATTCGTAACTATAATTTTTCTATTTTTGTAACTAGCTATACCCAGTCTCTTAGCTTTTTCCCATGCATATTTAGGACCACCAAATACATAAACACCGAACCCATTAGCTGACGAAGGTATTGCGTAATCATGTGATGGTGTCATGATTTTCTAATCCAATAGGTAGGGTTGATTGGGGTAATTAGTACTGGTTTTCCCAGAAGAGAATATTAATATTAAATATTGCTAATGGAGACAATCTAGATTCTAATTAGTAGTATAATATGATCATTTTATTCCTCCATTGGGAGAGTGAAATGTTGTAATACTAACGTGAGAGACAGCTGCATATAACCACTAAAAGTAAAAGTACGCAGCTTAATTTCTTACTTGGATCAAAATCAAAGTGACGCACTCGAAATTTGGGAGCATATGGAAATTGTAAACTCGGACCGTTCCCTTTGAGACACGTGTTGGTCGGATATGTTCCATCTAATTGTTGCTCGACACGTGTGTTTTAGCATGGTGTTGACATGGCATTTGGACCCACGTGAATGGACAGTGTCACGTGCATGGGTGGTGCGAGAGACACTTCAGGAGCTGTAGGCCATTTCATAAATTTGAGGTATCGAGATTTTGACAAAAGTTGAAATAAAATACAAATTTGAGCGATCAGGGAAAAAATATATAGTCTGGGAAATCAAGTCATGATATTCAATTGGTGAATGGTAAGGAGATAATGAAATGATTGTGGTGGGAGGACGCTTTCAAAAACTATGAAAAGATGAGTTATTTAATTTGTTTGGAAAAAGATCAAATCCATTTTGCGCGCCGGACAGTTTTGTTGTAAACTAACTAGTTGTATTTGGCAAGAATGGAGAAGAGTCAAGCAGTGTAGGTTGATGGGGGAGTCGTATCTTGTCTTGGTCCTCAAACTATCTCCTGAGATCAGTACCTCGAAAATGAGAGCTATTATTCTTATCATCAAATATTACAGGATTCATAAGCTAGGGATTTGTTTTGTATACATGTCACGAGCTACAAGATCCTTACATTTTCCAATTAACCTCTAGTTTTTGGCTTTTCTTTTCTGTTACTTTCTCATTTAACACAAGTTGAGATTACTGTATTTAAACATATGTATGCAGTATGTATATATACACTTTTTTGAGTAAGGATCTCCTGTTATATATATATATATATTTTTTTTGCTAAGTTTTTTTTTTTATAATCTAATATGATACATTAGCATAAAATAAATGGATGATCAAAATTATTAAATTTTGCTCCCTCATATATCACTCAAATTTAATCTCCTTTCATAAAAAATTTAGTACAAACAAAAAATTAACAGAGAATCCTTAGTTTACTTCTATTCTAAATTCTAAATCATCTCAAAGTCATAAATAGATCTAAACTAATTGTTATTTACATCCATTGCCTTTAAAGGTATTAAATTTATTCTATATATATTATAATAATCAATTTAATATATAAAATACCTCTTAATCTTAACGTATCACATTTTACATCTTAAATTTTATAATTGACTCTATTTTTTAATAGTTTAAAGTTTAGGGTGTATTTACTTGTTCAATAATGAAAATGTTTGAATTCACTTGAAAAGAAATTCAGGAAAAAAAAAAAATAGAACTTAAGTCCTTAATGGGAGAAGGGAACTAAGTTTCCTCTCCAGGATGTAATCATAATTTGTGTATAGAGTACACATACGTAGGTCGATTCTCAAAAGTTTAAATTTAATGAACACTTTAATAAAAAAAATTAAGAATTGATAGTGTTTGGATGCATTTTTTGAAAATGGTTTTTTATTTTCAAAAATTAAAAATGAAAGTAAAGTCTTTCATGATGTATTTTATATAATACGTTTTTTAAAGCGAAAAACAACTTTTTGAAAGTTATAATTAAAAAGTGAAAAACAATTTTTTTTTTTATATTTTTCATAATTTCCAAAACATATTTTTAAAGTAGTTATTACTTTATCATCCAAACATCTATTTTACTCATTTTAAAAAATAATATCAAACATATTTATTATATTATTTTTTATTTTTAAAAATAACTTTTAAGAAATTCTATAAAACACATTATATTTTCAAAAACATCCTTTTTAAAACATATTTTTTATTTTTAAAAGGAGTTTTCAAAAACATAATTTTAAAACGAATCCAAACACTAAGTTTCATTTCCTTTGTTAGAATTATTTATTAATAATCATATTCTTAGGCTATTGTTCAAATCTTCTACTCCCAATTTTCTCTCAATTTCTATTAAGGGCATTCTATAGATGCTCTGATGGGACATCTTAACGTATGGCTACATCACATATTGTCTATTTAACTCAAACAGTTTAACTTGTGTTTTCTGACAATAGACATGTTATATTTGCGACCTGTATATTTCATTGCATGTTGAAACATAATCTTATGGTATTAGATCAGGAATGGCAAAAAGCGGTCAGATGGTAGGCTTGGACCATTATCATTAACCGAAATTTAATACTAATTAAGGAAAAATGAAGCAGGCAAGTAGAAAGTATAAAACGCAAGACGCTTTGAGAGGATTCCGTGGAGGAGTACGTGCTGTAGTGAGTTTTATAAATGTGGTGGAATGAGATACCATCATACAACATGGTGGATAGTGGTTGGGTTAGTGTGGGACAACCCCACGAGACCCATTCTCTCTGCCTACTCCTACACGTCCAGTTGGCCCCATACCTTTTTCCTGATTTACCATTCAGATCTCTCGGCGAGAGATTATTCATTATGTTAGATGTATACGTGTCTGTCATTCATATTCATATGATGTGATTTGACAATATTTAATATGCAATGCTTAGAGCCATTTTCTCTGCTTGGTATAGCTCATCTCCCCACTTTTTTTGTTTCTATTTTCGTTGTCCTTTCGCAGCCTACACCAATATTCGATCAAGGTCAAAATAATGTGGAAGGTTCCAATCATATCTATAGAGCATGCATATATAATTTTTGGGGCAAAATTTAGGTGATGTTACATGAATACATGCCGTGTACTTCCGATTTTGATTTCAATCAGAAGATCCATGTGGACTGATCAATTCCACTGTAAGATAGCAAAACTTATCTGATTTGTTTTCTAATTCTTGTAGAGATGGGTCATGAGTGTATGTTCTTACAAAGTAATTAAATCTTAAAGGAAAAACATAGAATTTAATTTCTTGCATGCATGCTTCTACATTGATTGAAAGGAATGTTCTTCATTACTAAATCATATGTATTAACATCAGGCTGGTAAAAATATATCATATAAAAGTTGACTTAAAAACAATCTCTTTTTTTCGAAAAACTTAATTATTACTAGAATCATTATTAGGTCTTTCAGGTTAAAATATATGATTGTGTAAGTTAACCACTTAAGACATAATGAATAAAACTTTCTTTAGCATAAACTAAAGATGAAACATTAAGTGATTTAGTGGGAAATAATTAAGTCTCTCACAGTCAAACATTGAGATTATAGGCTCAACTTGTATTTCTCTTCGTATTTTTACTTAAAAGAAAAATCGATAAATATTAAGAACAAATAATTTGTCTACAACAAAGAAAAATTAGTGTTTGGATGCATGTTTTAAGACGGGTTTTTATTTTCAAAATTAAAAAATGAGAGTAAAATGTTTATGATACATTTTGTCAAATGTGTTTTTGAAAATGGAAAACACATTTTTAATAATTATAAATAAAAAGTAAAAAATAATTAGTTAACCCAAAAAAAAAAGAGTAAAATACAACGTTTTTATGTTTTTCACTATTTCCAAAATATGTCTACAAAACAAATAATTAATTTTTCATCCAAACGACTATTTTACTCATTTTCAAAAACAATATCATAAAACATATTTATATAATTAATTTTTGTTTTTGAAAATAATTTTTGAGAAATCCTATCAAATATATTAAATTTTTAAAAATATCATTTTTAAAACATGTTTTCATATTTAAAAAGAGCAAAATGCATTATACCCCCCCGAGGTAAACCTTTAAAGACACGGAGTCAATGTTTAGATTTTATAACACTTTAACCCCCCAGCTGTTTATAGCCGTTAATGGACGTTAGTTTATGAAGGGTAATTTTGTCATTATGTTAGAAAACTGATATTTTTCATCTCTGATGCTCTCTACCATCCTCCACCACCAGATGCCTCCACCATCTTCTTCTTCTTCTTCTTTTCTCACAGACGCCTCCACCATCTTCTTCTTCTTCTTCTTCTTCTTCTTCTTCTTCTCTCGCAGACCTGGGTTCGTCAACAAACCCAGATCTGGGTTCGACCTCCAGACCCCTCCCATCTTCTTCTCTCGCAGATTTGGATTCGATTGACGAACCCAAATCTGGGTTCGTCTCCGTTCAACGAACCCAGAACCTGGACGTCGAACCCAGACCAGATCTGGGTTCGATGGGTTCGATGGACGAACCCAGATCTGGGTTCGTCTCCGTTCAACGAAACGGAGACGAACCCAGATCTGGGTTCGTCTGGGTTACCTGGACGTTGAACCCAGATCAGATCTGGGTTCGTCCATCAAACCCAGACCAGATCTGGGTTCGTCCATCGAACCCAGATCTGGTCTGGGTTCAGTTCAGATATGGGTTCGACGAACCCAGATCTGGTCTGGGTTCGTTGAACCCAGACGAACCCAGATTTTATCTGGGTTCGAACTTGATGATGATGATGATTTCTGGGTTCGAATTTGATGATGATTCTGAAGTGATGATGATTTATTGTTGATGATGATGATTCTGGGTTCAAATTTGATGATGATGATATGAGATGATGTTGATGATGATTTGAGATGATGATTTATTGTTGATGATGACGATGATACTGGGTTCGATTTTGATGACGATGCTAAGATGATTCTGAGGGCATTTTCGTCATTTTATCACATAATACAGTCAACTGTTATATTTGACTCATTTTGACCGTGAAAGTGGGGATATTGTGTTATAAAACCCAAACATTGACTCCGCGTCTTTAAAGGTTTACCTAAGGGGGGTATAATGCATTTTGCTCTATTTAAAAATAATTTTCAAAAACATCATTTTAAAAACGATAGAAGAGATCACACCCAAGTTTCTTATATCCAAATCAAATTTGTATGGCCCGAAAATTCTCATCTTTAAGAGACTTCAAACTCTGACAAAGACAAAATTCATACAGATCTTACCGAATTAAGAAGAATTAATCATGTAATTATTAATTAACAATCTCATATATGGTTATGCATACTAGATTGATCAAGGGCAACACTGGCAATGACATGAAGAATTATATATTCATATGTCATGATAATCTATTTATTGTTTTCACATCGTTCTGATTATGATAGAAGAACGAAACATAATAAAATAATAGGAAAAGGACAATGAAGTCGAATCAAGTTGACAAATAGAAGAAGAGAGGCGGCAAAAGTCACTGTTGGGAACTTAAACCAGCGCCAACTAATAGCTTGTCTATGGAATTCCTCACAGTCCTTTTCCTTTCTATTTAAGGCTTAAATGCAGCCCAAAACCTTCACACATCTGTGAGATCTGTGTACTGTCTACAAGCACTGCTACTAACTATATCGCTTTCTAGGTACCCACCACCACTTACTATTTCCATCAATCTCTCTAGCTAGGTGTAGCTAGCCCTTTCCTGAGAGCTCGACAATAATGATTCTGTATTTCATTTCACACAAAATGAAGGTAAGAAATTATATATAGAGAAAGTTTTTATAATGTTCTTTTGAAAAATATATATAGTTGAGGTTTAATTTATTAATGAGGGGTGTCATGTCTTGATTTGTTGCAGATGTTCAGTTGGATTCATAACAAACGCAAGGGCAGGCATGTAAGCAAGAAACATGACTTGGTTTCTTCAGCTAATCGTAAGTTTTTCATGTAAAATAGAAATTAGATAATATTTTTGTTTTGGCCAACTTATTAAATTATTTTTGTTACTTTTGTATAGATTATACAAAGAATGAACCAGCAGCTTGCAAAGAAGAATTCATTGATTGGCCTCATGGTCAGGGATTGCTAGCAATTGGAACAATTGGAAATACCAATTACTTGAAAGAGTTTACAGAGAAAATCAATCTTGAAGAAAATTCATCACCTCCCCAGGATACTTCACAGGATCTTACACCTGAAGAAGAAGGAACACTTCAAAATGAGTTAGATTTATTATTGAATGAAGCTTTTGGTCAAATGAGTTCAGTGGTAGATCAACCAGAAGCTTCCAATGTTTCACTGGATAGAATTGTCAAGCTATTAAGCGATGATGCAGTAGTGCATTCTGAGGAATATTCCTGTAACAAGGATGGGCATGTTCAGAGGAGGGCAAGTGTAGTGCATAACAATAGAGGAAAAGATATTTGTTTTGATAATAGAGGCAATGCAATTAGTAAAAGGACATTATCTTTTCTTCTTAAGAAGATGTTTGCTTGGAGAAGTGGCTTTGCAGTTGCCCCTAGTTTAACAGATCCAATCCCTGAATCGCGAATTGAGAAGGTACATATAAGCTATTTTATTGAAAATAAACCTTTATAAGGTCTTAAAAAATAAAATGGACGTTGCCCTTCAAATCAATATTCTTGCAAATAAGGCTTTTTGTTTTGCAGTTTATATATATATATATTAATCTTGACGCTTTCAATATATGTGAGTTGTACAGATGTTGAGGGCAATATTTCACAAGAAAATTTACCCCCAAAGTTCAACTAGTAGCACAACATTGTCTGCTAAAAAGAAGTACTTGGAGAACAGACATAGGCCCAAGGCTGCCAATCATGAGCATGACGATAATGACAGAGTGGAGAATGGAAGTAAATGGGTTAAGACAGATTCTGAATGTAAGTTCATATATTATAGGAGTTCTATTCAGCTATATTTGTCGTTGTTTTGATGAATTCTTTGTATACAAACCGATTCTTAATTTACACATTATTCTAAAAATTTATTTACTTTTTTTTCTTTGAAAAAAAAAAAAAAAAAAAAACCTCACGTATGATATAATTGTTCGAACTTGAGTAGTTATAAAATTAAATGAGAAGTTTTTACTATCTAATTATATTAGACAATGATAGAATCAAATTAAGTCTACATACATAAAATTTATTAATAATTTAAAATTAAGATGGTATAGCCATGTGAATTATTATATATTACAATTTAAATTTATAAAAAATTTCAAGATGCGAGAAGATTGACACGAACATACATTATATAAATAATTGTTTATAACGTTAACTATTTGTATCTTTTTCTTGATTGCAGATATTGTTCTAGAGATATAGTACTTGCCTCTATTTAATACAACTAAGAAGAGACTAGTACGAATTGGTAACACCTCTATGACTTCAAACCTTTCTTTTTGCCTTCATATATAAACGCTGGACTAGTATGATATATAATCGTTCAATTAAAAGTCCTTTACTTTGTCTTTATGATTCTGACCCTTGGTTATGCGATGTGTTACAGAGATTAATTATGGCGGATCGGATGCTTATTTGTTAAGATGATTACGCTCTGCATGGGCAAACTCATTATTAGAGCTAGGAAAGCAATTGAAATTCAAATTAGTTAATAATCAATGGCAACGGAGGTGGTGTTTACATTTACAAGGATGGCTTATGATTACTTTTATATGCTTTTGATGATGTGCATATCTATGTACTCATGCTATACCTCCGTATTCCCATGCTAGAGGCTCGGTCTTCCATTTTCTATTTATTTATTTATTTTTAGTTTTGTTTTTATTTGATCAGCACCAAATGATTAAATTCTGTGGTATACCCTTCTTGCCATGAACTGCGGACACTGGATGGGTTTTATTAGAGTAAAAAAAATAAAAAATAAAATTGGCTTGTAACCAAAGTGATGATGAAGCAATATACATGGCATGTCTTGGAATGAATTGCTCCATCCCTCCTCTTCTCATTCTGATTTTATTTGGAGGAAATTACACTAACCGCTTGAGGTTTGGGCTAAATACACTTAGATGGAACAGGTTAGATATTATACACTATCACCCCTGAGACTTGATAGAAATAAAAGTTTCCATTTTTTTGAAAATGTTTTATCATAAAATGTCCAAATTACCCTTAAGCCGTAAGGAGTTGGTAGTTGGACCAATTTGATCCAAAATTAAAACATTAAAATATGCTATAATTGACCCATAATTAAAACTTCAAAATATTTAATGCTATTAAAAAGAAGAAGTGACAAAATTATGATGTTGGATGTATAAATTTAATTAGATATCCTTATTTTTCACGAAAATAAAGAAAATCAAAGGTTTAGAATATTCTATAGTGATTAATATAGTCAATGTTAGTAAAAAATAGAAATATAGTTTTGGCCTATTAAAGGCTTATACCCAATAATCACATAAAAAAAAATCCAATTAATATTTAATTTTTAATATAAGGATGAAGTGAAATAAGTAAAGAACCTTTGTTTATACAAAATATATATACATATTTTTTATATTGTAAGAAGGTGATTTAAGATAGTTGGGGATCATTAATAAAAAGGTTGCGCTAGGAACAATAAATTATAGGTGAATAGGAGTTTGGTTAAGGGACCAACTTGAAGTTGTAATTATTCAATCATTATGTATATTTTGTGACAAAGTGACCAAAGAATTTTGTGACAAAGTAGCCAAAAAGATTTGGCCCCATAGCTTTTAGGTTTAATAAAGGTTGTTCATTGAATTTCAATGAATATTATGAAATTTAACTTTGTAGTGTTTTTTTTTTTTCTTTGCTTTTGGTTTCGAGATGCTCTATTGATATTCGATCAAATTCAGGAAAAAAAATTATTGAAATGGAATTTTATAAATAAATGATATTTTCTGTTGTAAGTTACTAACCAAAAAATAAAATAAGTAAATAAGACAAATAATTAGTTTTGGTAAACCAGAGCATACAGATCATTATACGGGGTCCAAAACAAAGGATAATCCTATTTCCTCTATAGTTTGGCGTAATAGTCAAAATCCACTGGTAATTTAAGAAATCATCAAAAACCCTCCATCATTTGATTAAATAGATAAAATACCTTTATAATTTAAGAAAATATCTATAAAATCTCTTATAGTTTAAGAAAATATTCAAAAATTCCATTGATCTTTATATCATTGTATCACAAAAGAGGTAAAATGAGAGTTTTATAAATTATGAAAAAGTAAATTAGCAATTACGTCAAATAATAGATCCCAACAAAACAACCTCATAATTAAGGGGTAAAAACCATGTTTTGATAAAAAAAAAAAAAACAATAAAGAAATCGCTTTTCTAATTAAAAAAGTGCTTGTAGGTAATGTCTTAAATAATGATCAATTTTTAATAAAAAGAACTCTACTGAGTTTTCGTAATTAACCTTTTAAACTATCTCAATTAAACTGTTTTTTTTTTTTGTAGGATCATCTTAATGGAGATGACTTCAAGAAGTGATAGTGATACTGATATATTTTTAAACCATTTAAAAAGTTATCTTTACAAAATTTTATATATACACATATGGAAAACCTATTTTTCCCCCAAGAATTTAAATTAATTATAACAATAAAAAAAAAAAAAAAACCTTCAACAAAAATGATCAGAAAACCACATCAAACAATTTGCATCGCAGTCTGCCATCAAGGGGAACTAGGGGCCAACAAGAAAACAAGTTCACTTACACAACACATATAAAACTCTCAAAAGTACCGCGCGTCGGAACGTGATTGAGTAGCACGATTGTTAAACTAAACTAGACTGATGAGGTCTCATATGGGGCACGAACCTTAATGATTGAAAACCGATCCAACGGTCCAACTCTCACCTCCAAACCATTTAATAAGTACAGGCATAATTTCCCAAAGGTCAAACCTTCAAAAAGTGGTTTTAACGGTGTTTTTACTCTGTTACTAATAAGTACATTTATTAATAAAAAAAATAAAACAGAGATATCAATGGCTTGGGGCTTTTTTTGTCAAAAGGTCTAAACCTAACTCTATGGTATCGTGGCATAATTAGCTCGCAGATTTTTTTTTTTTCGTCTCCAACAAAATTGAGGTCTTTGTATTGAAATTAGGGTTTTTTTTTTTTCTTTATATTGTTTCTATATTTGTGGGGACTTGTTTTTAGAGAAAGATTTGATTTTTCTTGGAGGGTTTGTTGAAAAGCCAATGCCATTTGTATTAGTGTGGGAGACAGTTGAAGTAGCAGCAACAAAAAGCAGTGAATTCAATGTCGTGGGCTGGTCCAGAGGATGTCTTTCTCTCTACTTCTCTCGCTACCTATCTTGACAGTAATCTTTCTCCCTCTGTAACTATGTATATGTGTTATATGTATGTGTATTTTTTTTTTTTTTTGGTCTATACATGGGTTCTTTTGGATGCTGTTTTTGGTGCGGTTCAAGTCAATGCAATTGGGGTGCTTTGTGATTTTTCGGGGATGCTTTAATTTTGTTTATGGTGGGATTTTTAGGTTGCCGATTGGTTTTTGAATTTCAAGATTTATGATTGTTGTTCAGGTTACTGTTTGATTTAGTGGGTTTTTGCTTGCTAAATTTTGGTTCTTTTGTTGCTTGTGTGCTGAGAAGCTTGAAGAAGATAATCTTGGAGTAGTTTGTTTTCTTGTTAATGGAAGTACATTCTTTCACTTAATCAGGTCGATGTAGTTGAACAGAATTAAGGACTCTGTTGTCTTTTTTTTTTTGTTTTATTTTTCCCTCTTGTGTCTGATTTGATTTGGTTTTCTCGGAGTGTCAGTGTCGTGTTTGTACTTGTAAGCGTGAGCGAATGAGAGTATTGGTTTGATGGTTTGCTTAGTAGAGTCAAATATAGGTTGAATGGAGGAAAAGTTCCGCTGGGTAGAGGACTGTTTTGAATACGGTGACGGTGTGTAGACTCACAGACTGAAACAATTAGTCATGTTCAGTATCAAGTTACAAAGTCATTTCGCGGTGTTAAAGCTTCACCTTTTCATCCATATACAAGATTAACTCTCTTTTTTTCCTGACATGTATAGAACAACTTTTGGTTTTAATAAAGTACTGAAGAATTTCGATGCCCTCTTCTGTAATAAATGACTGTACAATTTTTGTCTTTCTCCATGACATTGATGTAACTGAGCCAGTAGCTTTACTTTGGCGCATGAATTGTTCTGAATATGCTCAAGAATCGTTTACATATTGATTAACTTGTATGAAACTAAAACATGACTAGCTTTATGGTTTCTTGACGTTCCATCCCATTGCGTGTTATCAAAATGAAGCTTTTTATTAATCACTCCATGAAGTTTTTCTTTGCCCAAAAAGGAAAATGTTTTGTTTCTAACCAGAAGGGTATGGTATTGGGTCCTTTTGCAATCTCCTTATGCCTGAAACAGTTTAGTGGTCTTCATTTGCCTAATTAATTCTCAGCCAGGAGAGTGGGATTTGTTTTCTGAACTTTTCTATCTTCCAGTGTGTGCAAATCTTGTCTATTTTCTTACCTTTAATTTTATGTTCTAATGTTAAGTGAATGTTGCAGAGTCTGTCAGTGCAAATTGTGTATCCTGACAGTTTTATCATTTTCGCAGAAAAAATTCTTGTCTTGCTGCGAGATGGTCGAAAGCTCTTGGGGTTGCTCCGCTCGTTTGATCAATTTGGTAAAGTATCTTTTTACACCAATTGCCTATTTTGCATGCTTAGTCTTTCAATCTTTGTTGCTGATAAAATTTTTCTTCCTATGCACAGCCAATGTTGTTCTAGAAGGTGCTTGTGAGCGAATAATTGTTGGGGATCTTTACTGTGACAACCCTTTAGGTCTATATGTGATCCGTGGGGAAAATGTTGTTTTAATTGGAGAGCTGGTATGTCTTTTTTTCTGCTGCTCTTTGGATTTGGAAATTTTAATATCTTCGTCAATAATTTTACATTCTTTGATTTTTCTACTTATTAAATAGGATTCAGAAAAGGAGGAGCTTCCCCCACGTATGACTCGTGTATCAACAGCAGAGATAAAAAGGGTAAGTGTCATGATTGCAGTGTTGGTTAAAGTGCATATTTTATTCTTTATTTCATGTATGTTGGCATATTCATGTTGTAGGCTCATAGTTGAAGCTAGTCAAATCATTTTAATTGTTCAATTGGCTTTGTGATTTGCATTGAGGTAGGCAGTTAACCTAGGATATCATCCTACTTTAAGGTGGTGCATGGTGAGGAGAGCTTCTTACCGCAAAGGACTGATACGTTAAGTTTTGGTTGGAATATCTGCTATCTTAAATGACTTCAAACTTCCTGTCTGATATATACCTGCAGTGCCTGGATTAAAGCACTTCTGAGTATTTGTGAAACCTTGTGTCAGCATACTGATTAGTGTCTAGGCATTGCATTGATGAAAAATGCCCTCATTTTTTTTTCTTAAAATTTAATTATTTTTCATCTTTGGAAAAGGAATTATTAATATTTTTCTTGTTATTTTAAGATATTTTGAACAATGATATGTGTAGGTAGAACTTCATAGATATGAACTTGGTAAGATTGCTAGAGATAATATCTTTCCTGGTCCATGCCCAATGTGCGCCCGCGCAAACCCCCCGCCCCACCCTCGCCCCTACCCCCGCCCGCTCCTTCCTCCTTCTATCAGACTGATGTTGGAAGCTTCTTCTGAAAATAATTTTAGTACAAGCCCTCCTAGATATCCCCCCATCTTGGACTTTCATTTCCAAGTGTTGTGTGGATCTTAATTTTTATTTTCATTATGGATCAGTTTTGAACTTTTTACTGCATTTATACAATTAATTGAATACATTATTTTGCACAATGTGAATTGCTTGTGTCCTTTGTCTTATCCCTTCAGGCTCAGAAAGCAGAGAAGGATGCTACAGTTCTAAAGGGCTCCATGAGAAAAAGAATGGAGTTCCTGGACTTTGATTAGCAGGTCCTGTCAATTTGTACTCAAGTTCATACCATGTTCACAAAAATCAGTGCAGTGGTGATGCAAAAAATGGAAGAGGTTGGGAAAAGCAGAGCCAATTCTTGCTCTGTGTCACGTTGAAGGAGGAAGTGTTAAAGAAAGAAAGTGGTAGAAATTCTGGAGACCTAATTTGCTAAAGTTGGGGAGAGGTTGTTAAGTTTTGGGTCTCCTGGATCGATGATGACGTTTTTCTTAATACATCTGTAGCTCGTGGGTTAAACTGAAATGAGCAGTACACATAACTGGGTCTTTTAGTTTTAGTTAGACTTTCCAATTTTTCTAGCTTCACCAAATCATGTCAAGTCTTCCCTCCCAGCTTTTCTTTTCTAGCGCTCTTTTGCGCTTCTGCTTCTCAGTTGAACAAATTGCTGCTTTGGTGCCGCATTTTGTAATGGCACAGCATTCTATTCATTTGTAATGTGGTTATGTTAATTACATTATTATGTTGAAAAGTTCGTTTTATAACTGCCCACAGCTTCTGCTTTGTGTGCTGTTTGTTGTCACATGTTAATTACCATCATGTTCCCAACTCCAGATGCATGCTGCACGGCTGTGCTTATATATAGCTGAGTTATTTTCCTGTCCTGTTTTAAAGGTAGACACACAAGCGAGAATAGAGTGGAGGTTGGTTTTCCAAGTTGGAGTGAGATATTTTGAACTCCAGAATTGAAGAGTGTTAAAGGCGTATATATCTGGCATTCCAGGGTTTTCATGATTTCTTTATTAGATTGTATACTACGACCCTGAACCCTGGGCTTACAAGGTGGAAGGTGACAACCTCCAGGACTGAGCTTTCACCTGTCTGGGTTCATACGATTAATAGATGTGTAAGCAGGATTGATGAATGAGGAGCAAAAGAGAAAAAACAAACCAAAAAAGAAAAAAGAAACGCAAAACCAGTTTAAAGAGAGCAAAAACAAGTTTCTACAGATTCCAGTCCACTATTTCATAAGCAGCACGCTTCTAAATCTTTAAACTACATTGTGAGATTACAACAACTGCAGCAGATTTTATTCGCCAGCACATTCAAAGTAAACTCACAATTTCTCCAGCATGCATTTGACCGTATGATTTTCTTGTGAGTTTCACTTTGAAGATCTGTTATTTAAGAAGTGTAAAAGCATTCGAGATCCATAAGATAGACATTGGGATGTTTATAACACTAGACAACAGACTTCCCTCTAGTCAGCAAAGGTGAGTAGAGAGATTAGGGGCTCATGATTGGGAAAGCGTGAAACAAGCTCCGAGCGTTTTGCCAGCTCGAAATCCTCAAACTGAAAGGCAGGTGCACAAGTACATCCCACGAGAGAGTAGTGGCTCTCGGAATCCCTTGGTTCAGTTTTGCTCACTGCCCCATCTGGAGAAATGTGGAAGTCCTTCGTTGGAAATGAACCAAACCACACATTTGGAGGCACTGTGTACTGTGGTTGCTGATTGCTTCCGAGATCATTTCCGAGGCAAGTCAATTTGATCTGCCCATCTTTGTCATTCAGTTCAAGTACCTAGAAAGAAAACATGTTGTGTTAGGGAGATGAAGAATACTAAAGAGTAGCAATACTGAGAGGAGATGAAGAGTCCTCTAGATCCAAGATTATTTTCCGTGAAAAGGTTATTTTCGTTTCAGAATCTGTTTGCATAGGTTGCTGTAAGCAACTAAATGTGATCAATAATTATGCCGTGTTCTTTGAATTCTTTCCAAGATGCTTTAAGCTTAAAAATCAGATTTTAAGGATAAACAACAACACTGGCTCTTGATTAGGATAAAAATTATGCAACACACATCTACTCGTAGTTATTTTCTGAAACGAATGCTCTTTTGAGTTCTGTTAATGCATGATGCTATATTGGAACCAAGAAACAAACGAATCGTCACACTAATTAGCGTTAGTAATGCTTTTCACTCATTGTTTGATACGTTTTTTATTTTCCTTAGGTGTGACCAATCAAAGCATAGGGACAAGATTGTGATAGCCACAAGAGAACTTGGCTCACATCAGCACGACACCAACAAATAAGTTCCCTTTTTAAAGACTTAAATCAGGTGGAAAAGAATCATAGCCTTCCGCGGATAAGATGACTTGAAGCAGCAACGGAAAGGAAGATGCGTATCCATCAAGTGGCTATTATAATCAGGTTTAGGAAAGGCCAAATAAAAAAGGACACTATTCCTTTATATCAGAGTTCAGCCAGATCAATCTTACCGTAAGAGGCTCTCCCACATAAAAATGCCAGGTTTCAGCACATGGAATTCGATGGAGGTGTGACACACTTCCAGATGGTAGCAGGAAGTATATACATGTGCTGACAGGGCGATCAACTTTATCTGCAGAGGGAAAAACACTCGTATCAACGAAATGAAAATTGATGAAAATATAAAATTATTTTCGGAACTAAAGGGTAGTACCTCTCGAAAGGAAAACAACTTGATTGAATAACAAATTGATCAAACCATATATGCTCGAATTAAATTTGTTTAATTATATATTCAACTATTGGATCAACTGTCTCAAAAGCTCATCCAAGCTTCAAAATGAGCAAAGTTTTCATTTTTCCACTTATTCTATAGTTTAACCAGTAAAAGACATTGTCATGTATGACTCCACAGCCACACCCCCTAAAAATGCAACCACTGTAAGTGATTTAAAATCCTGAATAAAAATTCAGAATTTATTTAGACAAAAGGAGGTCACCATCAAACAAACCACTTGAGAAGGGGGGGGTGTGGGTGTGGGTGGGGGGTTGGGAGAGAAGGAGACGTAGAGACAGAGAATGAACAATAATAGAATCCAACCTGAGAAAGTAATGATCGAAAAGATAAGAGAATCTATACCCAGATAAGAAAACAAGATCCGGAAACAGACATCCACATCCACTATCAAACATATGGAGCTAAAAAAAAAAAAGAAAGGAAAGGCAAGACTTACACTGAGAGGGAAGCTGTGATTTGGAGAGAACAATAGAAGTGTCCCTGAACGTTTCTGAATAAAACCCACCTTCAGGATGTGGATTTAGATTCAATTTAGATGCAATCTCTGATGCTTTTACCATTTTGATGTCTACTTTGGTTTCTACTTTCTGTTCAGGCAAGCCTTTATCTGACACAGCAACGACAGCAGTTGCTCGATGATGATTGTGATTAGTGAGCCTGTCATGTCTTATGAGTCATGTTAGCTAATCTAGTCAGTTGTGGGGCCAGCATATTTGGACTTTGTCTTTGCGCTGCTTTATTTTAGTACCTTTTTCGTCTACCTTCAACAGGCTACTAGCTTGCTTGCCAAGCACGAACAGATTGCCATCACCGTTTTATTTCTTATATGAGATCATTGCAAGAATAATTTTTTTTAGGTTAAAATTGAAAGGTAATTTTTTAAAAAAAAAAAAAAAAATTCTTTACTTTTATTAATTATATTTTTATTCAAAAATAATTTTTACTGTAAGACTTAAAAAAAATATATTAGTATTCGAGTTGAACTTAAAAAAATTATTTATATAAAAAAAAAAAAAACATTTTTATTTTAGAACACATTATGATACGTGATCATTTTTTTTAAAGGAGATTCATGATCATTTTAGGTGTGCAGAATTACAACTTTATTTGTTATGAAAAAATATAACTTTAATATGAATGGAAAATGACCAAGATCAATATTCATTCAGGTACAAAGAAGCTACCAATTTTTAACTTGTGTATTTGTAATTCTTTTCTATAAAAAATAATGCTTGACTTTTGAAAAGTTATTCATAACTCACCTATCATATCATTTACACATGAATTTAAATAAAAAATTTAATATTACTTTTTTGATAAATTGTATATTTATAAGTTTGATAAGATCGATTTTCTTGATGAAATTATTTGGATCTGTATTTTAGGATAATGTTATCTGATGCTGTCTAGGAAATTATTTATTGATTTTATTGCATTCATCACAGGCTCAGTGATTTTGGAACAGCAAACTTTCCATCAACGTTAATGTGCTCCACCAACCTTGATCAGCTTGAAAAATTCTTCACCAACCATGATGACCTTGAAAAATACAGAATTTTGACTATACCATTTTAGTGACGATAATTTAGCTTACATGCTACGAAACGTATATTTTAAGAATATAATAACTTAAACTGTTCGATAGAGTTGAATGTAGGGAACACCTGAAAAAAAAAAATTAAAAGGTTGACTAAATTTTATAACAAACATAAAATATCCAACAATAACATTTCAAAAATAAATATATCCAACAATAATCAGAAATAATTTATATTTGTTTTTTAATGTATACATTTTTGTATGTTCAAAAACAAAAGGTATATACATATATGTATATATTTATTATTCTTGGGCACTAAATATGGGTTCCAAAGTAGCCGTTAAAACTTAAAACAATTCATACTGTAAATTTCAACCGTATGTTTAAAGCTCGAAAATTCTTTGCTTTGTCCACTTCTTTTTCTCACAAAAATATAAAGAGAATAAAGTTTGCCTTGCCCTCGATTTTCTAGTTTGCACTTAGCAGTCGAGATATTTCCTTTTTAAAAGATCGGGGTTTAATAACGGGTTGCAAGGTGATAGTGTGGTGGTGAAGTACATCAAAACGCAACAGTTTTAGGTCTTTTATGTTCACTAACACGATGCATTGCAGAAAAGCCTGTTCTAATTCCTTATGGAATTGGATGGGAAAATGTACATTTTTGTGGTGAACAAATATAGTAAAGCAGCAATGGAGCTCAAAAGCATTTCATATGCACAATAGATGATCCACACTCCATGTACTCTTCCTTAGTAATCCACATCTGCAATGACAACCCATTACTACCTTTTTTAGCCATTGAAAACTCAGATAAAAAGTCTAATATGCAATGAATTGTTATTACCAGTTCAAACCTGCATACAGAAGCCAAAATAGAGCCTCCAATCCACACACTATGCTTCCTCTCTGGTGGTGCAACCACTCTTCACCCTCATCCCCGGAGGTGCGAGTGAGCACAGCTCTTTGGTCAACCTATCAGCCAGTCTTGGTATCAAAATGTTGCCGCCACTCAGCACCACATTCCCAAACATTTCCCTCCTAACATCCATATCACTCCCCCTGATTGATCTCACCACAATCTCATGCACACCTCCTTCTTGAAATCTATTGCTACATACGAAAGTCACTCTTTCATTTCCCTAACAATCTCTATCTGCTGATGTCGTAAACACGTAGCTGCCTTTGAGCAGGATCCTGGTCAGGTAGTCTGTTAGGTCCTTGCCAGCTAGATTGATCCGTTGGGTGGCATATGGCAATGCATAACCCTCATAGATGAGTACTACATGTGTGACAGCTTCCCCAGAGTCCATCACAATTCCTGCTTAGACATTACACAATAAGTTGATGCACTGCTGATTGAATTTGTAAACACAAATTATGTGTCCTTTGGATTTGCATTCATCCAAAAATGATTAGCATGCAATTTTCATTTGATTTTTTCCTTAAACTTACAATTATGCAGCACGATTTTAGTTTTACCTGTAGTTCAACCACTAGCATACAGTGAGAGCACAGCTTGAGCTGCTATATAAGTGGCAGGGATTTCAAAACTTTCAAACATGATTTCAACCATCTACTCTATTAATTTTGGCATTTAATGGTGGCTCTGTTAGGAGGATGGCATGTTCCCTTATGGTTATCCTGAGCTCCTTATCAAACGTATGTTCCCAAAGTCTCTCCATTGCTTCCCAGTCTTTCACAATCCCACGATCAATAGGATAGTTTAATCTCAGGACTCCACACCCTGCTTGCGCTTCCTCTCCGAAGTACATATCCTTCTGTCCAATACCAATTAAAGCTGGCTTGTTTCGTGGCTGGCTTATAAGACTACAAAAAACTACGCATGGAACATCATCAGCGGTAAAAACTGTCTGCGAAAAACAAGGGGCTTGTTTTAAAGTGATAGCAAATGCTGTCTGAGGGTGTATAAAAGAAAATGAATTCACTTACCTTCGAAGTGCCTGATCCATTGTCACAAACAATTGGATGGGGTACCAAAAAAATCCATGCTGGTGCTCTGGAAACTTAGCAAAGTTAATTGAGAGGGAAGAACTGTGGGAGGTGGAGAACATTTGTGATAGAGAGAAAAGAAAGCAGAAGAATAATGAAGAGGTCTAATTTTGATAATAAACTTAGAATTACTTACTTTCAGGTTCGGTTGCTTTAGGAGGAGGCAGAGCATATATAATAAGAAGGCTAAGCAAAAAGTGCATTTACACCACCTTTGTCCCATCCTGAAGAATACGGTTGCATTGCGCCCTCTAATGTACGTTTTAGAAAAATGACTTTAACAAATCTGCCTTATTGGCCAAAACCTTTATGGCCTGAGTTTCAGGAACCACATGATGCTAATAAGTTAAAAAAATATAAATAGCCTCAATGGCTCAACCTGCAAGCTTTCCACTGTTAACCTCTCCTCTCTTTCTCTAAGCAAGAGTACGCAGAATAGGCAATCGGTCATACATTTAACAAGATTTTTAACTATATCACAGCCGTGGGCTTCGGACGAACAAAACAAGTAAATTCTAAACTTAACATTTATACAAACCATCTGACTAAGACCTATCCATAACAAAAATAAATGGACATGTCCTCATTGTCTTGGTACATTTAAACTGGCAATGCAGATGACATCTTGATCTTTATTGCAAGCTAAACCAGATAAAATAATAAAGCAAATCCATGAATAAACTCCAAACAGATGACTGATATGAGTTGTGTAAACAAAGTCATAGACACCTTAAACATGGTTAAATTTGAGGAAGCTAGTCGAGTAAAAGCTTCACTCAAGCAAAACTTGTCACATATGAAAGCATAATGTATTTTGCTAGCAAGGTGTGCATTATCATGTAGAGGCTCAAGTAGTCAACATGTGAACATAAATAAGCATTTTCTTTTCTGTAGGCTGAATTATTATTTGATAAAAGAATAGTTGTTTATATTGATATGAATAGAAATACAAGAATACAGAAATATATATAGTTTCTTCTCCTAAACTAGAAAGGAAATATATAATTTCTAGTTTAACAAGGTAAAAGAGATTCAATCAACAAGGAAATGTATAATTTCTAGTTCAACAATTATCATTAAGGGTATTTATGTTGCTGACAAAAATATCAACATTATTTGCAGGCCCGTAAATTTGCCTAAAAGCATATAATTCAGCAATGAAAAAAAAAAAAAGAGAATGTTGAGGCCTTTACGCTGCAATCGTTAAAAAGGACAAAGAATTTGGACAGAACAAACATGTAGGATAACTTGGACAGCAATGGAAATGCCACCAACGTAAAAGCATTGCCCAATTTGAAAACCCCATCAGAAACAATTACGTTGCGAAGGCACAGCAGTTCCAGGTCCATCCACAAGTAAGTTGCCATAAATCATTTAAATCATACTGATCTTCATCTCCGTAAAATTTTACCAACAAATCCTTGCAGAGAACTCCCCATTCCAGCACCAACAGCCTCAGCCAAGTACTTTGCCTGCAAGAATGTAACTCTAGTATTGAATCTACCAAAACCAATTTTTCCCGCAATCATGGTGAAAATAAATGGAACCTGAAATAGCACAGATTGCCTGAGAAACACTACCTCTTGAATAGTCTTCTTCATATCAAAAGCATCCTTGACTCGATTGTCCAAAAATGTCCATGTGTCAATAAAATCTATCAGAAAATGACAGATTACTTATTATCAGAAAATGCTTTTAACAAAAAAAATTCTACTCATATAGCACAATATATGAAATCAAATGGTGAATAGGAATTGGCAACCAGTATCATATCAAAGTCATCCTATGGATGTTCATTAACTTAAAATAAATAGTTTGACCATATCTATGACTAAGCAAAAACCAAGCAACTGAGCATGCACATCAAATTCAAAGTCTATTCAAAAATTCAAAAACCAAGTAAACAAAACTGCAACCCCAAATTTTGAGCACATGTAAATTAAAGAAAACAAACCTGGGGAACTATCAGTGAGCATGTAAACTTCAGTTGTCGAGTATATTCCCCCAAGGACAGTGCGCTTCACATACCAATCTATGTCAGAACCCTCGTCACCAGCAGCATGCCAAATCTCATCAACCAGCATTGCTCGCTGCTTAAAACTTGTTGGGACATTCAGTGGTTGTGCCTGGATATGGAAGTTACAGAACATATGCATGAAATCTGAAATTTCACCTGTAAATTAGCACTATAAAGAAAAGGGGGGCATAACGGCTGTTACTTGGATGCTAAGAGCTTGTGGCCACTTCGATATGTAAGGTGCTTGCATCTCTAGACGAATTCTAACAAGCTTGGAGATGCACTGACTTGGTATCAAGTTCTGTAAATCCTCCCCCGAGTCAATTCTATCAATAAGTTTTTGAAGACAATCGTCCATGAAAAACTGAACAAGGACAAATTTTATGAGAATTCGTTATCAAAGTCAATACCTGCTGAAACCATAAAACTGCAACTGAGAATGTGAAGATACATAATGTCCCGTCCATACACCATAACAAGGATCTCTTTTACAAAATAAATAGATTGAAGAACAAGAATGTACATACTCAGTGCACAAGAAATACACAAACGAAATTAAATTAAAAAATAATAAAATGAGGGGAAAAAAATCACAACATTTATTGCAATGGAGAAGAACAATTAACAAACACACACAAACTTCCAAAATATATTAAGTGAAAATAAGACTAACAAAACAACAAGGAGGTATGCTCTTCAAGATCATTGAACCTGAATACATTAGAGGTCCAAATTCAACAAAATCTATACCTCGACCAAAGCAGCTTCTTTTCTAGGGAAAGATCCAACAATGGAAGGAGACAATCCAACTTCCCTCGCACCTGCAATCATAGCTGCTTCACTCCATCCCAACTTCACCTACACATTCACAAATGCAATCCAATTCAATTCCAATGACTAAAATTGCATCGGAAAATAATACAAAACAGAGACAAACCACGTGGCGGAGGGAGGCCTCAAGCACTCGCGCTTGCTCCTCTCGATAATCAGCTCTCGGTCCTTGTCTCCTGAAGCGTGGCGCTTCCTCAGCCGTCGTAGATGTAACAGTCACAGGTTGAGGAGGTGGTTGATTAGGGACTAATTGAGGATCTTCAGAGCAAGTTGAAAACCGAGAAGACTTGACGATGCTTCGGATATTAGGGAGTAATCTACTACGGGAGGTTACATTGTAACAGAGGCTGCTGCCATGGAGCAGGCGCTTCGCCGCCGTTCGGTACATTTCTGTTCACTGACTTGGTCGAGTACGAGCGTGAGAGAGTGGAGCGTTGGTTTTCTATTATTAGAACAAATCTAAACGGTTTTCCCGGTTCCACGTGTCGGTACAGCAACCACCAGGACGAAGAATACTTTTCGCAAAATCTATCACTTGTACTGTACTAGTTCTTCTTCTCCTAACGGCCACTCCCAGATCTAATATCTATTTTAATCTCACCTAAAACCTTATATTTTTGTCTCACTCAATATCGTGAACCATACCACTACCAAATTCTTGCTTCCAGACTACTTCAATGGCTGGATTTTATGATTAGGTCGTCTTCTTTTAATATTAACCGGGGATGAATCATGGTTCCAAAACATTTGATGTGTGAGATTGCTACTATAAACATATTCTTCATAATCATGTGAAACTATGCCATTATGAAATTGTTTTCCCATGTTAAGTACAATAATTTAACACTTTATCCCGGATATGATCTGTAAAATATAACAATTCAACCTTCAAACCAGACGATTAAATGAGGTCAATAGCGGTGAAAAGGTGATCCGGTGAGTGGCTGATTACAAATAAATAAAATATTTATATAATTAAATGAAAATTTAATAAAATAAAATAAATAATTTAAAAACATATATATTTCAAGTTCATTCATCATTGATCGGATCCAATCAAAAGGCACCATCAAGTTCGTCGTTAGATAGTCATCATTATCAACTCAGATTATCTTTAAGGGTTTGAAATAAAAAATTACGTATAAAAGATAACCAAAAAATGATAGAAAAAAATTAAAAATATATATATTTGATCTCCATCGTCCATCTTATCAAAGTGACGATGGAATCGGATCTCTATCCATTAAAATTGAATCTCCATCTACGAGAGCTAGCAGTAGGCGAATTGGAGCCTTCTTTCACGTGCAAATAAGGGAGGGAGGCCGCAAATATCTCTTGAGATGTTTGATGATAACTTTTAGTGATGGGGGAGGTGAGCTCACATAAATTCAACATTTGACAACCATCTAAGAGCTTTTGACTAACATTTAATACAAATGATGCATGTTTAACAAGCACACATAAATTCCAGCTATCGCTCATATGATTATCCAATTTCTTGAATTAATTACTTTTTGATTAACCTTAAAATTATATAAGATTTGACCTAGGCAATGTTGATAGAACCTACACAAGGGTGATTGTGATCATTTCGAGCCATATATCCAGACCCAAATTATAACAACGCAGGATCCAAATCTATTGTTATAATTAAAGCAGAAATCACATTACAATGATAATAAAAGAATGAGCTACATATTAACATCGTTCAACTATCATCTTACTTTCATTAAAAAAATAAATAAAACAAAGAAAGGGCAAAAAAAAAATACAGTCGTACTACACGGTTTTAAAAATCCAAAACAAATTTTTCATCAAGATAGGATCAGCAAATATTACAGTATTTGACATAACATTTTTTTTTCCTCTAAAGTTATAGAAGGCCTGATCAGCAATTCTTCTGCCCTTCTTCCTTTATCCTAATTTCATTTGAAGCAATTAATAGAATTGTAAAGAATACTTTTCCCTTTTTTTTTTTTCTGAAATGAAAATTCCATGTACAAGCGTTTCATTTGGTAAAATTAATTCTTAAAGTGGCAAAGACAAAACTATCACCATATTCCTACTCGCATCATGAATTGATTGAAGAACATGCAACATGGGGCTGGTGATGACAATCTCTCCTACCTTCTTATGTATACGTCACTCTCTCGCCTACAAACTATGGCACAAACACTGGTGTGCAATAACTGCCCTCAAACTTGTATTTCTTCTATCTTCCTTATAGCCTCCGACATGCTCATTCGATCCTGAGTATCACTCTTAGTGCAGTCAGCCGCAATTTGGAGGAGTCTTACCATCATGCCCAGTGAATTTGTATTGTTTGATATCTCCGGATCGATCACTTCGGTCTCACTGTCCTTGGCTATTGCTGAATGGACCCAATGGACGACATCGGTTCCACCTTTCCCATTACTTACATATTGTGAAGGAAATTTCCCTGTAAGCGTTTCGAGGATTATGATGCCCAGACAATAAACATCTGACTTGTGAGAGATTTGTTGGTATTTAACATATTCCGGGGTTTTATAAGCAAACATTGCTTGTGCAACACTGCTAGTATTGATTAATGGTTGAAAGGCATAGTCACCGAGTACTGGCTCAAAGTTTTCGTTGAGAAGAACATTGCTGGACTTGAGATTTCCATGAGGTAGGTCATATGATCCGAACTCTGAATGAAGAAAACCCATCCCACTTGCAATTCCCTTTATTATTTTCAAACGGGTAGGCCAATCCAGCTGCGAATGAGATATTCCACGATCACCTGAATCAAGAAATATGTTTCATATATACTTAATTTATTAGAAGTATACATGCCTGGTAACCACGCTCCTCCACAAAATGAAAGTCCTAAGTTCTAATTTTCCTCTAGAAGTGAAAAACAATAACAACAATAATGCATGCATGCATACAAGTGTTTGAAAATTAAAATTGTGTTGAATGTTAATATCACAGGCTTAATGTTGGGCAAACGTACATACCATGAAGAATGTATAACAAACTGCCTTTAGACATGTATTCGGAGACGACGAGTTTCTCTTCTCTCCGATAATGGTAGGCCAATGGTGGCAAAATGTTGGGGTGCCTTAGAGCTCCAAGCCTTCTGAGTTCAGCATCAAAATTATCTCTGGAAAGTCTATTCATTTCTCGCATCCTCTTGACCACCACACCCAAACCATTGGACATCATAGCCTTGTAAGCCGATCCCAAGCCACCATTTCCAAGCACTTCAGCGGCTGCCTTCATCAAATCCGGCAACCCAAATGTGCCTTTCTCGTCATTTACCATCTCCAAGTCACCCACACCGTTCTTGCGGCGTGACCCGCTCCTCAGCTTGTGTGAATCACCCTTGCGGCCAGAGGCTGTCCTCTTGGTGTTGGATGATGATTCACGAGGCACGTGAACTCGCACCACCTGATCATGATTCAGCGGCTCCTTGCCTAAAACGCTGAATTCACCATGATCCCTTCGCTTCGCGAAAACGATAAAAATAGATACGAAAAATATTAGAAAAGCAACCACTCCAATAGGTATCGCCACTTTGTTGCTGCTTTGACCCGTTTGCTCTCCCGTTTTGCAATCCTTGTTCACCATTTTACCACAAAGTCCATCATTTGCAGCAAATGAATTGGCACCAAATTTCGAGAAGCTCTCTGGGACTTCTCCTTCGAGTTTGTTGTTAGACAGGTCCACGGAAGTGAGTGAAGAGGGTTGTTTCAATGGTGGGATTTGGCCAGAGAATTGGTTCCCTTCGAGATGGAGTTCTATAAGATTACGCTGTTGCATCAAAGATTCCGGTATCTTTCCAGTGAATTGGTTATGATCAAGCCAAAGTTTCTTCAAAGATCCCATTTTTGAGAAAAAGTCATTCGGTATCTCACCTGAGAACTGATTTTTAGACAAGTAGAGAGATTTCAAAGCACCAAGTTTATTAAATTCCGGGATTGCACCCGTGAAAGAGTTGTTGACAAGAGAAATGGTTCTAAGTCCAGCAAGTTCATGTAAGGCGTCAACATTAATGGTTCCTGAGAGAGACAAGCCCTGAAGACGGAGACCAGAAACCATCCCATTGAAACAAACAACACCAACCCATTCATCAGGGCAACCTTTATACGTTGAAACCCAAGAATCCAATGCATTTGATTGAGCAAAAGACTTCTTGAGCTTGAGGAGAGCCTCGACCTCAGACAGAGAGGAGGTGAGGGTGGAGAAGGAAACAGTTAAAAGGGCGATGAAGAGGAGGAGGAGGAGGCGGCGAACAGCGGCCATTGCTGAGCCGGAAAAGGGACAGCTCCGGATACGATGGAGCCGCGCTGTTCGGAGAGATTGTGTGGCTATTTTTCTCCAAGTAAAATGGTTTGGCTTGCTTTTCCTTTAGTTGAGGGTGTGTCATTGTGTTTGGCTTTCGTGACCATGCATGCAGCCTCGTTTACCAATGATTCTAAGAATAGATTATTGAGAGAGAAGAGAGAGGGGGTGGTGTTAACCAATTCTGTTGACCGTCAACCTTTTGCATATTTTACCATTCACACCGTCAACTACGTGGCTCCAATTCACTTAATTTCGATTTAATGAGAGGTGCTTGATTGAAAGGACCCCGCCTTAAAACTCCTGCAAATTTCAACCGTAAATAAAACCCCATTCAAATTTAGCATGTTTTGGTTACAGGTTGTAGTTGATAAGTTTTTGCCCTTTTCCAATATCCAAGTCAGGTGAATTTAGACTCTGAGGAAAACCATGATAAGGATCATGTTAAAAATTAGAAAAAAAAAAAAATCTTTCTTGCATAATCCTAGATTATAATTTATATAATTCGTTTTCCTTAGGATTGAATTCGTTACAAGCTAGGTGCGTACCAAGGATACACATATAAAAAGAACTCATAAAACCAATCATGTTCATGTCAAGTAGTGGTGGAGTCGAAAAATTTGTTTTGGAGATTAAGCTAAAAATAAATATTTACACAAAATCAATTATAATATATATATATATATATATATTAAGAGTAATGTTAAACTTTCTAAAAATTTTATCCAAACAGCGTGGAATGTAAGTTATCAAGATCTTATTAATTATCACATTATCTCATAACTTATAAGATTTTGATAACTCAGATGTTACATCACATTTTGACAAAATTTTTGAGAATGCTCGTATTATTCATATATTAATTCAAGAATTATGTAATCGAAAAACTAAATAAATAAAATAGACTCTAATTTTTTGAAGAGAAGTGGAACTTGTCAATTTTTTAAATATGGTATACATGATCAAAGTGTAAAATAATAAAGTCATCTTCCATCTTGTTGTGAAACTCATCTTCCATCTCGTTGTGAAACTTAATCTTAATAATAAAAAATAGCTGAAAATGATTTTTTTGATGATAGCAATTGTCATTACAAGAGTAAGTACAAGCACAACTATTTAGTACACAAGTACATTATTGATCTTGTTGTCATTACCAACCATTGCGGCAACTTACAAAGGGTTTACAAATTTTTTTAATTCTATGTAAAACCAAATTAGATTATGGTAACTTGGGACAAATTTAAATAAATAAACATTTAAGTTTTAAACCAGTACAATAAGTTTATCAAAATCACATCAATAATATAACAAAATAACAAATATAAATAAAACAAGTTTTGAAAAAATATAAAATGTGATCATTAATTTAATAGTTTAAATTTGATAAATTAATTAGGATGTCATACCGTGCGTGACAAGCTTAATATTGTAAATGGAGAGTAAAGGAGCATAACATAGCTGTAACGCAAGAAATCTGAATTCGATTAATTTAAGCGAGTGAAAAAGGGAAAAAAAAAAGGTGCAGATATATTAGACTAAATTAAGCGATAATAGGTAAAATAATAGAAAACTAAATTTTAAAAGAATATATTCTGCATTCTATCTAAATAGAAATGAATAAATTATTAATATAAATCATATTATTAGAATAACGAAAAAAATTAATTAAATAAATAAATAATCATGAAAGAAGATATGTGTTTAGAAATTCGTATCTTGATATTTATTCACGTATGATCTTATTTTATTTCCTTTTAGAAAAAATAATTGAAAGGGCCTAATAGAAGTTGCATGTATGACAAAGGATAGTAGAATTGTATAGAGTAAAATGCATTATACTCCGAGGTAAACCTTTAAAGACGCGGAGTCAATGTTTAGGCTTTATAACAATTTAACCCCTCAGCCGTTTGTAACTGTTAATCGACGTTAGTTTATGAAGGGTAATTTTGTCATTATATTAGGAAACTGACACACATTAAAATCATTTTTTATCTCTGATGCTCTCTACCATCCTCTACCACCAGACCCCTCCACCATCTTCTTCTTCTTTTTCTTCTTCTTCTTCTTCTCTCGCAAACCCCTTCACCATCTTCTTCTTCTTCTCTCGCAGACCTGGGTTCGTCAACAAACCCAGATCTGGGTTCGACCACCAGACCCAACAGTCCCCTCCCATCTTCTTCTTCTTCTTCTTCTTCTCTCGCAGATTTGGGTTCGATTGACGAACCCAGAGATCTGGGTTCGTCTCCGTTCGACGAACCCAGATCTGGGTTCGTCTCCGTTCGACGAACCCAGATCTGGGTTCGTCTGGGTTCGACGAACCCAAAACCTAGACGTCTGGTCTGAGTTCAGATCTGGGTTCGACGAACCCAGATCTGGTCTGAGTTCGACGAACCCAGATCTGGTCTGGGTTCGTTGGACGTCTGGGTTCAGTTCAAATCTAGGTTCGACGAACCCGTCGAACCCAGACCAAACGTCTGAGTTCTGGGTTCGAATTTGATGATGATGATTTAATAGTTGATGATGATGATTTTTGGGTTCGAATTTGATGATGATTCTGAAGTGATGATGATTTATTGTTGATGATGATGATTATGGGTTCGAATTTGATGATGATGATATGAGATGATTCGAATTTGATGATAATGATATGAGATGATGTTGATTTATTGTTGATGATGATAATTTGAGATGATGATTTCTTGTTGATGATGGTGCTAATATTGGGTTCGATTTTGATGATGATGCTGAGGTGATTCTGAGGGCATTTTCGTCATTTTATCACATAATACAGTTAACTGTTATATTTAACTCCTTTTGACCGTAAAAGTGGGGGTATTGTGTTATAAAAACCAAACTTTGATTATGAAAGTTTAAAGGCTTACCTGAGGGGGGTTATGTGCATTTTACTTGAATTGTATATGGAAAATATGTTGAAGTTTCATTGGCTCAATCCAACTAAAACACACATAAAATGAAACTTGATTGGTTAGTCCTTGAGACTAGTATACCTTGTCTGCCCTCCCACACCTCTCGTCATGCATTACAAGCCAGGTGATTTTAAACCAAATTAAACATTAGATCAGATTTGATATGCATATTTGTAGTTGTAATCAAACATGTATCTAAGATACAAAATTCATAACAAAACCAATCACATGGTTGTTAATGAAGTTAGATAAACTTGTTAGTCAAATAATCAACCTGAAATAAAAACAATATAACTTGAAGTTAAAAATAATTCAGAACTCAGATCTTTTCTTGGATTTTTGTTATGCACAGCTTCTCTGCTCATAATAATGACAATAGAAATTATGGAGAAACTGGCCCTTGGTTCCACCACAATCTGGAATTCTTTTTAGTACCAGTCCTCAACAACATCACTGTGATGTGAATGCCTGCAAAGACAATCAATGTGTTACTACAGTAAAATATAGTTTTTCAGAGAACATGAAATAAGCATTATAGTGCATTACCGAAAATATGTTGCAATGACCAGGGTCTGCAAGATGAGCAGCCAAGTTTTCAAGGGGCCTCTGCCCTGTATATATGGCTTGGAAGCAGAAACCAACAAATGCTAACATAGCAAGGCGGCCATTTTTGATCTCCTTGGTCCTCAACACCATCACAGGCTCCGGAGACCCTCTTCCCCACATCAAGGGATCAAACCAGAACCCACCAGGGTAACCAACGTCCGGTTTTGGCTTTGTCTTGTGTGGCAAATTCGGTTCAATGTCTACGCATCCTGGTTTGAGAAAATCAGCCCATCTTCTGCCCTCTACCCATCCCATCAAGGCCATCTGCACCACGAATAAGGTTATAGGGTCTGCAAAGTATTCGCGAGAACCAGCGTCATACCATGAGTAGTTCTCAATGAATCCTAGGCCGTCAAGCCATTCAGGTATGATAATTCCTGCCACTGCCAGCATTGCCCACCTACCGTGTATTAGCTCAGCTTGTGCAAACCATTTAAGTGACTCTGGATCGGACCCTGGAAAATTGTCGTTTGTTTTAGGGGCAGTTAATACATAGTACGTTGATGTGTGACAATGACTTGATGAAATCACAAAATTCTTGTGAGAAACTTGGAGGAGGGCCAATTTTAAAGACAACTCGAATATATAATATATTAGACGGTATCAGGTGCTCTTATAAGAAGAAAAGCAAGATTGATTTATGTTTTGGCCAGCCTTCAATACCCCACATGACAGAACTGACCATTTATAAATGCTCTCATATAGGAGTTTGCAGCCAATCATCAGATGATAAAAAACTTAATAGGACAGCTGAATTGAGTAAAATTGGCATGAAAAACAAGCTTTTATAAAAAGAAAATATATCATAATCATACAAGTCATTTAGATTCTTCCAAGAACAGATTACTTCATACCTAATCCAAGAGGATCGAAGCCATAGTCTCCAGGAAGGCTGTTGAAAAAAAGCGGAAAGTCATATTTCCTGATGCAAATTACTAGCCCTATTCTAATCTAATACTAATCATACATATCCATTACACAAACATTGAAATCAGTGAAATAAATAATACTCTATATCAAGCAAAACTGATTCCAGAAAAAGGTTTCCACTTTCTACAACAGCTTTATCTGTTGCTACTTGACAGAACAGATAATGTTGAAAGGATTATGTTGAATAACCAATGTATATTCTAAAGAGTTTCCAATGCATGGCAATCAGAAAAAGGTTTGCTAAACCACATTACTAGCTTTTGCAGCTGTTTTATGCACAGTAAGTCTGTCTGTGCCTTGGAGTAACGCATAGGAAAAAAATCGTATATAGTGATACAGAAAATTGAAATTATGCAGAAAAAAAGACGGAATCTAAGTTCATATCTCATTTTGTCAAGTAGCATTTCATGTTCTAGTGGCTACTGTGGAAGGTATTTCCCATTTCTATACACACTAGACTGGACTTGGTATCTATATCTGAAATTGAGCCAAGTTCTATATGAAGACCACGAAATTGAGTCAAAACAAAGATAAATTACAAATGGAATTAGAAAAACACTGCACGAAAATCAAGTACCTGCCATCAAGCCAGGGGGGTGGATTACTGCCAGGGAACCACAATGGTCTATCAGGAGGGAGTGGTTTACATTCACTTGACACCCCTTTTGTTGCATTCAAACGAGTTCTTATTGAAAAAGATGTTGTGATTTTCCCTGAAAAATACTTTTGAGGTATGTCTCTGTGTATTGACAAAATTACTAGGAATCAACAAACAGAAAGAAAAAAAGAAACGTTTATGAAATGATAACAACTTGAACAATTGTATAGATAAAGCATGAGAAAACACTCTTATATACCTGATAGGGAGACTTGACAGTGCAGTAGAAGCAATGGATAGGGCCATGAATGACAATGAAAAATAGCTTGATAAGTTGATGAAGTCCTCACTCCTTATCTTCTACTCAAAACAACCCATATGCATGGACGACTCATGATAGCATGACTTGTAAAAGAGCAAATATCATCCAACCAGAACATGACATGTGTAAGGGAAAGCATGTCCAATTGTCTATTGACTAATCAAATTTCGTACTTGTCTCTAGTTTTGGGCTCAGTTAAAGCCTGTAACTAGTCAGAGTTGGAAGCCCGAATCCGGCCCTAGTATTTTTGTTGCCATTTGCCAACCAAAAATTATAAAATAAATTGATGTATGAGGAGGATGGCTCATCCTACTCCACGCACTGAAGTGAATACTGATTGCAACTCTCCACCTATTCACCAACTTGATAATTGCTTGGCAGCACCATGACACTGATTTCCCTATTGCGTTTCGTAAATGGGAAGAACCGGCACCCTTAAATTATGTTTTCATTAATTTTTAATTATCACCATCCGTACTATAATACCTAATACCCACATTAATTCTTACTGTTTCTTCCCTTTTTTCCATTTTTTCACTCCATTTTCCTGTATTTGTCTCGCGATAACAACAATACAGGTTTCCCAAATCTTCTCTTCCAATCCAACAATTAACCTAATTTTAATTAATCCAAAATTAGAACTTTATAAAAATCTAACATCGCCCAGAACTAATTATTTTGAACACGACCCTTTAACATATCAATCGTGTCAGCCATTTCAAGTAAACGACAACAACAACAACAATATATTGTACACTAAGAAATTCAAGTTAGTTTAACAGACAACACATCTAACCAAACACGTGTTAGAATCTAACAGCAGTTTCATAGACATGCTAAGGAGCCGCGTTGTCACTCAAAAAACTGTAACCAGACTCTCGCAAAAACAAGCACAAGTCTTTACTTCAAATGCACTCCGAATCATCGAATCGACCCGACTCACTCACTCACTAACTCACTCTGATTTTGACTAAAGGCATAAACATCACATCTCACCCAATCTATCTCTCTATTAGATCTCCTAGAAACTCAACACGAACATTAAGATTTTTCATGAAAAGTCAAAACTAACGAATCCACAAAAAAAACAACAGCAAAATGGTGGAGACAGTGGGGCTAGGGCGGTTCGGGTTACAGCAAAATCGGGTCGAGTTGAAGCGGTGGGTCCCGGCTTTTCTCTCGTCCCACAAAACTCTCTTCACCGTCCTCTGGATGGCCGCCTTCGCCTCTGTGTTCCTATGGCAGCGCAACGCCGTCGTCGGAGGCTTCTCGTTCTTCAAATGGGGCGTGTCTAGTCGGCCGATCCCGAGGTTGCGACCGGTGGCCTTTAACTTGACGGATTTCGGTGGAGTCGGCGACGGCTACACCGTCAACACGGAGGCCTTTGAGCGGGCTGTTTCTGCTATTTCGAAGCTGAGGAAGAGAGGAGGTGGACAGCTTAATGTGCCGCCGGGACGCTGGCTGACGGCGCCGTTTAATTTAACTAGTCACATGACTCTCTTTCTTGCTGAGGATGCCGAGATTTTAGCCATTCAGGTTCCTTCCCTGCTTTTTTTTTTTTACTTTAATTATATATTTCGTTTTGTGAATTGATTTTTGTTATTCTTGTTGAAGGATAGATAGCTATTCCTGACATAGTTTTAGTCAGTGGTACCATTTGTGGTGGGATATTAATAACGTTTTCTGTTTGTATGCTTGCCTGTTGATATTTCTGCGGATTGCTTATTGACCATATGCTTGTGCTTGAAGAATGAAGTTCTAACACGGTAGATAGCGCAGTCTCTATATGCCCATGGTGCATATAAGCTTATAAATGGGCAAACTTATGTTTGGTGAATGTATCTATTAGCACTGCGTGCATTAATCTGGATTATTAAGCATCTGTAACTTTCAGCAGATGTTGATGATCCTATGTGTAAAATCTAAGGCTTTAAGATCTAGATTGTTAGTGTAATCGTCTCGCTTATATATATTAGCCTAGGGAGTTGCAATATTGCTGGAAAGTTTTACGAATTTGATGATCACGGCATCCTACTTATTATGTCAATCCAATTCGGTTTTGTTGTGTGTTCTTTTTCTTAGGTACTGAATTAGTTCTTCTTCCTCGTTTTATTCTCCTTTTTCTATCTGTTGTCAACAGAATACCTTGGTTATACTGGATCTCTCATCTTGTGTAACATATGACAGAATGAAAAGTACTGGCCACTAATGCCTCCATTGCCATCATATGGGTATGGAAGAGAACATGTTGGCCCTCGGTATGGGAGTTTTATCCATGGTCAGAACCTCAAAGATGTTGTTATAACAGGTCAGTTGAACATCCCACTTTCTAGAGTTTGATTTTATTATTGTTCTTATATGTGTTTTACAAGGCATTGATCTTTTTGCTTTTTTTTTTTTTTTTTTTTTTAATGAGTAGTTTCATCATGCTTATAGAAAAGGAAAGACGTTATTTGGAAATTTGACTCTTATGATATGCACGTTTTTCTTGATATTTTTATAGATTTTTGTTGAGGTCAGGAATTGTGTTGATCATTAACCAAGTAACCTCTAAACCACATTACTTCGGAGCAAAATTATCACGAGATTTGTCAACTCTCTTTGGTGTCCTCTGGTAACACTTAGAAGATTTTGTGGAAGCTTTAATTAACTATGGTATAATGATTTTCATGATTCTTCCAAATTTTCTTTTTTAAGAAAAATAAATAAATCAATTCACAATAGCTTAATCACCTGGGCTTGGATTTACTCCATTGTTCATAATTATCTTAATGTGTTAACAAAGGTCCTCTGTTAACAAGAATTATATACGCTTGAGGGGGATTGTCATAAAATAGGACTGAAAGATGTGATCAAACAGAATGATAATATCCTATGGTATGATTGGTCAATGAGCAGTCATAGTGTTTTAATTAAAATGCAATCGAGTAATTTTTTCATAGACTCTAGGTAAGTTTTTGGAGAGGATGGATTGTGGGATGGCCAATTTCTGCATTACTTTGAGTCATGAGTCCTACCCTTGGATGTCACTGGAGAGCAGTTGTATGCCACTTCAACGCTTGCATGGACTTTTACCTACTAACTTAAGAATTATGGCCTACTTTAAAATAACATGGAAATAAGCAAAAAGAAAGATGAAGATTTTGGCTATTTTGGAGAATTTATTCTGCTATTAGCTAATGAGTAATACACATTTGTTTTAAGTTGAAGTTCTCTTTATAAAAGTTGAATGTGAAGGCAAATGACTTTGGTGCTCTGATTTGATTATAATACTAGCAAACACTGAGCCTTGCACCTGTCTTCTTTGTAAATGGCTCAACTTTTGACTTAGTTTAATGTTTTTGCTGACCAACAGGGCATAATGGTACCATCAATGGACAGGGTCAAACATGGTGGAAGAAGTATCGCCAAAAACTTCTCAACCACACTAGAGGTCCACTTGTACAGATAATGTGGTCTAGTGATATTCTTATCTCCAATATAACTATGCGTGATTCTCCATTTTGGACACTTCATCCTTATGATTGCAAGAATGTAACAGTAAGGAATGTTACAATCTTGGCTCCTGTATTTGAAGCCCCAAACACTGATGGAATTGATCCTGGTAAGTATTTTTGCATAAATGCAATATTGTTTTGAATACTATGATGGAACCAAGAAGTACAATCTTAGAATATAGTAAGATTCGCAACCTCATAAATAACATAAGCGATACTCCTGGCTCACAATGTAGACCTCTTTATACTGAGTCTCAGCTAGTTGTTTTGTTAAAGTAATTAAGTTTAGGGATTTTTAATTCCCATTCTTCATGTCATTGTGTTCCGGACATGACTAATGCCAATTGTTTTGTGTCTTAAACAGACTCATGTGAGGATATGGTAATTGAGGACTGTTACATAAGTGTGGGGGATGATGCAATTGCAATAAAGAGTGGATGGGATCAATATGGAATTGCTTATGCTAGACCTTCGATGAACATTCTCATCCGTAATCTAGTTGTTCGCTCTATGGTCAGGTGAAATTTCTTGCATTCTTTGCTTCAAAATTTCTATTCCGTGCCTGATTGAAGTGGCATGTGTAATTCTTTTTATATACCTTCTTTTGAGCTGTTGATCATTTGAGCTTCTTGATGGTTTAAGTCCGCACATAGTGGCAATTTAGTTGCTAGATGGGCATTTTAGAAGGTGTTTGTCATCTCTGTGGTCGACCTGAATAATGATTGATTCTGTAAGAGGACATCTAGTGATTTAAGTTACATCTTTTTAGTTGTTAGCCGGTGGCCAAGTTTGATTTGTGGTGCATTTGAGTTGGCTTAATGCTTATTTTGAAGTCTTATGTTTACAGGAAGCTACTTCCAAATTGAAAATCATTTGGTTCAATTTTTCCTGTGCTGTTTACCATTGATTGTAATCTGTTGAGTAATTTTGGGGGAAGTATAAAAGATTAGTATAATTTTACATTTGTCAGAGATGAGTTGGTTGTCCTTTAAATAAAGCAACTCATATCTCTTGGAAGTGTGTGGGAAGCATGCTAACTATATTGACATGCCCATTGTAGATGAATGAAGTTTAATTTAATATTAGTTTCTTTTATAATACATAAGAAGAGAACTTGAATTTCTTCGAAACAAATTTGTGTGTGGCTTTGTTACTGTAGTATTGAAATTTTGCTGCAAGAGAAGACAAGGGAGGATTCATGATTTTGTGATGAAGATTGACCAACTTAAATAAAGACTTCTATTTGACGTTGCAACTTTAGATTTAGAAAAGGACTTTAATGTGTTCTATCGTTTTTTTGGGCCCATGTTGGGTGCTATTCTTCAGTAACTAAAGTAACAGCTCAACCTTTAGCATGATTGAGTGACAAGTAGTCGAAGGCGTGTTGAATCTCTTAATGAAACATATATCTTAGTCCAACTCAAAATAAAAAAAATGTTACTCTTATCATCTTCTAGTTGCTATGGTATGTGGTAATTGCATACTTTAATCAGCTGATTGAAACTGAGATCCAACTTGGCTGGACTATGCAACAGTGCAGGTGTATCAATAGGCAGTGAGATGTCTGGTGGCGTATCAAATGTCACTGTGGAGAATCTCCTTGTTTGGAGTTCGAGGCGAGCTGTTAGGATCAAGACTGCCCCTGGAAGGGGCGGATACGTACAAGATATAAAGTACCGAAACCTGACATTTGACAATGTCCGAGTTGGAATTGTTATCAAGACGGACTACAACGAACACCCTGATGAAGGTTATGATCCAAACGCTCTCCCAGTGCTTAAAGATATAAGCTTCATTGGGGTCCATGGTCAAGGTGTTCGCGTGCCTGTTCGTATTCATGGAAGTGAAGAAATTCCCGTAAGAAACATCACTTTTCGGGACATGTCAGTCGGATTAACATACAAGAAGAAACATATATTCCAGTGCGCCTTCATTCAAGGTCGTGTAATAGGAACCATCTTCCCTGCACCTTGCGAGAATCTTGACCGATATGATGAGCAAGGACAGCTAGTAAAGCGCTCGGCCTCCCAGAATGTAACAGATATAGATTATGATTTTTGAGGCTCACACTCTCCAGAGCCTGTTTTGCTGGAGGTCAAAGACTTCATTGTATGTCTGTATGAGATAACCTTTGGCGGGCCACATTAGAGCAGCTGATAATTGCTATTTTCTTCCCTTCTTTTTTGTCTCCATTTCCCTTTTTAAGCTCCATTTTATTATGAGTTTTCACTTGAAAAATGTGTATGTACAGAAAATTCAGTTGTTTATACATTAGTCAGGTTATTGAATGTTGGTAGTCGTTCTCTTCCACACTAATAATGCGCTTGGTATCATGTTTGTTCTCTAAATTTGGAAAACAAAATTGTGTAACTCAGACAAAAACTCAATTTGAGGGTTTTGGAGATCATAAGATGCGTCCAGCTATGTTTCTTGACAAAAGAAAAATCAAAGTGGTTTAGGTGAAAACATTTTGGAAACTCGTTTTCAATAAAATTTACTTGAAGTCAAACTGCCTATTATAAATTGATTGGTGTCTCCTTAATTTTTTTTTCTTTTTCTTCCGAAATGTCAATATTTGAGACAATACGTAACATTATTTTTATGGAGAGCAGGTCCCACTTTCCAGTTCGTTCGATGTTCAATCATCAATGTCAGTAAACCGGCCCGATTTCATTAAAGCAAAACAAAGAAAATGTGACTACTGTTCGTGCATTTAATACCAAAAACACGATTTTCATTTTCCGCTTTTCCTTTCCACCGGATTCATCATCCGTTTTTCAACTTGAAAAGCACAAAAACGTGTTTGCAATTGGAGTCTTTCTTTTTTAAGCTGATATCAAATAAATTGGAAATTTTTTAGGAACTATTAAGATTAAATGCTAACAGTGCATTTGATGGAAAATGAAGGCATATATCTTAGTGATATATATATATATATATATATATATAAAGAATCTAGGACCTGGTCCCTTTATAGGTGGAGTCAATTTATGGTTTATTGACAAATTATGCACTTGCTGTTAGTCGACGTTAATCAACTTTAACACTTTTTAGGATATTTTTATCTTTCATCTGTTTTAAAATAAATTTTACAAAACTTGAAAATTAAGAAAATAAATTATATTTTTATTGTCTATGTCAATATGGATGGTAGAGATTTTTTTATAAAAAAATAATAATATGTTTTTACATTTCTATCGTCCATTTTCTAAAATAGAAAATGGAGAATTGTTTAGGAAAAAAATTTAAAAAAGTTTTAAAAAAAAATAATAAAAGCAAAAATTTAAATGTGGAATCCCAAATGAGAGCTGTGAAAAAAAAAAAAAAAAGGTGAATATCCCACCTAAGATTTTGACATTCAAGATCTTATAAGGACGATTGGGACCTCTTTCACTATGGAGACATAAAATTGGTGTTTCCATCTTCGAAAATAGAGAAGATAAGAGACTCGGATTGATCTCCATCATCAATGGGATCTCTGTTGCCTAGAGATCCCAACTCCGATTTTTAACATATGGAGAATTGGAGATCCCACCCGAAAGAGATCCCTACATCTATTTATTTAATTATTTTAAAATTTTTATTTTAAAATTATCTCTATCATCTATTGTTCATAATGAAGATGGCGGAGAATATATATATTAATTTGTTAATAAACCATAAAGTTTGCTCCATTTGTAACTAGAATAATCCTAATTAATTAATTTATAATTTGCTCATTGTAGGAAAAAAAAAATGAGAAACAAGAAAAACCATATCATTTTTCAAAATGGAGTCTTTGTTTTGAATAGAAAACAATAATTAAGGCCCCGGTACTGGGATAATACTAACACATATCTGTGTTATAATACTCTTCAAATATTTATATTTTTGTAGGGTGTTAATTAAATCGAGATTTAAAGACGTAGGACTGTAGGAGACACGTCTTGAGTGTACATCAGTACATGTATGTGTAAGGAACACGTTATTTGATCAATCTCAACTTATCTTAAAAATTTATTTATTTTCGAGTGATTAATTGGAGAGTTATATTGTTAACATTTAATGTACATATATTTTTTATGGCTTATTATCATTATCAGGACACATCAAAAACAAAAATAATGTCTCGTTCTTATCTCCAAAATCGAGGCATGTTTTCAAACTTGGGGTAGTAACCACGAAACAATATTTCAATGGTAATGATAATGCTGACAATTGGTCAAGCTGAAGAAGCCAGTGAATTGGTAGACCAAATGAGAGTACACGACGTAGACGGTAGTCGGTAGACATTCAATTTCAATTGTCAATTTATTGTTTTGTACATAACCGTGTTCCTCTGCTTTCTGCCTCTCTTTCTCTCACTTCCTTTATTGTTTCCAACTTGCACAAGCAATTGGACGAGACGAGAAGTCAATAGCCGAAAATGTAACTTTGTTTCGATATTCAATTTTATCAATAACATTACCATAAAAAAAAAATTATTAATAATGTCAGTCAATTTTCAATTATAGTATGAAGATATTTTTAAAAAATCGTATTCTTTATATGAATTGAATAGGTCTATAAGAAAAGTTTTTATACTTTTATCATTGTTTTTAACTTTTCACTCGGAGTAGTGGAATAAATGCATAAAATTCAAATTTTTTAAAGTATTTTTAACAATGAGGAGAATTTTTTAACTTCTGTGGATTCCTTTTTTCTAACTTAAAAAAAAAAGTTAAATTCCACATCTCCTTCTAATATGTGGTTATACAACTCTCTATTTACTTTAATAGTAAGATTTAACTTGCATTTTACAAATTTTATGTAGATGAATATTTCCCCTTATTATGTGCATAAATGTTTGGAACACACAAATAACAATGGATGATCTCATTAGGTTCCCACGGATATCTAAACCATAACAAGATTGATGGTTCAATGATTTGGTTCCTACTATTCTAATAAGATGGATTGAAATGAAAAACTTTCAAGTTTGTAGGGATCCACTTAACTAAGTTCGAATTTGTAGTTTTTTTTTTAAAAATAATAATAATAAAGTGTTAAAAGGTCATACCCTAGAGTCTAATCTCGTTTAGTCCCGATTAACCTCTGAACTTATACCAATTATTAAAAAAATAATGACAGTTATCATATCAATAATAATATTTGGTTTAGTTAGACAAGTGGCCTCCCCCCATCGGACATTTGGTCCTAGGTGCTCTTTAAGGATAGTTTTGGTTTATTTTTCTTTTAATTGATTAATATAATCTTTCTTTCAATAATAATAATATATTCTTTCTAGAGTGGTGATGTTTCTACCTCTCAAAAATAGTATGCACACCCCTTTTGTTTGCACACCTAATAAAAGATTTAAAAATTTTCTAATTTGTTTCTAAACTCCACTTAATAGCAAAACTATGCTTTTCTTTTAATTTTATTGTACATATTTTTGTAAATACATCCCTTAAGTTAACCACACGAAAAAAATAAAAAAAAAATAACTATAATATGTATTAAAAATAAATTCAGTAAAAATTACTTATCACTTATTAGGAAATATTTATCTTACTATTTAAAATTTTTTTAACACCCTTAATTGTACATGAAGCGAAACATATATTAGGCAAATAATTAAATATAAATTCATTCAACCCATTAACTTTTTTTTTTTAATTAAAAATTTGTGTATAAAATAATATCTATTTTATTATTTTACTCTCTCAAACCCTAATTTTTTATTTATATCATGAGACTTGCATTTTTAATTAAATTATGATTGTATGAATCATTAGATTTAGGGTTTAATGATGAAACGTTATTAATTTTTATAATTAACGTCGTAAACCTTTTTTTACTCTCTTAAACTCTAATTTTTCATTTATATCATAAAATTTGTATGGACAATCACCAACTAATTTTATAGAACCCTAAATAACACGTTTTTTATGATAAATTGTGAATATCGATTTAGATCTGAAATTTTTTGTGACTTGAAACATACCATTTTGCTTGTTTATTGATATGATAAAGAAACCAAAATAAATTAGTGACTTTTTTGTTTGGTTTGTGAGAAAATCTTACAAGAGGATGGAAAATACTGATGTGGTGATTGAATATTTGGTAATATTTTTTATAATTAAACATGTGATTATATAAATGATTAAAGACTTTTCAATTTTTTATGGGGAAAAGTTAGAGTTTGAAAAAATAACAAAGAGAAAAATTAGGGATTAAAAGTGTAAAAAGAGTTTATGATATGAATGATATTTTAATTAATAACTGGCTGGTGTATTTATAAAATATTTACTCTTTTAGTAATTTTATTCAATGATAATATTGTATATTTAAAAAAAAAAATTGCTAATTTGGAGTGTACATATAATCTTTGAGGGGTCGAAATATTGCCACTCTTTTTTCTATTATCCAATCAGTTTAAAAGTCTATGTTGCATTGCTTGTTAAATTTTCATATTTATTAATTTTTTAGTGTTAATGATAAAAGATAGGTATAAGATCAACAATGTTATTTTGTCCAAATTAGTATTTAAATAACGCGACATCCTTTTAAAACAGGAAGAAGTTAACTGATTAAAATTGATAAATTAATATTTAATTGGTTAATCCTCTTATTTTGTGGAATGACACATTGTTTGGATACCAAATTTAGGTAAAATAGCATTACTCATATAATATATTTGTAACCGCAAAAGTTAAATATTTTGGATGAATCGTCACATGCTAATATAATATATTACTCTATTAGAATATCTCCAATGTAAATGTGGATTGTCTTTTAAAAAAAAAAATGAACATATCATTAATGTCAAGGAAATGTACATCCTATATGACATAAATATGAATTGATAGACACTCAAGTCTAAAAAAACTCTCCAATGTTATTCTATTCATTTCAATGATAAATAGTCAAAGAATAATATATCATTAAAATAAATTATTATAAAATATTATTTTATGGAAGTTTCAATTATTTATTGCTGACATGACTGTCAAGAAGGCTATCTAAAAATAGACATTGAAGTTGACAGCCTCTATTTTTTTTTTTTTTTTGCCACGTCAGCTTGATAGTAGTTATAAAAGTTTGCATTGGAGAACTTAATTTTAACACTCTATCAATTTATACTATGTGATACTCCATTTTTTCACAATTCATATTTGCATTGAATATGCTCTTAGTGTGTGTTTTATTTGAACGTTGAATGGATGCGGCTGTCACTTTTTATGGTTGGAAGGTAATTTATCTTGGTCCGTTTTAATTTCCATATAAATTCCCTTAACACGAATAATAACACATTTACAAGACAAAAATAAAAAATAAAAATATGTACATTAAAGAAAAACAACCCCTAAAGAAGTACTTATTTACAACTTTTTTATATAAACAGAGTTGTTGGACGTTGTTCGATATATAGTTTTGGAAATTGTCAGCTCTTCAACAATCTATTAATGGTTGTTGGCGTATTGAATAATTAAAACTGTTCACCTTCAATGATCGCCCGTTGATAATTTCAATCATAAAATTATATCACATGATTCAGTTGACGACATTAATAAATATTTGTTAGACAAATAAAAAGGTATTCAAACGATTAATGATAGCCCAAAAAACGCCATGTTAACGAATCCATAAATTCGATCTACCTCATTTTACTATATTTATATTATATTATATTATATATACATTTAAATTAAAATGCCCCATAAAAACCAAACCTTCGCATCAAAATATTACCTTTACCATCTCCTTAATCATTAACGTCCTTTTTGGTTGTTTCCATATGAACAATTAACCGTGTAAGGTCGATTTATTAATATACTCCTCAAGCTTATACTACTAAAATTTAAAATCACAATTTGATTATAATAATTTATATATATACGCTTTCTTATTGATGCCACCTATTCTAACTTTTTTATAGTGATTGAAATGATAAAAACACATTTTCAATGTAAGCTATCAAACTCAACTAAATTGTCTTCTTAAATTAATCTTTTTTCAGTTTTACTTCAAATTCTTTATTTTATGTAACTGGAAGCTTGAGCAAGTGCTAATAATATTAAACTCCATAAAGCCTTGCCAACAGTTATGTCCGATCGAACACATTAATTATGAATGGACCATAAGCTCGGTTCACATAATTGAAAAAATAGTTGTACACTCGAGTCCACTTATTATTATTTTTTTTTATATATATTTTTTAGTACATAAACTGTAACCAAGACAGGCCCAGAAGATGATCGGAACCAATCAAGATAAGACACTGGGGCACGATCCGGATGATAACTCCCAATTGGAATTTGAACAACTTTTATTCTTCTGTTTCTTTTTTTTTTCTTTAAAAAAAAAAAATAAATAATTCTGCTGTTTCTCCTGTATTGACTACATGAAAACAATGTACTAAATGAGACATAAAATGATCCATGACTATAATGGTTACGTTTGTCCACCTGAAATCGGACACATATTTTACTTCAAGTAAATATTACATTCAAAAAAGATTATTGTTATGCGTCAATTCTTTAATGAACAGAAACATAATATTCATCCAACCAAACATTTCATCAAAATAGGATAAATCACCAATTAAATCAGCATTTGATTAATGAAATTAAATTTCCACTATAATCAAGACAATAATATGTAGTCAACAGCCCAATAAGAATCTGGAAAAATTATTTGGTTGGGGTGAAAAAATCTGTGATTATCAAGTTGAGACCCCACCATCATAATGCATATTACATTGATGTCCGTTAGATCCATCAGGATTTGGATATGATTAAATTTAATGATTTAAAGTTAATGATAAGACATAACAACCACTAACTTGCATGAAAAACACAAAAATTGAATCATAAGAATGTCGTTGTATTAAGGTTGAATGAAAATCTGTACTTTTCCTATACATGGTATTGTATTTGCACCTGGGGGACCCATAAGATATTTTGATCTGCAATCACATGTGAACATAACCGCTGCTGCTAGATTTTTAATGGGCCATGAGCTGGACCCAACTCTGAGTTTAGTCCACATTAATGTCGTCCCTCTCAATTTGTTATTATTTTTAAATCGCAAATTGTAAATATTTTTTCCATTTCCTAGTAAATTGATAGAGTAATATTGTTGTTATAAAAAAATAATAATAATATCACCTGCGAGATTAATCACTACTAGCACTATCCACGATATATACTCTTATAATTAAAAGATAATTATCTCAATATAAAATAATAATAATAATAATTTAGTAAAATGTATTTAATAATTATTGAACGTATACCTATCAAATGAATAGAAAAATATACAATTACATATTATTTATAAAACAATTAGGAAAATGTACAATCACATATTGTATTTTTTAAAACGATTTGAAACATTTCAAATTTACGATAATAAATAAAACAAATAATTTTTAATGTTGATATCTTACATCTTATATTACTGATCTGTATTTATCAAGATAAATAATTAAAAGTATGATTTAAATAATTACTTTCATAATCGGGGAGATGATAATTTATTCCAAAATAAAACTCATAATTCACATATAATGTTTTAAAATGATAACGATGGAACTTTAACTTTGAACCTATTAGAGTTAAAATGGATATTCAATTACTCTTATTAAAGGGTGCCGGATAAAAATTTAAAATGTTTCAAATTAACTACTGCAAACAACAAGCGAACCGCATGTGATAAAAATATACCTTTTTTTTTTTTTGGGAAGCGTACCAGAATACATTATTATTAAGTAAAATTCAAATAACACGAAGCCAAAAGAGAAGTGTGGGGAAAAACATCGCAACCACGATAAAACCAACCACCAAGGACAGTGTTGTAAATACCCTGGAAATAGAAGGGTGTTTCGTGAGGGAGAAACACAACAATCACGTGGTGCATACTGTTTAACTGGATACATAAAAATGATACATATCAGAAAACCATTTAAAACACGTCAGGACTCACCCGTGCTATCTTTTATTTTTTTTCTATGAAATAAATCACGATTAGTCTACTTGATTCTAGAGCACAACTCGTACACTCGTGGGGCCCCCACGTCAACCTCACGAGAATTACGTTTTCCTTCCATCAGCCTATTATTTCCTGCCACGTAGCTGCCAGATGAGTGTGCAGTGCATGTGCCCCCACCAAGTTCTTTCTCTCTCCGCGTTTACCATATGTTCGCTTGTTGTTTTATTTCTTTTTGAAAAATATTTTGAAATCGTCAATCGTTCACTCCCTTCGATAAATAGAAATCATAGATGCCACTTTTTTCGCTAAACAACTTTTTATTAATTTCAAAACGACTCACAACAATATTCATTTGCTAATATTTGTAGCGTAATGTTAAATTTTTTAAAAATTTAATCACAATTTATATTTAAATAATTTAAATAGATTAATTATCATAAAAATAAAATTTTAAAAAAATCTAATTTTATTCATATTTTAATTTATCACAACTCACGAGGCAATGACACTGCTATTTAAAGTGGGTCCTCCTCCCGAGAAAAATTCTACCATTTGCAGGTACATTGCACTGGGCTTGACAGCATGTTATATGGCAGAAATTTATCGTTTTCATGTCACGCGTATTACATGATGCAATTGAACTTTGACTGTTTCAAATTTTGTTTTTTTTTTTTTAATATGTTCTTCGTAAAAGTGATGGAGAGCACAACCCATATTCTATCTATACATAAGAATATATTTAATATAAATATAAATTATAAAAAAATAAAATATCATATAAAATAAATTAATAAAAAATTAAAATTAATATTTTTAATATAAATTTCTCTTACCACTATACAATAAAAAAATAAAATAAATACTATAAATATCAATATCTATTTTCTGTGAATTTCGTAAACAACCATATTAATAATAAATTATTGAAATTTTCATCAAATAACATTTTATGGTAATTTTCTTTAATCATTTTTTTATTTAATTGTTTACCATTCAAATAAATAGAATAGTATTAGAGAACTTTTTTAAATTTGAGTGTCTATCAATTCATATTTATGCCACGTATAATACACAATTTCCTTGATATCGATTATATGTCTATTTTTTAAAAAAGACAATCTATATTTACATTGTATACGCTTTTAGTTCAACAGCCATCAGTGTATAGCCACTAATATGATTGTCTTCTCTCACTTCTTGTTAATTGTTATTCCACTATTATATGGATCAATCTTTTGCGTATGGAAGCAATTTTTCAGATCGTATTATCAATGTCTCGTCTTATTTGATTTAAGTAGTCTTAGCAAATAAAAAAATGACTATATCGTGTATCAAAAATTTTCAAATTAGGGAAAAGCCGACATAATTACTGGTTGTGACGTTTTACACTCATATGTTAAGTGTTGTTTTTATTTTAATTTAAAAGCTGATATGGTTTAAGATGTTTTACGATCATATAGAGGATTTTTTTTTAATTCATATTTAATATAAATAATTTAATAGTTTTTTTTTAGAAAAATTCATTAATAGTTATAAAAGAATCATTCTCAAAAAAAATTATAAAAGAATATCTTCAACCCGCCAAAAAACAAAAAAGAAAATAATATCTTCAACAGTAAAACTATTGTTAATTATAAAAAACTATTGTTGATTATAAATTAGATCATATGATTTTGTAAAATTAATATTATTTATTTCATATCCATTTTGTACTATATTTTGATATTGAAATTAATAATAATGTTGTCTAATGATATTTTATCATTTTTTAGAAGTATATTTTTTATCGTAAAATGTGTAATTTATAAACCCCTTTTCTATCTTTTCTAATCTCCAATTTTCAATTTGTTCGGATTCAATTGTCTTTTTATTTTTTATAAGTGCTTATATATTGTTTAAAATATTATCGAAATCAACTGTAATATGATTTTGAGACGTGATTAGAGAATCTATTTCTAGAATTAGAAGGAAGCAAGAAGAAAGCGACTCACGTCAAGTATGAAAACAAATAGGACTTAAAAAATGAATGAAATCATGATTTATCACCCGGTCAAATGACTTTTCTCACTAACACAATTAAAAAAAATTATATATGATGGACGCTTTGAAAAAAGTTGTTACAGTAACATAGATATTTAATATTAAAATTTATTGTTTCATAGACAATGTCTCATGAAAATTTTCATTAAGGGAGTGCACATGTATATAATAATTAAAACAAAAAAAAAAAGGTACGCTAGAAAAGATGGAATGACATGTTTAAGGTGGAGTAACAACATCATCCGATTAATAGAGCATAAAGGGGCACACATATGTTGCAATGGATAGAGGAGCAGGATATCCTGACCCTCGCAACTTGAGTCTTGGCTCACCTTATTTTGAGAGAATACATAAAGAGAGAGAAGGGAATCCCACACACGGAATTGTGATGGAAAACTTTTTCCACGTGGCGAAAAGCGGTTGGTGGAAGGAACGTGCAGTTGCCGCTTGCTTTTTAGGTTCTCTGGTTTTTTTTTTTTTTTTTAAAAAAAAGCAATGCAAGAGGGTGGCGAAGTTGTGGATGTGGTGGTGGTGGTACCCACTTCGGTCGTACTGCTAACCTTTTTTCCCTTTTTTAAATGGTCGTATTGCGAATCTGCAGGACGTACCACCGTAAACGCAGCTAATGCCGTTAGTTTTCACGCCGTTCCATTTAATGTAGTCAGTTATGTTTCATTAGAGGCCCTCTCAATCGACTCTTTTAAACAAAACCACCCACACAATATTCGTCACGTGTTTGGTAAACGGGTCTCGCTGTCCTTGTCTTAGATCTCAAGGTATTCTTGATGCCATGCCCATCAGGACTAAACAAGTACGCTGACCGTCAGGACTGAACAAGTACGCGGTTATAATTATCATATCCGGTAATTCAGCCTTTTACTGACGTTCGGTAGAATCAAGGTGAAAAAGAGCAACCACTAGTCTTATAATTTTATGGGTCTATTTATGATAGCTTTCAATTTTACTTTTGACCTGAGATGAAAAATATAAGCCTTTGTTTAAAAAATCACAAAGACTGACTTTATTTCCAAAGGCCCTTGAAGGCTTTTAAATCGTGAAAATTTATTATAATTTTCATTCAAACAACTTTCAAAATATTTTTTAAGTTTAAAAAACTGAACGAAGACTTCCAAAAACCATTCCAAATAGGTTCTATTTTTCAAAAATTAATTTTCATTTTATGTTAACTAAAATAAATAATATAAATTATTTTTAAAAAAAAGAAAACAACCTATTAATTTTTTTATAAGAATAGCTCTATATTTCTAACAATAAATCAACTGTATCTATCTCAATTTCAACTTTTTTCATGCACGATTATCATGTATTACTGGCCCTTCTCATGAAAAAAGTCTTCCTTAATTGTCGCTAAATTTAACCATATAATTGTCAATACTATTCAGTCTTTTGAACGTCATGTGATTAAGAATCTATTATAAATATGTGTTTTACATTTGATTTAGATAATTATTTTATTAACTTTAAATCTATTTTAGGGCATCTAATAGGTCAAAATTAGTTGATTTAACGATTTGATTGACCGACACTACGAATGATTGATTCACATGTAAATATGTATTAAAAATCAAATTTACATTAGAAGAAGTGATATCATCCTATTGATTTTTTCTATATATATATTTTTAAGAGAACATCAGCCTTTTGCTATACATTTTTACTAATTCATTTGAATATTAATTACATAATAATGATTTTAATTTCAACTTGACTTAGGGAACATTCTAATCATATAGTAAGTTAAAGAGAGTCTAGTGATGGTTTATTAAAGTTGATTAGTAACAAGGGAAATTTATCTAGCGTTGGTTAACAGTAAGGGAACCTTGTACTAACTTTTGTAAACATTAAATCGTACCACTATTATGTCAAACCAGAAGGCCAGGCAGCGCTAATGTTATTGATAACGTTTGGGGGGGAGGAAATCAGGAGAAACAAACACGGCCCCAAATAAATAATAATAATAATAATAAGGGACAAAAACGTAAAATTAAGCGAGGAAAAAAAAACGTGAGTAATGTTGGAGAGAAGGGAGAAAGTAAATGAAAGAGAGGGCACGTTGCCGCTCGAGAATGCAAAGAACACGTGTTTGAAATACCAAATTCTTTTTTTTTTAAAAAAATAGAAAAAAAAAAAAACACAACCCCTTCGAAGCTGCAAAGAACACGGTTAAAAGGAGGCCCTCCATATATTCCCCGTGCCTCCACCTTCCGTTTCTTTCAACTCTCAACTCTCTTTCAATTCAAGCAAAACACACACACGCACACATAAAAACAACAACCCAGAAAAGCAAATCGTTATTGGCAAATGCAGATTTAATATTATTGACCCACCACCACAAAAATCAAACCAAGCTCTCGATTCTTTCTTTGTCTGTTTAGTTACTCAGCACCTCAAATATGGCGAGCTCGTCGGAGAAATCGAGTAAGTTACCAGAAAAATCAAGCTTCTCTCAGACATGTAGTCTTTTGAGTCAGTACTTGAAAGAGAAAGGCAGCTTTGGAGATCTTAGTCTTGGAATGACATGTAACATTGAAGCAAACGGTAACCCAACTTTTTTCTTCTATTTTTACTTTTGTTTTTTGATTGGTAAAGTAAAGAGAAACAAAAATCATTCCTAGGATAATCAATCATTTATTTTTTTATAAATATATATAATATTAGTCTTGATCACTTTTGAAATGGTTCATAAAAGATAGAAACTCAGTTGAGGTTACTTTTTAGTTTAATTTTGTTTTCAATTTAAATTATTTTCCTTGATATGTAATATGTATTATGTAAAATTTATAATAGATGTGGTGATGGATGTAGAACTTAGATCTGTATTCGCAAATCCTCTTTTGATTTAGATCCACTATTATCTCCTTCAAAACCCAATAAATTGAAAATTTCTTTGTTTAATTGTTCAACAGAACGTGCCCTTAATTCTCTCGGTCTCTTCTCAAAACACTCGTAAATTTTGAATTGAAACTTTGAATTGAACCTTGTTTTGTTTTTTTTTTTTTCTTTTTCTGTTGTTTTCTTCAGTAGAGAAAACGTAGCAACATGTGCAAAACTGATCTGTTTTCGGTTACATATATTTAATATATATAATTTTGTTTGTTCAAATAAATCTGTTGTATATCTAGAAGAAATTGCTCAGTCAACTAATTCGTTTGGATTGAATATTTACTCACGTGCTATTTGTTTATCTATAAATAGGCAGTACCTAGACTAGTGTTTTGGCATCAAAATCCAATCCAGTTTTGGTTTCAAATTCTAGAAACTAATAAGCGTAGTTGGAGGCTGATCTAATGCATCGTTTGATTTACCGAAATTTTGCAGGGGCATCTGATATGCCGCGGCTGTCGACCACCACCACCATGAATTTGTTTCCAATGATTGAGAAATCGGGTGATGTTTTTGCCCATAACACTGGGGCACCGCGAAACCTGGAATCAATGAATTTGTTCCCTCAACAAGCTGGTTTTGCTTGTAAGAAAGATACTCCTAGTATGGTTGATCCAAGGTGCGTGTCTGCGTTTATGTTTGTTTAGTACTAAGGTTCTACGTATTTGTTGTTTTAAGATATTGAAAAATTTGTTCTAACTTGTTTGGATATGTCTGTGGTGCATCAGCTTAAACAAGCCAGTTTCTGCCCCCGTGGAGCCACAAGCTGCACAAATGACCATCTTTTATGGCGGGCAGGTCATCGTGTTCAACGACTTTCCGGCTGACAAGGCGAAGGAAGTCATGCACTTAGCAAGCATGGGAAGCTCCAATAGCCACACTACCACCTTCCCTTCTGGTCCAGCTATGACTCACAATGCGTTTCCTTCTAATTTGGCCAAAAGTCCAATTGAATCAACTGGTCTGGTTACTCCTCCCTTTGTGAAAAACCCAACTGAACCGAAATGCACGGTGCCTCCTAGCTCGAACATCATTCCTAGTTTTGGCAACAACTCGATTCCTGAGCAAGCTCAACCTCCCCAGAGACCTGTCACCTGTGGTAATCTTTTTGTGTTCAATTGAGTCTTGGTTTAGAGTATGTTGAGAAATGGGACCTATTATTCTGATAGCTAAGCCTTTTTGGAGTATTTATGTTTTGAGTAAGAGTTTTTCCTCCTTTATCTGCAGATCTACCAATTGCAAGGCGAAACTCGCTCCACAGGTTCCTGGAGAAGAGGAAAGATAGGTAGGCATTCCGAAACAAACATAGAAATTAGGAAAATGTATACAACATAGAAAATTCTTTTATTTGTTTGAGAAACCTAGCTTGGGAAGATTTAAATTTGTTCACAAATCACTAACAATAATTTTTCATAGCCGATGAGTTGTTAATCACAAATAACATGTATTCATGATGATCAGTTGGTGATCAAGTCCTGTTATAAGTAACTTTTGGTGGGTCAAGTATTTGGGAATTGGCTTTCATGTATCATTGTAATAATAACTTTTAAGAGTAGAGTGAATATGCAAATATAGTGAGTGTGTATTCTTTGCGTGTTTGAATGTGTTGCTGTATTTTCACTAAAATCAGAAACTATAGCAATTGATTGATTTGTTATGACAATTTTACAGGATTGTTGCAAGAGCCCCATACCAAGCAAGTAGCTCGACTGCAGCTGCTCCGAACAAGCCTGCTGAAAGCAAGTCTTGGCTCGGCCTGGCTGCTCAATTTGCACAATAGTTTGTGCTTAATAATCGCTCCCCTTTTTTTCCGGCAACGTTAATTTGTCCGGTTATCATATTTTGTTGGCAGGTTAAATCCTGCTTTATATTTGATAGCTTTTTTTGGGTTCTAACGACCAGAGCCCACCTTAGATCTAACTATCAGCCTCACTATTAGTTTATGTAATTAACTTTATTGATAATCTTAATTCATATTATAGTTTGAATGAATAATCACTCTTCTCTTTGATCGTCATTATCTATCTTTTGATGTGTTATATGTGTACCTCGATCAAATTCAAATATATGACGTACCATATTATATGTACCGGTAGCTAGCGTTGACATTAATTGGAAGAATTTTTTTTTTTTTTTGAAAGGATTTTTAATTGGAGGAATTTTTAATCACCGTCAAAGCCACCACCACCAAGTAATGTTTGATTGTAATAATAATGGTACTGGACCGTCTGGGGTAAATTATGGACCAGACTTGTTTGAACCCATTGAATGATTGTGACCTTCCGATAAAATATCTTACAAAATAATGTGAAACGTAAAACACGCGTTTTTTGAAAAGATGAACGCGGAGGTGGAAACACGATTGAATGGCGGACACTTGTTTTATCAGAAAGTCCTCAATCTCCACCACCTACAAACACGAGTCAAGAAGTATCAGCAGTTAGGTACGTATTTGTGTTGGTGGCATCTTCTACACCTAAAAAAAAAATATTAATAAAATTATAAAGAAAGTGTCAAAAAGCAGGCTTTATTTGATCACGTTGGTCACGTCTTAGATTGAGATGCCTTTAATTTGGTGATATATTAATGTTAATTGGAAAAGCAAGAGGAGGCAAGGCATGTCAGGTGTGGAGGGGGATAAGTTAAATGTGTAATTGAAAATTGGAACCACATGACATGTTGAACGTGGTGGGGTCGAGGTCGACTTCCTTTTTTGACTGCTTCTCCGTTTCATACTTATGTCATTTGTGATTTTGTTTGTTGTTTATTTAATTATTCTTGTAATTGTATTGTCACGCGTTTGCTTGCCCATTCTTCTCGTTCCTAAGATGACAAACTTTTGGAAACAGTTTTTATCATTTATAGGGTGCGTAATTAGGATTCACGAATCATGATGATATATATTAAAGGTAATTTGAAAAGGAAAAGAGGATGTTTGTAGGGTACTCAATTTTTTGGTAATAAAAAATCTCCAAAGAAAGAAGTATATTTTTGCAGACAATTTCAAATTGTCTGTCGTGTGATAAACTTGAAATTGTGTAGATACTTTATATATGAAATTGAAGGTTTTTCTCACATTTCTTTTAAATCAAATGGTTGTGCACCTCCTATTCACTTTAGTAGTGGAAATTTTAAATCTCATAATGTATATTTTATAAATATTTATGAATAGTTATTTTCCCCTTGTAAGAATAAATATCAAGACAAAATCAGTGTTGGACACATATATTTATATCAGAGAGAACATTTAAAAACAAAGTAAAATAATATAAAAATCAAAGATAAAAACAATTATAGTTTATTCTTCTCTAGTTATTCTTGAATCTAATTTGTTTAATGAATCTCCAAAGCTATTTCTCTTACAAGCCCACTCTTCCTCGTTCAAACTTTGTTGATTCTCATTTGAATAGCATGAACAAAAGAATAAAAGAACTTCCAAAATATTTTCTTTAAAAAGACTTCAATCCAGTCTCAAATAATGTGAATGTTTGCCAACTTTTTTAATTAAATGCACAACATTCATTAAGTAGTGAACAAAATATTAGACCAAAAAACAAAAAGATTGAAAAATAAAAGTAAAATTAGTTAATAGTTTATGTAAATATAATATAATATATGATTAGAAAAATAGTTCATAATAACTATATATAATTGTTCGTAGTTTGCAAGAAGAATAAGACTTAGGGAAGTCTAATTGCCACAAATTCTAAAATTAGTTTGCTTGGTTAGACTCATTATGCCATGGTTTTTTTTTGGATAGTACAACCTCTATGTCATCAGTACACTTCTCTATTTACTATTTTGTTTACTTTGACAAATATATATAATAATTTATTTATATATTTAAATATGTAACGACTCAATCAATTTTCAAAAAATTTTAGAAGGGATATGTGCCCTGCTTGCTTGGACCCAAGATAGGTCCACCCCTGACCGAATCACCCAGGTGCTTTTAAATGGAACTATTCGAAAGCATGCAGAAGACAGTTTGAACAATTTCAGGAGCAAAATCTTCCTAGTTTCTTACAATCAGTGCTCTCTGGAGAGCTAGCAAATTGATGGGAGAAAAACAAAGACAAACAAATTGTACAACGGAACTTTTTCTCCCCTTGAATGAATCTTATGAAAAACCACTAAGTAATGCACAAATTCATCACAATATAAATACCACAAACGATCAAATAATGAGCAAATAAAATCATCACTACATGCACGAATAATACAAGTCAGTTTTTACGTGGAAAACCTCCCCAATGCGAGGAGTAAAAACCACGGGACTGTAGTCCACCCAAAAATCTCCACTAATAATTAAATGTGAGAGTAACAAACTGTTTTAACATCAAATAGGAACTAAAATCGAGCAACAATTATCTAGGTTCCCTAATAACACAAATTTAAGTTTAAATAACAAGTGAAGAGAAAAAATACAAACTCAGCAGAACGATCTAGACTGCGTCGCTCTTTATTGGGATTTTAAAATCCAATCTCTATCGTCAGAATTTAGAATCACGGGTGCTGAGTATACTGTCCAAATTTGAGTTCGATCTAACGGTGAACGAAAGAGATATCGGTCTTACAAAACTGCTGCGTTGACAGTGATCGCGAAAACCTGACAGCTCTGTTACGGGCTGTATATCTCACAAAAGACAACCCTGTTTCCGATCTCCACAATTCAAAATCAAGATCCAGAAGAGATGAAGGTGCTGTCCAAATTTCAGCACGATCCAACGGTTAACGAAAAAGATATCACAGTAACTCCGAAACTGCGCGAGATGAATTTCTGTACAGAAAATTCACTCTTTTATGTACAGAAAATTCACTATTTTCTGTACAGAAAATTCACTCTTTTCTTTCTTCCTCTCTTCCACACGATTTTCTTTCTTCACACTTGATTTTGTGTAGTTTTCTGGCTCCAAAAAACCCTAAACTCCCACAGCTACCAAACCCTCTCTTTCTTATTTATATTGATTAAGGAAATAAGAATTAAATAGGGTTATAATTCCTAATTACATTAGGATTTTCATATGGGCTTAATTTAACCTATTGAGACTTATTGAGCCTCTACATAAGAGGGAACCTAACCCAACACAAATGACTAGAAGCCTGTTGATATCCGTAAGTTGGCAGATTTGAATGTTAAGAATGCGTTGGATGCTAAGGAACAACATTGAAAGTTTGAACTTGTTCAAAGATGGCTGTCATTGGATGCCGATGTGAAGACCCAGATCAAGGATTGCTTATTAAAACCCTAACTTCTCCTACTTCTGATGCTCGCTCAACAGCATTGTATGTTATTGCCAAGATTGCGGGCATGGAGTTGCCACTGAAGCAGTGGTCCGATTGAATCGGTGCTATGGCTTGAGAAAGTTTTTGAAAACCCACCTCCTAAATTTTCTTTCGTTCAAAGATTTTGGGTTTATAACGGATAAGATTTTGATAGGTTTAGATCATGACTATAATAACAATGTGGCTTCTCTAATCACGCATCAAAAAAGGCTACTATCGATTGGTTAGAGGTGAAAGCTATTCTTATGACTTAAAGAAAGTCGTATAGAGTAATTGAATGCTAAATAGAATACAATTAGATGAACTTGTTCTCAAAAATTGTTACATTCAAAATATCCATCAAAATTTAATTTACTACGTACATGGAGTTTATTGCATTTTTCTATTCTTAATTTTTTTACTTCAATTTTATATTAGCCATCAATTATTTTTTTACTTATTTTACACAACTCTATTTAGAATCTCATAATTAGTTGTATCTATTCAAAAGTCTATTAAACTTTTTACATCAGCCATCTAATTAAAAGGTGAAATGAAATTAGGTAAACTTGAAATTTATATAGAAATTGTAACTTCACTGTGAAAAATATAAACTCAGTAGAACGATCTAGACTGCGTCGCTCTTTACTGGAATCTTGAAATCCAATCTTCACCGTCCAGAATTTAGAATCATGGGTGCTGAGTATACTGTCCAAATTTGAGCTCGATCCAACGGTGAACGAAAGAGATATCGGTCTTACAAAACTGCTGCGCTGACAGTGACCGTAAAAACCTGACAGCTCTATTACGGGCTGTATATCTCACAAACGACAACTCTGTTTCCGATCTCCACGGTTCAGAATCAAGATCCAGAAGAGATAAATGTGCTGTCCAAATTTCAGCACGATCCAACGGTTAAAGAAAAGATATCACAGTAACTCCGAAACTGCGCGGAATGAATTTCTGTGCAGAAAATTCACTCTTTTCTTTCTTCCTCTCTTCCACACGATTTTCTTTCTTCACACTTGATTTTGTGTAGTTTTCTGCCTCCAAAAAACCCTAAACTCTCACAGCCACCAAACCCTCTCTTTCTTATTTATATTGATCAAGGAAATAAGAATTAAATAGGGTTATAATTCCTAATTACATTAGGATTTTCATATGGGTTCAATTTAACCTATTGAGACTTATTGAGTCTCTACATAAGAGGGAACCTATCTCAACACAAATGACTAGAAGCCTGTTGATATCCGTAAGTTGGCAGGTTTGAATGTTAAGAATGCGTTGGATGCTAAGGAACAACATTGAAAGTTTGAACTTGTTCAAAGATGGTTGTCATTGGATGCCGATGTGAAGACCCAGATCAAGGATTGCTTATTAAAACCCTAACTTCTCCTACTTCTGATGCTCGCTCAACAGCATCGTATGTTATTGCCAAGATTGCGGGCATGGAGTTGCCACTGAAGCAGTGGTCCGATTGAATCGGTGCTATGGCTTGAGAAAGTTTTTGAAAACCCACCTCCTAAATTTTCTTTCGTTCAAAGATTTTGGGTTTATAACGGATAAGATTTTGATAGGTTTAGATCATGACTATAATAATAATGTGACTTCTCTAATCACGCATCAAAAAAGGCTACTATCGATTGGTTAGAGGTGAAAGCTATTCTTATGACTTAAAGAAAGTTGTATAGAGTAACTGAATGCTAAATAGAATACAATTAGATGAACTTGTTCTCAAAAATTGTTACATTCAAAATATCCATCAAAATTTAATTTACTACGTACATGGAGTTTATTGCATTTTTCTATTCTTAATTTTTTGACTTCAATTTTATATTAGCCATAAATTATTTTCTTACTTATTTGACACAACTCTATTTAGAATCTCATAATTAGTTGTATCTATTCAAAAGTCTATTAAACTTTTTACATCAGCCATCTAATTAAAAGGTGAAATGGAATTAGGTAAACTTGAAATTTATATAGAAATTGTAACTTCACTGTGAAAAATAGGATTTTAGCTTATTAAAAAAAAAAACACATAAATTATGAAGAAAATTAGAAAAATCACAAATCACGTCTGATTTCGATTAACGTCGATTCTTATCGATCAACCTCGTTTAATGCTAAGTAATGCTGCAGTTGATTCGACTTTTTTACAGTAATGCTCAAACTCTCTGTTTGTGAACTATTGAAATCAGCGTTTATCATATTTTCAGACAGGTAAAATATAGGAAATCATATGCACGACCCCTCGTATATGCAGCCACCATTTCTCGAAGCTTTTGGTATGTATAAGGAGAAGAACCTCCTAAAAGATGAGCAAGCTAATCCTCAACAGCTCGATAGAGACAGTGCCCGTATGGCTTTATTTTTATGGATTTATTGAATAATTTGAAGTGTAAATAATTTCAGAAGTGAGATTGCACATTGCCTTGTGACAGATACCATTCCTCTGTTTTTGGCTCTTTTTTTTTTTTTTCGCTTTTGCTTCTGGCTGTTCAAAAAATGATTACATAACCTTCAAGTGATTTAAAAATTTAAAAGGTAAAACTTGTCTAGTTAAATGTTTATTGAGATTATATCTTACTCATTAATGTTTGAAATAGGAAGGCACTGTTAGCAAGCCTTGTTGATGACTCGATGCCTGAGGCCTAGCCTTATATCTCTATCTATCACAAATTATCATGAATCGTATTATACTAATCGTATGCAGCATTCCGGTTAAACCAAAATGAGAAAACTGGTTTGCTAACAAGACGTTGATTTACCATATTGTACCTGAAGCAAGCCATTCTAAGTTAGATATCCTGATACTATTACATCCACAGATCTCTAACCCAAACTCTAACCCATATCATGTCAATTTTTTAAAAGAAAAACAGAAGCCTTTCTTTGACTGTCATTGTGCACATTCCCCTGAATTTGAAACATATTATGTGGGCTAAATCTGGCCCATTATTGTATATTTATGCCAACCTTTGTTGCACGTTTGCACTGAGTCAGTGTATGAGTGATCCATTAAATTGTATATACACACTCTTTTGTACAAGTAACACTAGGCATTCCAAAATTTTTTATTAAAATTCATGCTCTAATATCATGACATGCAAGTTGTCAATATCATATTAATTATCATATCATCCTATGATTTACATAATATTAACAACTCATATATTATATTATTTAAATATTAATTTGGATAAAAAAATTTAAGAAGTCTAGCACAACTCCTTTAGAGTTATAAATGTACCTTATAAAAGATTATTTTAAGAAATTTTAATTTATAATTATAACTTTTTTAAAGAAAATTATAACTTATTTAATAAATAAATGTTTTTTTTTTTTAATTTTGTTGTATTAGATATTTGTAAATAAACTTTATCTTTTTTTAAAATATTTGATGAGATACACATATTAAAAAAGTTTACAACCGTACATATGTTTTTAGGAGGGTGTAAGTAGTAATACTCTATGTATTATATGAAACTAAATCAATATAATATTATCTCATATGGGTGCCTTAACACTTCCTTGTTCCGTTAAGGATTTGTTTGGATATGTTTGGTGAGAGGCTTCTCTTTTGGGTTTATTTAATATTGACTTGGCTTAATAGTTGATATTATTACGCTGCTTCAGATTTGATATATTGAGAAGTTTTTGCATGTTCTCAACTGGGGCAATAGTTTCCTCATAGCTTAGCTAAGATTTCACTTTCAATTGATCAATCGGTTTAAACAGAAGAGGATCCTCCTCTTCCTCTTAATAATCTTGGAGGACTCAGCAATGAATTTGTTATTTTCTTTTTAACCATTATTAATTAATCATAATATCGATTACATATACAAAGCCGCTTGTACGCCAGTGAAAAATGTATTTGTTATTAAAATGAGACGAGCAATCTTTCAAAATAATAATAATAAATAAGAGACAGGCAAAAATATAAAAGATGCAAGTGATGGGCCATCTAGCTGGTTCACCTGGTTGGGCGTTGAGTTGTATGCAGGCATCGTGAACAATCATAAAGCCCGTTATAATGTTTGGATCACAATATAGAGACTACACTGCCCCCTTTTTTTTTTTTGAAGGATCGACCACAACTGCTTTACAACATAAAAACAAACGTACTAAATAAAAAAAAATATATAAATAATACTAAACTTTCTAATTTTTTTTACACAAATCTATATCTAAATTATATCTAAGTTATCAATATTATATTAATCATCACATCATCACATGATTTATATAATATCGACAACTCTCATATAATATCATTTGAATATGAATTTGAACCTAAAATTTTAAAAATCTAATGTTTCTCTTTATAAATGAGATTACTTAAATTTGATAATTGTTGACGTTCGATATCAGTTAACTAAGATTCGTCTAAACTCAATACTGCAGTGAACGAAATGCAAAGAAAACGGATGAGGATGGTAAGAGGAAGAAAAGTAGATACATCATTTTTAGAATGGTTCGGCCCAAAGTGATGTCTACGTCCACTGTTTTTCTCACTATATTTCGACAGAGTAACGACCCTCTCGATAAAAATGTTTATCTCCCTTTTACAATGAAATTCCTCCTCTATTTATAGAGAAAGAGATGTGCTACAGTAATACATAATAAGACAAAATGCAATAAGTCAAATTGTAATAATGAATTATATTTAATGATAAATTACATTTAATAATATTGACATTTATCATGTCAATTATGCCAAATCATAGGTTTAGACGGTAACCCCATACTGGTTAGGTGGAATTTTCTTAATACATGTTGTAATTTTTTACGGGATTGAGGTGTACGATACGCCTTTGAGCTATAATTGGTCAGACGGCTCTGACTGTAGTTGACTTGCACTCTGAGAGGTGTGACAGAAGCGAGCTCTTTAGCGATAATGATATATTGTCAAACTAACAAGCGAATAAGACTTTCTACCCAATTAACTTTATTTTGGACTGTTGTTCGAGATGATAAATGAACTAGATGACGATCTGATGAATCAGCAGGCAGTCGATCTCATAAGCGAGCTCATGGACGAGCATAAGCAACGGATCGAGCGAATGGACAAGTATATGGACGAGCTTATTGCTGGACCTTCTGGGCCTTTAGTTCTTGGGCTCATCTTTTGGGTTTTTAACAACCTATTTAACTTAATCAAGAAAATACCCATAACAATCATTGAATTAGATTGAATCTCATATAAAATTATCATGCATCAGGTGCACTAGAAATTAATTTAATATTATTGAAAGAAAGAGAGGTTTGCAAAACGTCTTAACACTCCCAACTTTAATTTAAGCAAAAATCATGATGTTGTGTTATATATCAAAATTATTTAATTAAAATAATTTTCCCGGTCTGTGTACCAAAAACTTTCGCCAGTTTCCCGGAGTAGCAGATACGACACCACTGTATAATTTACAATAATAATAATTTAATATTTTTATTTGAAAAAAATAATTTAATAATTTACCAAAAAAACAAAAAGGATATAAAAGAAAGCAGACGGGGAAGATGGCCCAAACTCGTAACTGAGTCTTGCTAATTTCTTCTTCGTTTCATCATATCGCTCCCCTCTCTATCGGGGGTTTTCCTTTTTTTCTTTCTTTCTTTCTTTCTCTTTTTTTTTTTTTTTTTTTTTTTTCTTTTTTTTTTAAATTGAATTTTGCTCTTCTTCACATCTCCTGAAATCGTGAAAATCTTTTAAAAAAAGTGAGAGAAAGATGCAGCAGAGACTAAAGCAACAGGCGATGATGCAGCAGTCTTTGTACCACCAATACCACCCTGGTCTCTTAGCTCCTCCTCAGGTTCACTTCTTCTTCAGATTTTGCCTTTTCTTAAAACATTTTTTAGAACATAATATATTGTATCAGACTGGATTATATGTATTCTATGAATTTGTATAACAATTGGTTTTATTTATTTATATGATATTGCTAATTGTTTTTCATTAAAATCAATTAGGGTATGGTTGTTCTACATCCTTATTAATAAGATTGTCAAGATTCACTTACAATTGATAGAAATAGTTTCACTTTTTTACTCATATTGTGATTATGTGGTGGTTTAAAACTCAGAAACTTCTAATATCTGGTTCTTTTAGCTCTGAACTGGTCAACTTGGTATGCGTCTTGTGCCCGCGCTATTCCTAAATTATTACGAGCACATTCTAACAATGAATGTACTAATATGTTGATGTTGTTATTCTATTTGTTGATGCACATGTTTGTATAGGACTGTGAGTGGAAACTTTGGAGATTTATGCTCTATTATTTTTTGCTTCGTGTTTTTCATTTTTTTTTTTTTTATTATTTTTTTATGGTTTTACAGATAGAACCTATTTTGAGTGGGAATCTGCCTCCTGGGTTTGATACAAGTACATGCCGCAGTGTGTGAGTGTTGCATAAATATTCTCTCTCGTTGTTTTTTCATTTGTATTCAATGATTTTTTTTTTTTCTTTTTTCGTTCATTCATGTCTGATTTGCAGTTATGCTGTAATTAATAGTTGTCGATTTGAGTTCAATTCTTATGCCTACAGGACTTATTTTGTAGGCTACTTTTTTTATTGCAAGTGTATACTTTGTGCCAGTAAAAAATCAATTGCTGCCGTTTTAATGATTCTAGTTACGTTGTTAGGCAAAGGGTGGGAACTTATTGGGACCGGGGGCCATGCCATGGCCTCCCTTGCGCATAAAAAAGTTTTAAAATGATGCTTATAATATTTATAAATATGATGGGAATGATGTGCATGGTATGTTTGCAATAATTATAGATCTACAATTTGGCCCCTCCTATTCATAACTTATTATTCTGTCCCTCCTATTATATGGCATGATATATGGTCGTGTAGTTTTCCCATGTGTGGCAATATCCTTCCTTTTAGTTGTGCTTTCTTTTGGATGTTAATTGATAAGAATGTTAATTCTTCCATTGTGAGAAATGCAGGTATGTCGGAAACATTCATCCACAGGTTACAGAAGCCCTACTTCAAGAGGTTTTCTCTAATACTGGTCCCATTGAAGGATGCAAACTCATTAAGAAAGATAAGGTATTCTTTCAGTCCTACTATGTTTGGATTTTTTTTTTTTTTTCACTTGTTGGAAAGACTGCACTGCTTTTTGAGTGCTAAGTTAAACTGTAGCAAGATTGTTTCTTGTTTGGGCTAATTGATCCTATGACACATTCCTTCTTTTCAATTTGAATGTTAGTTGCTTTCTGGTCTTTGCTAGTTGTTCATGTTGATCTTGATGTGATGGGACTACATTTCTTTCTTTGCAGTCATCCTATGGTTTCGTGGACTATTTTGATCGCAGATCAGCTGCTCTTGCCATTTTGTCTCTCAATGGAAGGCATCTGTAAGAGAATATTCCCCAGAACTGTTTTTGGATTTTTACTATTTTATATCTTAAATTTGGCTTTTTTTTTTTTTTTTTTTTCTTTCTTTGTTTTGTTCTTGTCTTTGAAGGTTCGGGCAAGCTATTAAGGTCAATTGGGCATACGCCAGTGGTCAGAGAGAGGATACGTCAGGTTTGTACATGAATATTTAATGGCCATACTGGCTTATTGTTTGCAAAAGCTTATGCTAATTTCTCTTTGTGATTCAGGTCATTACAATGTATTTGTTGGTGATCTTAGTCCTGAAGTTACTGATGCTACTTTGTTTGCATGCTTCTCCGTGCACCCTACTTGTTCGTGAGTTTTGATTTCCTGATTCTTTATCTTATGCAGTAGAATTTGTCAATTTTGGATATTTGGTGATTGGTTTTAGGATGCTTGCTAAATTGTTGGAGATTTCTGTGGTCATTTTTATTACAGGGATGCAAGGGTTATGTGGGACCAGAAGACGGGGCGTTCAAGGGGTTTTGGGTTTGTCTCTTTTCGGAATCAGCAGGTACACAAAATTGAGATTTTTTTCAGTTCGCCTTTTTCTTTCTTTTTTCTTAAAATTTTTGCTGTTTGTGGATACTGTTACTTTCCACTTATATATGTTCACCGTGTGATGATGATAATCATTTTGTCTGCAGGATGCCCAAAGTGCAATAAATGACTTGAATGGTATTACAAGTTTCAATACTTTGATGTAGTTCTGTTTGCTGTTTGGATATAAATGTAGCTTCTTAAAAGTTATTGTTCTTTGTACTGTTTTATCAATGATTCAGTACTCTGGTGTGAGAACTGGCATTAGAAGGTGGCAAATGTGGACGGCATGAGAAATTTGTAATGCTGATGCTGGTCAAATTCATGGGAAAGTTGAATGAACAAGTATTTGTGCAGGCACATTAGAAAATGTTTCAAACAAATGATTTAGATATATTTTCGCCCTTTTGGGTTATGCTATGAGAAATTTGGCAGGGTAAAAAGATAGTCTTGCTCATAATTTGATTTTAAAATAGTATGGCCAAATGAATGTTTGTATTATGCATGAGGTAATATTTAAACATTATTTTGGATTCCCAATTTTTTTTACTAGACCATAGTTTACCTATGGAACCTTACTCCACCCCACTAGATGTAGTATGTTGCGCTATTATTAGATTTAAGTTTTATTGGGCCTGTATAATTGCTTATATAGTGGTCTAACAATTCCCGCCCTGTTTTGATATTTCAGGAAAGTGGCTTGGTAGTAGGCAGATTCGATGCAACTGGGCTACTAAAGGTGCTACTGGTAATGAGGACAAGCAAAGTTCAGATTGCAAAAGCGTTGTAGAGCTAACTAATGAAACATCCGGTGAGCTTATTTCTGAGTTTTGATAGTTAGAAGCATGTCAGAGTTTAAATCTATATGGAGAAATTGTACTTAATTTCTAGAATTTAAGTACAATTTTCTTCTAGATTATTATAATTTAAAATCAATTTAAGTACAATCTAGGTTATTATAATTAACATAATAATCTAGAATTTTCTTCCCTCCCCTAGCCCTGAAATAAATTAAATAAATGAGGAACGAGATAGAAAAGCAATGCACTCGGAAGTTAAGTACAATTTTTCCTATCAAAAATTATACTTAACTTTTGAGTGCATTGCTTTTCTATCTCGTTCCTCATTTATTTAATTTATTTCAGGGGTAGGGGAGGGAAGAAAATTCTAGGTTATTATGTTAATTATAAAGTGGAAGAATGGTGCAGCTCTTGTACCCCTATCCCACCTCTCTCCAGCAAACAGACATGTTGTTCGTAGACATTCATTGTTTTCTAAAGTAGAGATAATTTGGTCATGACGAGTGGAGGACTTTACCCTCTGGCCAAACACACCCTATAGTTGTACTTTATTTATTTATTTTTTGGTCAATTTTTGAAATACTTAGTTATGTTTCCACGACATTTCCAACATGTTTATATTTGTTTTAAATCGTATGATCATAGAGATATGCACATTTTGTATTCAAACCATTTGCTTTTTGTGTGGACTTTTGATATATTTGTCTTTACTTTTAATTTTATATGTTTTGGACTTGTGTTAGAAGCATCATTGTTTCTTTTTAATGATTTATATGTATGCTTGATCTGTAATCTGTACTTTTGAAACCCTGTAGTCTGGCGATCTTTGAGCTTTGAATCTCTTGCTTGAATACGGATGCTTATGATGTGATGTTTACGTGTTTTATTAACATGTTAGAGCTAACAAGCGTGTATTTATTGTTTTTCTTTTTCTCTCATGCAGAAGATGGTCAAGAGAAGAGCAGTGATGATGCTCCTGAGAACAATCCTCAGTATACCACTGTTTATGTTGGCAATCTTGCTCCAGAGGCAAGAATCTATCTTTCAAGTAACTAACTTGTGATTGTTTCTGTGGCTGTCAAGTAACTAACTTGTGATTATTTCTGTGGCTGTTCCTTAATTTAAATATTAGGTGTATAAATGTGTCTCTCCTATGAACTTCTCAGAGCCAGTCAGTGGAGAGAATAGTTTGTTAAGTTGGTTTGCCTGCATACCAGCTAATTAGGTTTCATTCCCATAACTATGTCGCACTTCCATGACCTGAAACTAGGACAAAAGTTGAGTCTAGAGATTGGTTTTTTATTATAAAAAAAAAAAAATCAGTCTAGAGATACGTCGTCCTTAGCATAGTTAATGTAGCTGCAGTCTGTCTAGGGTGGCAATTTGATGAAGTGGCGGAATTTGTAATAGTAGTGTACATTTCACCATGCACATCAGATACTTCTGTTTGGCTTGTTTAATTCTTCTTTATCTTTTAACAAAGAAAAAATTACTGGAAGCTTCTAATGCAAATAATATATTCAACTTATTCTCTCAATTGAGCAATATAAAAAGTTCTGTTGTTTTAAATTAACGAATTAATTGCAGGTTGCCTCACCTGATCTCCACCTGCTTTTTCATGCCCTTGGTGCTGGAGTAATTGAAGATGTTAGGGTGCAACGGGACAAGGGTTTTGGGTTTGTGAGATACAGTACACATGCTGAAGCAGCTCTAGCTATACAGATGGGAAATGCTCGGCTGCTGTGTGGCAAACCAATTAAGGTGCTTTTAGTTTGATCAATTTTATTTCCAGATATAAACTTGTTGCTTGTTGAGCCCAAGTTGATGCTCCTGAACAATGACCATTGAATTTAACTTATAATTGGTTGAATGAGATGACGTGATGGCCATATGAACAATTCCTATGCCCATTGGAACATGTTGACTTGGTTATCTTAAGGAAATGCAAATAGATTCTGTAGATCTTATAGGTGTGAAACCATAACCGTCCATTGTTATAACATTGCAGTGCTCCTGGGGCAGTAAACCTACTCCACCAGGAACAAGCTCTACTCCTCTTCCCCCACCAGCTGCGGTACACATGCCAGGTCTTTCAGCCTCTGACCTTGCTGCATATGAAAGACAGATGGCCTTGAGCAAAATGGCCCTAATGCATCCACAGGGTCAGCATGCACTTAAACAGGTAGGCATGGCAATGGGCGGTGCTGGAGCTAGCCAAGCCATCTATGAGGGTGGGTTCCAGAACGTTGCAACAACCCAGCAGCTTATGTACTACTAGTAACAAATCAGATAAGAACTCAGCAACACAGTGGAGGGAGTAATAAAGGTTAAGAGAAATGTAGAATGATGTTCCTTTTTATTTTACTTTTTGCTGTACCTTTCCTTACCTTTTGTAAGATTGCTTTTTTTCTCTTTGCACATTTGTTGTATGGATGGTGTTTGTGTTTCTATTTCTAGTACTGTATGGATAGTGTTTGTGTGTGTATTTTCTTATATTATCTGGGCATGATCATACTCACAGTAGTTGATCATAGGTTTTGTTATCGAATGTCATCCCTCCAGCCATAATCTAATGTTTGGCTTCAAGAATTGATCTGCACCATTTTTTATGGTAGATTTGCATTGACAATTTGGAAGAAAATTGTAGTTGCTCTGAAGGCGAAGTACAAGCTAGAAAATTTTCTGGTCTGACTGTTAAGACTGATTTGAATAACATTCTCAGTAGTTAGAAAGAAAATCTTGCAGGAATGGGTAGTTAAATGATTACATTGCCTTTTTTAAGAAAGGGTGATGATGGGTGTATAGGGTTAAATATTAGTAGCGTTCAAGTCAAGTTTTATTTATTTTTAGTGATCAATAATTGCTAAAAATGGTCAATTAAACTATTGTAAATTTGTGTTTAATTGTATACGATAATGAAACTTCAATTGATTTATCACATGACCAAATTTATGGATACTCCATATAGAAATGCGCCTTAACGATAATTTATTTTTCCTTTCTTTCTCCATCATGTTCTTCTCTTCTCTCTTTGAATCCCATGTTGCTTCAGTTCTTCTCGCTTGTTTTATACGTCTATTAACTCTCATATTCTTGCAAAACAAAACACTAATTAGCCAAGGATGAAAATAATATCAAAACTCAGGTTGAAACTTCAAAAGAAAAAAGTCTAGAGGGCTGAGGGAGAAGTTTTGGAAATATATATGTATATATATGGATTTGTGAACAAGTTTGGCTGGCTGGATGTATTTATATTATTTGTAGCATCGCAAGTTTGTGTATTCTGGGTGATATTTGCAGGATTTTAGAGTTCGGTGAAAAATCGGTGCAAAAATTTGTTATTTTTCATTTTCGAAAACAGTTCACGAAGCAAAAAGCGTAGAACATCATCCAATTCTAAAAATTATTTGGGTAGGGTTGGAAATATTTGGGTAAATTAATGTGTTAGGTGGCCAAAAAGTATTAAAACTTCCTTTGTAAATAAAATTTTGCTAATAATTTGAGGGGTTATGTGTTTTTTCTTTTGAAAGAAATGTTAATCGAAACCATGGTCGGGTTAGCAGACAAAATTGATTTGTAGACGTGTGGTATACAATAAACAATGAGCTGACCTGATAGACACTGCAATGCGACGTGTCGGGTTTTACTTCTTAGTCTTAGGCGCTGACCAAGTCAGACATATTCTACCCAAACACAACCTCCTCAAAAATTCGTTCAATTTTACCAAAAGAAACTATAGTTATACTCCCCTGTCGTATGAATTATAAGCCCAAATTGTTGAAGCTATGATTTAATGTAATCTTTTTGTACTTTTTTCTTTTTACTTAAATTAGAAATTCATAAAACATATTTTAAACACATAAATATATTAAAATAATATTAAATTTTTAAAAAATTTATATAAATTTATCAATATTCTATTAATTATTACACCATTTTTTAATTTATAAAATCTTAATAATTTATATATCCCATCATTTGAATATAAATTTAAATAAAATATTTAAAAAAACTTAATATTACTCAATATATTAATATGTATATAAAAAAATTGTTAGAAAGGATAAAAATATCACACCTTAATTTCAACGGGCCATCTATAAAACAATTAATATATATATATATAGAAAAAGAGAGTAATAATAGAATTTGGTATTATATATGCGTTTTCTTCATGGAATTGGTTGAGCTGTCTCTCTCTTGAATAGCTGCACCTGTGGGATACTATTGACTGTTTTATGTTTCTTTCATCTCTTGGAACATTTTTGCTTATTTCTGGGACTTGAGACGCACAGATACATTGATTCCATTTTTATATTTCATTTCCCTGAACAACCCCACCTCAAGCAATACCTCCTCTCCTAACAAAAGAGTTTCCAAGGAAACTAATGATGTATATACCCATCAACAATCAGATTTATGATATTCATATATCAATGCAAACAAGTAAAAAATCTGAACATAACAAAAAGGATAGAGTCAATTCTATGTAATTCCTGAAAACTTTTGTTTCTGGTTACGATTGCATAATAATTAGCACAAACAATTAATTTTGTGCTTCACTATCATTTAGCCTTTCAAATGGCCTGGCAATTGTACAAACATATATAGTCTTGCTCAGTCTTTGCCAATTACATCCAAACAGGGGAAAAAAAAAAGAAAAAGGGCCCACTTCATACGATCATATCAAATTTCAATCTCTCAATCTCATAACAGTATCATCGTGAAGCTCTGCAATTACACCAAAAAGCAGGAATTCTTCCTGTTTCTTTTTCTTCTTTCTCCTGTCTTGTTTTGGGAGCCAAAAGCCATACAATTCTCATATGTATATATACTATTGCCTCGTATAAACACATATATATATAACTACATCATGTAGATAGTGTTGATCGCTTTTATTAATTTGCTTCCAAAATGTTTACTAGTATATAACTAGTAAGTGATCTAAATTGCAAGAATACCAGTTGAGAAGATTTGGTCTCTTGTATAAGGTGACCCAGAAACATCCACTGACCTTGAAACATCGGATCTGCATTGCTCTTTTCTCTCATCCATCATTATCTGCCTTGATCGACACTCTGTACTACAAAACGCTTTCTCTCCCCTGAAAAACACATAAAAAAAAAAAAAAAAACATGTTAACTTTCTCATATATGACACCCCAAATGACCTTTAAAAGTTGGTGAATTTAATTATTTACCTGTACATGTATATGTCTTTGCCGTGGAGCTTTTTACTACACAAGTGACATGAACTGAGAAAAGCTGAAGTTGGGTAAGCAGAAAAATCGTCCACTAACTTTTTTGGCGATTTTTTCGTATGAAAAACGTGAGTGTTCGTTTGATCAACTCCATCATAATACACCTTGGTCAAGGCTTTATTAGGTCCAGCGTGAGTCACGTACGTGTAATTCTCCAAGCTCTCCATCTCCCCCAACCCTCCTCCTTCTCTTCCTCCTCTACATCTATGATGATCACAGGTTTTACCGGAAGTAACCGGAATCGGACTCGACCGATTCAAACTCGAACTACAAACAGTAAACTTAGCCAAATTTTCACACCCTCCATGGTCTAGTGCGGCCACAATACCCAGCCCAACCCCACCGGTATCGTACTGTTTCAGACCTCTCGGCGACTGAATTTTCAAGTCAAATGGGCCTCTTGGGCTGCTCCCAACGTCCAAGAACCCGGCCCGGTTGCCGGAAACCAATAAAGCCGATAACTTCCCGATCACCGGACGGGGTCTCTTGCCCAACATGATTAGAAAAGAAAAGGATACAAAGATTGGTTATCTTATCAATCAAGATTTTTTTTATTTCAAAGCGTATATATGAGAATTGAGAGAAGTATTGGAGAAGATATAATATATATGTTGGTGGGGGGTTTTTTGAGATATAAAATCTAGATTTTTGGTGTCTAATTTATGATGTGGAGTGGGTGGGTGGACTCAGGCAGCCCACTGGTTTTGGTTTGGAATTATATGGAGATGATTTGCTACAAAAAAAATAATAAAAACGTATCATTCAATATAATTAATAATAATTATTTAAGAAGAGTAATAACATAATGAGATGATATTATTGTAAAATATGTGAGTTGTGTTGTGAGTGAATTTTAGTAAAAGCGTCGTTTTGTAATGATTGAGACTTGTTGGTCTTGGCGTTGGGCCACCACCGCTGGAAATGAAAAAGATTCCATCAGCACTACTGCTGCCCGGCACATATCTCTGGAAAGGCCTTCGCCTAATCAATTATTACTCAAACCACTCCAGTTTCCGCTGAGCCCACTGGAAATATTGGGGGGCCCATTCCTTGTTTGGCTTTAATTGTGATGTGTTTTCTATGGGCCCCACTCCTTGAGGGTTGTTTTTGTTTTTAGTTGATAGCTCCATTTTAGTGACTGTATTGGGAATCTTATTTCTCACCCACGGTTTCACCTTCTACCGCTTTCTTTTTACACACGTGTGTATACTTATGTAATTAACTTAATTTTTAATTTTAAAATATTAAAATTAACAAATCAAATTCATTCATTATATCTTAATTAAATAAAAAAAAATACAATAAATATATTTAATTGATTGATCTTAATATTTTAAAGTCAAGAGATATCAATTATAGAAATACTATACATACACATATATATAGAATAATGCCATACTATTTAAAATTTTATCTATATGATATAATAAATTTAAATTTATATATAATTATTATATTATTAGTATATTATTTTAAAATTAATATATTAATTAAAATTTAACTTATCATATTATTTAAATAAATTTTTAAAAAGTATAAGGCGACATATAGAGAGAGAATTTGACACATTAAATCTCTTGTATGTTTATGAACACTGTCTAAGGTTTGATATGGTATAGAGTTGAACAGACTTTTTTTATTCTTTGTAAAGAATTTATTTATTTAAAATCGATCAAAAGAAATTGTTAGAATCTATTAAAAATATTCTATAAGAACAGCACTAACATAAAATTAAATAATTTGATATGGTACGTAGTTGAATAATTTTTTTTGAAGTACGAGAGTTTATATGAAAGTTTCAAATATTAAATTCTAATACTTTTAAAATAAGACACAAAAATATAATAATAATAATAATAATAATTCTTTCATCTTTACATATGAATTGATCTTTTATTTTTATATAGATCATTTTTTATCTTTATATGGATATATTTTCTTTAATTAGGGGTAATTTTTTGTATCTTATCATTAATGTTCTATCTTGATTAGATTAATTTTTTATTTAATTTTATCTTAAAAAAAAAAAAAAAACTGAGGTACAATGAATAATGATGGGGTTGTTGAGGTCCTAGACACCTAGTATGGCCGAAACAATGAAAAAGTGGTTCATAATTGTGCATTTTTTTCTATTCTTTTCTCTTAAGGGAAATGCTTTTTATGATGAGATGGAACCTTTTTCCGAAAAGGACAAAAAACAAAAATAAAAGAAAATGAAAGTTGAATATTATTAAGGAGGTAAATAGGGCAGGGCATTAGAGTAAATTCATGGTGATTAACAACGGGACGGGACGGGGATGGGGATGCCCACTGAATGATGGCATACCGGGACCCACGAGAAAAGGACCCGTAAAACGGGCTACCGGGAGGTCAGGTAACAACTCTATCAAAGCAAAAAGCCAAGCGCACAACCCTTCACATGTGTGGGTCAATACGTGTCAAGCTATTGTTTGCTGTCTTCGTGAAAAGCACGTGTCTGCTTGGGTCCTTTGGATGAGTCGACTCAGTGTGACATTGACACCTGTTTTGTGCCTGCGCCCTACTGGCTAGGTCTTCAAGATGTTGACACCTATTTTTTAGACTTTGGAAAAACAAATTAGCAACATTTTTGAGGTGTCGAGACGTTGACGCACCTTCATTATTATTATTATTTTTTTATTTTTTTGGTTGAAAGTGAAATGACTTTTGTCTTTTTGAAGTTTGATTTTGTCAAATGTGACAATCATATTTACCGACCAAGAAAGAAATTAATTACCACCCCAAAATAAAAAAATGAAATAAAAATTATTATACTTGTAAAAAATTTCCGTCTAATTTTGTCAATTAGTGGTAAAACAACGATTGTTAATACTGATTAGTGAACATGCGTTAAAATTTTGAGAATAATGTTAACGAGCACCTTGTGAGTGGTGAAGGATCAACAATGAAAAGCATCCTGCTAGGGAATCACATTCATTTTATGTAATCTTTTCAACTTTTTTTTTTCCTCAGCAAAATGAATGTAGTTATGATCATTGTCCTGGTTCGATTTCAAAAGTGATCAAAATGCCTCAGGATATTATCAAGGCATCATAAAAAATATCCATTCAACGTTATAGAGGGATCAAATCTAAATTTAAAATCACAATTAGAAGAGGTTTTATTTATTAATTGACAATTTACTTTTTGAAGATCTTCAACATGAATGGTAAAATAAGGGGTTATAATTGGGAAAGACAACCTTTAATAAATTCTTACAACCAAATTGCACAGCACAAATGATTAATGTACTTATTCGGAATCTCAATATGTACAATTGCTAATCAATAATTTTCCCTTCCTCATTATGGGAGTTAATGTTTTCAGATAGATTTCCAATCTTATATTGTTTCAAAAGGATCAGTTACCACCCTAACCTAGTCCTATAATCATAGTTCCTAAAATATAATCACAAACTCATTCCTCTTCAAGCTGTCAAAAGAAAAGCAATCAAATGAATGAGATTGAAAATTTGCAGTGCAAGTTAGAATTTCTTGTATAGTAGCCAGATACAAAATTTTGTAGACAGCCCCTTATTAATATTTTCTTTAATCTAAATTTCAATCTAATACATATATTAACTTTCCGGTAACATTAACGAATCTATACCATAGCCAAGAACCCCTTAAAACATACTGGCAGCACTGAATATTTCCACTTTCAAGAATTTTTTCTTTTTTAATAATTCTCTTCTTGGGATTGTGCGGATATAAAGTAGACGAAATAACGTTGGTCTGGCCAATGAGACTATGGGCTTGATTTGACTAACGCAAACCAATCTTAGGCCCAATCTATTTCATTCTAAGACGAAGCCGAGTTTTGTAGCTTGTGGAGTCACAATAACAGATAAAACTTCAAGTCCAAGTCCAACAATAACTCCAGTTCAAAGAGGTCCAACCATATACTAAATAAATAAGTTGGCATCTTGTTCTTTATAATTATCCTAGAGAAAATATCTAAAATAACCCCTTTTTGAGAGTCTATTTGAAAACTAACCCTTTTTTTTTAGGTTGAAAAAATCTCAACCTTGAAGTTGAGATTGAATTAAATTAACACTATGACTCACAATGGGATTCCGAACCTAGAGGTTGAGATTCTCTACCTTGAGGTTGAGATTTAAAAAAAAAGTTATTTTTCAAATGAGTTATAAAAAAGGGGTTAGATTTCAATTAAACCCATTATCCTAATAGGGTGACATCTTTACTAATATCATATTAATTACTAGATGAAATCTTTCGTAAATAAGCATGCCTAGCTTATGGAGTCACAAGAACAGATAAAACTTCAAGTCGAAGTCCAAGCATCACTCAACCTTTGGTAATTAATAATATCATATTAATTGTTAAATGAAGTTTTACTTAAATAAGTATGCCTAGCTTACGGAGTCACAAGAACAGATAAAACTTCGAGTTGAAGTTACCTATCCTAGTAGGGGATATCATTAATAGTATTATATTTCTCAAAATTTTATTTAAATATTTTGCTAACAAGATGATTTGTAGTAAATAGCTTAATTATAGCATTGCTCTATTACTAATATCATATTAATTACTGAATGAAATTTTCATTAAATAAGCATACCTATTTAACTTCTCATGTTACCTATTAAAGTTTTTCTTAAATAAGTATACCTATTAAACTATCCTTATAGGGTAATTAGTTACTGAATGAAGTTTTTCTCAAACGAATATACCTATAAAATAGATGATATGATACAACATACAAATTAGAATTGAATCAATATGTTTTCAAAGTTGGTTAGAACTTTAAGATACTTCTACAACGACAAATCTACATAGCTGACTTTCCAATAACAAATTAATCTTCTTAAATCTGAAACATAATATAAAATCATAATTAGAATAAAAATAATTTTTTTTTTTTGGATAATTCGGATCTGATTAAAATAGGACTTCTCAGATTCAATATCTATATCTACAAAATCTTATCCCCTCTAACTTTAAGCTGTTTAATTTATCTTGAACTGGATCTTCCACATTATAAATACCATGCTCCATTGACAACAATTCAACTCACAGTTCTTCGTCGTTGTCACAACTCACAACCATGAAGTCCTCTAAATTCAATCTATACGTTCTCGTTTTCTGTTTTCTCTTCCAAGTATTGACTGCATGCGAAGTTTCTCATGATGGTAGAGCCATCACCATCGACGGCCAACGCAGAGTTTTGCTCTCCGGCTCCATCCATTACCCTAGAAGCACTCCTGAAGTGATATATTTATTTATTTTTTTTTGTTTGGTTTTGATTAATATGTAGTTTTGTTTTTGTAATAAATATTCGTTAAACTTTTTGTTAATGACAACAGATGTGGCCAGATCTTTTGAGGAAAGCAAAAGAAGGTGGCTTGGATGCTGTCGAGACTTACGTTTTCTGGAATGCACATGAACCTAAACGTCGTCAGTATGATTTTAATGGCAATCTCGATCTTGTAAGGTTTATCAAAAGCATTCAAGATGAGGGATTGTATGCTGTTCTTCGTATTGGACCCTATGTTTGTGCCGAATGGAACTACGGGTATTTATTTATTTAATTTTTTCGAGTTTTTATATAATTCAATGTGTAATTATGATACTAACGTAATTTGTTTTGTTTTTTCTTTTTTTATTTGATATGATTAGAGGATTTCCTGTATGGTTGCACAACATGGACGGTGTTGAGTTCCGGACTGCCAACAAAGTGTTTATGGTACCGAAACATTTAATTTTTGTTGCTAATGTTAATTGATTCCTAACAAGTGATTGCCTTTTGTTTTATAATTAATTTTTATTTTGCAGGATGAGATGGAAAATTTTACGACGTTGATAGTGGATATGATGAAAAAGGAGAACCTATTTGCATCACAAGGAGGTCCTATTATTCTAGCACAGATAGAGAATGAATATGGGAACGTGATGTCGAAATATGGAGATGCTGGTAAAGCATATCTTGATTGGTGCGCAAAAACGGCTGATGACTTTCATATCGGAGTTCCGTGGATCATGTGCCAGCAGAGTGATGCCCCACAGCCAATGGTACAACTTTTTATATCTAGATTTTTTTATTAATTTTCACGTTTCTGTTTTTAGCATATGTTCTTTAATTTTAAGATTAAATAAATTTTATTCTTTTGTAATTTATCGCAGATCAACACGTGCAATGGTTGGTATTGTCACGATTTCACTCCTAACAATCCCAACAGTCCTAAAATGTGGACTGAGAACTGGACCGGCTGGTGAGTTTTTTGAAAAAAAAAAAAATTATATTTTAAATGTGCTATGAAAACACAATCAATCATACGTAATTTGTGTTATTGGTTTTGATAAACGAAGGTTTAAGAGCTGGGGAGGCCCAAATCCACACAGGACAGCTGAAGACGTTGCTTACGCTGTTGCTAAATTTTTCCGGACTGGTGGCACATTCCAAAACTATTACATGGTTCGTATTAACCATTAATGATGTAATTAAATTATTATATAACTTAAAATCTGTTCGCTAATTAAAACTTTAATTTATATGAATTTCAGTACCATGGTGGGACTAATTTCGGAAGAACATCTGGTGGTCCATATCTCACCACTTCCTATGATTATGATGCACCCCTTGACGAATATGGTAATATTATCGAATAATTATTTTCACCTTTTACTTTTTAAATAAAATCTCAATATTATATTAAATTGTCCTCTAATTTGACCCCAAAAAAAAATTTGTTACAGGAAATCTGAATCAACCAAAATATGGACATTTGAAGGATCTCCATAAAGTGTTGAAGTCCATGCAGAAAACTCTTACTCATGGCAACATTTCCAACGTCGACTTTGGCAATTCTGTCACGGTTAGTTTAATATCTCCACCACAAAAATTAAGTTCATATTTGGTTGTTGTTTTTTAATGTTGTTGAGATATATAATAGTGTTGATGTGAATTAGGCCGCCACATATGCAACGGAGGAAGGATCAAGCTGCTTTCTTGACAATGCAAACACGTCAGCAGATGCTACAATCACTTTCAAAGGAAGTGAGTATGTGGTACCTGCATGGTCTATCTCTATTCTTCCTGACTGCAAGAACGAAGAGTTCAACACTGCTAAGGTGAACGCTCAGACTTCGTTGATGGTGAAGAAATCCAACGAAGCTGAGGAGGAACCAGCCTCTCTCAAATGGGTTTGGAGGCCTGAGCTCATTGACGGCCCTGTTGTTGAAGGAAAAGGAAAATTCGCTGCCAGACAATTGATTGACCAAAAAAAAATCAATGATGATAGCGACTATCTTTGGTATATGACAAAGTAAGCAACTATTTCTTCACTTTTAAGTTTGTATACTGTGATTACCAATTATGTGTTTAATTTGTTAATCATTTGATTTACTTTCTAAACAGCGTGAACCTCAATAAAGATGATCCAATTTGGAGTGACAACATGACATTGCTTGTTAACGGAAGTGGTCATGTTCTTCATGCATATGTCAATGGAGACTATCTTGGTAACTAAATTAACTGATCTCTAATAATTTGTACTTTTAAACCAAAACTACGACATTATCATTTATGTGATTGACAAATAACCCTTCCTTTTGTTTTATAAAATTTCAGGTTCAGATTGGGCCACATATGGCATTTTCAACAAGAAGTTTGAGAAACCAGTGAAGTTGAAACCAGGACAGAACCAAATAACATTGCTTAGTGCAACTGTTGGGTTGCAAAACTATGGTCCTATGTTCGATCTGGTACAATCTGGAATTCCAGGCCCAGTTGAAATTGTCGGACGAAAGGGAGATGAGAGAGTAGTTAAAGATTTGTCTGGTCACAAATGGTCCTATAGAACAGGCTTGCGTGGAATGGATGACTCTCTCTCAAGTGGTTCAGATTCTGATAATCAGACCAACTGGTTGTCAGAGGAGCTGCCAACGAACAGGAAGATGACATGGTACAAGACCACATTCAAAGCCCCACTTGGAACTGACCCTGTCGTGTTGGACTTGCTTGGCTTAGGCAAGGGCTTTGCTTGGGTCAATGGGCACAACATTGGTCGCTACTGGCCTAGCTACCTTGCCCAAGAGGATGGTTGCATCACCGGACCGTGTGACTATCGTGGCCAGTATAACAACAACAAGTGCGTCACCGACTGTGGCCAACCATCTCAGAGATACTACCACGTGCCTCGTTCGTTCATGGACAAAGATGTCAACACATTGGTTTTATTTGAAGAGTTTGGTGGCAACCCATCACAGGTCAATTTCAGGACAGTTACTGTGGGAACCGCTTGCGGGCATGCCTATGAGAACAAGACATTGGAATTGGCCTGTCAAAGTAAGCCCATTCAAGGAGTTATTTTTGCTAGCTTCGGCGATCCCCAAGGCACATGTGGGGACTTTACAAAGGGTACTTGTGATGCAGAGGAGGATGTCTTGCCAATTATACAAAAGGTAATTCTTAGATTGTAAAGTTAATTAGTTACTTTTCTTTTTTTTAAATTTAGTAAGGAGATATTGATAAAGTTGTTATTTAAATTTGAGCAGGAATGTGTTGGCAAGAATTCATGTTCGATTGAAGTTTCTGAAGAAAAGCTTGGAAAAACCAGCTGTGGAAATATAGTGAAGAGGCTAGCCGTGGAGGCTGTTTGCTAGAGAATTAACTTTGATTCTTAGAATCTTATTTTTTGTTAGGCTTATATATTGCTTAAATAATTTAGGGCCATCTCTCTCCTTTAGTTAATACTTGTTTGGATTGAGTTAATCTACAGTAGCTAACTTCTATGTTATAATTAATAAATAGAACAAATATTTGCTACATCATCTAGTTAAATGTTTTCTGTTGCAGTTATAGTACAGATGATATTGTGTTCATTCGAAAAAAATAAAAATAGTAGATGATTACGAGTTTCTTCCAAGCCTGATTGCCATAAAATTATAGAAGCACGGTTTTCATCCAAAACTTAGATGAATGAAAAACTTCATAAAAAGGTGATCTTTTGCCTATCTATGCAAGCAAATATGAAACCAGTAACACAAGATACTCTAAGATTGAGCTTGTAAAACAAGCCACCCTGAGATTGATGTTGAAAAACCTTATCTTTGATGGCTTATCAATGCTTGTATCCACTTATCCTCTTTTGATCAGTCAAAATTTTAATAAATAATTCGTATTTATTTATTCTTTCAATAATTTATATGTCTCAAAAAATTAATTTATTTAATTTTTCAAACCTTAACATGTGCTCTAAGAACATTTATGAAAGCTCTTCAATATCTACATTCATGCATCCTATAAATTGAGCAAATAGGTTTTTAAAAAATCATTACTGACTTGGTATCTGGCAAAAGATGGTGGGCTGGCTGCCATTCAAACATCTTCTGGGATGTCTTCAGCCTCGGCCTCGGCCTCGTCAGGTAGGAATTTTTGTTCTAAAAAAAAAAATAAAAAAATTCTACATGCTTTTTCACAAGGGAAAATTCTCAAGTACCAGTAGACATCTATTGTATTTTTATCTTTAATTTTAGAGAGGACTAATAGAATTATACTTGCTTTTTCACAAGGGAAAAGACGAGCTCATCCTAAACCAGAGAAGTACTGCATCCAAATGAATGCTGATATATAAGAAAATTTTTAGCTGAAAAGCTGACATGCGACACTTTTATAGAGCAACATGTGAATTTTCTGTCATATGGCAGCTCTTCAGTGGCCGGTAGAGGTGCAGTGCAGACTTTCTCCCTCAGAAGCAATCATTTTGCACCACAGTGAGGTACCCAGTATTCTTGCTCAGGTTCCTACTCCTAAGCCTTCGTTTCTTTTGCTAAATTAATTTCCAGGTGAAGTTTAGGTTTCTAGGAGTTTCGGGAATTTTATATATATATATATATATATTCAATCGTGTGCAACATATGGCTGAAGGCTGTTACTCAAAATATTAGTGTTTCAACTTCCATGGTCCGTGGACATGTGCCAACAAAGTAATGCTCCAGTCCACCACCCATGATACTTATTGCTGATCCCATTTGATTTAATTTTACCGTTTCTATTGACTTATGTTGATGGCAGAAACTTCTATACCATATCCAAATTTGATGTCCGTTGTAGCAACTGTAACTGTAATCTATGTTATCTTAACGCAGTCAATACTTGCAATGGATTGATCAATCAAGCCTAATAATCCCAACAGTCCCAAAGCATAGACTAAGAATTCAGAATTTTATAATCTTTAGCTATTACACTGTTTGGTCAATCAATTCAAATTACCTGCGTATATTTAATTAGAAACTGCATTTCTCCTATATATATATATATATATATATAAGCCAAAAGATTGAAAATTCTACAATTCCAAACCGTGTCTACCGGAACATGACATCACACCCCACAACAGATATTCAAAACACAAATCTTAAAATTCTTTGCCAACTACAAAATCATAATCAAGGATATATGAATTAAAATCTCTTCATAAAATAAACTCGTGCGTTATCTGTGTAGTTAAAGTTGAAATACAAGATACAATATCTTAGGTACAATCTTTCAAAAAAAGTTAACTTAGGTACAAAAATTTCCTCCTAGGATTTGTGAGTAAGAACACTATACAAAGTCGACAAACATAAAACCGAACAAGAGAAGCTTATATCTCCCAACTCAGTCAGTTTCTCTCTCTCTCTCTCTCTCTCTCTCTCTCTCTTTTCCATGAAGAAAAAATATATCGATAAAAACAGCCTCCAGAATCTCTCAAACGGTCCACACACCAGGTGAGTGATAATATGCCCCATCCACAAAACTCACTCTGCCCACGTCACCCACTTCACAAGTACCACTACTTGAACCCGAATTTAAACCCGCACCCGACCTCAACGGCTCAACTCCTGAGATCTCAGCTCCGCCGCGACAGATGGCGCCCTACGAGCGTGACTGAAGGCAACCTCCTGAATCTGCGCCGGTGTCAGTTCACTACCCAGCAGGATCTCCGGCGGATTGCCCGGGAAATTGAACGTGGCAGAGGCGCCACGTAAGCAAAACACGGCGGCATCGTAGGCTCTGGCGGCTTCCTCCGCCGTTTTGTATGATCCCAACCATATCCTCCCTCTGCTGTGCGGCTGCCGGACTTCCGCCACCCACTTCCCCCACTTTCTCATCCTCACCCCCTTGTAGCGCCCGCCACCAATACCGCCGCCTCCGTCCGCTGCTCGGGCTCCGGCTCCTCCGCCCCTCGGCCTCACCATTTCGACTATCCAACCTTTCTAATTGAGAACTCGTGGCTTTTTTTCAGGGCTAAATAATGAATAAAAGCAGAAGTTAAGAGCACGTGGGGAGAGTGGGTGCGTGCCACGTAGCTGCCGTAATTTTATTTTGGGTGGGGGTTTGCAGGTGTAGTAATGGACCAGGGATGTGGATATCTCTTCTGGTATTACACGTGGAAGTAGATAAGGGGTGAGATGGACACGTGGTGATGGAAATACCTAAATGCGTGCGTGAAATTACGGCGAGTCCGCACACAGGAGTAATGTCTTGTTTCTCGAACGTCAACCTCCAGTTGGGTTTTTTAACCTAAATCGGAGATTGATTGCTCCTGTCATCCTCATGCTTTCGTTTTCAAGAATGCCAAATTTTGCGTCTGCCTGAATTTGTGATGTCAATGGGCTATGTTATCAGAGATGCGATGTATCTCCACTGAATTTGTATTGTTTTCTAAGGATAAAGTTATATGATTTGGCAACGTAATGAAAAATTATTTGCATTGGAAAGTCTTTTCAATAATCGTAAATATCTCCTTTTTTCTTTTCAACTTTAATTCATGATATATGTTTGCAATGGACACCAAACTACCTTCCCAGCAATGTTCACTCGCATGGGACGGATTTGAGCATCAGCCGCGCAATAAACTTATGTCAATTTTTTCACTGAAAATGTGGGTCGACCTTTCCTACATTTGGAAATAGTTCAGGTCACGTGATAACAATCTTATCCCAATTAGGTCTTAACAATTATCTAATCTAATATCAGGAAGTCAACAAAAAAGTTTCATGATATATCAATTGACTAAAGAACACAATTTTTAAGTGGTATGAATCATTATTATATAAATACTCATTTATCAATTGATATATTATTAGTGGAGATCAAAATTAAGATACATGTATAATCTATAACATTATTATTTTGGCAAAAAATCATTCATTTTTTATGAATAAAAATAAAAGTGTATTTATCTATTAAAAAATAATTTTTTTTATTTTTTAATACATGTGAAAAGTTCTTAGATTATAATTTTATAGCATTTTCTTTTTACTAATAGTCCAAACGACTCGAATCTCGTGTATTATTAAATTGAATTAGCATTCACCCTCACTACTCGTTAGTCTACATTATTATTCACATTAAAACACGTATAAATGAAGTAATATATAGAATGAGGAAATAGGAGACAAATTAGATAACTAATGATTTTCAAATCTTGGTTGTACAATGTGAATAAAAGGGTCATTTAATTATAAAAATTAGTAAAAGTCATCCTGCACATTCCACCCTTATATCCAACTTATAATATATCAATTGATGAATGTATCATTTGTAATGATTATTTATTTTATCTAAAAAATATATTGACACATTATTGTTAATGGAATGAAATTGGGGTACGATAACTAATTATTGATTAATAAAATGTCTATTATGAGTTTTATATAACATTTAAAATTATGAGTTTGAGAAGATATCAAAAAGAAAGCAACGTGTAACACTTTAAAAACCTTTTCGCTTGTTGCCAAACAAAGTGTCTCTCTCTAAAAAGCTCCAGAGAGAGAGAGGGGTCGTATTGTCTTCACCTCCAGATGGATCTGATCGATTTTTAACTAATTTCTACCTCACCTTTCTCATTTTCTCCCTTTTTTCTTTGCCTTTTCATAGATCTTAGGTTTTCAAGGGTTGGATCTAGAGATCTTCTGGATCTATCCCTTGAAAACCAACATGTTGAACGGTTCGGATCTATTGTGGAGTTTCGATCCCCTCCTTTGTTTTTGATAGAGGTTTTGGCTGCTTTGTTTTGATAGTTCAGTGACTGTTGACTTGTGATTTTTGAGTGAAAACCAATGATTAAAGCAAGCTTTCTTGATGGTCAAACGTAGCGGTGAGTCATGGATCATTCTCTTGTGAATACGGCGAAGTAGTCAATAGTCTTCAAGGATGTTATTTTGGTGAGTATCTCCAAACCTACGAAAAGTTATTTTCATCACCAGTAGGAGGTCTAGTTGCTCTATGGAAGGCTTTCTTGCGGTTCATCGATTTTCATTTTCGATAATGTAAATCATGAAGATGTTGTTTTCTTTGTCGCAAGGAAGTTGATCTATATAGTCTTATTTTGTGTTGATACTAATTTTCATTTATCCTTAGTATTATGTCTATTATTATGTTTTAGTTATTATGTGAGTTGGCTAAATCGTTGTGATGTCATGCCATTTCCATATTTGGGAATTGTTTGGGAATCCATCTAGCCATCCGTGTTTTATTCCCTCATGAGAGCTTCATCTGGATGTATGTGACTGTAGTATTGGTACCCAAATTTGGATGGGTTATTGGTGTATATAACCTTTGGTTCCCAAATTTGAGAGTTTATGAATGAATGTCCAGAGTTAAAAGATAAATAAATAAATAAAAGAAAAAAGCAATGTGTTGCCAAATATCTTGTGTCATGATAATTAAAAATAGCATATATCATGTGTAATAATAATAATAATAATAATAATAATATATATATATATATATCATGTGTCATTAAGCCTATCACTATCTATTGGAAGATCGCTAAGGATTATTAAACCATCCGCCGAAGTTACCTTTTCGAGGTTGATAAGGCAATAGGGGCCACTAGTATATAGCAAAATGTCATGAATACGGGCACCCTTTATGATGGATTTTTCATTTTCATTTTCTTTTTTTTAAGTGGGAATATAAGGACTGTTTTTATACCCAGCAATAATCACCAATCAAGTGTTTATTTATGTGTTTGCTTTATTATTACAAAATAAGTATTTGCTTATAATGCTAGTTTACTAAAAATTATCCACTCGGTGGACTTTCTCCAAGAATCAAAATAATCAAACTTATCGATTAAAGTTAAAATGCTATTCTAAAAAAAAAAAAAGTTAAAATGCTAAGTTCACATCATCACTCAAGTTAATATATATATATATATATATCATCTAAAAGATGTAAACATTTTGAATTTGTCAATAAAACTAAGAACGTACACTTATATAACCGCATCCATAATAAACGACCAACCACCAAAAATAAGATTGACAGAACAATTAACCATTCAAGTCAATTATGAAAGATAAATAAACATTTATTGATAAATGAGATTACTAAAGGTTAGTTCGAGTGATTCAGTTAGTTCCTATTAATTTAAATAACTATTAATTCTGAGTATAGAGTGCTTCAATTTAAAGTATTCCCTTTTGTCTGTTTAGCAAGTGTATGGATAAAGATAAACTTAGAACAAAATGTTATTCTTAATATATAAAAATAAAAAATTATTTTATATTTACTATTTGAGAATATAAAAAATTATATTTAACATATTTTAATGTATTAAGAGCACACTATCATAATTATCAAACAATTGGACTTATTAATCTTATTTGTAAGGCTTCTGTTTTGTTATTATTTTTTTTAAAAAAAAAATAAAAATAAAAGTTGGTGGATCTTCAGTCCTAACTCGTGCACGTGGGTCTCAGGGTGTCAATGAACATACATGGAAAGGGCGTAGTGATCCACGTGACAAATATCAATTGATCGTGATATCGAAGATGCATGAAAAATATGTGGTTAACATTTCATAGCCATTTACTCTTAATACAAAATCAAATACAGTATTTCCATTCATTTCAACACGTGAAGAGAAAAAAATATTGTTACAAAAATCTACAATTTTACGACCCTTTTACCAATTGAATTTGTAGATTGTACTTGGATGCCCGTACTAAAAATGGTCCATCCAAAATCGGATTCTAATAATTCTCCGAATGAAATTAAAATGGCGTCAATTACTCCAAGAATCTAAAATTTTCCTGAAGTCCGACCGTCTTAAAATCAACTACTTCACGTTTAAAAATTCCAAAGAAACGAATCTTGAGCTAAAAATCCATCAAAATTCTCTTCTCCATAATCAACGGTTGGGATTGGTGGGACAAAATAATCATTCGACAGGTCATCAAACCCGGGAAATAACCCGTAATCCGTCGCATAGTTACCGGAACCCATGGTCGTAAAAATATCCAAGCACGACCCGTTCATAACCCCATCAGTATCCAACTGTACCGTAGCAGTAGTACTCTCCGATATGGACGGAGACGAATACTCCATTTGAATCGTTTCGGACACGGATTGCTCCGATTGAGTCCTTGGTTCGGGCTCCGAATTCGCGAACCTAGCCGCAACAGTTTGAATCTCGGACGGAGTAAGCGAACGGCCGACCGCAATTTCCGGTGGGTTGTCGGGGAAATTAAACTTGGCAGAGCGGCCACGTAAGCAGTAGAGCGCAGCGTCGAAAGCACGAGCGGCTTTTTCGGCGGAGTCGTAGGATCCCAACCAGATTCGCTCACGGCTGTTTGGTAGCCTGATTTCGGACACCCACTTGCCCCACTTCCGTTTTCGGACACCCTTGTAACGAGAGTCGCTTCTCTCGGCCGCGGGCTTTTCTTCTGTCGCGTGCTTCACCATTTCTTGTTTTCGGAAAATGTTTTCTTCGTTTCTGAGGTTTATTTCTTTCTTCGCTTTTGTTTTCGAATCGGACTGTGAAGTTAGTAGAATTCGAAATGTTTTCCTTCTGTTTCGTGCTGGTTTGAGTATTGAATTTGCGGCTCGGTGAATATATATACGTGTGTGTGTGTGAGAGAGAGTGTGAGGGGACTCTGACCGTAAGTGAGTCAACACACTTGGATGGCGCGTTGATTAGTAAGCCGCAAAGCGCAAAGATGAGGACACGCGTCCTTTTGAGGAAAGCAGTGCTTCTGGACTACGCGGGCGAGGTGTTTCGATGATGTTTCAATCACGTTTGTCTTTTTTTTCTCGTGCTAGAATTTCAGGGATATAAAATAAATTTTTTATATTTAAAAAATTAAAAATATAAATGTCATGTCATTGTCTCGCATAATGGGGGCCCGAGTCATCCGTATAGGATTATTGAATTAATTAGGGTTTTAGTATTTGAGGTCAAATTTTTTCTGTTTTTCAAATAAATTTGTCTCCTATGCCAGTAACATTACTGTATATTTTTATCTCATGATACTTTTTTTTTTTTTTTCTACTTTGGTCAAGATAGTACAATTATATCCATTAATCAGTGAACAGATACAGGAACAGGATCTGGTGGTTCTACATTGCATGTCTTTTCTCATTGGCGTCACATATTTGATTTCTAGATTCATGTGTGTGCAGACAGTGCTATTCAGGATTTGTATCATTAACAAACCCAGAATAACATAAGTTTTTGATGAGATTGAATTGATAATGCATATATCCGGATATCAGTTTCTCATGATTGAAATTGATTATGGTAATAAGGTGGCTGTGTTTACCTTTAATTTGCATGTCTAATCTCTTTATTTGGATTGAGTTTTGAAATATTTTGAATACCATAGATTGTATAATAAAGAAAGGTCAATCTGTACCATCACAAAATTTTATATATTATACCAGGAGAAGAAAAGGAGAAACAAAATTGGTCTGTAGTTTAATAATTGAATTTAATCAATTGTTACATGATTGTCCTAAGAAATTGAATCATAGATTGGATGATAGATTATTTAAAACTGTCACATAAAACATAATAAGAGTTTGAATAATAAAACAAAAAATACATAGATCACTTTTCAGACTTCGGTGTATAACTTCTAATAATAATAAATAAAATAAAATAAAACACATTGGCTTCAAGTATAAGCGGTGAATTAAGCATGCTTGGAGGTTATCTGAGTGAAAACTGTGAGAGGAAAGTCCGTTGTAGCTTTCGTTCACATGGGCATGGCAACTCAAAAGAAAGCACCTGCAGTCGTCGCAAGTCAGCTTCGCAGACAATCACCATCGTCAGTTACAATAACGTCAGCTCTTCAAACGGCAGTCAAACTCAAAATAACGCGTCAGCTTGAATTTCAAACACTCTACGGAGTACAGCCGCTTTATTTTGCATTTATGTCATGGATGAGCACTCTTAGCTACGGTTGGTGACTTATGGACTTATCTACATTCATTGCATCGCCTACCCTACTTTGTTATTTTCTTTTTCTTTTTGTATATAAAATGATTCATCCATTTCTGACATTTCAATTTCGTTATGGCATATGTTTTTTTTCAGCAAGGAAAATGATTAATACGTGCTTTTAGAAATTACAAATATGTATTTATTTTTTTAAATGTAATAAGAAAACTGCCCGTTAATATAATAAAAAAATCAGGCTAGTTTTATTATCATCCAAAATAATTTTTTCTACCCCCATTTTTTTCATTACATCCATTACTAAAATATAAAATTCATGTTATTACTCTATACACTCATCAAAATCTCAAAATTAATTAGCCTCAATAAATTACTAATTTTCTCATATATTTTTCTCTCTACACTTATGTTACCCGATTTTTTCTTTTTTTTTTTTATTATGTTATTCTTCTTCATTAATTTGATGGAACAACAAACATATTAATGTCAAAAATTAGTTAACACTCAATTGATGTGTACTGAATGAAGTTGATGAATAAATAACAGTAGTTATAGCGTGATTATGATGCAATGAAGATACAAAAGCAGTAAATAAATAAGACGAGAATTTTTAACGCAGTTTAACCGTATAAAATAATTTCTACGTCAACGGTTATATTATTGCTTTTAGGGAGAAGACACGAAATTAGAGTTTTGGCAGGGCTCTCAAAGGCTAGAAAATCTAGTCCTTTCCGTACGTGAATGTCCCTACTATAATGTTAAGGTTTCTTGTTTTTGTACAATTAGGATTCTAGATTATAGGAAAGATTAGAATTCATTTCCTATTTTATATTAAACTATATTAAATATATAGATTTTGATCAAACTACACTTCTAAAAATTTCTTATCTAGTGCAATTTTCTGTTTAATGCGGAAGTCTTCTGCTTATATAATTATGCTACAATAAAGAATTATGCGATCTACTTACCACGAGCTGTCTTTTGGAGAAAGTACAAGTTACTTCATAAGCAAAAGCGATGGATCCGATATATTTTCCGTTGATGTGATACACGTAACGTGGTATTGTCTCAAGGGTCTCATAATGACATCGTTTCTTGGGCATTTGAGTATTTTAGTCTCTTATTATGCCTTACTGGGCTCAAGACCAAAGTATTACTTTAGGTATAACAAAACGTAACATGACAAGGTTTTTTCCTTTTTTTGATGATTTGATTTCCTCCCAAAGCCAACCACAGGAAATTTTTTTATTTTAACATGTTTCAAATTTTCAATAGAATGGTTATCAAGTCGTAGGTTTTAATATCTTCCATTTGTGTTTTTTTTTCCTCAATTGCCCTTTCACTATGGTGTTAGAAAAACAATGAATGCGCTTTTAAGCCAATGATTGAACACAAAGATATCAATAACAAGTATGATAGTTTATCAACAAACAAACCAATTACGTTAAGGCAATACTAAAAGTAAGATAGGTACACTAAAAAAGATTTTGTTGGATGAGTGCGAATATCTAATCTTACCCTCGAAGGCAATTTCGTTTTATGCTATTTTGGTAATAAACATCTGTATTAAAAAATAGAGGTGAGGAGTAGTTTTTTGGCTGGCAATATGCTACCCAAGAATGACTGTAAGTTACTTATTTGAATTTTAGGTACCTATCATAATAGGCGAAACCAATATTTCAAGTTTAATCAAGTTCAATATATATATATATTTCAAGTTTAATCAAACTTGTAACCAAATTATAAAATTTTAATTTTAAATAGATAAATAAAACAATTCTTAATTAATATATAAGAACTAGAATAAAAATTTTCAAGAGGCTGCAAGTGCCATAGAGTCATAGACAGTACTTCATGTCTCTGTGTAGCTTTGGCCGTGCTTATTATGTGTCCTTAGGACACATTAATAAGATTATTTTTTTAAAAAAAAAGCATTTGATATAAAATAATTTGAAATATAAATTTAACATTAAGATTCGAAGAAGACATGCATGCGAATGTTCATGGTCAATATGTTTTTGTTTTTGTTTTTTTTCCTTTTTTAAGGAAATTAATATATTTGTTGAGATCTGTGTAAGAGACATTTTTTTCACATGTATTTTAGTAGTTATAATTCTTTTGAATTTTTATATCTTTGTAATATTCTATAAGGTTTGGGTAAAATTTTTCTTTGTTTTCCCTTCAAAAAGTGGGCAAGTCAGAGCAGACCAGGCGTAGGTCAAAACACACGTTACAAATCGAAATAGCTAATAATAGTTTTTTATATGAAAAAATTACGTATCAGTGTTTTATTAATTATTTTTTATCATTAACATGTGTTCTTTCTGTAAAGTATGGTTTATTTATATTTCTTTCGCTAATTTTACCTAATTTTATGTCGCAAGAAATGAGAAAAAATGTATAATTCAACGTTGGATTGGAATGGAAAATGAGCGGCCATTGGATGTGTTTAATTGAAATGGTCGGATATACATGTTGGATCCAAGTGGCCCAAAATAAATACAAGTCCAGATATGATTGGGTCGGGTTTAAGCCACTGCATTTCAAGCTCACGAGCTCCATTAGTTTGATTTCACCCCCTTGTGAATAATTAAGAAAATAAATACATAAATAAATACATGAGACCCAAATAATAAGTAGTACTTTTCTCACCTAGATTATAACAAAATATGAGATCGAGATAAGAAAAAAAAAACTTAAAAAAATAAACATCAAATATTTATTATTGGAATATACTAAGTCATTGAACTGTGTATATTATTGTTATCTTTTGCTTGATTTATAATTTATTTTAAAAATATTTTATTAAAAAGATAATTATTTTTTTTTAAAAAAATCTGTTGGTATTAAAAAAAAAAATTAATCTAACGTTTCTTAAAATTATGATGTTATAAATTTTGAATGATATTATCGTGAAACTAGAAGAATATGATGCAAATATGATATTTCGTGTCAAAAAATACTAATAGAAAATTCAATCGAAATAAAAAAACTGATAGTAAATTGAACTTAGGATAAAAAATGGATTTATAGATTTTTTGATTGATTAGTAGTTGAGGTAAAAAAAACCTAATATATCTATGTATTTGAAGTAAAAAAAAACTAATATTTTATATATAAATATGAAACAAAAATATATAATTTTTAATAAGCCGGCTAGTTGAGACCATCTTCAACCCAACAAAGCTATTATGTGCATTCCATCGAACTGTTACGGCCGGCGTAGTGTACAGAATTAGGTGAGATTGAACTATATAAGATTGGATAAGAAATAATAAAATATGATGAGATTTGATGAAAAATGATTGAATATGATGAGATTGAATAAGTACTCTGACATGTTTAGTGTAATTGTGATTTGACCAAATTATTTAATATTAAATCAAATTAATTTTTTAAATAAAAATATTTGAATTATTTTTAAATATATAATGTAAATAGTAAATAATAGAAATAGAAATTAATTAAATATAACATATGTTTTAAATTAATATTAAAAGTTTTTACTTTATAAAATTATTTCAAATAATTTTATAATTTTAAATGCGTTAAATATTATAATTATTATTTTATTATAAATTATTAAAACAAACATTACAAAATAATTTTAAAAAAATGCAAATCCCGCATGAGCCTACATTGGTGGGTTTCCAAGCCGTGCTATGCAGCATATTTTGTGGGGCCAGCTTGGGCTAGGGAAGGAAACCATGGGCTTTGTCGTGTAGGTGATTTCTAATCCCGTCCCATCCCTAAAATTGCATGTCCCCTAAACCGGTCCTTAGCACAAAATTATTGGAGGAGGTAATGTAATGTCAAACGTTTTTAAAGAAAACGTAACTTTCTTCCCTTGTTAATTAGTTGAGACAGTATCTAGCAAACTAAGTGATGAGATAACATAGTTTGTCTCCGAACATGTTAAAAGTGTGATGTTTAATGTGTAGCGTTTTGAACTCAACAACATTTGAATAATTTCGTCCAAAAATGTTAAATATACTCTTTGAATATATTCTCTTAAAAAACTTTTCATATTATATCATAAAATTTATTTTGTTATGTATAATACTTATATCATAATTTCATAAAGTTTATATATATACCATATGAAGAGTGTATTGAAAAAGCCAATTTAATCTTTTTATGATTTTTTCAGTCCAGTTTGGATACTCATGAATTGAGAAATTTTCCTTTAATTTTATAGAGTAGATGTTGTCGTGGCATGCTCAACTGACGTACTAAATAATGCAGTTAACTGCTAACAGGATTAAGGGAAAATGGCCAAGTCAAGGATCATTATCTACGTAAACTGTTATGATACTAGTTAATATACAGGCCAATATCAATAATTCCAATAATATGTTTTTCTTTTAATAAATATTTACACATATATATATAATTTCTAAAGAGGACACAAGAAACTCAAGAAACAAAATCCATCGAAGCAACATTTGATAATTTCACAAGTTCGGATTGTTCTATTATAAGCTTCAACTATAAAAGTTCAATTATTTGATGTGATGAGATTAGATAATTTTATTTATATTATTGTTTTATTAGATTAAAGTCAAATATTCCACTCCATTGTATTTCAGAGTTGATAAATTTGGTCACTTTACATTACCTGAAAGCGAAATGGGAGTGAAGAGATGGGTGGCGTTAAGTTAGAGTGTGAGAAGCGCGTGAGTAGCACTTGATAGAAGCCAAAAAAATTCTAGAATCATCTATCATCTAATAAAAAACCCTATAAATCAAATTTAGGGTTTTATCTTCTCGACTCTTCCTCCATCTTCAACCAAAGCCTTATTGTCTAACTCTCTCTTCTCTTCCAATCTCTCTCACTCTCAAAGGTATGATCATTTTCCCTTTTTGCCTTACTTCAAACTCTCATCGAATCTAAAATTAACGTCTTCTAATCTCAAATAAACAGGAATGGCGGCAGCTCAGCTCACAGCATCCTCAGTTACTGCCCCGGCAAGAGGCTTTGCGTCGTTTGAAGGTCTAAGACCGTCGACTGTCAAGTTCGCCTCCGTCGGACCTGGTATTACTCAGAGGTCTTTTCGCTGCTTGGTCGTTAAAGCCGCCACTGCGGTAGCTCCCAAGGTAACTTCCTTTTTTTTTTTTTCTTTGCAATTTTTTTGGGAAGCTATAATCAGTGCTTTTCGAATTTTACTCTTTGAAATTGCGGACTTTTTATAGACTATAGTCGTGAAATTGTGAGAAACTGTTTTTGCTCTACTGTGTGATTTTGACATACCTGGTTTGCCGATTCGTTATAATACTCGCTCTAATTTGGAATTTTGGGACATATTATGAATTGAGAAGCTGGTTTGAGATTGATTGGCGGCTCTTTATTCAATCCTTATTTCTGTTTCGTGCTTTGCAGTACACTACTATTAAACCGTTGGGCGATAGAGTGCTTGTGAAAATCAAAACTGTCGAGGAGAAAACCGATGGTGGCATTTTACTGCCGACAACGGCTCAAACCAAGCCTCAAGCAGGCGAGGTTGTTGCTGTTGGTGAGGGGAAGTCAATCGGCAAGACCAAATTGGACATTTCTGTTTCGGTACTTTACTTACGGTTCAATGCTATCGTTAGTTAATGTGTTATATGCATGCTGTTATTTTTATTTCACTAACTCGATGTTTGTATGTATAGACCGGGACTCAGGTTGTCTATTCCAAATATGCCGGGACTGAGGTGGAGTTCAATGGTGCAAATCATCTCATTCTGAAAGAGGATGATATAGTTGGCATTCTCGAGACAGATGATATCAAGGATCTCAAGCCTTTGAACGACAGAGTTCTTATTAAGGTCCGCATGCATTTGAAATAATGTTTTATTGATGCAAGGTTTAATTAATCCGATTCTTGTATATTCACTATTATGTTCCATTGTTGGAAACTCTGGTGCAGGTTGCTGAGGCCGAGGAGAAAACTGCTGGAGGTTTGTTGCTGACAGAGGCAAGCAAGGAGAAGCCTTCAATTGGCGAGGTAAGAGGGTTGTTTTTTTCGCGTATTTTAGTTGGAGACTTGGAGTCCTGATTATGTAATAGTATTTCCCAGTTTTATTTAATACTTGCTTTCGGTGGAACAGGTGATAGCTGTGGCACCTGGTCCTCTGGATGAGGAAGGCAAAAGGAAACCGTTATCTGTTGCACCGGGGAACACAGTGTTGTACTCCAAGTATGCAGGGAATGATTTTAAGGGCACTGATGGTACCAACTACATTGCGCTAAGAGCAGCAGATGTAATGGCGGTGCTCTCTTAGTTGTATGTTTCTAGGTGTCCTTTATGTGTATCACTGAATATGTTTTTTTTTTTTCCTGATTGAGTTGCTTGAAAGGCATATGGATTTTGAATGAAATCGAAGTTTGAATACAACGGATTTCGCCTCTTGTTCTTTCCCAGAACTTTGTTGTGATTTACAGATCTTGGATGTAAAATTTGGTACGCAAATATCTGAAATTGCATCTAGGGAATGATAACGAGAAACATTAGGGAAAACCAAGTTTTAGGAAAGTAGAATAGGTTCACAAAATCTAGGTTCAGTCCATGAAATGCTATATTAATTTGCTTGCGTTGCTTTTTTACCTCCAAACCAACCTTGCGACGAAGTCTCACAATCTCCTTGCCAAAAAAGGAGTTGGTAATTGCATCTGAAAATGCGGAACCCAAGATGAGAGCTGACTAGTTTTTAGAGTTGCTTCTCATTAACTTTTTCACTGCATTACGCTCATACTCTTTTTAAGTTGTGACATCTCATACAAGCTGCAGACTAGAATTCTGGTTTTAAAATACGCTAGTAAATCGAATATAGGAACACCACAAGCATTGGCAATACGCTAAAAAATGATGCTAACTCTACACAGCTGAGGAATATGAGCTTTTAAGTCAGAAGATATTTCCTGTGCATTGTTGCTCTACATAATAGCATTTACAGCAATAAGATAAAAATATTAGATCAGCTTCCGTCATGTAAAAATCATACGCCCATCTGCTCCCTGCCCCTGCTTCTTGCTTCAAGTTGCCCCCAAGTACTAGTGTCCATGGTCAAAAACCGTGCAAGGTGATGCCAGTTTCAACAAGAATTTATCTTTCTGCTATCGGCACTGCTCTAAGCGATCATCACTTGTTGCAGCATGTTTTGAAAGGGCTCATCACCTACAAGTACAACTTCACATGTGCTCCATTCAATTAACGAGCTTGGTGCCAACTTGATTATACACACCTCATCAAGAGGTATTTGCTCCCAGAGACATAGAGAGTGTATTTCCTCATCTAAATGATGTAGCTGAGTTATCATCATACTGTGCTCTCCATGCATTCCCGCTGTCAGTCCCACTACAAGCTTGATTTGGAACCGGCAGATTTGCATTATTACCAAGATCTCCGTCTAAGCTCATCTGCTGTACTTCAGCTGATGAAAGTATCTTTATGTTCTGCACGCAGGTGACAAACTCCCTACAAGCAAATATAAAATGTATGGTTGAGAACAAGAAGATGTAGAGAAAGCTGGTAAAAGAAAACCGAGAGAATTGGGATTTCAGACTTACTCCCAAGGATCATCACCAACGAGTAATATGTCATTTTCATGGTCCATATAAACCAGCTTCCAGTCGGAGCTTTGTGGATCTTCCAACTGTCCTTCAATACCAAACATGCGAGCCAGATCATGCCTTAGCTCATCATAACCTTTGTAACGTGTAACATCAATTGATCTTCCCACAGACCCGCGCTTTTGAACCTTCATAAATTAAATTCAATGTAAGATGCTATGATATCACCAAAAAAATAATAATAATAATAAAAACAAAATCCATCATTAACAATCATGGCAACTTTATTCACAGAGATACATCCTGTGCTGCCGAAGAAGTTTGTCAAATCTTAAACATATTAAAATTTGTCCTAAAATTAACAAGGAGGTGAAATTACTCGACGAACTAGGTTTATGAAAAGAAGTTGGAAATGGGAATCACAGGGTTATGAGCATAAATTTTTTGTACTTTCCCTTGTCCTATCCACTTAGGTTAAAGCAGTTACTAACATAAAGATTAGAGTTTAATTTAAAGAACTAAGAAATTGTAATGTAGGAGATTCAATTGAATTCCTTTTAAAGAAAGAGAGAAAAAATTAGATTAACTAACCTTTGTATATGTTCGCATTCGTTGAGTCTGGTTGGCCCACAATCCACCGCTCAAAATCCCAGCTTCATTAATGGCAACATCATTTGAACAACTGGGCTTGAAAGACATGTTTGGCACACCAAATGACTGAGAACTTATTCCAGCAGTGGACAACTCTGTCTCAATATCTCTTGGAGCACTGCCATAGTTAGAGAGCAAGTTTTGAAGATCCTTCTGAGAATCATATCCCCTTGACAATAATGTATCAGGTGCCATTCCGTCCATATTTGCTGCAAAAGGAAGGTTGTTTCGAGAATTTGATTGGACATCACCATCCAAACAGTAGGTGGGGAGTGAAAAATTCTGCTGGATGTTGCTAGGATCAAGGCAATATGATGTTCCCGAAGAGGAAGCTTCCAATTGATCAGTCACACCACCCTTGTATTTCAGATGATCTGGTCCCTTTGAGTTAAGCAACTCATGTTTCATCCTGATATCAGACTTGTTGTGAAGCTCTTGGACCAAATTACTTGCAGGTTCAACCACTGAATCTCCGGCCAGAATGGCTGGTCCTTGCTGGTTTCTGTTCAGAAAGTTTGTTGGTGAAACCTGACAATTATTAGTAGAAGGGGAGGTTGAACATGACGGAGCATCTCCATCTGTAAGACTAGAATGTGCTCTAATTCCTGTAAGTGGCTTGTGCTGGATCTGAGGCTGGTTCAAAGGTAACTGTTGAGGCTGCACAGGTACTGATGCTGGGAGGTTGTTGCTGTTGAGCTGCTGCTGCTGATTCTGAGATGGAGGCAGCTGCGATAATTGCTGGTTTTGTTGATGGGCGAGCTGTTGCTGTAGGAGCTGAGGCTGCAAAAGTGAGCCTGTTGGAGATAGTAATTGCTGCTGTTGCTGTTGCTGCTGTTGTTGTTGCTGCTGCAATTTTTGTAGCAACTGGAATTGCAGCTGCTGCTCTGTCATACCCTGCTGTGACCCTTGTTGAAGTTGTGGCTGCTGCTGCGCCCTCTGTGCCAGGCCTTGTTGCAAAAACTGAAGGGGATTCTGTTGCAATTGTGTCTGTTGCTGGTGCCTCTGCAAGAGGCTAGGTGGTTGTTCCATTTGTTGCTGAAACTGTGAGTCTTGTGGTAAGGATGTTGACTGGTATGAGTTCTTATTAGATGAGAGGATACTTTGGGAGGACTGGGAACTGGTGGTCAGTAATTGTTGTTGCTGATGCTGAGAGAATACAGCTGGTTGCTGCACATTTTGATTTAAGTTAGAGGCAACTACACCGTTATTTACAGTAGCTGGAAGGAATACTTGTGAATGTGGCTGTTGTTGTTGTTGCTGCTGCGGCTGCTGCTGTCGTTGTGATAATGGTGGTTGAGATTGTGACTGCGACTGTGGTGGAGTTGGCGATGGTTGTGTCTGTTGTGGCTGCTGTGAATGCAGAAGCTGCTGATGTGGCTGCTGCTGCTGCTGCTGAAGCTGCGGCTGCCGCTGCTGCTGTTGCAATTGAGAGTGTTGCTGCTGCTGTTGGCTTAGAGGAGTCTGCAGCAACTGCTGAAGCTGCTGTTGTTGGGGCCACACAATAGGTGGCTGTGGCAACTGATTGGCTTGGTTTTGGGGGTTTGCTTTGTTAAACTGGATAGTAGGCGTAGATAGTGCTGAAGCTTGAAAATTCAACAACTTCGATGGATCATCAGTGCTAAGGTTATTATGCATGGCAGTAGAAGAAAGGATGGAGGGGAAGAGACCTGACTGAGCAGCTGGAAACTGATTATTCTGTTGCATGCTCATCCACTGAACTAAACTCAAAGCAGGGAAGATTGAGCTTGGTGCATCCTTCATACCAAATTCATCTCCAAGCCAGGGCATCGCTCGCTTAAAAGCATTCTCTATGTCGGATTCATCATCTGCATTCACAATCTTAGAGGTCACTAATAAGGAAAAATATGACACAACTTTTTCTTTATTTGAAATGCACAAAATTTATATAGAACAACCAGTTGACCTAGAGTTACCTAACAGATTGAGCACAAGTGTAACACATCACGAGGAAAATGTGACAACTTTTTCTTTATTTGAAGTGCAAAAAATTTATATAGAATAACCAGTTGACCTAGAGTGACCTGACAGATTGAGCACAAGTGTAACACATCACAAGGAAAATAATAACAATTACTTGAAAGCCAATTCAAGGTACAGATAAATTGGTTCCTCTAACAATACCCAAAAGGCTTCACCTCCAGTTTTATGACTAAGAATAATTGAAGTAACAATTGCAATACCAGATAACATAAGGAGTTCCATTTATTTCATTTTCATTGATTGAATATCCTTAAAGCATTAACGATATCAGACAAATATATCCTTCTCATTATCAAATATCAATATTGAATGAAAGTATGTGCATTAAAGTGAAATTTATAGCAGTCATTTGCGAAATAAACATGATGTTGTTAGAAAGAACTGTATTTAACTTCTAAAACAGTAAACAACAATTTTCTGCCAAACATTAATTTTAATAAAACTCAGAATGTGGTACGATTTTTCAAGGAAATGGATAAAAGGGATCACAGGCAAACCAAAAAAGTAAAAGGGAACACGAGCCTGGATACGACAGAAAACAGTAAAAGGGAACATAGCCAATTCCAACTAGTTTGAAATTGAGGTTTGATTGAATAAAAAGGTTCTAAATAAAAAAATTCAACAACAAATCTTTATAAAATGATCGAACATGCTACAGTCAAAAAAATAATTCAACTTCAAATGTTATATTGAGGAAAAACAGCTGTGTTATATTAGACTCACAATTCACTTACTTTTGCTAAGCCCAAGTGGGTTATCAATCATAGTCACCTAAAAACTTGCTTTGTTGCTTTTTTTTTTTTTTTTTTTTTTTTGTATTTTATATATATATAAAAAAAGAAAAAAGAAAAAAGGAAACTTAAGTATAAGAAAGAAATATATATATGTAGAAAAAGAAAGTACCATAGAGAGTAGTTACACTTTGTACCCATCATAGAAGTTATATATTTGATGATGGCAATACAATTTACCTGGCATCCCTGGTTGTTTGGGAAACTTGGGTCTGAAAAAAGGGGGAGGGCATATGTAGAAAGGAGTTACAACAGGCTCAATTTCCCAGATTGAAACTCGACTTGGCCGTTCACCAGCTGTTGATTCATCCCATCCAACCTTTTCAGAAGACAAATATTGGTAAGATAAGCTATTATACAACGTAAATGATTTATGTAGAGACCATATTTTGACTTGAAAACATCAAGAAAAGACTACAGCAACACCCAAAATAGGATCATGTAGATGGTTCCATAAAGGATGCATCATGGATAAACAGAATTTGGAACATACCAATTTTGGGTTTTGAAACTCAAAAGGTACACTGCAAGAGAAAACGTTAGATTACCAGACACACATAACGAACTTATTTTGAGGACACCGGCAAAGAAGGATTTATGTTTCAAGGCTATACAGTAGGAAATTTTGTCCTGTAAATGCTCATTAAACATATTTGCAACTAATAAACAAGGCTCTCAGCTCAATGCTTAAGCAGACACACTCCAAAAGACCCAACATAGCACGCTGCTACATGCCTTCAATGAATGCTATAGATTTTATTATAACTCTAACAAAAATCTTTTAGAACTAAAAATACAAAACAATTTAATTGGATCTACACAATCTATAATATTCATAAATGCTCTGTGATTTTCTAAACTGTACCTGAAGACTGCGCCACTGCGAACCTTTCCATCTCAAAGCATCTAAATCGCTGATGCCAGTGATTGTACCCATGTACCTGCGCACTCCTGACTCCTCAGTCTCAAACATCATTCGAAATCGCATGCCAAGTGAAACTTGTGTGTACATTGCTTTATTGTACTTGGCCATGGGAATCACAAACTCTGAAGGGCTTGCCCTGTGAAAAGGAGTTAAATCTTGTCAGAATGTTTTAAAATTATGGCTTGGTGTTGCAGCTAAAAATGCCGCAGCAGTACCTTGGATTGTAAAATATAGTAAATGGGCTATTGTTTGCAGCAGCATGAGCTGCAGCAGCAAGAATTCCAATATGCATGCTATCACTGGATATGACTGATGAAGAGAGAGCTGGCTGCTGTCTATTAGCACGTCTTATTCCCAAAAGAAGCTGCGACTTCTCATCCCTACAAATATCCAAACAATTTAAGTGCTGCAGAAAAATGATCTAGCTGACATACTATTTCCACTTAGTATATAATTAATACCTTATAAAAAGAACAGAATCACCAGCAAATAGTCTTTTAGTGCTAACAAAGACGCTCCATCCAGTAGTCAGAAGGTGCCTTTTCGGTTGGCCTACAAAAGTGGCACATTATAATTTTAATATACCGTTTCAATCATTTCTAACTTGTATGTACATGTTAAAGGTAATGTCCTTAGATACACTTAAATGAAGCCAGCATGATACTCAAGTATCTCCATAAAGCATCAATTGTAGTGAAGAACATTAGCATGATGTCATTCAGTACCTCGATAAATATGTCTGAATGTCCATGTAGTGTCATGTAAATCCTTAGCTACTAGCTCTTGAGCAGGTGGTTGCATTGAAAAATCCTATCAAGTACCTTCACAGTGAGCATCAGAAAGGCAGACACAAAACCGCATAGAATGCTCAATTTTAAATTAAAAAATAAATAAATAAAATTTGAAAGTATTATACAGACCAGAGAAGGAAAGATCTTCTCTGCTGCTCTGCGAGGCACAGAAAATCCACCATGTGTGCTAGTGTCGCTTGCCGTAAGAGTTTTGCAGAAAAACTCAGTTGGTTGCCTGTTTTGCTTAAGACCCATATCAGATGCCAGTAACGCTTCCTTTTCATACTGGAGAAAGATATCTCAAGCAATTATTCCAGTAGGTACAGATAAGCACACGCGAAGATAATCAAACAGAAAATGGAGAAGGAAAGGAAATGCACAGTTACATATTATCAAATTGAATGGCTGACCTACTTTATTTACAGGCTGAAGTGTCATCTGCGCGTAGACCTCATCAGTTTCTGGATCAGCCTGATTCAAAAAGCAAATATTTAAATAAACATACAGATTAAAGAAAAGCATAAAAAGGATTCCCTATTTTTCTATTTCACTCCTCAACCACTAAATGTCATAATGTTGCACCAATACCACCCAGGACCTACCCAATTGCATTATTCACACAAATGCATGCGCATGCAGATGCAGATAAAGATATAGAGGTGCACATGTACACAAGGAGACAGGCACACCCAATAAATTCAGACTAACATGACCCAGCACTGTTCTAAAGATTGTCCAGTCATTTGATAAAGACATTGGCAACCCAAAAGGTGGGCCATGCACAGAACATACTGAGATAGATGCAAAAAAACAGATAATGAAAATAAGAACAAAGACAAAATGATAGCGCAGGACATTAGAAGCTCTCATACATGCAACGTGACATTATGAAGCATGCAAATTAACTTGGAAGGAAGGTTGGGGTAGCTGGGTATGAAGTCGTTCTCCTTTTGCATTGATGCTGCAACCTGAGATTGTAGAGGTCAACAGAAACTTCCATCAAAAACCAGAATCAGAACCACATTTGTCTTCTAGAACTAATGAGAAAGTGACATACTTGCTCACTGTGGCCTTGAGGGAAGTAAACAACCAGACTTCCAACCGGAGGCAAAGAAACTAGTGGTCCGGCACAAGCATGCCATAACTCTGAATTAATACTCTTCCTATCTCCTGTTGTCAACAATCGAACAATATGTCGTGAGTCTTTAAAACAACAAAAAATATTTTAAGTAAGCAAATATATAATACTTATTTTATCTTTACAATGAAGGAGAGATATATAACATTTTTGCAGGGTAGATAAGTAACACACGACATACAATGTCAAATTATATACATGCAAGTATAAATCATAGAAGGAATACCTACACACAAATCTAAATATATGTGTGGATATTTATGCATTAACAAATGTAGCCATAGCATTCAAGCCAAACTTGAAAAAACTGAATCGAATTTAATGTGGCTAATACTAAGGTCTGAAAGTGAAGTAGAGGTGACATGAACTTTACCCAGAACCAGAAGGGCATTTGCAATTATCAACTAAAGATAAGATACTTGATCTTCTTTTTCTTGGCAACATAGTTGATACCAAACCCCAGTCCAGTTCATTACCTTCTCTCTGATTTGAGGAAAGCTACCATTATAGAGTTCACAAGAATTTGTTTGTTTATCACTCTTGACAGTAATATGCCATTCCATTCAGCAAAAATTAACAGACAAAACCAGCACTTAAAATCAAGCTAAACTTTTTCAATTTTATAGTTTGAGATACTAAAAAACATCATGCACATAAATCCAAAATCTTTTGGTAGTGTTATGATAACCTTGGCTGCACTTAAAGTTTAGATGTCTGCTCGCATCACATTGAAACTTACTTCAAAGCACAATTTGTGACAAGGAAAACAAATCATACAGATGTATATTAAAACAACTAATTTAGAGTATAGTTGTTTTAAAATATCATACACCACAGCAAAGAACCCAATATACAGCTACAAAAATTTTCTGACAGAATCTTACCCCAACTTGGCTGCTAAAACCATCAGCCAGAAAAATTTATGAATTTAGTATGTTAGGAACAGAGATCAAGCTAGATACGAACTTTCTCTACCCAAGTTTATATGTATGAAACCAACTCCATAGGTAACCTGAGCAATTACATGAACATGTAAACCAACACACCTCTTAAATATTCTTACAAAGCATGGATGGCACATGGTTTATTCTATAGCAGAAAACTCACTTTCTCAGCATCAACTTAGAACAAAAATGAAAAACAAAGAAAAGTGAACAAGAACAGACCAGGCCAGAACAAAATTAAAAAAATCAAGCAAAGCTAAATCCTCACAAGAACAAAAGATAAATCAAACAAAAAGCTAATATGCACAACAACACAAATTCAAAGAATTGAACTACATAATCAAAAAGCACTTGACACACCTTCTGCAGAATTTGCCAAAAACCCATTTGCTGGAGCCTTCATGTTTACAAATATATTGGAGTGACAAAACAAAACAAAGAAAGAGACTTTTCAAAATCCAAAAAACCCAGCTGCTTTATTCCACTAAAGCTGTGAACTTTTTCACCATCACAACAATAAAGTCAAGCTTCTACCTCTCAAAAACAAACCACGCCCCAACATTTGCAACCACCCCTCTTCTCAAAGCTCACATTCAATTCAAGAAACCAAACACAAACCATCAAAGACTGCTCCTTTCTCAGCTCTTGTTTCTCTTCTTTGACAAATCTTATCAGACCCCAGTAACATGTCGTCCACAAGAAAAACCTCCATTAAATCCAAAACCCACCCCTACAAAACACAAAAACTAACCCCAAAAAAACAAAAAGCATGCTCCTTGTAGACACAGATTAGATAAAAAATCACAAGTGGGTATGGCTATATGAGTACCAAAAGTAGCAAATCAAAAAATGGGTACTCTTGGTTTCCATTTTTTTATTTGCCTTTTCCGTTGAGTATATGATATATGTGTTCGTGTTTGCGTTTGATTGACACAGGGATCAAGGTAGACGAAGATGAGGAGGAGGAAGAAAGAAACTGACTTGTCGCCGGGAAATCAGAGGAACAAAAGCAAAAGCAAAAAGACAGCTTTTTATGTGAAGCAGCCGACATATAATTGAGACTCTGGCGATCAGGTCGCTGGTTAAATTATTAAATTAAATTAAAAAATAAAAATAAAGTTACTACTCCTTTTAGAAATTCAAAAAAAGAAAAGAAAAATAATAATTAAAGACAGTAATAATAATAAGTTTGTTCAAAGTGTTAATGCCGTGGTATGTTATGAGCGGACAACCATTATTCCTTGTCAATAAATTCGTCCGAAATTAACCTTACATTCTTTCCAAATTCACATTTGGTCCATCTTCTCTCTTCGGACAGTGACTCACATCCTAATTTTACTTTTAATTGAAATTCTTGGTTGAGCCTTCTCAACAAGGAAACAGTGTTTACAACAGCTGATGTGTCAAGCAACATTGACCCTTCACTTCTCCGTAAAAGTCTTTTGTAAAATACTGGACTGGCACGACTGACGTGTTTTTCTAATAACAACGTAATATATGGTGTGATTATTTAATTAACATTTTTTTATAAATAATGAAAAATATTAATATTAATTTTTATGATAATAAAGCACCATGTAACACGTTATTCTTGGAAGGAAATGTGAACGTCATATGGAAAGAAGATTTTTCTTCACTGCTCTTATATGTTTTTATTTGTTTTAATGGATATATATAATGTAAATATGTTTGTTATGGTTCGGTATGGTAATTTTGCTGCTTTATTAGTAATACAAATCTTATAATATCTGGAGCATGGATATTAGGGTAAATATTCGTCTAAATAAATTAGCTTTATATTAGTTCAATTGATGTAAATTGAATCAGGTGAAGGAAAAAATTGATCTATTATTTTGAAATTAACAAGGTAATTCACATGAAGCTAAAACTTCTATTAGGTTTAAGGATATAGAAGTAATAGTATTAAAAATTTTGCTTTATTTTGTTTATAAAAAAATTGTAAGTTTATGATTACTTGCTATGTTTATCCTCACGCAGAACTTGCATGTAAAACGACAACAAGGTGAAAATATCAAAAAAAAAAAGAGAGAGAACAATTAGGCGAGATGTTTGAGACTTCAGAGTTAATTAATTATTAAAAAAATAACAATAATAATGAAAAATAGAAACACCCGTCACCGTCACTTATCTTTATAATTGTCAAACTTATTAATTTTTTTTATAATAATAAGTCAATCATAAAACAGTCCATTTTAGTAATAATAAACTAATACATTTTTTTATTATAAAATAGTACTTACATATACTTTATAAAAATCAATAACGATATATCCGCTTTCTAATACATATTAAAAAAAAAAAAAAAAGTTTCCAAAATATAACAACATATTTTGGAGTTCAGAGACAGATATATTTGAAATATCATTTTGTATTTGAAATATAATGACAATAAAAAAGTTCTGAATTATTTTGTATCTTTTTCAACTTTAAAAAATAACAAAAAGAAATCAAATTATGAATGAAGCAAATTCTAAGAAAAAGCAGAATATGAGGTAAGAATAATAAAAGCAAAGAAAAGATGACCGACTTTTAGATAATTAAATAAAAATAAATAAAGTGATAGATTGATTCTCGAGTCTTGACTTAAAAAAAGTGGGAGAAATTATTTTTAATAAAATAAAATAAATCGAAGCACGCCCACTAGCCGCAAAAGGAGGAGATCTTCACATGTAACAAGCTTGGGAGTTCCTGCCTGGAACATCATTATGCTGGAATTAAAGTTAATCACATAACGGATTAATTAATTAATTGGTTTGAAATTATTATTATTATTAATTTCAAAATGATAATCTTACCCTACGTCTTCAATGTAGTAGTTGAGGCACTCTACAATTATTCTGGACAATAGCAGATCCTGATTTTGAGCATCGCATCATGTTGCTGCGGGACCTCCTCACTACTTTATTTTATTTTATTTTTATTCCTTCACTATTTTTTCTTTTGTTTGCTTATAAACACTAAAACAATACTCAAATTTTGTTTAATTTTAATATTAGTTCATATTCGAAAGAAATATTCAACGAATTTGGTTTATAAAGGTATATTTCTATCCAATGGCACATGTTACTATTCTATATTACAAAATATCAAATTTGCTTTGAATTGTAAAGACTTTATAATAATTATGATCTATAACTATTATTACTAAGTAAAAAGAACGATTCTAAACTACAAAAAGCAGCAATAAATGCATTAAAAATGTCAACATCACTTTTATAATATACATATAAAGAAAAAACAAAATTAAAAATAAAGTGATTGGGAATTCTTACAGGATCCACAAAGGCGATCTTTGCAATGGACCCATGAGTACAACGCAGGAAGCACTCAATTAGTCAAATTGTAAAGCAGGTGATTTAGAGGGCATGGAATAATTTGATGTCTTTATGAAAACTGGATCTAACCACTTCGCATCAGTGTATGTGGTGCCTGCAGCAGCCTAAGGACTCCACTCTCATATTATAAGATATATTAACCATATTATCTATTTAAATAAAAAAAATTACTAAATAATTTAGCATTGATAGTCAAAAATCTATTTATAATACCGAGAGAAATATATTCTCACAATAAGGATTAAAAATCTCAATACATACATATATATAGTAAATCTTTGAATCCATATTGAGTACGTGAAATATATACATGGTAAAACTTTAAATCTACATTTCGTATTAAGTACATGAAAGAAAGGAAGACTAATTAATAACTTAAATTGTGGGTAGATGTGAATGGTACAGTTAATTTATTTACGGCATAAAATACATTTTGACAAGAAATATCTTCTTTTTATTAATATGCTCTTAAACTTTGATTGGAACACAAACACATTATACTATTACCGATAAGAAGATGATTATTAATTTATTTATTGTTTTACTTGTAAAGTAAGATTAAACTAATTAGAAACAATTGTTTTTCCAACCAACATATTACTTAGCTTGATACTCGAAGTTACTGTGGAATAACAGCATCATTGTCCTAGAGCAAGACAAAAATTAGGTTGCTTTTCCTTTTGTCTTTAAGTCTCAGTAAGTCTAAAGTTAACTTGAGTTTGTAAAACTTTAATCAATAAGTCTAATATTAAATGTGCTTTTTGTCCTCCTTAGTGTTCATGTCTTAAGTAAAGCTATTTGTTCTTACAAATTATATATAAATATTATTATTATTATTTTTAACTTTGAAGACTTCCTCTCAAAAAGGAGAGGAGAATAGCAATTTAAATCATATGTACTGCGGTGGAATTATACATAAATATTTAAAAATAGCAATTCAAATCATAGCCTACAATCATCAATTATCTAACGTATTATTAATAATATATTAATTAATAAACAAATTAAAATGTTGAACGTAACCAAGAAAACTATTAACGATGTTAATTTAATTTTTGTTTGAAATTAAACAAATGTAATTTAAAGATAAATAACAATCAAAATCATCAGAATTCGCATTGTAGAATAACCACAAACGAAACTCCAACCAGTTTTAATCACAAATGCAAAATTAATTCAGTCCATCACTAATAATTACTTTTGCAATATCCAAATATCGATGTTCCTTTTTCCTTCTTACTATTTTCTCCATCTTTTTCTTCCTTCAATCTCTTCCAATTAATGTAAGTTGGTTCTCCATCCATCATCTGATCATTCTCATATCAATTATAACATACATTCTGAAAGACATTTTCGATCCACAAAAGCAAGTTGGGTCTTGCAAAAATTGGAGTTGTAAGATAAAAAATTGTTTAAGGAACCGTAGATTAAGGTGATTTCTTACTCTAATATATTCATAACAGTTGTAATATCATAAATGCAATTTTTTTTTTTTTTGCATAAATTATAAGTTTGATGAATAATTGGCTCGAAAAACACTTGTATTGAACTTTTTCAGAACATTTCACATCGGAAAACACATTAAACATCTAAGAAAAACATGAAATATTGTAGAAAGAAGACTCGAAACATGAAACAAAATAATTGCATGAAAATTTTAAGAAAAATACGAAACATTATTAAGAAATATATATATTGAACATGAAAAAGGAAAATATGAAAGATCCCACAAGCGTGAATCATCCCAAAATATGAATTGTTTGGTGTCTAGCATCAATCTCGAAACGGAAAATATCTAAGAAAAACGTGGAACATCCAAAAAAAAGTGCAACGTCGTAGAATTTAAAAAAGCTAAATATGGAAGAGAAAAAACATGAAAGATATAACGAAAATATGAAACATCATAAATTATATATTGTTCAGTGTTCAATGTTAATTTCGTCATTGAAGTCACCTCTCGTGCTCGTTGACGGTCCCAAATGTCAAGTCGAGTGGATTCTCTTGGACTTCATTAGAATTTTCTCTCTATAGAAATACACGATTTTTAGGCAAAGACAAATATGAACCTGAATAAAACAATTTCAAAAATCGACTTTAACATCAAACCATTAATTTATTGTCAATCTAAGGATTAAGATAATTAAGCTTTTTATACCAAATCAGTAATTATCTTGACTCTTGAATATCAATGATTAGATACTGAAGTTAGTTTTAAAGTTAATTTTTTAAGTTGTTTAAGTTGACATTACATTTAATTAGTTTGATGAAAATGTGAAATAATATAAAACATGTATCGTTCAGTGTCCAATGTTAACTTCATCATTGAAGTCCTCCCTCGTGCTCGTTGACGAGATATAGGCAAAGACATATATGAGTTTGAATAAAACAATTTTAAAAATTGACTTTAACATCTAACTATTAATATATTGTCAATCAAAGAACTAAGATAATTGAGTTTTTTATGCCAAATCAGTAATTATTTTGACTCTTGAACATCAAGAATTAAATGTTGAAATCAGCTTTAAAGTTAATTTTTTTTAAGTTGTTTAAGTTAACATCATATTTTAGTATGACAAAAACGTGTATCACTCAGTGCATTGAAATCCTCCCTTGTGCTTGTTGACGGCCCCAAATATCAAATCGAGTGAATTCTCTTTGCCTTCATTACAATTTTCTCTCTATTAAAAGACAAGATTTCTAGGTAAAGATAAATATGAATATGAATAAAACAATTTCAAAAACGTACTTTAAAATCTAATCATTGATATATTGTCAATCTAATAATTAAAATAATTGAGCTTTTTATGCCAAATCAGTAATTATCTTGACCCTTGAACATCAATGATTAAATTTTGAAGTCAACTTTAAAGTTAATTTTTTAAGTTGTTTAATTTGATGACCCATTTTAGTCTCACACAAATGTGAAACATTATAAAACATGTATCGTTCAGTATCCAATATTAACTTTATCATTGAAGTCCTCCCTTGTGCTTGTTGCATGTATCGTTCAGTATCCAACATTAACTTTATCATTGAAGTCCTCCCTTGTGCTTGTTGATAGCCCTAAATGTCAAGTCTAGTGGATTTTCTTTAACATCATTAGGATTTTCTCTCCATAGAAAGACATGGTTTCTAGGTAAAGACAAATATGAGTCCGAATAAAACAATTTCAAAAACTGATTTTAACATTTAATCATTAATATATTGTCAATCCAAGGATTAAAATAATTGAGTTTTTTATGCCAAATCAATAATTATCTTGACTCTTGAACATCAATGATTAGATGTTAAAGTCAGCTTTAAAATTAATTTTTTAAGTTGTTTAAGTTGATGTCATATTTTAGTATGACAAAGATGTAAAACATTATAAAACATGTATCGTTCAGTATCCAACATTAACTTCATCATTGAAGTCCTCATTCGTACTTGTTGATGGCCCCAAATATTAAGTCGAGTGGATTCTTTTGACCTCATTAGGGTTTTCTCTCTATAGAAATACATGATTTCTAGGTAAAGATAAATATGAATATGAATAAAACAATTTCAAAAACTGACTTTAACATCTAACCATTAATATATTGTCAATACAAGGATTAAGATAATTGAGCTTTTTATGCCAAATAAGTAATTATCTTAACTCTTGAACATTAATGATTAAATGTTGAGATTAGCTTTAAAGTTAATTTTTTAAGTCATTTAAGTTGACGTCATATTTTAGTCTGACAAAAATTGAAACGTCATAAAACATGTATCATTTGGTATTCAACGTTAACTTCATCATTGAAGTCCTCACTCATGTTTGTTGACGACCTCAAATGTCAAGTCGAGTGGATTATCTTTAACCTCATTAGGATTTTTTCTTTATAGAAAAACACGATTTTTGGGTAAGGATAAATATGAGTCTGAATAAAACAATTTCAAAAACTGACTTTAATATCTAACCATTAATATACTGTGAATCCAATGATTAAGATAATTGCGCTTTTTATGACAAATCAATAATTATCTTAACTCTTGAACATCAATGATTAGCTGTTAAAGTCAATTTTAAAGTTAATTTTTTAAGTTGTTTTAGTCAGATGCGTCCTCCCACCCGGCGCAACACACATATATAAGAATATTGAGGAAATTCAATCGATTTCACATATATAAGAATATTGATGAAATTCAATCGATTTGGATTAACTTTTTAATGTGATTTTTTGCAATAAAAAGAGGGTGAAACATGTGAGAAATTGCAAACATGGTTGCAGCGCTAACAAAAGTTTACAACTTTTTTTGAACTATGTTTTATTGTTATCATGTAGGAATAAAATTACATTAAAATTGATTGGATTTCATTCTCACAAATATTAACGAGATCAATGGTCGATTAATAAAAATCCAAAATAAGGAAATTCCCCCAACTAGCTATTTTGTTTATAAAATTTATCCAAACTTTTGGAGTTTTATAATTTTCTTACCAACACTAGCCATTATAGAGGAAAAAAAATACTCTTTAATTGATTATAAAATATCCCCCATTGTTTCTACATCTGCTTTCTCTCTTACTCTGTGATTCTAACTGCACGTTTCTCTCATTTTCTTCATCGTGGCTTATCTATTTTCTCTATACTGTCTTCAATGTGGCTTCTCTCATCTCTTTCTAGAGCAATATTCTTTTCTTTCTTTCTCCCTCAACATTCCCATTTATCACTTTCTTTAACCTCATCCATCCATTTGACAATCTTGAAATATCTTAAATAATTTGATTTTAACTATAGTATTAATTAGTTTGTATTTGCCGAATAAGAGAATATATAAAGTTTTTGACAAAGGAACCCGATTTCAATTTTCAAAATTGTTACATGCCGGTTATTTCTAATACGTTGCATACCAACTATATAGAGATGTCACAAGCCAATTATAAATAACTATTATATGCCAGTTATATTAGATGCCCATTATCTATTGTACATTACATGCCAAATATTTACAACATGATACATGCTACTTATGTACCATTGGATGCTATTTATATATAAATGTTACATATAAATTATTTATAATAAGTTACATGTCATTGTTCCCTCTCCATTGATTTCTCTACCCAGAAGAATCTCTCTCAACTTTTTGTTTCCTATCAGTTTCTTTTTCCATCCAAGTCATAAAATACAATAACTTTAAATTTAAACTATAAGTAATCAGGGGCCATTTTTGTCCATCAAAGACACAGTTTGACAAAAAAAAAAAAAAAGTTATAAAGTTTGAATAAATTTAAAAAGTGTTATACCTAAATGGCTACTTTTGATTTTTCACCTAACAAAGCAAACCTAAATATACATTTATATTTAACTAATAAAATATTTTATCGAAAGCATATTTACAATTCTTAAACATTAAAATATTTTTTTTAATACTAGATTAACATTTTACATATTACAATAATACTAAGAACTCAACTTGATTTATTAATATTTTTTCAAACTTTGAAAACTAATTTTGAAATAATAGCACCTGATTTATTCTACATACTATCTTTATCATTTTTTTCATTGATAACATTTGTCCCAAGTGCATATATTATTTAATTTTTTTTAATAAAAACCTATTGTTTTTTAATGCATCAATATACAACTTTCTCATCTCATTTTTTTTCCTTCATTATGCACCCCTAAGTGTACATGTATTTGTAAAATTTATACATTATAAATCATTATCTCACAACACCTCTACTAATAAATATTTCTAACTCTGCTACTAAATGAGATTTCTTATTTGTAAATAATGACAATGTTTGTATGTCAGAAAACAATAATATTTTAGTGAAAAATCACTTACGTCAAAATCAACGAGACACTTGATGGAAATTCAATCTATTTTCAACAGAAGAAGAGACAAAAAAAAAAAAATTGTGTTAAAAATTTTTATTTAAAAATATATATACAATCCCATCGAAATTTATTAAATTTCATTAACATCCATATCGATCTTAAAATTAAATTTCATCAAAAATATATACATTTATTTAAGGTATGGGTGTATGTGAATATGACATAGGTAATCATATTTTTTTTCTTTTATTTATATATATATATATATAGAGAGAGAGAGAGAGAGAGGCAGTGCTGTACTTAAGTATATTTCACAATATTCTGGCTTCTCTTTGAATTTAGAGAAGGCCACATTCTCTAGCTCTTTTTATCACTCGTTAATAACCGTCATGCAATTTATATAAATATGCATTCGACGATTAGCATGCAGTTTATGTTATTTAAATAATGTTTGATCTCTTCAAGAATAATAGCATTTCGCTATTACATGGTATTTACAATAGTTAATATATTTTTTCTTAATTTTTATTTTTTAAGTTTTTTATTTTATTTTATTTTTTGTACTCTTAAATTCGAATTTAATCACTAATGACTATTTCTATAGTTATATTAAGGGTGTGTTTATTTCATGGATTAAGGAATGAGAATGGAGAATGAGATTGATTGATAATATTTATTTGCTTAAAATTCATTCCGTAATGGAAATGAAAATGTGGATCCCGCGTCAATTTGGGATTGTGGAATGGGAATCTCATTCCCCCCAATTTACTTGAGAATCTCATTCTCATTCCTTTTGTCAAGACAAAAAGTCCCTTATACCATTATTTAAAATTTTTTTTTTAAAAAAACCAATTTTATTTTATATTAAAAAAAACTGTATATTATAATAAAAAATTGTATACCATTTATTTTTCATCATCAATTTCTTAATTATTATAGTGGACTATTAAAATAATATGTAGTTTTTTTTATATGATATATATATAAAAAAAAAAACTGTATATTATAATAAAAAAATGTACACCATTTGGTTTTTATCACCAATTGCTTAATTATCATAATGGACTATTAAAATAATATACCCTTTTTTTTTTAATTGTAATGTATAATTTTTTATTTGACATTAAAAAAACTGTATATTATAATAAAAAACTACACACTATTATAATTTATTTAATTAAGGTTATTTTTATAATTTATAATTAATGCATTACGATTCCAAAGCAAAGTAAACATCTCAATGAGAATACTGTTGATTCCGATTCCAATTCCTGCAGTTGAAGTAAACAACTTATTCTGATTCCGATACTTCATTCCGATTCCTCTAAGTGAAGTAAACGCACCATAAAACTATATAATAACATCTTCTTATTTTGATATGGAATTTCAAATATAAAAGTGACTTTCATGTAACGGGTTTCTACTATTTTTAGAATCAATTGATATTATGACTTGATCACATTTTAATTTATTTTAATTAATTATACCTAAATTAATTTTTAGGGACAATTGCAAAAGCCTATCGAGGTTTAATTAAACAAAATTCGTTCCAAATTGATGTAAAAATCCTCCAGACTGGTTTTCACTAATGCCACAAATAATAATTAGTCTAATTATTATTAAATATCATGGAGGTCTTGGAGCTATCCTTTAATTCCAATAGTTGGACGTGCGTAGACCAATGGTGAATATACAGATGTTTAATATTGGCTGATGTAAAATAATAATAACAAGACGGGAGAGCAAGCGCAGCGAAGCAGACCGTGGTCTACAAGGAAAGCACCCAACCATGTGAGGAGGTGCAGCTTTTGTCGGCCCAACCACCTCCAGCTCCGACCAGTTTGTGGGGTTTTGTTCTCCTTTGAGTGGCTCTGGATTCTTTCCCTCTTTTGCCACACCACCCCTCTTCTTGTACGGACTCAAGTCCTTTTGTTTCTTCTTTTCTTCTGCTCTATCACTTTTATTACAATTCACATGTCCTGCCTTTGCCAATGCATTTATTTTCCTTTTTCTTCTTTGCTTTATATATATGTATATATGAGAATGATGACCACTTGTAAGTCTCTCTACAGTTTTCCGGAAACAACAGTTTAGTTCACTAGAGCAGAATTGGAACCCTTGCTCTCACCCTTGTAATTATTATTATTATTTTTGGCAATAGGGCACCATTCATGAACTGAGACATATTTACAATTAAAACGGAAAGAAAATAAATAAATAAATATTCTCTATCATGTACAACATCATATATGTCTATCAATTTTAAATGTTTGCTTCAATGAAACGTGCATGATTCACGGAATTGTAGGGAAACCAGTTCATCTAAATGACGTGACGTTACATTACATATTTGATACCTCAATTTGAACTGTATTAGTAACTTCGAAGAATTTTCTCCATAATTTAAGAGATCATGTCATTGTCATCGAATTACTTAATCTGTTTGACAAGTAGCTGTACAAATTTAGACCAGAAAAGTGATTGAAGCTTGTTGTCTATTTTTTTTTTCATTTTAAGAAAAGCTAGCTTTAGATACTTCTGCATCCGCATGTGTGTTTGATTTCGTTCCTCTATATATATAAGGTTAGGATTAACCTATATATTAGGATTTGAAGTAGAGAGCCCACCATTATTTTCTGATTTTTTATTTTTTTTTTAAAATTGTTGTCATATTTAAATCTTTAGATTGAAATTGAATTGATATCAGTGTCCACTAATGCTACTTATTTTCTTGACAAAGAAATCTGGATTTCATTAATATAAAGGAGAGGAAATCCTCAATACATCAGAGTCAAGTAAATACATAAACCAGTTTGGATAATACCCATCCCAAACCATAGAAATAAATTGCATTAGCTTCTACTTGACTTTTTATAGTAACAATATGGTCCATATAAGATTATTATTATTATTATTATTATTATATGGAGACTAATGGTTACAAACAGTGGGCTTGATTTGAAATTTACCATTTCTACCTGTATTTGTTAAAATTTGTAATAGCATCTTTCTTCAAAAAAAAAAAAAGGGCATTGCAGTTTATATCATTCTCTAATAGATAAATAATACCACATTGATCATAAGTCCAAAATTTTTTCCAAGTGATGAGGGCGTGATGATACAATGATATGTTAATGACAGTAATTATAAACAATTAATTTATCATATTATTTTAACAATAAATTTAGGCATAAATTTAAAAAATGTAGCATTACTATTAAGATATCACCTCCCAATTTTTATTTTTTTTAATCTCATGCATATTACTGAAACTAGATATAGATGCGTAGGGGTTAATTTATTCTTATAGGAGACACAGTATATAACTGTTCCATAATTTATGAAGCTGGAAAAAAATTAATTAATTTTTTTTTATATATATATATAGCATAGACATTATTATGCATGGTTTAAAGGTGGCATAAATTTCAACTTTATATTGATTTACCTTTAAAATCTCTTTTGTGTTGGCATTATTGCATATAATATTTCACTTCTACCGTGACATGGCACCTCCCAGAAGGCGACATATATCTCACACATTACATCACAATTAGTCCGTATTGTAATGCTTGTCTAACCAGCTCCACACACTTTGAAGCTGATTAGATTTCATCTTTCACCATAAAACAAGACTTGCAACATTATTATCAAGCCAAGTATATACGTTTATAAAAGGAGACATGACACAATTGACGTTCAAACAATATACATATATCATATGATATATATGATTATGCAATCAATAATGGACATATCACATTGGATATGCAATTTGTCATCGTCAGACAAATAACTTTTACTTCTCAAGCACTACATTTGTGAAAAGTTGACGCATGAGACGAGTGTCTGCCATTACAAGCTAGCGATCACGGTACCTCATGCATGCATCATGCATGCCACAACCACTATGTGCCATCACCATCAATGACAAAAGCAAGATCTTCCATGATGTTATGCATTTATCTATGCATGCCATGCATGATGCATGATATATATTGAATCAATTGGATACAAATGTATATTGGAGGTTTTCACAATTAAAGCATGAGATATATATATATATATATATATAAAAGCAAACAGAATGATTCCGTTTCTATATATTCCGTTGCCCGTGGCGGCCGACATGCCCAAATAGAATCATCCATCATAGCGAACGCCGCACATGCCTTAAAAAGTGTTGATGGAAGAAAAAAATAAAGAAAACAGAGAGAGATAGAGAGAGAGAGAGAGAGAGCGAGTGGCACTCGAGAAGAATATTTCTAATTAATCTCGTTATGAGATTGTCTTTATTTAAGTAATAATTAATCATGGGATTAATCCCCAATAAGCAACAACATCAAGCATTAATGGGCTTCTTTTTATTCACGAGATGTTAGTATATCTAAAGACAATGACATGACATATATCTTTGATGGATCCAACCACCACTAAACACGAGTCGTGGTCCCTACACTACTATACTGCTAAATTTAGCATCTCTGCAGTGAGAGAGAGATAGACGGGGAAGTGAAAAAAGAAAAATGGTGGGGATACACGGTTTTTTGGGCATTGTATATTTGGCTCACTGCTTAAATATTAAATGCAGCTAATGCTGGTTGGTTTGTTGATCCAACTCCAGAATCCAGCCTGGATAATGCGTGATACTTAACGCAACCTCGAGTTTAGTCCTTTTCGGAGCAGTGAAAAATGAATATATTTCAATGAAACGATCTTCAGTTGCATGTTATATATAAATTTGGATTTAAAATTTATGCTATAATTTATCATTTTTCAAAAACGATGTGTAACGTTCATGAGATGTACATATTGACTGTAAGATGCGTCCGTTTCATGGTGAAACTTGAAAGGAGCATTTAAGTAGCTACGGTTTGTGAAGAGAGTGAGAGAAAGAGAGAGAGTTGATTTGATGTTGATAATAGAGCCACTCAGGTCTACATCCAGGTGATTCAACTATATCTCTTAATTAAGAGAGTTGTGAAAGTTGTTTGTATTATCCACTTAGAAATCAGTAGCCACAAACATTTTTTCCATCTGTGGACCCGTTTATAGCAAAGGCATTTTAATGCACTATGTAAAAGGTGGGGTTTAATCAATCAACTTCCATTCCCTTCTCCAACTTGGGGATAGAGATTGGGTTCCACATATATACCAAGTTGTGGACTTAGACCAACATGTCCGAACTTATTTACAATTATCCCATTGGTTTTTAATTATGTGATAATATAGTTTCAAATTGAAACCCAAAAACTCTAATCAAGGGAGATAGAATTCGATCTCTTCACATCTTGTTTGAGACACCAAGAATCTTTTAAATTTTATTATAATCCTTTATTATGTAAGGCAAAAAATTATGTCAATTTCGAAATAATGAACTGAAGATCCAAAGATATGTGCAATCTTTTTGTGACCCCATAATAATTGCTCAATAACAGTACCTGGACGTTAACCACCAATCAAAATGGGAAAATTAAAGCAAGAACAAGAGGATATATGTACACAGCTTCAATAAATCAACAGCTGAGAATCCAACAAGGCATGCAACAAGGGGGCTGCAGCCACATTTAGAGATAGATAGATATCTCTGAGTGCAGGATTCCCTACAATGACACTACTAACTAGACAATGGTTGTGTGCAAAACTCATTCATGAGACCCCTAAGAGCAAGCAAGAACCGAGATTCACGCAACATATAATTGACTTTGTTGGCTCAGAGAAGCTTTTCCTCTTCGAAGGGTATTACAAATTCATATAAAATAAAAGAGGCCGTAAATATGATTGCTCTTGTCTCCTCCTCCTCTCTCTGAGTCTTCACATTAATGCCACCACCCCCACGACCACCCCACGCTTCACCTCTACATTATTCATGCAAAATAATAATAACAGTACTAGTCGGCTATACACATATTTTTATTGGGGACACTGACAAACCACAAAGCTTGTTAAAATTATTTGAACTTTTCTTCTTCGACTAGCTATAGTTTAATGTATTGAAACTCTGCAGTGCAGAGATCTATTTACAGGCTTTTATCTAGATACATGTGTATGCATAGTATTGTTCGTGTGTAAGCTATTATTGTCCTTCACGTGGGCTGGTGATTGTCATTAGTTGATAATTTTTAATATATGCATCGTCTTTAGCTCTTTATTTTGTGGGGAAATTAATTGAATTGTTTCCCTAGCTACTTCATATCTGACCTGTAGCATCACATTGTTTAATGATTTTAAGCCCATTATTGTAGTAGGTCCATGCTGATACCAAAGATAAGTAAAATAAACATCTCATAATTATTCTCTATATTGCAAGAATTAAAATATGTATTCAAAAAATTTATATGTTTAATTCTAGTAAATTTTTTTCCTCAGGGTTTGTAAGTTAATTTTAGGGTCATTGACATTGAGTCCGTGCCAACTTTAGCTAGGGAACCAGAAGCGGTGCTATAGGAAAAGTGAAAATTTGTAGAGTTGCTTGTGATTTTGAGTCAATAATGATCATGATTTAAGACTGGTGTGGTCTTTAATTCAATGCACTTTAAATGATGGCTGCATAATTTCAATCTTATCCGAAAACGAAGGAGAATCAGCCTAATTTTCCGGTCTAGTAACAAGTTGGCAAACATCAATTACACAATAATAATTCTGCTACATTATCATCCTGCTCTCTCCTAGCTGTAAATTATGGTGTTCCTTTTTTAAAAGCCAAACCTGCAAATAGCTGTTCATAGTAACGTATCTTAATTGTCATCAATTGAGACATGTCGATTGCATTAACGTTTTACCTGCTAATATCAAATAACTTTTAGTAGTGATTGGTTATGAATTATGATTTATGATTACTTTCGGTTATATATTGAAAATAATATAGATGCTTTTTTAAAGTATTGGAAATACATATAATACTACGTCATTTAAAATTTTAATCAAATTCATTGTTAAAATGAAGTGACATATTGATTTGTACCTATTACATTATTAATATTTATCCCATAATTAATGTAAGAGCAATGTTATACTATCCAAAATTTTACCCAAATTTATTATTCAAATTATGTGTTGAGCTTATGTGTAACTACTCAATAATCAATATATCATTATATGATTAGGATTGTTCGAGTCCAAAGTGTCTCGATGGGTATCTCTATCTACATCTTTGCATGGATGTGGTCTCAAACCTTCATCAAAATGGCTTGAAGGTTGGCTTCAGGGTCAGACTCTTACACTTAAGTCAAATATCCTTCTCTCTCTCTAACTTTCTTGCAAAAATTTTCACAATTGTAAAAATGAAGGGAAAACTATCTTTTATAAGATGATAAAACTTACTTTCCAGGTATCATTTTCCATGTCGAATTTTCTTCATTCGTCCAGTTTTCTCTCTTATTTGCTTCTAGTTGTTGTTTGCATGGATGACAAGTGTGGCGTGACTATTGGACCCTACGTTCGAAGATTGTCTATCTTTCTGATCTTCATTCGAATATCACGTTGTCTTTCCAAGTGTCCGCTTTTATTTTGCCCACGTGGCCATTCATGATTGGTGATCATTTCCCCCCCTACAAAAGTGGTTATTACAAATTATTTTATTATATTGTGTGGTGAAAAGGTTTGGGAAAATTATTTGAAAAGAGGAGTATTATTAATAATGTAATTGCTATAAATTAACTTATCTCCTCATTTAGACAAAAAATTTGGGTAAAATTTTGGAAAATTTAACATTATTCTTGAAATATCTCAGATATATTTTTTCAATGATTAAAAAAGAAAATACTCCCGATTCATACTTGTCTGATATTTGAACTCACAATTTAAATTTATAATTATCACTAGAAATGATGTTACTCTGCTAGTTCATAATTAATTTAACAGGAAACATTCTTAATTACAGATTTCAAAATGGTTTAAATAAAGTTAAATCTACAATCATTCTTTTAGTAACTATAATATTCATTTAGTTGTTAAACTGATTATTAAAAGCTTACCATGGACGCAAACTATATTAATTACGCATGGCCAGGGGCAAACTCTTATAATGTCACATCAAAATCTTGTATATTTAAATAGCTAACATTTCAAATCATTAGTAATTATGATTTGGGGTCTCATTAATTTTTATTTTTGAGGGGTGCATTACAAGTTTTTGTATGGACCAAAAGAATTTGGAAAATATTTAATCCTTAATCAAGTGATTTCCAATAATAATTGGGTACAACTGTTTCATGAAAACCAATAAGAAACCAACTAAATAGATATTTATCTTCAGTCTTCTTCTTCGTCCCTTTTTTTATCCTGAATAATCAAAAGCAAGAAAGGTCAAAAAGAGATATTATTTAATACAGATACATGTACTGATGGACATATATTGAGTGTACAGAGACAACAAGGACGTGAAGTGGGCCAATTCAAGGGGTGATGGGCCTTGTCATTGAATTCGGTAGAACAGTGGGCCCAAAAGAAAACCCAACCAATGGATGGTTTATACGATACACCTGACGTGGGGGGATGAAAACCTCATAATCCATCTTTCAACGCTTAATTTTTCATGCTGTTGGGTCCCATCCATTGCCTTCTTCACAAATCCCTCCATGTGCTTTTGACATTGGCCAAACAAGCTTCGGCTACTTCACTGTCTCCTCCTGCATTTGCATGTCTTGTTTATCATGCAATATTTTTACTTGCTGTACACACCTCTATTATAGAAAAAGAGGTTTCGGAAATTGAAGGAAGGTTTCTCTGACGAATTTTAGATATCCACGAAAGGCGTAATCATGACCTTTGAGAGAGAGGAAGAGGTTTCCTAACTAAGATGGGACATGGGTTTATTTTTTTTTATGTTTTGGATTCCCATGCAATTTGTCCTAGACAAAAAAACCAAATCCTTAATTGCCAACCGAACCTTAAGGCGAGACCATGTGACATGGGGAGTGTCAGTGTACTTGGTCTATACAAAATATATATAATAATAATATTATAAAATCACGATATTACTAATACTTTGTTTGAGTCATGTTGTAATCGGTACTCGTTGCTAGGAAATGACTGGTTGACTGGTTGTGTGCACATGGGTTGCTCAGATTCTAATTAATTTCTTGTTTTGATACTCGAGCATTTCTGATTCTCACTATAGTTTCATTCATACACAAAATAATACCGGTGGCCCAGTCCATGTTGGTGAATTCAATTGATATGATTGTAGTTTGGGTTTGATATCTACTATGGGGCTTACTCTGGTCAAAATGGTTGTCGACTTTTATCAAGAACAGGCTCGGCATGCCAGGACCCAAAAACGATATGCGGATACTTGGTAGACAGTTGATAACTTAAATGGGCTAATTGTGCAGAGACCCAAGTCTCTTTGTACAGGTTTCCGTTTCTCTTATCATATCCCCGATACAGAACTTTAGAGCACACTTGAAAATTAGTATCACTACAATTCCTAAACGGATGATAATATTGCTGTCCAAATTGATGTGGCAGTAAACAGTACGACATTACTGATTGCATTATTCAAAGTTTATTATCATATCGAAATTAGATGATAATATTAGAATAAGAGTTGAGAAAGTAGTGTCTAATTGTAAGAACATTATATAGAAATACATAAAATCTATCCAAAATGAACGAGGAGGGCAGATTAGCGTGGTTATTGAACGCTCGCTTGTTGTCATACCCATCCTTCTACATCATGATTTCATTAACACAGCGTTAATATTTCATTAAAATGAGCTTAGATCATGAATGTTAATCGTTGAACAAAGACCATTGGCGTTGACTGTTTTTGCAGCCACAGTCAAACAAAACATAAACCAATAAAAATCCGCGACACCTACTGGTCATTTCCAACCAAAATTCCCATCCCTTGCAACCTAAAAAATATCAACTTCACAAAAATCTTTCTTTGAAACCACATCAATCGATCAACCGGTAAGTTTTTTTAGTAACTGTTTTCTGCTACCTTTTCGTGATTTTATTATAATTATTGTAACGTTTAAATTGCAGAAAAACACTCTAGTTTACACCAAACAAAGACAATTAAATTAAACCTATTGATTGAGTGATTTTATGTAGATGGGATCTGGAGATGAGGATGTGGAAATTGATAGCTTAGAGAGGGGTCTATTATCCGATGATGAGGAGCCTGTTTTGTATACTGCGTCGTTTCAAGAGAAGGAAGACAACTTCGTTAAGTATCAGACGGCTCAGTGGGTGATGTATTCATTGCTTTTGATTCTGGCATGGGGCATTGGTATCTTCATGCTTTTGTATTTGCCTGTACGCAGATACATCTTGCGCAAAGATATTCGCTCTAGAAAGCTCTATCTCACTCCAAATGCCATTGTCTATAAAGTAATTACAACAATTACCATTCTATTTCGAATCTGTTGGATTTGCTACTGTAGGTTGCTGTATTTTTAGTTGTATAATTATGTTTGCTTCTTCCTCTCTGTGTTAGATTACATTGGTGAATGTTTTGTTTGTTTGTTCTAGGTTACAAGGCCGGTGCCTTTTCCATGTTTCGGTGTGTTAAAGAAAGAGAAGCATGTTCTGTTGCCTTCGGTCAGGGATATTGTGATTGAACAAGGTAACAGCCTTGTGTTATTCTTCGGCTTGATAATATTTGGAAAATAACTTTGCTATGTTTTTTATATTTGGTAATATTTAAAAAGTTGTTGCTTGAATGACTTTGAGTTTGGCAAAACTTTTCTAGTATGCGGATGAGTATTCTAATAACACCTTGCATTTGTATGTGTGGTGTCTTGAGTAATTTGTCCGAAGCCTTGTGGACCTTGAAAATGAGTTGTATTTTCACTAAAGCTGAGAAAAACAAGTTTTTGAAAGAGTTAGCTATGTATAGTTGTTGTATGATTCTATCCTACCTCTCCCGCTCTTTGTTCGAATCTTTTAAATGGACTAAGGATACTAGTTTCCTGCTTTGATGTTAAGATACTTTTGTGTTATAATTGATGCTATTGCCTCAGTCCAGTAAATGATAAAATTACGTTTCTTGCTGTTAGGGTATTTGCAGTCTCTTTTTGGTGTATACTCTCTTAGAATAGAGAATGTTGGTGTGAGAAGGCCACCGAGTGATGATGTTCAAATCCAAGGCATAGCAAATCCAAGTGCTTTTAGGAAGGTACTCTCTTGTTTACTTAATGTTGGTGATTTCACAAAATATCAGTGTATTTATCCTTCCGTGCCCGTTTTAGGCTGTTTTGATACGGCTTTCTAACTTGAGGACCGAAGCATTTACTAGACAAGCTTCTGCAATTGAAGACATTCCGAATTTAAAGTTAGGTCATCCATCAGTATCTTGGGTATGTCAATATCAACTCCTCACTGCACCTCCGTCTGGTCTTTATTTGTTTCGTTCATTTATTCTGTCCATCTAGATGACTGAAGAGCTAAGTTGAGTTTGTATGTTGAAGATTAGCTTCATTTTACAATTTTGTGCACAAGTAGTATTGCATTCTTTAGTTGCAAAACTAGGCAACCATTTGGGTCATCATATACTAGTCAGCCCCTTCATATGTTGTTCAACAAGACATTCTCTTTCTTAAAGTTCCATTTTTCTCTGTTTGTTTGCTAGTTTTATAATTCTTCTATTTTTCTTTCGCTATTGCAGATGTCCCCATCAAAATCTCTGAGGCATGATTCAAGTCCTTATTCAGGAGATTTGGTACTACTACAAAAACTTGAGGAGGTTGGAAGTTCTGTGAAGGTAAATCCAGGACAAAGGTTTTATTTTCAACGTTTTGGCTATATTTCAGTTAAATTTTTATAATCATTGACATGTTTGGTTTTTTTACAGAGAGTTCAAACCTTAATTGAAGAACAACAGTGTCAAACATCAGAGCATGTTGACTAAGGTGAGAAAACCCTTAATGCGTACTTGCTGATTGTCTGGGCTTATACTGTCTCGTTCATTTTACATTCTTTTGTTGCCAAGTGGTTATTCCCTTGGACATGTGGCTAGCACTGACATTTACTAGTTTTATAGTATAACTTGCAAAATTGTCTATTCTGTGCAAGGTCATAGCTTCTGTTTCTCTGCTTTTCTTTATCTTCATCACTTGGATTGTTGATTGGGATTGCTTCATCAGATTTTTTATTTTGCAATTTACATCAAACTGGAAGTGGAAACAGTTTTCAATTCTTAACCAGCTTCTCTATTTAATATGAGCTGCACAGTTTCTGGGAAAAAAATATTTACATGAGCTTTAGTCTGTCATTTTGTTGTGTCTATTCTCTCATTATCGCTCTTAGATGGCTGACGTAACTAATGTATAGTAACTAGCAGGCCAATCTGTCAACATTTCTTGTTCCTTCTGTATTCAACTTAATGGGTAGGATGTGAAATTGGTGCTTGAGACATGAATTCAAGAATGATGTACTGTCCCATTGGACTATATCTTATGGCCTGTAATGTTCTTTGAAACAAAGTTAAGATGATACATTTGCACATGCAAGCACACTTACAGGTGTCCACGAAGAATATAATCTGTTAGTATACTTGTCATGTGGACTGCAGCCCGTGTCCTGTTATGTTCATGGTGATTGCTGATGAGTTGCGTCTAAGTTGTAATTTAATTAATTTACTGATGAAGGGGAAAAGGTACATGATATTTTTCCCAAGAAAATGTATAAGCTCAAGCTTGTTCGTGAATCCATTCAAGAAAGAATGACAAGCTAATTTAGCTATAAAGAATCAGTTCTTTTTAATATATGTGCTAAGCTTCTTTGCCCTTGTATGTTGAGATTTACCCCAAAAAACAGCTATAAAAAATCAGGTTTTTTCCTGACTTTTTTGTTTTAGTGAGTGGAGCCTGAAGTACCCTATAGGGAGAGGAGAGTTTTCTCGTGTCTTTTTTGTATGTTTAATCACCACTCTGGCAGGGAGGAGATTATATCTGTCACCGTCTTATTAGTTTTATCATGAATGCTCTGCACTTATTAATTTCATGTCCATGAAAAGGCCAGTTTATGAATCAGAAGCGCAGAGATTTTAAAAAAATTATAAAATTTAGAGTCGGTTTTGATCTGAAGCTCAAATGCATGCAGGATGCAAAGTGAGGCCAAGTATCATTCAACATGGTTGAAATCAGTACAAGTAATAGTTTACTCCTCGACAAACATTTCGGGGATTGAATGTGAGAGAGGTCTGTTTCCATCCATTTGTTTCAAGGCTATTATTAGTCCTGCCCGCTGTTAGATTATTGGTCAAATTCATTGTAATTAATTTGTATTTTCTCATTCACAAATAGAGGTGAGCAAAAAGATGTCATACATTATACACCTGGTATTGTTTAGCTGTTATCATTATTATCACTGGTAGTATTGGCTTCTCTTTCTGTTTACAGTGTCCAGTTTAATGTATTGTTTTTTTTTTTTTATAACATTCGAGCTTCCAATGTATAATTGTTAAAGCACTTTGGTATTGTGTATACTGTATACTGTATAGTACTTGCTTTGCACATGCCATCTTTTTCTTTCATTTTTCTCTGGATAATTTGATTTTTTCTAATATATACGACCCGTGACACACCGCCAGTCACCCATCAATTTGTTATTAACATGGTATTGGTACATTCGACATTAAACAGGGATGAAATGTATGTAAAGCACTTTCGTATTATGTATCACTGCCTTGCTTTGCACATGCCATTTTTTCTTTCATTTTTCTTTGGATAATTTGATTTTTCTAATCAGAAAACGACCCTTAACACACCACCAGTCACCCATCAGTTTCCATATTAAACAGGGTTTTGGTACATTCACCGATCGGTTTCCTGTATTAAACATGGTAATGGTACATTCGGACATTATCCAGGGACGATATGTGTGTGCATGTCTGTCGTCATGAAGTTTGGAGATGGTTGGGAACTTAGAACGAGTTTATGTCAAAGAACAGTTGCATGTCATTCTCTATAATCTTAACCGTTGAAAGTGTTGTTTGTGTGGGAGAGGAGATTTTGGAATATGGTTGAGATGCATGCCAGTGGCTTACCAATCTTGACTTCCTACACCGGTGCAAGTCTTTAGGTCAGTTATATATTCATAATTTTACCAACAAACGCTACCTAATACATATTTATTGATACACAAAAGCCATATCAGCAATTTATATGTGACACAAAAGAGAGGACCTAAATTCATTTTAAGATTTCTATAATTTTAGATGATTTGCATATTTATTTGTTTGAAATTGTACAGGGAGCATGCGTATGGTTGTGGGCTTGGTCGTATGGGCCAGGATATATTAATTGTATGTGCATGTTTGAAATGTGAAATGGGAGGACGATTTGGACAAATCATTATTCATGTGAAACAATCCACTATGATTTCATGAACCACGTTTTATTTTTCATGTTTATAATAAAACAAGTTATTGTACTTCGTTTAAATGTAAAGTTCCTGGTACTTCAATGTCGTTATCGAATATCCATGAGTTTATGCTCCTTGTAAATCTTGAAAATGCGCATCTTCAACCCAATTTGGCTTCTTAGATCTCCACTAATTGTGTTTGTACCACGACTGACTAAATCATTCTCCATTTTCAACAAATTTACAAATTTGGTGAAACGATAATTGATATCCGACAAGTGTTCACTCTTAATGGGCAATTTTTATAAACAAGTGTCATCACATGGTAATTGACTAATTGTCATGCAAATCATGAAATCTTTACATTTACATCAATGAAGTCATGTAACGAGCTATATTTTCCTCAATCCTTCAATTGTAATGGATTAAAAAAAAAAAAAAAAAATTGATGAAAGGAACTGTGACGAAAGGGACAATTAATATTGAAGTTAATTTAAGAAAACAATGACTCCCACCCTACAGGAAAATTATTGATATTAAAATTGGTTTAAAAATTCATTTTCTTCCTCCCTTTACAAGCAATACACTCTTCCTCTTACTAGTCGTCCTGTTACGACAACAAAGAGTCACACACGACATGGACAAATTTACTATTATATAATCAAAATGTTGCTTGAAATTAAAAAAAAAAAAAAAAAAAAAAGTTGTCTTAAAACAAAATCTCCAAAGTAGGAATAAGAATGAGGTGAGGATTTGGTTGGCCAACTTGGCCCAGAACTATGATTACTACAAATATAACAGATGATGTCTCCAAAAGTTCTCCAGCCAACCGTCAACCATTTATTTGACTAACCTCGTACCATGTACTAAGTACTAACATTAGTTTGCAAAATTTAATGTTGTTTTTATTTTTTTTTTTAAATCTTTGGTGATTTCTGATAAAATTAGATGGAGTAGATGATCTTCTTGCTCGTCAAATTTGATCTTACAGACACAAATGCGTTAAAGTGAAAATATAATGAACAATAATTAATACAATTTGTACCATAACTCAAAGGTTTTTTTTTTTTTTTTTAATTGAGATAGACTATTTATGTTTTATTAAATGGAAACCATAAAAACACATTACAGGTGAAAAAATCCATGATTTTGAATGTACTAATTTTTCAATGAGACTTTTAAGTGTCCGTGGACAGCGGATTTACACTTTACAATAAGCCGATACATTAATGTAAAGCAAGATATCGATTGTTAATTTGACTTATGAACACTAATTGATTGTTTTAATTAGTGCGCCACCTAATGGGTCATCTTTCAACGACTTGCTTTTAATAGATTCTTAAAAACGTATTGATATCTACTTGTCAGAAATGTATATGTACGCCCCAAACTGTAGTAATGTCTATTAATACGTTGTCTTGTAATTTTCTTTCACAATAACAAATAAATGAACTCCTTTTCATGGGGTTTCAACCAACTATTGGGATATGATGTAACTAGAAGCTTTATTTTGGGTAGATTAACAAGTTTATTGTATGATATTATTATTTTTTAGAAACTTTTAGTTATTCAGATATTTTGTTTAGGATTTTTTAGTTTTATTCATGGGCTTAAGGGTTTAAATTTATGCTTTACTTTTTAAAATTTTAATTATGCACTAGATTTTTTTAAAAATAAATTAAACTATTTTTTTTTACGGTATATAGCAAATGGACTGGGTTATATTAATTTAAGATTTTAAATTGAACTTATTATCTGAATATTCATCTATTCAATTTGATGGTTATTGTTTAATATAAATTAAAAGAAAAAAATCATTGTTCTGTTAAAATTAAATTGGTAGATTAATGTTGAAATAATCAAAGTTTAACTTAAAACTTTAAGCTAGTCTAAGTTTGACCATAACAAATATAGGTATTTTGAATTTTTGATACAATTCTATTACCTGAATTTAGAAGAAATTAGGAGTAGTTAGTGCTTATTTATTATATGGATCACGTTAACACGTAATCTTGAGCACAAATGTCAAATGGGTGAAAAGTGATTAAAATTTTGTTTAAGTTCGAAGATGAATAACTTTTTTTCTTTTCAACTAAAATTGAAGTTTTAATGTTATTTTGAGCCCCTTCTTAATTTGTCTATATACGTGTGTGAAACTCAAATTTTAATTAAGCAAATTATATTTATTCTTTCAAATGTTAATACAATGACATAAATGACCTAAAACTTCTTCCGATGCTGATATTGGATTGGTGATTTATGACATAAAGGATTCTCCGTCTGTTCATGCATATTTAATTTTCTCTTTTGTTCTTAGGAAAGCTATCGTCTCATGGTTTAGCTAAATTAGCACTTACTAGTGATGATAATAATAATAATTATTATTATTATTTGAATTAGGAATAATAAAGTTTTTTTTTAGAAGAACTTCTTTCTAATATGTTTCACCGTGCTAGCGAGGACTCCAGTAATTCTCTTTTGGAGTAATATATTATTTGTGTTATTCAAGTGATAGTAATAATAGTAATAAATGAGCGTGTGTAAGAGACTCAAACATTAATTAAGCAAAATTATATACATTTTTTCAATATGTTAATAAATAAGTTTTTCTAAAAAATAAAAGTTTTCTATTTTGAAAAATTAAACATAATTAGTCTCATAAATAAAAGGAAAAAACTGTTTGTATATGTTGAAATCAATCATTATTAATTCTTGATATTATTAATTTTCTTTTGAAGGTTTAATCCAAATGGTTAAAGATCTGTTAGTATATGTTGAAATCAATCATTACTTGCACGACCTAAGTATTTAGTCTCATAAATAAAAGGAGAAAACTATTCATATACGAGTGTAAAATGTGTATGTTAAATTTGAATCTCGATTGAATGATGTACAACTACCTAAACTATAAAATGATGTATAAATTTATGACCAAAGGCTATAGTTTACTGCTTCCCAAATATCATAGATTTCAGTGAGAGTTCCAATTTCGAACTGGAATTTATAAATGGTTTCGAGAGATTTTTAGATAATCAATAATAATAATAATAAAAGGATGTACAATTTTTAATATGTTTTTTAATAATCACAAGAACACTATGAATAAAAGCTTGACATGACTTGTTAGGGCTAAATACTATGTGCCACTTAAAAATTTACGTTCACCTTTAAGGATGCGTTTATTGATACAAAATGAAATGAAAGGGAATCAAATTCCTCTAAAAAGGGAGTAAAGAGGAATTCCATTCTAGTGTTTACTAAACTTATAAATATTAGAAACGAAATCAAATTAATTCTCTTTCAAGTGTTTACTTGAGTAAAGAATAATAATGATATAATGTTCATTACTAAAATACTCTTATGTACATACCACATTAGAATATTTTTTTAATGTGAAAAATATATTTTATAATTGCTCATAACACAATAACCATATTAAATAACACGTATTTTTGAAACACAAAACATAATAATTGAATTTATTATTATTTGTACGTGGATAGTCAACGAGGCGTGCCCCTCTCTCACTCAAAACATATGCAAAACAAAAATAACTCATCATTGTTTATTTAATCCACATTTTTGAAAGCAATCCACCTGTTTTTTGTGTCACTTACTATGTTTTGTAAGTTCTTTGACTTTGTAAAGAGTTCTATCAACACCCATGAACTCTGCGATGAGATGCACTTCTAATGAATGAATGTTTTTTTTCTTTTTTTTCCCTTGCAATTCCAATAAAAATCTTATTAACTATCACCCTACTATAATTTAAATTATACAAACGAAAACAACGTAGGTGCCCATGAAAGTAGTAGTTTTATTTGTTTAAATTTCCACAATATATCTATAAAAACTTTTTTTATTTCCACGAACAGAACCTTCCCAATTCCCTCTTCAACCATTCCATCAACTTGCTCTCTGTTGCATTCAAACTTCACACTAACCTAACTTTTTTGTATTCTTGAAAGATTCACACTAACGTAACTTGGCAACATAACTTCGCAAAGAAAGCCGTCACTTTTCGGAACATAGAATTCAAAGAAACATTCTTCAAAATATAAAAAGAGAATTCAATGAAATATGGTAAAATCAACAACTATTGTAAATTTTAAAATAAAGAATCTACAATATAATCGTTAGATGCATCGTACTTGTATCAAGATATAAAGAATTGGAGAACGGCAGAGAAGTGAGTACAAGCAAGAAGGGTGGAGAAGTGAGTACAAACAATTACAGCAAGAATGTAGGCTTGTTAGATTTTTTTTATTAATTTTAATTGGAATTTTTTAGTAAAAATATATGAATTCCCCTTTTCATCATAGAAGTGAATTTGATTCCTAAACTGAGAGTGAGGAATTCAATTTCATTTCCAACATCAACTTGATTCATGATTTGTGTGTGGGATCTGTAGAGGGTTGATCTACAATTGTTGACATATGGTAAGGCTCAACGATTAGCTTTAAGGAACTCGACAACCTGGACAAGTCGAATAAATAAAACATATAAGATCTTGACATCGGGATGGTGCTGGTGAAAGACACTTCGATGCTCAAGTTGGAACAGATAGTATGAAATACTAGCAATATAAGAGAACGTACGACTTACAGTGGTAGCAATGTCATACGATGGTCAAATATCTATTTAGTTTTATTCAATAGTTGGATTGAGACCAAATGTTGAGTATCATAGAAATCGACCGGTCAATATCAACTTGTTGGCTAAAAGATGTAGGGCAATCACTTGTTAGTGTGAGGACCATTACCCTTTGTGTAGAAGAGTATAGGCAGTGATGCTAATTAAAGCTTGGAAGTGGAAGTCCTTGAGAATCCAAGGAGCCTAGACATACTTTGACAAAGTGATAGTGCTTGGAGAAGATGTTCCTTCCTTTGAACTTTTAATTGCTCCTCTTTTATAAATGAGATGAACCTTTGAGAAAATTAAGACAGAGGGAATCAAAGGATTCGTTTTCCCCTTGATCCTCACTCCTACGTGTAATCTTAGAAGCTCTTTGTTTCATGTTGATCACCCTAATAAATGAGTATGTTACCCCATTTTAAATGTCCGTCTTTTAATGTAGACAATCCTCATTTATGGGAGTCATGAGCTACCGGGCATTACATCCTTTCCTATAGCTAGCCAAACACCTCCTTAATAGGACAATTAGCGAATGTTACAATAGGTCTTGAGACTTGTGTTGGACTAACTTATAGGCTAGGTCAACTTTCGAGGGCTCATCAATTGAGTTGTTACATTGGGCCTATATAATTTTTACTACTACATAATCCATAAAATTGAATTTTCAAAAAATTTGGTAAACACTCAAATTTATAAATCAGAAATATAGGTCTTTTTTCCAGTAGGATTCATTATCAATAAATGCATAAGTTAAAATATATTCAATCTTACAAGTTAAAATCATCGAAGAAAATTATTGTCAAAAAATTCAAGATTGAGAAAACTTTTTACTTATATTAATTAAATGCTTGGTTACCTTATTGGTCAGGTAACGTTATTCATTAATAACAATTTTTTAGTATCAATTCATATTTTTCTTCGTACATTTATGATACATTAATTATCTGGTACCCTGCTACTTTATTTAATTTATTTAAGGACCTCAAGTGTTAGGTTTTGCAACTCGAGAAAATCTTTTATGGGATATTTAGTAGATGTATCATGTTGATATTAGTGTGACATTCCAATATTAACTTGACATGTAACATTTTTCTTTCATAAAAAATTAATATTAACGTGACCTTCTAATAATAATATGACACATGATATAACTTTTTCCTATAACTCGCTATGCTAGTATTGCTTCGCTTTGTCATTAGCAACAAACAAAATAGGTCATGAAAATTTAAAAAATGAAAATAATAATAATAAAACGAAAATGTAGTAAGGTGATTGAGCACTTTTTGATGAAAGGGACACCCCACAAATAAGTAATATGTAATGAGAAGTGTTAAACTTTTCAAATATTTTATCCAAATTTATGCCCAAATGATGTGATATATAAGTTGTCAAAATTTTATAAATCATGAAATGATGTGATATTTATTAAAATTTTGACAACTCACATATCACATCATCTGGGTAAAGTTAGTCAAAATATTTGGCAAGTTTAATATTACTCATATGTAGGCAAAATTAATTAAATTATGAGTATTTGAATTTACTATATCAATAAAATATATATATAATAATTCTATCATCAGTACCTCCTAACTTTAAAAAAATATAGACCAATCAAATTCATCTATTACATTTAAATTAAATAAGAAATATAATTTGTTTTAGAAAAGATAATGCAATTGATGAATTTAATTGATTCGTCATTTCGTTTTAACTTTTTAAAAATTAAGAGACACTGATAACAGAAACACTCATATATATATATATATATATATATATATATATATATATATAAGGAAATTCCAAAAATGTTTTCTTATTTTCATGAATTATTACTTTCTTCACTGTCTGTCAAAATATGTCTGGTATTTCAAAAACATCCCTTGCCATAGCCATTGTTAGTCTATTTGAACTAAATGAGGAGTAAATTAATATTCAAATTTAAAAATAGTAATTCAAAATAATTACTTATACATGGTTAATAATATATATATATGATTCTAACAAAAAATAAAAAATAAAAAATATTTAATATTAAAAATTTATAGAAAAATATTGGATATCGCGATTAAAATTTAAAGGTGGTTATGAGTTGTGACCCCTCCATGATTCAAATTGTTGTCTCCTCCAACTTTGATGCATCTATCAGACTAATAGACAATTAAATCTAAGATTTCAAAGAAGTAGCCTCCCCTATATTCTATTAGACTTTATATTACAATATAATGATAGATTCGAAATGTGGATGAGTTATGTTATGAGTGCTTTTACGATCAAGTCAAATGGGTTGTTAAAAGCCCAAATGATAGGTCAAATGGCTAGAAACCCAGAAAGCCCAATACTCTGCTCGCCTATCTGCTCGGTCTTTTACATATGCTCGTTTATCAACTTGTCCGTGAACCTGTTGATGAGATCGATTGTCCGCTGATTCATCAGATCGTCATCTAGTTCGTTTATCATTTCGGTCAGAAGCCATGAATGAGATCGGCTCGATAGAAAGCCTTATTCGCTTATTAGCTTGACAAGATATCATTCTCGCTAAAGAGCTCGCTTCTGCCACGCCTTTCAGATTACAAGTCAACTACAATCAGAACTGTCAGACCGAATACAGTTTAAGGCGTATCGTACATGCCAACTCCATCAGAGATTACAGTGTGAATTAAGGAAGTCTCACATAACCATCATGGATTTAACGTCTAAACCATGTTTTGACAGAGTTGACCTGACAAATATCAGTTTCATTAAATGTAATTCATCATTTCATTTTGACTTATTGTACTTTGTTTTATTAAGAATTACTTTAGCACCTCCAATTTCTTTATAAATAGAGAAGGAAACTCATTGTAAAAAGAAGACAATCTTTGAGTATTGTTATTCTGCCAAAATAGGGAGAGAAACAGTGGACATAGGCACTATTGCCCGAACCACTTAAAAAGTTTAGTGTTATTTGTTCTTCCTTTGCTTTCCTCTTCACCTCTTTTCTCATTTTTTATACTCTTTTGATTAGATTTGCAACATTGGGCTTGTGAACTTAAGTTGATCAGTATTAAACATCGACAGATCACATCCTTCATGATATGAACTTTGTTATGAAAAATTCTCCTTTGTCACAACCTGAATTTTGTATAAAGGTACAATCATATCCACGAATTGATCTATAGGCTATCTTTGGGTATATATTTCATAATTTTGTTTTCAATCATGCTTTACTTTGATTATCAGATATAATAATTTTTCAAATGAGTTCGTTAACTTTTTTTTTTTTGTGAAGCAATGAATTTGTTATTTTAATTTCTTATTCTTGCTATATTTTCTCTGTAGTTTTTTTTACAAAAAAAAAAAAAAAAAAAAAATTCATGTATTTAATATATATATTTTAAGAATTTAGAATTTATTGGATAATGTTATTTTGAATTTTATTTAGTTATATTATTACATATAAAAAATTTCAAATTATTTTTTATTTTGCTAATTTATGTTTACAAGACTTTTGTTTTTATAAGGTTTTACAAATTCTTTTAATAAAACATATTTTGAGAAAATATTTTTATCTTCGTTCCTACATTATGGTGAATTATCAATTTTTTACCCACAAATACATTTATTGTCTCTATCACCCATGAAGTGTTAATAACTCAACAAATTAGTTCATCTAACCTAAATTTTAATGGGTAAACATGACAGAAATTGGTGAAGAAGTATTTTACCCTTGAAAGACCATTAAATACATAGACATCAAATTAATTAAATTAAAATTAGAAAACAAAACAGAAAAAAGTAAAAATAAAATAAAATGATTAGGTTAAATCAAATCAGTAGTCGATTTGGAATTAGATTGGTAGTCAAATCGTTCAACCATTTGGGATCAAATCATAAAAAGCAATTTAGAGGCAACCAAATTGTTCCTTGATATAGTTTCATCACCAAATCAGTTATCCTCACCAGATCAACCATCTTTATCGTGCAATAGTGATGGGTCCTCAGCGATGGAGGTATAATGCATATCATTGGATCTATATTGGCCATCCCTATGAATGTCTAATGGAGATCCAATCTTGATCCCAATATTTGTTTTTGTTTTTTCTGGTTTTCTTTTTGAAATGTTTTTTATGTTTTAATTTTCATGTAACATCCATTGTCCATCTCATAAATATACAATAAAAATCAAAGATTTTTATTTTTTGATATTTATAATTTTTTTGTTTAAGTTGTTTACTAATTTGATGGATGGTGGAGACCTAATTTTTATTTTTATTTTTATTTTTTTACCAGTTTGTCTGTTTTATAACTTAATTTATTTGCATTTTAATTTTTATTTTTTATATGTACATCTGTCATGCTAATAGTTAATGACATAAAATGAGCAGATGACCCTGATTCCTTTAAAGTTGGACCAACCTTTGACCGATAAAAAACTAATTTGATAAATTTTCAAAACAATAGAGATCGTAAGGACTAAAAATTGATTGGCTAGTTAAAAAGTCAATAACTCTCCATAATATAGGGACACAGATGAAATCTATCCTTTTTATTAATAACGGGTAAAATTGTGTTTTGATTATATATATATAACTTTTATTTAGACAATGGATTAAATGTACTATTACTTGCAATCTATGTGTAAAGTGATATTATAAGCAATTTTGTTAATTTAATTGTTAAAGACTTGCATATGTATGTACAGTTGAGGTGATTAATATAATCTTCCTTTACATTTGTGATAAAACTGAATTCTGTATTTATTTATAAAACCACAAAATGGAGGGAGAATCGGGAACCCTACCATATGTAGTAGGAGTTACTCTCCTGATCATTCTTGTAACAATATTATAAATATTAAAGGGACTGATTTGGCCAATTTTCGAACTGTATGAATTAAAAGGTCACTTGCTTAACTATATGGTCACTTTCACAAACAACACGAGAAAAAACTCCCAACGTTCTTGGAATTTCTCCTAAATATAATATACAACAATATTCTGATGAATTGTTTTTCAAAATTTATATATTTATTTATTTTTAAATAAAGATTGGGTGGTTGAACATCATATTTGAAATAAATAAATAAATAGAAAACCAAAGACTCGGTTGTATTAATTAGCGTGGAAATGAGAAAGTCAATTACAGATTTAATTTTTGGTCCAGACAAAAATTTTGAAAGATACATACAAGTGTTCAGGCATCAAAGCAATGTGAAGGACAGGAACAGCCAGCAGATCCAGTGGTCAGTAGTTGATAATCATTAATCTAGCCACGTGAAGTCACTTCCACATCGTTTCGATTGCAATAGCATATTCATAACCATGTAAGCCCCCACTTTAATTGACCTATATTGAATGTCACTTATGTTAATATCTACATTAAGACTTTTTTGCTTTTCCAAAAAAAAAAATACATTAAGACTATTTATTTTCTCTTTTAATTACTAGCAAGTTTTGAACTCAAGAATGTCTACTGTCCCCTTATATCTATTATAGGATTTCAAGTCTCACTATATTTATTTATTGTTATGTTTGAGATGCTTTATTATATTATTATAGAGTGAGTTTTCAAGTTTCAACTATTAATCTACTTGGAAAGCATGCATATTTAGGAGTAGATTTTCAGGTTCGAGTCTTACTATATATATATATATGTATAAATACCTTTTATATGTTGGAGGCTTGGAGCATATGAATTTTCTAGCATGTGTGGGAATGTAATTTTCCTATTCTTGTCTTGTCATGCTTATTTATTAATATGTAATTTTATATATAAAAATAAATCAATAAACATTGTAGGTTTTTTTTTTTTTTTGAAAAAAAAATACATTTCAAAATTTATGTTGAAATATGTTAATAAATTGGTTCTTGAAAATTTAAGTATAAAGCGCAGCAGAGATACTCGAATTCATAATTTTTACGATAAGTGTAATGAGCATATCTCTAAACAAATCTCATCTTGTTTTATAACTATGGTTATAAATATATTCTATCCTATATAATCATATTGAAAACCAATCAATATTTTCAACTTGTTACGTTGATTTTTGGACTGTTATCTAAAACTTACTACCAAACATGTCTTAAAAACGCACAACTAATTTCTGTTGTGTACATTGTGGTATGGTTATTTGATAATTATACATATTGAAATATGTTTTATAGAAAAGGTTATTCAATAATTAAATGACATTTAATTTATAAATATTTAATTGCATAAACAAAAATTTTTTTTTTCAAAAAATAGACCCCATCCTTTAGACATGGCCACACCTGTCTATTAAATTATATATATATATAAATTATTTAAATAATTTTATAACATTTAAATTTTTTCCATACATGATTTAACGCAATCTTGTCAAACAAATGCCGTATCGTATAGGCTCCAATGTCTTTAAATATATACGATATTGTTAACTACATGCCGTAAATGATAAGTCTAATATCTTTACATCGACCAACACATTACACACCCTACCAAACATCTCTAAGGTACATTAATTAATCATATTAAATCAATCAATTTGATTGAACAAAAATCAAAATCTTTCACCTATTTATATATAATTCAAGGTGAGATGCGTAGCATTAATAATAATAATAATTCAATAAGAACAAAATTTTATTTTAGGACCATAAATTACAATGACTCATTTTCAGTGGATTCCGCTGCATTGATGAGACTTATTGAAAATATGTAATTGTAATCAATAGTTTTAAAATAAACATTTGAAAATATCCTCACCATAGAATGTACACACATAGAGTACACTCTTTTATAATATACTCTCCATTTAATGTATGACGTATGTATACATTTATATGTTTATACATAAAAATTTATGTCTAAAATGTAAAATTTGTGATAAATTTTATATTAAAAATGTCTATAGAAGTATAAATTAGTACAAGTATCATGCATTGAATAGAATATGTATTGAAAGAATATATTTAACAATCATATATATATATACACATATATAGTGGCTAGAATGTATTGACGATAGAAGTTCTATATATTTGAGTTTCTATGATCAGTGCTTCATAATCTTTAAATTATTAAGATTATCAATTAAATTTTCTTTTCTAAAAAAAAAAAAATCTATCTACTATTCAATTCAATTCAGATACAATAGATGAATTTGATTGGTGGTCCTAATAATTTAAAAGTTAGAAAATACTAAACATATAAAAATATCTCCAATACTTTTATGAATTATAACAAAATTACATGTTACATAAGATGAATAAACATTGAATTAAAATAAATCTCTCAAACGCAATTATCACCTATCTATGTTAAGCTGAGATAACAAAAAAAAAATATTATCAACATGATTATCTATTTTAAGAGTATGTGTTAGACAAATATGTTAGCAAATCAATAATTATTTAATTATAGTTTTCAAATCAAATTAAAAGTAAAAACAAAAAAAAAAATGAAAACATTAAATGGAAAATATGAACATTAAATGTAAATACATAAAAACATTAAATGAAAACACATGGAAGTACTGAAAAACAATTTTTCAATTTGATTATCGATAAAATGATGCCTATGTCATGCAAGAAATAAATCATTTAAATTGATGACATATATGTTTAATTATTAAAAAAAAATCAATATATATATATTTTGAAAGTTCAATGTTTTATAGTAAGTAAATAATTTTTGCCTATACATGGGAGGTTTATAACGTTTAATCACGAGAGATCCCCTCAAAACTCTAATTGGAAACATCAAATTAAATTATAATTACTCTAAAAGCAAAAAAAAAAAAAAAAGAAAACGTCGCATATGACTATGAGCACGTGAAGAGCGGTGAGGCCAAGGGTAAGATCGTCTTGCCAATTTGTGGAGTGGAGTGCCCCTTCCAATATTTTACACGCACACCTCGCATCAAATATTCAATTTTTATAATTTACAAGTTTAAGATATGTAACAAATTTAATCTCATCCCCACCATAAAATATATAAATATACTTATATACTAAATTTTTCTGGTCAGAAGTTAAAAAAAAAAGTTCTGGTCAGAGATCCTTGTTTTTTAGTCGCATATTTTATTAAAAAAAAAAAAATCCACACATCAAAATTACAAATAAACACTTCACTGTCTTAGAAACTCCACGGAGAGAGAGGGAGAGAAAATCTGATTTACAGCCACAGGACATCTCAGACGTTGGCCAAGACTTGGCGTCTCCAAACGCGAACGCACACTCACACTCCCCCATCTCATCCCTGTACACATCAGAGACACACGCATATATATATATATATATATGATATATAGAGATTATCGAATGCAAATCACTGCTCGTTCCTTCAACAAAACACTCCCTCAATACCCAGATAGAGAGAGATAGATATACGTATATATAGCTGATATAAATATAATAGACTTTTTTATTTTTTCTTTTTTCTTGTTGGGTTGGGTTTGGTTTCATTTCACTTCAAAATCTCATCTGGGTTTTCTTGGATTTTATCCTTTTTTTTTTTTCTGGTTCTTTGAAGAGAAAAAGCAAAAAAAAAAAAAAATGGCGTCATCTTCTTCATTCACATCTCCGCTGTGCACGTGGCTGGTGGCGGCTTGCATGTCGTTCACGTGCGGCCGGGACCCACCACAGCAAGCATCCATGCTGGGTCCTTGCAACAAGAAGCGAGTAAGTCGAAGAAGGAAAATTGTGTCATCGAAATGTCATGTTGGTGGTGGTGATGGTGAATTGAATGGTAGCTTGGTGTCTTCGTTTTGTGGATCGAGCATTCAGGGTCTAATGAGCTCCTGCTTGGCTTTCGAGCCTTGTAATGAATATTACAGCTCCAAAGGCTCCATTTCCTCACTTGGGTTCTTCTCCGATAACACTCTCTCTTCCTTGTTTGGATCCAAAAATGTCTCTTTTCATCGAAACCAACGCAGACTCCATCGACCCGCCTCCCATTCTGGTCTTTTGCAACCTTCCTTTGCTGATTTTTGTTATTTTTATATGTCTATTTTCTGTTTTTGTTGTTTTTATTATTAGATGTTTCTAGTTTCAGTTTGGTTGCTTAGAGAAGTTAATGTTTTTATTCTAGTTTTTGGGGTGTGAATATATTGGTATGTTTAGTGTTGGTATAGTTGTTGATGGCGTAGTGATAGAGGGAAGATATACTTTGAATGTTTGAATCTATGATTTTGGGACCCCAGGTCATATGTGATGGGAGTTTGGTTTAGAATTTATTTGTTGTTGAGAGAGTGAATGTCATGTCTATGATGCTGTTTTTTTTTTTTTGGAGGGTTTGTTAGTGATTTAATTGAAGATTTTTAGGTGGTGTTAGGTTGGGAAATGTAGTTGAATTTAATTGTGATATGACATATGAGATCAAGAATATTTCTGTATACTCAGTATTTGTTTAGGATGAAATCGGTTAAAGGGAGGTGGTATTGGTGCATTAATCGTAAGTTTTAGCTCTGCATCGAGGTTAACAAGAATTTAGTTACTTCTCAGGATTCTTCATCGTTTATATAGTGATGTTTTTTTTCTTACTCTGGTGGTTGTGGTGGTTTAGTCTAGTGATCTTGATAGTTATAATCTGCACAATCCGGTTAATAATATTTCAGGCCTTCTGGACATGTTTTGGGTTTCTGGGTTTCACAGCACTAATGATTTTGCTGATATGCATGGTGTAATGAAAAATAAAAATTCTGTCTTATTAGTTGTTGTTTAGGTACTAGTTGACGTTTGGTTATTGGATGGATTTCTTATAAAACTTTGACATGGCTGTTGCCCCGCCCGATATCTTGAAATTAGCAAATTGCGGTGACGCAGAATGATCCTTTTGCTGTGGTGCAGAATGATCCTTGCCTGCAAATGATTGCATAATAACTAATAAGTGCACTCACCATTTGTGATTGATTTGTTCAAAATTTAGGGGAAACCATGGCTGTTGCTGTGCAACCTGCTAAGGAAGTCGCAACAAAGAAGAAACCTCATACAAAGCAGAGGCGAGTGGTTGTGACAGGGATGGGTGTGGTGAGCCCACTTGGTCATGATCCAGATGTCTTCTATGATAATTTGCTGGAGGGTGTCAGTGGTATCAGTGAGATAGAGGCTTTTGACTGTGCCAATTATCCCACGGTAATTTTTTTCAAGGTCTCTTTTTCTTTTTGTTACTGATTCCATAATTAGTTTGCAGTAACTGTTTTTTCCATTTCTCCTTTGGCAGAGAATTGCTGGGGAGATCAAATCTTTCTCAACTGATGGATGGGTTGCCCCAAAACTTTCCAAAAGAATGGATAAATTCATGCTCTACATGCTTACTGCTGGCAAGAAAGCCTTGGCAGATGGTGGCATTACAGAAGATGTCATGAATGAGTTAAATAAAACGAGATGCGGTGTTTTGATTGGCTCAGCGATGGGTGGAATGAAGGTAACAATTTATTCTTGTGGTTTCCATGTAGTATTCTATAAATTGGCATCGAGGTAAACCTGTTAGTGGTGCAGTCTGCTGGCTATTTGGTTTGTCTGTGCAGTGGATTGCACAATGTAAGGAGAAGCTCTGGCTTCATGTGCACTTCAAAAATCAAATATTTTTAATTTTGAAAACTGGCTAGATTTCTCTCTTAATAACATTTAGGATCCTCCTAGAAAATCTCTCAGAAAAAACAGAAATTCAGGCTACAGCAATTACATGAGAGACACATGACCTACAGATAGGACAAATAAATTTATATCTGCGACATAACATAGATCTATTACTTATTGCATTACTTCCTTTGAGCAAATTGTGAATGGCACAGGTTTTTAATGATGCAATTGAAGCTTTAAGGATCTCATATAAGAAGATGAATCCCTTCTGTGTACCTTTTGCAACTACAAATATGGGTTCTGCAATGCTTGCGATGGATCTGGTTAGTAGAATAATTATTTTTTTACATTGGAAATTTTAGATGGATGCTAATGTGTATTGGATTTTGAACTTGACAATTGAATGCTAACATATTCAGGGATGGATGGGCCCAAACTATTCAATATCCACTGCTTGCGCTACAAGCAATTTCTGTATATTGAATGCAGCAAACCATATCATCAGAGGAGAAGCTGTAAGTTTCTGGGCTTCATTACTGGTTTTGTTGTTCAGCTATGGAAGTCGGATTCCCTTATGGAATCTTAATATTTATTTTTGGTATTTCTTGTAGTTCTTCTGAAAGCAAATCCAAATATGTTTCTGTAATTTTACTGCAATGTGTCTGAAGTTAAGAATTTGCAGGATGTGATGCTTTGTGGTGGCTCAGATGCGGCTATTATACCCATTGGTATTTCTTATTTCTTTCTTATATTACATTGACCTCATCCTACATCAAATTGGGCTTGGCTAGAAATTGTCATATTTGCATTTTATGGTTCTTGTGCAGGCTTGGGAGGTTTTGTGGCATGCAGAGCACTCTCACAGAGGAACAATGATCCTACCAAAGCTTCACGACCTTGGGATATTGTAATGATCCAATAATCCTTGTACTTTTGTGGCTTACTTTATTAATTTTTTTGCATTGCCATCTACACAGTTTTATTTGATATGGGATTTAGCATACAAAGTGAAAACTAAGAATTAGGTGATGATGATGCATAATGAAAGGGAAAATAGATTTCAAAATTGTTAATATAATGTTACTATGTTGTAATCTCCATCAATGCATAAAATGAAGTTCTGAATCTGAACTTGACGTACTCTGTGTAGTTTTAGTAGAAGGTGGTTAACCAAATATGCAATCCAAATTTGTAGCTTTATTGTATCACATCATGTTTATTACTCATCAGAATTTTTGAATTTTGTTGTTCAACAGAATCGTGATGGATTTGTTATGGGGGAAGGAGCTGGGGTTCTGCTTTTAGAAGAATTAGAGCATGCAAAGGTAGCTTTGGCCTCTTAACTTTTGGTGATTTAATTTTTGCTACATTTTCTTGCCTGCTAAATGTAGTAACGCTGAATAATTTCGGACTTTACTCATGTGACTTTGCAGAATAGAGGTGCTAATATCTATGCAGAATTTCTTGGTGGAAGTTTTACCTGTGATGCTTATCACATGACTGAGCCACGCCCTGATGGTAATGTGCTAAGTTGAAACTTCACAATGTAGCTTCGGAAATTGTAATATACATCTAAGGATATTTGTAAACGGTTATCTAGAATTTTAAATATTAACGAATAGGGATCGTGAAGGTTCTCATAAGTTGTAACCACAGTCAATGCCTAGGTTCTAGCCACACTGCCTTTTTTGTTGTGGTAAATGAGAAGCCAGTACCTGGTGTCATTCAGGTTTAACTTTTTGTGGTTACTCTCATTGGGTTTTCTAAGATTGCCACCACCACTCCTCTATAGTTTCTTTTTCCTTTGGCTTGGGGGGAAAAATTTAGATTTCTTTGCTCTGCTGCTACACAAGTAATTAGCTAGGTTTTGTCACGATGATTTTTAGTTATAATAAAATATCTCTCTCTCTGCAAAGTTATCCATGTGCTATTTCATAAATGAAGTAATTATAGGGCTGTAAATACGAGGTTGGTCGGCTAGGTTTGATGTGTTGTTTGGCTTGGCTGCGGTTTAACTTGTGCACTCAATCTTGCCTTAAGAACCTCATCCAATATGTGAGATTGACTTGACTTGCTCTTCTTGATCAAACAAAGACAGGCAAATGTTATATTCATACAAGCTAATATCCAAAATAAAATAATATTATAGAAAACTTTGATAGGCATGTTAAATTCATGTTTTCTGTACAAGAAATTTCCTTGGTGTCTTAGTAGGGTTCACTTTGCGAAAGAGAGAGAAATCCCATCCCTCCTGATTAGTAATTGCAACAATAAATTTTTCTTTAGGATTGCTAAATTCAATTAATTTTATTTATGCAAACACATGAAATATTATTTGTTGAATCCTTAAAATCATATAAACATCTAGCTCATTTCACTCACACACACACACACACATCTAAGGACTATTTCTTAACTTTTTTTTGGGTACTTCGATTCTCACTTTTTATTTTTAACTACCACTATAATGAATAAGTGGTGGAAATCAAAGGTCTTGAGAAAAAAGGTAAGGACTGGTCCTTACCAAAATACTATCCTATATATTGAGTCTAACTTATTTGAGTAGCATCATGTTCAAAATTAACTGGCAAATCAGATAGTTGATAGATAGTTATGTCGAAAAACTTCTAAAGTCTACTGCCGCAGATATAACATCAATGAGAAAAGATAAAGAGATGAATAATTACTTTATTATAGTTTTCTTTTGTTTAATTTCTTGTGTTTCTTGGGTCAGATTAATTGAGAAAAGCACCACCTCCTGTTATACTACGTTTTCTTTAGTTTTAACCCAAGTATATAAGAAAATTCACTACTATTTAATTAACAATTTATTTGGAAATGCTGGTATCAGACATGCATTGCTGTTTCCTTGTGATAATTTATAGTAATATTCCTTTTCTTTGTTTAGACAAGTCCATGGTTAGTCAATGCTTTTGTGAATTTATCCAGGCAAAAACAATCTAACTATTAATTTGTCAAGTTTTTGGTGCTTTTGTACCATAAAACATCACATGGTTCTCATGTGAAAGCTTAACTAATATCCTTTTTGTTGCATGTAACATCAGGGGTTGGTGTCATCCTATGCATAGAAAAGGCCTTAGCTCAATCTGGGGTATCTAGGGAAGATGTGAATTACATAAATGCTCATGCTACATCCACACCAGCTGGAGACATTAAAGAGTTTCAAGCTCTTCTTCATTGTTTTGGCCAGAATCCCGAGGTAATTTTGATGCTTGTTTCTCCATGTGATGTCTAACTGTAATAATAAATTTGGTATGATTTTGATAAGATTTCATTACATTCAGTTAAGGCTGAACTCAACAAAATCTATGATTGGCCACCTACTTGGAGCAGCTGGTGCTGTGGAAGCCATAGCCGCTGTGCAGGTAACTACTTTTTGCATCCGCTAAAGTTTACATATGAAATTAAAATTAAAGACAGTTGTATCTGTGTGTAAAGTTGTGTGACATAATTTGAGAATTAGTTTTCTGTGGAATGAATATTTTGATCTCTTTTCGTTTTTGTTGTTTAATGTTTGGTCCATTAACCAAGACAGAGAGAACGGGAAATCATCCTATGCTGATTTTGGTTTATCTCTTTTTTTGTTTTTTTGACAAGATATTTTGTTTCTTCTATAGGCAATAAGGACAGGGTGGGTTCATCCCAATATCAACCTGGAAAACCCAGATGAAGGAGTGGTATGTAGGCCTTTATATGTCCTTTTACAAATACGTGCTACTGAATTGCGACATGATTATGTTCTCAGTTATAAATGTATTTCCTTTATATGTTTGTTTTCTATATTAAAAAAAAAAAAAAAAAGTTGTTTTCTTTATGATTTAATTTAGTGAGATTATATGTGCTGCAAACCATCAATTCAGAACACCGGTGTGCTTGTTGGTCCAAAGAAAGAGAGACTAGAGGTCAAGGCAGCATTGTCTAACTCTTTTGGATTCGGTGGCCACAACTCATCAATAATTTTTGCCCCATACAAGTAAATCAAATCTAGTGTCACTTCTCCAACCAATGCTGTATGATGCCTAAGGTATGTTTCTGTTTTCGATATAATTTCTTTTAGTGAAACTGGGTAATTAGTAAAAATAGAGACCCTGGTTATGGAAAATCACAAGCTTCCATGTCAGAACTCATTATTTTCTCTTCTCCTCTTTGTCAGTTTCTAATCATAATATATATGCTGCTAACTAGTGACATTCAGTTTTATTTGAATGGAGAAGTTAAAAGCTAATTTTGAATGGAATGCAACATTTTAGTTCTCTATAGTTTTCTTCAAATAATGTAATACAATCTCAATCTCTATCGTTTTTGCGCAGATGTTCAGAAGAGTTTTCGGGCTCACTCCATTGTTCGGAGTACCCAGAGTTATTGGTATTGCGATCTTCAGTTAGACTGGCCGCCGAGTGCAAGTGACCGTAAAAGTATATCTTGATGGGACAAGATCTTTACAAAAGGACGAATAGCTGATGGGGCATGATCTACTTAATGTGAAGCACTGAACCACTAGTACATGCAGCGCTTGCCTTGTTGATTTTTTTCTTTGTTTCGTTGAATGTAAAAGTAGAATGTGTTTAATCAGATTGTCCTGACAGTGAGTCAATTGTAATGAATTTTGAGCTAGTAGTTGCCTAGGCTAACTTCTGTAATGGTGCCTTTTATGGATGCAAGCTCTTTTCTGTTTTTCAATTTCTGTTGTACTTTAAATTGGCATCAAGTTTTAATTTTGTCATTGGAAACTGATTACGCAGAAATATTTTCTACATTAAAATCGAAAGGCTTCAGTTTAATCTTGAGCTTTCAATTCCAAATAATGTGGCCCCCTTTATTGTTATATGCTAGTAAGGCTCCGGCTAAAGAATGCATGAAGAAAAAAAAAATTAGGTAAAAAATTTGGCACGTCTATTGAAGTGGATCTCATATGGGTTGTCATTTACTGAGAACAATTCCCAAATATAGAGGAATATTCGTCTCTCCCACTTGTAAGAATGATCCCAAAAATATTCCGTCTCACTTTCATTTGTCTGGACTATTTTTACTGCAGCCAGACATCAAGTAAAAAACGTTACACAGTTCCACGTAGAGACCGTATCCAAGTCTCTGGTCTTATTCAGCCGAATCCCAACTAAATTTTTACTTTCCTAATCTTACTTTAACTTACACCCAAGCATAACAGACAATTCAGTAGTCAAAATTCGTTGATTGGATGTCATTCCAATTCTTCGATCAATTCTCGTTTTTATCATACAAGTTTGTGCATCATTTTCGAAAAACTTAAAGAATCAACTGAAACTCATTATATATAAAACAAATCTACATAATCCCGATTACAACTACAAAAATGCTGATACATTTTTCTCTTAGTAATTATATACACACCATGAAACATTTTCTACTATCTGATTAAAATAAACTTCCATAAACCAAAAACCCCAGACATTTTTTTAATATAACAATGGACACAAAATTTTACCAATCTATTGATCAATACATGAATAATGAATGAGTTGTCTACCTGCTTTTTTTCTTGCTGCCTTTCTTTTGACTCCTCTTAAACTTGGCAAGGTTCATGGAGAGTGCACTCGACGCACTCTTCCCTTCAAGTTTCTTTACTACACTCTGCATACCTGTCCTTGCAGCTGCACGATGTTCTGGTCTACGGCTCATCATCTTGCGGTCAAGCGGCCAATAAGCATAAGGTTCTAGTTTGCCCTTCTTCTTCACATCCCCAGCTGCCTTCTTGCTAGCATACTCACCCCCAGTGTATGCCCATCCTGATTCCGATGTTTTTCTGCGCTTTTGAGTTTTCCTTGAAGAGTTCTTAGACATTATACTACCCAATTCACTTCTCGCATCCGAATCAGGGTCAGAAGGAGTGGACTTCTTTTTTGGTTTCCCTCTCTCATGAATTACTAGGCGCCCTTCAGGGTCTATCTCTGGCTCATCATCTGAGTCTTGCTTCTGTCTCAGATGCTCAGATGATCTAAGTGCTGACCTTGTTTTCTGCCGATCAAGCAAGTCAAGAGGTTCATCATCTAACTGGTCATACAGGTCTTCAGGCAAGCTCTTATCCGCCTTACGCTTTTTGTTGGACCTGTAAGGATTGTATCTAATTGTATAAGCTCATATTATTCATACTTTTTGAGCATCAGTAACTAATATTAAATAGCAGAATAATTAGCTATCCAGACGCATCTAAGCAGCAGATTTCACCAAGTTCATAATGTGTACATCAGTGAAGTTGCACAAAATTGTGCTTTGCAGAATCGTAAAAACATGTAGCTACAACAATTTAGTTAACTGACCGTAATAAAGATACTTTGGACTTTAGCTGAGAGGGAGTCTTGCTGTGTCGAGCAGAAACTGTCTTATTGTCCATATATTCTGAATCACTGCCCTCAGTATCTTCATCACCAAAATCAGAAAATATTTTTGTATGGTTCCACCTGCTAAGCCTGAAGTGAAATCAAAAGATTTAAAATAAACACCAATGTTGACCTAAAATTAGGAAAACTGTTTGCTTCTATGTATTTCCATGGCAAATGGCTGACACAATAACATGGAAAACTTGTGAACTTCCAATGCATGTGGCCAATCTTTAGCAAGCAAAAGAGAGACAAATTGTGATTGACCAATCTATGATGGCATATCACTAACGAGACCTTGTCCTTTAGCACATAAATAATTTGGGACACTAGATTCATCGTCATCTAGGTTCAAAAATATTGCCAGTAAAAAGCTCCCATTAGAAACACACCACTTGGTGTGGCTGTGCCAGCTACATGGCTTGAATAAAGAAGTGAAACCTACTGACAATTGAAAATACTTTCTATCTGCTACGAACGAAAATCACGCAACTACTGATGGCAATAATTACATGGAATGAATAAATGCATCAACAAAATTGTAATGAAACAAAGTCAAACCTAGAAGTAGTTGCTTTGGAAAAATGAGATTTAGCCTCCTCAGAACCAGCAGCAAGTTTTCTCTCTTTCCGCTCCTTTATCTGTATTTTAAACAGAATATATTACATACTTAAAAAATGAACCCATTATGAATTTGTAACCCAAGAACAACTAACCTTCCTTATATTAGTAAGGAGTTTCATGTGTTCCTCAGGCATCACAGCCTTAACAGCATCAAGACCACATTTCTTGACAAGCATTTCCAAAAGAAGCTTAACCTGAAAAAGAATAATAATATTCAAGGATAAAAAGGGAAAAAAAAAAAAAAAGAGCTAGGATCTCTTTCAGATATCAGCCATTTGCGAAAAACCACAAAACTTAACATTAAATTGATGGTTGCACAGGTACAGATCAGTGTAGCCTATAATAAAAATTTTAGTTCAAACGTTAACTTATAATAAAAAGTAAAAAGAAATTTCAATGAACAATTTATTTACTTCAAATGAGTGACATAACAATAAATGTACATGCAGCAAAATGTATGCAGTAGCATGGATATATATGAAGTTGAATGCTGCTATTAAAACATGAAATCCAAATTATTACAAATTTTACTTGAAACACGTGATTTATAAAAAAGAAAAGAAAGTAAAGTTGATCGAATTACATATTTAGATCCAATCTATTACTAACTTGTGACGGAAGAGAGAAAGGTCTAAACACAGAAAAATGCTATGGAGAAAACTTAATTATGTAAGTTCAAACTGAGTATTTCTTTGGTAAAAACTAAACCTTCAACACCAAAATTCCTAGTATAGAAGGCAAGAACAATGCAAGGACAAACCTTGGCTTTAAAGTGATTTTTGGTGTTATCTTGCCACTTCAGCAAGCCTTCCACCACGCTTCTCAAGTGCATTTGTAATCCTTCAGCATGTGATTTGGCCACCAAAACTTTTATAAACCCTAAATTGGCCTGCATCAAATAGCAGCAGACTACATATGAGAAAGCAAGTTTCATCAACTGGTTTGCTTAAAACAATTAAATCTGAAACCATTTAAAAGACTGAAAACAGACTTTAATAATTTCTTTGTTCTTCCTTTGAAGCAGTAGAAATGTGCTGGGAAGCAACTTGTACGCATTAGAAACAAGATCAGTAAACTCATAAGCTAAGCGGGCTAAGCCTTTCACTGCAGCACTGATCATATGAGGAGTTTCGCCAGCCAGGCCCCCAGCTACCTATGACCATGAATAAACATAACTGAAAACCAATAATACAGTCATACACGCAAATTGCCAATATATAACAAATTCAAAATGACACATTAATATTTCAGGCAAAGAAAGGAACCGCCAGACGTTCCTTCAAGGCTCAAAAATTTATGCTAAAATTTACAATGGCTTGAGCAACAGAACATTGATTAAATCATGGAAGTTTTAAAATAAGAATCGGATAAATTCAGTACCATATTAAAAAATTGATACAAGTTTTCCTTTCTTCCACCATTTTCTTCATCCCCAAAGGCATGGCCAATTTGGACAAGAACATCATAAGCTCTAGTTCTTGTTTTCTTATTTGCCTGTGAAAAAAGGGAACAAAAAGAAATCAAATATAATAGGTTCTAAAATCCATTAGTAAAAGAGTTCTCACTCAGTCCATACAACATAGAAAGCTTTTCCAGTAACTATCTATTTTGAGAAAGCTGATGTATTAGTAAAAGAGTTCTCACTCAGTCCATACAACATAGAAAGCTTTTCCAGTAACTATCTATTTTGAGAAAGCTGATGGCGTATGATATTATAGACACCCTCATCCCTTCATATGCCGCCATGGCACCATAGCATAACACTAACTATCACTCACCTCCCATTTTTGTATGTTCTTTATTTTTTATCTATAACCCAGAAAACCTGCAATCACAAACTTGAGGCTGAACCCTACAATCTCCAAAAACATAAGAAACTCGTGGCATTTGCTAGGTCATAGTTTTAAAAAGCCCAAGGTGCATTGAGGCACAAAAGGGCCATGGAGACCAAGACACAACTCGCAAGGTGCACCTTTTTGAGGCAAGACGCACCTCATATAAAAAAGGCTTAAAATATTATAAAATCATAAAATTGGGGTCTTTTTATATACGTATATATAATTATAGGGATTTTTTATTTATTCTTCAAATCAAAAGGTTTAATTGGATATTTTATCGTAAATTAGGGGGTTATTTGCAATTTTCCTATATACATACATACATACATATATATATATATATATAAATTTTAACAACCAAAAAACCCAAACAGCCGTCACTTTCCTCTCTTCTTTTTTGCCTCTCTCTCCTCACCATCTACAGTCAAGAAGCCACCACCTTGGAATGTCGATTTTGGTAGTTGGAACGCCGGCATGAGGAGAGGGTAGTGGATCAGTGACTAGAAGGCTGGTGTCAAGGTTGTTTGGCCTGTTTCGGTGGTTGATTTCTGCAGCTGGGTGGGCGGGGTAAGGAGAGAAGGGCTCGTCAGCTGAGAAGAAGTGACAAAAAGAGCAAAAAAAAAAAAAAATTGACCACCCTTGTGTTTTGCCCAGGCACACGTCTCTTTGAAGGGGCTGCACCTAGCCGTCGTTTAGGTGCTAGCAATGCGCCCCAATGGGCCTCGTGCCTGAGCACGCCTTTTAAAGCTGTGTGCTAGGTACATGTCTATGAGGAATCAAAACCTGAAACTGTGGGAGCAAAATAAAGACCGGAGCTTGATCAATCCCCTCAAGGTTCACCCCACCTCCCATACCACTACCAAACTTTGAAAAGACCGTAACAACTACCACCACTAATGGGTAAAGAATGCAAATCACATTTGAATCATTCACTAAACAATTTATTATGGTCTCTTAGATACAATTACTGTTCGCATGGTTTCCTACAACTATAATTTTGAATGGAACTTAAACAACAAAATATATTTTGACAGGAATATATAGGAAGATATGCACCAGTCAAGCTATCAATTTCCTCTTGATTGAGGCTGATAGTTGTACTCCAACACTTTCAATTAGTTTGAGAAATTTCCCAGATTGAGGATCAGATATCTAAACAGTAACATTGCAATAGATTCTAAAGCACTTTAATCAACACAAATGTACCCAAATATACTAAAAAGAGAAACAGAAATAATAATAATAATAAAGAATTAAATATACAAAATGTAAAAGTTGCAATGTTAACCAAATGTCCCAATAGCTAACATGTTATACCTCTTTTAGAGCAAGTATTATCTCAGTCAGAAAAGAACTTAGACTGTCACGCTTCCTCTGCTCGGAAGTGTCCTGTATGGAAAATAGAAATTACCCAGGTAAGATTATGAAACTTACTAATTATATATGGAAATTAAGCTCAATCAAGATTGTCGTAAGTTTTGGGAAAAAGAAAAACAACTGTATTTCATATGACCTTGGCAACATGAATTATCAGAAAATACAAGCAATCAAGTCTGTGGCGTTTCGCAGAAAAATGGCATGAAGGCATCACTTCAACCATTAGTTCAAGCAAATCCTCAAGCTTTGATGAAAGAAACCAATCACATTTCTGGCCAACAAATCCAAGAAACAGATCCATCAATCAGAACAATAACAAACAGAAAAAACAAAAATGTAATTTGGCATCCTTCAAAAAAATATATAATAATGTAATACAGCAATAAGATGGCCAAAGTATAGATGAGAATCACTAGTTAAATTGATATATATAACAATTGGGTTGGTGCTGGGTGAATTTTCACCTAGGCTCATACTTGCATAGGGTTAAAAGCAAACCCTATGAACCTAATTGATATAAAAGCAAACCAACCTCACCCCAACATTTCCTGATGGAGTTATTGCAATTGGAGTGGTAATGCAAAGGCATAACACCAAGCAGAAGTGATATTCAATACCTATACTTTAGAAATATCACTTTCACATGGTGTTGTGCCTTTGCATCACCATTTCAATTGCAATAACTCCATCATGCAAAGGCACAATACCTATACTGTAGAAATATGCAAAGGCACTCAGATGATCCGCAATGACTGTGGAAATACCTTTAGAATAATTGAAAGAACTTTGTATGCCTTCTTTTGCATCAAACCTTCATCATCCTGCAGTTCAAAAACACCTAACTGTTAATTTCATAATCACTGCAACCTCACAATATAAAAGAGATGAAAAGAACTAAAATCCATTAATCATCACCTCTAATGCAGGTTTCATAGCAACAAATAAGACTTCAATCTCTTTAGCATTCAAACCAGGCAAAAGTGACACTGCAAGGTCAAACAATCGGGCCCTGTATTTAAGATGAAGAGGTAAGTGGAGTGGCAGACGATCCCCCGAGCCATTAACTGCAGATAAAAAAATATTCAACTGACCAAGGATATATTGCATCACCTCAATAAAGATGGAGAGCTTTCATTGGATGAATCATCAACCTGCATAGAGCTAGAATTTTTAGATTTTTCTACTTTTCCAGCCTCTCGGGTGGCCTCCAAAAGCCCATGCATCGTCCGTTTAAAATGTCTGCTAACTACTTCTTTATCTGCTATGGAAGCGATTTCGCCAATTGTGGACTGTAAATTGCATAAACAATGTTATGAACTTTACCAAAGCTCAAACCAAAACAGTAATGGAGCTAATAAATATATATATTATGTTGACTGTTGAATATATTTCTTGATTACATGCATGCATATATTATAAGCGTCGATACACACTTGACATTCTCCGTAGGCAAAACTTTTGGCAAAAGGGAAAATAGGATAAGTGACTTATAAATTCCCAAGAAATTCAGATCAAACTTTTTACAATGTCAATATGAATTTGATAAATATAAGAGGGGCAACTAAAGAATGGTCCCTCGTTGAGCTGATACCAGTAAACTAACTGATAACAAATTTGATGGATCTTTCACTTCCACAGGTTTAAAGAAGGTTGAAATATAAGGCCTAGTTGGCAACAATTCTTCAGGTCACAGAAAAATTGTAGTTACATCTATATCGTAATTTTAATGTTTTAACATCCACCAACCAATGTGCATAGTCCTAAAATTATAAAAAAGGCTATCCATAATAGACACTTCACAAGAAATAATAAATGAATGATCAAAACCCTGATTGTAAGAATACTAGAAGTGAAAGTGTGAAACAGCTAGCTTATGATCCATGAGATAGAAAAAGTACCTGCAAACAACCTCCCTCATCTTTTGCAGAGTCCAGGAAGATCCGAGACAAAACAGATAATAAGTCACGAGCAGACGACTTCAGCACATTCAAATTAGCAGCTGCAACCTGTGGGGTATAATGGGCCATGGCTCGCTGCCTAGCAATACTTACTTCAGTGTCAGATAAATCATTTTTTTCTTCCAAAATTGTCTTGTTTTGTTGAATTAGATTCTGCAAACTGGAACAAATAATTCCACGAATATCGGGTTCATCACGAAGGGCATTACATAAAGCTCTCTCCAAATCCTTGTAACTTTCAGCAGTATCCAATGGATAATTGCAAAATGAAGGCAACAAGGACCACAGAGAGTATACAAGAGCATCTGCACTTCTTGATGAGACAACCAGTCCTTCCAGCTCAAGCTGCCAAACATACTGAGTAAGCAAATGCCAGATTAATGAAGTCAACAAAGACCCCGGAGAATTTCATACCTTTTGAGATTTCTGCTTTATCAGTTTAACCATACTCAAAATTGTCTCCGTAAAGAAGTCCAAACGAGCACCGACAGTATACTGCTTCAAAATTGGAAAGAGCCAAACATTTACCTCAGAGAGGTCATTAGCCTCCAACTTGAGAGGCAGAAAGCTTAAAAATGTTTCAGGCCCCATTGCACCAACAGCTGATCCAAAACATTCATGCAGCTTCATATTGGAAAATACACAGTTAAGGTCAAGAAACTACTGCCAAGGTACAGCAAATGTACAGATGGTATAACACCATAAAAGAGTGTATTAAGACATTATCCATACAACATATCTATACCTGCTTTCTGCAAGGAAAATCTTCATCTGGCAAATTCTGCATATCTGCCAAGTTTTTAAGGGTTCCCTTCATAAAGTAAGAAGAAAAATTCCCTGAATATCCGGAACTAGGTTAGCTTCTATTTTTCACTTATAAAAAACCACGAGGTAGAACACAATGACAGGACATATACAGAATCAAGAAGACACATGAACCATACCTAGAGCAAGAAACTTCATCCCTACTAGCCAACAAAAGAAAAATAAAAGCCAACAAAGAGAGAAAAAAAGCCAACATTATGTGATTTGATCAATTTCTACACATAATACTCTCCTAATCAAAGAAGCTATAGACAACAAACACTACTCCATTTAGCATTCTACTAAAACCAACATGTACAAAAGCTAATACATAACATGCACTAGAGCAAGAGCAAGAGGGAAACAAAGGAATGCAAATCAACAATTATAATACCTAATTTGTCAAACATCGTTGAAACAACCTGAAACGCCATGTCCCAAACTGCACTGTACTGATAATCAAGCAAGCTCTCAATAGTTGCACAAACTTTTTCAATTATCGTTGGTCCAGACTTTCTTGCATCTAAGCTTGCATTTGTAATCTCATCAACTCCTTGTTTGATCAACCCTATATCAATGCAAGCATTAATAAGACTCTTCAATGCCTCCGTAGCCGCAAATATAGCTTCCTCATGCTCAGACCCTAGAATATCTGCCAAAATACATATAGTCAGAAACATCTTCTACCACTTTCTGTCAACCCACAACAACAAAATCCAACCTTTAAGAGCATTAAATACAAGGGGAAGCTTGACAACACAAATTTGCCTATTCAACCCATAAACTTTAATCATTCCAACATTCAGCAAACGGGCAGAGAACGTCATGCCATCCACAGAAATATCATTCATGGAAACAGCTAACAAGCACAACAAATCGAGCAATGCTTCACCCGAAACCTCTACATTTGGGTGGAGACATATCACATTCAAACTATCAGTAACCCGCTTTGTAACAACCGGCTGTCGCAATTCAAGAAGTGTTTTATAATACTTGAGAAGTATAGACATATATTTCATTGACATTAAAGGAAGACAGTCTTTTAATGCATCCAACATAAAAAGCACTTCTTGAGCTCCTTTCGGCTTCTCATTGGCATTCGTCTCCGATCCACCAGCAAGTAGAAGAAACCTCTCAAACACCTTCGTCATGGCTTCACTTGCCGGAGCCAGCACCGGCGATCCTTGAAAACTTAATAGGATTTCACGGACACATAAATGCGATTGCCTTCTCACCTGTTCGAAAATTGCAAATTAGATCAAAAGAAGTAAAATCATATGAGAATGTAAAACTAAAATAACACACCTTTGGATGAGAATCTGTCATGAACCCTAGAAAAACGCTGTACAACTGTGACAGCTCGGACCAGTCGGTTTTTCCTCTAATGTTCAACAAATGCGATAAGCATTTCAATACGGAGACGGCTGCGTCGGTGACGGAATTCAATCGAACGACACGGACCAGGAGGTCTGTGAGGAAATCTGCCTTCTTTTTCAGAATAGGCGCGGAGATTTTAGGGAGGACGAGGGAGAGGATGGTGGAGAGAGAGGTAATGAGGTGGATGGGAGGGTCGGAGGGGGAGGAGGCGGCGAGGAGGCGGTCGAGGGAGGAACAGGTGGCGCCGAAGTAGGCGATTGGCGTTAGAGGGAGGTTCTGGTCCTTGAGTTCTTGTGACATGGCGCCGATTGAGGCGCAGAGGTGTTGGTGGTCGTCTTGTGTGGAGGTGGAGAAGCGGGAGAGGATTGAAGTGCACAAGTCATTGTCATCGCCGTCGTGTAACGCGGAGAATGTGAAGCCGTCCCCTGTCAAGGTTTCCATGGTTGCAGAGAACCCTAGCTGAAGTAGGCAGTTGGAGAAGGAAGGAGATTTTAGCTAGGGTTTATGCAATTAGCAAACAAAGACGCCACTTGTTACAGAGAGTGACTTGCAGTGGATGACAAATTAATCGGGCCGCTTTAACTAGGGTGGAGTGGACTTGGTCCATTTTCTTCTCTGGCCCAAAAATTCGATCAGATAAGATTGCGTGTCCTTCCTTTTTTTTTTTTTTTTCTTTCTTTCTTTCTAGTGGCGGTTGGATTGGATTAAAATGTTATCATTTATAATTATAACTCACATAATATAAAAAATAAATATATTAATTTTATTATCCTAAATATTTCTAAATAAACGTTATCCAAACTATTATTTTATATAAGATATTTGATACGTTATGCTGTTTGTGGTACAGCAATTTAGGGTCCATATTACATCCATAAATCTTTTTTTTGAGGCATACTTCCATTAATCTTATGAAACAAAAAATGTACTTAAAACTACGTTTCTTTGGAACTCTTAAAATATTGTATATTCCCCCTTAATAAATTAGTGAATCCTAAATTTACATGTTTAATTTTGAAAGTGCCGGGAGATCCTCTCACACATCCGAGTTGCGCTTTGTACCTTCTTGTTGCAATTCATTTCGTTAGGTGAGACACTACTCTAGCCCAACTAATGCCAGTTCGTTTCTTTATTTCAAAAACCCAAAAACTTTTAGGGCATGATTGGCACAATAGAATTAGAGTAGGTTTGAAATTCAAAATATTTTAAATTCTTAAATGTTATGTTTAGAGAACAATTTGAGAGAAATAGGTTTAGAATTAAAACTCTTTCATTTCTCAGTCTTTGAGGAATCTTTATTTCCAACCAAAATGGTGGGTTTTTATGCGAATGGGATTTTTTATTTCCTCTATTCTTTCTGTTATTTCACTCTCTTTCTTTTTCCTTCCCTCATCCTCTCATCATGTATCAATGGAACCAGCAACATTCTCTACCCTCTCTCTCTTTTATATTTTATTCGGTGTCTAGTTCTTGGAATGAATTTAGAACCATGTTTTGGGTTCGATGAATAGTGGTTCTGTTGAACCCAAAACCATTGTTTGTCGAACCCATAACCGAATAGTTATAGGTTCAATAATGGACCCAGAACCCCAAACCCCTTTTTTTTTTTGAAGTTCATGTATTAATGTTTTGATGTTGTTGATGGATTTTGTAGGTGTTGTTGATGGATTTCGTAGGTGTTGATAATGATGATGATGTTGATGAATTGGATTAATGATATTGATAAATTGTGGGTAGATAATATTGAAGACAATTAATTGCATATAAATTGTGGGTTGTTTTTCATTTTTTTTTTATTTTTAATAAAATTAATTTTATATAATAAAAAATTTAAATTAACTTTATTCCAATCAAATCTTAATCTACATCAAATGTGATATGATATAATTTTAATCTAATCTCAAGTTCAATCTAATCTCAAGTTCAATCAAACATAAAAGAATAAATTTTCATTCAAATTTAATTTAATTCATTTCATTACATTTCAATCTCGCATGTCAGACGTAACTTTGATGTACATTTAGAGCATGAGATTGGACAAAATCTAGTCCAATAATCCAATCCGATATTTGGTTGAGACATAGGATTGGAAAACCAATATTGTATCTCTTTTTTTAATAGCAAACCTGCCACACAACATGGGTTAAGCAAGGAACTATAGTCCCTTGCATTATTAATTTTTTTTTTTTTTGTTTTTCTTTTAATAATCAACAATTCACCGTTATTTTTTTTGGGTGAGTTATAAAAAAAACTCCAACTTTTACATGAAATTATAAAAACCCCAACCTTTCAAAAATAGTTGCACTTTACTGTTACTCTTTCTGTCTACTTCATGATCTACCATCTTTCTGAAAGTCTTTATTTTCAAATGAAAATTCTAATAGTAGAGTGCAAAACTTTTATTTTTAAAATGTCAGGGTGTTTTCTTTATTTTCATACAAAAGTAGGGGCATTTTAGAATTCACCCCTTTTTTCATAAAACAAAAACTTGGGCCAAAAAAAAAAAAAAAATCATTAAAACACAAGACACTTTCATGTGAGGTTGGTTTCTAAATATAATATTAAATTTATTTAATTATAATAAAGATTAGGTTAATGTATATAATAGTTATTTCAAAAGTATGATATTTGTATATTAATCATAACATAAGAGTTATCATATTAATTTTTTTAAAAATTAATATGATATGTTATTTTAAAATTAATTTAATTATTTTAAATATAAAATAATTTATTTTATTTATATTTTTTAGTCATATCTCAACGTTGGTCAAACAAAAGATATTATTATTTTTATTAAATCCCACATTATACCAAACACATCATAATATTAATTGATCAAATTCAATCAAAATAATCCAATCTTATTTGACGTCCCAAATGGACCTTAAAAGTTTTAAAGTATGTCGAGTGCTGGGATGAACGGTGAAGAGTGAAATCAGAAATTTAACCCCTTGTTTATTTTGTTGGGTTTCGGTTTGGAAGTGGGAGATGGGGAGTAAACGTAACCAATCACCTCATTATGCATTCGGCCCTTTTGGGTGCTGTGTTATTCCAAAAGCCCAATAAATATAAAAAAAAAAAAAAAACCCAAAGACCACAATATTTATAGACTATCCGTTTCGATAAGACCATACATACGGATTACAGATCCCTCACTCCATAAAAAGAAAGAAAATACACGCAGTGGAAAGCTGAATTGACAACAAAATAATCACAACCGTCCATCATAATCAATCAAGGTTCGAATCGTGGCCTATCACGGCTCTCATCAAGACGATTGATCATATAAAGAGCGTTACTAGTAACCCTAGCGACATTAGTGATCTTCTTCTTGACATCACTCTTGACTTTGCCATCAACACCCTCAAACCCATCAAGACACGTGTCCTCGTTGGTCATTGCAGCACTCACCCAAGTCTCCGCATTACTCATCTGCCACCCGAACGTCTCGCCTCGCAAGTGTTTCAACTCACCGAGTGTCTTGCCCAGCTCCTCCACCGAGTCGGAGAGTTGCTCCACGCAGTCACTGAGTGCAACTCGCGTTCTTTTGTTGGTATTTTTGCCCTTGTTGAGGCTGGACGAGACTTGTGTCAGGAACTGGGACACCTTGCTGGCTCGAGAGAGGCTGACATTCACTGCCGCTTGAGCAAGGTCACGTGGGGTCTTTGCTGGTCCCTTGTAGGAAGAGAGTGTTCGGAGGCAGATTGTTGGGTAGTTGGCTTGCGCGCATGATGAGTGGACCAGATCTTCCGGCTCATCGTGAGAACGTGGGGCGGCAAAGCAGGAGAACGAGACAAGTGAAAGCAAGACAAGTATGAGGAAGTGAACTGGGTTGTGAATCATCGTGTTTGCAGGCACTGTTAGGAACTGAGAGATCTGGAAAAAGAAGAGGCAAAAGATAATGAGTAGTGAAGAGTGCCAGTGACACTAAAGAAAGTGGATGGTTGTTTTATAGAGGCAGGTCTGCAATATTATTTTAAAGTTGGTATACAATTAAAAAGTTGCCCTTTGTTATTTAAATATATGTCCTTATTATGTAGGTTTATTTGTGATTTGAGTGAATTTATAAGGGTAGTTTGGTAAATGGGAACATGGTCAAGAAGTAGCAGTAAATGCACCGTCCATTACAGTTTTGATTGTGTTACCTCCATGGTTTATGCCTATCCACCCACATAAGTCAGGTTTTAATTAGATGGCATGCACTTTCATATAATTGGACTGTGAAATCCTGTGCATGTTTTATGTTCAAGAGAAAAGGCGATGAGTTGGGAATCTGATTGATCGGTCGGTGAATGTGGAATCCTGCAAGATAGGGCCCTGTTATAAATAAATAATTGAATGCAATCTAAAGGGGTTGGTTTGGTCCCAGCCCCCTGGCATCGAATTGGAAGCCCAGAAACAGGGCATGTGCCATGAACAGAGTTGCAGACTTGCAGGGTCTGTTATGTACCCTACCAATTACCATCCTACACCAAGCACTAGGGTAAAAGACTGAAAGTACAATATTGTTGCTCTCTCATATCCATCTCTTACATAACAAGATTCATTGCCATTTACCATGGTTGTAGACATAGATCCACTAATTAAATTGAAATTTTAAGGTTTTTTTATTTTAATTTTTAATTTTTTTTTTTGACTAAAAGATGTCCAATAGCACTAAAGAACTCATGTCATATATAATTAGTACTAAAGAACTTAAATAAGTTTTATTATCATCTAACTTAATAAAAAGACACTAATATCTTTCTTTAAATATATATATATATATATATATAACAAATTTTCATTACTCTCTACCATTTTCTTCTCCCCCTCCTTCATTTCTCTCTTTCAGTCACCTGTGTCCTCTTCCATCTCTCTTCCTCTCACTCCTATGTCCTTCTTCATCGTCAACAACCAACCAGCAACCACCCTTGACAAACCGAGCAACAACGACAATCGTGTCTTCCTCTCTCTTTCTCTCGCTCCTACATCCTCCTCCTCCTCCTTCAATTTTTTTTTTTTTTAATGAGTGATGAATTTGGTTGAGTTCGATTCAAGCCCGTAACCAAATGTAGTCCATCAAGGACATTTTTTGGTTTTTCGAATGTTGTTGTTGAAGTTGTTGATTGTGTTGTCGTGGGAGAATAGATGAAATTGATGGTTGATAATGTTGAAGATTAGAAGGTGATGGGTAGCGAATCGCGTCTTTTTTTTTTCATGAGTTTTTAACATTTTAAAGTAACAGTATTTTTATCATTAAAAAAAATAAACAGTGAAATGATATTAAAAAAGCTCATTTAAATTATTTTGTGTTAGTAAAACATTGGCCCAATTGTTTAATGCTAAAACGAAAAAAACCTTTTTTTTAAAAAAAAAAAAAATATTACCACTTATGGATAAATGAGAATAAAACAATTTTATGTTAATTTAAATGCAATTACTAATCTTTGATCATTGAATCATTAATTAAATACTCAACGACTATAAGAATATGTTAATTATTAGTAAAATAATTAAATTTTAGCATGTACTAACATCATTTATACATTTTGTTATGGGTATATTTGGGATTGCATAAATGGGCTGATAAAAACCCAACAAACTGATCTAATGAACTGTCCTAATTGATGAAAGTTTAGTCCACCAACATCCAGTTCACAGAAATGAGTTTTCAGTTCACTATCGCAACTCTCGGATCGCTAGTAAATTATGGTCAAAACTGCTTTATGTTCAGTTTTAGGTCGTCCAAAATAAAATATAGTTCGTAACTCGAATTGTTTGTTAAAATGAATCTTTTCAGAAATAAAGCAGCATAACTTAAAGAGGAGTCAACTACTAGAATTGGAAATATAATCAAACTCCTATTTCGACAGGATCAATCCCTAAATTGATAAATACAGTTTTGAAAGTATAATTAATGTAAAATTCTTTTTTATTCATATCGTACTGAAATTATAACACATCCAACGCTATAAATAGAGGTAGAAAATTTATTGTAAAGACACATAAACAAGCGATCAATAATATACTACGACTCTGCTAAAATAACCAGAGAAGCAGTCGTAGACGTAGACATCTTTTTAGGCCGAACCACGTATAAATCCCCTTTACATCCATGTTCTTCCTTTTCCCTATTATTTTTGCCTTTGTTTTGTGTTATTTACAGGTATTGGGTCAAAAACTTAGGTCAACCGATTTCACCGATTTCAGAGGTCGACACATTTATATATAAAAAACCATTCATACATAACATCAAATTAAATTAAACCTCATTTAGTGTTGGCGCAAGTGACATTGAAAACTCTACCTCTTTTCTTGTTAGAAGAGAATCAGAGAGCTCATCAGTTATATAAATATGACAGTGCATGATTTCACCTAATTCGAAGACTTTTTCTAGCAGATTTTAAGCTTTAGGTCCATGGAGGGAAATCGGCTGGTGCGGTGGTGCCTTTCAAGAGATTATTAAATGTGATTTCCAGTTTCAGCTTCAACTACTCCGTAACGCTCTGCCTTGGAATCTAACCAAAATTACGAAAACAAAAATAACAAGTCATAGTCACGAGTAATTGAAAACCAAATGCTAGTCTCAATCGGGTTCCATTAGTAGGCATATGTTTATTCATTTGTTTGTATATCCAGCACGTATCATCGTTTAGGAAGTAAACAACGTCTTGGACCACTCTATCCAAGTTACCTAGCAAAATTGACTTTTTGTCAATTAAGCCATAAATTTGTTAAATTATAAAAAGAAAAACAAAAACCTATTTCATTTATTATAAATTAAAATTGCTATTGGCACCTATAAATTATCAATATCATACAAGAATGTGCAATGTGTTATTGGTCACCGTCATTAACATTAGTCTCTTGTTTAGGTTCAACTCAACTGAAAAAAGAAGTCTCAAATATATAGACATATCATGCGGTTATAAGTATAGCATACACTATGTATTGGGTGAGATTTTTTATATTATACAAGAGATGTAAAAACTGAATGCTATTTACACCATGATTTGATAAAAAAAAATGGTTGTATTTAAATTAAATAATCTTAGAATATCCAAATTAATTATAAAAATATTGGTTAGAAATAGATTATTTTGACCTATGAAACTAATTGGATTAGAAATTTATTGGGATTACAAGTATTCGACCAAAAAAATAATTTTTACTGTAGATAAGAGTTTTCCTAACAATTTATGATTTTATAGATAAAGATAATACTTGAATTTCTATAAAGAATATAAACAACTGGTAATATTAACTACTTAAACAAAAATGAATGATAAACTATTGTTACATTTACATAATTTTTGTTTAAATATTATGGTTGTGTGTCATCTAAACATTAAAATCTACATACATATATTAATATATATAATACATTAAGTTGATATTATGGTCCGTTTGGTGGTGGCTGAAAAGGCTTTAGGTTGGAAGGTTGACAGCGGAAGCCGCACCCCAGACAAGAGCAACCGAGGCTGAACTGCGTAATTTGAGTGGCGGCGGACAAAGTTGGCAACCATGCAATGTTGGCTGGATTACGGAGTCCACGTGAAGGTGAGTTGCAATCAAAGAAATCAGAGCAAGGAACTGCGAGGCGTGGGGCTCCATTAGTGGGCCCTCCTTATTCAATTGGGTTGGGCCGGGTTGCGTCAACCGTTCAATGTTCATGGTTTTTGGGATCCTCCATTTAGATGTGACCTCACCTGTCCGTGCAAATTGAAACTGGCACAACCGTGTCTGCTGCTAGAACTAGTATCTCCCCATATTGGGCGACTTATTTTAGTTTTCTTTCAATTTTCTTTGTAATTACGGCATGATATTGTTGACACCAATAATTGTTTCGTTAATTTTCTAGCCCTACAATCCAGTGCAGCTACTGTTTAAGACTTAGAGAGGCTGCGCTTGTATAGTGTGTACTTATATACTTTTTAATGTTATTCAATTAAATGATACATTGATTCGAATATGAATTATTATCATATTAAATAAGTATTCTCTACTTACATTTGTAGTGTGAAACTTTTCTCTTACCACTAAATCATGCATTACATAATATATATAATAAAAAGAATAATTTTAGACTTTAATATAGAACTTATTGTTGAAGGTTGCTTGTGAAGTGGATACTTGTATTATTTTTTAATGATGTTCAATTAGATAGTATAGTGATCCGAGAATGAAATATTGTGACATTAAATGAGTGTTCTCTACTTATATTTGAAGTGCAAAACTTTTTTATTACCACTAAACCATGCAATATATAATACACAAAATAATAATAATAATAATAATAATAATATTACACTTAAATATAAAACTTATTGTTGATGTTTGTTTGTATTATTATTATATTCGAAAAATTATTTATCCCTAAATACTGTACTAAGTTATAATATTAAATGGGATTAACAGATTATAAAATTTTTACTATAAAATTAAAAATATTAGTTATAAACTCACTTTGAAGTACGGATGCTCTACGTAGAAATTTATATCTTTACCATTAGATTTGTTTAACCAGAATTTTAAACCTTTGTTTTTTTTTTTAAAAAAAAAAATTATCTTTGGAGGGGGCAAATTAAATTATGAAGAGAATGATATTAAATTAATATGATTAATGGGTGATTTTAAGGGAGTTTCGAAGAGATTGGCCACGGGCCTCATGGGCATCATGGGCCTCTTAATATGTCTGATCTAAATTTAACCATCATTCTACTTTAGTTTTTTGTGCTTGTTCTCTGTATGGATAGAGTTAGGAGAAATGTTTGTTTGTATTAGATAAATAGTCAACAGTTATAAATATCACTTACATCCTTATCGTATAGTTTTGCTGAAACCAATCTAATTTTAGTATGCATGACAAGTGAGAAGCATATTCTTCGTAAATACTTGCTTTCAGCAGCCACGATCGAGAATAGAGACAAATCCTCTGTAAATTTAAAGATACCATGGATATTCCTTTAACTTATATTCATAACTAACTAATTAACAAGTAAAGATTTGAAGGCTGCGGAAGTCTAATTGTCTGAATTTTCCACTGATAATGCTACTTCTATTTAATTGGATATTTTAGATTTGTCTTGTGATTTAAGCTTTTTCTTTGACAACCAGTCAAATAAGCCTGTAACTATTAAATACATAAGTATATAACTAAAAACTTTATTATGTACTTACTTCAAACCAAAAAAAAAGAAGAAAACTTTATTATGTAATATAATATATTTACTGTGAGGTTACATATGTTAATGCAAATCCCTATTCACTTAAAATTTGGTGGCAGGCACAGAAGTAATTAAGTATGACCTTAATAAACCTAAAATTCGTCAAGCGTTTTATTTATTAATTTCTTTATTGCGTGTGCGTCCCTAGTGGCTAGCTGGTGGGGGTGGGAGTGAATAATGAGGCTAGCTAATAATTGTAACAAACAAAGACCTGGCAGGATATAAAGAGTGTACTATAAAAAAAGAGAGAATAATTTAATTTGTGTACTATGAGTTATATTGCTTTCAGTATCATCGTGAAATTAGAATAGCATGGTGATGCAGATATTTTATGTATAGATTCTCGGCATATTCATTTACATAAATTCATTAGCATAGGCTACTGATTGCGGCTTCAAGAGTTTTCCCACCTTAATATTCGTAAATGCAATGCGAATTAAAACAAGCTAGTATTGATTATTGGCCTTATACATAGTAAGTTAGTAGGGCAAAATCGTTTATTTAATCATAATAAAACATTAATTAATTAAGTACTTACTGTTTTCTATGATAAATTAAGGAGAGAAAGAGAGAATAACAAGCAGAAAATTCTAGCATTTATGAAATCATTTGTTTGGTAGTAATTAGGAATAAAGTATACATATTAATTTTTTTTTATCTATTTATTTTCATCTTTTGATATAGTTAATTTTAATAAAAATATGTTTTGTCTCTAATTGATCATGCATATACGGTCCCCTCCATTGCTCATCTCTTTCTAAGAACATTATATGTTATTTTGCTCTTTTTTTTTAAAAAAAAGCATGCAATGTAAAGGTCAAAACGACCTCTCTGATTATTTGCAAGCTATAATATGTACTCGGTCTTCGTGAAACCATTAATTTGTTGGATCATGAAGAACTGCGAAAACAATTTTATGCAGATTTAATTGACCAAAATCTAGGTCTGTTAGACTGAGCTAGCAATACTTATGTAATGATATATATAAACGTTAAGCAAATCATATTTGTCCCCTAACAAACGCACCCACCATGTTATAACATTAGAAAATTGGAAGTCCCGCTAGACCTCTACCAAATTCACATTATTTGATTACTGAAAATTTGAGATTATATGGGATTTGTCTTGGGTGTCTTATGATCATCTAGATGGTCCAAAAGATTTTTAGGGAAATGAACTGGACAATAATTCCTTAATAGGACACGTGGTTCATCATCATAATTTTCTTTCATACGATAATGTTTCATGATTACTAAATTAAAATCATATTTGTTGGATCATGAAGCTTGTAATTTGAATCTCACGACCCTTCCATTATTGTTTCATATATACGCTTTATACGATACAATATTTATTAATGAGTAATGCTAGTTTTTCAAAAAAATTTGTTCAAATGATAAAATATGTAAATTATAAAAATTTTATTAATTATTATTAACGTTATAATTAATAGGATCTTAACAACTTATATATCACATTATTTGAACATAAATTTAGATAAAATTTTTAAAAAACCGATCATTACTCTTTATTAATTATCATGATTCATGAAGTTTGTAATTTCTTATAATTGTTGAACAATTGCCCAAAAAAGCCTAGTCACAACTCACAAGTGACAACTCACATTCTTTCCATTTCAAGTTAAGAGAAATGAGAAATAATTCCAATCCAAACGTGAATCATATTACAGCAATCATTTCGTATCTGAAGAATCAATTCAAATACATACATAAAACTCAAAAAAGAGAAAAAAAAAGAAAAAAAAGAAACTGTGCAGCTATCATGCACTTACGAGAAGTTGGGTAGTTTTGTTTCTTGTGGATTAATTCTTGGCTAGCTAATATTGCAGGTGGGGAAGACGGAACATGTACATCGAATCGTAATCTTGAAAATAAATAAACAAAGAGAGCAAAAATTGCAATCTAGCTAGAAAATTGAATTGTGTTTCTTAAATATGGTCGTTCCAACTTAGAATATATATACAATTAACAAGCAGCAACAACAAGCCTCTAATTAAACCAACTACCGACAGCACAGCATGAGCTGTGTCTTTGACGTCTAATCTCACACTCATCCCATAACCTAACAATGTTGCCGTTAATCACCGTCAAATCCTGGTAACGGCGCCACCCCATGTCCACCACTCTCACTCTCATCACCCTCTCCCACCATTCCTCCTCATGCCCATCGTCTCTATATTCCCTATCTCCCCACTCTTTAACCACCGTTATCTCTCCGTCAATCTCCCTCTCCTCCTCCTCCTGATCATAGTACAACGTGACCTTCCTTCCTTTCGTCTCTCCGTCATCTTTAACGTCGCAAAATGAAGGAAAAGCTGGCGGCTCGAAGACCGACTCAGCCGGCGAGATTTCAGGAACCGTTTGAGATTGAGACTGAGACCCAGTTGTGTTTGGATCATCAGTACGAGGTTGTAGCTCTGGTTTCGGAGAACACGAGGTGGCTCCGGCGGACTTGATCCTCCAAAAGCTGACGGCGGCTGTTATAACGGCGACCCACGTCCATAGATTGTTGACGACCGTGAAGATCCCGAAGCTGAGATAGTTCAAGGCTAGAGCTTCGAGAGGAGATTCTAACACGTTCATGATTTGTGTGTGTGTGTGTGTGTGTTTTTTTGTGGCAGTGGTGATTGAAGTAGAAACCTGGAGAGAGGGATGTTACATATAAGGAGAAATGAGAGAAAGGGAGAGCCGTCGGATGGAGCAAGTTGTGAGTAGGATCTGATCTCAGATGCCGAGAATCGAGAGCCAAGATGCTCTTTGTTAAGGTAGATCCAATAGATATACTCGGCTAATATTTGTCACGTGACACGTGTGAGGTATGAGAACGGGGCCCTTTCTCGTACTCATTTGATATTGGCCACTATATAGAGTCTGAAGAGGGAGCGACAGATTATGTTCAGATAACTGCTGGAGGTTGATCAATAGCGTGACTGTGCAGTGACGTTGTTACACGTGGGAACACGTAACTGGTCTGTCAAGAATCGAATATTGAGAATCTTGCTGCGTCATGTCATATTTACCTTGCTTTTGTTGTGAAATGTGTAGATGATATGAGGTGTACGGTGAGTCAATGCGGACCACCGTCCGATTATTCATGGTGGTGGGCTTGGCATGAAACATGTGGCGTTAGTTAGAGATCACCAGAGGGTTTTCGTCTGTGTGTAAAATCAAAACATGGTTTATGTGTTAAAACGACTTTTCGAAGTAATTATTGATGGGAAATTAAAGGCTAGAGACTAACAAGTTAGGTAAGTATGGAATATTGGAAGGAGATATTACAAGCCACAAATTTGAAAATACAACTTGGCGCAAGTGTCAAGTGTCAACCAAGCTATCCCATTGTACACGCAGCAACTTGGGAATGCCAAAAGAAAAAGAAAAGCTTTTCGATTGTAGACTTGATAATTTATCAATGGGATCGTTACACCCATTTAAAAATAATGTTCACTTCACATACAATATATATATATATATTAATTTCCCATTTATTTATTTATTTTAAATAAAATTCTAATTTATTTAAAATATAATTTCAACGATGATTATTTATAACAATAGGCTTCCTTTGGCTTATTGTTGCAAAAGGTTAAAAGCTTAAGTAGGTTATGTGTAATTTGCTCTATTTAGAATTTTTACAATAATTTTTAATAAAGTGGCATTATGGAAGGAATGCATATTGATTGCAAATATAGCTGTTATTTATCAATTTCAAAAGTTCAAACTATACATGGCATTATTTATACCTCGCGAAAACTGTATGTCCACCCAAATTTGTTTTGGTTTTTTGGTTTATTTCGATTTCAACATTTTCTAAAGTAAAAGTATTAAGAATATTAAAATAATTGAGAATATACCAAATACACAATATTACCACTATGGAAGCATAAGTGGGCCTGACAAGATTGACCTTTCATGGGCCTGACAATATTGATTTTCATGGGCCATTATTTTGTGGCAGCAAGCTAATGAGATTAACTAATTACCTCATAATCATTGAATACGGGCCTTCATATGCCTCCAAAGTAGTGTCGATGAAAACGCAAGCACCTGTTCCTATCGTGGTTCTTTTGTTTTATCGAGGATTCGCGAATTATAGTAGTGCATTTTGAATTTAAAGTTTTTCCATTGTTAATTAAAAAAAGAGAGTTTATCTCATTAAAGATTCGTGAATTATATATGACTTTGTTCAAGTAATGTTGATGACAATTTCTTATTACAAATAGATTATTTTATTTTTCTGCTGAATTCCTTGGGTAAACTGCGACTTTCTAACTTACAAAATTACAAAGAGGATGAGAAATTTGAAAAAGGAATATAACTCTTTATTTTAAATTTATTTTCCAATGTGTTTTATTTGTCCAATTTTGTTTTTTCTACACTCATGGGAGTGCAAAGTAGACTTTTATATATATAAGAAGTTTTGTCGTGTGCAAGTGACATCAATTATATCAATATCACATCCATACATGACAATAAGTTCACAGTGCAACCATTGAGCCTAATTAAGGAACACTTATTATCAGAGATATTGCACCTTTTCAAAGCAAGAATTTATTGTGACAACCATTCTCACATTTCTATTTGTTCAACAAATAAATTTTGTGCTCGGAAGTATAATTAGAAACGAGTATCAAGATAAAATAGTTGGGTTCAATAACATGATCTAGAAAATAAACGCCTGAGGCTGGGTTTCAGTTTGTAACATGTTAACACCGGAGATCCAATTTCAAAAAATGAAATAAATTTGTCTTGTCGAATTGTCTGGTTGAACCTTCAAGAAGAGCTTTAAGTTTTTGCTCAATAGAAGCTTAGCCAACCACGCTTCTATTGGAAAGATTCTCTCGAAAGACCTTTTAATGAATAAGAGAACAAAACATAACTGTACTTTTAATTTTATCTTCCTATTATAGAATATTATGAAAAACTCCCATGAAAAGTAAACAAATCGAGATTTACTTTTTTTTTTTTTTTAATAGATGAACCACCCTCTATCGTTTATTTCTATTCAAAATGTTAACATTTTCCATTTAAAATTATGAAATGACCAAAATATCTTTATTAAGATTCTATAAAATCCCTATTATACTATAAGGTTCGAATCCAAGTGGATCCAAGAGATTAATTGAGCTAAAATAAGAATAAATAAATTGAGCTCAAGTTATATGATAATGTTAAAGCAATTGAACAAAAGCCCAATTGGATGAATTTGGTAGCTACGCAAAGAATAGAAAAAAAAATTTAAAAAAAATGAAGGGGCAAAAGTATATATATTTATATATTTTCCCTAATTGCTATTAGGATTTGAAATAATTATAAAAATGATCCACCTAAAAAATAACATTTATATTCAAATCATCTCAACTCTAAGGTTGAGATGATTTGAATTTATCTTAGAATTCACAACCTGGAAGTTGGGATTCTCTACCTTGAGGTTGAGATTTTAATGAGTTATAAAAGTGAGTTAGTTTTCAACAAAACCTTTAGGGTTTAAAGCTTTATATATATATATATTATTCTTCCCCTTTCTCAATAGCCACTTCTCTCCCTTGAAAACTCTGATATATCATTCAAGCTTTTTGTTCTCCATTAATAAAGTTAAACCTTCAATCATAGCAAGTTTGGAGTTCAAAATTGATTGTGAATGTTGATTACGAATCAAGTAAGTTTATTCTCTTTCTTTCATATTTTTATTTATTAATATTAGGATTTTATGATATGATACACTTCTAATATCATATTGTTATATTTAGAGTTATTTCAAAATAAGATTAAAATTTTATGGATTTCTTATGGAGAAAAGAGAGGTTGTTGGAAATTGGTTTCCTAATAGCCTTGTCAGATTTTTTTAATTGTTTGAATAGACACATGAAGGTATAAAATTATGAAATAATCTTTAGGATGTTAGATCATATTTTGTTAATTTTCGTGATCATATGATAAGTGTGCAATTAATTACGAATTTCTGATCATCTATGACTCAGTAAAATAAAAATCTAGACAACCCTAAACTAAATTGAATATTGACATTTTTGGGCATGCAGTTGATGTTATTTTGGTGTTAATAAATTTCTGTATGAAACAATATGAGTCATTTGTGAGCCATTAAAATTTGAAGGACTTTTATGAAGTGGTTTATTTTTAAAAATCTAGAGATCAAGTGTTGTTCAGTTTCAAAACTAATATCAATACAACCTTAGTTTGGATTTGGAGGTTTAAGTTGATATATTAACAGTGGTATTTAAGGTTGGAAATTTAATGGTATTTGTTATGAGTCTCTAGAACATATATATGTATTTTCGGGACGCTTGGTCTTATATACAATTTATTAAAAATTGAGAAAGTGGACTGCGTCAGTGAGACAGTGTAAACAGTAATAAATTTTAATAGTATTTGGATTTAGATTAATTTAGTAAGTTACGATTTCCTATGAATTTATAAGTTTCGTGATGTGATGTTAGGTTGATAAGAGAAATTAAATTGGTAAAGTTATTTTTTTTATAGGGATAAACAGAAGAGGTAAGTAAACCGTATACATTACTTTAATGTATTATATGTTAAATTTCAAAAATACCTTTATTAGTTTTTTAAAATAATCGAATGAAACCTTGAATTTTTCAATATTATTTTAATATATTTAAATGATTTTACATTCTCAAATATATATTTTATGTATATTATTCGATTATATTAAAAGTAATTTTTTCCTACTTAAAAAGAATAAATGTGATATGTTTTATTAAAATTATCTCTCCATATTTGAAAAGAATGATATGTATTGTAATTGTAACAAAAATATTTTGACTCATCTGTCCGTGATTCATTTAATTGTAACAGCTTAGGCACCGAGATTACAGTTGTTATAATTGTATCGTATTGATTCAACTGGAATATATATTGTGGTGCAACATTAATTATATTAGCCACACATCGAAATTACAAGTGTAAATTGTAATAACCCTGTACCGAAATTGTAGGTGTAAATTGTATTGGCCCTGCACCAGGATTATAGGTGCTAATTGTATTGGCCCCGCAACGGAATTATATATATGAATTATATTGGCCCCACACTAGAATTACAAGTGTGAATAATATTACGTGATAGGAGTCACTTTCATGTTTGTTGAAATTCATATATAAAATGTTTTCTATTATATTGACTTCGATTTAAATAATGAATGTTTTACATATCGTATTGTTAAATGTTTTATTGTTTTATTAACTTCGACTTCGAAAATTGAATATTTTTTTATATTATATCGTTAATGTTTTATTGGTATTGTGTTATTCTTACCATAAAATTACTTTATAAAATTATAATATTCATTCTAGTTATTTACTACATCGTAATGTATAATGTTTATTTATTAAGTTGACGGCTCACCTCTCGTCTCTACTATTTTTATAGATTAGTAAGCATTATTTGTCTTGAAGTATAACTTCGAGTAATTGGTATCTCTTGGAGAAGAATTTCGGTTTTATTATTATGGTTATATATCTTCCTATTATAAAAGAACCATTTAAGTTTGTTTCATTGATTAGGATTCCAATGTGAGGATGAATTTTGAATATTCTTGGACTTGAGTTGTTTAAGATTTTTATTAAGGTGTTGAGATAAATTGTGTTATTGAATAAAATATTTTATGAAATTCTTCATTAATTTAGTTTTAGGTTGAGAGATTTAAGTGATTGATTGAATATTGCATTATATTGATTTTTATGGCAAATTTGGGTGTTGCATATACCCTTCAAACTTATGTAATGACTAAATTATCATTTAAATTATTAATTAATAATAATGATGTTATGAGTATTTTTAAGTTATTCAAATGGACTGGTAAAAACTCAAGACTGTTCCATTCAGATTGCTCAGATTGGCTAGGGCCTAGCTCGTCAGATATACGGTTCGCTAGGTAGTCTGCTCACGAACTTAGGTCCACAGACTCTGAATGCTCAATCCACGTAGACAAACTTATGATCAGATCTTAGATATTCTAGCTCATGGGAATGAGCAGTCTGCTGTTGTAGCTTGTAGATTGCAAGTCAACTTCAGTCAAAATTATCAGACGAAATTCAGCTAAACGTATCGTATACGTTAATCATTTCAGAGTTAATAACATGATTTAAGAAAATCTCACCTAACCAGCATGAGTTTAACGTTTAAACCATATTTTGACAAAGTTGACCTGATAAATGTCAGTCTTGAAAATGTAATTAATCATAATTTCACTTTGTCTTATTGTACACTGCTGTAGCTTCCCATTTTCTATAAATAGGAGATGCTTTTCATTTATAAAAGAGGGAGAGAAAAGCAAAACACTTAGTAGAGATGTTGTCACTCTGCTGAAATAGCTGGTGAATAGTCGTGAACGTTAGCTATTTTTTGGACTGAATCACGAAAAAAACTGATCGCAACAGTATTTCTTCCTCTTCCTTCTCTTTTTCTTCTCTACCATTTCACTCACCTTGCAGTTTGGACTTCAAAAAACCTGATCGGCTAATTCCAGAAGTCGACAAATATTAAATTAAAAAATAACATAAGATTAAAAAAGAAAAGACTTATTAACAAAAAATTTATAGTTTCCAGGTTGAAACTCATAAAAACCTAAATAAAAAAAAATCTAGAAAAGTTTTGAACCCAAAAAAGTCAAAATCAAAACCAAATAAAAAATCACATATCTTTTCAGCAACACATTAAAATCAAATCAACTTATCTCCAAAAGACAAAAGAAAGAAAAACCCAAATCAGCCACCAATCATCAAAACATCTATGACATTCAACTCATCATTATCATTAACATCAACCCACAACATCAGCAGCATCAAAAAATTCAATTAGAAGGACAGAAACGTCACAATTATCATCATCAACTATTTGAAAAAAATTGAAATATAAAAAAAAAAAAACCCAACAAAGACCCATCATACTCATATCCACCCAATAGGAGCTGCCTCTTCATCTACCACCATCACAAACCACAAAAGACAACCCTAAACCACCCGTCTACCAAAGGCGGACCTACAGTTGGGCCAAGAGGGACACATGTTTCCCTTGAAATTTGAGAAAAAACCCGTAAAGTTTGCCCAACTTTTTGCATTTAAAAAAAAAAAAATGCAAGGCGACTGCAACATGTGAATAACAGACATGCGGTACAACTTATAAGCTGACTAATTTTGATAATTATTAAATGGTGTAAATTTTATTAATTATTATCATTATAATATTACTTTTTAAAAAAACTACTTACATTTTTTTTTAAGGCGAAAAACTGCTTATATTGTTAACTTGATGAGGTGTTTTCCTTCTTTTATCCGATCCCAACTTCTTGTCTTCACTTTTCAATTGTTTATTATGCTTTTTTAACTCTACTATTTATTCTTTCTATTTCTATTATAATTACTTTCATTTCTTTACCTAGTTTTTCTACTTTTAATATTTTTACTACTTCTAATTAATTAATATTTTTATTTTTTTTTAGTTTTATCATTTTAGTTATCTCCAATATAAGTATTATTTACTTCTATTTTTTGTATGCTATACAAAATCCATTAGCAATTTACAATTTTAGTAAGTATTTTTTTTTTTTTTTTAATTTCTCTTCATCATTATTTGGCATCTTTTTATCGTCACTTTAATATCTTGTCGTTTACTAGGTTAGCCTACTAAATTGATTACTTTTTTTTTTAATATATTTATTTTTTAATAATTTAAACTTAATACACATCTCATCAAAAAACCTTAAAATCTTAAACTTTAAATTATTATATTAAAATTATTCATATATTGTTATAATTCAATTTTATATTTCGAGATATGAAGGGTCGTTAGGAAAAATTATAACTTGACCTAGTTTTTTTTTTTTTTTTTTTTCATTTTTATTTATTTTAATGAATTCATTTAAATTTTTAAACATAAGACTATTTATTTTACCTAAATATTATGTATGTTTCATTTCATTAAACTATATAGTATTATCAAATATAGTTTTATATAAAAACATTATATATTGAATATATTCTTAATTTTCGATATTTTCATTTGTTTATTTATGTGCCCCCCCTAAACAAATTTTCTGGATCTACCACTGTCGTCTACCACTCAGAACAACCTTAAACCAACCACTCATCACCTCCACACCTGACCTATAACCGTTTGGTTCTGGGTCAAATCAAACCCAGGATCAGATAACCAAAAAAAAAAGGAGATAGAGGAGAAGGGTGTGGGTTGGTCATTAACGATGGAATAGGACGTAAGGGTGAGAGAAAAAAAGAGATAAAGAAATAAGAGAGAAAATAAAATGATAGAGTGAGAGAGATAATGATTAAGAGATGAAGGAATGAAAGAGAGAATGGTCAAAAGACTACTCAATCAATTATTATTATGCCTTTCAATTTAATATCACCCGATTTTTTAACTGATAGAGGAGGTTCATCTAATAAAATTAAAATCGAGGGTAAATATAGATTAGTTTACTTTATGGAGGGATTTTTCATAATATCTTTTTTATCAATGAATTTTATCTCATATTTTCATATAAAAAATTTGAGCTTTATCACACATGTAGGCAAATATATGGCAATGGGGCCCATAAATTAGATAGGCCATCTACATGACAGTAGGTCATACTGAAAATCAGCCCATGTGGCAAATTATGCATAAAGCATTAATGAAGTACTATCCATGCTTTTGGTGCCCCAAAATGCACTGAGAGGGTAGGTATCCGTTTAGCTGCGTCGGTGTCTTAATGTATATTTGATACAGTTTATCTACTGATCAAAAACACATTTTAATGTTAAAAGCTGGAACGGCCCACCCCCTTTGTTTCTTGGGCTAACCTAACTCCGAAGGTCTTCAAGGTATTCACAGAATGGACACTGTAACGCCTTCCACACGCTTCTCATTAAAAAAGAAACTGAGTCGAAGGATGTTACTTTAATCGATGTATTCATTATTGTTATATATAAATGTGCTATTATTTAAAAATTCCTTTATAAAAAAAAATTCCATTTAAAACTTTTATTTTAATTTTACTCAACCATTTTATTCTTACGAAAATCCGACAAAGTTTCCTCTGTTTTTCTAAAATCTCAAAAATTTAAAACCTGCAGGGGAAAAATGATACATTTCTAAAGTATCTTCCCTTTCTCAACTTCTATTTCGGACCATCCGTCCGACTCTCAAAGCATTTCACCACACAAACATTCATAAATGTAATATTTAATAAAAATCATATTAATAAAAGTAAATATTACTTACAAGAAATATAATAAATTTATTTACAGAATCACCTTATAATACCAAAATCTTTTATATCATTTATATAAATTATTTTTTACAGAATCTCATGAACACCAATAATTACCCAAAAGATAGAGAGATATGACTATCAAGAAGTGCGGCAGCTGACTTCTCGTTTGTCCTTACCTACAATGCCCAGACCTTAACCTGTTTGTGGAATATCTAACGTATTAAGTAGTTCTACTTAGTAGGTGTATACAAATTTTTAAATTCACAATTTCTCAAAAGTACAAGATTTTAAAGAAAGATTTCATAATTTTGAAATTTTTATAATAAATCGCAAATGAATTAATTTTATTAGTAAACACACACACGAAGTACAGAAAAGTCATTTTTCGAATATGACCTTACAAAACCAATTTTCATCATTTTCAAATATTCGTACTAAAACACAAATCTTTATTATACCACAACATAAACTTACACTTTTAACATTTTCAAATTTCAGAATATAGCATAATCAAAAGTAAATAACTAATGAAACTTAAAAGTTATTTTTAAACAATCATTCTTAAACTTTGTGTAAAAAATTCATTAATTAATCAATTTACTAACAATTACATATATCAAATGCATAAAATCATTTATTTTCAATTACAATCACATGATTTTCTCCAAATATTTTTCAGTGCCTTTTGTAAACATTGACACGATACCATGAATTGGAAAATAGGTATCTCGGGCATCGGATACTCGGTGACTACCTGCCGGATCTCATTTCACATATCACATAAATTATTGGATAGGACACTCGGTGTCTCGTAAGGTCTACAAATCTAGTATCAATGTGTATAAGCAAATCGGTGCAGTACTGCTAATATCATATTATTGGCAGACCAACTTTCAATCCCCACCTATCAATATTCAGATTTATGCGGGCCCTTATAAGTTTCATTTATTATCATAAATTCAACAATTTCCATTTCCAAATAGAATTTTTTGCTAGTAACGAAATATACTAGGTTTTAATCATCAAAATTAGGTAAAATTATTTCTCTCAAATTACAACCACACGATTTTTCACCGAATATTATTCATTTTTCAAAAATACAAGTCATAGACTAATATTTCCCAAATTTCTAAACTTTTACAAATAAATTACAAAGAATTCAAATTACAAATTAATGCACACATAAAACATAATATTGATCATTTTCAAGTATATTAACACAGTTTTCTTTTATATTTTTTCATTGCCCTTCGTAAACACTGACACTTTCCTGGCATCGACCACTCGATGGCTAGCCACCAGAATAAATGGTGTCCCCGGTATTGACCATTCGGTGGCTACCCGCCGGGTCGTATATCATAATTGGTTTCGATTTTAAGATCAGACACCCGATGCCTTTTATAATCTATCTATCGAACATTATATATCGATATAACAACGCAACACTGCCGATTTACCCTATTGGCATACCAATTACCAATCCCCACTTACCAATGTTCAGGTTTACTTTGATCATTTTCAATTTTTATTATTTACCAAAATTTTGATATATTTGACAACTTTTACTTTTAACTAAAAGTTTTGTTCGGGAAGCGATAAATACAACTTTAGTCATAATTTTTCTCATATATTCAAGTTATCAATATACACACATCATAAAACTCTATTTTGCATCAATTAACTTATCAAATCTTTTCAAACATTTCGTGCCCTTCTTCCGATATACGTTTGGTCAAGACACTAAACTTATCCGTTTTTTTTCAATTCTTTTTTAGTTTTGTTCGAAAATCATTAAAATCACATTTAAACAAACTTTTATTACAATTCATCAAAATAATTTCACAATACATCCAATCTCTATTTTTTGGTCAAGCATGTTTATTTTCCGAGCTTTTCAATTTTCATTACACAATTGTCACAAAATTATTCATACTATTATTTTCACATAAACATGAAATCAAATCAATTAAGAATAACAATATCACTTAATTTACTAAATGCTTAATTTATTTTCAATACATAATAAAAACTGAAATATACGTAAACGTACTAAAAATTTCATTTTATTCATTTTCAAATCTTCAATCATTTTACATGCAAAATTATATAACATGATTTCTAAATAAAAATATAATTATCAAAATACATATTCTATAATCAAATAATAAATCATAATACAAAATCAATAAATCAATAAACTAATTAAATAATCTTCTTCTAATAATGCTTAAATAAGTAAAATTTAAAATATATAAAAACTTTTCTTTCAATTGTAAAACATACTTTATAATTTATAAAATCAATTAACTCAACTAGTTATTTACTTGAAATAAATAATAAAATATAAAATATAAATAAATATAACTCAAACAATTTAATTTAAAAATAAAATTATTCACTCATATAATTCATTTGCGTATTTCTGGATGTAAAACGAGTTTTCCATTGATTTTCTTATTATCCTGAATCTACCTTATCTGGATAAATTGGACCCAAAATATTTTATTTTTCTTTTATTCTCCCTAATCTTCTTCTCAGTTTCTCTCTCTTTTCTCTTTTTTTTTTTTTTTTTAATTTTTTTTATTCGTCTCTGTTTCTAAGACACTATATATATATACACACATACACGTACACACAGACAGACACACACCACACATCCTTATCTCTTCCTTCATTCCACTGTCTCATGTCTTTTTTTTTTTGTCCTTTTCAGCAATCTTTTCTTTTCATTTTTTTTAAATGGATCCCACCACTAATTAATAAATATATTTATTATTATTATTAGAAAAAAACTCGCCCACCGCTCTTGACTTTTAATAATATCCGTAAATTTTCATTTATACCCCTATAATCATTTTTCTTTTAACTCCACTTTTTAATTTTTTTCAAAAATATCCTTTAATCGGATATTTATCCATAAACTCTTATATTTCTAAGACTTGAATCAGACCAAATTAATAAAAATAAATTGAATTTCAATTAATTTCTTAAGTCCAGTTAGGTTGAGCCCTTACAATTCATCTTCCCTTATGAAATTGAAATTTAGAAATTATCTCAACTCAAAATATGTTACTCTAAAGTTATTGCTTTAATTTAATTATCAATAATTATAATAATTCTATTTTAAATAAATCTCTAAATTTTTTTCTATAAATAAGATCGTATATTCTATACTATAACAATTAACATCTATAATTATTCTGAATAATAAATATTTATAATATTCTAAATAATAATTCTTTTTTTTTTTTTTCGAAATCCTTTCCAAATTTTTTGGAGCCTATATTCAGACTTCATACATACTCCTAGTAATCTAGGTGACTCTTAAAAATTGTTTCATGCCTTTGTTGGCTTTCTAAATTTCATTAAATCATCTTTAACGATTTTCGGATTGATTCTATTTCCATCTGAATCTCCTTCGATAGTGCAATTTGAGTTTCTAAAATATTTCTTAAGCATTTTCATAATCATTTTGACACTTTTTCTAAATTTTCGAATTTTTCGAAAATCCTTCTGAATTTTCAATCGGATCCGAAAACTATTTCATTTTACTTCAAACTGACTCTTTTTTACTCCGTTTCAGTTTTTTTTTTTAACTAACTTTAATCTTTATTCCTAGACTTTTGATGTTCGGAGTTTATTTTTTTAAAATTATTATTTATGAGGACTTTTCCCGTCATAAAATACTATTTATAAAAAATTTCACTTTCAATGATTTTCGAGATCCGTTTCTCAAAAATCACTATTCATTCATCACTATTCATTCAAAATCACTATTCATCTAAAATATACTATTCATTTAGGGCGTTACAGACATATCTCAATCGAACTGTCCGCTTTGGGCTAACTCGACTTCGAAGGTCCGCACAGATTTCTTTCTCGTCCTTTCACTCGAACCTGACACCACTCCATTTAAGTAGTGTCAAAATTCTAACTTGGTACCTATCAACTAGACCTAGTTAGTGGGTACCAAGTAAGAACTTTAACGCTACTAAAGTGGAGTGGTGTTAGGTTCAAGCGAGGGGACGCGAAAGAAATCTGTACAGGTCTTTGGAGGCGGGCCAACCCATAGCAGACAATTTGTTTAAGGTGCATCCATCTCGCGAATACCTTGAGAGGCTTTAAAGTTGGGCTAGTTTAAGAAAAGGAGGAGATGGGCAGTACCAAAAGCTCTACTTAATTTTTTTTACATCGTTTAGTTGATATTTTAGTAAAGTTTTTGGGGAATTAAAAATACTGTTAAAGAAGCTCAAATTTTAAGATTTTTTAAGTAGATCATTTTGAGTTTTTTTTTTTTTTTTTTAAAAGATTAAATGTCTAATTTGTCTTAATTTATTTTGTTAATATATCTATACCCTTATAACCTTATTACACATTCTTTATAAATATAAATACATAATATTTACTTTCATTTACTTTTTATTTTTTAAAAACATCTAAGAACTCATTTTTAACCAGTAAGTTTTCTATATTTTATGTGTTTTTTTTTTAATTGGTTTTGGCTAATATATATATATTGTAATTTTTTTTTTATCTTATGCTAATTTCGTATACATACACTACATATACATTGATATATATATATATATATATATTTATAGATATATTGTAATTGGTTTTATTATTAGTTTGTTGATATATATGAAGTGTTTTATTAAAGTAATGGAATGATATACTGTAATTAGTTATATAATTGATTTGTTAATATATATATTGCAAATTTATTTCTCGAGGGCTAATTAAACTTGGAGTGGGTAATAAAATCTTTATTACTACTACGATTGATTAATTTTTTATAGTTGAGGTTGTAATAATTACATTTCTAGAATAAATATACTACTCTCCTCTCTCATATCCTTTTTGATAAATTAATAATCTAAAAGTGCTTTAAAATTAACTATCTATAATTTAAAAGAGTTTTTTATAATTGACAACTAAACAATTAATAATTTTCTTCCAAAAGATCCACTTTTAGAAAATCTATTTAGAGAAATAATACTAACGTCTTGCAAGTGTATGTTCTTATTATCGTACTCGTGTGCATGAGAAACAACGCGGAGCAAATACACTAAACAAAGGGAAATAGTCTTAAAATTCCCGTGAAGGGTTTCTGCTAGGATTTGGTACTTACAAAAGGGACAAATTTAATAAATCATCAAAATAGTGAGTATTTAATTGTGATTTTGAAAGAAAAATTCTAGAGTTCTATTGCTGATTATTTTATCAAGATCAGTAACATCGTTCAATCGTTTTGATTGCTCTCGCATTCAAATTCTTTTCCAAATCTTTCCAGCATGTCTAAATTATGTTTAAAAATCATCATTAATGAATAGCAAAATAAAGACTTTACACATATCTTTTTTGCAACAGAATAAAAGGTTTTCTGGAACACACCATTCAAATAGTAACATAAGAATTCACACTTTTGCTTATTTTTCCCCATATTAATAAATCTAAAATTATGTTTGTCTCGTTCCTATTTTGTTTTTTCCTTCTGACTGGGAGGAGCGAGATTTGAATTTAACACCTCCACCACCAGGGGTACGCTTATGCCACTCTCATATCTAATGACTTGGGTAAGTGCCATGTATTTAGCATCGTGTCTAACTTTCTGTTCTCAACCTAGAAGGCTAATTTGTATACAATTTTTCTCCGTCCATATCTTAACCTAATTTAAACTATTCCAACTAGTCCTTTATAAAAAAAAATATAGTCAAATCAATATTGTTAAAACATAAAAGCTCAAAAAAATTGGAAGTGGAGTGGTGCAGACTGTTTCTGCTTGTTTACGAGTTGAAGGACAAGTTCGAATAACAGTAGCGTTAATAAGTCCATCTTTTATCTAGGTAGCTATCTTCTCGTATATGGGAGTAGTTATTTGAACCGTACCTCTAACTATCTAAATTGATCTAAGGAGTACTCGAATATTAACAAGCTATCAGTAAATAAAAAATAAAAAAGTTTAAAAAAGTCGAGTTTGTTATAAATGTTATAAAAATAGAGTCCAATAGAGTCCATGCAACATGTGTGCTTATAAGAAGTAAACATAGAGTTGGTAAACATACATATATGAAGTAGTTAGCTAGGGGTGGTTCAAAACTTCCAAAAATAAATTATAATGATTTTTTTATTATTTTTTTAATTACATTATGTAATTGAGACTAATCCAAAAAATAATTGAGATCAAAAGAAATTAATACATACTGAATGTGTGGCCCAATAAGAGATTCTCAAATGGAAGGAAATAACCCATATATAGGTCTAGAGACTATCCTTATATTGGAGGGAGAGAGAAAATCTTATATTTTTTTATTTTCCAAATGTGAGGGTGGGGTTTGTCGAACCCACGACTAGACTAAAAGGGGATGTATGGTTTTTACACTCAGCTGACACTCCAAACGTGAATTATAATGATTTGTTTCAACTTAAAAGCCATAGGGCTGCTTGTGACCTGTGATTCAATCTTATCCGTTTGTCATACATTCTCATTCAACTTTTCATGCCCAACAACACCAACATATATAATAATATTCTTTTTCATCTAGGAAATGTATATTCTTTCAATGGTCCATTTCACATGTCAATTTTTCTCCTTATCAAAAGTGCTTTTGTGCTTGGAATTTCCCAACTAGAAAAAGCATTCACATCCACGTCCACATCGGGGATTTAATTTGCTTTTACTTTCTTGCTTTTGCCTTTTCATATAACATATACATAACATATATATACATATACATACACACACATAGATATATGTATCATCTAGATTATTCATTCTATAGCATAAAAAGCCATCAGTAGTCTTCGGTCATATATCATACTATATTCTCTGTCTCCATATGGGCAAGCTCAGCTACTATTTCTACTACAAAAGCTTTTCCTTTCTTCCAAATTGCTAGCTATTATGTATTTGAAAAGTCAGGTGGAATTACAGCTGGGACTTGGCTCGGATCTGTGGAAGCCGCCTCACTATTATTGGAACCACGTGCACTTTCGAAGCAAAGAATTTGGACAGTGTCATACTATCATGCTATTTTCACCACCACTTTCTGCTACTGGAAAATGAAATGAAACTTTTTGAATATTTTATATGTTTTTGTTTTTTCCTATGTTGTTGCTCCAATTCATTACTTTGGCATACTACTCCAAAAGAATATTCTAGCAGTGATAAATACAGATCCCTGGTCAGCAAGTTACTTAATATGAGAGTTTATTTGTTTGGTAAAAAGGAAAAAAATACGATTTTTAAAAATAGTATTGAAGAATTGAAATGTGTTTTTTATCATCACTATCACTGTAGTTTGCGAATAAAAGAAATAATTCACTCAGTTCGCAATCTTTATTCGTAGACAATTTTCATTGTTTGCAAACTATAGTTCATAAATACTAATGTAGTAAAAAAATCTCATTTTAATTTGCCGATGCTAGTTTAATACTCGTTTTTTATTAAAAAAAAATTATTTATTGATATTTTCTCATGTGAATATCCATGTGAATTCTGTTAGTCCATGTGTATATATGTGTGCTCTGATTATCATACTGCCTGTCTCAAAATACCTCACGCCGCCTAGCCAGCCAAAGTCAAAGCCTAATTTTGTCCTCCATACGTATAAGATGAAAGTTAAAAACTAGTAACAAGCAGATTACATATGATTTTGTTTTAACTACCATCACCATTCACCGGTATGATAAGTTGAACTTAAAATATTATTGATATTATTAAATTAATGTGCTTTCTGTATCATTAAATCGTATTAAATGAAAATATTAAATATAAAAATTAAAGCTAGTGTCTATTAATATTAAACTATATAGTTTAATTAATATAATATCAAATTGAGGTAGTCTTAGGTTCACACTTTCCGGTCTTCCCTACTTGCGAATTTTTTGTTATGTGTTCATCGCTTATCTTAACATTGCACCTAAGCCGGGGTAGTTACTATGACATAATGAGTATGTTTTAATAGCATTATGATAACTAAATGATAAAACATGGTTGTTATTTGAACAATTGGGATGCCAATTTGTTGATTTAATTTATATAAAATGCATGATTTTTTTCTAATGAATACTATATGTATCTTTAGATGGATATGTCAATTTAAATAAAACCGCCTTTAAGTCTTGTCCCATAACAAAAAATGAAAACAATACTCAACAATTATAAAAGGTTGGTGGCAAGCATAATTTTAAGTAACCATACGTACCTTTTATCAAATGTTACTAATAAATTCAAAAGTTAAATCCTCTTCCTAAATAAAAGAATAAATTCATAACAGACAAATATATATATATATATATATATATATATATATATATAAAACACAGAACATGGCTAAAACAGGCAGAATCATGTTAATCTAAATAGGTCTTGTTTTTAACAGTCACATAATTTTAGGTCGATACAAATGATTAATTATTTGAATTGCACATTTTTATAATTTATAGATAACTCTGAGACCAAAATATTACTTTAGAGTTTAGACAGATTTTTCTGTACTTGAGAATTGCAGTTTGGCATAGGGAACTGCTTCCGCAATGTCTGCGTAATTTGGTAATTATAATTTCACCTATAAATTCATTTGTGGAGAGCATAATTGGGTGGTGTTGGACCATGATCCTCCCATTTTCTACCTGCATTCCTTATTAATTTACCATAACAAGTTAGTTGTAATCAAGATCTTCATCACTTTTTTTTTTGGTTGACTAGAGATCTTCATCACGTTCATTGGATGTATCTAGGTTTAGTTTCGTTATATATATATTTATTTATTTATTTTAACCTAGAGTCAAATATATAGAACTGGAGATTTGAAATTGCTACTACAATTTCATGGTTTTATTAAAATAATAGAATTGTCCAACTTTTATTCTTTTTGCAGTGAGTATTTTTACTAGATCCGGTCGTCCATTCTGGTAGTTTTTAATGTCCATAGTCGTAATAATTAAAACTTGCCGTGATAAAAGGGGTTGGTTGAACAAAGTTTTATAAGAGCGAATATGCTTTGTAAATTGTAGAAAAGTAATATTTTTTTAATCAAGATTCAAGACAAGAAACTGCTAAGGTAAAAACCAAACCAAAAAGATGTGTAAAACGAGAAATATATACAAGAGCAATTAAAGGCTTTGATTTAGCGTATTCTGACTCTCTACCAAGAATAAGAGAAGCTTGAACAAAAACCATGGTCGCTGCCTGAAATTTTATTTGTTGTGTTGATGAATGGACTTTGATTTCAAGAAACGCGTGCTTCTCAATTTTCAAACTCTATGTTCAAATTTGTAGATTAAGTATTGTGCCAATTAATTTTATATTAGTTTCTTCTTGTTGTCTTGGATGTTTCCATTAATTTGTATTCTATATGTTATATATATATATAGTGATTCTACCATCACAGCCTCCTAACTTTAAAAGTTATGACGAATTAATCAGTTCATCTATTATATTTGAATTAAATAGGATAGAGAATTTATTTTAAGAGAATTAATACAATGGACAAATTTGATCAATTCATTCTAACTTTTTAAGGTAAAAAGGTATTGATGGTAAAACTACTATACATATTATTTATTTATTCCGTTTTTGTATAATAAATTATTTCAATTAGTCCCGTTTGCCCATTTCAAATTGTACTGTGGTTATGTTTGTGTATAGGTGAACATTGAACATTGAAAGAGAGGGAGAGAGAGCCCTTGTAAAGGATTTGGAAGTAAACACCATGCATGAATCTGTTCATATTGATGTAAGACAACAGTAAGCTTACTTTTGAAAAAAAATAATGGAAGGACGCATATGTATATAGACAATATCTAGCTTGATCCCCAAAATGCTGAAAATTCCTTGGATTAGTATTTGTTCTTTGTATAATCATGTTTTTTTAATTGCTTGTATAAGTCATTATATATATATTTTTGTAAGTTTACATATTTAGTTAGTACATATAATATACTAAATTTGGAGTGACATAATGACCTATCTAACAATATAGAATAGTGGTCAAACATGTGGAATTTGCATAGGGCAACATTCAAAACTAGTTAACATTTTCATATGTGAGGATTTGATGAAATTCAATTAATTTTAATAAATTTTAATGTGATTTTTTTGTAAAAATAACAAGAACAATAAAAATACATTTACTTATGGAAAAAAATTAAAATTGTTTTATTTGTTAGAAATATCTTATATTCAATTTTTAAAACACATTAAGCCACAGGGGTGAGCAATATTAAATTAACTATATAGGATAAAATTAGTAAAGGAGGGAGGTCTTTCCAAACTACTTGGATGATCAACTGTTAAGTTTTTTATGATCAAGTGGCATACAATCATTTTTAATTAATAATGGGTGGGTCATATAAGATATATAGTTAAATTGCAGTATATATGCACGTTTTATATTAATACTATATATCATGAGGGGCTGGTGGAACATCAGCCTGTCGTGTGCTATATATCATAAAGTCTGGGGTTCCATCATTTTACAAAAACACCTATCTACCAACTTAAATACCATTTTCCAGATATTCTATGGTTTAGTTGATTTTTGAGTCATCAAACTGAAAAAAAAGAAACTAAAATAAAGCTCAAATAGAAGTCAAGTGATGGTTTAATCCATGATCTTTGAACTTTGAAGAAAATGAATAAAGACTAATTAAAGAGGGACATCGTGAGTACAAACTCACAATTTGACTAATTATTAATGAACCAACGACGTATTAATTGGTTGGCTCTGTATGCCAATAAATTTCATCACTGACCTTTAAAAGCAGTATGTTTAGAAGTTTAGCTAGGTGCTTTGAAGGTCCACATTTTCAAGATTTTAAAGAACATTAAGTCACATTCGGAGACTCTATACGATCCCCAATTCCTTTGGATATTATTCGAGTTTGTTCTCATTTCTCGCATCTGTTTTAAAAGTTACAGTTAATAAGTTCATATATGAAACATTACAGTTTCATATTTGTCTGGTAAAGAAAACAAAATCGGTACTATTTGGGACCGCAGCTCATTTTATTTATCATTTGCCATATTTGAAGTAATTAATAAATTAGTCCACACTACTTTATAATAGGCATATTAACTTTATCTGAAATCTACGGGCATAGTTGCTATTGTCTCTCTGTAGTACAAGAAGTCTTACGATATAATCTCACTTGTAAGTTGTCTTATAGTTTGATTAATATACATTATGGGTTTTACTACTAGACATTTCCGTATAGTTATTGGGTTAATTAATAACCATTACATTTCAATATAAGGGTTTACAAAAATTAGACTTTCAAAAATTAAAATAAATAAATAAATAAGTCATTGTCTTTTATTAACTGGTTCTATATTGTTACAAAATCAATTTAGTCGTAAAATCCATTATTTAGGTCTTGCTATTATACAATTTTTGTATAGTTACTGACTTAATTATTAATAACTATCAGTTTTCAATATGAGAGTTTATACAAATTAGACATTTGAAAATTTACAAAAGCTAAAAAGGTTGTTATCATTTGCAAGAGTCTATATATATAGTTACAAAATCCTTGTATAATCACTATGATAAAACAAATACTTTAGAAAAATAATAGATGAAGTTAAATTAAATCAGCGGGGGCTTTTCCTGGAAGGAAATTATTCGACAACCGACAAAGTACACATATTGTATGCGTAGGTACGTAATCTAAGTTAAGGGTTTTTGAAGATGCAAAGAAATTTAACACCATACATTCAACAAAACTGAGGCAAAGAATCCAGGGACTGCATGCCCGTACGAAAGTTCCTACAAATAACGAACCAATTTCACATATCAATTTTAATATTTGATAAACAGAAATGGTCATCTCCTCACCTGCCTCCTCTCTCTCTCTCTCTCTAGGCTTGCCTCCCAAGTCCCTTTCACGTGCTTTCAACATGACCACTTTCATGCACCGCTATAAATAGAAGCCCTTTTATGCAAGTTTTCCATCACCTTACAAAGCTTACATATCTTCACTATATACATATATTTGATATTGGTTTCCTCTTAAGAGACTCTCAATTTACGCATAGACATGGCTGCTAACCACCGAAACCCTCCTCTTGGTTCGAGAATCGCCATAATCGGAGCAGGCGTGAGCGGTTTAGCGGCAGCTAAACAGCTTCGTCACTACAATCCGGTGGTGTTTGAGGCCTCGGACTCTGTTGGAGGGGTCTGGAAAAGCTGTTCTTACAATTCTACTAAGCTTCAGTCTTCTCGTGCCGATTACGAGTTCACTGATTTTCCATGGCCCAACAGAGATGATCCCAGTTTCCCTACTTATAAGGAGGTTATAGAGTACCTGGAGTCATACGGAAAACACTATGATGTGTTGAAATATGTGAGGTACAATTCAAAGGTGGTGGACCTCCGGTTCATTGGTGAACCGCAAACGGCGGCCGATTTTCCTGGGAAACCGGGAGAGTATGGCAGCCTCTTGCCGGGTCAGCAGGTTTGGGAGGTCGCAGTGCAAACTAACGATTCGGACTCCATTCAGGTTATTATTATTATTATTATTATTATCATGTATATTTTTTTAAAAAAGAATCTTCTTATATCATAATAAGTTTGGAGTACATAAGAAGCTATTAATTTATAATCAAATGACAATGAAGAAATTTGACGTTTGCATACCTATATATATATATTTATATGTATGTATATGCATATATTTATTGTAAATATATAATATGTAATATATTTTTGGTTTCTATATATAGTGCGAATATTGTGCTGATATATATATTGTTATGTTTGGTTCATGATTTCAGTGGTATAGCTTCGAGTTTGTTGTAGTGTGTACCGGAAAATATGGTGATATACCTAAAATTCCAGTGTTCCCACACAACAAAGGACCCGAGACATTTGAGGGCCAAGTCTTGCATTCAATTGACTACTGCAAACTCGACAAGGAGGCTGCTTCTCAGCTGCTTAAAGGGAAGAAAGTTGTAGTTGTAGGCTTCAAGAAATCAGCCATCGATTTAGCTGTGGAGTGCGCAGAGGCAAATCAAGGTAATAAATTAATGAATCAAATTCTCTCTTATTATAATAATATTTGGGTCACACAGAGAGTTAAAAATATCAATATAAATCCTAAAAGTAATAAAAATTTAAAAAGTTGAAAAAATATATATCAACCATTGATGATACATCTCATCGAATCTCTATTGTGCTCAATATAGAGATTAGTATGGGGGAGAATCCGAATTCTTAATTATATATATAATACATTAATCCTTTGATCGAAATATTTTTAAAAGTATTTATATATTTTTTCTTTTTCTTTTTCTTTTTTGATTTTGGTATTTTTTCCAATCCTTCTCACATGAGAGGCCATCTTGCAAGTTCTTTGAAAAGTCCTTGATGCGTGGTTGTGATGCATGTGCTAAATTAAGTTGCTAATCACTTGCAATATTTATTAGAAAAGTAAATACAAATAAAAATGCACCACCAATGAAATTTCGAAAATTAGTAGTTGATTTAATCTTTGTTCTTTTGTTATTATTATTTTTTATTCCCCCTAATATATATATATATGTCTGTATGTATATATATATATGTATGTATGTATGTATAACGTATAACTTCTTACTAATTAAACAATATGTATTTTGATGGATACTGATTCAAAGAGTAAAGAATTTTTGTTAAGTTTCTGTTTTTATTATGTTTTTTATGAGAGAAGATTAAATTTGAGAGACACATAAAAGAGAAAAAAATATAATAATTTTGACAATCCATTACTTTTTATATTGATATATGATCGTTAGATTATCAAAAGTTTAATTAAAAAAATTGATAATAGAATATCCTTACTCTGTTTTCAAAATGATTGAATTCCAAAAATTTTGCTTTCACTTTAGCATTTTATTTTTGCACAAATATGGTGATGAGTATTTTTCAAAAATAATTTCTTTTAAGCAGTTTCTTCGTTCTTTTGTTAATTAGAAGAAAATATATTTTCCAAATGAAAGGATCTCATTGTTAAATCTGGATATTATTTTGAAACAGAATTCAATCAATGAACTATGAATTTAAATATGTGAGGTTAACTATTAATTATGTGACCGTAATATGAATTTTTTTCTGATGCTTGTCAGTGTGCTAATCATACTTCTGATCTGAATTGTCAATATTCTTTGTCATCATATAGTTTATTTAATCCGACATCAGAGATATTATCAAAATATCCTCAAAAATAAAATTAATATGGAAAACCATATTTTCTTTTGTTAAAAAAAGAGTTCAATGATATTATTTTTTATTTTAGAAGGTTTTTCATATTTTTTCACACAATATATATATATATATATATATATATATATAATGTCAGTTGAATTTGATAAAGAAAATTGTATCGACATTGACTCAGCTAGTTATGATTTTCCACGTTTATTAAATGGTTGAAATTTGCATGGTTTGTGACTTTGTGTTTCGCAAAAATCACACACAAAAAGACCTTTGCGTGGTCAATCAAACCGATGACAAAGTAACGCTGAAAACGTCTTGTGTGTGTCTTGTCTTGTACTCTTTGGACTTCTTGACTTTCACATATTATTAAACAGTTTGACTTTCATATGCATCAACATCATTTGCACAAAACACTATAATTCCTGGATGTTTCATATTTGGACATACTTGAAAAATTCCAAAGTCTCTATTTATTTCCCTATTTTATATAAACCTAGACCCAGACAGAATTGCATTCCAATTTGCTTATGACTGTGAAATCATGCATAATTTGTTGTCAAAGAAATCAATTCTCAAACATTTGAAGTAACATGTTTCATTTATTATTCTTATTCTTATTCTTTTTCATTTTAGAGTTCTAACAAATAACCATCCAGTGAACAAGGAAAAAGGACAAAAATGATAAATTATAAACACTAGTAATAACAAATTGTAGTCATATGTAACCTCCAAAGTGAGCTTTCACATGACCTTAGACTTTAGTTTTAAAAATCTTTATCCAAAACAAATTCCGTTATTAAACTATAACTTATAATTTATTGGGTATCTTGAAAATATGTTACAGGAGCAGAAGGCCAACCATGCACTATGCTAGTACGGACTCTACACTGGACTGTTCCTCATTATTGGGTATGGGGTTTGCCTTTTTATCTCTTATATTCAACTAGATTCTCCCAGTTTTTCCATAGAAGACCAAACGAAAGTCTGCTGAGAACTCTCCTCTGCTTCCTTCTATCTCCTATGGTACGTTGGATATTATTCAAATTACTATCTTAAATTTCTAGCTAGTCTAGATTCGTAGCATGACAAATCGTTAAAGGCGGCACCACTTTTATTCTTGACACAGAGGCGTGGACTATCCAAGTTTATTGAGTCCTATCTGCTTTGGAAACTTCCCCTATTGAAGTATGGACTGAAACCTGACCACCCTTTTGAGGAAGACTATGCATCTTGTCAGATGGCTATCATGCCAGAGAATTTCTTTGCTGAGGCTGACAAGGGGAAGATTGTATTCAAAAGGGCAACATCAAAATGGTGGTTCTGGAAGGGAGGGATCGAATTCGAGGACAACACTAGACTGGATGCTGATGTTGTGATTCTCACAACCGGTTATGATGGCAAGAAAAAGCTCAAAGCTATCCTACCGGAGCCGTTCCGTAGCTTGCTGGAATTGCCTTCTGGCCTCATGCCGTTGTACAGGTAAACATTCTTCCTTCTAAAACGGAAATCAAAAAGAGTGTGTTAAAATGGAAACTAGCTAATGAATCAATCTGCTCAATCTTCTTCTTCTTGGCAGGGGCACCATCCATCCTTTGATACCAAACATGGCTTTTGTAGGCTACATCGAGAGTGTTTCGAACCTGCATACATCAGAGCTACGTAGCATATGGCTGAGCAGACTTGTCGACAACAAATTCAAGCTGCCAAGTGTGGAGGAAATGCTTGAACAGTCATCGAAAGAGATGGAAATCATGAGGCAATCAACCAGGTTCTTCAAGAGGCACTGCATCTCTACTTTCAGTATCAATCATAGTGATGAAATCTGTCAAGAGATGGGTTGGAATGCTTGGAGGAAAAGAAACTGGTTATTAGAAGCATTTAGTCCTTACACTAGTCAGGACTATGACCAGGACAAATAAAGCTATCCTTTAAGCACACTAGCAAAGTGGGAGATATATATCTAGCAAATGGAAAAAGAAAGATTTGACAGATATAGTTTTGTTTTATTTTTTTCCTTTTTCTAACTTCGTTGCGTCAGTTAATGTGGAAAAGTAACTAAGCAGAATAAAACATACATATCTGAGTTTGCATCTAAAATTGTCCAGGATTCTGTTTTGTTGCTGTGGACATGTCAACTAGTGATAAGCAAAGTTATTGCTTGGTACATGAAAAAGTGAGTGATAAAAATTTATCATAACTGCACAGTCAACAACTGAATCAGCCATGAGAAGATCATCTATATGGACAGAACACTAAAGTTACCCTTCTAAAGCCAAATTTAGGTTTCATCAACCATATATGCTTGAACTGTTTTTGCAGCTGAACATAGAATTTACACAATGTAAAATAACTGACATCTCACCTGTGACGACAAGGGGTAACCTTAATTTTTATTCCTCTTAAATTTCAGAGCACTTCAATTTCCTTGAGATGATCACCTGGTTTACGTGCGAGAATAAGGGTCTATGCCCCACTAAAAGCTAAAAATTATTACAAAGTTGGGGTTTTAGTCATCCATGAATAAACGGTAGAGCGAGGATAAAACAAGGCAATTCATATACTTGAGAAGTTCAAAGGCTTTGAAGAAACTTCAAGGTCACGTCAATGTGCTTTTCTGGTTGTAACTGGTTGTAGTAGATGAGCTGAACCACACCATTCTTGTCAAGAACGTAAGTCTGTCTCCCAGGCACTGTTCCAAACAGATCTGCAGGCACTCCCCAAACCTTCCTCACCTTGTTACCCTCGTCACTCAGCAATGTGAATGGAAGTCTGTATTTCTTTGCAAATGCCTAACATCCATTTAAAACATGGTCAGCTTAAACATTCTTGGCAATGATTGGAACTGAAGTAGTAATTAATTGAGCTTGAGCATGGTGTAAAGTGATTATCGTTCTACACTAATTAACTTGTGTGAGAAAAGCTAAAAGATTAGATTTGACAATGATTAAGAAGTTGTTAAGAAATATACTTTAAAACAATAGCAAATTTTGACCCAGAAACAATTTTTAAATTGTATAAAACAGTAAGGCCTCAACCCGCAGGTTACCACCCAAACAACTCTTGTAGAGTCTACTCATATTGTGAGACAACTTGCGTAAGTACCAAGGCAGAGCATATCCTACTACTAATTTGCCCCACTAAATTAAATTTTACGTAGGAAAGGTGCACCAAAAGAATAGTAACTACTCATCAACTTGTTTTTGACTCAAGAAGTTCATTTCAGACCGACTTTGAGACCAATCCAGTGGCTTTACACAAATCAGCCGAAATGGGAAGAGTTTTCAGACAAGCTATAATGTCATGAAATTGATCCTTATGAGAGCGGGAAAAAATATCGAACCTCGAATCTTCCTCGTATAACAGATTCACAATCTTACCTTGTGTGATGATGTATCGTCGCCACTTATTCCAACAACCTCAGCTCCTGCTTTCTTAAATTTCTCATAAGAATCCCTGAAAGCACATGCCTGCAAAAGTATGACCTAATTAGTGTCCGCCTTACAATGAGATAACACATCTGGCAGATGACAACATCAGTGTACATGTCTTTGTCTAATGAAAAAAGACAAATCCCAAAAATCTAACAGCATAATTACCTAGAATATAGTAATAAGATATGCTAGCGTTACTTAATAATTATTTTGCACTGACTTCTACTTTGATGAGTAATGGAATGCCATATTTATGGTTCAATAACAAGTCCAAAAAGTTAAGTGCTTTCTCTTCCTTACACCCCACATATGAACTACGCAACCAAAAGGACTGCAAGTAGCCTAATACACGTATTAACATTAAAAAAACTGGAACCTGTTCGGAGCAGCCAAGGGCCTTATCAGCAGGGTAAAAATAGACAACCACAGGCTTCCCTTTAAACTTGGAGAGGCTCACAATCTTCCCATCCTGATCTTTCAATGTAAACGATGGTGGCACTTGACCTTTGCTAACCTATTATACATAAACCAAGACAAACAACACACCCCGTATTAGTAAATTAAGCCACCACATCAAAAACTAAGACTGAGACAGAGACACAACTTTAGTAAGGGTAACGAAACAATGTACCTTGGCAACAATCGAAGTCTTGGCTGGAGTAGAAGATGGGACAGGCAACTTGGAAGGATAAGACAGCCTGAGGCCATAGAATTGAGATTGTGATGATTTGGAGATAATTGATATGCTTTGAGAACATGGGGTTCTAGGAGTTTGACTTGGAAGTGAAGAAGGAAGAGAGCTGTTTGGCAGAGTCAAAGTAGCCATTACACAAGAACAAGACAGAAAGACATGTGGGTGTGTGTGTTTTCTTAAAATGTGGACCTTTTTTTATTTTTAAATTTTTTCTTTGTTGCAAATAGTTTTGTAAGCGCGTTAGTACATGTTTGAGGTGGATAAGGAAGGAGTGGTGACTGGTGGAGTTGTTTGTTGCTTATGAGGAAGCTACAAGAAGATCAAAATAGGCTTTTGGCGTCGACCATTGCCGGCCCAACCTTTCTTACGACGCTCCTTTATGAGTAGCATTGATCTTAATGAGCACTGTTGATGTAAAAATTGATCACATCAACGATAGATACATTGAATTACAAGTAGAAGACAATCTGAAAATTTAGAAAATCGATTTGAATCCCCTTTGACGTCTGGATCCCTTTGGATAAGGGGATCCTTACTCCTGCCCATAAGCTACTTGTAAGATAGAGAAAATGAGGTCAGGAGACACTGGTGTTTCTCTGGCAACCCCTCTTTGTAATAAGGCTAAGAGGTAAAAAGTGTGGAAACAAGAAGGAAATCCAGACTATCCTTACTATTGAGTCCCAATAACAGCACCTAATACTTGTAACGGCTTTTCCAAAGGGAATTCATAGCGCCAATGAGTGAGATAAGATCTTTAGTCCCTTAGCTGATGGTAGAAAACATCCTTAATAGCGTTCAGGATATTAGATCAGAGGGATACTAGGGCAGAGTATCCTTGCTCTGTTTTCAAAGTTATTGAAATTAAAAAATTTTGCCATCACTTTAACATTTTATATTTGAACAAACATGGTGACGAGTATTTTTAAAAAATAATTTCTTTTAAGCACTTTCTTCGTTCTTTTGTTAATTAGAAGATAACATATTTTCTCATTGTTAAATTTATATATTTTTTTGAAACAGAATTCAACTAACGAACTATGAATTTAAATATATGAGGTTAAATATTAGTTATGTGACCATAATATGTATATTTTTTCTTTGCTTGTCAGTATTCTAATCATAATTTTATCATCACATAGTTTATTTACTCTCATGTGTGAGGGATGTTATAAAAAAAAAAAAAGAAGAAAATATCATCAGATGACACTTTTAAATATTGGATTGACAATTTTGTCCAATTTTAATAAAGTTAATAATTGAATCACAAACCTTATTTTTTTTGACACAAATACCCTTGATAAAATTGGTAAGAGAGCTACATTTTTTTGAAAAATAACTTAATTATTATATTTATTATAAAGATATTTTGATAATTTTATATATGATTTAGACTCAATTGTTATATATATTTTTTAAAAATGACATAAATATTAAGTCATTAATTTAATATGCTATTTTTATACTTATCCCATCAAATAAAACTAATATAAAATTATTTTTTTTTATGTTAAATAATGAATTCAATAATACTATTTTTCAGTTTAAAAGATTTTTCAAATTTTGTATATATGTGTATATGCATGCGCCAAAAGTAAGTTGAATTTGACAAAGAAAATTGTATCTACAAGACTACACTGGCTAAGCTACTTGTGATTTTCACGTTTATTAAAGGATTGAAACTTGCATGGTTTGTGACCATGTGTCTCGCAAAGCAAAAGTCATATACATTATTGGTGTGTTTACTTCGTGGATTGAGTAAAAGGAATGGAAAATGAGATTGATTAATGTTGTTTACTTGTTTAAAATTTATTTCGTAATGGGAATGAAAATGTGGACCCTACATCAATTTGGGGTTGTGGAATGGGAATCTCATTCCCCCCAACCCACTTGGGAATCGCATTCTCATTCCTTTAATCAAAATAAAAAGTCTTTTATACCCTTATTTAAAAAATAAAAAAAAAATCTGTTTTATTTGATATTAAAAAAAAAAATACATATTGTAATAAAAAACTGTACACCATTAATTTTTCATCACTAATTTTTTAATTATTATAATGGACTAATAAAATAATATGTGATTTTTTTTTATTGTAATATGCACTTTTTATTTTATATTAAAAAAACTACATATTATAGTAAAATACTGCACACAAAGTTAGTAGACTATTAAAATAGTATGTAATTTTTTTTATTATAATATGTTGTTTTTTATTTGATATTAAAAAAAATATATTATAATAAAAAAACTACACATTATTATAATTAATCCATAATTTTAATTAAGGATATTTTTATAACTTACAATTAATTCATTTCGATTCCAAAGTAAAGTAAATATCTCAATAGAAATATTATTGATTCCAATTTCGATTTTATTGAGTGAAGTAAACACACCAATGACAAATTAACAATAAAAATTACAAAAGGAGCTTCGCGTTGTCAATCAAACCAATGACAAATTAACAATAAAAAGGTCTTGCGTGTGTCCGGCCTTTGGCCTTGTTGACTGAACACGTTTTCAACAGTTCTAAATCACACGAATTCGAATTCTGGAAACACAATTTTGAGCTTCACCCGTTATTAAACGATTTGACTTTCATAAGTATCAACATCATTTGCAAGAACACTGAGGTTTCATTTGGTATAATTTTTTTAAATAAATTTTTTAAAAATAGATCTTTTAAAAATAATATTTTTTAAAAAAGTTATTGATTATTTGATTGTCAATTATTTTTTTATTTAAAAAATTATAGACTATTTAATTAAATTATTTTTAAAGCACTTTTAGATTATTAATTTATCAAAAAGAGTATGAGGGAGAGGAATAGTATATTCATTCTAAAAATGTAATTGCTTCAACTTTAACCATAAAAAATTAATCAATCAAACAATCAATAATTATTTGATGTAAATATATTTTTAAAACACAGATTTTCAACAAAATAGATGTAAAATTATTTTATTTCTCTATTTTTATTTTTAAAAGAGAAGTATTTCTTTAGATTTGTTAATAAGATTTTACATCTTCAATTTTATTTGATTTAAGTAGATTTTCAATAATGTTTCGTTAATGGAATATATATATATATATATATATACACACATTACAAATATGATATATAATATTCATGACAATAAGATAAAAAAAAAATTGCGATATCAACTAAAACCAATTGAAAAAAAAAAAAAACAAAAAATATAGAAAACTTACTGATTAGAGAGGAGTTCTCAGGAGTTTTTATGAAATAAAAAGTAAATGATAGTGGAGACTATGTGTTTATATTTATAAAGAAAGTCTAATGGGATTATAAGGGTATAAAAAAATTAACAAAATAAAATATGGGTATACTAAACATTTTAATCTTTTAAAAAAAGCTAAAAAAGATTTACTTGGAGAAGCTCAAAATTTGAGCTTTTCAAAATAGACATTTTTAAACTTTTTTAATTCCCCATGAACCATATTAGGATGTTAACCAGACGATACGAAAAATATCAGATAGAACTTTTGACATTAAAAATGTACTTATGGTTAATAGATAAGCTGTACCAAACGTATACTTAACCCTGCCTATTTTATATTTGGACATGCTTGAAAAATTCCAAATTCTCTATTTATTTCCCTATTTTATACAAATCCTAGACCCAGACAGAATTGCATTCCAATCTCTTTGTGACTGTGAAATCATGCATAATTTGTCGTGCAAGAAATCAATTCTCAAACATTTGAAGTAACATGTTTCATTTATTACTCTAATTCATAGTGTTTTTCATTTTAGTGTTCTAACAAATTATCATCCAGATGAACAAGGAAAAGGATAAAAATGATAAATTATAAACACTACTGATAACAAATAGTAGTCATATGTAGCCTCCAAAGCTAGCTTTCACATGACCTTAGACTATAGTTTTAAAAATCTTTGTCCAATACAAATTCTGTTATCAAACTATAACTTATAATTTATTGGGTATCTTGAAAATATGTTACAGGACCAGAAGGCCAACCACGCACTATGCTAGTAAGGACTCTATAATGGACTGTTCCTCATTATTGGGTATGGGGTTTGCCTTTTTTACTCTTCTATTCAGCAAGATTCTCCCAGTTTTTCCATAGATGACCCAACGAAAGTCTACTGAGATCTCTCCTCGCCTCCTCCTATGTCCTATGGTACGTTGGTATTCTTCAAATTGCTACCTTAAGTTTCTAGTATAGACTTGTGGCATGACAAATCGTTAAAGGCGGTGCCACTTTTATTATTCCTGACACTGAGGCGTGGACTATCCAAGTTTATTGAGTCCTATCTGCTTTGGAAACTTCCTCTAATCAGAGTGATCAAAATTTACCATAACTGCACAGTCAACAACTGAAGTAACCATGAGAAGATCATCTATATGGACAGAACACTAAAGTTATCTTTCTAACGTCAAATTCAGGTTTCGCCAACCATATATGCTTGAACTGTGTTTGCAATTGAACATAGAATTTCCAGAGTGTAAAATAACTGGCATCTCACCTGTGACAACAAGGGGTATCCTTAATTTTCATTCCTCATAAATGTCAGAGTAGTTCAATTTCCTTGAGATTGTCACCTGGTTTTTACCTGCGAGAAAAAGGGTCCAAGCCCCGCTAAACGCTTAAAATTATTATTACAGAGTTGGAGTTTTAGTCATCCATGAATAAATACAGGTAGTGCGAGGATAAAACACGGCAACTCATATACTTGAGAAGTTCAAAGGCTTTGAAGAAGCTTCAAGGTCTCGTCAATGTGCTTTTCTGGTTGGAACTGGTTGTTGTAGATGAGCTGAACCACACCTTTCTTGTCAAGAACGTAAGTCTGTCTCCCAGGCAATGTTCCAAACAGATCTGCAGGCACTCCCCATTCCTTCCTCACCTTGTTACCCTCGTCGCTCAGCAATGTGAATGGAAGTCTGTATTTATTTGCAAATGCCTATAGCAATAGCATCCATTTAAAACACGGTCAACTTAAACATTATTGGCAATGTTTGAAACTGAAGTAGTAATTAATTGAGCGAAAGTGATTATAGTTCAATACTAATTAACTTGTATGAGAAAAGCTAAAAGATTATATTTGACAATGGTTAAGAAGTTGTTAAGAAACATACATTAAAACAATAGCAAATTTTTTACCCAGAAACAAATTTTAAATTGTTTAACAGTAAGGCCTTAACCCGCAGATTACCACCCAGACGACTCTTGTAGAGAGCACTCATGTTGAGAGACAACTTGCATAAGTACGAAGGCAGAGCACATCCTACTACTAATTGGGTTTACTAAAACAAATCTTAAATGGGAAAGGTGCACCAAAAGAATAGCATAAGTTACCACTCATCAACTTGTTTTTGACTCAAGAAGTTCATTTCAGACCAACTTTGAGACCAATTCAGTGTGGGCTTATCCAGTGGCTTTACACAAATCAGCCAAAAGGGGAAGAGTTTTCAGACAAGTTATAATGTCATGAAATTGATCCTTATGAGAGCTGGAAAAAGTAACGGACCTCGAATCTTCTTCGTATAACAGACTCACAATCTTACCTTGTGTGACGATGCATCGTCGCCACTTATTCCAACAACCTCAGCTCCTGCTTTCTTAAATTTCTCATAAGAATCCCTGAAAGCACATGCCTGCAAAAGTATGAGCTCATTAGTGCCTGCCTTACAATGAGATAACATAATAACATCTAGTAGAAGACAACACCAGCGTACATGTCTTTGCCTAATGTTAAAAAGAAAAAAAAAATCCCAAGAATCTAACAGCATAATTACCTAGAATATAGTAATAAGATATGCTAGTGTCATTCACAATAGCACTTTAAGTTTATTTAATGATTAATTTGCACTGACTTCTACTTTGTAATGGAATGCCATATATATGGTTCAATAACAAGTCCAAAAAGTTTAGTGCTTTCTCTTCCTTACACCCCACATATGAACTACGCAAGCAAAAGGACTGCAAATAGCCCAATACAAGCATTAACATTATAAAAAATTTGTACCTGTTTGGTGCAGCCAGGGGTCTCATCAGCGGGGTAAAAATAGACAACCACAGGCTTCCCTTTAAACTTGGAGAGGTTCACACTTTTCCCATCCTGATCTTTCAATGTAAACGATGGTGCCACTTGACCTTTGCTCACCTATTATATATAAACCAAGACAAACAACACACCCCGTATTAATAAATCAAGCCACCACATCAAAAACTAAGACCGAGACACAACTTTAGTAAGGGTAACGAAACAATGTACCTTGGCAACAATTGAAGTCTTGGCTGGAGTGGAAGATGGGACAGGCAACTTGGAAGGATAAGACAACCTGAGGCCATAGAATTGAGATTGTGATGATTTGGAGATAACTGAAAGGCTTTGAGAACATGGGGTTCTAGGAGTTTGACTTGGAAGCAAAGAAGGAAGAGAGTTCTTTGGCAGAGTCAAAGTAGCCATTACACGGGAACAAGAGAGAAAGATGTGTGTGTGTGTGTTTTCTTGGAATGTGGACTTTTTCTTTTCTTTTCTTCTTGTTTTTTTTTTTTTTAATTTTTCTTTGTTACAAGTAGTTTTGTAAGTACATTAGTATATGTTAGAGGTGGATAAGGAAGGAGGAGTGGTGACTGGTGGTGTTGTTTGTTGCTTATGAGGAAGCTACAAGAAGATCAAATAAGGGGATAGATAGGCTTTTGGCGTGGACAATTGCTGGCCCCAACCTCTCATACCACGCTTCTTGCATACTTTTATAAAGTCCACTAGTAGTTCGGTGGTTGGCTTCTTGCTATGCTTTAGCTGAGTGGCATTGATCTCAACGAGCGACTCCTCTTCCTTCTCATCATAAATTCATAAGTTATTGAAGTTTAATGCGATTGTAAATGTGAAGTTATTAAGTTTTAAATTACATTAGTTTTTGTTGTATAGAATTGAAGTCCCTCTTAGCATATCATATATTAGATTTACAGTAATAACTAATATTACAACGTTGAGCTTAAAGATTTGATTTAACCTCTATTTTTGTATGGAATGAAATGATATGAGATGTTTGTAAAATAAGAAAATAAAAACTTGAGGCTAATTTTGAGAAGGAAGATGTATATTACTACACTTTTATATTATTTGTATCAAGTAAAATAATTACATAAGCTACTATATATTACTAGCTTCTTGAAAAATTGTGAGTACCACATCCATTAAAAAAATTGGTATAAAAATTAAACCCAATAAGATTCTACTGATGAGCCAAAACCTCTTCTTTCACAGTGACATCACTTCAATTTTTAATTAGAAATTTTTTAATTACAACATAACATGATAAATAATTATAAAAATCATGAAAAAGAATCTATTGAAATCACTGATAAATCATTGTTAATTTCTTATACTTGTATCCATACTCATACGTGTACCCTTTTAATGGTTATTTGATTTCAAGGTGGAGTTCATTCTTTAGATTTCAATGTGAAGTTTATTCTATAATTTTTGCTTTCACACGTAGAATTTTTAAATATTTCTCTTTATATATTAGCTCAAATTTTTTAATACCTTGATGTATAAATATATTGATAGATAACCTTTCAAACAAAAGACTAATAAATTGGGTGGTGACATCCATTCATATATACCATCTTAATGGTGTTTATGTTTTCAATATAAAATTCATCTCGTCTTCTTTGTTTAACATATGAGATTCATCTCATATTTTTTGCTTGATATATGAGATTTTATAACAATCATTAATGTTTTTAAAGATCACTAATATAATTATATAAATGTAGCTTCTAATTAAGTGAATGATTTATTTACAAATTTACGTGATAAATAGTTGGTTAAACTACTTATTAAATTCTTTTTTTAATTAACTATTTATTAAATTCTTTGTAGTTGAAGGGTGTGTCGTGTTGAGATGGGAAGGACTAGAAGAATAAAGTGAAAATCCCATGAATAATCCTACAGGGAGTGTTATTTCACCAAAAAAAAAAAAAAATCCTACAGGGAGTCTGAATTTTGGAATTGGTATTGAAAAACTAAACTGAATTTTTGAGACGGTAATTTCAAGCTTCAGGTGTTGCTTTAGTGATAGGTAAAATTTAATTAATTTATTTATTTTAATTCTGAAGTAAAATGGGGCATTTGTGTAATTTAAGAAACCTGAGTGGAATTTCCGCAAATTGGATTTTTTTTCCATCCAAAAGTGAACGTCAATTGAACCCCTGACCAAAACCCGAAACCTCATACAGCAATCACACGCCGCAAATGAGGTTTACTTGATTAATTTGTTAATCGAATCTCAATTGATCCTTTTGAGTTTTTGGAAATACAAATGGAGGGCTTGCAGAAGTTGGTGCGCACAATTCCAAAAGATGCTAAATCAGCTTCTTCTTCTTCATTTTCTGAGGGTCCGTACAACTTGAGTGGTAGTAATGGAGGAGGATTGACTTCTGCCTTATCTTCTTCCGGTCAGTCTCTTAATCTCGTCCCCAGAGCTCCCAGGTACCAACTTTTCCATGTTTAAATTTAATATCGTCAATGTGTTTTAGGATTCAACTTTCTCACGTGTTTACATTGTATTCAATACTCCATTTTTGTTCTTTGATATGAATTGTGGTGGTGAGATTGATATTAACTTCGCGTTTAAATTGCTCTAATCTACTTTTATTTTTTGTTAATTTTCAGAGGGATTATTTACAGTCTTGGTCAATGTGTTGATTTTGCTGCTAAGCTTCTAAGCTGGTGTTCATGTTTCTAACTATGGGGGCGTTTTAAGTGTAGAATTTATAGGAAATATTTGCACTAACATAGTTGTAATAGTATTGGATTTATTAATTCACTTAAAATGCTAGGTTATTGTTAGGAGAGGCGATGTTAGTTGTCGTGATTAGTGCATAGTGTGTATGTGTTTCATTGTAGTTTTTGTTGGAATGATGATAGTTATGGGTTAGATGTGTGTAAAATTGGATTTTCGGTGGTTGAAATGTTTTATACTCTAGTATTGTTTCGGGGCTATATATGTGTTGTGGTATATAACTAATAATAACTTGTTCAATGTGAAGTTGTGAGCGTGTTCATGTGATCATCTGGTGTAACAGTGTTATTAGACCTTAATCACAGGGTTTGGGCATGGCATGAAGCTGAAAAACAAATTTTGTTTCAGAAATTTGAAAATGAAAAACTAGAATTAATGAAATTTAAATTGAATGTCTGAAAGTTTCAGTTAGTTCTGCTTATCTTTTTTGTTTCTTTGATGGTATTTGATGGTAATCACTACGTTGTTCTTTCGATACTTACAATCTGAAAATTGCTTTGACTGGATGGGAAAAAACAGGATTATTACAACTGCTGTGTCTAATTTATTTTCCCAAGTGTTTGGTTCTGTAATTGTTATTGATGGGTGGTTTATTTTTTTTTTTTGCTTCAATTGAGAAGCACACTTGAGTTGGTGTGATAACATCTAAGAAACTTGCAAGTGCGCTTCCAGATTGTATGGGTTAATGTATTAGCATAGAATTCTGTGTTCATTGGGAACGATGGATCTGATTGCTATGATGAAATTGAAATTCTAGAATACTATGCTTACTTCTCTTCCTTCTTTTATTTGTCTCCTCTCCTTATTATGTTGCAGACAGGTGGTGTCAATGTGGACCTGCTCAAAGCTTTGCATGTTCTGCTTTGTTGCTGGAGTTTTTGTCGGGTACACAATCAAGCGACGAGTCAAAAGGTGGGCTTCCAAACTTTTGAAGAGGTTGAAAGACGACTGATACCGCCCAACCATTCCTATCTTGTGCCAATTCAGTTATTGAAATTTCGAGACATGTACCTTAAAGACATGCTGGTTGACCGATGTGTGAATTGTGATTATTAGATAGTTTACTAGATAGCTCTCCTGTTTTGAGAAGGTTCAAGTAAAAGAACTAGCGTGTTTTTCCTGGGCTGAAGAGTTTTTGCCATATATATGCATTATTTTAAAGACTTACAGGTCGCCAGGGATCTAACTTTTCCGATATGCAATATTGTGAAATTAAAGACGTTTTACCAGCCTGCTTATATCGCTGTATTGAATAACTGTAGAATGTGACGATTCATTCAAGTCTATCGTCTAGAACTCCTATAGATTCTTTGTTTACTTTGCGAATCAATATAATTTTCAAAGTGTTCAGTAGATTCGAAAGTTCCTCGACTAACACACACGCACAGAAGAGAGCACATGGAACGTATAAAAGAGATCAGTCAACCTTATACCAAATTTACTGGAAATCATGGAGACCGGTAAGCATTTTCTGTATTGTTTTCCTGGAAGTCCCTCGACCAACACACAGGTACACAAGGGAGCGCATGGAACATATGGAAGAGGTCGGTCAACCTTATACCAAATTTACTGGTAAATCGCGGAGATGGTAACCATTTTCTGTATTGTTTAATTTCTCTTTGTGTTGGACAATCTCAACAGTATATAATTTCGTATACATTATGCTTAGCTACAATCTGGAATGTATAATAGTACATTTTCATCAAGAATCATTTTGATAATTACTTACAGAGGTTAAACCAAAAAAAAAAAACGACCGCGACGTATAAATGGTGACATATAAATGGTGATCCTCTTAATAGGATCAGAAGTACTCTTTATGGAACTCGAACCGTGTGCTTGTCTTGTGACTCATCTCAAGAGATAGTTGCTTCAACTCCTTTGCTAACACAGGCATCCCACAGTAGAATACCCCTACAAATTTATCAATCATGTCATGTTCTTGGCATTAATCGTTGAAATTTTGAAAGTGATCTTTTAGATTCTTTTGGTGGGCAAAACCAGCATTGAATCACAAACATTTTAATTTGATTTTTCCAGGTTGACTTTCATTTAAAATCAGTTTTACAAAGCCTTGTTAAGCTGCATGTATCTTCCACGTCAAGTGCCAGATTTGAGTTGTGTGGACTGGTTCCTTGTATCTGACAATGTTTGAACCTAACAAAATATTAAATAACCTTACCTATTGTGGCAAAGGGATGCTTTGAAGCTATTTTGGTGAACACTTCTTTCCAGTCGGGCCTTGCAAAGTGTGTCCTTACCTGCAAAAATTTATTTAATTTCGAAAGGTTGTTACTTGATTGGTAGGTGAAGGTACTAGAATCCGAGTCTGTGTCTATAATAGATGTAAAGGAAGATCATACTCGGGTGCCAGATAAGATGTCAACGCCATGTTTCGCGTGGTTGAGAGCTTGTACCATGGTGATCAAGGTTGACCTTGCATCTCCCTCTTCATAGACACTTGTTAGGTAGTTGTGCAGCTCAATTTGACCCTGTTGAAATTCCATATCAAAAGGAAGAGATTAGTTTTAACAATGGTGTTTTAACTTGGTAGCCTAGTTATAATCTTAATTAAACGTTCAAGTTATATGTATTACTTTGAGATCCATCGCTGCAACTTGATCCATTACTCCTTTAAACCATTCAAAAGATCCAGGCTCCCTGGTAACCCAGTAAAAATGAGCATTTGTAGTCCTCTGTGTTTTCTTCTTTCCACCTGGTGTCATATTTGAACCCGGAGTCATATTTGAAGATGTAATGCTGTTCATGCTATCCTCTGATCTACTAGTATCGGTGTTTGAATCCTACCACATTCGAGAGTTAAAAATCAGTCATCAGACTTGGTTATTAGTTCAAGCTAGACAAAGTAGTGTTCTTGAGAGCAAAATATACCACTTGTTCTTCTCTAGTATTGTTTAAAAGATCTCTAAGGATGCTAATGAAAGGGGTAGCTCCAATTCCTAGCCCCACGAGGAGCAAAACGTCGTAATTTCTATAGTCCTGTGCTGGAGCACCATATGGGCCATCAACAAACAGTTTTGGTTGGCTGCACCATATGTATTATGTTGCGTTAATATTTTGATATATATCCAAATTCAGAGTCAAAGCTGTTCTGTATAAAAATTATCTCTATTCTGATATGTGCTTACCCACTCTGTTCCAAGGGCTCAAACTGACCAAATTGGGCTCGGCCAATAGTAACTTGTGAATCGTTGCCCTCAATGAAAACTCGCTTCAACTCTCGTGTCCAGTCTCCGACTATCCGGATGTGAACACTGACGTAGTCATCTCCTGGGGCTGAGGTGATAGAAAATGGGTGCCTGGTGACCATCAACAGTTACTAATTCAGTGCACACAAATTATGATCCGTGATGCTCAAGCACCTAAACATCTTATATGATTGGGAAGACCCACAAGAATGAGCTAAATATGTACCAACGTAACTCTCACCATTCAAAAGTGGATATCTTTGGACATTGTAGAAATATGTACTGTCCACTTTTGTACTTGAATCCATTTGGCTTGGCCATGACTATGCTGAAGACATTCCCTGGTAGAATCGAAACCTGCAATGACCTATTAGTAATTTCTCTAGACTAAGTAGTTAAGAGGGCAAGCATTATGTTTCAGTTTTTTATTTTCAAGAATTTAAGTAAACAACCAAATTAGTTACCTTCAATATTTTCACCGAATAATATCTTGATCTACGTGTTCGCAGATTCCGCTCTGCTGTGTACAGCAACAGGGGAGCAGAAATATACATCCATGTCTGAAAAATTGACAAAAAAAAACATCCAGATTAGCACATCATGTTGATTCCTCTGTCCCATTCACAATTGACAATTTTTAGCTTTCAATTGAGCGCTTACTGTTTTCTGATACCACTTGTGGGCAAAGTACAGGAAGATTCCATGGACATACAACAAGATGTAGACGATGCATGTAAGGTGATGAGAATACCAGAATGCATTAAAGCCTGTCAATCTGTTGAAGGGTGGAGGCAGTCTCACTCCATTTTTCCTGAACCTGCCTGTTGCTAGCGTGAATACAATGGCCAACAAAACAACCATAGCAATTCCAGTCACACCTTCAACACCAGTCAAAAGGTCCCCGTATGTGGGTTTCTTGTTGTGGAAGGCACTGGATATGGTGGCAAATTGTTCCGCGGTTGAGTGTACTAGACGAGGAAAATCACAAAACAGATGATTACCTGCATGAATGAGCACTCCAATGCCTATGGCACATGCCATTATCTGTATTTTCAGTTATACAATGAAAATGTCAGATCCATATAAAATGTCACATCTCCAATACAGACATGACTAAGTTTCACTAGATTTTAATCCCATGGTTCATATAAATGAAGAGTTTTAAAATATAAAATGGATAAGATAACTTTCATAAGTGGGCTGTATTTATTTTGATTCAATATAGTAGCCAAACCCGAAATTTTGTATTCTTTGTGGTATTGATGATACCTTGTGGAAATTAATGTTGTCATCAAAAGGAACAAAGGACCTTGCTCCAGTGGAGCGAAGCCAAGTGAGTGTGTTACGACAAACAGGGAGTAGTACTAGAGCCATGTTGAGCTTTAGAGTCTCAGCTGCGCCTTTTGCGATGGGCAAGCAATAGCCCATGACATGAAAAGCAGCCCTGTTTTTGTATTGGAAGAATTTCCAAGCGAAGAGGCCAGCCATTGCCATCAACCACAGTGACAAAATCCAGCCCCGTCGCCAGTTCTCTAGTATTATGCATCGGATTGTGAAGATCACTTTACGGATCACGCTTTGGGGTTTAAATGAACTCATGTTCTGGCTCCACCCAACGCTTGCTGTGCTGAGAGGTCTACTATAGTTCATGTACGCGTCTTTTTGTAGAAGTAGCGTTTCCAGCTGCCATAACTGAGTAAATACCAAAAGCCCAAGTCATCAACTTGTCAACGTTGACCACAATTGTGGAAGTTAATCATATTTATCTATTACTGTATTCGTTGATAAAATACTAAAATAAAATACATATACAAGTTGTACATAAAATGCCAGCAGACCCTAATCTGATTGTTATTAGATTTCAAAAAATTATATATATTTATATTTTATAAATATAAATACGTTCCTAATCTTATAAGTTTAAACGTAAAAAATGATAGTACAAAACTAATGTGATACAGATTTCAATATCTTAATATGCATTTGTCAGTACGCACGTACAAGTTTATTAATTTTTATTGTAAAAGTAAATATGAAATAGTTATTAATGTTCTAGAGTAAACTTTTAAAATATATATGTATTTAATTTCGATAATTTTTTTTTATATACATATACAAAGAAATTAATTACCTCTATATATCCAAGATTTTCAGGATCTAATTCTTCCATTATTAATGACGCGTATTCCTCAGCTTGTTCTTTTAGCTTGGACAGCTTGTTGGCCGAAGCACTGAGCATTATAAGCTGTGATCAAAGTAAATTAAAAAATCAATAACAAGTGTAATACGACCTTACAATACATCAACTAAATTCCACCACGTATTACAGAAACAATAGTCGTGACGAGCACCATCACCCACTAACTATGACTTATTGAAAACTTGGAAATTGATTATACAAGTTGCAAAAAAAAAAGTCGAGATTTAAAAGACTACATGCAATTAATTTACTAAATATACCATTAATGTCAGCTGTCATAACTAACAATATGTTATACTTATCTGCTATGAAAACGCCATTAAGCTATATTGATCTTTAAAAAATTTGAGTAGTCCAATCTGGATTGTTATAGAATTTCCAAAGGAAGATTTAAAATGATAAAAAAGAAAATCAAACATGTAGGGGAGTTCTAGGGTAATTTTTTCATTGGCTGACAGGTTGCTTGTAATTAAAGCCTTGTAATTTCCTACCAAAACAACCATCGCAATTTACCTCCCGCACTTCTTCTCTTGTGATTCTTCCATCTTCATTGCTATCGGCCCTGCAAAGGTCGAAAATAAATTTAATTTAAAGATAAAAAACTAGTGAAAATTTTGATCTCCTCCCAACATATATCAATTTTGTCTTTTCGTAGCTCACTAAAATCAGGTGTTAACTGCACCATCAAAATATATATGATTCTAGTCAATCAGAGACTTCACTATCATCCTTTCCGGACTTGATTGGCAGAAACCAACTTATTTAAAAATAAACCTGAAACTCCCAAACTTCCCAGAACCGTTGGTTGTTTCATGATCGGACGGATATGTGCAGAGAGAAAAAGAGAAAAAAAATTCAAAACACCGTACATATCAAAGAAAATCTGAAGACGAGCGTCAAAGCTCTGGTCCGATATCTGCAACCAAAAGTCATGAAGCTCCTCTTTCGTTATTTTCCCTAATCTTTGATCTCTCCGTCTCGCCAACGCATCAAATATCCCCACCGCGAACTCCTTCGAGTCCACCATCCCTACTCACATCACAACACACGCTTCATTTATTTGACTAAAAAACAAAACAAAAAAGCGCAAGTTCGAAATGAAAAACGTTATCATCATGACCCACCAATGCAATCACCGAAATCTTCCCTCGCAAGCAACCCGTCTTTAGCCAGCGACTCGAACCTCGACTCAACGTTTCTCCACAGCTCCTCCGCATCAGACACGCCGGTCGTCATGTTAATGAATCTCAACCCTTTAAGCGCTCTCTGCGCACTCGATCTCGTCCGTTGAAGTTTCGCTCTGATTTTCCGCGCGTCACGTGCCGTGATAGTCCTATCCTCGATGTCCGTCGACGAAGTCCGCGCCGATCCCGATCTCAGCCAATTGAACTTCCTCCGAAGTCGCGAAGTAGCCGAGAGACTTCGCCCTAGAACTCCGACTTCCACGTCATCTGAACACACCGATGGCGTCGGTGCAGCAGTCGGATTCACACTACACAGATATATAGAGTTGTTTTCCAGCTCCAGCGTCACCTCCACGAAATCCTGTTGTTGCTGGCCGTTTCTTCTCAAATCGTTCAAAAAAACCGGCAACATTGCTCCGCCGACGCGGTGCTCACTGTCCCGCCGCGTCTGCGTCTCTTCATAGTCATCCGGCAAATCAAACGTACGGCTGTAGTTGGAGCGGGGGCTGCTTCTTCCAAACGACGACGGCGATCGCATTTTTTTTTTCCAGGTAAAACCTTTACAACACTAACACACTCTCTCTCTCTCTCCCTTTCCCTCTCCCTCTCTCAATGCATAGACATGAAAACGGAGCCTGGAACTGGTTAGACTTGGACACGTCCTCTCAACCGATTTCTACACACTAATTCAACGCCTGTGCCTGGTAGTCGATCGAGCATAGAATATAGTAGTTGAGATTTTGCTCATTTTAAGTACCCGAAAACGATATCTCCAAGAATAATGTATAAACTAATAATTTTGACTTCTCCTCCGAATTTCTGTTTTGGACTGAAAAAGAGAACGACGTGAACTAATACTTAAAAAGCGAGGCTGGCACTGCTTCATTGCCAGAAAAACTAGACAATGATTAAATGGTACCACTATTTTATTCTATTTTTTGAGAGAAATATTAATTTCGGGAGGAAAAAAAAAATAGAGAGGGAAACAAGGAACGGATATTTATATAAATTGATGTCAAATCGTAAGGTTGGTGAATGGTGGTGACGCGACCTGGTTTATTTATCCCCGTTGAGAAATATGTGAAATGTGTTTTCCTCGCCTATTAATTATTACCATTTTTTTTTACATGTTGTATCTATAAATTGACCAGAACATTCCTTCTTGGATTTCAATTTGTTTTTTTGTTGCTTGTTTTCTATAGCTTTTGGTTAATTAATTACGTATTAAATAACTTAGAGAGAAAGTCATTAGTATTTAATATTATATCCTTGTTGAATAACTTACAGTTGTTGATGCATGTGAAATTAACTTCTGTAAAAGGTTGTGGAGAGGCATGGGTGCTTATCGAATATACTAATTTACACGTATGCATGAATAATAGAAAAATAGCAAAATACTAATAAAAATGAAAATAAAACCCGAAAGTTTTGTTGGTAGATGATTCACATGAATATTCTTGATGGTTAGGGTATGCATTGAGAAGCCATGCGAAAATTGCTTACGGGGAAGACGAATCACATGTATATATATGGTAGAGAAAAAGCCTTTTTTAGGCAGGATGAATCCGATTGAATTTCAAAGTTGAAGATTACACCAGTTTTGGCCTCTGTTGAGGTAAGTAACTTTAAACTCAAACTACACAGAAACTACTACAACTACTACTACATTATATACATATATATATATGTGTATATATAATGTTTTTATAATCATATATATAATTTTAAAAAATAATTACTAACCAATTAAATTTATCCATTGTATTTGAATTAAATATGTGAGAGAATTTGTTTTAAAAAAAAATAATGCAATGGATGATTTGATTGATTGGTATTTACTTTTTAAATTAGATATATCTGATTATAAAAACTCAATATTTATATATATATATATATATATATATAAAAGCAATTGAAGTGTGTATACAGATATCAGCAATCGAAGTATATAAATAGCAGCAATTGCTTCAATTATCATTACCATTATTATTTTTAAAATCAAAACTGCACAGCTGTCTGGGACATTTATTAAGTAATTAACTAATATTATTCATATGGTTGTTAATGTTCGTGTCTCCGACTTCTGTCTTTCTTAATCCAATTAACATTTAGGCAGGGGAGATCGATGGTGGTTTTAATAATTTCAGTCTACATGTTTTCCCTTCTTAGTTTAAATCACTAAAATGGTTTTGCAGGAACATATTGTTTGTTGGCCCGGAAGCATTCAAATACAAAACTGTTTTGCTTGTTTTTGACGTTTCAAACTAAAAATAATAATTAAATTAAATTCAAATAAAAAGGAAAAGGAGATGATCATCATGAGACCAATTTTATTTTGAGTACTATTAATTTTTAAGAATAGCGTTTTAATTATTCTTTACTAATATACATGATATATATATATATAATAGTGTTACTTGTTCTTGCTGCTACTAAATAAAATGAAATTATACATATGGTTATCAAATTCAATATTTCATTTGATTTTATGAAACATAATCTCAGCTTCCACATGTTAAATCATAATTTTTTTTTTTTTTATTGTTACGGCTAAAATTATACAATTATTTTTGTTGTTCGCATCATGATCTTGTGAATGCTATGTAGGCCTCAAGACGATTTCATTGTGGGAAATTTCACAAATTTGTATCCGTTTTTAATTTGGGTAAAAATTTTCATAAATTTCACAAATTTCATCACTTATATAAAATTTTGAAATTTGTATCCGTTCAATTTGTTTTAAAAAAGGGGCAACATTGCTCGAGATGATTTGATCTAGTTCATGGGTGGCTATGTAGGCCTCGAAACGAGAGGAGATCAAGAACAGCATGCATAAAATTTGGCGTACAAGAAAGGGTAAAGGAAGAAGATTTCGTTTAATTGCAGTACAATTTGCATAAAATCATCTTCTGTCTAACTGTAAACAAAACTTGTACGAGCAATTGTAGTAGTACGTTTTTTGTGAGTCTTGAATATGTAAATGTTCCTTTCACTAATTTTGGCTTGAAAGTAAGACCAACATATTAATTATTCTTGGTTTAATTTGAACTGTCTACGTTTGATTAACTACCATGCAATCTACACTGATCAATTCCTTCAAATAATTAACTTAGTTATCCTTATAATAGATGTTGAGTACAGTCAATATTATATACTTTAATTAATCATATAAACTATTCATAAAGTTTTCACTTTTCACTTGTTAAGTCTTGGTGTGAAAATCATGCACTAATATCACCAAATTGCTTAAGCAGCCATTGACGCAAAATTCTACAACAGTGATAATACTATTTATATATCGTCATATCACAAGATTATTAAATTTAAAGATCATTGAATTGTCTTAGTTTAGTTTAATTAGTTAGGTGCACAGGTATAATTTACTCCTAAGATCAGGGATTATTTTAAGTTGTTGTCCTTAAGTCAATGTTTACTTTAACTATTTTAAAAAGCATGCATGCACTTTAAACATTGTAAAACCGAAAAGCCATAAAGCGAGGTAGGTGACGAAATTGATTGTTTTCTGGCTTGTAAAGGTAAAACCTTGTTCATATTGATTGATATGTTCATAATGAAAAATTCAAATTATATTGTTTGCCAAACTGATTTCCTGTGGATATAGTCTTTTTTCCCTAATACCAACACACTATGCATTAATTGGCACAGTATCCCTTACAAGAGATTTTAATATCAAATTTTATTTTTTCGTTGTATGTTTTTTTATTATAACAATAATAACAAAAGGAATACTTATTTTAAGTGAACCTTTTTTTACCACTAAAGCTACATTGACCAATGGCATAAAACTTATTTTTGTAGACGTAATTTTTAATTCTTTCATTTAAATTTTTTTAATAAGTTATTAATTAAAAGTAAAAAAGTTAATTGAAATTCTGCAATTTGATAAACACATCTACATAGATTTGACTTTCTTGTTTTTTTATTTCCTTTGGTCAATCTTAACCTTTAAAAGTTAAATATTTATCCTAGTAGTTAAGCACACTTTTTTGCTGTAAGATCATTAAATAATAACCTTAAACATTCTTATATGACATATTACCAACTTCAAGTCAAGGGCTGAGGATAATTTTCACTGAGTTGAAAAAGCTTTTACTGCCACATCTATATATTATTATGTATTGAGCATCTATTAGCCGCCAATCGATTTCAAAGTGGGTGGCTGGATTTCTATAGGATTATTATTATCATAATATAATCACAATTGTAGTGATTGGTGAGCATAAGTGTTGTTATCTAATCACCATAATCACAGTAATAATTAGCAACTAAATAAAAATCCATATGTTTTTTATACCATACTCCTCATTCTTAAAAATTCTTATTTTCGTTGTTACGTGTTCCACTTAACATATGTTAATTGAAAAAGAAATAATATATTAACAATTAGTGAATATATATAGAAAAAACAAATGTCCTTATCGAGGAGATAGTATAAAATATGTTGTTGGTTTTGCTTAGCTAGAAACTAGACAATAATGTTATTGAATTGATGTGGAATATTACTGTACAAAATGTAGACTCAGGTTTGGAACTTGATGTTACCTAATCTAGAACATTGTTATTTGTAATTGAAGCTACCAACTTCTTATTGACTTTCTGAATTATCTGAAAGCCACCGCTGACAGGTACTTGTCGTTTCATATAGAAATTTAGTCTCACAAATGCCAGATTTGAGAGGTAAACTCAACCAACTTAGTTTGACTTAGCACAAGTGTTACTGTTTATAATTTCTTTATAATAATTATCATAAATAGAATTACTAAAACTCATTGGCAAAAGCACACATTATCTATTAATATAAATAATTTCGTACTTCTTCGTTCACTAAGATATATGATTGAAAATTAATTTTCATCAAATCAATTTTATCAATTTATGTGAATAGTTTTCTGTTTTTTTGTTTTCTTATTATAAGAGTGATTATTTTTCTTGACATATATATCCAATCCACATAAATAATATTATTCTTAACAGATCCTAAAAGAATTTTAGCATGTTCGGTATCTACTAAATTAAAAAACAAAAGCATTGGCAAAAGCAGCCATCAATTGGATAGTGATAAATTTGTCTCTGCTCAGCTGCCGAGAATGTTGTCTCAGTGAAAGAAGTAAAAATACATCACATCAAAATACATCAGCATGCAATGCATTGTAATGTTTTTGTGTAAGTTACTTCACAAAAGCATTGTCGTCTAGGTATTAATTTATTTGTTCAATTCAGTGGACGATTAAAATAGATGAGAGACGTAACAAACTTTCTTTGAATGTGTGAAAATGCAGTTGACAAAAACTAACTCAATTTTGTTTGCGTTATTGGCAAGTTCAAGATTTATAGTCCACCTCCAAATCTAATATAAAAGTAAAACTTAATTAGCTCACGCATTCCATCTTAAACACCAAGAAATTGTAATCCAACTAAGGGCACTATAATACAAAACCTATATAACTAATTAATGTGGCCAATGAAAACAAATATTCTACATGGGATTTAGTCAGATTTATAGTATAAAAATGTTTCGATAGGATTCCGTTTTGTTATTATAATCAGCATAGATTTTCACTTTTTTAAAGTCAAATTAGGTTATTTGAATTTTGATGAGATTTGTATGTGTTTAGCCTCTGTAAAATGGACTTGTCAAGTTCAATAATTTTGTTTTGATTTTAAAAAATCAAAATAAAATGTTAATTCTAAGAATACATTTGTAAATCAATAGTGAAAATGAAGATAAATTAAATAAATTTCAGTGGAAGGGAGAGAGGGAAATTAAAATGACCTTAGTGTATATTGTAATTACAAATCAAAAATTGATTTCTCTCTTGCTAGTAAGGATTCTGAATTAATAAATGTGTTCTAAATTTAAAAAGTCAAGAGGCCAAATTTCTTGGTCAAACTGCCAAAAATATCATTCTTCCAGTGTGTGTTCCATGGATTAATTTTTTTCTTATAGATCCAGTGGATAATATCGAGGAACATAAAACGATCTGGGGAGTCAAATGTTTCCTACCGTGACAAGAGGGAGAAGTTTATAGTGATAATAATCCGATAAAGTGGAACTAAATTGTAATTTAAAAAAAAAAGAAAAGGAACTAAATTATTGTTAAATCAGAAAATTGTGTTAAACTATTAAAATGAATTTTAATGGCACTCAAGGTCTGAATTATCAAGTTTACTCTTCATTATTCTCGCGAAATCACCTTCGAACGAAAAATGTGAGATAATAGTTTACGTAAACAGATAACTCGTACAGCACAAACAATTCGCGCGAACTGTTATGCCAACATGACGGTTCTGTCTTTAAAAATGTTTAACAATGTTTTAATGGCATTAAAATTCATTTTGATAGTTTAGTTTTATTTTCTAAACTTATCAATACTTTAGTGTCATGTGAAAAAGATTCCCAAATTTTTATGTCCATTTAATTAAGCCTGCACATAGTATTGGGTAGATGAATCAAACGTTTAATATATATATATATATTTTCCAAAACTGAATCATTTCCACTACCAATTTCTTTACATCTGTTATTTTGTTCGTTCAAGTCAGTTTGGTTTGTGCGGTAGAATTTTGTACTAGGACATAAAAGAAAATAAGGCAGCAGCTTCCTGCAAAAAATAAACCGACATGTTGCATTAAATTTAATTAATTATTCCTAATTGTGACTGAGGGCGTTGATTCTAAAGTCTTTGTTGTACTGTCGACATTTTTTTAACCAATGAAAATATCAAATTGGAGACAAGCGATTATTGCAGATTCGACTAATCACTTGTAAATTGTAATGAAAACACAATGAAAAGTACTTCAAAGAATATCATATGATCTATTTACGACAATACAACAACCATCTTCAACGTCCAAGTCTGAAGTTTGGACCAGGACAGGTGGAGCTGCAAACTCAAATAGCGAATGGTTTTGTTTGGGATGCTTTTGAAAGCCACTTTTTGACTTCTTGAGTCCAAAAGCTATTATAAGAACTATTTAGATGAAAATTAGAAATGAATTTTTATTATTCAAATACTCTTTGTAACTTTTGAAAAGAGAGTTTCTATTTTTTTTTTCTACCGTTAAAACCAAAAACAAAAGCTATCCTAAATAAGTCTAAATTATGTTTTTGCATAAGTAGTAACCATTAGTCACCACAATGATCATTTGTCCATGTAAAGTTCGGTCTTACTTTCGAAGAAATATGGCAAAAGTTAACCTTTCTTAAACCACATATCTGAGATAGAGTTACAGGACACAGTGTGATGGAAATACGTTTTCTTGAACCACAAATAAAAAAGCAATATGATGTTTTCAAAGTTTGAACTAAAGATTAAAAAATATTTTGGTTACAAAATTGGTACTACCAAGACAAATACCTTACTACATCACTAGTGAAGGAGATCTATAGAAGATTTTTTTCAAAAGTAAATCCTTGAGATTTTCCAAATATGTTCTATGTTGTACTCATTGTACTAAAGTTGTACTGAATGGCAAAGTAATGCTTTCTTAAGCAGCAATTTGCGATTTAGGTGGCACCTGTAGATCAACCACAAAAGAATTGACAAATGTCTGTCAACTTAAACTATGGTGATAGTTCTTTACACGAAACCGACACGACATACAATCTGACCCAAATATAAATACTATCAAGTCCTAACCCAGCCTAATCACCAAATACTTGATATTCAAGTAATTGGCAGTAAGGTGTCGGCCGCTGATCCACTTGTATATCTCACTTGGAATCTATTTGTTCCTATGTTTCAATCTCAATTTGCCAGAGAATTAAGCAATTGAGAATCGAACACAAATCAAATCCATTTAACAGTCTTTTGTGTAATTAGACTACTCGAGTCTCGACTTACTATCAACCACAACAGAAATCCAAGCCCAAGGTGAGAAACTCCTATATGGATGGACGCGTTCAAACCATTTGTCTCACAAAATGGGGATCAAGTCCCTTGCAATCCAATCCAGTATGGCACATTCTCAGCTAGCAAGTGATTAATTAATTGCTACTGAAGGAATGATAAATAATTTGAAAACAAACTAAAAGTTATTCAATGTAGTGGCACAGGAATGAACAATGCATATGACTTGTCAATTTGACCAGCCCCGACATTGATCTCTGATAGATTCAACATATATGAGGTGTGTGGACATGTTTGCTTTTATGCAGTGAGTGTGTGTGTTCACGAAAGTAAAAAAAAAGTTATCCAATATATGATAAATCAAAACAAAGTTAAATAATAAGGTCCATCAAAGTATACCATGAGATCCGATTACCAATGAATAACTGTGAAAGACTAATTTGTTAAAGCTTCTTTAATTTGTTACAAAATTAAAAGGTTATAAACCAAGTTTTTAGTGAATCTGTAAATATATTCTCATAAATAACCAAGCGGGCAACTTATGGTCACCACTGCTGGATCCAGAGAACAGAATCAGGTTGACTGGCCCAGGATGTCAAGCCACTTGGCATGAGTTTATATAGAGAGAACAGTCAAATATTTGATGCAAACTGCCCCAAACTGAAATCATGTATATACCTATTTTGAAATATGAAACATATTTTTTGCGCAACGTAAAAACGTGACAAGGAAAAACCAGGCTAACTAAGAAAAGTACAATCAATACTGAATTTGGTAGATACATGAGAATTATGTTTCCCGCGACAAAAAAATTATTGGGAAAATATAGATTACAAGAAAGGAAGTAATTTAATGCCGTAGACCTTTCTTCGAAATAAATTAATTTATAATGAATGTGGTATACCTCTTATTGACCACCAAACTAGCCATAAATAATACAAAAACAATGTTTAAGGGATGGATGTCCTATACGATGCCAAAATCAGTATAGAAGCTACAAAACTGGATGATAGCATCCTTTACACTCACCAAACACTTCCTAGTGTCAAATCTTTCTAGTGTGGTTTCGGAACATATCCATCTACAGCAAAGTTTCGAGTGGCAGCAGGAATGGCCACACGAATTCCATCAAGTTCAGGCTTTGCAACTATTTGACATCCCAAACGAGACCTGTCAAATTGAAACCACAAATTTAATCTAATTTAATTGTCAAAATCTTCTGGTTGCAAGTTGAGCAAAAAGTAACTCACGTCTCTGTAAGCCCAAAAGCCAGATCCAACATGTCGTTTTCCTCATCAGTTGGGTCTTCTAATTTATTGTAGCAATCCATATCCTGCAAAACAATAAATAATTAGTCACACATAAATTGATTAAAATATGCCAGAAATTGCCAAAAAAAGAGGATTTAAAAACTTGCTTGCTTCACAAAAATAGTTACCATAACAATCAGATGACAAGTTGAACAAGCGAGTGACCCTTCACATGCTCCTGATATTAAACAGAATTAGATCACTAAGTTTTCCAACACTCATGAAGAACCACAAAGTGATTGGCATCAAAGTATTATGTCCATGTTAAGCATATTAAACATCAAGTCCGTTGGTTCCAAGGTGCCAAAAGAGAAGAAACAAAAAGACAAACCCCAACCACCCCGTAAGGGAAAAAGAAAAGGCCACATGATACAAGTGAAACGAGAGACCAAAAACAGACATGCCGCCAGACAAGGAATTTCAGTAAAGTTACTTAATAAACAACATTAATTTAATCAGAAAAGAAGGGCAAAATGCTGGATGAAGAAATCAGAATGCTTGCCTTCAAGTTCTATATCGTTTTCATGAGCTGCTTCCAATAATGACATTCCAATCGGGACCTTGATTTGATGTTCCTCTCCATCCTTATCAACAAATGTCACACTTATCCTGCAAAATGGAGCCTTTGATTGAGAAGAAACAGCCAAAATATTTATATCCAGATTCAAAGCAACAGGAGATTTAAGGCTGCTGTGCCTTTTGTGAAGGATGATAAGATCTTCATTTCTTAATACTAGACAATATAAGATCTTCATTGCACGGAAATTATAATCACAAGCAGAGACAGTTGGTGAAAAAAGAAACATCTAACATAAATGCATAGATACACGCCTAGTCATCATTTTTGTTTTTAATTTTTAGAACCATTTCCTACAGTAGATTTAAACAGCTTAGCTGAACCATGACATGATTGATAAGGTAATTATGTTGGTTGCACATAAAAGAATTGTTTAACAATTTTGGGCACCTCATACTAATGCTCCAGATAAGCAAAGCATTTCAGAGGAGTGTTGAGTATTGACATCCAACAAATCTGTACTCTGTTAGCTGGAGGTGCTGCATGGCATAAAATGGATCTGCAGATGCAGATCATTTACTCAATTGACTCTTTCCATGACAACTAAGCAAACAAATTACATCTAAAGACAATAAATTTGTAGGACAATCAAAAGACAATGTCCTCGTATCTGTTTTAGTTCATTCCTCCAAAGAATTTTTGTTAAGAAAGTGCCTCAGTTTCAAATTAAACAGCTTACTTGTCATTTTGTTCACTGCTTTCATCAGAAGTGTTGCCAGCAGCTGTTGTAGAAAACTGACGATACTTCAGAAATGCAGAACCTTGGAATGCGTTAATCTCTGATGGCAATTTAAACTGTCCCAACCAAAAATTAGTTGTAATTACAGATAGATACATACAAGATATAAGCACAAGTCGGGCATGCACACTATGTATAACCTAAATTAAATAAAATTAGCTGGTTGAATTAAGGTTCACTCAAATACTTGACAATTTAAAGCTACATAACTCTTCCAGAGAAAATAAATGCTTACTTGTTGCCAAATTTTTAACCCATCCTTATAATTGCGATTTCAAAGAGAAATAAATCTCCTAACAAGGAATTAAAAAAAAATGACAGCACGACTTTATATTCTACTGATGACTTTTGCTTGAATGGTTTGTCAAAAGTTTAGCTACTAGGTATTCTGTACTTCTTTTTAATCCATAGTAGGTCTCAGCTGCTTATTGTACACATTGCAACGTTTTCAATAGAAGCCGAAGAAATGGCTACAGGTCCTATTGTCTTATTTCAAGTTTCTTCCTACAGAACCGCTTGTCTCTTACCTTACTATTTTTGAATGAGGCCATATAAGTGAAACTGTAATTTGTTATGCCAGTTAGTCATCATAGCCAGGATAGATTCAGAAATCAATAAAGCATGATATTGTTTGATCTAAAAGATCACTACACACCAAATCACTTTTTTATATGCAGCAGTTAAGTACTTTTTCCCTTTGAATAAACTAAACAATTCTAGAACTTGTCTTAAACGCCGTAATTCCACATTAAATTTTCAGAACAATGCAGAAGAAGAAATTCTTGATGAGAAAATGACCACTTGCCATATTTCAGATTACTTTCCACGGTCAAAGTGAGTTTTTTAATCTAAATTTTGTAAAGTAAGCCTGACATTATAATAATCACATGGTCATTTCAAGTTACTCAGAAACAAAATGTATAACCATCATCTATAAAATAATAAAAAAAAGAGGATCATCTTTTGCATTAAAAACAATGATCACTCACCAAAGTTCGCCAACATTGACATGTATGTCGTGTTCCAGATATGGACAGATGTCTCCCTGCCAAGACAAGAAGCATTTGAGAGCAAAACCTACTGGTAAAAATCAGTTTCCTTTGCTTCTGAATTTTAAGAAGCAACAAATATAGAATAAACATTAGATTGCTCTTGCACAACTAAAGAAATGCAGCAACTAGTAAAAATGCTGATTTCATCAAGATTGACAAATCTAGAACTGGAAAATATACATACCTTTTGAAAGCTCTTTGAGCATCCAACCTCCAACTCTTAAAAGCCTTGGAATTAGCATAGTTCTTGCAGCCAAAAAATCCCTATTATAAAAATAAATAACACATATATCTACAAATTAAGTTGAAAGAACTCAATGTAATGGATGTAAGAGAGGAAGAAAGAAATGAACTGATTTGAAGTATGAAGGGGCAGCAAAGTCAGAGAAAGGTTGATGTTTTAGCGTATTTGCATCAAAGCTTCAAACACTTAAAACTCAGCAAACTAACATATTAAACAAAAAAAAAAAATCCAGAAAGATGGAGATACAGATTAAGTTGCTGTTGCTAATAAAGTGACACTCCTAGGGGTGGGCACAAAAATATGGAATCGACCCGAACCGATCCATGAGTGTTCGGGTCGGTTTCCATATTCATTTTCAAGGTGTTTGGACCCTCCACTTTGAAAACACCATGATCATGGATCGAGTCGAGTCTAGAAGTCTAAAACTGACCTAATCCGTGAGCAAGGGTACATGCATAATTTTGCATGCCCCTATATAAAGCCCCCCAACCCTAGATCTTACTCTCACGCCATTCTCTTCTTCCCCTTCTCTTTCTCCACAGCCACATCCCTTTTCCTTCTTCCCTTCTTCCTCTCATCTCTTCCAGTGAAGCTGTTAACGTTAACCTATGACAGTGAAGGTGTTCTCCTCGTCGCCTTTAAGCCATTACTGTGAAGGACCATGAAATCATTGCTGTGAAAGACCGTGAAACCATTGCCCACCTTGGTTTTTCGCTAAGCTCTCCTCATTGTGAATCTAACAACTCGATTCATCTAATTAGTTCTTGCTCTGATTTTGTTGCTTGAATCTTGATTTGTACATGCTTTAGACTTTTATGAGGTGATTTTGACCTTGGTAGCTTTGTTTGAGCTTTTTAGTGTATACATTGCAGTTTGAAGGCATTTTCCCCTCTAGTGTGCATTATGATTATAACGCTGTCTGTGCTCAATCTAAAGGTATGGAAGTCTACCTGTTCCGCCTTGCGTTCGTTCACTGTCTTATCTGAAAAGTTTGCTAATGAAGCCTTCAATTTTTTTATAGACATGGTGAATGATGATTCAATGGCTGTTATAGGCTTTGGAAACAATACATCATATGGCAAGCTGTGGCCCAAAAAATAAGCCCAACATTGGGTCCAAACATGAAACCCGACCTGAACCGAACACTAGGTGTTCGGATCGGTTCGGCTTCTCCCCCTTACTGGACCATGTTTGGACCCAAAAGAAAAAAAAATACCTTTTTTTTCCTTGTGATATGTTTGATCTTTTTATGTTGGTGGTTTTAAGGCATGGTTTAGAATATGTTATAGATTTTAAGTGTTTGATAAATTCAAAAGTCTGTCACCCCTCCAAAGTTGTGCATGGATTTCCCCTTTAGATCTCAAATAATGAAGAAGCTTCCATTATTTCTTTTTAGGTCATTTGCCAAGGTTATATTGAATTTGCTTAATCTTCATATGCTTTTCACCAGAATTTGAAAACCAGGGCAGATGTAAAAAACCATGATAAAATGAGTCCATTATGGCTCAATAACGTAAAAGAAAACAGCACAAAGGAGAAGAGAGAAAGTTAAGTCTATGCAACGAACCACTTAACTACAGCTGAAAGAAGCTTGAACAAAAAAAAAAAAAAATGTTCAAAACCACTTCAAAACAATCATCCTTCTGCTAAGATATGGCTGCAACTGATTTATGTTTTCATCATATTCCTTTATGTTGTATATGAAGAGAAAGAAGACTGCAAAGGGTGGCTTAAACGTTACACAAGAGTAAAAGGCTGCTTTCATGTCAATTGATCGCATTAATTAATGAATTCCACTGGTACAAAATTGCAGCTAGTATCATGAGGAGTATCTAGGGGTGGGCATGACCATGTTCAGGTCAATACTTTTGGGTTCAAACATGGTCCAGTAAGGGGGAGAAACCAAACCGACCCGAACACCCAGTGCACAGGTCAGGTCGGGTCGGGAAAACGGTGATCTGGGTATGCAGCATTCATGTGTTATGTTTCTGCTTGCAGTCTGTTGGATTCAGCCATTTGTGTGTGTGTGTGTGTGTTCTTGTTGCTTGATTTAAACCGAAGAATAGGATATGATTTGTAAAATGATAATTATACTCTATGACTATTTTTACTTTCACATGGATTTTGTAGCATGTGAATTTAGACTCGAACTGGATTTCGGTTTATACTTAAAAGTTTATAAATGGTACTAAAAGAAGGAAACACCATATACAGATGCTTTAGAAAGTTGTGTAATGATAAATTGTTTAAGGAGTTTTGTTGTGTGTGGACTAACTCTAAATTTACATTGTTTTGGCCAGAATGATTTAGAAGAGTAGATGGACTCATACCTTCTCAGTTAGCAAATATAGTGTCTATGAAGATTAAAAAAACTCATGAATTCTGAATGTTTTCTGTGTTGTTGCTTATTATTAGATTGAAGGAGGATGCAAGGAGGGCGGTAAAGGTACTAGTATATGGGATGTTTTTACGCACACTGTACGTTCATTAATTTTATGATCTTTAATGTTTCTCAAGGTGGACAAGTTTGACGGTGAGCTTGATAATCAAACTTAGTTTGATTGTTTCTTTTCAATTTGTTAGGAAAAATTATTGATGGAAGCAACGGTGATGTGGCTGTGGATCATTATCATCGATACAAGGTCAGAACTACCAATATTGGCTGTGGTTCTTTCTTTTATTTAGCTGCTGGATGTTCAATGCTTCTATCATGGGTCAGAACTACCAAAGGAATATTATTATCAAACACACTACTCCAAGTAATCCAATCAGGATTGTAGTTAGATTTTCTGTTCAATAAAAGTGAATGCATTCACACATCAAGATCCATTTGTTGGAATACTTATCCATGTTCAATTTCCTAGAAAATACTTATCCATGTTCCTCGTCCTTCACTTATGGGTGTAATATAAATCAGTTGTACACATCTCAAATCGAGTAATTTCTTATACACATCCACACATAATACACACATAAAACAGCTCTTCAAAACAGAGTGCAGAAACAAACAACATCTCGAAAATCAGTAGAAAACACAGATTCTAGAGAGAGAAACAGACAGACTTACGCGAAATCGATGAGAGAGAAAACGAGACTGCTTTTCCACTTCTTCCCCTTCTTCTTCGTCTTCTACGTCTACTTCGTCTCCATACGAAGCAAATCAAAAGCTTTGAACTTGATCTTCAACGGAGTCCTAAATATCCAAACATCAATAACATCAATAACACACAAATAACCAGATAATATATCATAGAAGATACAAAAGGCACAAAACCCAGATGCGAAACAACAAGCTATGAAGGACTTGGGAGGCATAGATGAATCGAAGCAAAACCCAGATGCGAAAGACCCAGAAAAATTTAAAAGACCTCCGGTTTTTTGAAAACAAACCTCGGTTTCGTTGGTCGGCGATGGAGAGAGAGAGACGGATATGTTCTGGTGGTCGGCTATAACACGGCGGCGATGGAGAGAGAGAGGCGCTGTCGAGCTGAGGAACGGCTGCGATGGAAATTGGACAGAGAGAGAGACGGAGGGTTGAAGTTAGGCTTTTTTGAAAAACGAACCGGGTAGGTGGGGTATATAACCAACGGGTCTTTTGCGGGTCTGATAGAGACCCGTAACTAGAACATATCCTACCCTTAATTATACGGGTTTTTTCAGACCCGGTTCTTTTAAGGATCTTTAAAAAAATGGTACGGGTCTATACCCGAACCGTATTATTACGGGCAAGGTTCGGGTCTGAGGAACCTGTCCATTTAGACATGTTTTTAAGATGATGTTTTTAAAAAATATTTTTAAAATTAAGTAATATGTGTTTAAATACTTTCAAAAACGGTAATAAGCTTGACAGTATTTTTAAAAATTTATTTCGAAAATAAAAAATGAAAAAATATATTTAATAACATTTTAAAAAACGAAAAATGATTAATAGAAAGTAAAAACTTTTTCTTTTATTCATCCCTCTCTCACTCTATCATGCTCTCTCTCTCTCTCTCTCTCTCTCTCCACCCTCATTGTCACCTCCTCTCACCTTCGATGATGCACCACTTAAGTCTTTTTCATCGTCGTCAACATCGTCTTCTTGTTATATCAAAAATCGTCTTTTTCTAATGTTGTCCTCATCATCTTCTTCTTCGGTGACTCGGATTGTGATCGGTTTGTCGCTCAGGTTGTAACCGTTTTCCCATCTTTAGCGACTGGTTTGTGACTCAATTTTTTTTATTCTTTTTTCTTTGTTTTTTTTTTTGAATCAGTCACCGTCTTCATCGTTATCGTGACTTGGCTGGTTTATGATTGGTCATGTCGTCGTTTTTCTTCTTTGATTCTTTTGTTTATTTTTATTTTTTTGGTTCAACAATTCCATGTTCTTGAAAACAATAGAAAACAAAAAAAAATTATTTTTCACTTTCACATTATAATTTTTTAAAATAAAAAAATAATTTTTGAAAATATGTTTTTTATTTTCAAAGACATGTTTTTAAAAAACAATTACCAAACACATTTTCAACCATTTTTCATTTTTAAAAATGGAAATTGTTTTTAAAAACGATTTCAAAACTCCACCTAACCTTTGGTAAATTTTTAATAAATAAAGTTTTATGGTGAAAGAGAGATGACCAAATTCATAAAAAAACTATCCACATATTCGATAGGGATGAAATTTGAACCCTTAATCTTTTAGAATCAAGTAAGATGTTCAAGTTCAACCATTTCTATCAAGAGATAATTATTATTTATTTTTTAGTACATGAACTGTAACTGGGACAAGTTCAGATGATGATCGGAACCAATCGAGATAGGATACTAGGACACGGACCGAATGATTATAATCTCAATTGGGAGGAATCCACCCACACGGAGATGAGAAAGAAACTCATATGAAAATGAGAGATCAAGTTGATCAACCCACACATAATGATAGAAGACTAAATATTAGTATATTTATTATAAGTATTATTATATTATATATTATATATATTTATATATGTTTTTTGGATTGTGAGGAAGGGGTGTCGACCCATGTGAGAGGCATGGAGATAATTAATTTTTTGAAATGACTGTATTATCAACCGTTTATTCTAATGTAAGTGAACGAATGGAATGGGGGTCACAACAATTAAATGGCTTTTTTTTTTTATTATTATTGCAAATTAAATGGGATTGTTGAATATTAAATTTTTAGCGAAAAACTCGCGCATGTTATTGCCGTTGACCCAAAAATATGCAATAAAATAAAATATTAAACAAAACGCATTACATTAATGGAGATGCGGGGTATCGAACCCCGTACCTCTCGCATGCAAAGCGAGCGCTCTACCGTTTGAGCTACATCCCCAATGTGATTGACATAGGAAACTTAACATATAATAGTCAAGATATTTTGATTGGGCCAACACAGCATACAATCTGTTCTGTGGTTAATTTTTGAGAGTTCGTGGATGAGCGTGACACAAAAGTTGGCCTTACAATTATATTATTTTCTTTTTTTTTTTTTTTTTGAAAAATATTATTTTCTGCTTTTGTAGATACGTTTTCGGGCTTCTTTTTCTTTTCATTTTCTTATATTCAATATTTATAAGTGTATATATATTTTTTTAGTAACGTTAAACTTTCTAAATATTTTATCTAAATCTATGTTCAAATAACATGACATGTGATTTGTCAACATCTTATAAATCATGAAGTAATACTATAATTTCTAAATTTTTTGTCTAAATCTATATCTAAATTATGTGACAAGTGAGTTGTCAATATTCTATCAATTATGAAATGATATAATAATTAATATAATACTGACAACTTACATATCATGTCATTTTAGTATAAATTTGGACAAAAAAGCTAAAAATTTTAGTATTACTCTAAATCATGGAATAATATAATAATTAATAGAATGTTCACAACTCATATGTCATGTCATTTGATAAAAAAAAATAATAAAAAAAATAGAAAGTTTAGCATTACTCATATTTTTTTGTTATTTTATTTCTTATTTTTGGCTTTGTGAAAATTTCATGGATATAGATTTGAGATTTACTAATATTTATTTTTTAATTTGGAAGGACAGATGTTCATATGTTAATACTAAAAATGATTATGTAATTCTTAATGTAGATTAACTACTATATAGAAACTATTTTTTTTTTTTTTAAAAAAAAAAAAAAAAAACTACTATATGGAAACCATATTATTAGATGGCTGTTGAATGCTTATAAACAATAATTATTATATCTTGATTTTTTTATTTTTTTTAAATTTTTTATTTTTGATACAACTTTTAGATTTAAATCCAATGACTATCAATTAGCCATATATTTATACGGATTCGATATAATAGCATGATCTCAATATATTAGTCGGAAAACCCATTTATACCTATTGGCTAGATCAAATGAAGTGCCTTTAGTCAACATTACCAAAGTTTCTTTCACTTTTCTAATAAAAATATGTGATGAATTACCTATAATCATTGCATTTACCTCTTTATAAAAGAATAAATATTTAAACTCAACCTCTAAATGAAAAACAACTTTGAGAAAATTATTTAGGTGGAATTTGGATGTATTTTTTAAAATGATTTTTCAGTTTCAAAAACAAAATATGAGCGTAAAAAGTAGTTTTCCAAAATGCAATAACAAGAGGTTTTCGTCCATTTTTATAAACGACAAGCAGAAAATGATGATTCATCGGTTATCAAGGGAGAGTATGAAAGTATCTCTTTCAACGAACAAAACTAACCTAAGATGGGCCGGGCCTACAAAGATAGAGTGAAGCACGTGGACCCAGGCAAAAAGGAGGATCTAGTAGGCAAAAGCAAAGCGAGCATGGATTGGTGGTGGTGTTATTTATCACAACAGACACCTTTAAAGTTGAGCTAATCCGTCGCTATTAATCCGCTCTCCATCTCTCCTTCACTCCAAATAATCTCCATTAACATTTTTTTTTTTCAAAAAAAAAAATTCTTTCTTTCTTTCGCTTGTGACTGCATTGATATATTTTGATATTCATTTAAAACCGTTGGTTTTTTTTTTTTTACCCTTTTTTTCAATTTTCATGAGTATATGAACAGAAAAAAAAACAGAGTCGTCCGACAGGTTCGGTTTAGCAAGGAAATATTTGCTGCGATTATTAATGAGAGTATAAAATAAAATAGACAACATTGATTGGTGAAAAGCGGTAATTTGGTTGTGAAGAATCTGTCTCTGTGTTGTGTGTTTGTGTGTCTCTCTCCCAAGGAGAGTTCGCCTCTGTAATCCGACACTTTCGAAGCTCCCCTGACATGGCCTTTCCTCTCCGTCTTCGCTTCTGACACACTCCTTTTTTGTCAGGTACCTACTTAACCAACCACATATCATTTCATTGATTCTGTTATATCAACCAATCCTCTGTTTTGCTATCATTTCTTTTTTATTTAATTTGCTTTTAACATAATGGTAAATGTTATGGTACTAGTAATTTGGATCCAACATGGTGGTGTTGGAATTTTGGCTGATCAAACACGGAGATATAAAGGGATTGTATGAAGATCTCAGAAGTGGAGAAAAATATTTTAATATGACTTGTTCGGTTATTTGTATAATTGAATTCATATGTCATCCGTTACTTCTGTTGTAATTTTTAGGTGTATATTGAGTTATATGAATTTGGAATTCTTAATTCAAAGTTTGTAACGTGGGCTGTTTTCATTAAATGAAAAATGAAAACGTATCTTGGATCAGCCTCTTTAAGAATACAAAATTGAAGTATACAAATACGAGGTGATCTGTTATGTGACATATGATTGAACAAATGTTGTTTGGTCTGGATTTTTTTTGTTTTTTTTTCAATTTTGGCTGATGTTATTGTTTAATGCATGTACAAACTTCAATTTTGGGCGTGTATTATGTAGTGAAACAAGATCTGATGAGACAAAGGGGTTTTGTATCAAAGGCTCAAAACTGAATCCTGGGCTACTTTTTCACTGTTGTGGTAAACATTTAGCAAAATGGAAGACAATGGTGGCAGCAAGTTGACGGGAATCAGGCAGATTGTTAGGCTAAAGGAAATCCTGCAAAAGTGGCAAGCTGTAGCACTTGGCCCGAAGCCGAGCAGCAGCTCCCAACAACCTGAACCACCGTCCCCTGGAGGTATTTCGCCGGCAATTAGTAGAAGACTGACAAATTTCATATATTGTGATTCAGATGAGGATAGCTGCCAGAGCCCCGGACCACCACCTGATGTGCCTAAAGGTTATTTAGCGGTTTATGTGGGGCCAGAGCTTCGGAGGTTTATCATTCCCACCAGCTATCTTAGCCACTCCTTGTTCAAGGTCTTGTTGGCAAAGGCTGAAGAAGAATTTGGGTTTGATCATTGTGGCGCTCTCACACTCCCTTGCGAGATTGAGACTTTCAAGTACCTTCTCAAGTGCATGGAGAATCATCAGAAGGATCACCCTGAGGACAGCTCAGGTACCTTTTCCTATACTTACCTGATGTTCTAATGCACAATCACAAACTAATCTCTTAGTCTTTTATGATACTTGCAAGTGCTCAATTATCTAGATGAATGAAGCTGTCTAGCTTAAGTCTTATCAAGAATAAATTGATATGTAACACAAAATTCTTTTTGTCTGGAGCAAGGTGTTAATTGAGTAAATTTTGGGTGGAAATAAATGCCACAAGGCAGGTGTAATGACTGCCTTGGCTGGGGAAAAGCCTTGTAATTCTGTTGTCAGATGATAGGATGACACAATGAAAGTTAGTTTGTTCCATGGAATTTGGATCCTCTCCTTGTCCGAGCTCTTTCCAAACCTTATCTAATCTTATGACACATAAGTGTTACAATCAATAAATGGTGGGATGTGATTATTTATTACTTTTACTTTATCAACAATCAATCATATATTTAAAAAATGTTAGGAAAAAACTCAAATTAGAAGAGAATCCTAATTCTTAGCTTTAGTGTCACCTGTGTAAGCGCTATTGTAACAGTTACATTATTTCACTACAAAGACATCATTATCCATTGACATTTCTTTTACTGCCAACACACGCATCTCAGTGTATGCACCATTGTGTGACATTATTTACTTTTTTTTTTCCTCTCTTGTACTCATTGTAGTGTGTTTTACTGAAGTAAATTTTTTGGTGAATTTTGCAGCTGGAGATTCACTAGCCATTGAAGAGTAAGTAATTACGGTGGTCTTTATAGTGGCCAAGGTTTTTAGGGCTGATATTTCTGGTGTAAAGCATAGTTCTCCTTGTATGCAGATATTCCCTTCTCTCTTTTCTTTTTTTAAGTGAAGCAATAGGAAACTTTAGTTAGAAAATTTTCAGTTTGCTGTCAGAATGTATGTTTCATGTGGGCTCTCATTCTTTCTATTAAGATGTGACCCACCTCTGATGTTTGATTGGGTATGATGAAATTACACATTTTATGTTCCAGCAACACAATTTTATATGGTCAACATAAATGTTTCTGACTAAAGCTTCTAAAGTTCGTTCTATTTTTTTTCTTTCATGCATCTTGAAGCTTTAATTATTTACAAGTGCCCCATGTTTTCTCCATTTTCATGATGCTTGAAATTAGCTGGGAAGTGTTTATGTTCAGCAAGGCCCTTAATTAGAATACTAATAATTTTACACTGTTAAATCTGCGGATGAGTTGTCCTAATTCTGCTTTATATGAACCTTAATTAATATCTTGCTATAAGCCTTGAAAAATGATTTAATTGCTTGATCTATGCACATGATTCCAAGATCACCGCCATGATTTTGTTTTGCGAATCTTTATTATTTTATTCTGGGGGCAAGGGTTTTTTTTTTAAATATTCTGGGGACAAGGTTTTGTTGTTGAGGGAACTATATTATCAATAGTTTAATTAGTTTTTTCTTTTTTGAAAGATAATTTAATTAGTTGTATCTGTAAATTAAATCCTGTGGTAATTAATTAAATTTTTATACTCATAGTTTCGAACTCAATGTAGTATAGAGAGAGAGATTATTTTCTAGTTACTCCAAAAATGAAATCTTTTTTTTTTTTTTTTCAATGTGTTTAGAACCTAGTGGTAAATAGTTGGCCTTCCCACTCTCTCATTTGGAGATCGTAAGTTCTGACGTTTCTCCCACATTATGTGGATTCCATTCTTATGCATGTGGGTTGCCCTCTCACTCAAGTGCAGGTTGTTTTCTCTCGTTCGTGAGAATTGATCTCTGAATCATGTCTTAATATCTATTGTTATTAGTCTCGACTTAACCTTGGGTTGGTCCCAAATATTTTTTTAAAAAAAGAAATGAAAGTTTTTACTTGACTTGCAAAAAAGTAGATGAGAATGTGAGATCTGAAATGAATATTACAATTTACAACTCACGCTATGGGAGTTCATGCACTCCACTCCCGTAAAGTTTTAGGTTGGACTTTGATGCTGTGTTTGCACTTGTATGATTATATCTTGAAGAACTAGGAGCGTTTAATTTTTCAGATTTTAAAAAGGTTTTATTTGGCTTGATGGGATGAAACCTTGTTTGGTCATTTCCAAAAGTTGTCATTAATTATGTATCATCTTATGGATATTTTAAAAATTATCTGGCATAATTATTTTCTGATTAAAATTGCTCGATGAGAGAGTTACCTTTTTTTAGCATTCATAATTTACTTTATAAATTTTAAAAATTTAATATATATACCACCGTTCTATTTTTCCTTTTTCTTTTTCATGTTTCTTTTAGTATTTGAGTTATATGCCCTAATTCTTCAATTAAAAAAAAAAATGGATGCCGTAAAATAAAATAAGAAAAAGACATGTTACAAAAGAACGCCATTCAAAATCTAGGTTTTATGATATATTTACTTCAATTACAATAACCAGAATGGGAATTGAGATGGTTTAGAATCAAAATGATGTATTGGAATTAGAATAAATTGTTTACTTTAATTACAGAAATCAGAATCGGAATCGGCAATATTCTCATTGAACTGTTTACTTTACTTTAGAATTGAAATATATTAATTACAAGTTACAAAAATACTCTTGATTAACAATATTTTATACTCCATAAAAAAAATAATCTTTCTTAAAAATATTATTTTAAGTATATTATGTATCTATATTTTACTTTTTATTTTTGTTAATGTTAAAAAATTCCAAACTATCCATAATTTATGAAATCACATTATAATTTTTTTTTTATTATTTTTAAACAAAAATTTCAGAATATCATATTATTTCTCGAATAAGAATACAGTGATCATTTATGTTTTTCATATATATATATATGTATGTATATATAAATCTTCGTCGTAAGAGTTATACAAGGCTTCATCATTGTAGCTACTATGATTATTAATTGTGTAATTATTTCTAAACTCTAATATATCTCAACAATATTATAAAAATAAATAATTTTATTTAATAACAGTACATACCATATAATCCATAGAACAAAATAATAATAATAATAAAATAATAACTTTCAAAAAGTTCCACAACCTCATTTAATAAAGAATATAAAAGTCTTTTTAATTTGAAAAGAGAAATGAGAATGAGATTCCCAAGTGGGGTGAGGAGAATGAGATTCTCATTCCATAACTTCAAATTAATGCGAGATCTATAATTTCATTCACGTTACGAAATGATTTTAGAGTAAATAAACATCATCAATTATTCTTATTCCCCAATCTAGCAAATAAACATATCCTTATTCTTGAATGTCATCATCAAATTAAATAAGTTTTACTCGATGACCACATAAATCGATGAAATTAACAAGCACGTAACCCCAAACTTCTAAATTTACTGTAAGTCTGTAACCTTTAGCATGTCACAGCATTCTTCTTCTTCATTTGTTTGAAAGCAAATTGCACTAACTCGCCCCTCATTTTATATGAAATGACGCTCCACTCTAACCTCCCATTACACAGTTAACTAAAGGATAAATTTAATGGCTAAAATGCAATTACGTTTTTATCTTCAAAGACCCTTAATATTTATTTTATCATTTCTTAAATATTTAATTAATTAATTTTTGAAAAATATTTATTCTTGAATATTTAATTAATTAATTTTAACAAAATATTTATTGATAAACATTTTTCCAAATTTCTTCCTCAACCAATATCATCTTAAATCAAATTTAATAAAAATTAATTAATGAAAAAGCAAACAAAACCGTAGACAAATGGTGGCTAATCTTTCCTCAGTTGGCTGAATTCATGTTGGGCTTTCTTTGTTTATATTTGTTGGGCTTCCTCTTCTATTCTTTAAGAGTGGCGATATCTTCATCCCCTAAAATTGTGAGTACATCCTTAAATTTATATATATATTTATATTCCAACAATACCCTTAAATAAAATTATCAACATTTGAATTAAAAGATGCTATTGTTATTATTATAATTAAATTCGAATACTCCAACTTTAAATCTCAATTAAAATTGTCCTCATTGCTTCTTCTGTGGCTTCTTTCCCTAGTCTTCCTCGACCATAACCACCACCTCTATCTCTCCCACCGCCTCTTCCGTCACAGTAATTTTCGCAGGTTGCTAAGAAACTCATGAGTCAAATGTGAAAATCAAGGACAACAACCCCACCATATATAGATTTTTAGAGTACATAATGAAATAGAAGTTGCGCACATTATTTATCCTCACCTGCGAGCTAAAAATTCAGTCAATCCGTTACTCCAACAAACCCTACCATGAATCAAATCAAGAATACACAATAGAAATGCTACTTATATCTCAAATTGAAGCCCTCCATGTATAACACTATCATAACTACCACAAAAAACTAAAATACAAATAACATTAAAAAAAAACCCAATTAGACAAACCAACAACAAAAGTTGAATAGATTAGATTTACCCAATTATTCAATCATCCCTAGTTGAAAATAGAATGAGAACCTTCCTTCCTCCTCCTCCTCCTTCATTGGCTGATTCCAAGTCCTTCATATATGGAACCAAATTATGAAGTGGCGCCTCCATCATATGAACCTGTTGACTGGGGACCATATCACCAACAAATCTAAGGGTCCAAATCTTCTTTTTATGATGATTGGATTGCATTCGACCGTTCAAGGATTTTATTCATTTATCCCATGCAAGTTTGACTTTTTCCCTAATGTTTTAGTTTAATTATCATTATAATTTTTTATCTATTATATTTAAAAAATAAATAAATAAATGGATATAATTGGTAATCCATGTACTTACAGAATATTAATTTTTAAAAATCTTAATGTGGTATAAATACCAAAGGGATGTGCATACAGTTTTAAGGGGGTGAAAATATCGCCACTCATTCTTTTATTTAAATTTTTTATTTTGCATTTGAGTTGTATAACAAAAAGATATGTAGAGATGTTAATCAGTCAAATAAATATGGAGATTGGTATCCCAAAACCCAAACCCATCCTCCATCTTTTCCCCATACTCACCCAAACCCTTTTTGGGGAAAATGGACATGGGGTTATTTGGGGATAATTTCCTCCGTGCCCATACCTCTTACTCAATTTTTCCCATTTAATCTCATTCGACTATATATTAACCAAAAAAAAAATCATAAATTCAAATACATATAAATAAAACATAATTTATTAAATAATTCTATATATGAACTCGCTAAACCAAAAAAAAACTTGCAAAAGAAAATAATCCTATCATTCATTACAATACAATTTTACATGAATTATAACTCATAATATGAAAAAAAAAAAAAAACCCACACATATGTGTATATATATATCGATATCTAGAATTAGACGACTAGGTTCTTGTAGGCCAAAACTGCAGATGTAATGTAAACTGAACAAAGACACATAAGAGATGAAAGAAAGAACCACGGAAAAACAAGAACACTATAAGTTTTGAAGTGGTTCGCCCAAAGTTTGCCTACGTCCACTATTCTCTCACTATTTTTGCAGAATAATGGCACTAAAAAATGTTTCTCTCCCTTTTTACAATGAATTTCCTCTTCTATTTATAGAAAAATGGGAAATACTACAGTAATACAACATAGTAAGTAAAAAAGATATGATATATTATATTTAATACATCTGATATTTGTCATGTCAACTCTATTTAAGTATGAGTTTAGCCTCTAAACCCATGCTGGTTAGGTGAGATTTCCGTAAATCATGTTGTAATCTCTGATGGGGTTGGGTGTGTATGATACGCCTTGCTGACTTCTGTTCTGACGGTTCTAACAGTGTCTGAGTCGCGTTCTGCGAGCTGCAATAGCTAAAAGCTCGTCCCAACGAGCTAGAATGTCCGAAGTATGGTCGAGCTTTGAAGTTTGCCTTTGTGCACTGATAATGTAATCTAAGTCTGAGTTTAAGTTTGCGAGCTGACTGTCTGATTAGTTTTACATCTGACGAGTTGGATCATAGCGAGCTGTGTCTTAGCTAAATGTACAGTTTTATTGGAACAGTCTTGAGCTTCTATCAACAGTATTAGATTTTTACCAGCCCTCTTAAGCATCATAAAAATATTCATAATAATATATAATTTAATAATTATTAATATATTTATTTACATAAAAAAAAAAAAAAAAAAAGAATTTTCGAGAACCGGGTAAAAAGGAATGGGGATGGCTCCCCATACCCATCTCATTTGAAAATGGGTATGGAAAGTAACCCAAGCCCATACTCCTACTCAAAGACCCTCGACAAGTTACCCTCAAATGGGTATGGGTACAGAATATCTGGGTACATTTTGACATCCCTATGTGGAATGGAGTTTATTTAATTAATTAAATTATTAAGTCATTTTTACTAATCCGCGTCAAGGTGACGTATTAGTAACATAGACTTTTATCATCAAAATTGGTGTAGAGTGGCTTTCGGATGACAATGGTGCCATCAGTTCAAAAACTTAAATTAGTACGTAATTGTTTTTAAGGCATAAAAGAGTGATAAAAAGTTTGAATAGAGGGAGTGCATTATATATATAGTATGTCAACATTTGATAGCAACGTAAGTTAATGGAATCAGAGAGAGTGCATTATACTTACTATGTCAACATTAGATATATAGTAACGTAAGTTAATGGTTTTATGATCAGTGTAATGTTCGTAATAAATTAATAATAAATCAAAGTTGGTTTTATTAGATTAGCTGTTCGAAGCAAATTGCATGAGACTGTTCAATAGTACAACGCACTTAAGCACATTAAATTACACGTATATAATTAATTAATTTCCACTAACTACAGCAGCTGACAGAGAGATTGGCTCGATCCCGTTGACAATATTCATGTGAACCAAGTACCTTGTTCTTGGTTATGATTAGTGATCGATTCATCAACGAACTTTACAACTTAGGAGGTGGAAGAATCCACTTGTTTCCATCGAGATAAGTCATGCTCAAAAAGGGCATTACTTCTTGTTTCGACAGTATCTTGGCAAATCTGACACGGCCAGAGGAGGAGGCCCCTGGTCCCATACACTTGTACTCTCCATAATATACAGTACTGGCCCGTTCAGGATGCCTATCATCGGACCAACCTTTGCTGTTGATGAGGGTGCCCATGTATGTGTACGCAAACACCACCCTCGGTCTTTCTTTCCATGCACGCCCAAGGTAAGTGTCACCAGAGCCAGTTATGTTGCAATGCACAAATGCAAATCCACTAGTATCAGTTACATTTTCTCTCGCTTGTGCTGTGATCACTCCAATTCCATCTGCAACCGATTTAATAGTGGTATTCTGCATCATCAATGTCCCATTAAACTAGTTCAATCGCTGCTATACATATTGTTAACACTTGTTTAATGTTTTTAATTTAATTATTTAAGAATTTATAGTACCAAGTAGAGGGATTTGCCATTGCCAAAGATGAAATCAACAGTGCCTTCGATAAAGCAGTCCTTGAAGAAATGTCTGCCTCTATCATCACACAAGGTGTCTTGATAGCCGATGAACTTGCAATTATGGAATGCTGCTTTATCTCCCGATATTCTCATCGCCACCGCTTGTGCATCCACTCTTTTGCCGTCTGGCATCGGAGCCGAATTCTAAGCCCAGCCCAAAAAAGAAAAGATCACATGAATCATCATAGGCGGTTACGAGCTCACAAATTAATGCCACGCTCTACGACGTGCTTTGCATTAGCCATAAATATTATTGCGGTTAAAGCAGTTTGATACTAAAATAAAAGGTGAAAGGCTGGTATTTCAAAAAATAAATAAAATGGCTGTGAAAATATTAGCATGCTGACTGTTTTTTTTTTTGGGATAACCACCCATTTGCCCACAACTTGCTCTCAGTTTTGTGAGGCTCTTCAAACAAACCACACTCCATCTAGGCATGGAGATAAAAATAAGTCTAATTAAGGAGTTAATTTGTATCTGTCTGAGTGTCTTCTCATATTAATAGACATTAGTTGTAGAATAATTATGGTTATTGATTGGTTTATTAGTGTTATTTATTGAAAGGGCTTTAAAAAATAAATAATAATTTTACCTTTAATTATAATGAATTATTGAAAGTAATTAAGCCTTTTTTGAATGTAATAGAGCTTTCACTAAAAAAAAAAGGGTTGCTGCGATTTATTTTATCTAACTCCTTTTTTTTTAAAAAAAAAAAAAAAAAATTGCCTTAACTCTATGTGATTTTAATGTTTAGTTAACCATTTTTTCTCAATATGAGTTTTTATTCAATTCCCATTTGTTTACTTGTTCTCACTATCAACAACAAATAAATGAATAAATATTAAAATCATAAATTTAAATAAAAATTCTAACTCAAACCACCATTAGATTATACTAATTTATAATTTTAACTTACTCTTGTAACCTCATTATGTACTTTTTAGTTTGTTATTCTTTTGGATCAAAATTTTCATCAACATCCTGTCAAAAAAAAAAAAATTCACCAACTTTCTATATATGCTTCCACTCAACAACACGCACTATACATCGTATACATTATCACATTTAAATTTACTATCTTCTGAAAAACGAAAGCGATCGAGCCAACAAACACAAAGCACAGCATACATAGGAAAGTATAACGAAGCAAACAGGAAATGTACGTACCACAAACGCGATGTTAACGGCCATGAAGTAGTCACTCTCGACGGCCACCGTAGCGCTGTAAACAGTGCCGTACTCAAACGCCGTTCCATTGTAAACAATCTTCGGCATGTCATTGGGGTCCCCATACAACGTTAAAAACTTCTTGGAACAATCAACGGTGATCTTCTCCCAATACTCACCTCCACCAATCTTAACGATCACCCTTCGTTCGTTTCCCGACGAGACGCTCCCGATGGCAGCACTCACAGTCGTGAAATCTCCGCTGCCGTCTTTGTTAACCGTTATCACCCTAACTCGGTCCTCTGCATGGGCCAGGACTTCGTCGATGACAGTGGCGTTGTTGCCACGTGTCAACTGGGATTTTCTTTCCAGGAATTCTTTGATGTTTTGGCTAATCCACGACCTGAGTTTGGAGGAATCCGATGGGATGTGTTTGGTGTGCGAAAATGCTGTTGGGATGACCTGAAAAGAGAGTAGTAGAGTTGCCAAAACGGAGAGTTTTATAATAATTTGTTGAGGCATTGTTGATTGATTGTTTTGGTTTATTGATGGATGATAGACATAGATATAGTACAATGAAGTGTGCTTTATGTGGTATTTAAAGTAGAAGTGGAAGCGAACGATTACGTGAATGAAAGTTGTTGGTGTTTTTCGTGTGTGGTTTTTATGTGCTTCTGTTATTTGTTTCCGCGGATGCGTTTAAAAACCAAGTTAAAAGTACGAAAATGGCATCTTGCCTTTTAGATGGTTTTCTTCGCGATTGGGGGCTAGTGATAGGGGTGTTTTAGGGATTTGGGGGATCAAGAAGGCTAGAAGCTAACAAAATACAGTTGCTGTGAGTTTATAACTATAAATAGGGATTACAACGGATCAAATCGACCTGTATCAACCTAAACCCTCACCGTTGGATCCAAAAAGCTGAGTAACCGTCTTCGATCTAACGGTGCAGCGTGAATAATGGGATCTCGTCATCATGCGCGCAGCCAATTGAAAGACGTGCACATTAAATAAGTACAGCACGAGGCATGCAGAGTGTTCAATCCCTGAAAAAGCTGCCACGTGTCAAGGAGAAAGACAGGAATTTGAAAAGACGACACAACAAGTTTCTATATCAGTTTTTATCAGTGAGTTCAAGCTCTCAATCCGTAGAACGCATTGAGAGCTGTAGGACTAATGTTATGGGTATTTTTTGATGACCTGAGAAAATGGGCTGATAAGGCCCAATGATTCAGCCCATAAGTGGAAGCTCACCAGGTCCGGGAAGTCAAAATATCATCACAGGAGCTCAGGTCCTTGTGCTCAAGCTCACAGCCTATAGACCAAAGAGCACACAATGTAGTTTCCAGCTCGCTTATCATCTTCAATCCACGACCTGGATTAAGCTCAACTAGGACGAGCTCGTTTGGTATACTTTCTAGAAGCCCAAAGCAACCCAATTCGAGAAGAAGTTAACTTACCTGTTTTGAAGCAAATCAAACCTCGAAAATCTTGAATCAATTCCTGATTTAGTGGAAACTATTTAGGAAGTGCAGTTAATATAATCTTATATTTCCTATTTTAAATGAAATTCAAAATGTAAACCCCTCACTATAAATAAGGGGCAAAATTGTTTGTAAAACACGATAAAAATCACATACTGTTACTCTACCAAAATCAAAGGTGACAGTCGTGAACGTAGGCCCTGTTGTAGCCGAACCACGTAAAAGCTTATGTGCATTATTCCTTCTCCCTGCCTCTTTCTTTGCTTTTATTGTGTTTGTTTGGTTATTTGTAGGTATTAAGTTTCAGGAATCAGGTCGACTGATTTCCAACGTCGACACAAAGTTTCATAACAAAATAATAATGCACGATACTTAGATATAATAATAATAATAAGTAATGAGTAAATTGGGTTGGTTTGAATTAAAAATGTTTGACTCAAACCCGATTCGATATAAATTCTAGTCAAACACCTTTGACTCAAAACCAATCTAAAACAGTGATTCAATGCTTTAAATTCATCCCAAATGGATCAGGCCCTCAGGTTGGATCGGATTGGATTTTTTTGTCATGTTTAATCATGATAGTTGATGTGGGGTGGAGGGTTAAATGTTTTGAATTTGGCGTTGGTTGTGAGGTAGGACCGGATTATGCTTCACCGTTTTCTTTTCAATAATATAATATCTAAAAATCTCCATTTTTTATTATTTGAAATGGTAAATAAAATTATGGGAATTACATGATTGAATAACTTTTAAATTATTTATTCCAAAATCATGCATTAAACATATAAAATGTACCTATTACATAATTCTCAACTGTAACATCTCATAGTTTACGAGGTAATTACAACTTTTATATTGTATTATTTGAATAATGTATCTAATATCATTCACTATTTGACAATTAATTTGGACGGTATGTCTACATCTCTTTTTTCCCTCGTGTCCGTACGGCACTTCGCACAAACGACGTAGGATTGGGAAAATCAAAAAGATATTCGTCACAATGGGCTTGGCATTTCATTTAGGGCTGGATTTGCAGGGATTATCCCAACAAGGCCCAAAGGAGCCCAGTCAGCATTCCGTCTTGGTTCTGGGTCACCAATACTGAGCTCTTAATAGCTTTAGATGGGCTTTGGGCCTCAACTGTTCAGCTACAGAGCTTGGATTCAAGTTTACACCATCAACGACTTTCATTTTTATCCATTAAACACTTTTATAAAGATGCGTATTGAAAATAATAATAATAATAATAATAATAAAGATGAAAACCATCCGTCAACTTAAAAATAATAATAAAATAAAATCTAAAACTAGATATAAATCAATTATGATTTTATTTAAATCACTGTCCTTTAATTCACAATTCAAAAAACAAAAGTATAAAAAAATGAAAAAATATTATAAAAGTAAAGATCTAGGCAGATTTGAGTTGTAAGCTTGGATACAAATTTAATACATGTAAATTATTATTCAGAATTTTGAGTTATATTATGCTTTCTGAAAAACATTCAAATCACAAATTAAAAAAAAAAAAAAAAAAAAAAATCTCTTGTTAAGAATTGATGGCCATCCCTATGTGTTTGAGGCTGTATGTTGGCATCACTTGTAATAGTCGTGGCGCAGAAAAAATGATCAATTAGATATGGTCCACCAAATTTTCAAATCTCTTTTGCAAGAGGAGCTTCTTCTGATCTTGGTATATGTGACAAAACCATGTCGCAGATGCATAGTACATCTTATGCATCAAGGTCTTCTCTCTTTAATGATCAAAAGTTCAAAACTGCATTTAAGTCTGTGTGTAGTAAAATTTTTTGTCTCGAATTTTTTTGACTGCTACCATCCTTTCCCCTTTTCAAGTTGGATTATTGTGCCACTATTATAAAGTGTCAATATCATGACCTTTTAAGCTCAAAATCACTTCTGAACATCACACAACCAAGCAAATTTATTCTGTTTTTATACTTCACAATTGAAGTCAATTATTTTCTTTCAAAGATTAAAAATATAAAAAATGTCAATCGGCACTAAATTAATTCAACATTGCCAAAATCATGCCATATCATATACTGGTATTTACTTATTTCAACTGTGCTATTGAAATGATCAATTGCTGAAACTGATCCAAAGGGCATGCGTCTACATGGAACTAACAGTACGTTAAAGATAATATCAATAATATATTCATTTATCAGGCTTAAGTGTTTTCAAGTGATCAAAAGAAAGATTATCGACTATAAGATATTGCGTCAAATGCCGTTATAGTGAGCGACATACGTTGTCGTTGCAATATTATTCTCTCCAATCGTACATGGTTTTACTTATACATTATGGCTACAATACAAGGACTAGACCACATAGGTATCCCAGTCCTAAAATTGCTAGATCTAAGTACTCCTGAATATGCCTTATCATTGTTTCCCATCACATCCCAGATCCCATCCATTTTACTTAAAAAAAAAAAAGAAACTCCTTTTATAAGAAGATGATCATATGATCATATCAACAACTAACGGTAAGAAAATGCAAAGCAAATTAAATACCAGTCACCTTCAATTTTTACTTCGCAATGGGCACATTTGTATTAATTATTGTATGGTACTACCTGTCTTTTTCTCAGCCACATGTCTAGATTATGATTTAGTATTGGATAGACAATTAATTCCAGCAAATAGAATTTAAATTAAAGCAAATTTTGAACCTAACGCCTAGCGCCTAGAAGGGTTGATCGATGGTCAACGGTCCTGTTGACCACCGGTCGAACCTTTAAAAATATTACTAAACAAAGATAAAGAGACACGTTTAGCTACCCAATTTAATTTAAGTATGTTAGTTTTAACAGCAAATAATGTTATAGTGTTAAAAAGACGGAAATACCCCTAACTGATTATGTTAACTTATTTGACCAAAAATGTCCAACTTCAATCCACAATATTTTTCAAGTGTTCTTCATCGATTCATCCTCAAAAAATACCCAAAATCATTAGTTAAATATAATCATCAACCCAAACAATCACCAATTCAACAACAAAGATAATTAAAAAACAAAATCTGAGAATGAACCTAGATTTCTGGGTTACTGAGAACCCAGAGATCTGGGTTCGTATGTTCGTATGAACCCAGATTCTGGGTTCGTATGAACCCAGAATCTGGGTTCCTCAGAAACTGTTATATGTATTTTTAGGCTACCGTAAATGGGCTGGTAAAGCCCAGAGGCCCAGTAAGATAACCCGTTAAAACCGCCACGACAGACGGGAGTCCAAGTGACTGGTTCAAAGAAACGGGTATAACTTTGTGCTCGGATGTCGGATTGGCTATTATAATATGTTTTCGAAAAGGGATTTTCGTGCTCTATAGCGTGACAACCTGGGGGCACCCCGGTTGATGCCGTTTACGTCCTCAAAGGTGTTGTTTTAATGGATGTGTTCTTGAGGTTTACATTTGCTGCCAAAAAGTGCTGACAGCAACTAGCAGCGACAAGGCGCCCAGATCTACTCGCCTGGAGCTGACAGCTGATTTCTTCGCCTGATTCTGACCGCTCCGCTTGGTTCTGATCGCTCAGATCTGCTCGCCCAGAACTGTCCCATCTCGCGAACAGCGTGACGTGCACGCGCCAAGCCCTTCTCAGAATGTTAGCAGCGCGATTTTTGGGGATCTCACCTACCATGTCAGACGACTCAGATTTGTTGACAGAAGATCTTGAAAATTGTAATATGCATTTAATGCTTTCCTATTTAAGTTGTACTATGACTGTAGCTCCTCTCTCTCCATAAAAAGATGAGTGATTTTCACTGTAAAAGGGTCAGTTCTTTCTAGCTCTCTCTCCCGAAAAAGATGGGTGATTTTCACTGTAAAAGGGTCGGTTCTTTCTAGCTTTTTAGCTCTCTCTCTACTGTTTTATCTCTCTACACAGCTGTAACAAAAATGAACAGTAATAACAGTGACTGCCGCGCCCCTCACCGGAGCCGGCGCCGTGGACGTAGGCCTTCCTTTTGGCCGAACCACGTAGATTTTGCGTGTTTTTCTCCTTTCTCTTCTCGTCTTCTTCTTCTTCCTCTCGGTTTCTCCTTTCTTTCTCTTATTTTCTGTGGATTGCAGTTTAGGCCCGAAAAGAATCTCGTTGGCTAAGGAAAACCATTTTCCGACGTTAACAGAACCCAAAACAAAACCCAGATTCTGGGTTCTGAAGAACCCAGATCTCTGGGTTCGTTAGAACCCAGAATCTGGGCCAGACACGAACCCAGAAATCTGGGTTCGTGAGAACCCAGATCTGGGTTCTCTTACGAACCCAGATCTGGGTTCTCTTGAAAACCCAGACCCATGGGTCTGGGTTCTCCGGAGAACCCCGATCAGAGAACCCAGATCGGGTTCCTCTGGGAACCCTGGTCAGGAAGAAGAAGAAGTGGAAGAAGAGAAGAAGTGCTCCGAGGAAGAAGAAGAAGTGGAAGAAGAGAAGTTGAACAATGAGAGGAAGAATCTCAGAAGGGAAGAAGAAGAAGAAGCGGAAGAAGAAGACGCAGAAGAAGAAGAGGCAGAATGAGAGACCGGTGAGAGAGAGAAGGGATAAAAAATTTAAAATGTAGTTGAAAGACAAAAATATCCCTGGATACATTGACATTGACTAACTGTTGACTAACAAAAATTAACTTTAGGTAGCTAAATTATAATAAAACTATAAAATTGATTCCCTCGGTAAATATGTTTAAATTAGATAGCTATTTTGTAATTCGCTCAATTAAGCAAGAAAAACTAAGAAGCGGGAAATCAAACAAGAAAAAGACAAATTAAAATAATGTGCAGTTGGTAGCTGAGAAAACAACTTCTTTTTTGTTGTTATTTTCTTGGCATCCAAACTAAAAACCAAAAGAATAAAAATAAAAAACTAAAACAGAGAGACACAGTTGGAAGATTTGGCGACAGACATGGTTGTTGTGATCGTCATGACGTCGTTTGCTATGCTAATTGCTTTGGTGGTTTTCCTCTGAAGGAAATTGATGGATCAGAGTACAGAGTCGAAGCCGGTGGTGCTGCTGAAGCCATTCTCGCTCCAAGAAAATGAGGACGAAGCCGACGTTTTCGGATCCGTCAACGGCCATCTAGTGCCTAGCCGAATCCTAAATTGATTTTTAATACACTGTTAATAGTATCGATGTTTATAAATAAATAACACGAATTATGATTCTTTATGATGCTTTATTTGCAAACGACGACATTTGTTCACAAACTATTTCCTAAAAATACTTATTTAAATAGGTTGATTTTAGTTTCAAAAAATTCATGCTAATTTTAATACTATATATATAAAAGAAAAAAAATTAATATATGTATGTACTTCTGAAAAATAAAGATTTATTTGGACATGACTAAATTACATCAATCTGTAAAGGAATTCACTAACATGCAGTGTGGAAAATTTTATATCAATTAAGCTTTATATGCATAGATCAAAATACGGGACAAATATAATTTGATGATTAATTGGTTTGATAACTGATATGATCACGTGGATAAGGCAATCCATATTTATCCAAATTTTCAAGCGCCCAAAATAATTTTATTTTATTTTTATTTGGAAAGAGTAAATTTTTATATCAATTTTTATTGTAATTAATTAGAATTTTATCTTAAAAATTAATGTTATCTATAAAGTAATAAACGAGAGTTAATGATAGTATTCTTTTAATAAATAAGAGTTTATATTTTAAAATATTGTCGTTTTTAATATTTTACGCATAAATGATATATATATAATTTTAAACATGACATAAATAATATTTATCCTAAAGTCAAAAATAAAAATATAAGTGTCAAGATAATTTGGCATTAATTTATTTGAAAACTTCAACAATGCAAATGGTAAATTGCAATTAAGATAATTTGGAATTAATTTGGTATATATAATGCATTTTCATTTTATAATAACAACATTATTTTTTTCCTACATTACAAAACCCTTACGTTACATCAATATTTTTGTTTAACTGTGATAAATCATAATCAACATTCTCTTCCATTGCAATCAATCTTGATTGTGTTTCCATAAGGAAAAAAAAAATCAAGTTTCACGTCTTTTTAAAAAAAATTAATGTTTCTTTATTATTTTAGTTATCTTTTATTATTATTGTTAATATTGTTTTCACTATATCAAGCAATTGATTGGTTTTGTTTTCTTTTAGTCACTGTGGAAGATATATATTGGGTGCCACTTCAACTTTATCAAAATTTGCTTCTTATAAAAATCATGTACTATTTTTTTTTTCATTTTATTTAATATTATTTTTTTGGATGTCTTTCATCATTTTTTAAAGAAAAATGTCTACTAGAAAATACGAATCTAGATATGAAAAAAGAAAGAAAAAGAAAGCAGTGGAAGAGTTAGTTCAATCTAAAAACAGTGCACTTGATAAATTTGCCACTAGTAGTAAGCAAAATATTTCAAAAAATACAAGTGATAAAAATTTAGTTAGTGAACCAATTGATTGTATCATGCCTAAGGAAGATGAAATATGTGAAGAACAAAATCCTCTTGATTTTTTTTTTTTTTTTTTTTTTTTTTAATGATGGGAGAGGGGAGATTAAATTTAGAGTAAATGACTCACACCTTATGCTTTAAGACAAGAATGAGATTTAAACTCTTAACTTTTTAGGATTAAGAAAAATACTTAACCACTCCTAGTAAGGGGTGTTTTGCAAAATCCTCCCGATGATGACAATATTGAGAGTACGTACTTTGAATTCTAGTGCAAAAATGTTAAGTTACCACTAGACCAAAAAATTTAAGTCAATAAGAAAATATTCAATTATAGTATTTAAAATTTTAGATTCTGACATATTGACATATCTCCTCACGTATAACGTTGACAAATGACAGATATCGGATATATGTTAAACGTCTATAACTATATAACATATGCAACAAGAATTTGAGAAAAAGAGGATGAGAGAGTTTGAACCAGCTTTGATACCATATATACCATATTAGTTACTATAAAATTCAAAAACTTAAGTTAATAGAAAATAGTCTAACTACAATATTTAAGAATTAAGGTTATAATACATTAACATTAATGATGTATTAAGGAATGAGAATGGGGAATTGAATTGATTGATAATGTTTACTTGCTTAAAATTCATTCCGTAATGAGAATAAAAGTGTGGGTCTCACATCAATTTGGGATTGTGGGATAAGTATCTCATTTCCCCCCAACTCATTTAGGAATCTCATTTCCATTCATTTTGTCAAAATAAAAAGTCTCTTATACCATTCTTTAAAAAAGAAAAACATATTTTATTTGATGTTAAAAAAAAAAATGCATATTGTAATAAAAAACTGTACATCATTGATTTTTCATCACTAATTTATTAATTATCATAATGGACTAATAAAATAATATGTAATTTTTTTTATTATAATAGACAGTCTTTTATTTGATATTAAAAAAAAAACTTATTATAATAAAAAACTACACACTAAGTTAGTAGACTATTAAAATAATATGTAATTTTTTTTTTTATTATAATATACAGTTTTTTATTTGATATTAAAAAAATAGTATATTATAATAAAAAACTGCATATTATTATAATTAATCCATAATTTTAATTAATGACACTTTTATAACTTATAATTATTTTATTCCGATTCCAAAGTAAAGTAAACAGTTCAATGGTAATACTGTTGATTCTGATTCCGATTCCTACAGTTGAAGTAAACAACTTATTCTGATTCCGATACCTCATTTCGATTCCAAATCATTTTAATTTCTCCAAGTGAAATAAACACATCATACGTGTTGTTATGGGTAATTTAGCGATCAGGCCAATTGGACCGAGAAGGATCTACAGTATGAGCCCTATAATCCGAAAACCCAATAATCTATCCATCCGTCTGATCGCTACTCTGATTGCTTGGCTGTTCGCCATTCTGTTCGTATTTCGGGGTCCCCCCGCTGGTCGTCAATCTGGTCGTTGATACGCTTGATAGCCTGCTCGGTAGTCTACTCGTTATTCTGATCGCGAATATAATTGCATCCAACTTTCTCGTCGAATCGCTTATTAGTTCGTGAGCAAGCTCGACTGTAATCTGGTTAGCTGTTCGTTCTATCTGCTCGCACAACTACTCGACAGTTTCTGATCTCATATATCTGCTCGTTTACGAAGCTGTTCGTTTATTAATCTATCCGATTGTGGGAGAATTCGATCGTGACCTACATCATAGACCCTCGGCATGTTCGATTCTCCGGAGCTTTATTTGCTTGCTAGCGTGATGGGTACCCTACTCGCTGAGTATTCTGTCTCCGCCATATCTCCCAAATCGCGAGTCAACAGAAGTCAAAGATGTCATGCAAAATACAGCTTAAGGCGTGTCATGCACACCATCTATGTCAGAAACTACAGCCAAGATTACAGTGATCTTGCCTAACCCGTATAGGTTAGTCGCCTGAAATCATAATTGGATAGCACTCAGACCTGACAGTTTCAGCCGCATTTAATATAATTTCGGTCGCATTAAATGCATTGTCAGCCGCATTAAATAAAATCTCGGCGCATTAAATATAACTCATCATTGTAATCTCAGCTTACTATAGATTTATACTGTAGAATCTTAACTGTAACACCTTTCATTCTCTATAAATAGGGAAGAAAATTTTCTTGTAAGAAGGGACCCGATCTTGAGTGCTGTTACTCTGTCAAAATAGTGAGAGAGTGTACAGTGGATGTAGGCATCTTTTTGGATCGAACCACTCAAAAAATCCTCTGGTGTTCTCTTCTTCTCCTCTGACCACTTCTCCTCTACTTATTGCTTTACTTAACGACCATCTTACAATGAACAACATGAAACTGTAGCTTGAACCCAAAACGAATCTTGATCGGCTAATTCCCAACGTCGACAAGTGTTAACAAAAAATGGATTAAAGCAAGATCTCGAGTCTCGATGTGACATGACACTTCAACACAAGATTTTTCTTTTCAAAGTACAATATTTTTATTCTTATAATTATATTTTAAAGATCTATTTCACTTTTCTCATTTTTTTAACTTGCATTATGTAATTTTATCATTTGAATGAAAGTGATTTATTTAAAAAGAATAATATCACATTATACCTTCACTTAGGGTCTCACTTTGAGTAAGGCCAACCCTGCAGAAAACATGTGTAGTTATGTACGATGATTCACATCCACAGGCCAATAAAAATAATTAAATTAAAGAACTAAACACTTAGAAATCGTTAACCCCATTAATAAAGAAAGAGATAGCTGATCATACATATTCCAATTTCCAAGTAACCATATGATCATCCGCCCTCCTCGATTATCAATCCAAAGTTTCATGGAATTAATAATAATAATAATCAACACTAGAGTCGTATGTATCATATCCCCACACAAATGATAACCGGCATATGGGGTTTTGGCATCACATCACCGTTCCTAGAAAATCAAGATATTCATATGCATCAATTATCATATAAATGTTATCATCATGATCATCCACGTCAAAGTGGTCCATTTTCTCTCATTTCACATGCGAACTACCTTTATTTTCTTTGACCTCTCTCAAGCCATTCTGGAGACTTTTTGACACACACACGGTCGCTAAATTGCTATAGGTTATCATCAAAACATCTGACTTCTTTCTCACTCTCTCTCTACTCTCTTTTTTGGTACGAGACGATGATCAATAGAACCCACTGTTTTCTTTGGTGGGGAACGTGGGATTTGAAGCCGTGAGCTGCAAAACATCACATGTCATGTCTTTTGGTTTTTCTACTTTCGATGTCTAGTAGCTACAAGAGTTCGCCAAATATTATAAATACATTGTTCATTGAAAGGGACCTAACGTACCTATTGTTTCCTTCAACTATATATAGAGAATTACTCTTATTAATTACTTGGATCTTGTAGTACTGAGATTTGCTTTAGATTTACCACTGGATTAAATACAAAACACCAAACACGAAAAAACAAAAAACTGTAAACCTGGACATCCACACATGAAACAAACAATCTCGAGATATATATATATATATATATATTTCTGGTGGCTGATTGATATCTTTCGATCAAATCTTAAAATCGATACTTGTGTTGGACATATAAATATATTGGCATGATGGCATCCAACTCACGATTAACTGCACCTCTGAATATGATTACAACTTGATCTTCTGGGTCTCACCTTTTCAAGTCAATTTGACTGCATGCAATGTAACAGTATGGAGAGATTTATCATCATCAGCGCCGCGGCCTGCAAGTAAAGACATTTTCTTTCTCATCAACATTTGTCATTTCCTCTGGTGGCACCTTATTGACCGTATCTTATGGTTTCCTAAATATGCTTTGGGGCGTACAAGTAGATTTTCTTTTCCATTATTCCTTTACATGCAGTCCGCCTCTCCTTTTCAGGAAATTGTTTTCTCACAAAGCTTGTTTAAAAAATACATGGGTAGTAGTCCTCTTTCTTCTCTCTTTATCCACTACTTCATGCAGAGTAATTACAAGCAATCTTGTGTACAATATTTAAATGATAACCAAATGTCTAGGTTCATGCATTGTCCACCGTTTGCTTTGAGCAAGATAAGTTTAATTTGATTTACAAAAAAAAAAAAAAAAAAAAAATTCTAAGATATTGATCAAATTTTGTTTCCGAGAAACAATTTAGACAAAATATTCTCTAGCTAAACCGAAGATTTGTTACAAACAAAAGTTGCCTTAGTTAATTTGTGGAGTCAAATGGAAAAAATCAATCTTTCTATGTATAATATAGAATAAATACAAAAATGGGGACAAAAATTCCACGAGTAACATGGAATGGAGAGAGAGTGAGGTAGGGTGTTTTTATCGTCGAAAATCCGATTTCAAGACCCACACCCACGTGGGCTGGTCTCTATGCCTTCTTCTGCTTCTGCTTGCATGTTGCTGATCGCTGACTCACTCACTGACTATAAACTGACTACATTTGTCTAGTATCTTTTTTTTAAAAGCTAACTACATATGTAGTTTCAAAAAAAACGCTAACTACGTATGTCTATTATTATTATTATTATTTTGGTACAAGACAGGAGCTTTAAAGCAAAGCTAAACTATTATGACACTACGAGTCATTGCGAACCCAATTTTGTCATGCCACATAACATCTTCTAGCTCTTTCGGCATCCCATCTAATCAATGGCTTCCAAGCGGAAACTCACCAGCTAGGCTTGCTAACATATCTGCTACCTTGTTCGCTTCTCTGTAAACTACGTATGTCTATTATTATTACACTGAAAGACATAGATGTCCTTCTGCTGTTTTCATTATTTACTGATATATATATATATATGTGCATTCCACAAAATGACAAGCGTAATAGTGCAATATGATTGGGCAGCTTTGTCATTAAAAGCCGCTAAAAGCGCGACTCCTTATTCAGGGTAGCTTGTCTTCTTCGATCCCGACACAACTACTCCAGGGTGATTTGGTCTTTTCCTGGTCATTCAGTGTTTTGTTCATGAACTGGTATATAGACAAATTGTTCATGCATATCTCTAACCACATTTAAAGAACAAATAGAGTCAATGATATTCTTAGTTGTTTAATTCTAATTCCGCAAGTTTAGCTCTTTACAGATCATTTTCTTATGTTTTTCTACCTAAACAAAAGACTTTTTTTCCCCATTGAATTCTTCTTCTTTTCAAATTTGGTAATTATAAGGTTGGAATAATCCTCAATTAACTACGTCTGATCTAATTTAAAAATAATATGTGCACATTCACTTAACTAGAAGTTTAAAGTTTGAAACGTTGCGCAATAAGTGAAATTTAAATAAATAATGGTCTTCAACTTAATTATTACTTTATCAATCTTACAATATTATTTTTTCAGTTTAATTTGGGATTATGGGTAGATTAGTAATTATAATGTAGATCAGGTTGCAGGAACTTTTGTTCATTTTAGTGAATTCCCAGCCTTTAATGCTAGGGATTCGAACAAAAGTTCGTGCAAATGTATGTATCTACCAATTAGGTCTTCTAAATATTCCATACTAGAAATTATACTAACTTGTTAGCACATGATAAAAATTAATGGATAAATATATTTTCTCTTACAATTACAGAAAATTTATTCAAAATATGGAAAAAGTTATTGTTTTCCCTTTTTTAAAAAAATATTAGAACATGGCTTCGTCACTACCTATCCCCAAAATTTCTTCACATTTTTATTTCTCCCAAACAGGAATAGGACGAGAATGGGGAAAGAGGTTGAGGGACGGAAAAAGTGATGAAGGAATCCAATACATCCTCATTCGACTAATTCGTATTTCTAAACGCATGCCCATGAACTCAACACTTTATTGGTGTTACTTTCGTAAGTAAAAATATATATAAAAATGACATTTTCTTCTATCATGTCATTTTGTAATATGAACAAAAAAGACAAATATGAAAAGTCAGGTATGCAATTTCCCATCCATGTAAAATATATTGGAGTCTATAATTTAGCAAATTATTATGTTTTCAAGATTACATTTCTGCATATATTGACAATTTTAATTAATTAGCTTCTGAGGAACATTTTGACAATTTCTTCAACTTTGAATCCATGTTATAGTTCAGAGAGTAGACCTGATTTGAATTGTATTATCTTCAATTTGATTGAATTTAAGAATTTACATGCTTTGACTTTTATTCATTTGCTTAATGTTTGGCATGAGATTGAAATTTGAAATTTAATTAATGCTGTTGAGTTATGACCCACCTCTAATTTCCAATTTAATTATAACACCGTCTCTCTGTATATAAGCTGACTTATTGTTAGTTTTCTGCCTTCGTTTTTACTATTTGCTAGTTTCTTCCACCTAACAGTAATTATTAAATATTAATCATCACAAATTTAAGAGTGTTTGTGGATTGTCTTAAAAATGGCGAAAACACTTTTAAATGATTATAAATCCTTTTTTCTTTAATTAATTGTTGGTCGATCAGAGAGTTTTCAAAGCTTAAAAAACCTTTGATTGGCGCTCTTATATAAAAATAATTTGTCTCAAGCACTTTTTCGTTAAACTAATTAATCTCAAACTCAAACATAAATATACTTGAGCCACTTACATGTTCAAAGCTATTTAATGATTGAATGGGGCGTTATATAATTAATTTACAATTATAATTTATACCCAAGAACCATAAACAAGAAAAGGAAGAAGAAGAACTATGACTCTATGTTAACACACTGCATAGAGAACGCACTTTGTTTTTAGTCATCTTATTCCAATGTAACGAGTATCAATTATCAAGTAAAATTGAAACTCCGAACCATTTGGTAATGTATTTATGTTGAGATCCAAAATTCAAACCTCTCTCCCTTAAATTACATACATATATATAAACAGTATTATAACAAAAAAAATAAAAATATCGAACATGTCATTGGTACTACACAAAATCGTTTATATTTATTTAGTTATAATCATTAATGGTTCATTTTTATTTTTTTTTAAGTTGTAGTTCTCTTGCAGTCTAGCTATGAAACAACGATGAGTACTATAGTGGCATAATCTTTAAAAAATATATAAAATATATATAAAGATAAGGATTATATTAGCTATGAGGTTTGAAAGGAAGTGGAACACGTTGTGGGATTCAAGAGAGGTTTATAGGCGGAAATGGCAGCTTGGAAACGCGTCACAGGTACAAAAGTTGCGTGTATTTAACAAACAGTCGTGTCTTCCACTTATAAAAGTTGTGTCTACCCAACAAAGAAACAATTAGCTACATAGAGCGTGTGGGTATATTTGTATGTATATATCTATGATAAAAGAATCTCTACCAACCTCATCATTACCGATCTAATCTGTACATTTCTTATTTACTAAAGAAGAATATATATTATTAATCAATATCATAATCAATTCTTTTCTTTCTTTCTTTTTTGTTTTAATAAAAAAAAGAGCTTGAGTTATGGGTATCTCCTAAAAAGTTGTTGACTTCTTGCTGTCCCAGAATATGAACACTTTTTTTTTACAGCTATCTGGTTCACATTTTTCTAGCAAAAAGTGATTATTTTATCATTTTCACTCCAGTTTCCACACACAGCAAGGTTGAGACTGGGAGTTTAACTGACCAATGAACATTGCCATTCCATTAAATTGTAGTAGTGTGCATTTGTACAAAATAGAAATAAAAACAAATTGCTTGATGTGTTGATATCTAGATTGTTGTTTCTATTATTTTGTGGCAATCCTATAAAGAAATCAATACTAAATTTATAGTATCATGGTAAAGCCTATAGTCACAAATACAACATCATGAAATTGAACACTTTTATCTTTAATTTTGATATGAAACAGTCTGTATAACGTAATACGCGCGTGCATGATGGATGTAACAATCAAGTATGGAAGCTGGGATAATTTATACTTTTCTAAGTGTTATAACTAGAGTCAATTAAGTAGTAGTTATCATGAATAGTTGAAGTGGTAATTTCTGGACAAACTGTACTTCTCTTGAAAAAGAGACTCTGTGCCAAATTGGAAGACAACATACCGTTGCGGAGCCCAATCTTTGCTGTACCCTTCTCAATATTTGGTTCTCTTCAGAATTTAGATAAACATTAATCCTAATCCAATCAATATCATTATCATCTTAATTCCGTTTTCAACTTTCTTTAATATCAAATGATCAAAATCGTAACACATCCACTCAAACCATTACAATAAACATTATAAAAGAAATAAAAATGAACATTATCATACGTATTTAGAAACAAAACAGAGAGAGAGAGAGATTAATTGAACAATCAATTAACAACAATGACAGTAGAAATAATTAATACAATCCCGCACCAGGCAAAGTGATTAGCTGGTGTAAAATGGGTTAATCCTCACCGTTTAATGAAACATTTTTCCTCTCATGATGATTTCATCATCTCTACTATCTTCAATCCTCTACACCGCTAACCATATTTAATTATCAACAATAATACATGATCATTTACAACTTTTTACCGTGCAGGTGACCACACACAATCACCCCACCCCCTCCACCTCACATCACAGTAATTGATATGTAAATATATATAAAATCAAATCGTCATTTTTTTTACCGTACCATGCACGTTCAAGTCTTGAAGACAGTCAACAAGCGTAGAACTCAACGAGTTCATCCAAAGACTCGGGTTGTGGATCGGCATTTTCGAGCATCCAAAGCAAGTGCTCGAACAGGACAACCTCGCACGACACGTTGATGGTGTTGTCGGAAGATTCGCTTGACCGATCCACCAGCTCCCTGAAGAGCGGGTGGTCAACAATGTCGGAGCTGACCAGGTATCTTCTCCTAGACTTGCCGACGTAGACTGGGTGGAGGTCACCGGAGTTAGAGGGGGAATCGTCTGCCGCCGCCACTATCGAGCTTATGTTGGGCCGACTTTGTTTGTTGAAGGAGTTGAGCTTCTTGAGAACTGACCTCAGCTTTGTTAGCTTGCCACCCTTTGCCATTTTGTTGGTTTTCAGAAGTCAAGAAATGTTTTTGTGCTTGTGTTTGAGAGAGAGAGAGAGATAGAGAGAGTTGTGCGTGATTGGGGGCTGAGAAGGGAGATGAGTTCGAATATAAAGGGGAGGAGAGAGTTAAAATGGTAATTTGATATGGTACAGCTGTTACGTAAGAAGTGCACCAATTGGATTTTTCTTGGTGCGTTTGGCGTTGTGACCCTTGGTTCGAGATTCATGTCTAATCCCTCCTTTTTTTTTTTTTTTTTTTTCCCACTTTGTTCATGTAAATTCCCTTCACAGATCACAAATCTCTCCAGTTCACCGGCTAGCTTTTTTCACTCTTGTATTTTTTTGTGTGGTTCACACCCTCTACGACTGTAGCCTGATCAACTGGCTGGTAATCTGTAAAGGTTACTGTGTGTGCAGCTAGCTGTTTACAAAATTATAAATTATTATTTCATTTTAAATAAAGGATTTTAACCATTTTATCAACAATTTGTCAGGTAATGAGAATTTAATTTCTTCAAGTCAAGTTCAAATTAGACGTTTTTAATTTATTAAATGATATATCTGGATTACAACTCAATTAGTCATCATGAGACCTTGGTTCTGTTTATGACAATCAAAGGGCATTTTCCGTGGAAATTGACCCATTGGTGTAGAAAATTTAGCATCGGCATGAAAGTCTTAGTTTCTTTTGGCTTTTACTTTGAGAAGAAAATTTTTAATTTTAGGACAAAATGATATTGTCGTAGTAATATGTTTATCACACCTATGTCTCGAGATCATAAGTTCAAATCATGTCTATTTTTCTAAATCCTAAATTAATTGTAATATATATACATATATTTAAATTTAGACGTCCACTTATGGAAAAAATATAGCTTTCGCTAAATTATATTTAACATTTTAAAATTATGATTGTATCATTTAGAAATTTTATTTCCTAACATACTTGTGTTAGCAATGATAATTAATTTCAAAATTTTAACACTAAAAGTAGTAATTAATTCAATGATAGCGATAATGTAATAAATGAACTATGGTGTTAAGTTGTGTTTGTCCACATTCACGTACCAACTAGAAAGTTGTTGGTCTCCAAACAAATTATCAATTCCTCGCTCCAGAAAAAACTAACCAATTTTATGCTACGTTTCGTCTATTTTAAATTAAGAAAATTGTTACTGATAGCGACAGACATGTGCCATGGTGGTGGAAAAACTGGAAATGACTCAAACCAATTATCCAACTTACGTATCTCATCTTTCTTTATTTTCTTTGTCGATTTCTTAAATGTATTATATTTCATGTAGAGATTTTCAGAATGTAAAATAATAAATTGTTATAATTAATAACATGTAGAGTCTCATCTCTCATTTTCTAAAAATCTAGACCAAACGGTGGTAACTACCCTAATTTTCTTTTAAAATACAAGAGACAGGAAAATTAATATATAAATATGCCATACATACAAGATAACGAATTTTAATATCGGTGCATAATTTTATAATTGTTAAGCTATGTAAGTTAATGTTTTTATTAATTCTTGAAGATTCTTGATGGACATTGTTTTTCTTTTGAACATACATATACATATTTTAATCGTCAAACAAACTTCTACTTGATTAACATTTTTATAATGGAAACTAATTGGTTGTTTGTTTTAACTGTAGTCTTGTATATGCTTAAACTTTGTCATTAATTAACAACAACACTGGTACCAAACAATGCAAGAGACATATATTAGCAATAGGAGAAAACAAAGATGTTTAAATATAAAAACTTTTTAAAAAAGGATGTACGTGTTACAATTACAATAGATTGAATAATTTGTTGAATTTGCATCAATTATGCTCACGTACGTATATTTAAGATGAATATGAAATATAATAAACAGTGAAAATTGGACAAAAGAAATAAAAAAGGCATATATAAAGAGTTTGGAAACCAATATATTTTGTAAAACATATTTCAGACAACGTATAACAGATGTCAAACTCGACGCACCATAAATACTGATAACAACACATGGCGGCTGGTGAGCATAGGCATGTGAGCAACACATGGGCTCGACTCGTCCCACATATGTGTACCACGTCAGCTTATTAAATTACGTCACTCAACCTCATACCTTCCCATGTGAAATTTATACAAGTACAATTTCATGTTTGGATAATATAATAGTGTTCTGTCATTACAAAATTGTTTTATCCAACACAAGGGTTTCGTGAAATCGGCAGCATAATCTTTTTGGACTTGCAAACTTGAGAATGCAAAAAGCCAAGAGGAAATTTTCGAAAATGAGAGCCATCGCATTAATTGGGGCTTTCATTTTTAAGAATGTCCCTTAAATTATCGAAGAGATATATAAATGAAATACATCCAGGAGATATGACGATAAAGTGTAAAAAGTTTTGTCAACTATGTATAATGTAGTGTTTGCTTCCTAAAAAAAAAAAATGTAGTTTTTGCATTGCAATTATGTAAATTATGAAATGAATATGATATTAATAATATGTTTAGTTCGATAAAAAATAAAAAATATATGTTTAGTTGTAATAAAGATGTATATTAATTATTGGGTGAATAATGGTATGGCATCGAAATTGTAATTATTATGTAAATTATAAAATGATGTAATAGTTACGGTTTGCATGCTATATTATTTACATGAAAATGTTGGACAATTTAACATTCATTTAAAAGATATTGAGAAACTCTTGATGTTACACAATTTAATTTAAAAAGTTACTGTACATTCACTAACTCAATTAGTTAATGTATCTCCTATTTTTCATATATATACATATATATATAAGATGGGTTCAAGTTCCATTATATATGTAAATCAATATCTCAAATTTTTTCTATATTTTGGGAGTAGAATAAATAAATGAAAGAGTAACTTCAGGTGAATTTAAAATTAAATAAACATCTGCTTGATGGAGTATTTGTCTAACAACAAGCTAATACAGGTTTCCTTAATGGTAGATAGACTTCGGACTACAAAGTTGTTTTTCGAAAAGTGATCGAATTTTGTTAGCGGTTTTTAAATGTGGTAATTGTCAAAAAAGAGTTGAGTGTCAAGCTTTTTGGCTTACATATTTGATTGTTTTTAAATAAATTTAATAATATTATAATTCTAAAAAATTTATCCAAATTTTTTTTCTAAATAATGTGATAAATTGATTTATAGTTACCATATTAATTTTGGAATGATATATTGATGAAACTTGCCATATTAATTGGGCAATAGATTTAGATAAATTTTTGGTGGTCTAGTATTACTTTAAATTTAAATAGTTTATTTCAAAGCATAATCAAGAAAAATCTGAAGTAGTTTATGGAAAAAGATTATTGTAAGTATTTATGACACATGTTAATTAAAATATGAAAAAGTAAATTTTTTTTTATCTAATAGTTACAATTGATGGATAAGATTATCTGATATTAAGATAGTTAAATTCTTATTGTTTTAATATATTAATAAATAAATTTCCTATATTTTTCAGTATAGGAAATTTATTTATTAATATGTTAAAACAATAAGAATTTGACCACTTTAACTGTCAAGTGATTTTATCCATCAATTATAACTATTAGATTGGCTTCAATAACTATCCTTACAACTAATCCAATAGTTGCAATTGATGAGTAAGTTTGTCTAACTAATAAGGTAGCCAAATTCAAAAATAAATATGACTTATTTTTTAAAATTGGGAATTGTTAACATATACCTTTAAAACATATGTTCATGCTAATCAAAGTCACACATACACAGATATATATATATATTTTATCATTATGAGAGATAATGTAATAGATGATCAATTAAACATGAGAGAAAATCTATTTAATTCATCTATTGCATTCTTTCTCCTAATGGTAAAATCACTATATATATATAACTTTTATAATTAGGTATACTTATTTTAAAAAGTAAGGACCAACTAATCAAATTTATCTATTACATTCTCTATTTTATTTAATTTAAATGTAATGGATGAATTTGATTGATTGGTTCTTACTTTTTAAAATCAGATATATCCGATTATAAATATATTATATATAGTACTTCTACCATCAATGCCACTTAAATTTAAAAAGTTATGATGAACTAATCAAATTCATCAATTGCATTTGAATTAAATATGAGAGAGAATTTGTTTTAGAAGAAAAAATACAATGAATGAATTTGATTTATTTGTTCTAACTTTTTAAAGTTAGGAGACATTGATGATAAAAACACTATATATATGTATATCATACTTTTATAATTAGGTACGTCTGATTTTAAAAAATAAGAACCAACTAATCAAATTTATCAATTGCATTTGAATTAAATAGAATAAAGAATTTATTTTAGAAAAAATAATACAATAGATGAATTTGATTAGTTATTATTATTATTTTTTTAAATTTATATATATATAACTCAAAACTTTCTCTCTATTGTAAACGACCTGTCAACATATTGTCCGCTTTGGCTCCTCACGATTTTGTTTTCTCTTTCCTATTTAATTCAAATGTAATTGATGAATTTGATTGATTCGTACTAACTTTTTAAAGCCATAAGACACTGATGATAGAAATACTATATATATAATATTTTTATAATTAGATATACCTAATTTCAAAAAGTAAAAACCAACCGATTAAATTCATCAATTGCATTTGAATTAAATAGAAGAAAAAATACAATTGATGAATTTGATTAATTGATACTTACTTTTTAAAATCAGACATACCTTATTATAAAAACATATATATATATATATGTATAACCCAAAACTTTCTTTCTATTGTAAACGTCCTGTCAACATTTTGTCCGCTTTGGATCTTTAGGGCCTCAAGGTTTTGCTTTCTGGCTTCAAGCCCAAAACCATTGATAGGTAAAGGCCTATAGCCTCATTTAAACCGTATCTAGCAACCATTTAAAAGCAATGTGGACTTCCAATCACAACACTTTCTCTATTATTTTTATTTTTTTCCCCTATTATATATATGTCGACGTCTGAATTTAGCCGACTAGATTCGTTTTTTGCCCAAACTACAATTTTGGGTTATTGTTGTATGGTAGATAAAACAGAAAGCACAGGAGATGGGGTCAGAGCAGAAGAAACAATACCAGAGATTTTTAAGTGGTTCGACCCAAAAAGATACATACGTCAATTGTTCACTTTCTCACTATTTTAGTAGAGTAACGACACTCAAGATATTGTAGATTCATTTACAATAGGAGTCCTCCCCTATTTGTAGAGAAAGGGAGGAGTTACAGTAAAACGTAATAAAATAATGTACAGTAAATCAAAATTGTAATGATGGGTTACATTTAATGCACCTGAATTGCATTTAATGCGACTAACGATGTTAGGTCTTAATTCTGTCAAAGCATAGATTTAGATGGCTAACTTATGTGAGTTAGGTGAGATCACCGTAATCCAAGCTGTAATCTCTGACAGGATTGGCGTGCACGACACGCCTTGAGCTGTAATATGTTTGATAACTTTGACTTCTGTTGACTTGTGATTTGAGAGACGTGGCAGAGGTGAACTCTTCAGCGAGTAGAATGCTCTGTTGAGTTAGCGAACAAATAAAGCTCTGTTTAACTGGCCACCGTAAGAGTTACTGGTATAGGTCATAAGCGAGCTCTCTAGCGATCAGGTATATTAGCAAACAGTCGGCCTCGTAGACGAACAGATATGCGAACAAGTACAGAAAGGTCTGAGCAGTCGTGCAGACAGGTTGACGAGCAATTGATCAGTCTCATAAACGAGCTCATTCACGAGCTAATAAACGATCGTCAAAGAAAAGCTGATAAGCGATCACATCCGTGAGCAGATCATCAAGCAGACAAGCGAACAGATAAACGAGTAGAAAGACGAATAGAGAAATAGACAGAAGGACGACCCTTTTTGGGCTTTCCTGTTATTGGGCCTACCTTTTGGGCTTTTGTCAGCTCATTTAGTTTGATCGTAAAAATACTCATAACAATATATATCCTCCAATATTGTCTTTCTCCGTCCCTCTATTTTTTTTACTATTTTCTCACTCTTCTCCTCTCATTACTACTCGACCTAGCATGACTTGTTCATTTCAAATTTCAATGTGTTTATTTCTCACTAAAATGTGTGTCATTTTTTGTAAGTGAACATTTCAACAAATAACACAAAAAATATGGATTTTGAAATTAGTATAAAAGACGTTAAGTTTGTTTTTAGCACCACGAATTTAATTTGCCTGCAAAACATTTTTTGTTCACAAATTAACACTTAATGGCATTTAAGGAAATCCCATTAAATTATTCTATTTGATTTTTAAAGTGATAAAATCATTTAAATAACTCTTAAATTCACTAAACTAAAAAAAGTGAAAATGTTTCACTTTTCATTTGATTGAATTGAATTTGAATATTTTATTTCCTATTATACATAATTTAGTATTGTCATGGACATTTTGGAGTTATCTAAATGGGCTGATAAAAGCTCAAGACTGACCTAATAAAATTGCCCAACAAACTGAAAGGCAGGGAGCCTGTTTGCCAAAGTCTCAGCTTGTAGAAACTATTTAGCTTGCTAAACCGAGGTCGTCTACTACTACATCTTTCAGATCACCAGTCATCCTCAACAGCTCTAGATCGTCCAGAGCCGACCTAGAATCTTAGATTCTCAATTCTCCAAATGCTTAATCCGCATAGGCAAACTTATAGTCAGACTTCAGATATTCCATCTCGCGGAAACAAGCTTTTTGTCACTGTATCTCGCAGATCGCAAGTCAACTTTAGTCAGAACTGTCAAACGAAATTTGAATAAGCGTATCGTACACGCTAATCTTTTCAAAGATTACAACATGATTTAAAGAAATCTCACCTAATCAACATGAATTTAGCGTCTAAACCATGTTTTGACAGAGTTGACCTGACAAATGTCAGTTTCAAAAATGTAATTTATCATGATTTTACTTTGTCTTATTGTATATTACTATAACATCTTCATCTATAAATAGAGGTAGAAACTCATTGTAAAAAACAGAGGAAACATTTAGTAGAGATACTGTCACTCTACCAGAATAGCTGGTGAACAATCGTAGACATAGACTATAATTTGGGGTGAACCACGTAAAAACCTCGTCGCAACAGTACTTCTTCCTCTTCCCTTACTTCTTTTTCTCTATTCTCTATCCACGCTCATAGTTTGGACTCCAAAGAATTTGGTCGGTTAAATCTAGACGTCGACAAGTATATATATGTTATGTATTATGAAATCACTGAACGAAATGTCATTGTTCTGTATTACATATTGTTTAATGTTGTACGTTCGATATAATATATGTTCAACAGTATCAATTCATGTGTGATGAATATTGATTTTGTAACGTTCCTTTTTACATTTCCAGTAGTAACTCTGTCAATAATATTTTTGTATTTTTATCATTTAGTTTTCAATACAATCAAAATTATAGAAATGGTTAATATTAATTAATATAAAAGTTCGGAGGCTATTTATAAAGTTTTCTCCTTTAAAATGAGATAATTGTCATCCCAAACGTTTATGTTATAATTCATAATTTTTGAAACCATCATAATTCTTTGAAACTTCGTAAATTATTCAAAATGTGTCAGAAGTATTATATCATCAGCAAGACCAATAACTTTGATTCTACCTCTCATAATTGATTAAATCATACTATGAAATTTATTGTCGTAATCATGCATACCTCCAAGCGTCTGACTCTGGTATGCTTTGCTTTCACAAACACAGAAGGAAAACAATTCTTAAATTTTTATCGTTTCTTAATTTTCAACATATATAATAGAAATTTTGTCATTAAACCATCTTTCCATTTTATAATAGATGTTTGGAATAAAAAATTGAAAACTAGTTAAAAAAATAAATTAATTAGATGCCGAACGAGATCTTGTTTTATTATCTTTTTAATTAAGGACATATAAAGGAGTATGTGATTGATTATATCCCCAGAAGCATTACTATTTTATGTCGGCGTTCTGTCCCCCCGGCTTCATCAGCACCTGTCTCGATAAAACGAAAGAAATTATACACCTGAATTATAAGAAGAAAAAGTAATTTATTATGAGAAAAGCAAATGAGTAGGTCAAAGAAAATGCACTAAAGATTCGCTATGTTTTTATTAAGACAATATCTAAAAAAAGATGGTTTGATAATGAAGGCAGGTTTAGTCAGAATCAATGAACAGAAGATGGTTTTGGATGTTTATGCAGTTTGATTTTTAATTGGACACACGATCCTATTATTTGCAGGATTTGTAACCCGGATCGAGCTACTTGAAATTTGTCTAGTTTTCTTTCAAGAAAAATACAATTCAAGACATAAGTATTTTATAATTTATACAAAGAACAGGAGACCAGAAGAAGTGAATATGTATCTCTCTTTTTGATCATGGGGCCAAAATCAGGCAGAGGTGCATGTGCTTAAGCAAATCAGGTCCAAATCATGGTATGCTTATCGAGGCATAAATGCATGTGCATTGCGTAGATAAGGCCATCAGCCCCACATACATATACAAGAGTCTAGCTTAGTCAGACGCCGCTCTAATGATCTTTTGATTTAATTTTAATTATTATTGTCAAAAGGTTGGGGAGCTGAGGCCAATATGCAGACAATTTCAAAGATTGTCATTATGCTTGATGCATGAATTTGGCCGAGGCTTCCATAATGTTCCCAACATTTTTTTATTTTTTTATTTTTTTTAGTGGTGAAAAGAATAAAGTTCCTGACTTGATTGGAGTAGTACTGAGCTAAACACTTCAGAAAGCTAAATGGGAATCACCATAGTCCATACTATATATAGACTCTAGAATTAGAAAGTCATTATTGTGCAAGCATTTCAAAATCTCAATGATTAACCAACATTTGATAGCCGAGCTGTGTTACTACAGTTTCTGTTGATTTACAAAGCCGAGCTGTGTTACTACTGTTTCTGTTGATTTACAAAGCTAACTTTAAAATTTTAGCTACACCTTCTAAATAATTTTATTGTAAATACTTCTTTATTATTTATTTATCTCATGTTATTCTATAGTAAAATTAACATATATTGTTATTTAAAAAAAATATAATAATAACATATATTGGATTGGAAACATGCATATTTCATTTCTAACTACATAGAACTTCATTTTCTTTAATGATGTAAGGAGAAAAATAAGTGCAAAATCCGAAAATGAAAAATGAAATGGAAGGAGAAGACACAGTTGCTTTATATGATTTGCAACATCGTTGCTACAAAGATAAAATATATTCATTTTATTGTTTTCTACAACATAGTTGCTTTATATGATTTACAAATTTACACGAACTCTGCATAAACATAATTTACCATATTTTATTATAATATATATATATATAAAGAAAGCACTTTTTTTGTTAAATGCAAGCCCAAGGTAACTGTGGACAGGAGATAGGCTGACCCATGTATTTTACGGGCTCATCAACATCCCGTTCCAATCCAGGCCCAGGCCCATTAAAATTGAAATAGAAAATGAGACAAAATAGTTAACTGTTCGTTGTGTTAATGAGAAAGGAACAACCAAGTGAGGGCTGCATCAAATTTGATGCAAGTCCTGACGTGATTTTTTTTTTTTTTTTTGGGAAGCACGAGTCTTGGCGTTATCGTTTGAAAAAAAAAAAAAAAAGTCCTGGCATTGTGAGAATTAAAGGTAAAAATAGTGTACTACAAAAATAAGTTTAAAGAGGCAAACTTAAAAATAAGAACTGCCAAAGGAATCCCCTGCAAAACACATGATGATGAGACTAATTATTCAACAAATAATCTCTAAAGTATCTTTACTTAAATATAGTATAACAATATATATTCACAAGAACCCATCTAAATGTCTTGAGTCTTTGCAATTTGATAAAACACATTCGAATTCGATACCCAAATTCATATTCACTAGGACCCATCCGTTTAAACCTCATGACAGCAATTTCAACAGTTGGCACATCAAAATGAAAGTAACGTTGTCAAAACTAACACCAAGCAATTAAATGAACTTCGGCAAACACTTTAACATGTTGAATGCTAAATTGGACTTAGGTGACCAGGTCACCAGGCAACCACTGACGGTGGAACTTTGTGGGGGCAAGCAACAAAGATGTTCCAAAGGATTAAGGTTTTTTTTTTTTTTTTTTTTTTGAAATAAGGTTTTGTTTTTTAATAATTTAGTTATATTAAACAATTGCGTTGGTTTGATGCTATTTATAATTTAATTAGGATCGAAATTAACAAAACAAAGAAGATTATTTAGTCCTTAAAATTTTAAAAATATGATTTTTTTTTTAACTCGATTCATACATTAAATTTCAAAAAATACATCAATTTGATTCATTCATTAGTAAACTGTTGATTAAACTTGAAGATTTTAAGGGTATTATTATTTTTAGATATAGATAAGACACACGTCAACACAAAATAAAACTTATATACTTCTAATAATTAATTATTAGAAATTAAAAGTTTAAATAAAATAAAAATAGAAAAAAGAAATAGGTTATTATTATTATTATTATTATTTACGAAAGAAAAATTGATTTCTACCATTAATCCAGTTACGATAGACAGTTAAGATAATTTTTCTTGAATAAAAAATCAATATAAAGCATTACAAAAACTCCTAACAATTTTGTGCTGAGGATCTTTATAGTTGATCTGCCCAAATCAACAGTGAATATCCATTGTGGACCTCCATTAGGTACCGTCATGATTTGGGTTAGTTCAAAACAATCTCTCGTAATAAGTTGTTCGTCCATCTCTCTATCCTAACTCGATCTATTTGCAGCGTTTATCTTCTTATACAATGCTAACTAAATATAGAGTTTATATGAAATTTATTCAATTTAAATTTCATTGAAGTATGATAAATTATTTTTAAATGATAGATTTTAATACAATTTATAAATTATATTTTATTAGATTTTTTTACGAAATCCAATTAAACATATGAAATAGCACATTTAAACGTGACATTATATTATCATGTTTGTGTGTGTAACAAATGGAGGGAAACATGCAGTACAAGATTGCTTATAGAAAAGGAGTATTAAAAAAGGGATTTACTGTTCTTTGGTGGTATATATCCTAAAAAGGAAAAAGGATGCATTTTTTCCTGAATAACGCCACCTCTCCAATTGCGGTGGGATTTACGTAGCGAGATGTGAACCCAACCGAAACGATATGTTTTTGCGCGGGTAAAAACAACGGTGGAATCCCGTCCCCCCCGTCACTATCCCCCTTTTCGTTTCAAATATCGCTTTTTCCAGAACTTGTACATTTGCTTTGGGCGGTCCCATCTCATCCCTCACAATTCATGCAAACACATCATCTCATCGGCCTCTCACACTTGAAAACCTTAAAAATGAATCTCTCCGCCAATACTCTCCCTCTTAAACCTCTCTTCCTGTACAACAGAACTCCACCTATCCACCTCCGCCAATCCACTCTCTACCGAAAACGACGCCGTTTGAAGAAACTGCTAACTGTCAACAGCCACTTGAACTACTCCTCCTTCGACAATCTCTTCAACAACTTGCTCTCTCAATTTCCCTCCCCAAACTCCGTCGATTTACTCGCTCCCGCTCTCGGCCTCTTCTCCGGCCTGGCGTTCTATTTCTCTCAGTCCAATCCGAAAAAACCTTCAACGACGTCGTGCGTCGGCAACTGGATCCTCTTTACGAGTCCCACGCCTTTCAACCGCTTCGTGGTGCTGCGATGCCCGTCGATTTCCTTCAAAGAGAGCGACTTGTTGGAAAACGTGAGCGAGAAGCTCGTCAAGGAGGATAGACACTTCGTGAGGCTAAACAGCGGCAGGATTCTGGTTAACAGAGATGAGACGGAGAGTGAGTCGGAGAGGAATTTGGAGTACCAGAGAAGGTGCGTCAGTACGGAGGACGGCGGCGTCATTTCGCTGGACTGGCCGGCGAATTTGGACTTGGAGGAGGAGCATGGACTTGACACGACTCTGCTGTTGGTTCCTGGAACCGCGGAGGGGAGCTCGGAGAAGAATATTAGGCTGTTTGTTTGTGAAGCGCTCAAGCACGGGTTTTTCCCGGTTGTTATGAACCCTAGAGGTTGTGGCTGCTCTCCGCTGACCTCTCCTCGGTAAGCAACTAACCAATCCTTTGATTTCTATGATGTGATTTGGATGCAATCAGGTTTTTCTGTTGATCAGACTATTATGTTGCTGGATAATGTGAAGCATTACTAGGCCAGGACTGTTTGATTGTGTCAATAAGAGTAGGGATGTGAACTTGACTTTGTGCAGCATAAGTTAGTAGTGTGTTGCTTCGAAGAGAAACACTTGATGTGGTTTGATATATGTACTAGAATTAGATGAGTTTTGTACTCGAGGTCTAGATGACATGTGATCTATTCCGGAACTCTGGCAAAAATAATCTGATAGTAGGGCTCCTTAATTACTTCGTTTATGTAGGTTATTTACAGCTGCTGACAGCGATGATATCTGCACTGCTATACAGTTCATCAATAAGGCTAGGCCTTGGACAACGTTGATGGGTGTTGGGTGGGGCTTCGGTGCGAACATGTTAACTAAATACTTGGCAGAAGTTGGAGAGAGAACACCTCTTACAGCCGCTACATGCATAGACAATCCTTTTGACTTAGAGGAGGCCACAAGGTCCTATCCTCACCACGTTGCTTTGGATCAGAAGCTTGCTAATGGACTGATAGATATCCTACAGTCTAACAAGGTTGATGATTGCTTTAAAGTATTTATCTTTGCAGTGTAAATGTTAATACCCTCTATGAAGGAGTGAAATATATAATGTGGTTTATTTTAACTTTAATGAGCCTTTGAATCTAAGTTCCATCTCTTTGTCTTCACCACTTATGCTAAACTAATTATCCAGGAATTATTTCAAGGCAGAGCTAAAGGGTTTGATGTCGAAAAGGCTCTATCGTCAAAATCTGTTTGTGATTTTGAGAAAGCAATATCTATGGTGTCTCATGGTTTTGAGGCCATAGAAGATTTCTACTCAAAATCTAGCACACGAGCTGTGGTTGGAAATGTGAAGATTCCTGTTCTTTTTATACAGGTGATTTTTTGTAGTTGAAACTTGCTTCAATTTTGCACAAAACCAGTCTTTTCTTGCGCTTTCTTCCCCACCCCCTTGGAAAATTACTTTTGGTAATCCTTTGTATGTTTGAGAGGAATGTATGTCTTAGAATTATTTTTTGAGAAGAAAAAACATTTTCTTCTTCAGCTTGCTTTGAGTTAGATGTAAAGGAATGGTCAAGCTGCACTTGTTGATATCACTACTTATTTCAAGTGAACATGTTACCTTCTCAATCTAAGATGGTTGGATCTTTTAAAAGTAATTACTGAGTAAAGCCCAACAGTAGGTTGTGTTAGAGTGCTTAAATATTATCGATGGGACCGTACTGTTGGTTATCAACATGGTATTAGAGCCTTGTTATACCAGGCAGTCTTAAGCTTGAGTCTCTGAAGATGGTTATATTTGAATTTTGTGTGTGTGTGTGTCTGTGTGCTTCCACTCAAGCCAAGTGGCAAAACTGTTGGTCTTGCATGTGAGGGTGTGTGTTGGAATGCTTAAATACTATTGTTGGACCTTTTTGTGTTAAATTAAGCTTTTGGATTTGTTGGTTTCTAATAGGTTGCTCAGGATTGGCTAGTTTTTTCCCAGTGAGCATCTAACAATACTAGTTACCAAATACAACTGTAACGTTCGTCATGTTTTATGACATGTAGGATATGTCTTATATTGAAAAATTGGTGTGCCAGACAATTATGGACATGGCAACTATGTCAAATTGTGTCTAAAACACTTATGACGGTTATAGGATAATGCACAAGCGTGTGCTGAAAATTCCAAGCTTTATATTTAAATTATTTATATGTTCTTCTACAAGTAAACAGTCATATATTTTCTCCTCTATTTATGTATTATAACAATACATGTGCATAGCTGTGTCCACAAGTCTAGTTTTATTAGATTTTTATTCTAAATATTTTATCTGTGTCAACAGACCATAGCAAAATTTCTTTTGAATGCAAATATTATGAAGATTTATCAGTTTATACAATAAATCATGCCTCTTTTAGTCTCTCTCTTTCTTGCGGTGATGCTCACATCCTTCTGAATTCTTTCGTAAAAGGCACATAATTGTTTTAATTCTGCATAAGATGCATAAATTTTTTGTTGACAGTGAATTCATCAGGTCCACTTAAACTTTTGCTTTTAGTTCGATCAGTCGATGATAATAAGTTTACTTTCCTTGAGAGAAGCTGATGAATCATAATCTTGTTCATTTGCCAGAATGATGATGGAACAGTGCCACCATTCTCTATTCCACGCAGTTTGATTGCAGAAAACCCATTTACAAGCCTTCTCTTGTGTTCTTGTTCACCACCAACTGTTATTGAAAGTGTTAGTGCTGCTGAAGTATGGTGCCGGCATCTTACCATTGAAGTAAGACTTACATTTTTTTTCTTTTGCCACATGAATTCTCTCAAATTTAGATCCTACCTCTGTGTCCACTAAAAGTGAGTTGTTATTATGAAATTGAGAGTCAAAATTATCTGTCATTTCTATTTTAAGTAGACTTTTTCTCAATCAATTTGATGTATTTCATCCAATGCATAAATAGTTTCTGTATCGATTTATTTTTTCTGATATTATTATAATTTTTTTATGAGGTTTATTCCCATTGAAGTTTTGAATATTTTCATCTTGTAATTAACAACCCTTTTACCATGGTTGGCTCCAAAATTTTTTATTAATCATTCCATTAAGCTCATTCCTGAACAAAATGATTTCGATTGTACCAAAATTGTTAAGTTCATGCGAAGCAATGGAATCTTTGAAGGGACATTTTATGTGGTGGGATATTTTGTTATTTTAGTTTATAAATTTGTTATTTTTATGATTGTGACCAGTACTTGCTCTGACCGAGATTGAGTCTAAAAAGATGTGCTAGGTAGATTTTGTAGCAGACTAGTAGTGCTGATGTTACCAGTTTATATGCTGTTGATGCAGTGGCTGACAGCTGTGGAGCTTGGACTGCTGAAGGGCCGACATCCTCTTTTGAAAGATGTAGATGTAACCATCAACCCTTCAGAAGGCTTAGCTCTTGTGGAAGGCAGAGCAACCGATAAAGGCATCAAAGTTAAAAGGTTCTTGGATCTTATCAAGGCTAATACATTAAATGGGCGCACCATTAATCCTGTAAAGAATATGATTGGAAATACTAATGCTGCTGCTCGTATCCTTTTAAGATCCAGGCAAGAGCTACAGAAAAATTTGGAACTAGGCAACAAGGAATTGCAAGAAGTAAACAACGGTGCATTGCAGAAGATTAGTCCTGTTGATGCAGAGTTGGTTAACGAGGAAGCGGGTCCAGTAGATAGTGAAAGAGGTCAGGTGTTACAGACAGCACAAGTGGTTATGAATATGCTTGATGTAACTATGCCTGGTATTTTGAAAGACAAAGAGAAGAAGAAGGTAATGCATGAAATCTGTGATTTATTGTTTTTGGTAATCACTATATGGTCACTCTGGGCTCAAAATGTTTTGCATTAAATCAAAATTTTGGGTCCATGGTTGTGTCTGTGTGAGTTATATATCTGAAATGAGTGTAGAATTATTCAATTATTGAAGTTTTGAATGGCATTTTTTCAGTAATGTGAATGCAAAAATAAAGGTCAGTTGAACTAGTTGAAAGCTGCCAGTTTCGCTACTTGTGTTTTACTCTGAAGTTTTTGGTTTCAGTTCATATGCTGATTTCCTTATTTTTCATGAAGGCTGTAATTTCCCTTTGTATACGCATGGGTTAGTTTGGATTAGCTGCAAGGTTAGAAGTTGTATATCTCGTTTATGCTGTCTAACTTTTTAAGTCTGACTGTGAAGAGAGCCTAGTAGTTTTAGACCAAAAATGTCCCTACATTCAGTATTTTGATAAAGTTTTCCTTTCCAGATCCTTTGCTTTGCAACACTCATCAATCTAGGATTTGTCCTTCACAATCAAACTCTTTTTGTTGTTTGGTGGTGAAAGAAACTTTGTTGGTGAAGACTGTGTTTCCTCTGGCCTGAAAATTTATCTGCCTTTATGATGAAAAAGGTTCAGATGTGAGGAATGTTAATTGACATATAGAACTTCCTTAAAAAAACACACACAAGAAAATTTATCTGCCTTTATGATGAAAAAGGGTCAAATGTGAGGAATGTTAATTGACAATCAGATCTTCCTTAAAAAACGCACATGCAAGGGTACAGATTATATATTCTGGGAGTTGATTAATATCTTTTCACAATTTTTTCTTTCTTTAAATGAGCTGTTTTGTTTTGTTTTATATAATGCATTTTATAATTCTTAGGTCAGACACCTGACATGGATCTTCCTAAGGTGGGAAGGGACGGGCCTTGGTATAATTATGACTTGAGTTTGATATATTAGGTTAGAGTTGATGCAGGAGAACTGAAAAAATAAAAGATATGCTTTTTATAATCAGTATCTCTTTCTTAAACAACAAATGCAATGAAATAGAAAAATAATAATGTAAAAATACATATGATGTTATAGCAGTTGATTAGTACCTTGAGAGTAAGTCTTTTGCTGCAAATAGTTTGATTGTCTATATTAAGTTTTCATAAATATTTGTACTCCATTGGCTTATTTGCATTTTAGTTAAATTATATTTAAGAACACTTGTTCATGTTATAATAGACATGGCAAAAGTTTTAGGAGATGAGTTTATTACTGTACTTCTTTGTACTTTGATTTGGTTGTTATAGTAAATCTTTAGTCTTCATGTCCAGGTCTTGACTGCCGTTGGTCAAGGAGAAACGCTTATGAAAGCTCTGCAAGATGCTGTTCCTGAAGAAGTACGAGAAAAGCTTACTGCTGCAGTATCTGGGATTTTGCATGTTGAAGGCACAAACTTAAATTTTGATGAACTTCTGGGTATTGGTAAGATTCATAATGTATCAGAATTAAAGTCAAAGATCCAAGAGAAAGTCAGAGGGCTATCAAATGATGGAACTGTGCATAAAGATTCTCACCCTGCAGATCAGGTGAAAAGGGTTGATGATTTGGCAGATAGCACTGATAACAATCAATCTGGGACAGACAAACCTGCTGACAGACAAGAACCAGAGCTTCGTCCTTCAGAAAATTTGGAAAATTCTGTTGATGCAGGTCAGGTGGAATCAGTGAGTAGTCATCAAGGTGATATTTCTAGTTCAAGCAAGAAAGGCTTTGCTGGGTTAGGAAATAGTCATGAAAATGATTTGTCCACTAAAGAAAAGGCTGTTTCATATTCTGAAATCAGTGAAAAGGGATCAGAAACAACTGCTAAGCCTAATTTTACTATTCAGCCTGACAAGGCAGAGTGCAGTGAGGCAATTGTTGACGAGCACAAAGTTTATCAGGATGTGGGAGCATCTCGACTAGAAACGAAAGCGGAGAATAGTAACCAGAAAATTGGAGAGAAAACCCTTGATTCTTTGCCTGATCAATATAAGAAGACACCTGCCAATGTGGCAGAGGATACAGTTTTGCCTCTTGGATCCTCCTCTGAGGTTCAACCAACGGAGAGAGATGGAAATGATAGTCAGAAGAGAGAAAACCAAAATTCACAGCCTGGATATGATCAAAATAAGTCTACCACACCTGATTCCAGTCCTTCCAGCTTCAGTGTTTCTCAAGCATTAGATGCCCTGACAGGAATGGATGATTCCACCCAAATGGCTGTTAACAGTGTTTTTGGTGTGATAGAAAATATGATTTCTCAGTTAGAGGAGGGAAAAGATGATGTCAAAGACAGGAGCAAGGTCGAGGATGAGAAAATTAAATCCATGTCCAAGGAACAACACGGTGGTAATGAGCACACATTTGAAAATCATGAGTTGAGTTCAGAGTCTCATGCAATATGTGATCCTCCTGCATATGTTGAGAATAGTACAAAATCTCAGCCTGATTCAAGAACTGAATCACTAGAGGAAGAACCCATTCAAGAACCTAGCATATTTGATGGGAATGTTATTAATGATTCTCAGGGAAACAGCACAGCTGCAAGTTTAGATTCAGAGAAGAAAAAGGAATTAATTGGCACCAAATTTTTGGCTGATTATTCAGATAAACTCAGATATAAATTTCCATTGTATGTACCTGTTAATATGTATGAAGACTCTGTACAAAATGAGTTGTTCCGCAGATATATTCTTGCGAAGATGCCAAATACGAAACGGCTGGATGTAGATGAAACTACTGCATTATTACTCTACTACTTTCCAGAAGACGGTCAGTGGAAGCTTTTGGAACAGCCAGGAAATGTTGGAGATCGTATTGATGATGTTACAACTTACAAGGATGCCGACAGGGAAGTCCAGGTCCATTCATTTGCAAAAGCAGATGATACAGATAAAATTATTGAAGCACCGTATGTAATATTAGACTCAAATAAACATAATGAATCTGCTGGAGAATTTGAAATGAAGGATAATACAGATGAAAATGTTGAAATTGATGAGGATAAGTCAAAGGAGTTGATGGATTTTGTGAAAAATATTATATTGGATTCCTTGAAGGTTGAAGTTGACCGCCGGCTAAGTTTGTCTGATCGGAAAAGGATGGAATCTAATCTTGCCAGAGATTTGGAAGAAGTGGCAAATTCTATAGCTTTGGCTGTTCGACATGATGGGCAACATAGTTGGTGTTTGGATGGTAAATACTACAGTATTCACTCCACTTCAGAAAAAGTTGGTACTCTGCATGGGGAGAATACTATTAGGGCTATCTCCTCTGCCGTTCAGGGAACAAGTTATCTAAGAAGAGTGCTTCCATTTGGTGTCATTGTAGGTTCTAGTTTAGCTGCCTTAAGAAAACATTTCAATGTATGTACAGTACATGATAATGATCGAAAAGAACCTTTGGTCTTTGATCAAACCAAGAATTCTGCAGGACAAAACCAAGATGAGGCCAAAATGACGGGGATTAGTGGAATGCCTATTTACAGAAATACTAGTTTGAACGGTTCGACAAGTAGAGAAGAGAAAGGAGCAGTAGTGAAAAGCCTTAACAATGATAGTGTCATGGTCGGTGCTGTTACTGCTGCCCTGGGAGCATCTGCTTTACTAGCAAAGCAACAGGTAAAGAGTTCATTTGCATATACACCTTTTGGATTTGAGACTATCCTTATAAATTATATTTGTGCGAAATACATACTTGGATCTCAGATTTTTATGTTTTTGAATAGTCATAGGCAGACTCTGTGTGATTATGTGCTGCAGTTTGTTTTATCAAGGAATAATGTGGCACTAATTAATTAATCAAATATCAAATATCAATTATTTTTACAACAAATACACATATAAGATTGTGAAGGGTTGCTAAAGAGAAGAGACAATTCTATTTTTTACTGTCTATTGCATTTTTCTTTATTGCCCTATTTTGATTTTTGATTTTTCCTTTGTTGGCACTTATGTTGAATGATTAAATTTTTGTAACAGCCACAATTTCTGCTCCATATTTTTTAGTTATGTATGTTGATCGTTGAGTGTGCTTCCCCCTTATTTTTTTCTCTTTTTTGCACTTTCATCTGTTGGGTGATTGGGGCTTGCTACCCGTGGCCAATGCGGATGTGTAAAGGATTCATACAGCCGCAAGGAAGCTGGTGAAAATTCATCCAAGTCCTTCAATGAGAAAGGAAATCTTCAGATAGGGCCTAACAAGGTTGAGGAGGCAATGTCTGACAAAAACCAGAATAACATCGTCACAAGCCTTGCTGAAAAAGCCATGTCAGTTGCTGGTCCAGTGGTACCTACAAAGGAAGATGGTGAAGTGGATGAAGAAAGGTCTTGGCATCTCAATTATTGTGATTCTATCGTGTAAGACATGTTGACTATTTGTATATAAAATTGTTTTACTTATCATGTCAACAGGCTGGTCGCAATGTTGGCAGATCTAGGACAAAAGGGTGGCATGCTGAAGCTAGTTGGCAAAATTGCTTTGCTTTGGGGTGGTATACGAGGTGCAATGAGTCTGACCGACAAGCTTATCTCGTTTCTTCGCATAGCTGAACGTCCACTGTTTCAGAGGTGATCTGAATTATTTAATATCCATTTCTGCAGCCAAGACTTTTCCCATCCATTTTTTGGGAGGATATATCGTATATCAGTATTTAGGAATAACTATCGTGCTTTCCATATCTCGTTCTAGGCATTGCTGTTTTGTATTTTCAATAACATTTAAATTTCTTTTTCGTTTTTTATTCTTCTTCTTCTTCTTTTTTTAATCAAGTCCAGGTTCTTCATGTGCTGTTTATACTGATTTTTTCCTTGTTTTTAATGTTTCTGCTTCTTCCCTAAGGATTCTTGGATTTGTCGGTATGGTCCTGGTTTTATGGTCACCGGTGTTTGTTCCACTGTTTCCATCACTTGTGCAGAGCTGGACAACAAAAAGCCCCTCCAGATTTGCAGTGTTTGTTTGCATTGTTGGCCTGTATACCGCTGTTATGATACTAATTGTGTTATGGGGCAAAAGAATACGCGGGTATGAAAATGCACTAGAGCAGTATGGACTGAATTTGACATCATCAGCCAAGGTATGAGTAATAGCAACCACATGTGAGATAACTCTAGATATTAGCAAATGTAAGTCTTTTATGAAAGTTGCTCTGAAATGTTTTTTAATATGTTAAAAATGGCAATGACATGATCCTCATTGGGACTGATGGTTCACCAAGAATATTAAATTCTGTTTATCATTCAGCAACTTACGTTGACAGTGGAACATGTTGTGTTGCAAGAATCAATTAGTAATTTAATTGAATTAGACATTGACCCCTTGATTTTAAGGTAATCCAAGGATTGCAGAAACAAATCAGTATATTGCGAAGAGTAATAGATGGTAACCTTCTCCAATGATGTATTGAGGTTTCTTGTGTTTCCTGTTATGTGATCCACTATCTATCTAAATACGATGTACCTCTATTTCTTTCCTTTTTTTTCATAGTACTTTTGTTGTCAATGGCAAAGATAAATGACCTTTTGTTCTCTTTATAGTATAGCTAGAGATCAATCATTTATTGCTAAGTGAAAAGTTTGTTAAATGGTTTTAAAACTGGGTAGACACCCTCTGCCGTTTGCTTATCTTGGATGTCTTGGTTAATACGTTGCTCTTTGCTTTTAGGTCCAATTCTTGAAGGGTTTGGTTGGCGGAGTCATGCTGGTTTTATTAATACAGTCCGTAAATGCTTTACTTGGCTTTGCAACTTTTACTTGGCCTTCCAGTCTCCCTTCATCCGTAAATGCTCTAATGTGGCTCAAATTGTCTGGCAAAATGCTTGTTCTGGCTTCTCGAGGAATCTTAACGGCAACTGCTGTTGTTCTTGTGGAAGAATTGCTTTTCAGGTCATGGTTACCTGAAGAAATTGCTGTGGACCTTGGTTATCATCGTGGAATTATAATCTCTGGACTTGCATTTGCTTTATTCCAGAGGTATCTCTCTTTTGGCTTTTTAAAATATGGAAAGTATAATAGACAGCCCTCAATAGGCTGGTATTGCCCAGCAAAAACTAGCTTTCACTTTTCATCACAAACCTTTCTCTTTTTTTTTAATTAAAAAAAAAAAAAAAGAAAAAAAAAAAAGAAAAAGAAAAAACCTACTACAATTAGTGTGAGAGGCTTGTCAGTCAATCTCATCCTGTTATGATATACTCTTGTGTCAGTCTACTCTTTACAGAATACCAAAGTTGACTTCATATAACCTTTGTGATTAAATTAATTAATAAAAGTTAAAGGTTAATAAATTATCAAAATTAAAGAAGCAATATAGAAATAATTAAATTAAAGAAACAAATAAATGATTTTATAAAATCAAAATCAATCTGACGAAATAAAATTTTATTTCAAAAAACAAGTACAGGTTGGTCCTCCAAATTTATAATATCAATTATTTTTAATCAGACTTTTTTTTTGTTTTTTTGAAGTATATTTTTTATAATTTTTATCTTTATTAAACTATTTTATTTATTTATGTTTTTATCATAAAAATTTATTCAAAATACTGTTTACCTGTGCATCATTGAATGGTAATAATTGAGAAGTAGGTCAGAATGTCATCCAATGAAAAAGAAAAGTTTGTTTTACTTAATTAGGCAATTTACCTTATTTCTGAGAGTATTCGATTTTCGTACTCTGCTGACCATCGACAGTAATTTTCCGGTCGGAATTTCAGGTATCCACAAGCAATACCAGGACTATGGCTATTATCTTTGGCTCTGGCAGGAGCTCGACAAAGAAGTCAAGGCAACCTCTTTTCCCCAATCGGTTTGCATGCAGGGATTATGGCTTCAAGCTTCGTTTTGCAAGCAGGTGGCTTCCTAAAGTACAACCCAAGTTTTCCAATTTGGTTAACGGGGACTCGCCCGTTCCAACCTTTTGCCGGGGTGGTTGGTCTTGCATTTTCTTTATTATTGGCTATAATTCTCTATCCAAGACAAACTCTTGTGAAGAAGAAATTTAAGAGAATCATTCGGGAGTAGTCAGAAGGATTTGGTGATCAATGATTACATCTCGAAGAATATGATGATGTTGATATATTGAAACCGCTATGGTTTTGCATGGAGTTGGAATGCTTTGCAGCTGACATCAAATTTTACTACTGGTGTCTACGCTGTGAAATTCCAATTTGGTGGGGGTTAGAGTAAGTGTGGGAGGAGAAAAGGGGAGAGTAGAATGGAAACAAAACTATTAGAAGTTCTAAAAAAGTGCCTTCATTACTATGTTTGTATTACCAAAGTTTCAATAGTAGAGGCACTGCTTATACAGAAAGTGGCCAAGATGCCCACCGCATTGCACGGTTTGTAAATCATAAGAGGGGATTGAGAGGCAAGTTTTGTAAGTAGGAAAGCAATGAATGTGTATCAAGTTTTGGCCTGTTAACCAATCTAAGTGTACAGGGCTTGCTTTTGTAATACTCATTTTGCTGATTTCCATCCCCACTATACAAATATTATAGTTGCTGATGGTTTCCGACACACACTGTTAGCCTTACTGGCAATTTCGAAATATAAGTCATTCATTATTGATTGCGTAATTATCAAATAAGTCTCGGGTTTTTTTTTTTCCCTAAATTTGGAGTAGATTGGTATCTTTTTATTTTATCAAATTAGGCCCAAAAATCATTAGTCCACCACCAATTTAATCCCTAAATTTTTAAGAAATCACCGAAAAAAAAAAAAAATCTTTCCTATTTACGTGTTAGTCAACTCTTAGTTTGACTATATTGACTTATATCAAAGCCAAAATAACATATAAAGCAAGGGATACACACTATGTTACCACGACTGGCAAGTGACTTCAGAGGGCAATCAATTTAAATAAATAGAAAACCATTGGCTTGCATTTTAACACGACAGTTTGGCCGAGTGGTCTAAGGCGCCAGATTTAGGCTCTGGTCCGAAAGGGCGTGGGTTCAAATCCCACAGCTGTCACTTTGAATCATTTTTGAATAGTCTTTTATTTTTCTATTTTTATTTGTAATATTGACTTTTAATTCTATTAAGAATGATATCAGTATGTCTATGTATAAAAAAAAAAAAAATTAACATTTTAATTTCCCTACTTTTATTTCTAAACCAAAATTAACATTTTTACTTTATTTTTTTGTATTTTTATTTTGTAATATTGACTTTTACTTCTATATAGGATGAGTTATATTATGTCAATGTTCAAAGAAAGTAACACTTGGTTTTTTTTTTTTTCTGACCTAAATTTAGAATATTATTAGATTGGATGAATGTATTTACCATCAATCACTTTAGATAGTGGCTAAATATTGATTCCTGACTCTATAATAAAATTTCAACCGCTTCCGACAGTGGTTTCTTACTTTTAATAATCCATGGTTTGCATTCCCATCTCGACAGTTTGGCCGAGTGGTCTAAGGCGCCAGATTTAGGCTCTGGTCCGAAAGGGCGTGGGTTCAAATCCCACAGCTGTCATTTTAAATAATTTTTGAATAATCTTTTATTTGTAATATTGACTTTTAATTCTATAAAGAATGATATCAGTATGTCTATGTATAAAAAAAAAAAGTAAAAATTAACATTTTAATTTCCCTACTTTTATTTCTAGACCAAAATTAACATTTTTACCTTTTTTTTTGTATTTTTAGTTTGTAATATTGACTTTTACTTCTATATAGAATTAGTAATATTATGTCAATGTTCAAAAAAATTAACACTTGTTTTTTGTTCCGACTTAAATTTAGAATATTGTTAAATTGAATGAATATATTTACCATCAACCATTTTGGATGGTGGCTAAATGTTGATTCTATAATAAAATTTCAATCACTTCCGATGGTGGTTTCTTACTTTTATTTCTAAGTATTGACCCTTAATTCTATAATAAAATATCAATGTAATGTTTTATTGGATAATAACACAAATTCATCTTGTAAAATCAGCCTGGTATTTAGTTGAGCAAGGGTACAAAATTATATTATAATTAAAGACTGGCCATTAAATCCTAAGAGTGTAACAACTGTTTATTTACAAGGCAGTGAATCGGGTCAGGAGTAGGCTGATAGTGTTTTGTTTTATGGGCACACTACTCCTTTATTCTAACTGAAAGCAGCAAATGTTATAAGAAGTTTCAGAACGAGACCAGATAACAGCTTCAAAATTTAATTGGAGCCTACGGTGTGCTCAAATAATTGAGGATAGAAATATTATTTTGTCAAACTCCGTTTTAGGTTTCAACGACATCCACCATCCATTTGCTCATCAATTGCTTAGTAATATAAAATTTCATCATTCTGATAATTTCTTTATGTTAAAGTTTAGCAGGATGGTTCTCGACTTTCTCTCACGTTTCAGCCACAGTAATATGTCAAAACTCACATGCCTGGGGGATCGGGCTTTGGATCGAAATTTTCATAAACAAAAACAAAAACAGCAGAATGGGGGGCAAAAAACGGCGCAAACTTTACTGAAATAGACGGGCTCAACAGCCAGGACAAACAATGCCGGAGAAATGCAAAAATAAAAATTGAAAAAGAGATAAAAAATATATAACAAGAAAATGAAAGCCTTTCTTGTCCAATCACAACCCCAAAACGCCATTATTCTTCGCAATTTCATAAACCCTCCACTCGGACCAACCACCCTGAGACTCGCTCAACTTCCATTTACTCAACAGCTAGAGGAACAGATTCGGCCTGAAACATTACCACAACCGCAAAAACGATTTAACAAATGGAAACAATATTCAATTTCTTAGTTTTCATCTATTTATAGGTCCATGAAGCTTACCAGCTTACGATACTTGAGAGCATAAAACATTTCAAGGTAGCGTCGGCTCTCCAGACGATCAAGGTTGGACACATGCTTCCAGAATCCATAAACTCCTGTCAGAGTCAGAAGCCTCTGAGAGTAGATTTTCCATGTATACCTACAAAACAATGGACACGAAACAAAGTTCAATCAAAACATGCTAGAAAGTAGTCGTTAGAAGCTATGGAGACTGCAAGGGAATGGACTTACTTCTCCTCAATACGCTTCAGGCCACCCTGAGAGATCTTATCCCAGTGAGACGGGTCTACCTTGCACTTCTCAAAAAAGTCGACTAGGATCTCGGCAGCCTGATCACCATGGTATGGATCGATGTGGAAGCCTGACTTTCCGTGAACTATGATCTCAGCTGGACCACCATTGAATGTTGCGAATGTTGGCAGCCCACAGGTCATGGCCTCAACAACAGTCAAGCCAAAGGCCTCATACAAAGCTGGCTGCACGAAAGCTCCCTTTGTGTCGCAAATGTACCGGTAGAGTTCACCGTTCCTGACACGGTTCATCTGAGAAGAAATCCAGCGGAACTGGCCATTCAAATTGTATTGTTCAATAAGGCCATACATCTTCTTCATTTCAGCTTGCTCTTCCAAGTCCTTGGATTCCTTTCTCCTATCACCACCAACTACGACCAAGTTAACCAACTCACGCAACTTGGAGTTCTTTCCATACCACTCCACAAGGCCGGTTAAGTTCTTCACACGGTCCAGCCTTGCCATTGTAAACAAGATAGGCTTGTTGCGGTCTTTCAACACACATCTGTTCGACATGTTATAAATGCCAACTGATTAATGTCTCTGATATAAAACGGGCTTGATTAACGGTAAATAAGGAATATGGAAAAAGCGAAGGAGACAAAACTCACAAGTGTTCCTTATTCTCAACCGGGCTGTAAAGCAGCTCCTCAATCTCCTCGTGGAAAGATTTTAACCTTTGTTTCTCTTCGGTATAGGGGAAGTATATGCTCATATCGGCACCAGGGGACACAATGTTGAACTTGGGATCAAACACATCTATCCCGTGTACAACTCGGTAGAGTCCAGGTAGAGTGAAAGCAGTGTGACTCTCATATTGACCAACAGTATCCTTGCTGCAATCAGTAGAAGGCAGCAAACATTAGTGCCTGAAATAACAATATACAAAAATGTCCTATAACGAGCAGACAAATCATCTCACCTTCCAGCAATTTCTTGGAAGGTACTGGTGATGATGAAGTCAGTATGATTCATGGCTATGAGATCAGCTGTAAACTGGCACGAGAAGTGGTATTTCTCATCCAGTTTTTTCCAATAGATGTCCGACTCTGGATACTTGGTTTTCTCAAGAGCATGAGCAATGGTACACTGGAAAATACAGTAAAAAATCATGAGATTAAGGTCAGTTACCAAGCTGAGAAAATAAGAAACCTGAGCTATATGCCTCAATGAACAAACCTGTGTAACGCCTAATTTATGTGCTAACAAAGAAGCAACAATGTTGCCATCACTGTAGTTTCCAATGATCAGATCAGGCTTTCCCTGCAACTCTTTACCAATTTCAATAGCAACATCCTGACAACAATAAATCACAACATAATAATCAGTAATAATGCAAAGAATACATGGTCGATGTAGTATCCTACTCCCAAATAAATGTTTTACCTCGGTGTAGGTTTCTAGGTAGGGCCAGACTTCAAATCTGGAGATCCATTGGCGGACGATTCCCTTCTCTGTTCTAAAAGGAACTCGGAGAATATCAGAATACTTTGTTCCGTATACTTTCTCAAGTCTCTGACCACAAGTTGTACCCACAGCATCTGGGAGGAGCCGAGTAAGCTGGGAATGACAGATGGATTAAGCATCAGATATCAAAACGGGCTAACACTGCATTACGCAAATAAAGTACATACTTATCGTACAAAACTTTAGAATACTTACAATTAGAATACGTGGGGTGATATCAAGTCCTTGACTCTTGATGCGAAGAAGCATCTCCTCCTCCAAGGCACGAACTTGATCCAAGATGTAAACAACCTAGATGGAAAAACAATCAGGTATTAGTCAACCCAAATGCAAAGCACAGAAGTAAATCATATAACAGATTAGGCCTGTTAAGGTACCTGACCACCAGTGTCAGGGTAGCCCAAAACATTGTCTTGGGCAAAGTATCCATGAGGAGAAAGAATCACAACATTGAAGACCATGGGAATTCTGCCGAGGAATGTCTCAAGAGTGCACGGATCAGGTGCCTCGAGAAGATCCAAAAGAAGTTGAATCATCTCTAGCACACGCTCAGCGGTGTCACCCCACCCCCTCTCCAAACCAATATCCTGGAATTTAATTGCAAACTCACTGAATGGTGTTTCGGGAGCTAGCGTAATCAGATACTCCTCTGCCTTCCTCAGAACATATTGAAGAGAATTCAGGTTTTGAATTCTGTCATTCAGCATCATATTCTGCACAAGAACACAAAATCAGAACATCACAGATTTCGGCCAATGAAACAAAACAGATGCCATACATCTTTATGGTTGAAAACTTTCACGATCTCCAAAGAAGTTAATCTGAAAAATAGCTCATTAAAAAGTCTAATTATACAATTGAGGACCCAAATCAAAAAATTGAGGCTCCATGCAAACCAAAGTTTGATCCACGCACACGGTTATTAGTAATTGTATCTCAGATCTCAACAGGTTAGGTCCTAGGACTACCAAGAAAACCACTTATAAAATAATGAAATACCTTGCCCTTGTGGCAGTGAACTCGGAGAAACTCAAGCAGTGGGTGCATGCTCTCCTTGTCATGGAAGAGTTTTGCGGAGAGGTGGCGATTAAGGAATTCCACACCATTTCCAATTGATTTCGAAAGAGTCGGGCGAGGAAACGAAGCAGTGAAGGGCTCAAAGTCCAACTCAAGCACAAAGTTGCCATTGACGCTGCAGCACAACAAATTAACAATGTTAGCTTTCAAAAAAAAAAAAAAACCAAATATTAATAGATCAAAAAATTAAAACCACAACCACATACCTTCCATCAACAAGTTCCTCCTTGAAGTGCAGATACTCAGGCACTTGCAGCTCCTCGACCACAAGCGCATGAACATTCACACGAATGTACTCCCAAACACCAGGCCTTGGACGGACAGCAAGTGCCACCCATGGAGGCAAAACAATAGCTTCCTAATTTCAAAATCAACAAACATAAAAGAGAAGCAAGTTAAAGAGAATCACACTGAAACAAAATAACAAGTAAAATAAAGGTGATCATGGTACCTGAGTGGATCTTAAAACTTCAGCAAATGCACCATCAGCTAGTTTCTTTCTGTTGTGTTCAGGGAGGGCTTCAAACTCAGCAACAAGTTGGTGGTGTTGCAGGATGCCTTTTCCCTTCCCTTCAATCCTACAAACATAAATCAACACAGATTGTTATATTCATTAACAACAGCAACAAAATCTTTGATGCTGTGTAATTTCAAGACAAAAATAATAAACCATATTCCCATTTGCTAGTTTTATTAATTGTTCAAAGGAATATATGATCATTAAAATCATAATCTACTAAGATCTTCAACAAATTTTTTTTTTTTTTTTTACCGAGACAACAAGGCCAAGATTTCGTTCCTGTGAGCCAACAGCGTTTCGTCCAAACGCTCACGGAGGCTGTGAACGCGAGTGAGTGCACGTTCGGCCATTGTTTGTTACTCCAGCGACAATTACAGACAAGCTAAACAACTGCAGACAGATCAAACCAGAGCAAGTGTAAGTAACACATGTTGGAGATAGTTCAACATCTGTCTCAGTTAAATAGAGAGATGGATTATGGATAAACACCACCAAAGTCAAAACCAACCCATAAATTTTACATTATTCTAGAAGCGTTAGTACTTCTAAACCAACCACTTCGGTCTCACCAACCCCAGAATTAAGATTATTAAATATTATTATATAGCTCTAGTAGCCTGCAGTGCATGACCAACCATTGAATAAATAAAAGCAGAGCATGCCATAAAAGCGAAAGGAACGGGGAGAAAATAAATAGAAAATTGTGGATCAAGAAAACAAATCACAAAATCATGGCCTTGTATGAAAAGAAATCTAGCTTGACTAGTAACAGAAATTTTGGTTGTATTTTTTTGACTTAATATGAAGAAATACTTGCACAAGATCGAGATCATGAGATCAAACAGACACTACTTTCTATAAAGAACATGGATGACAGAACTTGTGTTTCAAAACTTAATGAGACTAGAGAGCAACACAAAAGAAACGAAAATAAAAATAAAGAAGAGAAAATCAAAGCACCTAAATACAGAGCAAAAGAGACGGTGTAACGCAATGAAGAAAATGTGATGCTAGTCTCGGGCCTAGGTGTTGAAATTTATAGTGAGGAGTCTTGAAACTTGTAAGGTAAAACCAGTAACCAGGACTCCCATACCGGCAAAACTATAAGGCGTAAAAAATCCTTTTCAGATTTTATAATTAATAACATTTAACGAGTAACCGACTTATTGGGTTGACGGTTTTTTTTTTTTTTGAAAGAGGAAGGGTTGATGGTATTTTAGTAGATGTAGTTTAGATACTTACACTACAAAAAGGGAAAGAAATTTTTAATAAATACGTGTTTGTTGTGAGAATGAAATTTGATAGTAATAATTGTAGCAGTGATAAGCCTTGAAGCCGAAGAAAAAATTTATTAACCTAACAATCAAAGGAAAGAGAGAGAATCATGGACTTGTAGTATTTTACAGTTCTTGGAGCGAAAGAAACTTGACAGGAAATCAAAAAGAGATTTGAATTATGTAGAAATGGGAAAAATAATGAAAAAGGAAAGCAAAGCTTAGGTGGTCGTGGTGGTGGATGTGGGGACACGGAGACTGGAAAAATTAGGTGGGTTCTGTACTGGACTCACAACGAAAGACACAGTTGCTGCCGTGGTGGTGTGCATTTGATCATGATCTATATCAAGATCATCACACAACACAAGCAAAGGCTTTCAAGTGTGTAGTGCAGTAGTGTTAACAGTTATGTGCTTTAATTGTGATCGGGACAGGGACTCCTGAAACGTACAATAATAGTGCACCAAAGTTAGCTAGATATACTGTTTTTGCAGAGCATGAGCCAATGAGCAAACGAGTTACAACGAAGAAGAAAGAAGCATCTTTGAAGAATATGCTTTACCTTTGAAAATGAAAAGAGGAAAGATATCAAAGAAACGAACGCAGATCTTGAAAACAAAATAAACGCAAATATGCAAAGCAAAGAATGGATTTGCAAATGGGATGGTGAATATGGTGGTGCTTCAACACCATTTTATACACAAAAAAGAGGAGTTGGTGCTCACTGCCCACCTCATCATTTTTATTTTTCTTTCTCGTGATTAACGTAGGCTTAACATTAATTTTTCGAATAAAATACTGATAATAGTTCCTCTGTTTCTGTGAAAATGGCATTATTACTGCCATACCTTCCTGTGGTTTCATAGTTGCTTTCACAAAACCGCTTTTCTGTGCTTTTCCTGTGCCCACATTTTTATTCATATATTATTATTTACGTTGAAAGTTGGAGAAATCACCATTATTTTTGTTTTTTTGTTATTAAAATTATTTTGATTGCAGTCCCGGTTTTCTTGTCGTTCCCGTTGTCTTCGACTCAACTAATCTTTCAATCTTTTGCTTCTTTTAATCGTTTTTCTTTCTTTTTTTTAGTGGCCAGTTCCATTCTAAAGGTAAAAGGTTTTGGCGCCTGTTGCTGTTAATTTCCCAATCCTGTGGCGCCGGCCACGTCAATGTTGATACGGCGTTTATGTCAATTTCAACTGAAATAAAAATAAAAAAACGTAAAATATGTATTATAATTAAAATATTTTTGCAGTCCGGTGAATGACTGAAAATCACAGGCCGCTAGTTACGGTCCGGTGGGGTCAGTCTGTCTGAAAGTTACAGCGAACAAAACCGGAGATCTCATTTGGGTGACGTGGCGACGTGGCGTGATGTAACTGGCGAATGAGGATCCAGTTAGAACCGGAGAGAGGCGAGCCAATGAGAATGAAGTTTAGGTGGACGGTGGGTCCGCACTAGTAAAAGTGGGAGACAGCGAAGTTGTAGAATTGGATTGGGTAGGGGAAGGGTCATGATTGTCTGACGTGGCAATCTGAGCACCGACAAAAGCTTAATTTACTCTTATAAGGAAAGTAAATTAGCTTATGTAATTCATTAATAAAAAATCTTGTGATTAGTCATTACAAATTGCAGAAGATCCATATAAAAATATTTGACGAGCTTTCTGAAAAATCCAGTGGCTGTTACTGTGGTTTTGCCGACAGTGGTTTTTAATTTCATCGGTATTCATCTCGTCCTCCTCTACTTGACCTCTAAAGTCTCTCCTGACTCCTGAGCATGCAATTCTTCCATGTTGTCTCGCATTTGTCCCGCTTGGGTAAACTAAAGGAAAATTTATAGTTTTTATTCAAATAAAAAGAATATTTTTGTTTTTATTCAAATTTTTAATATATATAGATGTTAAATATTTAATTACATTAGAATATTAATGAATTAGTTTTTGTAGGTCAAGTAGTTTACGCCTTCTTATATTATGATGCTTTTTTATCTTTTGATGGATTTATTCATAAATTCTTAATAATTTTATAAACAAATTAACATACTTCAAATAAAATTAAAGTGTAAACATCACATAAAAAATAATTATAATACATAACAACACCTAATCATCTTAGCATATTAACTTATCACATTTGAAATTTTTAGCACATCCACTTTTTGATACTCTAATCTTGTAGCTATTGACAATAAATGGGGTGGCAAAAAGGGTTCACGTATTAGGATAAACTCGATTCGATTCGATTCGATTTGTTTATGAATTTGATCAATACGACACGAATTCGTTTAATAAACAGGACAATATTTTTTTTATTCAACACAAGTTCGTTTATTAACGGATGACTCGTTACAACACGACTAATTCATTTGTTACTTAGATCATAAAGGATCCAAACTCATTAACTCATTAACCCGTTAACTCGTTAATTCGTTTATCTGTTTAACTCATTTAACCTAAATAATATTTTGACCCTATTAATATATAAATATTACAATTTAACCTTATTAATTGTATCGACCCGCGAATCAGTTAAGCAAATCCAACCCAATTCATTTAATAAAAGAGTTAAGTGGATTGATATAATTATTACACGAATTCATTTAAATCAAACACATATTCATTTATGTTTCATAAATTTATATCGATCCGTCGTATTGTGACCCAAATTATCATATTTAACAATATTAAATATCATTAATTCTAAAAAATTTTCGTTACATTTTAATAATGATAACATGTAATGTAACATTGAGATAATCAAAAGTGTTTTTATGTAAAATAGTATGTTTTACAAAGTCAAATAAACATAAAATATATTGGATAGATAGTTTTCTCCGTTTATTATAATAATAGTTGTATCCCTTGTTCAAGAAATTTGGTAAGTATCTAGATTTTGTAAGTAAAATTTGACTTCCATATATTTTAACAATCCTTTGATCTATTGGTTGTCGACTTTAATTAGTATATATATACATATAATTAACGTGACAAATAATTTTACATTGCATACTTAAAGAGACTCGAGGACGCGCACATGGGTGCATTGAGAAGTTTCTACTATTAACATACTTGACACCCATCCAATCGGACTGACCGCTCGAAAAGTCGGAGGAGACGCGAGTCACATGGGATCTCAATTATTTATGCTTATGAGTTAAAAAATAAAGTAATGGGTCCTGTTACGCTGAGTATTGGTTGAAGACTTGAAGATAGAGGATGTAACTGTCGAATTAACCAAATGGTCTACAATCGAATAAATTTGGACTGCCGGTACAAGTTATCCATTTTCCATCCGTGCCTGAAACGTCGGAATCGGACAGGTGGTCTGACTGATTCCGTACGAGAACCTGGTCCATGCTTTTATTTCCCATTCAATTCCAAGTCAGCTTCGGATAAGATCATAGAATTTTATAAAGAATATAATGTGATAGCTATCTGCCATAATGAAAAATCATTGGGTGATCCTTTTAAAAAATATATATACATTGGTTGATTTGTATTTGATGTACTGTGACCGTTTGCAAATGTAACAAAATACTGTCTTTGTTTGCTGACGTCAGTAACCCCCGTGCTTCCCTAGGTAAGAGGCATGGCTTTGACACCTATTTTTTAATATCCAAAATATATATATAACATAATATATAATATAATAATACTTTTAATAAATATTCGATTTCGATCGTTACGTTAATCTCCTACGAACTTTCGTATGAATTTCCTCTCATCCTTGAATAAGGAGATCCCTCTCAATTCAGAGTTATCATTCGGATCATGTTTCAGTATTCTATCTCGATTGATTCCAATCATCATCTGATTTTATCCCAATTACAATTCATATACTCAAAAAAAATAATAATAATAACAAAATATTCACAATTTATTGCTATTTTTAAAAATATTATTTGTAGCGCATTTCTTTTACATTAACATATATTGGACAATGTAAAACACTCACAACTTTAATTTTAAAATCATTGTAAAAAGATGTTTTTCAAAAAATTAATTTGTACTTAATTGCAGACAAGTGGCATCATGTTCAGTTCCAACAGATCACAAGAGCAGGCCTGGTACAAATTTGCAAGCACTTTATGTTTTTTTTTTTTTTTAAATAAAAAATTATTTCGTTGAAGTATAAAAATAAAGTAAAAAAGCTGGGCAGCATATATTCATCACCATAACTTGCTCACCCATGAACCACACAATCAAAGAAATAAACAGATTCTGTAGCTTCGAACTTGAATAAGAAAGTTGTATTGCAATTGTCAACACGTATATTGGACCTTTTTGGTGGTTTGGTGCAATTGGGGACGAATAAGAGATAATATGGATTCTATTACAACTCAATTTTCAAATCCCTATATCGGAATTTGGAAAACAAAAGCCGCGTCACTTGACTGCACTTGTTTTTTTATTTTCCCCTACGTAACTACCTTTTTTTCGTTCATAGAAACCCGTCAAACACTTATCTCCAGAGTTGAGGTTTTACTAGCACTGATGAAAATTAGAAATTTAGAATGTTCATGAGCCTTGTAAACGCGCGTATTGACAAACAGGAACCTTTTATTCATTCGAAATGTATATTATGTGTTTACGGATTCAATAAAAATCAGTCATATGCTTTTAATTAATTTAAAAATGCATATGTACACTTTTTATTTAGAAAAAAGTTTCAAAAATCGCGTTGAGGTTTGATCAAATTCTGAAGAATAACTGTAGAGTTTCAAAATTGGGTATATGCTACAACCCTCTAAACTGGGTGTTTTTTTTTTGTTTTTCAAATATTAGTATAAAAGTTGATAGAATCTTTTAAGGTACCTCAATGAAAGGAGTTTGAAGATGTAAAACCTACGTCTCGACCTTAAAAAGGATATTTGTCCCAATCTGTCCCAAACCCCACCATTGAAGGTTGGGTTCGGGTTCACCAAACATTAGGTTATTTTTGTTGTTGTTTTTTTTGAAAATTGATTTAATAATTATTTCTATATTCAATTATATGCATCTTTAATGCGTTAAATGGTTTATTTTTATTTTAAAAACATCATGGATAGGTTTAAAACTACTTTAAATGCCAATTAAAAGCATTACTTTCATTATTAACCATCAACATTATGAAACTACTTGTCAAACTCACGAACACATTAATTCATAAGTAGCTCAATCTTCAATCATAAAATAAAATATTATATATTAATACCATATGTATGATTGTCTAAGATGATTTAGAGATAGACAATACTCTCCATTATCCAAGTTCAAATCGTTCCCACTATTAATGGCATTTAAACAAAAAAAAATGTACGGTAATATGTTCAAATCCCCTCTCCCCCGATCATAAATTAAAAAAAAAAAAAAAAAAAAACCCTATAGGCATTTACTTTCTTTAATGATAGATTATTGATTATTTTTATTAATATATATTAAAATTTTAATACGCTATAAATTTATGGAGATATATAGTCGTTTCCATGAATTGAGTTCTCGTAAGTTTGGAGTAAAACCAACCCCAAACTCCAAATGTTTAAGGTCAGATTTTTGTAACGTAGTCCCATTGACTGGGATTTTTTTTTTGTTAATAGTAATTGTGTATTTACTTCATAGATTAAACAAAGGGAATGGAGAATAGGATTGATTGATGTTGTTTACTTGTTTAAAATCCATTCCGTAATGGGAATGAAAATGTGGGCCTCACATCAATTTGGGATTGTAGAATGGGAATCTCATTCCCCCCAACCCACTTGGGAATCCCATTCTCATTCCCTTTGTCAAAATAACATGTCCCTTATACCCCTTTTTAAAAAAATTAAGAAAAATCTATTTATGTGATGTTATAAAAAAAAAATTACATATTGTAATAAAAAATTGCGCACTATTAATTTTTCATCACCAATTTCTTAATTATCATGATGGACTAATAAAATAATATGTAATTTTTTTTAATTATTACATGTATTTTTTATTTAATATTAAAAAAAATTACATATTATAATAAAAAACTACACACAAAGTTAGTAAACTATTAAAATAATATTAAGTTTTTTTATTATAATATGTAGTTTTTTATTTGATATTAAAACAAAGAGCATGTTATAATAAAAACTACACATTATTATAATTAATCCATAATTTTAATTAAAGGTATTTTTGTAACTTATAATTAATTCATTCCGATTCTAAAGTAAAGTAAACAGTTTAGTGGAAATAATATTGATTCTGATTCCGATTCCTGTAGTTGAAGTAAACAACTTATATGATTCCGATACTTCATTCCGATTCCAAGTCATTCCGATTCCAGATCATTCCGATTCCTATTCCGATTCCTCCAAGTGAAGTAACAGAGTTTTATTCAGTTCTAAACCCCCCAAAAATATATTTATTTAGTTTTTAGTTTCCACTTTAAGTTTTGATCAAGTTTTAGTTTTTTCCTTCTTTTTTTTTTTTTTTTAATCCCCCTTCAATTTATATTATTTATCCACCATTAATTTCTTTAATTAAGTACATTCTCAAGAATAAATCAACATAATCTGTTTCTTCTACCTTTCAAATTGACATAGATCATGTGTCTCTCACCTCATTTTCCAACAGTGGAACGTTAATTAAGGTGGTGCCTCCTTAAAATTTATGCTGCAAATCAACATATAATTTACACATTTGTTCGTCTCATATAATGGCCATCTAATTAAATTGTTTTCTTTCACGTGGTGCAGACTCATATTCCAGAACCAGTAAATAGTAGCAAAAATCGAATGACATACCAACCAAATTCCACCGTTCTCGGGCAACGTGAACCAATCAGCTAGCATGAAAGTTGCCCCAAGAAAGAGCTATACTAATTATTCTGTACACCCAAAAATTATAATAAAAAGAAATTTAGTAAAAAAGTGACTCTTGAGTGGGTTGATTTGGGTTGGGTTGGGTGAGCCCCTCACTCTATTAGAAGATATATATATATATTTTAAACTATAAGAATCTAATTTTATATACATATAATTTGTTAATTTGCTTTTGCAAAATGAAGGCACACATTTACAGTTCGGTCTGCCTAACAACTTTCACCTAAAAGTCAGGACTAGGTAGGACCTCTCACACTCATCGGCACATTAAAAATATTGGAATTGTCGATTCATCCTTACGATTCAAGGATCGATGATAAACGTTTGACAAACAAGTCATTCTCAAAAATATCTCGAGTCAATTTGCATGTTTGGTGTAGCACAAAGTGAAACTTTAGTTAAAGCCATGATGAAGGTACTGATCACAGGAGGTTAAGGACCGTGCAATTTATGATCGATTGCCAAATTATACCAGAGAAGAAATTGTGTTGCACTGGCCTAATTAGCACTTTGAAGAATTAACGAGGCACTGCCTCCACTTGCACTTGCATGGTAACCGTTGGCGTCATAATCACTTTTTTCTAGTGGTTTTGTCAAATATCAAATCAGATCGGATGGTTTTATTAAAAGTCCTAACAAATTTTTAATTAAGTTGGGCTCCGCTAAATACTTATGGGGCCAAGCATTGCATGATAGAGGATAAAATTGACCAGGCATTCTCGTTTTTTCGAAGCACAAAAACGCATATCATGTTTGATCAATTATATTAGTGCACAGGATTAACTAAAATTAGCCTTCAAATCTGATGTCAGGACATCGACATCTTGAACTACTATTTCACTAGAGAAGGCCGCGTAATCATCTTGTGATTAAATTTATACTCTTAATCTCTACTGTCCACTCTACAGTGCTCTACATATACAAAAATGATAGTTTATAGTTTATACAACGGTTGGTACTGGTACATGATAGATTGTAGGTCCACAAAGAGAGATTTGCGTGCTGTTGAAGATAAAATATGAGCATATCAACATTATTATAAGAGCAAATTTTGATCGTCCAAATTTTCTGTAAATGACTCAAGAATATTTGATCGTTGACTTATAGAACACGACAATTATACATATATTTTTCTAATACTTTAATAATAAAATAACATATTAATGTATAAAATAATTGATTATCAATATTGTTACATTTTTTCATTTCATATATTACTTAAATTTAAATATTTTTTATACAGAAATTTAGCATTATATCAATATTAACAGGAATTCCTTACTTCAAAAGTAGAAATGGATAATATTAGCGTGAGTCGTTTCGACAATTTGTGGGGCGATACGTGAGATGATGGCACTGTAATTAATTTTTCGTAGCTAATGACTTTTCTTATACTCCAAGCGACACCAAATCTTTCACAATCATAAAAGCAATCACTTTTCTGTCGGGAGTTAGATTGTTGAGCTTGCCATGTATTGTTGGCTTGTGATTATCCTGTGACATACAGATGTTGACTCGTTTAAATCTAAGGTAAGATATTTTTACAAAACACATCAAAACAAAATCTAACTAGGTGGGATCGATGCGTACTAACTGAGTATTTAGCTTAAAAATCTATTTTAATAATTTTTACCAAGTAAAAAATTTTATTGTATTATAAGTCTCAGAGATGAACTTTATTACACAGCAATCTCACCCTGAACGAGACTTCTGGCAAAGGGTGCCATGTCACATAAACTTTTTAGCACGAGCTCTGAGCCCAGTGGCTTGGGTTAGGCCCCTCAGAATCGAGGTTACAATACCTAGGGTTGATCTGGCTATCATTGGTAAAAATCACATGCATATAGAACCTAGAAAACTAACATACTAGTTGAAGAAACAGGTTCTATTTACAAGTCTTGGATCCCAATTCAATTAATTCATATGTGACTCTTGCGTATGGCCTACCTCAATATATTCATCAAGATGATAAGAGCTGACGTGGAATTGTGGAAAAAAATGCATGAGCTTGACATTAAAACCTAAACATTGAAACCTAACGCCATTTCAACTACTTATCTTAGTCAAGTTAGTAGTAACTTGCCAACTAATTAGGAGACGTAGGGCAGGTGTGTGCTGGACTCACTGGGGTTTGGCAGTGTGAGTGTGTGAGTTTGGGAGAGCAGAATTTAAAATATCCCAGCATGTTTGCTGGTGGGCTCCGTGGCTGCAGAAGGCTGATTTAACCTTTGTGGTGGGTCTGGGTTTGGGTCTAGTTTGTGTTGCTTGCATTGTTCATTTATATATGTATATATATTGTCCAATATTGGCCACCACGAACTAGGCTTGGTCGGCTCTGGTTACTGATCCTCTTTGGTTGATTAGGGCATTGCAGGTCTTCTAAAAATAGAACCCTTTGATATTGGAGGGATAATATTTATGTAGTGATTATTGTTAGGACTTAGAACTTAAGAGCTATCAACAAATACAAGTGAAACTATTAGAAGTAAAAAAAATAAATTTATGTTGAATATGATCGCTTAAAGTTCCAAACAAGATATATAATTTATTTAACTATTACAAATTTGAAACCGATGGGAGGAGCGAGGAGTACATGACTGTAATCGAAATTCTTATTAATCTGGGCTTGAGAGGTTTACTACCGGTGACCTCAACTTCCATTAAAATATAAATTAATTTAGATAACTAGCGTAGATTGGATGTTGTCAAACATAATTACTGAATGTACACTTATAAAGTTAACATTTTCTTTTGTTTTTCATAGCATGGGAGATTGTTTATCTCTCCATTCATCATGAATTCATGATAATGATGATTCAATTCCCACAAAATATATTTTACATTCTTATGTGGTTAAGTTTTTTTCTCTCATTATGGGAGTTATTATTTTTTAATTATAGAAATAGTTATTTGAACAATACAAATAGTGATTAATCCCGACAGATTTAACGGGGTCTAATTTATTTGACATTTGGCTTTCATTATAAAAGAAAAGGACAATAAGAAGATAACTTTCAATTAATGCAACGTTAACTTTTCTTAGGAAAATCTAAGTCCCTTTTGTTTTTCTCTCTCAAAAGTGTAAGTAAATAATTAAGTTTTCAATTCAAAAATAGTTTTTTTGTTTTTTTTTTTCACGTCACCTCTTAACATAAGTAGTTATACATTTTTTTATCATCAAGATAAAGAAAATCTTTATAAAACTATCTCGTACTTGATATGATGAAACAGATTGGTAAAGTAATATCATTTATTTTTATTTTACTTTTTTAATTGATTTTTTTTTTTTTATCTTTCTCATTGATACTTTTGTTTTTTTTTGCCTCTTACCTTTTCTATTGATTTTTTTTTTCTCTTACATTTCTCATTAATCCATCTCACCACATTAATTATGAGATAGTTCTATGAAAGATTTTTTTCATCAGAAATATGAGAATTCAATTCCTACTAAGCGCATTTCATTTGTGCGGGTGATTTTTTTCCTTATTATGAGAATGATCAATCTCGATAGAACTTTGACGTTATGGAAGTTAACTCCCATCGTGTAACTTTTGATAGATCCCGAACATTATCATTCAAATTGACCTTGAATATTATGAAAGTTGTTATCACTCAATCACGAGAATATATATCATAGTAGCACAAATAATAATTGATCTTAACAAACCTTGATATATGATAATTGATTTTGACAAACCTAATTAGGCATATCTCTAACCATTTGTTGTCACCGTTCAAATATATAATAATAATAATTTTTTTCATTATTTCCTATGAATTTTTACTACAATGTAGGATGTTTACTTAAATATACAGATAAATACCCCTTGAAAATTCCTGTGCATAAGAACCTATGAAACAGACAGAACACTTTTATGATATTTCTCACATGGTCTCTCTCTCTGGTCATTTGAGTTTGGCAGGCAACAATTTTATCCTTCAATTTCACGTTGACATTGATTGACATATCCGGTGTGCCGGTTGTCTCTTACCTAATAATTCGGTCTCTGAATGTCAACACATCACAAGATTAAAGTGCTCCGAAAACATTACATTTTTGCTTTTTCTTTCTCTTTTTGAATCTAAACCACTCCCTTTGGAATATTGCATTGCTTTTGTGCCTATAAAATAAGAGCCTCGACCTATAAGTAACTATTAGAATCTGACTACCAACACGGTTTGTGGGTACGTAGTTTCCTAGCCAATCAATTTCACAAAGATTTGACCTCTTGCAAACTAATTGGTTCAGAAACCTTAAGTTTTGTTGTTTGACTGTACACGGATTTATACAATCTTTGAGATGCTTTTTCAACCTAATCACCTTTCCTTTCTTTGTAAAAAAAAAAGGTCACCTTTACTTTCAGGAAATGAACCAAAAGAAAGCATTAGTTGTTTTCTTTTTTTTTCCCTTTCCCATTTTATTCATGAGTTTGGACATTTTCCGTCATATGATTAGATCGAATTATTCCTCACTTACTTTCATATAGAAAATGTTTCTACTTAAAAAGGTTCTAACATGCATCACAGAGCGGGGAAATTTAAAATTTGATGATGTAAATTATATTCTATTACCTATATTAATAAGATGACGGGAAATAACAATATAAAAGTTGATGGTTTAAGAACAAAATTTTCTAGATAGTCCATGGACAAATGGACAAAAATATAAGTTAAAGAGATGATTACAAAACCTTTTTTTGTTAATCAAAGGATTTGACACTGACTTCCAGTACTAACAATTAAGATAATATACTTTAGTTGTATCTTTATTGGCAATGGACTATTAAAATAATTGACTCACCACAGAATTTTTCAGCCACAAACAAAAGTATTTTATCAACCATTTAATCCAAATTGCTATGGTTCTTTACAAAAGAAATTATATTTATTGGGAGGCTAAATGGATGCATCATTGTTGCTCATTTATTAAATTTTAGCAAGTACTGGGATATTCAAATCGTATATATCTTTTTTATTTAAATTTGTGATCAGCAGGTGCATGCAGATATCAATAGAATATGCAATGTCAAGACGCTTATGCGTTTTAAGCAAAATGTTATAGAGTTATATGATTCTGGATTGAGTCATAGTTTCAATAACATGGATTCAAACTATTTAAAAAAAATAGTAATATGGATTTTTTTTTTTCGTTTGAACGCTCACATTTTACATCTAATAAGTTATCAGAATCTATCGAGACGAATAATTGATAGTACGATTTGAATAATTACTCACATAATCGAGAGATTTACGGGTCAAAAAGCTACCAAAATCTATCGAGATAAATTATTGATAGTATGACCTAGATTATAACTTTCATGACCGAAAAATAATAACCTCTACTAAGAAGATAATAGTCACCACATCTTATGTTTTAATAAAACAATGATGGAATTGAAACCATTGACCTCTTAGAGTGAAAGACAACACTAAATCATTCATATCAAATGATGGTGCATATAGTAACATGGATTTAAACATAATTTTATAAGTTTTGGAACATAGAATATAATTCTAAGTTCAACAGAATAATTTTTATTCAATAGAATAAATCAGTATACAGCTCACAAATTGAAATATGACGGATTCATACCTTGTATCAACAGACAAATTGAGACAAGATAGATTGAGAGTTTGAGACTTGGTTGATTTGTTTTTCTAGACAAACAAAAGAATATTAGGCGCAGTTGGAATTGTTTTTGAAATGATATTTTTGAAAATTATTTTTAAAAATGGGAAACATATTTTAAAATTAATGTTTTAAAAATGTGACGTATTTGATAGAATTTTTTACAACTTATTTTTAAAAATAAAAAATGATGTAAATGTATTTAATATTATTTTTGAAAATAAGTAAAGTAGTCGTTTGCAAAAAAAAGTTTGATTTGTTTTGAAAATGATAAAAAATATATATAAAAAAAAAATTTTTTTACTTTTTAGTTATCATATTTAAAAAATATGTTTTCTATTTTCAAAAACTCCTTTACAAAATGACTAACCAAACATTTTTCACTTATTTTTTGTTTTTGAAAATAAAAAATCATTTTCGAAAACACATCCAAATACCATCTTAATATTGTCAGTTCAAGTTCAAGTGGAGTATTAGGACTATAATTAAAAGATAAATTTGAAAAATATATTAACTAATTATTTTTTAATCCTTTAAAATAGATTTTTTTTTTTTTTTCTGTTTCCCAATATATATATATATATATATATATATATATGATAAAGAGCTTTAAATACCGAAAGAAAAACCCCTATACCTAACAAAATTAAGTGAATATCCAAAATTTTAATCATTTGATTTCTATATTTCCTACATAGCCCAAAAATGGAAAAGATTATACAAGACTCAAGAGTTTAGGTCCGAGAAGTGCATGATAAATACCCTAAACCCTATAAGGTAGATGAAATTAAGTGAAGCACTCCAAATACAAAATATGGAAAGGTGTTTATAACTTTTCCCCATATCTTTAATTTACATCGCTAATGTTGTTCAGGACATCAAATTCCTTTCTACTTTACATCACATAGGCCCTCTTTCTTTTGTTCATGGGCATTGTAACCAAGCTGCTCACTGCATTGCAAATTGGGTTCCTGGTTTTAATACATCCACTGTATGGCTTTCTGCTTTCCCTCTTTGGCTGCAAAATCTTGCAGCTTTTGATGTTTCTCCCTCCCACTTTTCTGGTGGTTTTTCTCCTTAATACAAATCTTTATTCTCAAAAAAAAAAAAAAAAAAAAAAAAAACCTGCTCCCTACACTAGAGTAGCTAGGTGAGGTAGTAAAATTAATCCTTATTGATGCATGGGTTTTTCTGTACGAAATGAACCACTCCTATTCGAAATGTCCATCAAATAGCTGCCCATCAAATATAAGATAGAAATGTTCCTTCACACGTTACCAGTTGCTCACCGCACAATCTTCCGTTGGGCCTAATCAAATTCCAAATTGGGTTTTGAACCTAAAAGGCCCACAAACAGTTCAATGGAAGCAGGAGCGTTACGGGCACGTACGCAAGAATCGAGATTGAAGAAGATTGTGGGACCCATTCCCCGGGCGATCGTTCCTCCAAATTCAAATTGTACTTTCTCACTCTTCAAGTGCGCGCATACAACGGGAAAAGTAACAGAAAATAATAATAAATAAAACAATAATGTTAGATTTTTAAAAAACGTGACAAGATGATCCCTCTTCCCTCTCTCTCTCTCTCAAAAACCCATCCCCTTGTTAACGTCTCTCTCAATCATTTTCACTAACATTCTTCACTTGAAAACCCTAGCGAACTGTTATTTTCGTGTGAAAGTTGAATTCTAGTGCTTTGTGTGCATTGGGCCCTTCTTCGCCAACTTCTTGGTTCCCGGCAGTCTTCAAGAACTCACGCGCCTCCTCTCTCTGTCACTATTTCTTCTCAAATATTTGAACCTCCAATTTCACTGTAAGTCTTTCATTTTCTTTATTCGTCGGTTCTTCTTGTTTCAGGTGATTTACGTTCCATAGTTATAAAAAAAGGAACAAAATTAGGAAGAAAGGATAATGTAATTCGAAAATGTTCTTGAATTTTTGATGTGATTCATCTTAGTTATGTATTTTTTTATGATTTATTTTGCATTCTTTCGCTTTAAATGAGTAACATTTTATGTGTTTCCTTTTTTGGTATTCTCAGGTGAAATCTGTTGAATGTACTTAAAATCGACTAAGTTCTCGAATAACAAATTTGTCTATGCAATGATATTTTTAAAACTCTTTTATTCAGTGCATTATAAGAATAAGCTGCTAAACTTGAATTGAAGAATTATGTTATCAATTTCTATCTTTTGAAACTAACACGAGAGACATTTTGAGTGTTAGTGAAGGTGTGAAATGATTGTCTTTCCATAGCAGGGGATTTGTAGGGAAAAGATGGTGGGGACACCAGCCACACCTTTATGTAAGATACAGAGGACCCCATCATCTACTCCAGGTGGTCCAAAATCCCGGGAGGAGAAGATATTAGTTACTGTTCGGATGAGGCCATTAAGCCGCAGAGAACAAGCATTGTATGATCTTATAGCTTGGGATTGTTTAGATGACCACAAGATTGTATTCAAGAATCCAAATTCTGAACGCCCTATGATGCCCTACAGCTTTGGTATGCTTCCGTCAGTTTCTCACTACTTTTAGGCACTGTGAGACAAAATAATATTTTTGGTTGATGGAACTAAGTTGAGTTACAATGAGATTTTGACACCCTACAAATATCTTTTTTGCATAGGTTAGTGCATGGCTTATTCGCTTTTGTACTTTTTATTTCTCATTACCAAACTCTCTTGTTTCCTATTTACAAGAAAATAAAAAGTGTCATTTAACGTACTGTGGAATGTGTTTTCAGGGGATAGTAATGTTGATTTCTGGTTTCTTGGCAATTTTTACTAGGCTTTTGAATTTTGTTGTGTTATTATGAATGTGTGACAGATAAAGTTTTTCATCCTACATGCTCGACTCAAAAGGTTTATGAGGAAGGGGCCAAGGATGTTGCCTTGTCTGCTCTTACAGGAATTAATGGTAACTCTGTAATGATAATTTCGTATTCCCCTTAAATGTTTTCTTTTAAAGATTGTTTTGTTTCTTGAAGGGAAACTTATATTTGCACTTTCTATTTTTCATTAAAATTATCGCAGCAACTATTTTTGCATACGGGCAGACTGGTAGTGGTAAGACATTCACCATGAGAGGAATATCTGAAAATGCTGTTAAGGACATCTTTGAACACATAAAGAGTGTAAGTTAATATTCACTCTATTTTGGGTTAAATTTTTTTGGCGTTTTCATTGTATTCAATTCTGCAATCTGCTGTACAGGTTAGCCTTCTAATCTTAGAAATATGATGATGGGAAAACAAATTGAGAATGCGGCTTATAAGTCAATATTATGTTGAATTACATAATATCCTGCTGCATAACTATGATTTTGTAGGAGTATTTCATGCATGGAAAGCATGATGAGTTAATTTTATCTGCCATCTAATCTTAGTATCTTACAATATTAGATAAGCGTATTTATACTTTATTTTGGCTTATTGCTATTGTTTGGTATAATAATTGGGATTATTATTAAATGGAATTGGTAAATTGTCAAGTTGATTATAAACTTACTTCTATCACGTTGCATTATTATAATCTTACAGAACCCGGAGAGGGACTTTGTCTTGAAAATTTCTGCTTTGGAGATCTATAATGAGACTGTTGTAGACCTTTTAAATCGTGAGTCTGGTTCCCTACGGCTTCTGGATGATCCTGAGGTATAAATGAATTATTTTACACTTTTTAATTGTCAAGAAATATGCAGATGATCCTTTTACATTTCACTATGAACTTCTATTCTTAATGTTATTCTGAAATGCAGAAAGGGACCACTGTCGAAAAGCTAGCAGAGGAGGTTGTTAAGGACAGCCAACATTTGAGGCACTTAATTGGGATTTGTGAAGGTAAATGAACAATCAGGTGTTTGTATTAGTTACGGGCTTGCAGGTTTGTTATTAGCTCCGACATTAGGTAGCTTAATTTCAGGATAATTTATTGCGGAGAGCTGATACTAATGGTGCATTCAAACTTCCAAAGTTGGATTGTGGGAATGTTAATTGTATTTGTGTATTTTCTGTTTGAAGTTCTAAATATGTGTTTCATCCTTTCGAAAAATTTTGTTTACTGAATGCCATGGCTCATGATGCAGGCTTTAATTTTTCTTTCTTTAACATTTTGCATTTGTATAGTTGTGTTTCCAACTTCTACCACAATTGATGGGGATGCAAAAAATCTCAGTTTACTTAAATGACATGACTTTGTTATCTCTATCAATGAATTGTTACTTTCTTGTGTATTCAAAAGCAAGTGTGTAAAAATTGCTTTAAATGATAATAATCTTGTTATCACCTTCAAAGTTTTATATGATTATGACCCACAATTTGGATATATATTCCTCTGTAGCTCAAAGGCAAGTGGGAGAGACCTCTGTGAATGATAATAGCTCAAGATCACATCAGATAATCAGACTGGTAAGCTTAGAATTCACCTTTTGTAACTATTTTAACATTGCCTGTTTGGTGCTTCATTTTTTACTGAGCTTTTTAAGCCTTGCTGCTTCATTCTTTTGCAATAAGTTGTGCCGTTTTCCTTCTTTTACTTGTTATTAAACATCGAAAAAGAAGGAAGAAGGACTTCAGTATATATTGGTACATATTGCTATTATGTGGATCATACTGCCTCCTGCAATCATTTTTTAATGGGCAGGCCGGCAGGGTCAGGGCATAACTAAGTACACAGTTTTAGGTTCATTTATCCCTTTTTTCATTTTCTTTACTTTCATGGATTCTCATTAATTCTTCAACTAACTGAATGTGATGACTTCATTACCTAATAAGATTTCCAAATGTAGTAGAGTGGAATGACTTTCTCTTCTAAACTTCCATTACCTCTCTTGTTAATTTAAGTACAAGATAGAGTCTTTTGTTTTATAGGTTACAGACATGTTGGTCACCTTTTATTTGTAACTTTATATTATATTTTTGTCTGGATGACAATGCAGACTGCTAATCTTTTGTGTTGATGGATCACATCTTTTTTCAGACCATTGAGAGTAGTATCCGGGAAAGTTCAGGTTGTGTGAAGTCTTTCGTAGCAAGTTTGGTATGTTTATAGTTCTCCCCTTAAGAGATTCTTGATGGTTAACAGTTTACTTACATAGATCAAAGTGCTTCAACTCCTACAGAATCTTGTGGATCTTGCTGGAAGTGAGCGTGCCTCTCAAACAAACGCAGATGGTATAAGACTGAAGGAAGGCAGTCACATCAATCGCAGCTTGTTGACACTCACAACAGTGATCAGAAAGCTGAGGTGAGCATGAAAAATATGGAACTTCATCATTTAGTTTCATTAGGGAAACTCAGTTATATTTTCAGAATAAACTTATTATTAGTGTCCAACCATATTCATATTGCTCTTAATTTTGCAAGAGGCATAAATTTCAAAAATTCAAAATTTGGTTATGATTTAGCAAAATTTATTCCTTTATTTATCATTTATGTTGAGTTTCTTTGCCACTATATAGTGAGTTAATGGTCGGAACAGATTAAGGTCGAAATTTGCTAAAGATTAGTAGAAGCTTGAGTTATGAAATTGTTTCATGGTGTCAAAAAACTGATGTGGTTTGTTGAGGCTATCAAGCAGGACATTAAAACATTAATGAGTCTTGATAATTACTTAAAATCAATTTAAGTTGACCCTAGGATACTGATCAAACTCATGTGTTTGTAGAAGTTAGAAACTGATATAAAAATTTTCTGCGTAATCCATTTGGTCTAATTTGTATGCCTAACATTTTACTCTTGATCATTAGTATTAGTAAATGACAGACACCTTAGGTGTAGGGTATTTTAGTTATAAATATAAGTGCATAGGATTTATTTTCTTGTTTGTCTGCAGTGGAGGAAAAAGGAGTGGTCACATACCATACAGGGATTCCAAACTTACTCGAATATTGCAGCATTCACTTGGCGGAAATGCTCGAACAGCTATTATATGTACTATCAGTCCTGCTTTAAGTCATGTGGAGCAAACAAGAAATACACTGTCTTTTGCAACTAATGCGAAGGAAGTTACCAATAATGCTCAAGTGAACATGGTAAGATGACTAAGAAAATATACTTCAATCCATCATTTAATTTTTCCGTTTATTTATATTTATTTCATAAATAATTTACATAATTTATGGACTTTCACTGATGGGACAAAACATGAGCATTCGTTATGAAGTCTAGTAGATAATTTCTTGTTAACGTTGTTTTGAAGTAGTGCTGCCTTATAACAAGGAGAATTTTTTATGTTTACCCTCTTCTTAGTTTGAGTGTGCAATACCAGTAGACCACATTTTCTTTCTAGATGGCTATATCCCGAAACATTTAGGACAAATGACTTGTCATTAGAATTTTTTTATAGGTTTAATGGGGGTCTTTGAGGCTGAAATTTTATCATACAATCTTATTTTTGACATTTTCTGAAAATTATAGACTATAAGATGCCAGGAGTACTTCATGCTTTTAAACATGATTGCAAGAATTCAAAAGAACATCTAGTTAGGGATAAGATTTTTGACCTGTCAGTTTACTTTGTTAAGACCTCTGCCCCCTTACAAAGACACATGGTGCATAGAGATGTAATTGTTCTTGTAAAAAAGTATGAAGTTTTGTTACTCAAGAGACCATTTTACTAATAAACCTCGGAGTCTCCTCACTAGTTGGGAAAGAGGAAACAACAATTTCCATAGACTTTTGAGCACCTTCTGTTTTCCTTTCTAATTATGCAATAGTGCTTCCTTAGGAGTCCAATGAGTGATATTTGTTTTCAGGTTGGCCTTACTTCTAATGGTATTACAATGGTCCTAGCAGCTTGCATGTCCTTAATTTTGGACATCATCTTTACCATTGTGATTTATAGTTTCTGTGTGCTGGGTTTTTTATGGTAATCAAATCAGTCATGTTTGTGCCATGCATGCATTGTGGAGTTCTTTCAGTGATGAACCTGCATAGTTAAATTGTGTGATGCTCTTTTGGTATAGGTTGCTCCGGACAAGAGGCTGGTGAAGCATTTGCAAAAGGAAGTGGCCAGACTTGAAGCAGAGCTACAAAGTCCAGACCCTTCATGTTTCAGGTCTCTGTTAGCAGAAAAGGATTCTAAAATCCGACAGGTACATGTGTGTTTTGAGTATGCTAATACTAAAAGACACTTTTTTTTTTTAATGTCAAGAGATGATTTGTAATAACTGACAATCAAACCCATGCTTTATAAATGAATTGTAAATGTATTCCTTATATATTTCAGGTATATTTGTAAATGTTATTGTTACGTTATTAAGTTCTAGTCTCTTAAACTGGTATCAGTAGATCATCATACATCTTGAATAGAATGGATGCCTCTGTGGCCTTGTAGGTTTGGCATTAGGGTTGTTGTAGTAGAAGACTGTATATAATCCTATTATTTATATATTATTTCCTGTGTTCTAAAGTACTATGCCAATACTTAGCCAAAAATCAAGAAATATCACGTCTACATAGTACATACTTCAACAATGTTTTTAAACAGGTAATGCATTTATACTCGGTTTTAACTTTGTTTTCACAGATGGAGAGGGAAATGAAAGAACTAAAACGTCAAAGAGACCTTGCACAATCCCAACTTGAACAAGAAAGAAGAGCAAACAAGGAGCAGAAGGTAATATAGTGATGACAATATTATCCATTTTCATTCCATCGTTAGCTCTAACTTAAAGCTTATTACATTTTCAGGGTTTGAACCAGCATGGGCCTTCTTCTCAAGTAGCTAGGTGTCTTTCTTTTCCAGAGAATGAATCAATTTCAGATTTTCAAGATATTCAACCAGGAAATATTGTTGGAAGACGGGCAATAATGAGGCAGTCTGTTACTTCAACAGATCCATCTATGCTTGTGCATGAAATTCGAAAGTTGGAGCAGCGGCAGAGGCAGCTTGGTGAAGAAGCAAATAGAGCACTTGAAGTACTTCATAATGAGGTTGCTTCCCAGAGACTGGGAAGTAAAGAAACTGCTGAAACCATAGTGAGGCTTCTGTCAGAAATTAAGGACATACAGGCAGTTAGCTCCATTTCTGAAGATATTGTTATTGGAGATAAGGCCAACCTGAAAGAAGAGATCGCTCGATTAAACTCTCAAGGAACTGCTATTGCATCTTTAGAAAGGAAGCTTGAGAATGCTCAGAAATCTATAGACATTCTGGTTGCATCCTTTACAAATAATGTAGACACTTCGGAGTTCAAGACCCCAGAGTTCAAGACAGAAATTAAGAAGAAGAAAACCCGTCCATTCTCATTGAGCAACAATGCAAACATGCAGACTATACTACGGTCTCCATGTTCACCTCTATCCTCTTCTCAGGAGGTTTTGGAACGTGACACTGAGAATAGGGCCCCTAACATTCCTCAGTCATCTGTGGCTACTCCACCAAAGTATCATGACAACAATAGTTGTTTCTCATCAAGGGAGGGAACTCCCACTACTAGGCAAAATAATTCAGTCGATGTGAAGAAAATGCAGAGGATGTTCAAGAATGCAGCTGAAGAGAACATACGTAGCATTAGAGCTTATGTTACTGAATTAAAAGAACGAGTGGCAAAGCTACAATATCAAAAGCATCTTCTTGTTTGCCAGGTTAGAATCAAATCTTATCTTGATTTGTTATTGTAATCTCATTTTCTGTCAGTGTCAGGTAGTAGATTTAATGAACAATACAAGTCAATATAATCAATTGGATTATATTTTAGCTCTTTAGATAGTTATTTATTTTTAGAAAGGAGCTATTTCCCTGGCCCTCATTCATGACTGCTTGGTTATGGTCCTACATGCATTTCACAGACTGTTTACATATACTCTATTTTATTTGTCCAAACATTATGAGGGTTAATATTATATACTTGTACAGTTGTACGCATGATTTATATTTTACTGAGGTGTTCTGATCTCATATGGGGTCTGAAGTATTCAAACAACCTCTTAATTCCACTATTAACGAAACTTATTCAGGTACTCATGTCTCAGGCTTTTAGGGCTGGCTTTTATTAATGATAGAATATTTAATATTTTATAGCTTTCCTTTTGCGTTTCTGTTTTTCATTTGCTGAAGGCGGTTGCATTTATTTTGTTAATTTAAAGTTGTGATCACCTAGTATTTTGCGTTTCTGTTTTTCATTTGCTGAAGGCGGTTGCATTTATTTTGTTAATTTAAAGTTGTGATCACCTAGTATAGAGTGACTTAATTTTATCATTCATCAATTGACATATGTGGTTGTGTGGCAATATTTTTTAGTTTAATCTTCGCCTTAAACATGTTTTACTATTCTGTACATCAACTTAGGTATTGGATCTCGAGGCAAACGATGCTGCAACTCAAGAGACAATTATGGTTGATCAATCACCCATGCCATGGCACTTGATATTTGAGGAACAGAGAACGCAAATCATCATGTTATGGCATTTGTGCCACGTTTCAATTGTGCATCGTACACAATTTTATTTGTTATTCAGAGGAGATCCAACTGATCAGATATATATGGAAGTTGAGCTCAGAAGGTTGACGTGGTTGGAGCAGCAACTGGCAGAGGTTGGCAATGCAAGTCCAGCACTCTTAGGTGATGATCCTGCAGGTTCTGTGTCATCAAGGTATTTCCATCATCTCTGGCCTACTATTCAATTCTTTTATCAATCTATCTCAGGACATTCAGGTGATGAAATTGATTAGTGACCAATTGTTGATTGATTTGAATAATTTTGAATGTAGTATCAAGGCTTTGAAGCAGGAAAGGGAATATCTAGCAAAGAGGGTGAGTTCGAAACTGACAGCAGAGGACAGAGAGATGCTATATATGAAATGGGAAGTTCCACCGGTGGGTAAACAGAGGAGGCTGCAACTGGTGAACAAATTATGGACAGACCCTCTCAACATGCAACACGTCAAAGAGAGTGCTGAAATAGTTGCCAAACTTGTGGGATTCTGCGAATCCGGTGAACATGTAAGCAAGGAAATGTTTGGACTAACTTTTGCTAATCCTTGTGATAAGAAAACATGGATGGGTTGGAACTTGATATCAAACCTCTTACATCTATAAAAAACAACCCGAATACTCTTCACTATATTTCTTTAGTTATGTTCAGCATTTTGTCACAAAGTGCTATATGCATTCCATCCAGCATAAGAGTTCTGCTGGTGCCTTGTAATTACTAGGGTAAATTTGAGTAGGATTAATTCTGGATATCCTGTACCACGGTGGAGTATGTACACATACAATCGTCTCATGAATAGTGAAACTTTTCCTAAGTAATTCTGCATCAAGAATCAATATCTAAATGAGATTTCACTATTATTATTATCATTATATGAGATTTTTGAAAGTGGATATGGCCTCCAAAAATAAATAAATGTGTATGCTAAAATACTGCTCTTTGAAACTTTTGACAATTGTGGTACTAAAATTATTAGAAATTCTGCAATTCGTTAGTATTGTTATTTTGCACTTCTATAAGGATCCTCAAAATTATAATATATATCCGAGGACCAAGATCTGCTTCAGAAAAAAATAGAAATACCAAGAACCAAGTGACATGATTGTTGTTGTTTTGAGATTTACGAAGATAAAAATTTTGAATAGTATAACGTAATTGTTTTATGCTTTTATATTTATAAGAATGTTAAAAATTATTTTTCCTTTTTAGAATAAGAAAATATGATCTGTGCGTAAAATTATATTTGTATATTTAAATGACTGTAATTTGTTTTTATTTTCATGATAAAGGTGAAATTTATCTCCAACACTTCCAATAATATTTTTCTTAATTTTTTTAAAAGAATATATGTATATATATCACCATTGAATATGGTTTGATGAAATTACTATAAGTATAAAAAACATATGATTGTGAGCGGTTTTTATTTATTTGTTCAAAGTTTCTGAGTAAATTATTAATTTTTAAGAAGGAAAAACAGTTAGCTCTCCGTAAAGGCAAAGGAGGGTACATAAGTCATTTTATCAAATCTACACTCCAAAACCCTGGCTTCCTCACAGATGCAGTCCAACAACTGTTTTGGCCTTGGTCACTCTCTCTCTCTCGTCCGGGCGAATTAGGGTTTCTGATAATTGTTCATCGAAATTCATACAAAAAAATGGGAAGAGAAAGAGAGAGTCAGAAACCACAACAACAGGTCTCTTACACTGTTGAACAGATGGTCGCCGTCAACCCCTACAACCCCGACATCCTCCCCGAGCTCGAAAACTACGTTAACGAGCAGGTACCTTTCTTTTTTCATCTTCCTCTTTAATTTCACATGCTCGCTACATGTTTAAACACCATAGTAGTCTCAATTTAGATATCAAATATATAATAATCATTCAAATCATCCATCCAAAGGCTTTGATGAGAGGTTCCGAATCGGATATCGAATAGCGTCAATATGATAACAGATTTAATGTGTATATCAGGTTTCATCACAAACGTACAGTCTGGATGCTAATCTTTGCCTTCTTCGCCATTATCAGGTTATTCTCGATTCCTTTATGTTTTATTCATGTTTTGCTCTTCTTTTCAATGAAATATATGCATGATATTATTATTTATTTTATTTTTTTACAGTTTGAGCCGGAACGAATGAGTACGCAAATTGTTGCCCGCATTTTGGTTAAGGTCTGTTTTAAGGATTTTTTAAAACTATATAAGAATGCATATGATGTGTTTTTGATGCCTGGCGTTTTGGTGTGAATAGGCTCTCATGGCAATGCCGGCTCCGGATTTCAGTCTGTGTCTTTTTCTAATTCCGGAGCGAGTGGTATGTTTACGTCAATTTTGTATATTATGTACCATGCATGGTAGTGTTACTGCTTTTAGGCATTCATATGCTTGACTAAACGTTGCTATAAGTTATCACACGGTAAATTCATGTGCGTGATGCTTGATCTTTATGTTAATTTTCATTAATGTGACTCAAATTCTGAATTAACACATTTTGAGAGTTCAATCATGGTATGCAAATGTCTATTAAAGGTAACGGAAACAAATCCACTAAGATTTTATTTGCATAACATTTGTCTTACTTTGGAGCGTAAGCTTTATTAAGTCCTGTCTTTGAGCTTCTGAGTAAAACCTAAACTTTTTAATCTGTGTTATCAGCAAATGGAGGAGCAGTTTAAGACACTGATTGTTCTATCTCACTACCTTGAGGTATGTGTTAATTTTGTTAGTGGTCTTGCAGACATGCATGAATTGGGTGATTGCCTTACAGCTACTTCCTCATTTGTTGCAGACTGGAAGATTCCGCCAATTTTGGGATGAAGCAGCTAAGAGCCGTCACATAGTTGAAGCTGTACCAGGTAATATTTATTTGCAATGTGATGAGCTGCTGGTGTGGTTTCGTAGTTATTATTGTTTTCGCTTGTTAGTTCATATATTTATGAATCAGCTGTTTTGATATAAGTTTAACTTGTATAGAAGGTTGCATTATAGATTAGGAACGATTGATGCATATTCAAGTTCTATTTCTTGTTTTGGTTCTTGAGTAACTTCAGGTCTTGCCCAATTATAAAAGATAGGTAAATCTTTGTGAGGCATGAATAATGCATATATTCGTAATTCATTTATGATTTCTGGACCTTGTTTGACTGGGTCAGGTTTTTGTTGTAGTTCGATTAAGTTTATATGTTGTGGGTGCACAACATGATCCTTCATTCCAGTGCTTCAATGGGTTAATAACAATCAAGTCTTACTTCTCATACAACAAGTTGATTATCTGGATTCCTTCACTGTTGTTATAGATTTTGTTATTGTGGTGTATTTTTTTTTTTTTTTCTTATGTATGTGTGGGTGGCATGTGCTTATGAAAGGCTTACATGAGGGTCATTGCAGGTTTTGAGCAAGCAATCCAAGCCTATGCAATTCATGTCCTTTCTCTGACTTATCAAAAGGTTCCAAGGACTGTGCTTGCTGAGGTATGCATAATTTTCATATTCGTTCCATGACCCATGTGTAGTACTTAGTACCTGGAAAAGTACCAAGTACTTTGGTTTTGTTTGCCAGATCAGGTGGCTGGCACAAAGCTTGTGTCATCAAGGAAAACTTAAATGTCTGTCTTTTTTTTATATGATATAAGTTTTTTTATATGACATAATCTGTATTAAATCCTTAGCCAATATGTTGATATTAACCATTGGAATGTAGCCTCTGAGGTTCAATCTGCTTCTCTCCAGAACCAAATTGAATGTTGCTATTATGCTTTGTATTTTAGGTTCCCTTGTAAAACTTCTGACTGAACTTGTGGGTATTTCGCAGGCTATCAACATTGAAGGCCTATCCTTGGACAAATTCCTTGAGCACCAGGAGGCCAATAGTGGCTGGATTCTTGAGAAGAGTCATGGTAGGGGCCAACTCATTGTCCTGCCTCGCAATGAATTTAACCATCCCGAGCTGAAGAAAAACACTGCAGATAGCATCCCATTAGAGCACATCACTCGTATCTTTCCCATTTTTGGCTGAATAATTTGCAGTAGTCCAGGATTTGGTATCTTTTCCTGTGTTTTAAGCTGATGTTCTGTCATTCTAGCATTTAGTATACAGCCACCGTGACATTTATGTGACAAATTTTGGTGAGAGCTGAACTCTTTTCTGTATTGTTATGGTTTTATGTCGACAGTGTGGGCCAAGGTGCTTCAAGGGAGTAATTGATGAAACTAAATGTTACTGTTGTCTCATATTTTTCATCAAAAGAATGTAATATTTAAGAAATTTTTGTTTTTCTTCTAAATTAGTGCTCGTTTTGTGTGCACTCACAAACTTGTAGAAAGTTAGAAATCTCAAACGTTCAAGAATAGATTGGTGGGATACAAACAATTTCTGGTGATGTGTGGGAGACATTTGCCTGTCGTGGTGTACATTTCTTTAGGATTGCTAAGTGATGGGTAACGCTGCAAAGTGTGATCCTTCCATGATAGCAATCTTCATCATTTACATATTGATGTATTCTTTTTCATATTTTTCTTATTTTGAGGTAGTTGACTATTGTTGAAATATTATGTGGATATTATTTTTAAAATTTTCACTAATATTTGTTTAGATTTATGTTTATGATATTTTTGTAGAAATTAATATTTATTTTGGTATTACATGTGGGACAATTTTTTCACAGGGAGTATTTGTTTTTTTTTTTAACCGTGCAACATGACATGTTATCAATAGGTCAATTGTCTTTGAATGTGCATACTGGAGGACTACTTTTGTCATTGGGAGATATCGCGGGAATAGTTTTCGCATCTTGTGTTTTGTAGTAGGATTAGAATCCTAGACTTTAAAGAGTACTTATACATTTCTATTAAGAGATGTGTGTCTTTCAAATGTGTTGTATCTTAAAAACGAGTGATGCATAAAAAATGATGGGAAAAAAAAAAAAAACAACATCAGAAGTTTGAAATCAACAATTAATTAGTTTTTATATACCGGATTTCCTTTACTCATAGAGTACTATTGGCATATAATACAGGGAAATGCTGTTTTAAAATTTTCAATATTTCAATGTTATTAGAAGGTACGCTCTTTCGTGATCTTCAGTATGCAAATATATATATATATATATATATATATGTATGTATGTATGAATGCATATGTATGTATCTATATTAGGGGTTTCGATCACTGAGGGCGTTTGTCTAGTGGCATGATTCTCGCTTTGGGTGTCAGCGGTCCTGAGTTCAATTCTCAGAACTCCCCTACATTGAATAATCCTAGGCAATTGTAAGTTGAAGTTTAACTTACTCCGTTCTGGGTTTGTGCATTCTTGACTTGTTACTTTTTGCATTACAATATTATTGCTATGGGAACGTCCATTACAAAATTCTGAAATGTATGTTATATGCTGCATATATGACTTCCAACTCAGAAAAAATTGTTTCTTATATTATTCACTAGTAACCAATGATTTTGGAAAGCAAAGAACAGATACATCTCAAGTTTAGGGTAACGACCTAGTTAAAATGTAAAAGCACCGTGCACCCACCTACTATACACTTACTTAAAATTGTAAAAATCTACCACCACTACTATGACTATGCATCAATCTCCAAACAAATGAACCATCTAAAAATCCATGCACCTAACATCTTCGACTTCCATTGTGCTGTCAAAGAACGATCCATGAATTCTTCTCAAAGCCCCAAGAACATTCACCAACACCCCATCATCCTCATCAATCTTCATCTCGGCATAGGATTCGCCAACCCAATCACGATCAGTAAAATAGCTGTATCTTTCAACGGTGATCAAATTATCCAAATGATCACTCCACGCACTTTTGGTGTCATCAACAATAACAATGCCACGCTCTTCCCCAAGAACCAAATTCAGGTTCTTCTTCCCTTTCTGGTTGAAATCTTCACGTGCAATCAGCCTAGAATCGAAATACTTGCCTTCCGGGTCAAGCACCTCCGCCATCTTCTTTACATAGTATCGGCTTCCCATTGAACAAACGAAAATCTCGAACATGGAGCTTGCTTCCTCAAGAAAAGTCCTGACAAAAGGCCTCAACTTCACCAAGTACTGATCAGCAAAAACGAACAGGCTTCCATTGATTGTCTCCGAATCCGTCTGCTCCTTCAGGTACAACTCATTGGGTGTCAGCTTCTTGAAGTCTTTAGTGTGAAGAAGCGTGTGGTCCAGGTCAAGAACCAAGTGAAGCTTCTTCTGGCCAAAAGCCTTCTCAGAGTTGGTCACTTTCAAACGAGCAATCTCGTCAAGGGTCAGCCTCAACCCCTCCGTTATATAGTCAAAAGCAATGCCGTGATCGTCAGGAATTGGCTGATGGCAGACTGGGCACACTCCATTGAAGACTATGGAATGCTTACAATCAAACGCTAAGGAGACGGACTCACCAGCAACTTTCAAGCGATCACGTGAAAAATTCTTGAAGGAACATGAACCCAAACCCAGTTTACGAGAGAAAGCTGGTGTGGGTGTAGTGGTGATCACTGCAACCATGTTTGCTTATCAAAGAAAAGTAGTTGAGACCAGTCAAGACTCAAAACGGTCAAGTTGTTATACTTATAAGACACGGTCCGCGTTTGTCTCGGTTTCCTAGTTGTGTTTTTCCTAATCGTGTTTGGTTTTAGTTTCCTACGCGTTTTCTTGTTAAAAAAAAAAAAAAAACCCGCCTTTTCTTTTTCTTGTTCGTGGTGCAACGAAATAAGATTTCCTAAAATTGGTAATATTTTCACTATATTACTGTATAATATACGAGGGAGATATTCAAAAAAAAAAAAAAAAAAGCAAGAGAGATATAATTCACAAAGTTGTCAAAGGAGCCCCAAAATTTCAAAATTTCAAATCCTTATCCCTGTTTGGAGGGGATTTTGGGGATGTAGATGATAAAACTGGAAGCTACCTTCATCTCATTTTCCATTTATAATATGATAAATATTTATATTTAATAATTAAATTTATTTTAATATTTTTTATTTATGGTTTTAACATATATAATAGTTTAATATTGTTCGAATTTTTGTGATTTGCTATGACTTATCTAAAAAGATTATAATTGTTTAACAATTTTATAGAGTTCGTTGTGAAGTTAGTATACTGCAATTTTATCGAATTATGTTTTTAATTATGAATATATATATGTATAATATTTTGGGTCAACAGTAAAATGAGGATGGAAGAAATAAGCAAAACATAGGAAATGGGAATGGGATGGGGATGGAGTAACCAACCCCAAATACTCCGTTTCCATTTCTCCATTTATAATAAAAAAATAAAAAAATATTTATACTTAATAATTAAATTAATTCTAATAATGTACTTATTTTTCCCCTTTATTACTTTATCATATGTAATTTATAATTTATAATTTTACTTCCTTATTGAAATGAATAATATTAGTGGGTTAAAAATTACCTACTAAATGCAAATCAAAGATCCATAAAAATTAAAACTTTAAAAAATATAAAAAGGAGTAAAAATTTTGAAAGGATAAATTCTTCTTATAGCTATCAACCAACATTTCAGTGCACCGTCCTATAATTGTTTTGTTGAATTGGATACAAATTTTTCAAATTTAATCCAGTTCCATCCAATGGATGTTGGTAAATGCAACAGATGTATACTTATCGCTCTGTCCCTACTTGTGAAGTAGGGACAGAGCCATAAGTAAAACAATTACAGAATCAGACCATTATCGCTCTGTCCCTTCTTGTGAAGTAAAACAATTATACCTTATTAGTAGATCAATCATATTGTAGATTGCTGCTGGTAAAACGAATATCAATAAAACGAAAAGGAAATGCAAAGAAAAATCAAATTTCAACTTGATGAATGTACTCGATTCTAGAAATTACAAATTTTAAGATCTAACGATCTCCCTGGAAAACAAATTTCCATTTCTCTTATTTGAGCAGCTCGGATCGAAAATGCATTTAACCGAGTAGCTTGGTCCATCTCAGAGGGTTTGAACCTTCCCTGGGACACCAACAAAAAACCACAAAATTGGGGAAATAGACACCATTTCTGCAAGTCAGAAAAGGAACCAGAATTAAAGGATCTAGAACTATGACACCCTGAAGAGAACATCAGTCCCTAAAATTTTTGGTCTTGCTTCCAAATATTAACTTCAATGTCAGTATCACCACCGACCATTCATAAACATGAAGGGAAACAAAGAATCGATGACCTGAAACTCTAAAAGTGGAGCTCTCGTTGAGCAAAGTACACATATTTACATGATTCAACCCTACATAGTTCCAAATGAGAATGAACATCAACGAAACAGAATGAGGAGCTCCAAAAAAGAATTTTTACTGTTGGCTATTTACTCTTTTGTACTTCGATATCAGATTCCGTCTGGGGCTTTTAAGTTGGAATCAGTTGCGCGTCATTTGAGAAGGCTGGGAAGATGATTGCTTTTTGTGGATGATATTTTACAGAAGTTTGCATACATTTTAATCTTTTCTTTTTATCCTTGATCCTACTACCTTCTGTTAAGCTCTCCACATCCATAATTTGACATCTTAAGAGCAGATTGAGTAACATAGGCATAATTAATTCCGGGATATACGAGTCTAGCTTCAATGGCACAAAGTCTCTCCATGGTTTACCCAGCGCACAAAGCTATCGGAGAATTCCTCGGGCACATTGGAACTTTGTGCATCATCGTAGGACAGCTCTATTCCTGTTCCAGTCTGCTCCCTTCTCTGCAGAATTACAAAACAGACATTCGGAATGAAGTTAATGCATGTTGTATGTAAAAAAATAAAAAATAAAAAATAAACCCCTCCGATGTATTTTCTATTGTCAACTGTTATCTAGAATAAATAGCATTCTAAACCATCTACATGAATTAACTATTCAAATTCCAACAACTCTTGATGTTTATCTGCTAGCATTAACATTTATAAAATCAATAACAAAGAGAAAACAGCAAGCCCTTGAGAATGATATACTTGTATGCAATGATGAACCTCAATCATAGAAGAACTTTAGAATAAGAGATGAGTGTCTTTTGCTGTAATATATAACCTAGCCACAACATACCTCCTCCTAAAAGTAGCTCAAACTTTAAACAATAGATAACAGGTACATGATATCAAAATCATCTAACCATATACTTAGTGCAAATACTAAATAATTTTTATTGATCAAATGTTCTACAGATGTTTGGTGTAAGTCGGATTCCACCTTCATTGATATTCTCATCATATCACTATAGTTAATTACTAACTCTTTATTTTGTAATGTTCTTTGTGATATTCAATATCGAAACCCAAATAATTATAAATGGTGCCATAATTTGAGTGCCCCTTCCATGCATGACAACAATTTACTGCAGAAAATCAGAGACATTAATATCTACATGGTTTAATTACAAAGATAACCTAAACATGTGCTCATCAGAAAAATTTTGCCATTACAGAGGATACTAACCTTCATGCTGGATCCACATTCACTTGTTGATGGTGTTCCTTCTCCCATTACTCCATTGACAACATTTTCCATTGACAGACCAGCAAATGGTGAGTTTGTAAGCAGTGATGACCTGCAGATGGAGAAAAATCATTTTCCTGTCATAGTATACGTAGAAACTACTTGTCCCCTAATTCCTAAATCAGCTCAGTTAAATAAATTGATTCAAGACACATAAAACCAATCTACAATGGACAACTGCCAAATGATTTATGTCTCATGCCCTCATTTCCTAACCAAATTAATTGAACAAATTTGTGACTGGGCCATAATTGAACATAAAATATTGTTCTACAGGTGACACCATCAATAATAAAATAGAAGGTTGACACCTCTTCTTAGATGGAAAGAGGCAAGTTAAAAATTTAAAAAAAGAAAAATTAAAAAAAAAAAAGAGAGAAGGGAAAAAAAACACAGCGGTTATAAACCCAGAAGTCAACAGCTGACAGTTGCATAAAAGAACCCAGAAAGAAGGCATATTATCTCAGGCTGCACCTTGAAAGCTCAAAATAAGAGAATTTTGGCACAGCTAAGTTGCCATTGCCAGATCAAATTTAACAAGAGACAGCAAAAACGAGCATGAACCTTACATGCCCAAAAAAGTATTGAACATTTATCTTCATTTTCCAGATAGTTTCCCAGGCTTTGGCTGGCTTGAATTGAATAGGGCAGTTCCATAATTTGACCTATATTGCCAGGAACAATGTTTTAAAAGGCGAAAGGCGAGGCGAGGCGATGGAGCTTCAGCGAGGCGAGGCGGTCGCCTTGAGGCGAACAAGGCGGCAGCCTCAATCCAATTGAGGAAAAAAAATAATTAAAAAGTTAAAACTCTAACTTGAAGTAACTTGAAGTGTTTAATGGAAGAGAAACCTTACCCCACTAACTTAATTTTTTTTTTTCAAATAAACTATTAATTTATTATTATATATATGATTTCTCATTATTATATACATAAACTATAAAACCCATCCCACATACTTAATTTTTATTTTTTATAATTCTGTATATAAACTATAAATTTTCACCCTATTAATATATTTTTTATGTATTTCAAAAAAAAAAATAAATTATTTTTTAAATCAATATATATATATAAACATCTGCCGGCAGCCCACTGATTTTTCTTTCTTAAAACTCCCACCCCACTTAACTTTGTTTTTTTTTTATTTTTTATCATTTTATATATATATATAAACTATAAAAATCTCACCCCACTATCATAGTTTTTATTATTTTCTTATCTTTTCTCGTTATGTTTTTTAAAACTTCCACCCCACTAACTTACTTTTTAATTTTTTATCATTTTATATACACAAACTATCACCACTAACTTAGTTTTTATTGTTTTTTATTTGTTATCATTATATACAATTGAGTCTCGGTTTTACCTCACTCTTCACTCTTTGCTCCCAAGTGCCACCGCCGACTAAACTCACATGCACTCTCCTCTCAGGCTCTCACTTTGTCACTCACCACCATCGACTATCACTCCCACCACAGTTCATCTTTCTAGTTTCTTACTCTGTCACTCCACTTTTCTGATTTCTTCTACATTTAGCTTTACTCTCTCTACTCTCTCTCTTAAAACCAGTGCTTGACTACTTCTAAAACTAATGTGTTGTTTTTTTTTGTGTGTTTATGCGTTTTTTGTGTGTGTTTTTTTGGTGTGGTAAACTGTTCTAAGCTTTCAATTCTAAAACTGTGTTTGTATGTTTTTTTGGTGTGTTTGTATGTTTTTTGTGTGTTTTTTAGGGTGTCGGACTTTGTTCCAAGCTTCAATTTTTTTTTTTTTTTTTTGCATGCGTCTAGACCGCCTCTGGACCGCCTCAGGGCGCCTCGCCTGGAGGGGGCCAGAGGCGATCGCCTCACCCTCCAGAGGCGGGTTTTTCCAGCTTCTCCGCCTTATGTCTGCGCCTTGAGGCGCTTTAGCCACCGAGGCGGCGAGGCGACGCCTTGAGGCGGCGCCTCGCCTCGCCTTTTAAAACCATGGCCAGGAAAGTAGAATTCCTGGCCAAATAGGAGGAAAAGTAGAATTCCTTAATTACATAGAAAAGAAGAAACACATCCCAGTGGGGAATAACTTCTGAACCAAAATGGGCAGACTGCTACCGATAATGCCATTAGCATTTTTATTACAGTCGAGGTTCTTCAGAGTTTTCCATATGCGGTACTTGACTTAGTTATAATTGACAACTTTAGCAGAAAGAGAATAATACATAGAAACTGATAATAAATAAGAATGATAATGACAATGATAACAATAATAATTGAATGATTGTTAGTGCTAATCTCTTCATGATCTGACAGCTTTCACAGTTGAGCTTCCCCAAGATTTTTAACAAATTCATAGAGTTTAACAAGATCTACCTTTCATATAGCTCCTCCTCACATGAATTTCCAGATGATGATAACCAGTCTAGATCAACAAAGTTTGAGCAACTGGATCGATCTCCGTGTTCAGAGAAGAAAAGATGATCACTATGCACGTCTCCAAAGAGCTGCCTTTGAGGCATTGATGGAGTATATCTACACAGAAAAATAAAATTCAACAGCTAATTAAAAATATTAAGCAAGAATTTACATGGAATGTTAAGACATGTCACAATCCAAATGGTGTACATTCATTAAAGTGGTACGGATGTTACTGATTTTGCAACTAGTTTTATTGAACAATTGAGAAAATGAGACTGCTAATTGCTCATTAACAATCTATGTAACAAGTTACAACTGAAACTTATTAATTGCTATCAATGCAGATATTAATAAGCAAAAAGAAGACTAAAATCGATCCAAGAAAGACAAAAGGTCTACACAGACCTTGAAAAGGCCACGTCAGTTTCAGAAGTGGATATTTCAGGTGACAACTCCGAAAGAACATTGCTTCCTCCTTGATATTGATTAGGCAAACCTGAATTGGAAAAATTCTCTTGTTTGACATTTGTAGCTGACAAAGGTGTGCTACTTTCACGAAGTATGTTTCCATCTGATAAGGATCTTTTGAAAAATCCCCTGAAAATACATCAATCATCAGTAACAGTTAAGCTGCAGCAACAAACTTTTTAAGTATGCATATATAAAAGATAATTTAAGACAATGGCCTGAAGTACACTGTTAATAATCTTTCACATGGCTCAAGTTAATATATTATTGAATTAAAATTCAATTGACTAATAAAAGACCCAAGCATCATATAAGGCAAGCATAGTGCCATGACCTGTGTAAAACCCCAAGACTTCCTTGTTGTTATTGAGAGATTTTCCAGTAAAATAAATAGGTACTTCAAGCAAATTGAAGATATATCAGTAAATCAGCGTCACAATCAAGTGCCACCAGACAGATGAACCCTAAAAGCTTTCCTAGGAAATTTTTTTTTTAAAAAAATTGAATAATAGAAAAATGGCACCTAAAGAATTCGAACATCCCAAACCACAGTCTCACCTCAAAACTAATGATTAATGACGCATAAGAGTTCCTACATATCCTGATGGTAAAACATATATATGACATGTCAACCAGGTCCACTTCATTGCTAAAAATAAAACCAAGCCTACTTTGAAAACATTGGCAATTGGAAGATTGAGAATAGAGGCCGAACAAGACAATAAGGAAACTTTTTCACAAATAAAAATGAATGAGTGGAGGGGATTCGGCAATGATCAAGGATTTAGTCGAGGAGATTAATAGTCTTCAATTTCCATTAGAGATGTTCTAATATAGTTCAATGATTCGTCAGTCAGCCAACCTTTTATCCTCATCAACATTTGTTTGTCCATTCCTTCCCGGGCTGTAATGCTGGTCTGAATCCAGCTCCCAGAGTGCAGGTTTACCATGTTGTGGCTGGAAGTGCCCTAGAAATCTGCAAAAATTGTTTTTAGAAAAATAACTAATAATAACATGAAAAGCAACAATGCATAATAAGGAAACCATGCAGGCCAACAAAGCGGTATAAGTAAACACTCAAAAATGTACTTCATGCCCACGAAATTTCTAACTCTTAACAAGAAACAGAATAAGGTAGATTTTATTATCAGACAACAGAGTTATTTCCTAAACCAATTAAAAAAGTCCTGGAGAAACACATACAAATGCATCAGTTACCAATGCAAGTAGTATGCACCATAAGATTTTAACAAAGGAAGTCCTTTTTCCTCAAATGTACTACAAAACTGTTAAGAGACAGAAGATAAGACTTGCGTACACATTAATTGCATCTTGTTTCTCAGCATCCATGTATGCATTGCTATAATACCGTTGAAGAGTTCTGAAGAACTCCTGGGATTGGGTAGCCGCTTTCCACTGCCCCCTTCTCTCAGAGAATATCTGTGCGTACAAGAAAAGTTCAAAAAATGTATGAAGGCTTGCATTAAGGCACTAATAAGAGTGCTTAGACAACAAAGAATGTCAAAACTAGGATGACAAATTCAGCTGTCAATTTATTCAGAGCAAAGGATAAGTGTAATGTTTTCAAAAACTCTCTCTCTCTCTCTCTCACGTGCACAGTGAGAAAAAATCATAAGAAGCCACTGATTGAAGGTATGGATGATCACTCCCTTTCAAAAGATTAATTTAAAACTCCTATACCTAGACTTTGTGCCAATGATCAGATTATGATCTAATGGTAGTTCATCTTAGTATCTCTTAGAAAATTAGTTAAATACACAACTGATGCAGATCAAATTAGACCACTTCTATCTATTTGCTATGATGAAGTTTTTATCATGGATACAAATCAGATCACCATATTCAAAAGAAACGAGAGTACAAAAGAAAACCAGCAGTCCACTGAGCGGAACAAACAGCCCTTCTTAAGTAGTTCCCAAAACTATACAAAAACGGCAAAAAAATATGTAAGAAACTATCTTTCAGTATGGAGACTTGGGACTGGTGAGGTTAAACAGACCAAATTCCCTTTCCATCCTGGACCAGATTTCACTCATTTCCAATTCTAGTCCCACCACCATACACTAAAATACATGTTCAGTGACTTTGTATAATGGAAGAGGAGAAAATTATATATACATGATACCACTCCAAATATTTTCAAGCAGATAAAGTACCTTATTGTGAGCAGCTGAGCCACCATACTGGTGTGCTAGTGTGTCACCCATTCTCTCATAGAACCCCATTAAATCGTCTGCTAATGGAGCATCAAGGTCAATCTTTGGGGTATCCATAGCTCCTAGAGCATGAAGTTGCTGTCCAAGAGCAGCCAACCCATATGCATATTGTGCAACATTTGTACGGTCCAGGCAATCTATGCAATTGGTCCTTAGCACACCTCTCTGTAATTTGGGAGGCTTGATATGATCCCCATTAGCAATACCGTTACTGCTGCCAAGATTCCTCTCTAAATTATCAGCATTCTCATTATCATTGTCACAGTGATTCTGTGTACATGTGCTGACATCATCCACGTTCCTACGTTTTATATTCAGTCCCAACCTTGCAATTAGTAAACCATAACTAATAGAATATCAAGAATAACAGAAAATTATTAACATGCCTGATCCAAAATGAAAAATCAGTAACATGGCCTTACTGAATCTCATCATAACTCATAATTACGTTATAATGAGGTAAGAATATCAAAAGAGACTCACCAAACCACTCAACTTCCTAGTGTAAGTATCTAATATGTATTGTGGATTTTATATTTAACATATTTTAAAAACATTTTAAGTGAAGAGCAGAGAGAAATAACTATCCAGTTGACCAACACAACTATTGATTCCCAAGATAAAATTATAAAGTTACAAAACAACAAAAATAGCCAAAGTTATTTCCAGAAACATCAGAATAAGCACAATAATTCATACTTAAAAAACATTTACTAAATGACTCAGAAGTATTTGAAATAGAAGCAACAAACTTACTGAGAAGCAGACCAATCTATACAGTCCTCCGGCCTCAATGCCGGCGTTACTCGGCAATATAAGAAGCCTGTTAATGTCAATGCATATGCAGCCACTTTGCCCAAAAGTAGTAAAACATTTGTTGCTTTGCTGTGCAGAGTGAAAAAAGAAAGTAATTTTTTGCAGTAAGAACTACATTTTCAAAGAGACATTACTATGGAGAAAAAATGGCCACAAATTAAGGTTGTAAGACATACCTTCTAGAGTGTTTGTGTAGATCCCAATGAAGGAACCTAAGGCGGTTTTCCTCTGATAAATCTTTATTAATAAAATCAATTGCATTAGCAAACTCTTGACGCAGAATTGACTCCCGAGGCTTCTTCTCTCGTGTCTGTTGATTGCCAAAGCAAATGAGGTACAAACAAAAACAAAATGACTTAAAAACCTTAGTATAAAAGCTACAGTGACACTCCCCTTTCTTACTGCAATAGTTTGTAATAACAGTATATGACATTTCGTAGTCATAAGAATCAAACAATGGGATATCAAATACGATACTAGGACAAAGATCACAATGATAATGGTGATGACAAGCACAGGGGAATAAATCTAAAAAGCTGTATATAATAAACGTACCTTAATCAAATTCAAGATAATTATAGGGTTTCCATATCTTTTGCTGAGATTTTCAAAATGAAGCCTAGTGGCTTCATAATTATGGTCCTTCTTTGACACTGGAAAAGAAAAGAAGTTAGTATCTAAAAATTATATACAGCACCACCTTAGGCACTGAAACTGCAAGCACATACACATAATATCTGGTTTTATATTCAAGCGTGAAGTTTCCTGTGACCAAAATAGTGGGATTGAGCCACGGTTCTGGACAACGGAACTGATTTGTACTGGAAACCCTTCAGGAACATCTTCAAACACAATCTGCTCCGTTTCAACATCATTTGCGACTCTGCCCTTTTCATTCACACCTCGTTTTAAATACCTAAACATCAAGAAGGTAACATCAATTACGCAAGTTGAGTGAATACAATCCATAGTAAATTATATGTAAAATTTTCAGAACCTCAATCTCTTTAACAGTGTAACATGTTTGAACAACTATAGACTGATCACTCAAGAGTCAATTCATCTCACAACAGATGTCTTATGTGATAGTCAACATCAATTACTAGATTATCATAGATGGATAAAATTTACAATTCAACATATTTCACCACTGTGTATCCATTTTCAACCTAGGCACATTGTTTCTTAGAGAAATTTTGCATGTACGCTTCCCAAGGGCATGTATATTTATACCTGGTCCCAGCATAATGACGTGAACGTCTTGCAATGAGGGTGAGTTTAAAAACGCGTCCAGGTACATTAAGTGTGGCCTGCGTACAAGAAGCATGAAATGAGTGAACTATCAAACAACAGCGCTCAACATTAAATAATGAGAAAGAAGACAGTTATATAGAATAACTAAATGGTCGACAATAATTCCTAACTGAACTGACTAATCTCAAAATTGGCATCAACAGTACCACACAACAATAACCATAAAATCAAAGTTTAAGCCCAAAAACCAGTATTCTAAAACATACAAGAAAAAATATATATATTTAAGTTAAAACAATTTAATACAAATTCTTACTTGGGTGAAAAAGGTTCCTATAAAAGGACTGACCAAATAAGCAGTCCTGGCATTTGTCTAGCTGAGGAAAGATTCAGTACTAATCATACTAAATCCCTCAAATTGTCTACCAATTTAATATTAAGGGTTCAAGCATCAAAAAGCACCTATTACTCACCTGTTTAAAAAAGCCATACACCAATGCAACCGTCCATAGAGTATTCTGGAGGTGATTCCGGATTCCCCGGGTCAAAAACTCATTCCAAACAAACATAGTTTCATACAGGACTTGCCCTGTCTGATTATCATATAAGTTTTTTTGAAGACTACGCATAACATGGTATGAGTAGCTGAAAAAGAAGTCCTTTGTAAGATCCACCGTGCTTAGAAGCTTCTTGTAACTAAGCCATCAACAAAACAAAGAATTATGAAGTCAACAAATATACCTTCATTCCCTCTCACAAACCTCAGACAAAATTGTTCCACATGCAGAAAACAAAAACACCATACATAACACCACATCATCACACATTGAATTATCATGTTTGTACTCATAACAGTTAAGAGCTTAAAAGTTGTCTAACCATAAACATAAAGCATTCAAAATCCACATGCTATTTCGCCATAGAACTCATTAAATTTATAATTTCCGCGAAAAGAGAACAGAGAAAAGGAAAAGAACAATTAGATTATCTTTCATGTCTCGAATAACATTTCTGATTTCACAAAGTACCATTCACAAAACATGTTTACATCAGAATGGATAAAACACCTGTTCTCATTCTTAATATCAGTGATACTGGACAGGGCACTTGAATTCGGAAGTGGAATCATCTCACTCTTGGAGACGGCATACACATTATGACCACAAATCGCACCAATCTGCCTTCTTTTCGTAATAAGCAACATGTAATAAGGCCCCAAAAACTTAATAAACCCTACAAAACACAAAACCAACATTAGCATTGCCACCCACATCCACAATCTCCTAAAAAACACAATAATGTAGACCAAAATCCACCTACCAATAATCCCATAACAAGTGGTAACAAATTTTAGTCCACCGGTTGACAAGTTCCCTTCGTGTATCCGCCTCAATAACTCAGAACATTCCCTTTCCGAATATGTAGTAGAATCTTCGCGAATGATAAGCTCCGAAGGATCTAGCCGGTCAATCTTTAGAACCCTCCAAAAGGTTCTGCTCTTGTCTCGCCCAATCATGTAAAACATCTATAACATCAACCAATCATATAACTCCAATGCACATAATATATAACACAATTAAACCAAGACACAACACGAATTGCCTCTACAGCTACACAAAATAAATTCATTGCATTTGTTAACTGCATTTGGCTTTCTTGTTTTTCCAAAAAAATATTTTCGAAGCCGAATTTTGACAATATATATTTAAAATAACATGAAAACAGATAATATTCAAAATAAAATTAACAACAATTAGGCAGCGAATGCAACGAAATTTGAGAGATCAAAGGAAGAAGTGGAGACGATTACCGATCGGGTCTCGTAGAGCCTGAATTTTTGCATACAAGGAGACTGAGAGGAGGTCTCATTATCTGTGGACGCCATGACTGGAGGCTCTCTCAATTCTTGAAAATTTTGGTTAGTTCAGATCTCCCCCGAGCCACCGGCTCAGGGAATTTATCACAAGAGCATGCACCAATTGGTGATATGTTTTATGAATTTTTTTACTTCAAATTCTCGCAACCTTTACATATAATCGAGCTTGGCTGCTTCAAATATAACATCTTAACCAAAAAATAAACACAGCTACGAGAAATTCAACAAATTTATTTTTTTCTTTTTTTTGAAGGAAGAAAAAAAAGCAAAGCAAAGCAAAACAAATATGAATATATCTTTTCTTATTTCAGCTCCTTATCTTCTTCCATTCACAACCAACGAATCACCAATTCGAGTGGCGGTTAACTTCGTGATCTTCAATAAACCAAAAAAAAAAAAAAAACTACAAAAAAGAAGTATATAAACAGAGAGAGAGGAAATGGAGACTTTGAAAAGAAGGAAAAAGATACGAGGAAGAGAAGATCGAGCAGAGAAGAGATGTTGTTGGGAGGTTCGAGAAAGAAAATTTGTACTGGAGAGAGAGAAGGGGGGCTCTTAACTATTATTATTGAGATGATGCTGCGTTGTTGTTTTTTCTTTTTTTCTTTTTTTTCTTTTTTTGTTGCAGCTGTCGTGGGTTTTTTTCGTTTTTGTTTCGAAAATACATATATGTTGGCAGGGAGAGAGGGGAAGCTCAGATCCAAAACAACGACAAATGAAAGCCACATCTTTGGTGACCGCTTCGTCCACACATATTTTATTACCTAAGGTTTTACGTGTACATGTTATTTTTGTATATTATATTATTTTTAATGACGTAGAATTAGATAATTAATATATTTCTAATGTAATCATTGTAGTATTATATAATAGTTTATTTTTCTATGCTGACCTGATTAATAATTTACCTGACCAGCCCGTGTCGTACAGATCTAACAGCATTACCATTGAATAATTCCAATTTCTTTGAACATCAACTTCTTGTGGTTATTCATGTGGTATCTGAATGATGACGTGTGTTTCTGATGCTTAAAATTGAGAAAATAGTATGCTGTGGAAAAATGTAATTTGAAGTTTCTTATTATTTTCATTTCGAATCCTATAATTGAAATATAGGTATGATCTCTTTTACGAATAATTTTTTTTTAGCTGTTTTCAGATAAGATTAAACAAATTTTAGACAACTTTTTAACAAATTTAAGGGTGCAAAAAATTTAAAAAAATACAGAACAAAAACAAAAAATTTTGCCACCATTTCTATTTACATCAAACCGTACAAAAATTTACTATTTTTATTTTGGATTAAAATTGAATGGTTTAACAAGGTTAGTACTCTCACATTATAAATAGATTAAAAAAAAAAAAAACTGTAATGTTTATTAGGAATTATCTCATAATTATCATGTAATAATATTGGCTATGTGTCTTAATAAAATTTGTGGAAATTTAAGACGCGGTCTTCAGGTAAATATTTTGAAGTTATTTTCTCAAAATCATTAATTAAAAAATAAATTTATTACATTATCTTCATGTCAATAATTTTAAAATATGAAACGCAATTTCCATCTTACCTATTTACAGATATATACGGACAAATTTTCTTTCTAGGAGTGAAGTAATATATATATATATTGCCGTCAATGAATTTAAATTTGAATAATATTTTTATTTGGATTAATATTCATTTTTTAAGAGGAAAAAAAAAAAAAAACTTCTTTCTCATTTAATACGCGAGGTCCAAACAGCTAGTTTTAGTAAAATCATGATTGATAAAATGACAGGAGACCTGATGGGATTTGAGAGAGTAGAAATTTGCACTTCGATGGGCTGCATGACAACCCAGAACTGTAACAAGAAAAAAAAAAAAAAAAAAAAAAAACAACCCAGAACTGAATTGCAGTACAGATAAATAATTATATTAAATTAAATTAAGTGACGGACGACGTGGAGTTTTGTAATTAATGGTGGATGTGCAGTAATGAAACGAACGGCAAACAAGGGGTTGTTCTTGTTCACACAGTTGCACTCACGACTACCCCTAGTGTAACTGTAAATTTATTGCCTGGTAGTGGCTGCCTGCCAACTAACCTATTGCCATTCACATTGGTGTGCTTCTGTCCTCACCAAACCCTTGAGCATCACATAAAATTTGCACAAGCGCAACTGTATGATTTGATACTTTTAATAACATTTCCCATGATAAAATTAATTTTCAAAAAAATTATAATTAAATTAAGTGGACGATAATTTTCCAATATACGTCATTAAGTTAAGATGGTGAAAGTAGATTCAATACACTATTTTCTTTATTTTTTGGGGGCTGTGTTGAGTTGCAAGTGTTACAAATCAATATCTTGGAGCCAAAATAGATATGATGTGATACCCGTGACATTTAGATCTAGGTTCTCTAATTTTAACCAAAATGAGTAAATTGTTGACCGAGTCTAGTCCAAAAATCAACAGAGGACAAAAACAACTTTTAATTTTTTTTTTTTGCGCTCTGAAATCTGAATCCAGATCTAAAAGAAAAAAACAACATGAAAGTTCTCCCACAATTCCAGAAATTAATTGTAAGAATTCAACTAAAGTGAATCCACTTATCTTAAGAAAATTCTAAACAATGCATTTTTATCATTTCATGCACGACTTGACCTAAAAAGTTTGATCTTGTCACAATAATTGGCAGTGCCTGGCTTGTTTTCTCAGGAAGTGTAAGTGGGGACTCAATTACTCTAACCAATCGTGACCAGTCTGTCGCGTTAGGGAGTATTTAGTATATGCCATCGATGATGCAAGTAGGCGTTGGCATATACCATGTGCTCCATTATTGATTTTATTGGTCATTCTCGTTAATAAACTAAGTTGAGTGTACCTTAAAAGTTGTTTTTATATTAGAGTTCGAAAATTTTGCTCGTGTAACACGTGTGACATTATTGAGGTTGGGGAAGGAGAGGAGGGAGTCTGCGGATTGACTTACATGATTTTTTGCTAATTACATGAAATTCTCTTCATGTTATATTTATTTGTTTCTCACATCACGTCTAAGTTGAACCTCATTAGTTGTTGTCACCCAAAATGAATTTTAATTAATTCGGGAGATCTACAGCATGAACATTTATGTGGGTGTCATGCTATTAAAGAGCAGTAACTGCTGCCCATGCCTAAGGGTCCAGCTTAAACCAACCATTTGTCGATAAAGACTTCACCGACCATCTTTGTAGCACCATTGAAACATATATAGAGAGAGAGAGCATTCTATAGCCATTCTCTCTTATTCGTATTGTTTGACTAAGCTGTTTGATGATATCTACGTCTTTATATATTAGTAATAAATCTAGAGCATGGAATTGTCAACTATTTAATCAAGAATTGATAAATTGATAAATGAAAAAAACGATAAGTCATATATATGATATAGTTTGATTGTTTGATTGTATAATTTATAGGTATATTTACTTTCACAGTTAGAGAATACAAATAATAAATAAAAAAACATATTAGTTAGACTGTTTTTAAATTATAAAATTCATATTAACATCTAGAAATAACATAAGAGTTTTTTTTTTTTAAAAAAAAAATAACATGAGAGTTATCTAATTATGTCAATTTGAAAGAACGTTTATTCTGTTTATATAACCACGAACACTGATATAAAGTTTCAAATGATGTAACGACAGCTGGCACATAGCTGAGCATTTGAACTTTGAATGGTATAAAACTGCTAATTCTGATGATGTTGGTTATGGAGACAGTACAACAACATCAACCTTGAAACTTTATTAACAGTCATATAAATCATATATGTCACTGAAAATGTTCTGATTCTGGCGCATCAACAATGTCAGCAATGGTAAGCTTTTCCGTATTGAAGAAGAGACCTTGGAGGTTGTATGGACGTACAGAGACAGGAGGTCCATCCCAGAGAGCCTTTGCAAACTGCTCATGGATCCTCTCTGTTGGGTGGAAAGAATCCCACCAAACGTACTCGTCAGCATTTTCACACAGGTGGTACTCTTTGACCTTCTTGGTGCCTCCACAGGAGAATATACCCCCATATGGGCCGTACCCACAACAAGCATTTATGCTCTCCTTAAAACCTGCAACATCTCTTAATTTATTGTTCGTATCTTAATTAATTCATTATTAAATTAGCGAAAGAATAGAAAAGTGATACCATCTAATTTGTTGTCAAGATTACAATCATTTGCCCGTCTCTCTTGTCTCTCTCTATGTATATAGAAGAAGACTAGTAATACTTTATTTTTTCTCTTTTTATTTTCTTCTCTTGTAGAAATGAATCATATATATATATATATACACACGCAACCTAACACTACTCAAAATGTCTCTCTCTTTTTCGCTATGTAAGAACAATAATATGATAATCGATCTCACCAAAAAAAATGAAAAATATGTAATCTCCAAGGACAATAATGAGGATGATGGGGACAAAGAACTGGTCAACAACCCATATTCTCTGTCATATGAAGATAATAAATGTTTTTTTTTTTTTTTTTTGGAATTGTCATATAGACGGCCAACCTCTTATCAGTTTGACAAGTCATGAATATCTACAATTTTTCTTTTTCAATTTTTTTTTAACAGGGATTAATGTTGAATGTGAAGCAAACATACCATACTTGGAAGGATGGTTTATTTTATCTTCAAGCCAGTTGTAGAAATTGGAATTGCAATACTTGAACCCTTTCAAAAGATGATCAAGGCTAATGAGGACTTGTTTTAAAGCATTATTGTGGGCTAATGCTAGCGCAGAAGCTGCTTCAAGACAACCACCTTCACTGACTGAATTCAGAGCTCTGAGGGCTGGCAAGCAACCCAACGGAGATAAGCTCAAAAAACCAAATTTTCTAGCCCCTTTTTGGTATAGCATCTGATCATTTGAGTAAAAGTCAACAATATTAATTAATCAGTGGACACATATAAACAAAGACTATATTGCAATTACAAGTTGATAAATCAAGTAATAGTGATTGAAAAGCACTTAATTACTTGGATTGCTTGAGTCAAGTTGCCAATGACCATTCCAACATATGCTTCTGGGTGATAATATTCTTGCATTTTGGGATTGCCCAGATAGCCACCCATATAATCATTGCTTCCAATACTAATGAAATAAACAGCTTCTGATATAACTTTCTCTGCTTCTGCTTCTCCTAACTTTTCAGTCAAGGACTTCTGCACCACTTCAAAATTCTTCAACTGTTTAGGAAGATCAATCACCTAGCAACAAGCCAACAATCCAAAAAAATCAACATCGTATAACAAGTTCAAAAAACAAATACACAATAAACTAATCTCTGTATCGATTCACTTAAACAGTTTCCTTATTACCACGCCCTGGTTGGTTTCAGGAAGTACACCGGCTCCACCAGAAGCAAAGTTGACACCATTTGTATGATCAGCAGACGGTTCCAGGAATGGAGGAATCAATGGCAACTTTGCATATTCAGCTGTGAATTAATACATGCAACTTAATTTAACTGGCTTTTTTCCTTATAAAATTTGACTATGGAAACGGAAATTAGATGATACCAATAAAATCTACAATCACACGGCCATCAGAGAAGCGTCCTGTGGGTAGGTCAAAGAAGCCGTTCTGTCCATACGGTTTGTAATTTGCTTGGTTTTCAGGGATGGTGTTGATGTAGTTGTTGTTCCCAGGATCCACTGTGGAGTCTCCGAATATGAAGAAGGCACTCGTACTCTTCTCCAGTGAACTACCTGAAGCCCTGACAGTGATTAACAACAATAAGGTCAAATGAATGTTGAAGCATTCTACAAGAAAAACTAGCCTTGCCATGTTGTGAAAAATGCAGGCTCTGCTTTGTTTGTGCTTGATTTATCTCCTTATATTTTGTTGTTCAGATGTTAGCAGCGGTACTTTCAATGCGGTGCCGTCGAATTTCAAGCGGTGATCAATATTTTTTTAAATTCTACTTATTAACGATTGGAAAAATTATCTATATAAAGTATAGAATATGATATTATATAAATATTTAAAAGTCATAATAGCTTAATTATTATTATATTTTTAAATTTCTTTTATCTGGTATGCTTTGAGATGCTCACATAGCACATTGAATTCTTCACTAAGTTGTCCTGTAAGGCAGTCCTATGATTAGAGATAGCAGATATTTTTTAGAGTGTTTTTGGTATATATCATTTTTCAAATGACATATTTTTGGAATAAAAGAACATAGTCTAATATCTATGAAAATGGCCCGGCTCTTCTTCTACTTCATTTAATCTTTGTTAATATCAATTGTATTTTTATTTATCTATGTCCATCTGGCTGTTTACTTTAAATAATTAGTGATTAGTGTATTCATGGTTGATCAATATTTTTCATGAAAAATAGTAGTATTTCTTGATAGATAGAAAAATATAATACGAATTAATTTAAAAGAAAAAATATATATGTGACACATATTAAGAAATTGAACTCGATAGAGGTGTTAATAAAAATAATGAAAATATAAAATGTAAAAGCAAACTCTATATAATTAAATAGCTCGATAAGTTCGTTTAAGAACTCATTTTGTTGTTCACATGGTCATTAAATGGACTTGACAACTTATTGAATGCTTTATCCAATCCACTACTGGCTACTAGTAAAAAACTTTAGAAGCCAACTAAACAAATTAATTGACATTGGACATCTCATGCATAACTAATTTAAAAATAATTATTTTATGTACCGTTTTATTAAATATAAACCCATGACAATAAAACTGTGCAAGTTTAACAGTATAACATGGTCAATCTGTTATGGTCCACATACCTCTGTACTGTACGTCATGAATCGATCCAATGCCTAACTTGTCGAATATTATGCCTAATGATTTCAAAATGATATAAATAATATTATTCTTCATATGCTTGGAGAACTACTGCCATCACCAATTTTATGATTACTTAATGGATGTTTGTTGATATTTAGTTGTGTTATGTTGATCCTCGAGTGTCTGGTATAATTTTAACCTATTTGATGTCAACCTAAATAAAATAAAACTGCAATTATATTTTGGAAAATATAATGTTATGATTATTTGTTCAAAACTTTCTAACAGCTTGTTCATCAATTTAAAATGTTATGCCATTGACTAAGTTATAACATCTAAAATTCATTAAAGGACAATGGTATTTTGTGAGATAACCATACGGAATAAGACTAGTTCATCAATACACCAATAGATAAATTGACAATGGTGCACTTTTATTATTATTATTATTATTTTAAGTACCAATACTTTGTGCGTAATATTATCGGGACTAATTACGGTATAACTTTGAAAATGATGGTTCGAAAATCTGTTCCCATAAGGCACAACAAATAGGGAAAAATTATCCAGAAAATGAGACTTTAATGAGATTGAACTCATAAGTTTGAAGTCATGATCTTTTCACTAGATCAAATCATGTTTCTTAACAATAGTGTCGTATTTGCAAAAACTAAATTTAATGTTCAAATACACATTCACCCTTAATTGAACAATATGTATTTTTCATTGTACTTTTCTCTTAATTAAGTGGTAGGTATCTCTAAATTTATATTAATGTGTACTTAGAAATATGTGGGGAATTTTTCCCTTTCTATCATGATAATTAATATATAGAATGTGTAAATAGCATTTGATTTTGTTTACTGCTACAATTCTCAAATTCCATTAAACGTTAATTTTTTATAAAAGAATAAAAATTGATAATCTGAACTTTATGACCTCTCATGTTGCTGATAGTTGTTAGTTTGTACCAAGAGCAGCAAGCAGAATTGCATACGGATTAGCTAATTTAGCTATACGCCTGTATCTAATGTTTGTACTAAAATTATTTTGAAAGATGTAATTCCCAATTTGTCACAACAAGTTGACGAGGAGTCTCACTTTGTTTGTAATCCTCATTTCGATTGGCTTAATGCCGTGCTAAATTTCATTAAAAAAAAATGATGTGGCTTGTGGGCCACAAAACCCGAAACGGTGCGTTTGATCCCTGGAAAGAGACGAAAGTCGTGCATATTGTCACACGTGGTCCATGTTTTCAAGTGTTTCTAAGTACAAGGTATTCAGGCACATAAACATGTGAGGGTATTTCTGTAATTCAATATTCGCTCCAATCCATTGCTCTATCGTACGTGGGTTTTGCGACCTTCCATTCTCAGTACCGTAAACCCTAACCAGAACCCCCAAAAAAAAAAAACAAAGATTCAAATTGTAATTTTCCATCAATGTCATCTTCAAAGAAATATTACAAGGAGAAAATCGCTCGCCGAAAGTAAGCGTTAACATTATCTTCATCTGTATTACAAATGTAACAATTCGGTACGATTTTCTCTAATGGTTGAAATTTTGCAGAGAAGAGAAAGCAGAAGAACCGGAGCAACCAAAATACAGAGACCGAGCTAAGGAGCGAAGAGAGGATCAGAATCCGGATTATGAACCCACTGAATTGGGCTCCTTTCATGCTGTCGCTCCTCCGGGCACCGTCGATCTCCGGTTAGACGACATATATATATTTATAATTTAGCGAAATCTTTTTTATATTTTCCATGTTATATTGAACGTTGGATTGATATTTGTAGGTCGGCTGACGCGCACAAGTTATCTATCGAGAAGAGCAAGTACCTTGGAGGTTAGTGTTTTCTAATTGATGCTTTTTTTAAAAAAAGAAAAACAAAAAAAAAAAATTATCTGATGCATTTGTTTCAGGTCATGCATTTTATGGTTAGTGTAGAAGTTTTGCCAAGATATCGAATTGATATTGTAGATGAGGAAATATAGCAGATTTGAGCTTTTTATGCTGCTTTATAAATTCATTTAGTTTTGATAACTGCTGAGTGATGGCTGGATGTGTCTCGTTCAGGTGATGTGGAGCACACACATTTGGTCAAAGGTTTGGATTATGCATTGCTTAACAAAGTGAGAAGTGAGATTGAGAAGAAGCCGGATGCTGGAGATGATGCTGATGGGAAATCTAGGTAATCAACGAATGTCTTCAACTAAAAAGTTTGATTTTTCAGTGTATTGGTTGAGTCTGAAAGTTCTTCTCTGATGGTCTGCAGCTTTAACATTTCTTGCAAATTGATTTTTTTAATTTTTTTTGTTGCTAATTTTGATATTTTTCCTGTAATGGAAATTAATAACTGGATTTATAAATTTATTCTTTCTCTTCTGTGTTTTAGTTTATAAGGTGGGTGGATGTTGTCCTGCGTCTTCTGCTTTATTGCCTCTCTTTTGTAAAATGTTGCTATCGGAAAATTGTTGGCGTGATAATTGTAAAATATAATATAATGATGTATGTTTCGGTTGTTAGGTTGTTCGTGTTAATTTGTGGCCTATCATTATACTTATGTGTGAGATATGCTGTAATTTGTTGACAGAGCTGCGAAGGAAGACCAACAAGTGTCATTTCGCACTGCAATTGCCAAGGTGTGTTTTCTTTCATAGAGAATTAAAGGCTATGGAAATACTCTACTTATATTTATTTCTTTACATGAGAACTTGTTACTCTATGATGTGGCATAAATTGCTTGTGTTTTTATCTCATTTCCCTTTTTCAGTCAGTATATCAATGGACAGTCAAGCCACAAACTGTTATAAAGACAAATGAATTGTTCCTTCCAGGTCGAATGTCATTTATCTTTAACATGGTAAGGATCTTCACCTCTTTTGGTGTTGTTTATTGATTTTCTAGGAGACATGTAATTGTTCTTATCTGTGATCTTTATAGAAGATGTTCTATAATACCATGATTATTGTGTGTATGGACTACCTGGTTTTCCATCCATCTCCTGAAAAATAAACTTTCTCTGTATGAATACATGCAGCTTTTTGTTCTTTCTAATGAATTTGAATGCTAAAAATCTTCTATTTGTAATCTTTGGTGATTTGTCTTCATGGACCACGGAACCTCAATTTTTGTGTTAGTATGGGATATGTTTTTGTTAGGTGCTTCATCCTGATTATATATATGTACAAGCAGTGAAAAATCGAAAGTTCTTCTAATACTTCTCTAGTACGTACTAAGAAGGGACCAGAAAGGTTGATTTTAAAGTTGCTGTGGGTCCTCTGAAAAATGGCATCTACTTTTTTTATTAAGCTACAAATATGCAAGTAGATATTTGAATTCCTGGTAGTGATGGTATAGATCTGTTTTTACTTTGTTTTGTTCTTTTTTCTGACTGTGATATTGAAAGAATAAAGAATCAAGGTGAATCTCTTACGGTTGAACTTACAATTCTCTTTTTTGCGTGCTAGGAGGGAGGATACTCTAATGATATACCCACTACCTTGCATCGGAGCAAAGCTGACTGTCCTGTTCCAGAAGTCTGTATTTTCATTTTGTCATTCTCTTGGGGTCCTTTTAATAAAGCCTATTCATTCTAATGCAGCATGCTGAACATTGTATTCAATTTTGGTTTTCATTGATTGTGCAGGAAATGGTTACTGTCAGTGTTGATGGTTCTGTGCTAGATCGTATTGCTAAAATTATGTCGTATCTTCGCCTTGGATCATCTGGAAAGGTACTCAAGAAGAAGAAGAAGGAAAGAGATGCAAAAGGTAATAACTTGCTTTTAATCTGTGTTTGAGTTAACAGACACCATCCTTTTAATGTATTTTTGGAGCTTTGACATGATAAAGTGCATGATTTAAACTAGTATGTCATTTAAGTGGAAGTTGTAAGATATCATATTATCAAGTGTTTGAGACTGAGTGCGTTTCAAATCCTTGTTGAGGAAGAAAACATCTTTATTGGTAGATGTTGTCAAAAACCGGCATTGGTCATTATCCAAGCTTGCATTAGCCAAAAGCCTTCTCACGTGGGCGTTCCAAGTTAGTTTGGCTTTTGAGAAAGAAGAATTTAAGTGTTACAAATAAGTGCATCCGTAGTGGATTATTGTCTTTATGATGTGATTATGGCTGATGGAATTCTATTTTTGGTTAATGGGAAAAGATATTAGAGTTTATAATCCATGTTAGGATTTTTGACATGTTATTTTTTGTTTGATTGTATACATTTGTGTAAGATATTCTATTTATTGTGTAACCAAGGTTGTTTTAATCATTGTTGTAATTAATCTGTTCCAGGAAAGACTTCAATTCTCGGTAATGAATATGGGGGTGAAGAGGATAAATCATCAAAACCTAATGGTGGAATATCAAATAATAGAACTGAGAGAGAGATCATGCGACCACCTCCACCACCTCCCAGGAAAAATCATATTGATTCAAGAGAGAAACAAGGCCCAATTGTTGCTAGAACAGAAGAAGAAGACATATTTGTAGGGGAGGGCATTGAATACGAGGTACCTGGTAAAGAGATGAGCCAAAGCCCAATTTCCGAGGATATGGAAGAGTCTCCTCGAAATAAGGAAAAAGTTTCCTATTTCAGTGAACCTGCTTATGGTCCAGTGCCCCCCTCTGGGCCTCCTCAAAACTGGCAAGATATGGTAAGTTAATCGTTACAATCATTTATCTTTTTGAGTCTGTAAGCAATATTAATCGTGCAGAGGAATTATCAAAAATGAATTTCTACTGTTACATGGTACCTAGATTTTGCCTCATTAAAATTAATTGCTCCTGACCCTTTTTCTGACTGTCTGCTCTGTGTTAAATTTTTGGTCACAGAATGGATATGATGCCATGCAAGCACAAGCATTGGCTGGTGGCTACGAGGGGGACTGGCAGGACTACCAGTACGCTGAGCAATTGGCTTATCCAGAACAATACCTCCAGACAGACATGCAAGCTTATGATGCCCAAGCTGGTTTAAACATAGTCCAAGATCCACGGTTCATGACTCAAGAAGAGAAGGATAGGGGCTTAGGTTCTGTATTTAAGCGGGATGATCAGAGGCTTCAACAATTGAGAGAGAAGGATTCTCGAGAAAAGGATCCTAACTTTGTCTCTGAGAGTTATTCTGAATGTTATCCTGGGTATCAAGAGTATAACCGTGAGATTGTGGACAGTGATGATGAGGATGATTTGTCAAAAATGGATATGGGTGGAAGGGTAAGTGTTCAATTTAGAAGAGATAAGTAGTTAACTCTCTTGGTTTGCAAATTAATTAGATTCTTAATTCTCTTGCTTCACAAATTAATAAGATATATGCATGATCCATTTACTTTTATTTGATAAATTTCCTGTTATATGGCCTGGCTGTAATTGAATAAATTCTTAAGCATTAGAAATAAGGAGCTATTTCGTCTGCCTTTCACCTCATAAGAAACTTGAATGCATTGCAAAACTGTTGTGTGGAACTATGCTTGTTTTGAATAAACCCCACATGCTGATGGCTGTTACACTAGCTTTACATCAGTAGTTTGTTTTAAAATAGTATCTGGTCTGCTGGGATTTATAATTGTTGCTAACTATACTGTCAACATGCTTTTCAACAGGCAAAGGGTCGTCTCCATCGGTGGGATTTTGAGACAGAAGAGGAATGGGCAACATACAATGAGCAGAAAGAAGCCATGCCAAAGGCTGCCTTTCAGTTTGGTGTGAAAATGCAAGATGGAAGGAAGACACGAAAACAGAACAAGGACCAAAAGCTTAATAATGAGCTTCATAAGATCAATAAGATATTAGCCAGAAAGAAGATGGAGAAGGACAATGGCGATGGTGGCCATTATGAAGAGGATTTACAGCCTGGGAAGAAGGCTCGAGTATGAAGTTCGGCAGTTGTCTAACACTAGTATTTAATTGGTTAAACATTCATCTGTTCATCTGTATCTTAACCTTCATAACATTCTTAGTAATCTTGTGCAAATTCAAACAGTGATTTTTGGTTTCTTCTTTGTTAGGGCTATGGCTATAATCAGGTTCAGTCTTCATTTGTTAATAGAACAAAATAGATAGAAAAAATGTCTGGAGGCAGAGAGGTCTCGCTGTTTTGAAGTCAGATTTAACTTTGCAGATAGCAGTATTGTGTGCCATTCGTTGATAATTTGCTGTTTTGAAGTCAGATTTAACTTTGCAGATAGCAGTATTGTGTGCCATTCGTTGATAATACTTATGCTACCTTAATGATCCAACCAGAAGACCTTTAAGACGGAGCATGTGTAGAATAATATCTATGGTATTCCTTAACGGTGAATTTCTATTTGTAGGTAACCTAGTGGCGAATTACTTTTGTTGATCCATAATATGAGGATATCAGTTAATTTGTGCAACTACGTATAGCTGTAAAACAGAAGGCTGGTTATCAAATGCACCCCTTCTCTCTTTAGTAGGTAAAATTACTATTACGACTTTGAATATAAGTATATTTCTACGAGAATAAGTTATGTAATAGCAGTTTCAAAATGTACATATGTCTTTCCAAAAAGTGATAAAAAGAGTGATCAGATATTGGGAGGTAAATTGTAGATAGAAGGTCTATAGATGGGTCAGGAAACCTTAAGATTTTTTAAATTTCGTAATACAAACATACTATAATTAATGAATGGTTGAGATGTGATTTATTTCTATATTCTTTCTTGGTAAGGCCTGGCCATGTATCCCTATGGATTTCAAGGCTGTATTCGGGCTTGTGAACAACTTTATGCTGGCCTTTTAATGGTGTTGCCCTGCTCATAGGTACCGCTAAAGGCCTTCTCTTTCTTCTTTGGTGGTGGACCTGCTTGTTCATAAGTGCTACTAATTGCCTTCTGCAGGTCGTTCCTTGGTGGTGTACCTGCTTGCTCGCAAGTGCCGGGAATGGTATTCTTGGTAGGATCTGACCTTGTTCCCCCATGACTTCCACTGATGTCCTTTTCCATTCTTGGTATTCAGTGTTTAGTGCGCCTCAATTTTTCAATAATATCATGAAGGACAATGTTGAAATTTTAAAAATAATTGTATTTTGGGGTGTACATGCACTTTTAAAGGGGTGGAAACACTCGTTTGGATACGATGATATCAATCTCCATAGGCCCATACCCATTTGACCCATTAACACCCATACCAGAGACCGTTTGATCCTCCCAAACCACAGGTTAATTAAATGGGGAGATGCTGTATGCGAGTTTGCAGTTGTTGGTTCAAAGAAGTTTTACTGTCTCCTTACAAAGATTGCTCGGACTTGTTGATTGGTGAATTTAGGAGAAAAGGATGAGAAGAAATAAGGGTGTCCATTTTGCAAGAAAATGTTGTGCTTGCTGCGCGAGGTTCCGTGGCATACAGAATTTGTTTGTGCAGAGTTTCAGAAGTTACAGAAGCACGGTCTGGATGCTATGGTTTAAGAGTCTTACTGAGAAGCAGAGGTGGAGGAGTTGCCCTGGCTACAAGCATTATAGAAAATCATCTGGTTGCTCTTGTATCAAGTGCAGATCTGTTTGTCTTTATATACATATATATATTTTTTTGCTGCTTCATTTTGGTTACTACTGATATGGGCATCTATGAGGTTATTATTTCTGTGGTTTATTAATTCTGCCGTATAGTACTGCTCCTATCTCTCTCTTGATAATTGCTAAGGTTTCCAACAGCTTTTCCATCAAATTATACCAATTCAAAGGGGTTGAATTGGCAAATACCACGTAGTAAATAGTAATGGCAAATTCCATTTTGTAATTCATTGCACAATACAGCATGTAGGCTTCCGCTTAGACCACCCAAAAATATCCAGAAATTACAGACTTACAGGTCTTGCTATCACAAAAGAACAAGAAGCACCTGGTACTTTCTTTGGTTATTAATTGTAGTGGAGGAAATAATACTGAATATCAAGAATTTTGTCTGGAATCATCATGAGTGTTCACATGATTGTTTATTGATAAGGAGATTGATTTTTTTTTTTTTTTTTTAATAAAGAAATATGAATTTCATTAAGGTAAAAGTGAGGATAATCTTAGTCTATTAAATTGAAGTGAATATATTAAACAGTCAGGAGAAGAACCCTCTCATATTATAGAATGAATTTGATTATGATAAACACGACTTATATATGATTGTACAGTCTCCAACAGAAACACCTCAAGATGGTTTTTCTTTTTTTGGGGTGGACCGCTGTCGGTTTCGCCCTCCTTCAATGGTTTTATTTTTTTACCCAAAAATGTAGTTGTGAAATCCAAAATATCCCCTTTGCCATTTTAAAATAACAGTTAATTAAAAAAAAATCTCATCTTCCCCACTTCTCATTGTCATTATTGTCATATCTGGTCACTCATCTCCGGTCAGCATTGTTAGGACCATGGGATGCGGGGGCCGTGAATAACCCTCAATTATAAAAATTATTATTTTTTCTTTGTAAATGTTATATATTTGTTCATTGGGCTACTAAATAGGTCTTTTAGGCTGTGCCACAAACCATTGCCATGTGCGGGCCACTTTATCTCCGATCTCTATCTTTAGCCCGTTGGAGCTCTTCTTTCCTTTTCCTCTTTTTATATTCCTTTTCTTCTTCTTCTATTTTTTTTTTTTCTAGACATTTACATGCAAATCTAGATAAAATTGGGGAGCGTGACTCATGCTACCTTCGGGAGTGATGAGTCCCAAAGAAAGTATGAGTTACACTTTGTGATTTATCGCTCAAACGTGAGTGATTCTTCTTTAAAGATACATTTGTCACGCTAGAAAATGTAACAAACACTCTCCCTCGACCTCTATAATGATTCCTCGTGTGATTCTTGTGGAAGAATTGCTCCTCCGGCGAGAAGTAGTCCACCAATGATGAAATAATATTTTCTAATAGCACATAAGTATTTTCAAATTTGTAGAGGGGAAATTTTGTCTAAAACGGTAAAAGCACTAAAATTATTAGACGAGCAAATAGAGTGAGCGTCTTTGTTTTTTGCCCACTTTTTCTCTTACCCTTTGTATGAATCATAGGTTCATAGTAACATTAATTCTTATACATTAGAAAAGCTTTAAAGAGACAGATTTTACGTATTATGTGGAAAAATATTAAATACGATTAAATGAAAATAATTAACTGTCATTCATCATTATTTCAATGAGATTGTTTGAGAAAGTTGGTATCCTTATATAGATATCATAATATGTGTAATCACAGAGAATGGAAGAAAGGAAAGAAAAAGTTGTCAAAAAAAAGTGACAAAGAAAAATTAAATACATACGAAAAATTATCTATAACTTTTTTTTTTTTTCATTGTGAAATTATTTAGTGGTGTGGTGTGGTGTGCTACTGCACTTTGCTACAGTAGTAGAATTACCACTGATAATTTGCCCGTAAACTAGTTTGAGCCAAGGCCATTTCAGGCATAAAGTGAAAATATTAAATTAGACCTTTTTATTTTAAATATTAACTTATTGATTATCATACTAAAATATATATTTTTTTAATTTAATATCAGGACCTCTTAAAAATATAAAATTATTAATAAAATTGTAAATGGTCTTTTATTCTTACATGGAATTGTTTTGTATTATCTACCGTTATAGTGAGACAAGATTTAAGATATATTCCTCTTTTAGATTATTCTTTCTTTTTCTAATATAAAAATAATATTTTTATATTAATCTTAATTAATTAGATACATTTATCATTATTTGGTTGGAAGGAGGAAAATGTTTGCTAATAACTTATCATTTATGTTGAATTAGATAAATAATATTTTTTATCATAAAATTAACCAAAATATAAAAAGTATAATTAATTATAAACAAAAAAATCGGCCTCAATAAAAGGTTAGGCAAGCGAGGCCTTAGGTGATTTCCTCGCTTGCCTAGGTCTTGAGCCAGCACTACCGCCAACACAATTATTATGGTAACTTGTTAATGAATTATTGTGAGTATTAATTTATGAATAATGATACTGTGAGAAAAAATTTTCATAATTTGATACTAGTTTTAAAATTCAATTAATTTTTAGTTTACTATGAGAAAAATACTCATTTGCAGCTGCTTGGCCCTTATTATCAAAATTCTAAACTCATATTACAATTGTATACATCTTAATTCAACATGAAAGGACTAAAAATAAAATAATAATTGACTCAACTTGGTCATTGTCTGCGAAATAATCAAGTTTGGTTTGCTAATGATCTTGATCAATCTAGCATCATGAATTTGTTACCGTTAAATCACTGTTGATCAGCTGAATGTTTATGTCAAGTCAAGTACTACTACTTCAAAGTGACCTTCCTCGTTTGATTATTATTATTATTAGTTTCCTTATCCAGGTCGAATTAGGTTTCTAGCTTTAACTTTCTTTTTTTTTTTTGTTGGGATAGATTTAATTTCTATTTTCTTGCTTTCTTAAAAGTTGTTGAAGTTTGTGAGTTGTGTTCCATATTGACCTAATCAAAACGATAGAAGAGCATAGTGAAGATCAAAAAACAAAAAAACCACAAGATGGGCAACATATTCGGCAGATGTTTAAATTGCATCGTACAAGAGAATAATGAAGTTCACGCAACAGCATATTCACACGCGAGCAAGTTGAAGAATGATAAACAAATATTTAACGATGACATACAAGTTCATCACTTGGGGCAGCCTTCAAATTGTGAAACTCAAAGTAATAATACTCCATCTTTTGTTTGTGAAATCTGCGTGGAGTTGAAGCCTCTACATGACTCATTCAATGTGAATGGTTGCACCCATTTTTACTGTACTCAATGCATTGTCAAATACATAGTTTCCAAGCTTGAGGACAACGTTACGTGTATTCCTTGTCCTGAACCAAACTGCAGTGAAGGAATCCTAGAGCCGGAGTACTGCCGTTTGATCCTCCCAAATCAAGTTTTTGTTAGATGGGGAGATGCTCTATGTGAGTCTGCGATTATCAGGTCCATGAAGTTTTACTGTCCTTACAAAGATTGCTTGGGAATGTTCATTAATGAATTGGGAAGCGAAGAAGATGTGAAGCAATTACGGTGCCCTTTTTGCAAGAGACTGTTTTGCTTGCAATGCAAGGTTCCGTGGCATACAGAATTTCTTTGTGCAGAGTTTCAGAAGTTACAAAAGCTTGGTCCGGATGCCATGACCAAAAGTCTGGCTAAGAAGCAGAGGTGGATGATGTGCTCTGGCTGCAAGAACTTCGTAGAAAGAGCATCTGGCTGCTCTTATATGAAGTGCAGGTCTGTTTGTCTTCACTTTATATATATATATATTGCTGTTTCAGTCGGGTATATATGATAATATGATTTGTGTGGTTTGATTGTGCTTTTTTGTACTGTTCCCATCTCTTTTGATAATTGCTACGGTTTTCATACAGCTTTTTCATCAAATTATGTCAATACCAAGGGGAAGTAGTGGCAAACTTCACGTTAGTAAATAGTAATAACAACTCTGTTTCGTAGTTCATTCCACAGTACAGCATGTAGGATTTCTCTGAGCCCACCAAAAAATATCCAGGGAGTACAAACTTCTAAGGTGGGTTATTAATTGTTAAAGAATTCTTTGGTTACTAATGGTAGTATTGGGAAGTAATTTTTAATTATTAAAGAATTCTTTTGTTACTAATGGTAGTATTGGGAAGTAATTTTGAAAGACTAGAATTTGTCCTAAATTCATCATCAATGTTCACGACATTTAGGAAATTCATGAATAAGATGATAATAAACATTTGATTGTATTATTTTGTAGGTTCATATATATATATATGTATGTATGTATGTATTAATTTATGGATTATAAGATATATGAAAATCTTGAATTAGATGATACATTACGTCATACTCATCGGTTCAACCACTCAAAACATTTATGTGATCAAAAGGTTAAACATGATTGGATGAAAAAAAAAAAAGTTAAACGTAGAAACTAATCGTATAATTTTTTTTTTTTTTTTAAAGGGCATTTACCAACTAATTACAATGAGATTATCATTCACCTTTTATAGAGAACAATGAGACATTGTGTGTATTATATTGAATAAAAGTAAAAGAAAATAGAATACATAGGAAAAATTATAGATCTCAAACCTCTAAAAATTTACAGGTTTTTGGTGCTATACTGTACACTCTAAATATCACAGATTTCCTTAATCCATTGTCTTAAATTATTAGCAGGTAGATGAAAAGTCCTAATCTAAATTGTTTTTTTTTTTTTCTTTTTTTGATATGCTAATTTATTTTACTTGTATGTTTGAAATGCTAATGTGGCATCTTGCATTTACTGATTCTAGATCATGAACTTTTGGTTATCACCAATATAATAGCTACCATTTTGATGTTGTTACACTACTGAAAATCATCAAGACAATATAATATAGTCCTGGTATACTATAATAACCACTGTTATGATCTCTATGAAAGTGTAGTAACCAAAAATCATCAATTTTGATACACTGTAATAACCAAAAATCCCGGAGCACATTTGCAGCTGCTTGCTCAATCAAGCATGAATTGATTTGTGATAATTTATTGTTGATTAATTGAATGTTAATGTCAAGCCAATAATTAACTAATTAATATTTATTGCTCTTCAATTATTAATGGCAGATGCGGACATAAATTTTGTTACAAGTGTGGAGCTGATCTCTCAAAGCAGGACAGTCATAAATGCCCCAAGTGTAAATCGTAAAAATTTCAGAAGATAGTATTAATAAAGTGTGCTACATTCGAAAAGTTAAAATAAATTTTTATAGCACCATTAGTATTCACAAATTATAGTTCGTGAACAAAAACAATAGTTTGCGAGTGAAGGATACGAACTATGGAATTATGGGTTTTTTTTTGTCATTTGTTCATAAACTACTTCTTTTATTTGAGAAACATTGTATTGCTAATAAAAGCATTTTCATTTTGAATGTCACTTTCAAAATTTATACATTTTTTAAGTGTTAGAATAAAAGAAACCGTGCAAACATTTATGCGTTTCTGGATTTTGCTTTCATTGCTGAGAAGTGAGTCTATGCATCTTTGGTTTCATTTTTTATGAATTCCGATTGATGATGTTAGAAATTATCTGAACATTTATCCACGACGGTGGAGAAATTTTGATTTTTGAGAACACTTTGACTAATAAAGCAAGTGTTGCTTTTAGTTCAAGTAGCGTTTGATACATTGGACCAGGTGGAATAGGACAAGCAATTCCACCGGTCCCATGTTAGCCCCGGACGGGCCCATGCATGTCCCGAAGTATATATGTCTTTCTTTTTATTTTTTAATTTTTATATTAATTTTATTAATATGACACTAATAAAAATAGAACAAATTACAATTTAACTACTCAGTTGAAACATATATACAGACGAAATAACTATTTTGCTTTTATTACAATTTACTCTTCTATCATTAATGGATCTCAATTAGTCTTAACTGACTTAGGGATAAAATTATCATTTGATGTTATATTTTATTTTTTAAAAAAATAAATTTAAAATAAATCAGCTTCTTTCTCTCTCTCTTTCATCCCTTAGGCTTCTCTCTTTCTTTACCTTCACCTTTGCCATCTCCGTCCTTGTCTCTCATTTATTCTTCTTTTTCTTCTCAGTTTATTGTCTCTCTCCACCGCTCTCATCTCCTCGCCCCTCTTCCATCCATCAGGCTCATCTGCTCTCATTTCCCTTCTCTGCTACTACTCTCCTTTCCGCCGGTACTCTTTTCCTCTTTTTTTTTTTCTTATCTCTTTTCTTCTTTCTTCTCACCACCGTTCTCTTCTTCTTCATCATCTGGGTTCATTATCGAACCCAGATGAAAAACATATAAAGGTTCATCTGGGTTCGTCGATGAGAACTCAGATGAACCTCCATTTGGGTTCGTCGACATTTGGGATTCGTCGGTGATTATGAGGTTGATTTTTTTTTTTCTTTTGTGCAGTTTGATTGATAGTTTTCATTTCAGTGATGATGTTGAGTTTGATGGTTTTGAGGTCATTTTTTGGATTTCTAGGAGTGGATTGATGATGTTGGGTGGTTGATTGATGATGTTTGAAACCAATTTGGGTTTCTAATTGTATTCTGGTTTAGGTTTCTAGTTGTATTATGGAAACCCAAATTTTGGGTTTCCAAACTGAAAACCTGATTTGGTTTCTAGTCTGGAAACCCAGAATTTGGGTTTTCAGAATTTGAGAATAAAAGGGGACAAGAGGCAGGAAGAGAAAGAAAGGGGGAGAAGATGAAGAGAAGAGGATGTGGAAAAGACTAATGATTTTGAACTGAAAGAAGATTGATGTGGGAGAAGATTGATGATTGATGATTTTGAAGGGAAAGAAGATTGATGGTTGAATGTTTAATTTTTATTTTATTTTATTTTTATATATGTATTTAAAAAAATTTTCTAATTATTTTTTATTTAATTAATTAATTTTAAGGGTATTTTGGTTTTTTTGTTATTTTATACTGTTTGTTGTTAGATTTAACGAAAAATTACTAACGGTAAGGGGATCAATTATAATAAAAGCGAAATATGTGTTACGCCTGTAAATGCGTTTCAACTAGGTAGCTAAATTGTAATTTACTCAATAAAAATGAATGTAATTTTACTTACAATATTTTTATTTATTAATTATTTACTATAATATATTAAACATACATAAAAATCAATTTAATCTATTTTATTAAAAATATTTTGGAATTTTAAGATCAATTACAAATAAATATTATTTTGGTTATGATAATCAATTGTAAATAATTTTAATTCATTCAAAATATAATTTAAATATTTTTATACATAAATTAATTTAATATTATATTATATTAATTCACCTCATAGTATGAAAGATAAAATATAATTATCCTTTGTTTAAATTCAAACTATATCGAATAAGAAATAATATTATTTTAGTATATTCTCAAAAACATCAAATTCATCACTAGAAATGATAATTTTGCCTGTGAACCCGCGGCTTTTAACCCACAATAGGCGGGTGTGGATTTAATTAAGTGGGTTTGTGGAAGGATGTAGAGCTAAATTTTAAAACCGAAGTCGCGTTCGGGTGCAGGTGCCGAAAAGAATTTGTATCCACACCCACGAACCCATAATATTAATTTTTTTATAATATAATATTAAATAACATTTATATTTGTTAGCTTTATGAAAGATTTTGCATTTGTTAGATATGTTGTTTGAAGTTCAAATTTATTATGTATATGGTCAATGTTTTACCATATTTTGTGTTGTATTTGAATTTATGAGATTTACACAATTATGATTTTTATTTTGAATTTATTATATTAGATGTTAGAACTTAATTTTTAGGTTGGAATATTAAGTTTAATTCTATTTTGGAGTTGATGTTATTGTTAGGATGTGAAAATTATATAATTTGTGCTTATTAAGTATGTTTGAGGGAAAATTTTGCAAGAAAATTGAAATGATTTTTTTTTGGGTTAGAAATGCTGCTTGTGAGTGGGATTCTGCGTTCATCTGCATCCATGAAGTTTTCGCAAGTGAGGGTGCAATTATTTTTCGTAGGTTCAGGTGTGGGTTTAAGCAAACTCGCCCAGAACTGCTGCCATTCTTATTCATCACAATATTAATTTAATTCAGTTCAAATCAATCTTGTCTAATTCAATCTTATAAAAATAATTTCTAGTTTTCGAAGTAAAAAAAGAAAAACGAAAATCAAGCTGCGATTAGAAAGCAATAAAACTAGATGGTCCTTCCAATTTCATCACTCTGAACCCTTCATATTTGGTACATTGATTTGACCCAAAGTTTAATTCCTTGGTTCCCTCTTTTACTAGGGACTCTCAGTCTCAGGTAAACAGCGCTACAAAAGGAATCTTGCAATTTTTTTTTTTTTTTCCTTCCTGAAAATTGAATTTAGAAAGGGAAGTAACTAAAAGAAATACATTGTGGAGACGAGAATTTAGCGTTAGAATTCAAGAGAAACTCAAACCCTAAAAACACTTTAGCAAAATCACAATGGTTTCTAGCGACAAACGCAAGAAACCGCTGCAGGAAAACCATAGGCACAAAACGGTGATCAAGGTGGAGATCATGGACCATGAAAAGGGCAAAAATCTACTGCCACCAGTTGATCGAGTCACTCGCTCTAGGTCCACCACCACCACTCGTCGTCCTAGGTCCACCACCATCAAGCCTGAAAACATATGTTCAACCAAAACATCAAAGCTCTGTTCATCAAGCTTTTCCACGAACAAAAGACCAAGATCCAGTTCAAGTCCAACAAGCTTTTCCACGAACAAGAGAACCAGACCTAGTTCAAGTCCTGAAAAAGGGCAGTCTTCGAAGTCCAAGCCCGACCCTAGTAGTTTTGTCTGTGAGTTATGTGTCGAAACCAAAGCTTTAAAGAAGCTGTTTCCAGTGAAGGGTTGCTCTCACGCCTACTGCGACGATTGCATGGCAAGTTACGTCACTTCTAAGGTGCAAGACAATGTCACTTTGATCAGCTGCCCAGTATCAGACTGTAAAGGCTCGTTGGACCCTGAGTACTGCCGCAAAATACTACCTCAAAATGTGTTTGATAGGTGGGGCAAGGCTTTGTGTGAGGCTCTGATTGTTGGGGCCCAAAAGTTCTATTGTCCGTTCAAAGATTGCTCGGCTCTTTTGGTCGACGATGGAGAAGAGGCTGTGAGGGAAGCGGAGTGCCCGTATTGTCATAGGTTGTTTTGCGCGCAATGCAAGGTTGCTTGGCACTCGGAGATGGAATGTGTGGAGTTTCAAAAACTGAACCAGAATGAGAGAGAGCGTGAAGACATTATGTTGATGAAGTTGGCACAGAACAAGAAGTGGCAGAGGTGTCCAAATTGTAACTACTATGTTGAGAAGAAAGAGGGTTGCATGTATATCAAGTGCAGGTCAGTTTTTTATTTTTGAGTATACGCTGATAAAAATCTGTCTAAATTTGGATTTTCTTGAAGCATCATTCTTCAATGAAGAGGTTGATAATATTAACTCTATATGTATACAAAGTCCCATCCATATCTTGATAATGTGTGAGATTGATTGTCTGCTTAATAGCCAATTCAGGTTGAATTTTTAATTTCAGAGAGTTTTGTTACTTTGTTTTCTTAGGGGACATGTAAATTGGATATGTTATTGTAATGGTAAGATGTTTAATTTTGTTGAAAGTAAGATAGACAAGGACAAAGATTAAAAGTGTAAATATTAGAACTTTTATGATCAATACATCTTAATTTTTAAATTATTTTTTAATTCAAATGCAATGAATGACTGAAATTAGTGGTCTTAATAATTTAAAAGTTAATAGACATTGATTATAAAAATTCTGATGTAAATACTACAACATTAGAAATACCTTGAAATCCAGTGGTTGACGTTGTAAAATCACACTGGTTTTTTTGTTTGAAAAAGGGCGAACATTATGGTGAAACAACATATATATATATATATATATATTGCACAATTGTTGTCATTGAGTATGGTAATGTGCGCATTTTATTACTTTAGTTTCCATGTAGCTTTACGCTAGTGAATTTCTGGTGTGGGTTTTGTCATATTGCTGATTGCTTCTTCTTGAATATCAGAAATAGTTTGTAAAAAAAATACAAAATACTTCAATGGTGATGAAAAATATGTTAACCTTCTCTGTTTTTCACAGTTATCAAATCGTGCCATTTTCTTTGAATAAGTTCGATGATATTTTGGGTTCATTTGATTTTAACATAACAAAAATTCCAATGGAAGCTCAATTTTCAACTAAAGATTATGTTTACGATGTTTAATGACTTTCTGGCAGTGGTATGTGAATGAATAACATTACTATATATAGGTTCTGATGTGTAATTTTATTAGAACCCTAGAAGACAGGAAAATCGAAGAGGTTAAGATGAGAGAGTTTTGCAAATTAATTTTCCATGTTTTTATTTTAGGATTCAAACTCTCTCTCTCTCTCTCTCTTTCTATATATATACATGGTGAATTCCAAGCTTAAAAGTAAAACAACAATCCAAATGATAACAGAAACTATGAATGTATGTTTCAAAGTAACTTCATATGTATTAGGCTTTTGGGGTTATTTTGTAATTTCTTGTTTGGATGGATAGGTTTTGTTGCAATTTCAAAAAGTATCTTCATACATATTGTTGTATTATTGACATATTTGTTAAGTGTAGAGATAATTTGTACGAGAGTCGTGTGTCTTTATAAATTGTAAGAACAACGAAGCCTTAACATCGAGAGTTTGTGAGGTTGGAAAAGATAGTTTACGAGTAGAGGTAATCTCTTGTAATCGTGTTATTTTCACTAATAAAATCGGTGATCTCTATACATATACTCATATTAGTGAAGTAAAAATCTCTTATATTGTGTCGTAGTTTATTTTGCTCTTAGCTTTATTGTGGTTTTACCATTATATTGTGTTACTTATTTTATTTATGGTCTTTCAAACAAAATCTTGAGTGTTACTAATATTGTTAGAAGTTGTCTACCAAGTGTTCGATAAAAGTCCAAAGCAAGCACTAGTATGTTGTTTATTGGGTCGTCTTTCCTCCAAAAGAAACAACTAGACTTGTGCTACTCAGTAGCACTTAACCTTATTTCTAGGAACCACTTATGATTCCCGCTAAACCATAAAATACTCCAGTCACAATCCAACTATCATAGCTGAACGGGTCAACAGACTCAACACTACCCACACAAAGATAATTGCACATACCATCAGATTGTTTGAAGTAAAGATTTCAGAGTTTACAGTTGCGTGATTGATGCTTTTATCTGGTGCCTTATTAAAAGTTAAAACTCACATGAATATATTCTCTTTTCTCATGACTACTCTTAGAAATTGTTCTCTTCTCATGTATCGTTTGAGTAAATATCAAATCACTTTATCATTATAAGACCAAGCTCCAATGTGCATTGTTTGATTAAATATCAAATTACTATATAATTATAATAATAATTTGCTCTACAATCTGTTAATAGTCAGTAGATTGCCTGTCTTCATGATTATTGAACTGCACGTGAAAATGGTTTGATCACACAAAAACATGACAGTACTTTGAATTTCTCCTAACTTTTTTTTTTTTTTCTTTGGAGGTTTACAGGTGTAGAACTGCATTTTGCTACAATTGTGGAAATCCCGCTGATGAGCTCAACAACGCATACCATTATTGTAGAAAATGTCAGCGCTAATTTGATGGAGATTTTTTTTTTTTGTGCTCGATCTTTTCAAAGAATTGCATTCTGCCAATTTGATATTAATAGTACGAGAATATGTCAAATGATATGCCGAAATCATATCCGAACTTGAAATTAATCGTATGTGGAGATTGATAAACTTTATTTATATTCTCATTACTTCCTCAGTTTCTCAATTAAGTTGCACATCTACCTTTAACTGTGTTTGTGGTTTCTACTCCCATTGCTATGTTAAACAACTGAAGGCATTCAATTTCCGGGAGAATTCTAAGTTCTATGCTTATTGAATCATTGAAAACGCAAATTGAGTTCGCATGAGAATGAGTTTTAGTTTAGTTTTACTTATTTATTTTATGAGAACAAGTTAGTCTAATCTAAGGGGTATTCCTGCTTGGTTTGCTGTACAAATAGAATTTTTAAAAGGTTCAAATCAATAATTAAATCACTTAAGAGTATCTTTACTAATTGAGAATTCTTGGAAATAAAATTAAATTTAATTTTCGATAAATCAGAAACGAAGTTCCTATGAAAAGAAAACTTAAATTATTTACCTCTTTCCGTTGCTCGTTTTCATCTAATTTGATTTCCTTTCATTTTTATTACTCCTTAAATTCATTGCTTTAACATACAAGAAGATTTGAAATTGTTTTATGCATTCCAAATAAATTCCATAAAATAAAAAATAAATAAAGTTACAGGACGCTCTATCGTCATCCTAAAAAAAATATTCAATACTTAACTAGCCATACATTAAAAGATTTTCATCACTTAACTAACCATAAGTATTCATTGTAAAGCATAAAATTATACACCCACTAATCATTATACTAACCAGATTTTTGTTGGTTGAATGTATAAGGACATCAAATCAAGAATTTAAGAAAAAGAAAGGTAGTCCAAAGCACCAAGGAAATCTTCATTTTTATTTTTTCTTTCGTGCTAGTACCTTACAGCTAAGATGACTGTTGAAATCTATCGAAAGTGATCATTAATAATATGATCTGGATGACTAGTCTCATAATTGAGGAGATGACAATTTTTATTAAGAGAAGATTTACAACCCACAATTTGTGTTTTAAAGGATAAAGACGAGACTTGAACTCTTAATCTTTAGGATCAAGATGGATACTCGACTACTCCTATAAAAGATTGTGTGCAAAGAAATCTTCATGTATTGAATGCAAAGCCAATGGCAAATTGTATTAATTCTCCTGCAAACTATATATATATTTTTTTTGGTGAAGGCAACGGTATTGACATTTTTTTTCAATTAAAAAAAAAATAAATTTTAAGTTTCTCAAGAGTACCTTCTTATATTATGTTACCATGAATTAAAAAAAAAAAGTTTGTTGAACCTTTTTTTGATCAAATTTTCAGTATTTGGTGTTGCCATTTGAATTAAGAGAGATTGATACAAATTTAAGGTTAGTTTCCATATAATAGAGGATGTAAAAGGTAAATAATTAACTTCTAAATTTATAAGATGGTTGTGAAGAGTAAATAGGTATTGTAAAAACCTTTTCGGTGGCAATAAAGACACCCAAAGAGTGAATGCCACCCATAAAACTTCTTATTTGATAACGCTTAGAGAAGATTGGCTTGTATAGGTTATTAAGAAAATTTGAGTAAATAGATATTGTGAAAATTTTTTTGGGTGGCAACAAAGGGACCCAACAAAAGGTGAACGCCACCCATAAAACTTTCCCTTTTTTAAAAATGCACCCATAAAACTTTCTTATTTGATAAGGCTTAGAGAAGATTGGTTTGTAACTGATAAAGATTTTTTTTTTGTATGTCTAAAATTTTCTCATCTGTTTTACATACCTTCTATCCCAATTGTAAGTAAATGATAATTTTGATTTTCTTTTTTTCCTTTTAGAAGAAGATAATTGTCACTTAAACTAACTCACAATGAATTTTGTTTATTAACAACTACTTGAACTAGTTTTCAATGTAAATGTTGCCAAAGAAAAAAGTATTCAATGTAAATGAAAAACAATTAATTTCACTAAACTCGCAAATGGATTGATGTGTTGGTCAATCCCATCCAGTCGCCTATCACAAAGCAATGTCAAGTTCGAGTAGTAGTGTTTACAAAGTGAATAATTACATCTTAATTCACTTATGTGTGGGTAAATTACGTATAAATCTCTCAGAGTTTTTAAACTTAAATGTGCGTCCCTCTCTCTCATTTAAGGAGTTGAATAAAAATAGTTTTAAGTTCTGGATTCTACTTCAGTGTTCGAATCAAAAGGGATCCTGATAATTATAAATATATTTATAAAAAAAATCAATTTCACTAGATTCGACGGCTTCAAAAACTTATTCACTTAAAATAATATAATGTAATATTTTTTTTTTAAAAAAAAAAGCTAATTATAAATAGGTAGCATTTAAAATATAATAATAAATCACACTTAAAAAATAATAATTTTTCAATATATTTCCTGCTCTTTTAAAAAATAGAAAAGGTTTATAAAAAAATAATAATAAATAAAAGGCATACAAAGATTAGGCTGAATGTTCACCTGGTACGTGCATCATAAAGTGATCAATGATAACTTAAACGGCAAGGGGTCAATGGCGAGTCCAAGAATTTCACGAATCCAAAAACGATACATTAAAGTGTGTGGAGAAAAGAAACAACATCAAGAGACTGCTAAAACCCTAAATTTTCTGTATTAAAAAAATAAAATCCAAATCCAATAGAATAGCAGAAGAGGAGGCGTATAATGGAGAATCCAATTGAGATCGTAGACCTTGACGGTGACGAATTCTACTTCACGCCCATTCTTCCCAAGGGCGTCACCAAAGAATCTCCAATCTCTGTTGAACAGTACAGCGAAGACAGAGACCTCCAAATCGCTATCAGAGCCTCTCTTCTGTACAACAACAACGATAACGATAACGATGATGATGATCTACGTGTTCTGGCTGTTAAGCCTGAAAACACCCCCTTTGGTCGGAAAAGAACAAGATCCTTTACAAGCCCATCGAAAACTGAAACAGGGCAGTCTTCGAAGTCCAACAAAAACCCTTTTTTCGTTTGTGAGATCTGCGTCGAACCCAGAACTTCAAACGAGTCATTTAACATCAAAGGCTGCTCTCATGCTTATTGTGCCGATTGCATGGCCAAGTACGTGGCTTCCAAGTTACAAGAGAACGTTACGTCAATCGGCTGCCCTGTAGCTGGCTGCAGGGGCCTGTTGGAGCCCGAGTACTGCCGCAGTATCCTCCCTCAGGAGGTGTTCGATAGGTGGGGCAATGCATTGTGTGAGGCTGTGATTCTTGGGGCCGAGAAGTTCTACTGTCCTTTCAAAGATTGCTCGGCGCTTTTGATCGATGAAGGTGGAGAAGCTATAAGGCAATCCGAGTGTCCCAATTGTAATAGGTTGTTTTGCGCGCAATGTAAGGTGGCTTGGCATCTTGGGATCGAATGTGAGGAGTTTCAGAAGTTGAATGAGGGTGAGAGGGAGAGAGAAGACATTATGTTGATGAATCTTGCACAGAAGCAGAAGTGGAAGAGGTGTCCTAATTGTGGATCCTATGTTGAGAAGAAAGATGGTTGCATGTACATCAAGTGCAGGTCTGTTTTGTCTTGTCTTTTCTTGCTTATTACTTGCATTGTTGAGGTGTATTATTGTTTTATTATAACTATATTGGTGTCAAGAGATTTCTTTTGGTTTTTCCATTAGTGTTGGCAATTTTATGGTTGCACGTGAATCGTGATTAATTTTAAATATCTTATGCTTCCTGTCTCCGTTGCTTCTTCAAATAAGAATACTGACATTACCTAGTTTAAGCCCTCTTTTTATCACATAGTTGCCACCCTTTGCAATAAGTACGGTGACTACATTGAGACAACATGCTAAAACTGTGCGTGCAAATGAGGGTTTCTTGATTCATAGTGGTAATCAAGTTCAGATTAAATTCTTAATTTCCATCTGAAATTTTGGGTTCTTGATTCTCCAAGGTGGCCTGTGAAATGGGGAAGATATGAAGTATGGGTCAGGTTTGTAGATATTAGGGCAGGCACCCTGAATAATTAAATTCAAACACTTAAACTACTAAAGGAGGCACCTTGGTTGTTGACATTTATTTCTTTTGTCTAGTTGAGAATGACAGAGAGCATAGCTTACTTTCAGGATTGCTATAGTAGTTGACATTGTACCTGGATTGAAATACTTCACTCCCATTTAATGAAAGTTGCCTGTTGCCATCAGGAAACAGCAATCATTGTTGAACATCACAGTGAAGAGTGAGACCTCCATCTTGTTACTTAAGTTTTTAATATCTGAATTCATTGCCATCACCACCAACATCATTATCACAGTACAGAAAGTAATCTCTCTTAAAAAATAAGTAAAAGTACTACAATGGCATCTCTATTAAGCTTGAAAGTCGAAAATCGTGTTTTGGTAACAATAGAAAACCCTTTCAAAGTCTTATAATCAAGGAAAGGGAGCAGTTCTCAAGTTGAAAAGACTACCCCTTTTGGCTTGTGAGATCTGCATTTAACCCCAAGACTGCTAATGAGTTATTCAGATTCAAATTTTCCTGTTTCTGGTTACTACTATCAAATGGCATATGTGACGTGAAACGACACATGGAACTTGCAATTTTTGGTTTTATTCTCCCTTCATCTTGTCTGGTGTTGTATGACATAAAATGCTCTTAAGTACCTTTAAACTCTTGCTCAATCACATCTTCTACTTTTTGGATGGTTTTCATTTTTAAGATGAATGAATTAAAGTTTGAGTTTAAGTTCAACATTGATTCAATATAGTTGTTTATGTAAAGGTTTTATTTTACTTTTTATAAGCTACCTAGCTTGAACTTGTTGCTTTTTGAATGTGACTCAGCTGAATATCAATAGAATCTCAAAACTGTTGGCATTTATAAGGTTTTTGTCAAGTATTTATGGCTCTTCTTTAGCTCGCACATTAATTATACAATCAACTCCTAACATTTAGCTTTACTAGTACCATATCTAATCTTTTTGTGAGACTAGTTCATTTATTTATTGGTCTTCAATGAATTCCAGATGTGGAAATGCATTCTGTTACAACTGTGGAGCTCCCTCAACCACCCGATCTCATCTTTGCACCAAGTGTAAGCATTAGCTTTCCCATAAATCAAGTATATCCTAATAGTTGCGAGATAGCATTCTATGTCATATGATGTGAATGGTAGTCATGATTATCTCAATTGATGTTGAGAAATTAAATTAGCATTTTATGTTCTTTTGTTAGTGGAGAACTTTCTATTTTGAGATGGCTAAATAAAAGGAAAATCGAAGTTCTAATCAATGCCTCCTTTCTTACGTTGAATATGGCTTGTATAACTTGAATATGCCGGCTGAGTTTCGTTAAGCAGTTATTTATTTGCCAGTAAGCTCTCTCTAATTCTGTAGAGGGGTAGGCCAAAGAACTTAGATATTCTTCTTATTTAAGCTTCTACGTCAAACTTTTATAACTTGTGATTTGTCGTCAATAAAAACAAGGTAAGATATAAATCATAACCATCCATTTAATAATTCTAATTTGTCACAGGATTTTCAAACGATCATCTATGCTTAAGAATAGAGTTCATTCAAATTTGAGTCTGGTAAAACAGAAGAATCCTGATACCTCCTTGCCAACTACTAGAAGCATGTATCATAACATATCCTCCCTCATTTTCCCTAAGCTCTCTGACATCGTAATTGGATTATAAAGAATTGATTATGATTAGCAGCCTCATATCTTTTAAGTTGCTCTTAACTTTTTATATGGAACCTGGTTTTCTAAATTATTTTATAATCTAATATTAATTCATTTTTATTGTTGCCTTCCATCATGACATAGTTAGTCACTCACTGTGATTTCACATCGAATAAAAGTGATGATGAATATATTTGATCTATAGAAAGGGACTGACCTATAGACATTTGATGTGCAAAAATTATTCATATATACAATCGATGTACAGTATGAATGTTGCAGAATTTTAGACTAAAGGAGGTCTTATTTCTTTCCATACATAAAGAAAAGACTTTTTGCTCCAAAGTGAACTGGTAGAGTGGCCATCAATCCACCTGTCCAACAATATGAGATAGGTTTGAATATCTGTCACATGAAATATGGTAATTTTCCCACTAAAAATGTGGGTCGACCTCTCCCATTTTCTGGGAACAACTTTTCAGGTCATGCGATAAAGTCCTGTCTCTATTAAGTCCCAATAGTTGTCTGATCTAGTGTTAAGAGGTCAAAAAAACCAAAAAAAGAAGAAAAAAGTTCTTTTTATATTCTAGAACACATATCAATTTCTTATTTACTTTTTCAATCTTTGATCATTAACACAATTTTTACATTTCTTTAATTGTTTTCCGAACTGGTGACACGATGTCCCTATTATTCAATGAATTAGCGACATTATCTAGATTGACAAGGTGCATATCCTCTTGTACTAAATTTGCAATTCATATTCAAACAGAAACATGTCCAGAGTTCAACAAAGATTCATGTTGAATATAGAAATAGAACTTGTAGCAAGACTGAGTTTGCACAGAACAAGTGTAGCAAACTTTAAGAAAGAAGGGTGTGTCTGGAAGCTAATTACTTTTGTGTATAGTCCAGTAGTCAATGGACCAAGACTAGGACCAAGATCATTTCGTATGGTTTTCGCAAATTAGGTCTTTACGAGTAGGTTTCATAGATGGGGATCCTTTGCAAACAAAGTTTTGACAAAGAGTTAGTCATTTGATTCTTAATTGAAAAAAATATTGTTTGGTCATATAATTTTGAAAATACTTTGATATTATTAAATCACTTGAACTTGTTAGATATATATATATATTTTAAATGATATGAAATAAAAGAGAGATTATAAAAATATATACATATATAGTATTTTTCTGTCTGAAAAAACTTTGAACAAACCCAAAATTTGAATTCCGCACGGCATAGTTAAAACATTTTTTTTTAATATTAAGAGCACGTTTACTTATAAGGGATTGAAATGAAAAAAAAAAAAAAAAAAGTTAATTCCTAATTCGTGATTCCAACGTTTACTAAAATTTTTAGAACTAAAATTTCATGAACTTCATATACAAATTAGTAATCAAGCTCCTAGTGGAAAAAGAGCTTAATTCTCTCCTTCCATCAAAAAAATGAAGTTCCCTTGATAATTAAAATAGAAATTTATGTATTCTTACTAAAATATCCTCAATCAGTATTAATAAAAAAAAAACATATTGTGCTTTAAAAAGAAAAATGTAAAATCATTGCTGTCATTGGTTCTTCTCATCATCTTTCATTGTCATTTATTTTGGCATTGATTTCTCCATATATCACTATAGTACAACTGCATTTAAAGTGCTGCTGGTAATGCCTACTTATATTCGTCCTTCTCTTTCTCTGTGGTTTTAACTTTTAAAAGAATGTACTGTTTCTTGACCTCTCTTTCTCTCTCTCTCTACCTTTTTTTCTTTTTTTTCCCTTCTTAATTTTGTTCTCTTTTTAATTCATCAAATTGTGACTTGGGATTTCCACTTTATGTCTAAAACTTGTGATAGCTTTTGCTTGCATTCACTTTAATAAATAATGCACATATGGGTTCGATTTTGTTGATTTTGGTTAAAGGTGGACTCTACTGTTTTTGAATAAAAACTGTGTAGGTACTGTTTTGGGTTGTGGCTTCTCATACTGTCATGCCAATATTTTCATCCTTTTTGATTTATTGTTTAAATGAATTCAAAATCGTACTACTTTAAGACATCATCGAAATCAAATTTGGATGATTTTTGACATTTGGAAGGTTTTAGAATTCATTGTTTTGTACGAAATTTGCGCTCGAAATCAACCCACACTTTGTAATTAATTTTATTTCACTCTTTATTCCTTGATTAAATAAACACTAGAAAAAAAATTTCATTTCGTTTCATTTCCAATTATTAAGCATAATTGAATGCTTGAATAGAAACTTGTTATTCAATTCCGATTATTCTCCATTCCCTTTCCATTGAAATTCAATTTTCTTCCATGTTTATTACTTATTATTAATAAATGGTATCTAAAATATTAAAAAAAAAATCAAGTGACTGGAAATATAAACAACTTCATTAATTGCAAACAAATGAAACAAAACATAAAGAAGAGCTTTTAGAATTAATCTACGGGTGAGGCTTCTGCCACCACAGAAAATGCTTGATAATATAAAAAAATAAAAATCGAATTACTTTTCAATTTTACAAATTTTGCTAGACATAAAGTAGCTTATTTGTTGTTTAACATCTTTATAAACAATTAAATATTTTTCTATTAATCTAAATTTATGATATATGAATTAAAATCTAAATATATGTGACTTATATTAATATGGATAGTAGAATTTTATATGTGTTTTTCTTTATCTTGCTTTATTTTGTATTTGATAATGGGTTAGATAAATTAGATTTTTGGAATAAGCATATATTGATCATATATAAATAAACATATTTTGATCCAATAAAAATAAAAAATCATATCCAAACCTTTCAAATTATTCTTAGACAAAATATTTTCTATGAATACATTCAAGTATGTGTGAAGAACAATATATATATATATATATATATATATTGGCTAACATATTTGAAGCCATTGATGAGAAATAAAGAAAAGTAATCAAATAGGAGATTGAACCAAAAAGAAAATAAAAAGAATAATAGAAGATGATGTATTGGAGAAGAATGAAACAAAATAAATAGAAAAGAAAAGGTGGAAAAAAAAAAGTAGGAAGAGAAAAGAGTATCTATAAATGTAAATTTAATAACTTACATATATAAATTAATTTAAGGTTATTTTGGATATTTTAATAGGGGTGGACAAAGAAAAAATTTTTAAATCTTAATATTAAATATAATGAGTAAATGCTTAAAAAAAAAAACAAAAAAGGTGTAATGAGTAAATGGGTGGGAGGAACATATTTTTTTTGGTGATAAAAATATGGCATTACCCTTAAACAACGCCAGTAAATACCGAACAAAATAAAAAATATATCACGAGAAACTTTTGTCCCATGAGGATTTTTTTTAAAAGAATTGCAGACATCTAATAATTGATCCTTGTAGACAGGTGTCTGTCCAGGAAACAGTGGTCCATTGGACCGAATTCTGACTTAATATGGTAACCTAGAGGCATGCAATAATGGCCTGAAATTAGGCATGTAGATAGTTTGAAAATAAGAAGGAAAAAAATTAATATGATGTTGGCCATGAGATAAATATTAACATAAAATAAAGAAACTATGTTCAACAAATCATATTGAATAAACACGTCATGAAGTGGGTGTATATGCCCCGTCTCACTTAAATTTTATTTCAATAACAGAAGCTCTATGAAATCAGTCTTGAAAGAAGTCAATGAGTTGTCATGTATGATAAATAAGCAGTCAATGTGTTTGATAAATCTTTGTATCATGTAGGTTTTCACTATCATATTATTAAAGACCGAAGACCCCATATGTTCCCCGTTTCACTGGTGCAGTCACCCTCACTTTGCAAAACAACATTCTCACTCTTCCTCCTAAGTAGTCCCTTCGATATCGACCCCTCACCTCATCATCTTGATTCTTGAGCATTCATAATTTCTACGCAGTGTCTCCTTTTCTCCATCCAATCAATTGTTGGTAGCACATGTTGTTAAAACCCTAGTTTACTCTAGAAAGTCTTGGTAATTCCATAAATTTATCTTCCTTTCTAGAAGTATACTTTTTAACCATTTCACTTTCACCAAAGTAAGGTCACTTTAGAAGGAGGAAAAAAATTACTTTGCCCATTTTTATTCTTCAAAATTTCCGTCCAAAGATTTGTTAGGTAATGTGTATCAATCATGTCTTATATATGTCAATATACTAATATCGACATTCAATTTTTTAGTAAGAAATCTCTAACCAAATTTTTTTTAATATTTTAATAATCTAGTGATACACTAGTATTTAAAAAAAAAATGGATGATTTTCTATTTCATTCACCACTCAAACTTATATTGTTCTAATAAAAATATTAATATCATATCAACATTGATAAAAAATCTTTGTCCCGGTTTTTAACATGATATTGATATATCTATAAACTTGAATTTAGTGCTGATTTGATTGAATGCTAACGTGGGAGAAAAAAATTAAAAAGGAAGTATTATATTTCAAGGTGAGAGAATAAAATCAAAAAATAAATAAATTTTGACCATTTATTTGTGAGGTTTATCACTTCTCAATAGATTTCCAAAACATCAATACAAATAAGATCAACACTGAACCCAATTCTTGTTCCTTTTAACATGTTTGATGGCTATAATGTAGTTAGTAATAGTGTAGAGGCGATCTTTCATATCTATTTGCATAGATGATTCATTCATGCTAAACTCGTCTCCCAAAACACCAACCACCAAAGACCATAAGTGTAGGTCAATTACATGTACTTTGACTACCTTGAATATATGGCCCCAATGTTTATTCGAAGGAAATAACTTCGGCAAAATATATGCACTTATGATGACATCGATGCATAACTCATCTTTCGCGTTCAAGACTCTTCTATTAAACGAACAGATGACATATTATGGTTGACAATCGACAAAATATCAAATCACCTAGAGAGTTGGGCACGACCTTGATGGTAAAGTCATTGTGCCTCTGAGGAGGCCTTGGTTCCACTCATCCAACATAACTTCTTCCCGTCATATGAAAATATAAAGTCATTCCTTCGACTTGTATGGACCATTCTTCCAATTTATATATGGATTAATCCCTCTCGTATGAAAGTTATTCTTTGAATTGCATCATAAAGTCAAACCTCACTTAATCTCTATCGATCTGTGGATCTATTATAGCCTAAAAGAAAATTAAATCACCTATATTGTTTAATTATTTATTTATTTTGTTAAAATGATTTTAATCTTAATTAAAATTTTTAAAATTTTTAAAAAAAGTTTTAAAGGCAATACTGACCATTTGATTTTAAATAAATGAAGTATTAGTTATCACCAAACTTAAAAGTTTAAGTTGACAAAAAATAGTTCAACTATAGTATTTAAAATTTGATGTTATAATACATCAACACGTTCTTTTACATATAATGTGGAGGACACATATTAAACAACGATACATATTAAATGTCTTCTACTATATAACATATGCAACAATGAACATACGACAAATGATGTATACATGTTAAACGTCTCATATTGTTTAATATGTGCAGCAATAATTTCAGATAAAAGGGATGAGAGATGGTTTGAACTATACATCTCTAAACTCTGGTACAATATTAGTTACCATCAAACTCAAAAACTTACGTTGATAAAAAATTATCCAACTATAATATTAAAATTTAAGGTTATAATACGTTAAAATAAATAATTACATACAATTAGATACAATTCCAAAGTGATGGATAATTATTTGCAATAAGAAACATATAATATTGAAGAAAATAAGTTTTTAGTTAGTTTTAAATTTTTAGTTCTTTTAATGTTGAATTTTAAGAATTTAAATCAATTTGCTATGTTGAAATTTTACAAGATATAGTTTGATATTAATTTTGTTGGTTGAATAAATTTGTTGATTTATGCATATAGTTGTATTGGACATATATTGTCATGTATCTCCTCATTCTCTAGATGCTGGGGTTTAATTTCCACTAAGCACATATTCCCACCAAACATATTTCTTCTAACCGTATGAATAGTTGTAATTGTCTATTATTCATAAAAGTAGATATTCGATATTCGGTTCGCTAAACTATAATATGATCTCGACGGATTTTAACAGATCTTTTACTCGTTTATTATAAAAGTGATTGTAGTTATCTCTCATTTATGAAAATAATCCGAATCGCATAAAAAATATTTGATATCAACAAGTCCTTGCAAATTTCTAACATGTTATTGTGGGAGTAGTTGTAGTGATCTCTCATACATTTGAGTAATCTAGAATTGTACAAGTAATATTTAATATTCGTAAGCCCCAACGTATTTTCTACCAGTTTGATATCAACTTTCAAATATATATATATATATATAGTGCTTTTAAAAGGAGGACTTCTTAACTTTAAAATATTAGAGAAAACCAACCAAATTTATTCATTATATTTCCTTTTCTATTTAATTTAAATATATTGAATGAATTTGATTAATTTTTCTTAACATTTTAAAGTTAGGGAGTCCTTATTTTAAAAATATTATATATATATATATATATGTGTGAGCGTGCGCATTGAATGTTATCAAAACTTTTTTTAGAAAAAAGAATATCAGTAAATATTAAAATAAACTGGAGTACTTTTAAAAAATTAACTTTTTAAATTGAAGTTTGTAAAATATAGGAGTGTCAAATAATAATAATAATAATTTTGTAATTGAAAAGGAAGAATCTTTATTATTATCATTACTATTTTTTGTTTTTTAACTTTAATTTAGGATTGGATGTCTTAAAAAAAAAGTTATTCACTTTACATAAGCACAAAATTGGGGTTTTATGGTTGCTACAAAACCCAAATCCGGTTTTGTGCCCCCATAAAATCCAGTAAATCTGGCTATCATCCTCGTTATTGTATCTCACCGAAAACTTCTATTTTCAAGTCAAATCCAATCAAATTTAATCAAATCTAATTTTAATCATCGATATTCAACATCCAAAGCACAAAAAAAAAAAAAAAAAAAAACCCAAAAGTCACCAAAAAAAACTCAAAAAATCGTAATAAAACTCAAATAATCAATAAAAGAAATCAAAGATCTCGTATCATGAAAATTGAGAAAGAGAACAACGCATGTATGACTAATTTGGATAATTTGAGTATAGATTGTAATTAATTTATTTGAGAGGTTAAAATCATTTTTTAAAAAAAAAGTGGATAAAGACAGAATTTTTTTTTTCTAAAATTATCATTTTTTGTAATTTTTACTAAAAAGAAAAATGGATGGTAATAAGAAGTCGTCATTATTGTTTTAGTTCTGTACATTTCGAGTATAGTTTTTGTACTTTCATTCTACCTTATCAAGATAGGTGATTTGACACATGTACAAGTTATTTGTCAATTTTAATTGAGCAAAAAGTTTATGATGTGGTACCAAAATCTTTTTTTATCTTTGACAAAGTGGTACCAAGCTCTTTAGTGGTACTTGTACTGGGAAGTATAGGATCTTTATCATCTTAATTTATCTTTCGTAAAGAGAATGGAACCACTAACAAGAATAAATACCAAATAAAATCATTACTTAAAAAGATCATACCATCTTCAGGACACATTATAATTAATATAAATAAATACAACACTTATATTTATCATGGAGGTAGATATTATTATCCATAAATATGATTTGTTTATTCATATTATATTAAAAATTTTAATCACAAATATATTTCTACACAAAATGAGTAATGAAGATAAATTATTTTAAATAAAATTTAAGCAAATACTACATGCACTCCTTTTTATTTAAGAAGAAAAAAGGAAAAAGTATATTTAATACTAATTAAACCCCTTCAAAAGAAATCCTAATTAAACCCTAACCCTATTCTAAGAATCAAATTTCTCATAATATACACAATCATCTTATAAATTGACAAACCCAGCAAAACTATTGTTTGAGATTCAACTTTCAAGCAATGTTACTTGTTGGTAGATACTCTGTAGGCACTGTTTTGTTTTTTCATTTTCACAAATCAACAATATCATACTCCACACCGATGACCCACCCATGTCTAGTTTCTTCATCAATCAAGTTCTCACATATAAGGAGAATTTACCTGTTAATTATGTGTACTGTTGTAAGAATAAAAGAAACAAAAGCTAGGAAGAATAACTACATAAAAATAAATAAATAAATAAACAGGTGGTTTTGATAATAAGAGTAACTCTTAAAGAAGTGAAATATAAAATTAAGAAATTTAATAAAATAAAGAATCTACGGAGTGAGAGAATCAGGGACAAAAAGAACCCAATTTCATTATGCATCTTCTAACATTATATGTATGTATAAAAGATTACTATATATTGACATTGATCGGATAATCATAATAATAATTTAATTTTTAAATTTTAAATGAGTGTACTGATAAAACGGGTGTATGAATTATTTTTTCTAAATGTATAAATCATATATTATTCATATAAAAAATGTTTATATAAATTAATTCTTAGAAACTAAATATAAATTTTTTTTATTAATATTATAAAATTAAAATATAGATCCAAAAACGATAGCTGAGATGAGCCATGGACTCATTTTCAAGGATATCCGGTTGAGTCACGCAATGTAATGCATACTTAGGCTTATGGTGATGTTAACAACACAAAAGCAAGTTTAAGCATCGATTTAAAGGCATCAAATTATGATAAAAAGACTACTTGGCTGTTATGCTCTCGTCAATTGCATGTCATAATCACCACCCACTTACTTGAACAATAATTTTGACTCTTTCTTCAAAAAAAGAAAAATGAAAGACAATAATTTTGACTCCCTCATCCAAGACAATAATCGGTATCATTGTTATATATATATATATATATATAACGAGTCAAAAATTTATCAGAATATAATGACATCATCAATTATAAATACAGTCAAATAAAAATAATCTTTACATTTTTAAGAAATATTTTGATTTAATTAAAAAAGATGGATAAGCCTAATTAAAATTTGGTTCCAAATAATTTGTCAGTTAATGTTACATAATTTTATATTGTATACAACAACTATTATCCATATCTTAATGGTAAGGAGTACTTATTCAATATGTTAATGACTCATATTAGAGTAGTTATATGACCAGTATTATTAAAACAAAAATTAAAGCTTCAAAATAAAATTACTAGATTGGACAAAAAGTTTTAGAAAAAAATTTGAATTGACTCGTTTACTTGAAAAGAAAATAAATATAATTTTATTCACTCAATATTTTGTCTTAAATAGGATAGGATGTGATTTGTAATAGCTTCACCATCAATTATGTTATAAGTTAGTTACAAAACATACGTAGAATCATTTGAAAAACATAAAAGATCAGAATGAATATTTGTACTATAGCTCGTTCACTTGTCGATATCAAAACAACATTCACTGTTGGACGCTGTAGAAAGCTATTTCACCAATAATAAAGTAGCTAAAAATCCCACCCCCCCAAAAAAAAAATATCAAACTACAAACATGGGCACGAGGTTGTTTTGGTCATGAAATATTTATGAACTGGCACAGCCACTAAAATCAAAAGAACTGAAACCTCTCCGCTTTATCCGGGACGATGAAAACTTCCCAAACCCAAATGACCAAAATACCCACCATCTACGGAAATATAGCCCAATAAGATCGCTACATTCGAGGTCAAAATGGGAATACAGCAGCCAGCATAACAGGCTATGCGGACGGCATTTCTAAAAGTGGATTGTGGTGTCTAGACTCAAAAGAAATAAAATGGCCAAAATGTACGTAATGGAGAAAAACAGAATCCCCTGTGATGTTGTCCACTCACTGATTAACACGTACACTAAACTTTCGCGTGAAATTACTAAAATAGCATCGAAAAACATTATAATAATAGCTCCAAAATGGGCTTTTACTTAAAAAGAGCGGTTTACACATGAAAAGCTAAACTCCTTTTGTTGGATGCTGAAGAGAAAAAAATTAAAAAAAAAATAAAGCTGCTTTATTTTTTTTGGCTTTGCTTACTAGTTCCAGTTCAGTATCTTGACTATCTCTCTCTATGTGTAAGTCTAAACAATTCTTTTGTTGTTGGTGTGTTTTTTTTAATGTTGTTTAACTCAAATGTAGATTTGTATTAATGTTCATGCAATTTGTTATGGTTTTTGTGGTGTTGATTTTCACGCACATGATCATAGTGGTTGCAACTGGGTACATGAAAATGTTACTTTTAAGTGGTTGATGAAGTGGAGTGAAGTTCAGCTGATATATAGAGGTCTGGTTTGATTATGTCAAAGAAAGCTTTTGAGTTGATTATATGTATGTTGCCTTGGTTGATAGTATATGACTGTGTTTTTGTAGTTTTAGGAGGGTATTTGAGGCTCTTGTGCGTGTGTGTGATTTGGCTGCTGGAATATATTAAGAAGAAAAAAAGAAAAGGGTGTTTTTTTTTATGTTGTTTTAGACTTGTTTATTAGAAGTTTAGATGATTGATGCAGGACTGTTGTTTCTATATGAATTTTATTTCATTTCTAATTAATATAATTGTAAACTGACGTTTTAATTTCCTGCTTTAGTTGTTTTTATTTTATTTTATTTTTGTGGTTTTAACTTTGTTTAATTCTTTAAACTTTTACCGTTGGGATTTCTTTTTCATTGTTTTGACACCGCTAAAAAATTGTAGTTTTCTGTATGGTTTCAATCATTGCAATATGTCCCTGATTTTACACCCATTTCTTGTATTTGTTCTTGCATTAAAAGTGCTCCTCCTAGTTCAAGAAATGGTAGTAATCTTGTACCCATACGAGGCAGTTTTGCAGGGTTCAACTTGATTATAGGTTTGATTGCAATGGCTGTTCTGTGTCTCAACCTTTGCATTCTTACAATCTCATGCTTCAGTATTTCACCTGCAGTTTTTGTTGATTTGATTTTTTATTGATAAATGGATTACTCGCTGGTGTTTAGGTTTGCTCATTCATGAAAATGTTTACCTTGTTATAAGCTAATTGAATATTCATCTTTCACAAATTTAAGTACAGGGCAGAGAAAACATGAAACAGAAGACCTTCATTTGATAGGATCGGTTACAGCCCTTTGTACAGACAAAAGGGTAAAAAAGAGTGCAAATCATAGTCATTGATCATGGATGAGTATTTTGATCAATATTTCTCTTCCTCATCATGGTCAAATGTTAATGCAAAAGAAAATTCATCTTGGGACTACTATCATGAATCTGATCAACGAAATGGACTGCTTCCTACTCCACTTAGAGTATATGAAGATGATGAAAAAAATTCACCGGGAAGTATACTAAGCGCAAACCACACGGTGGACAGCTTAGCAGCCCAAGATACATCATCAGCTGTTCTTGGTGGAGAGTCAGATTACACTGTTGACAAGAGTTTACTTTCTGGAGGAGCTCAAAATAGAGAGGATGGCCAAAACTTTGGCAGCAACCTGTCATCAAATGGGAAGATGAATGGAAGCTTAAAACTCGGAAATGCTGGCTTGCACTATGATGCAGCTATTCATCCCCTAAGCTCAGTAATTCATGGTTCTTCAAAGCAGCTGCCAATGGTTGGTGATATGATATCATCTCTTTCGTATCTTGAGTCGGGACATTTTGGGGGCCATGACAGCGAGCTGTCTGAGATTCAGAGATCACTCAGAAATTTGCAAACGCTTTCTCCAATTCCAGAATTGTGGCCTCCACCATCCTATGAGGAGGTCTCATCCTTGTCTCCTGCAACGGGACAGGATGCAACACAAGGCTTTGGTCTACAAGGGGCAAACTTGAACAATGTTATAAATACTTCAGCGACCAAATATGTTGGGATGGATAAAATTCTGCAATTTGATAATTTGTCTGCATCAATAGCTACGGAGGTATTGATCTACTACAACCGATTTAATTAATATTACTCATCTTATTAATTGAAAAAAAAAAAAAAAAAAACTTGCTACACAAGTTAGTGAACTCTCCTGGCCTTGTGGTAGGCCATAGCCCTATTCAATGAATGCCCTGATGAGTCAATAATTTGTGCATCTACAAATTGAATTCTGTAGAGCCTGAACTATCTCTGCTGGAAGATAGCAGTCTTGGTTGTACTTCTTTCTTTTGTTGTCAAGAATTGATGGCATTTCCTTTTAATACATTGCAGGGGAAACAAGACTTGCAAAATAATACATTATCTTCTTTCAATGCTGTGCCCCAGATCACAATGACAGCAGTTGGATTATCCTCGCTGCAGCAGGTGTATATTATATAAAGATCTCATTCTCTTGTAAATTTTCGAGTATCTGTCAATACAAAATTTTCTTACAGCTGTTTAAAAATGAGTGAAGGGAGTTCCATAAATTTCTATACCAATGAGCATCCAAGCTTATGTTTTTTTTTTTCTGTTGCAGGCTACTTCAGCAGCTCCAACAAATGGCTGTAATGGAACTGGAAAGCCTCGTGTGAGGGCACGTCGAGGCCAGGCGACTGACCCACACAGTATTGCCGAAAGGGTAGGTTTTAACATGTTATAATCATCATAAGTTATTTCTTTGCATATTGTTTTCAAACTCAGACCCAAATTAGATTAATTTAAGTTTGCTAAAGCTTCAATGTATTTGAATATTCTCCTTTTCTTAAAAATACTTATGTACAGCTTCGGAGGGAGAAGATTGCAGAAAGGATGAAGAATTTGCAAGAACTTGTACCTAATTCTAATAAGGTATTCACTTCTTTAAGTTATTGACATGCTCATTGTAAAATTCTTTACTGTTTAAATTTACAGTTGGAAATTGTGATAGAAATTTATGTTTGCAGCTCATATGTCAATGCCTATATAGATCATCTTGCATGAAAAATGTTGAGAGATATAGCAGAATTTCTGTATGTTAACCTGGATATAACACATGGGCTAATTTTCAACCGATTCAATCTGATGATGTCTCTTCAATTTTATTTTCAGATACCAAAGTTTTTTCTTCAAAATAAAATCAATGAGTTTTATTAGCTCCGCATAACATGGTTGAAAATTGCACCACTAAGTTTTTACCTTATAACATTCTCAAGTCACCCACTCAAATACATAAATATTACTGCCAAAGGATGTTGTGACAAGGCATATCTTAATTTTGCAGACTGACAAGGCATCAATGCTTGATGAGATCATTGACTATGTTAAATTTCTTCAACTTCAGGTCAAGGTATGGAAAACATAAAAGTTTCAGTAGGTATTCCATATTTTTGTTTCAGAGCCAGGCTTGTCTCAAATTTCAGGACTAGCTGGATAAGTAATCGATCATACCTATGAATGAAACAATTATTGACCTGCCTGGACTAGGACATTTGTTAGTCGAGTCAAAATTCCTAGAACATTAATATTGCCTAAGTTTGACACATTTCAGGTACTAAGCATGAGTAGGCTGGGTGCAGCTGGGGCAGTTCTTCCTCTCATCACTGATGCTCAACCAGAGGTTTTACAACTTTTGATTCCTTAAATTGATGTAAACTTTGTTGTCTTTTGTGAACCGAAAGGATTTAAAATTGCTGTCACCTATGTGATTCTTGATTTATCATCACAAACCTAGCTGAAAGCTAAGCACTTAAGCACTAATGCTGCATTGCTGCTGGTTTGCTGTAACCAGCCATATCGAAGCAGCCTCAAGTGTACCACATCCTGCAATGTCCCACATTGCTTGCTTCAAGAGCTTGTGTTAAGAAAAATATGGTTATGTTTAATTTGGGTTGAATTAAGTTTAAATTATTGCCGTTCCTTGGAAGATAATATATTTAGTATGTGGAAATAACTGCTTTGTTAGTGTTCGACTCAAACGTGCATAACATAGCATGAAGTAATGCTATCTTCATACTAACAAGAACCAAATGTTTTTATATTTCAGGGGTCTAATGGTTTGTCACTACTAGCACAGGCTGGCCAAGGAGTTGACATTTCTCCCAATCCTGATCAAATAGCCTTTGAAGAAGAGGTAGTAAAGCTGATGGAATCCAATGTGACCATGGCAATGCAATATCTTCAAAGCAAAGGTCTTTGTCTCATGCCCATTGCTCTAGCTTCCGCCATATCCAATGAAAAGGTGTTGTCACCAGGTTTTGCTTCAGAGGATAGGAAAAATTTTGGTACTAGTAACGGTCTCGTTCCAAATAACAGCGGCAGCAGTAGTAGTAGTAACAGCAGTTTGCCCAACGATGGCACACATCAGCTGTCCTCAGAAGGTAACATTATTATCGGAAAACCCATTAGAGAAGGCATAGTGGCCAGTGCTTATGGTTGCAATGTGGCTGTTAAGCAGGAAAAACGAAGCAACTTCTGTTCGGTCAGACAACCCAAAACATGAATGATACTTAACTGTGACACTGCCTGTTTACGACTTCTTACTGACTTTGAATTTGGGACTACAAATGTAGTTTTGCTTTTCGTTGGTGTTATTATTGGTTTTCTTGTTTTGCATTTGATTTGCGATTAGAGTATAAATTAGGTTATGTTTTGCGAAAGTGTACATGCATGCATATATTCATGTATCTGTCTATATGCGTTACCAGGTATGTAAAAAGAATGTGCATTTTGCAAATATGTTAATGTTTTTTTTTTTCTTAATTACAAATTTAAAACTCGAGACAGGAGATGCCAATTAATTCTTAATCTTATTAACGTGGCTACAAAAATTTTACCATAAAATCAGTTTTTGTGCAATATGTAGACAGTTTCGACCATGTTTTAGCTTATATTTACAGCACATATGATCATAACAAATGAATAATTAATTTTGTAATTGGAATTCAACGAAACATGAGCTTGTGTTACCATATCAAACGCTATGTAATATATGGTTTGCCAGAATTGGATGGAGTACAAAAGCTTCTTTCCATCAAAATTTCTATCTAAAAGTAGAAACGTTTACTCTACCTTATCACAAATGATATTTCAAAAATATAAACAATAATCACTTGATACAATCTAAAATTATCGTATTTTGATTTTTTTTTTAATTTAAAATTATAAAAAATAAATAAAAATGAAAAAAAATAAAATTTAATATTTATATTTTAAAAAATTAATATGAAAAAAATTAAAAATTAAAATATTAAAATTAAAATATGAAAAATAAATTAAAAATTTAAAAACTCAATTGGATGGTGGACGGTCGTCTTCTTCATCGCCCTCTCTTTAGACTAATTTGGGTTTTCACTACTTCATCGCCCTCTCTTTATACTAATTTGGGTTTTCACTACTGAAAACCCAATGATATGAGTTTTTAGTGATCAAAACCTAAAAGATAATCCTTTAAAAAAAAAAAAAAAAAAAAAAACTGAAGTTTTTGGTGTTGATGATGTTAAAGGGGATGGTGATAATGGTGATGAGCTAGGGTTTATGAAGGATTGAAATTGTATACGTTTGATGGTGATGATGATGATGCTGATCTATGTGTTTCTATTTGATGGTGATGTATGCACTAGTGTTTGAAAGTGACGATGACAATGATCTGGGTTTGATAGGATTATAGGAACAAATCTTTTGTTTTATTTTATTTTATTTTTTTCTGGTTTGATAGGAACAAATGTTTTATTATTATTTTTTTTCCTGAAAAGTAAGCGTTTGATGTTGAAAGTGGATTGTTTGATCTAGACGATGGGTTGATGAAGAAGCTGTTTCTGTGTTTTAATTTATTTTTCCTTTTTTTTATATTAAAAAATAAAAAGAATCTCTATCAAATGGATTGTGACGATATACTTTAAATTTTTATTTTTTTTTAATTTTATTTATAAACAAATTGATCATTTGATCAAAATTTCTAATCAACCGTTAAAATTAATAGAAGTATGATAGAAGTAAACTTACGACATGAAAATTTGATGTAATAAAAAAGTAAATGTATTTCCGCTTAGTTTTGCAATTCCTCCATCTAATTAATGCTCGGTAAAATTCAAATAAAAGATCACAGTATTTTACTAGAACCCAGACCATGTCAGAGGCACATAGCACCACCGGATTCTCATACTTAATCGAAATGACCAAATGATAATTGAGAATTGGTAATTTCCGAGCAAATAAAAAGTTCTCAAGCGCAAACACTTGATCTGACACCATAAAATGCTCATACGATTAAATCTAATAAGTTAGATATTTAAGGAAATATGTTTACCTATTACACATTATATCCCAGATAGATTTGACAAAACTACCTCATTAAATTGATCTAACAAATAAAATACATTCTACAATTACCTCATTAAATTGATCTAACAAATAAAATACATTCTACAATTACTCATCTTGGAGATTCATTTTATCAAACTATAAGAAGGGAAAAATTGGGGGGCTTCATCGGCGGCATAAACTATATATGAAAACAACAATGGGGATACCAACCAATAATTACATTCCTGAACCCGTACCTTCCCATGTATAGCATTGAATAGAAAATTAAAAGAAAAAGAAAGAAAATTAAGAGCACAGAGATTTCCAGAGGGGAACCTAGAATAAGTTAGGGCTTGTCAATAACCATTTGTTGTTTTCTGGGCTTTCTTCTTGAAATTTGCGATACTGCATTGCGGACAAACATACTCCAAGCCATCTGTTTTCGCATAGTCCTGACATTCACCGCAAAAAAGTCAAGCTGACTAATTTAATACAGATTCTGAACAATTCATATTCTTCACATTTTCCATTTAATCCCATTTATAAACAATTCGAAAACAGATAAATGTAGTAAGAAGCATCGAAATCGTAATTGCAAATCATGAAACCAGATCCTAAAATAATTTCCCCCCCTGTTCTGTCAGTTCCTGATGAGCAAGTTATTATTATTATTATTATTTTGAAACAATGATGAGCAAAGTTATTTAATTTCTTCAGAGACATTGACTTTATTTAAACAGAGAACATATTCAAAGGCAAGCACACCTTAAAAGCACCAAGGCCCTGCCGTCTATCACAGCCAAAATGTGCCCATTCACCGCATATTCCACAATTAACCCAATCGCCAGCTGCGCTACTGTAGAACACATAAACTCCAAATGTAAGTACTACATATTTATAACATCATACCTATATAGAGAGTGGGAAAGGCAAGTGGGGGTACAAAACCTGTGACACAGCAAGCAGCATTCTCCATCTACATCATCATGAGCCAATTCATATTCTAGGAGGTAAGTTTCGTAATGTCTTTTCAGAGTATTGCCCACACCCTAGTTAGACCAAGAAAAAAAGGCCAACAAGTTTTCGATATCACATGATAAATTAAAGAATAACTGAATTTATAGTTAAAGTTTGACACATACGATGCAAATACTATTTTATGCTTGGATCCAAACATAAAATACAACCAAAAGTAGAATGAAGTGATTTCCATTAAAACTTTTGGCCAAAGTTTAGCACCCAGAATATGTTATTGAGCTCCAACCCATGATTACTGCATCTCAAATAGAGACAAGGAAAGTACAACACTATACCACACTGTTAAAAAGTCTAGAGATATGCATAGTATAACAAGCAGAAAACTGCTCAATGCAAACACAGTTTACCTACCATGTCAAAATTTCTTGAGCAATTTCAGGTTGCTCATCTGAAGCATGGTACTAACCACAAACTGTGTTCTAGAAAGCTCAGTTAGGGTGTAATATGTGTCCTGGCCGAAAACAGCCTAGGCACCACCTACAACCACCCAGGGGGTCCCCACGGCATAGGCACCATGGAGACCAGTTTTTTTTTTTTTTTAATTAATAATTATTTACAAACACCCAAAACAGCGTCATTTTAGGTGTTATATTTTTTTTCTACAGAACACCCAAAACGGTGTCGTTTTGGGCATATGTTTTAAACAAAAATAATTAAAAGCACCAGCTGCCAACCACCCAAAAAATAACTTAAACAAAACCATAAGCTTGAACGCCCACCAATCACCAATTCCGGTGGGTTCCTAGGCTGCTAAGGAAAGTCCTAGGCGCCGGGCCTCTGGCCGACTACTGTTTAAGGCCTTATAGAACACTGACCACAGCAATAATCGTGCATACCCATGATTAAGAAACTAATTGGTGTTCAAGCTAAAATGATATTCCAAAATTAACAGAAAACATGGCATGACAAAGCAGAAAAGAAGCCAGTGGCAGATGATTCTGATCTCATTAAATCTTTAGAAACAAAATCAGATGAAGAATTAGCATCCTACAAAAAAGTAATATCACCTAGAAGTAGAAACCTACAGTCATTCTATTAGTCAATGTGTGATTGCGCATCTTTGAGAATACTTGTCCTTTCCAATTGATGCCATTGCCCACATGAAAGCCTCCCCTTGAAACCACCTGAAGGAACAATGTCACCATATTTATTTCAATTCAGCTTTAATCTTCATATTTAGAACATTAAAAACATACCTCTCTATATAAGTTGAAAAGGTCTAGGCGTTTTGCATTGAGAATGGCATCAGGGAACTCAGCTAGCCCAGCTTGTGGAACAAGACGAGTATGTCCACGAAGAATCAAAAACTGCATCACATCTCTCAAAAATTCCTCCTGGTAAAACACAGAGCATTGTGAAAAATCCATCCCGAAAAACAGATACTAATCAGTTAAAACACACAAAGAAGTGAAAACAATTTACCTCGGAGCAAACTTGTATTGGGGCTCTGCCACAACCATGTTTCTTGAGTGGTAATGGATTTAAAGAAATAATCTGCTGAGCCTGGAAAGAGCTTGAAGATGATTTCCTATGTGTAACAGGAGTGGCACCTACTACACCATGCTTCACCGGAACCACAGGCAAGTTAGGCTTTACTTGGTCACCATCATATCTTTCAGCCTCAGAAAATCCAGAAAACGGAAGCATCTTATGTCGACGAGTATGAGGAATTGGCCTCATTGCAGCAACATTTAGTTTCTGTCTGAAATTTCCTCCATTTTCACCTTCCATGGCTTTCGATTCCCTGCATGATTCAGTTCTTTTTCGACTGGGTGCAGGAGGTGTCAACCAGCTAGGAGGCCTGATGAGAACAGAATTTTCTGGATGAAGTTTATTCCCCTGCCGTGCACAGAAGAAAAGCAGCCGTTCGGCATCATCTTTTTCAAATGAAGCAACAGATAAACCTTGGATGCTAGCTATTCCCAGCATAACTAAGCTGCGATAAGAAACATCTGGTGCCAGTTGCCTCAAAACCTGTTGAACCATAACACAATGCAATAAGCACAAAATATGCGGACCACATCAACTCAATCCAAAACCTCACATCAGCAAAGCATAATTTGGATTTCTTAAAGATTCCTCAACACATTGTGTAGAATACCCTTCATTGGAACAGTTTACTAATCCCTGAACAATGTTTACCACTACAAGAACATGCAATTTATAGTACAAATTATAAGAATTTTTCAGCACTTCATAGTTCCCACTGCTAATATCGAACAAGAAATAAGATACTAGCAAAAATTACTTTCAATTTTTCAAATCGAGCCAAATTGAAAGCACAGTTCCTATCACCAAATCCTTCTCAAGTCAATCTATTTACCACAGAGAGGAGCGACTAGAGAGAGAGAGAGAGGTTGCAGCTGAAAGATATAAACAATAGATGGACTGGTGGAGAAAGGTAGATAAATAGATAACAAGCGAAAGATAGATAGCTTAGTAGGCAGACATACAGAGGGAGAGAGACAGTATGAGAAGGTTAGAAAGAATTGTAACCTGTGAAGCCCATGTGGGAACCTTCATGCATACTTCAAACACACTTGCGCCACAAGCAATTGAGGCAGACTTCCGAGGCTCAGATGAAGGTATTTTGCTTTCCTCAGAGCTTGGCAATGCATGAACAAGTTGACTATTCTCAATAAGCTCATTTTTTATATGATTTTCCAAAAGCTGAAGCAACGAAGACAAAAGAATCATATATAGAGAAACTTAGAGGTCACAAATTTAAAAATCAATCAAACCTTGCAAAGATAAATTCATGCCTGATCGTTGAAACAAGTTTGTGCACTACCAGACACTAAAAGCGATATGTGAGCAGAACTGCAGGTTGATAAATCACATCGCATAGTCACTACACCCCGAGAAAATGTTCCAGCCTGAAGAGGTGGAGGTGGAGCACTGCAAACAATCAATCAGTAAAATAAAATGAAATGAAAGCTACTCAGGACAACAAAGCAGGTTCAGTATCCAAAATTTAGAATAATGTGTTTTTTAAAATTAAAATAATTTAAATTATAAGTATAGCAAAATAAAAGCAGTAAATAATGTCTACGGCACATGATCTCTAGATACCTTGTCCGGTTATGAAGTTTACTCCCTCGTATCTGCAGAAACATCACAAGGGGAAAAGAAAGTAGAAAATAAATTTTCAAAACACAAAAAATGGTAATAGATCTACTAGTAATTGAAGACTTGCACATAACAAGGGGAATAAGTAGAAACGAAAAAAATGAAGAACCGATACCCTCCGAAACATAGATTATTATAGACCCCATCATGCCTACATCGTGAAAATAGTGTTTAGACAACGTTTACTAATTGGGAATCGCTAGAAGGGAAAGAACACTTAATTCCTATTTTGTGATTCCACTAATAATTATCAGGAAACAAATTACTTGGACCCATACAAATCAATAATTAAGTTCCTTTCGGAAAAGGAACTATTTCCCACCTACCACCCAGGAAATTAAGTTTCATTTCCTGAGTACCTTTCCAATGGAACTAGATTCCTTTTAATATTCATTCCCGATTGGTAAATGTGCCCTTATTCTAACCAATATGCTAAAGTGTTTATAACATACGTATAAGCATCTTGAGGTTGCTCACAGATTTGCCAAATGTCATTTTGAATATTTAATTATCATTTTAAAGGCATTGGCACTTATATTTATGTTGAGATGAATTCCCTGTCCGTTGAAATGACCAACTAAATTGGCCTATTTACTATTGAGTTGTGACGCTTTAAAATATATATATATTGAGATTGTGACCCATAATTAATTGGTTGGCATACAAGCCTTGTGTGAAAGGAAAATAACGTCAAAGGCAGAAACGAACAGAAAAGTTATATCAGTTATGTACTTGGATAAACAGAGGTATACATATCATCATTTTGGTTATGTAGTTTTACACCCAATTTGGTAATCTTAAATATTAATTTAGTAAAAAATTTGTTTAAGCCATGGAACCATCTGTATTCAGCCTTATTTTCTTGTAGTCACAAAGAAAAAGCATCACCTTTTCAGAAGAGCGAGAATGCTTGCCCACTGGCAAGCCCAAAAAAGCTTTAATTATGATCAGGTTTTATGTACAGGGCCAGGTTTGGCAACTACATTAATAAGGTTGAGGTTATAAACAAATAACTAAAACAAAACTTTGCATCAAACTTACTTCAATATTCAAAAGAGCATTGAGTCCATCCTCCAGAGATCCCAATAAGCATGCATCCTGAGGAGAGTACAATTTGTAATCAGTACATACCAGGGAAATACTATTATTTAGTTCAACATTTAAACAACTAATAGATATACAAATAAAATAAATCAAACTTACCAATGTGCACGGCACTCCACAAACAAGAAACCTCATGCTCACATCGTCGTCATATATCTTTATAGAAGGAAGATTCTCAGGAGAATTTTCTTCATCCTGCACATCCACCTCCGGCATTGCGATATCAATCTTAGGAGGATCCCCGAGCAAGTGTGGTCCTGGCTTGCTACTAACTTTCTGGCTATTAGAAGGCATAAAATTGTTGCTCCGAATGCAGTACAGCCTAAAAGAAGCATGGGCAAGTTGGAATGCATCCCATGTATGACTGCATGAACTGCAATGAACAAAAGAGCCAAGCACATATCTTAATTATTAACTAAAGAGAGACATGTTCTACATCTGTGATATTAGAATTCACCCAAACTCCACATAAATACAACTCAAAATGTGCCAATTGGCTGTATCTACAAGTAGCCCTTAGTTTGTATACTAAAACTTGCATTTAATGAAACACTGCACCCCTAACTATATTCATGGTGCTGTTCCAAGTGTACTTGTTACTTCAAGGTATCGTTCAGCAAGTAAAAACTAATAGCACTTATCAGCAAGGGAACAAAATTCTGCAATGTTTTATTTTAGTTAAAAAGCGGAAGATCAAACCTTTGCACCACCGACAATAGTGCTTGACGAAAATGACAAGCTGCAAAGCATGAAAATGTATTCTTCCAATATATAACATAAGGAACTCCCTGCAAGAGTGAAATACCCGGTGATCAACTCTTTCTAATATAAAGAGCATATATAGATTGTGAATTCACAACTTTCAAATGCCACTTGAGCATCAATGTTTAATTTATTTCACCATAGTTAGTTAAGTTCTTCAAACTTAAAGAAAAGGGGTAATACTATCCACAGTTGGAGTAACCTTTGAATGAAGTGCCTCTGCTGATTTTTCGCTGTTTGGAATCTCTAAATAAACCTGTACAAAATGATTGGGTCTAGATTAGTCAGACAGATGCTAAATGGACCATACAATTAATATAAACACAAAAATATAACGGAAGTCATTAATAGACCTGATAAAGTGAATTCAAGATACGACAAATAAGTAAGGCCACTATAACTTATGACACAATATTTGACCTGGAGAACTATAGTGCTCCAATTGACCTAATCTTACTAACCAATGATAACAAATGTATCAAAAACCTGATTGAAATCATAAGCTGAAACAAGCCAGTTCCAAAGCTTATTCTCCACACCAAAACTTCTAAATTCCATAAGGTATCTAATACTAATAAGAAGGTCACTTCCACTCACAACTATCTTACCAAACAACAAAGATTAGAAAAACTCTATTAGCTGAGAGATATCAATAACTTAATACATGTATGATAGACAATATTTTTGTGTTTTGCCTTGCTAAAATTAATTCTCTTTTCACTCAAGTTGTCCCACTCCCACTTCTTTACTTTGATCGGCAACTAAATATACAACTAGGAAGCTTAGTCCAGTACACATTGTTAACAGCTAGAGACTATATTTTACTAAAAAAGAGAATTGAATGTCATACACAGGCATATAAATATATATAATCTAACTTCAGCATTGTAAACAACTAGTTACTGAATCAGTTCGTATCACAACTTCACCCAGCAGATATGAAGTTCAAACCATTAGTTAAAAAACACCAAACCATTAACTCCATCCAATGACCAACAAGCGTATATAAAAGATCACTCACAGTGGTAGGCAATGTGGAACCAAAGAGCCCACATAAGGCTTCTGGAGCCGACAAGTCAGCATTTCCCCACACCAGAGACCCAATTTCCTCACAATCATCCGTCCGTTCTCCTTGCAAATAAACAACATTGGGCTCTGACGATTCAAGACAACGCCTGAACTCATCAGTACTAGGATTACTTAAAACCTGAACCTGCATTCAATCACAATGACAAACAAACAACAGTGTAAAATCACATTGAACTTAACCACCGAAAGAATAACAAAGATGAAAATTTAGTGCAAAGAGAGAAGATTTATACACCTCGAGCCGTCCTGAAGAAGTGAGCTCCGAGTAAGGATACCTGGGCTTATTATCATCATCAGAAGCTGCTTGCTTCTGCTTCTCATCAGTAAATTTTCCACAGAAAACTGCAAGCAGACTACAATGATTCCTTGAAGAACCTTGTGCATGAAACATCATGCATACATAACCACAAACACTCAACCAACAAAATTAAAATTTAAAAAAAAAAAAAAAAAAAAAAAAAAAAGGAAAATCTAATACTAGAGTGAACTAGTAAAATTACTCTCAGTTGAAAAACAAAAAACACAAACTTTGTCCAACAACAACAAAGCTGACTAAAATCTACGAAATCAAATCAAAAACCCTAAAATTGAAGCAAATCTGAGGAGATTTGAACTATTATGGAAGAGCAATTCCAGTTAAGAATCCCTAAAAGCAGGAATCGCAAAATTAAGAAAAGCTTCAACGACCTAGATGTGGAGAGAGCAGGAAATCTAGCGACATGAAAATGGGAGCAGAATCGGCAGAAACGACGAGAAATAATAATCCCTAGAAAAACAACAACAAAAATCGAAAGAAGAGAAAAGAGTAAATTTAACGAAACCCTAAGGTTAGGTCTTCTACTAATAAAGAAATCTCAAGAAAAAATAAATTAAAATAAAAAAAACACGAAAGGACATTCCCTCTTTCTATCTCTAAAATAAAAATCTCTCGCTCGAGTCGAGACCTCTCTCCCAACTAAAAAGAATAAAAACAAAATTAAAACTGAAAATCAACCACAAAATCAAAGTCAGCAATAAATAATTAAAAAAAAAGTTTTAAAGAAAAAATACATATGCTTTAACTAATTAAAATCAATCAGACCCTTTTTTTTTTCTTTTCTGTTGTCAGTTTTTAAACTACAGTTCCCTAAACCCACATTCAATATTCAATCACATCAAAAGAAAACAAAATATTAATAAGACATTTACATTAACAGAAAACGGTGTAGTGAGTGATACTGCAATCTTCTTTTTTGACAAAATGGATTATAAAACAACAAAAATGTAATTATTAATTAAATATGATAAAGATCCTTTACATTTTTTTTTCTTCAAAGATGACCAACCAAGAGATTCGGGGTAAAATCAAAAACCCAACAGCGACTACAACGTGATGGTGTTACCATGCTCAAAATTTTTTAAAAAAATATAATTTTTTTATAATTAAAAAGGGAGAGTTGTTTCTTGTATTGGTTATGTGTCTTTTTGTTCTTCGGGTTTCTGGGAAAGACAATAAAAAAGATTCTGAAATGTGTGTATTTGTTAGTTTGGATTTAATTTATTGTTCTTCGTATTTGTTATTGAACAGTACACAATTCTAACATTCAAAGTCTCGTTCTATTGTCCTTGTCCGAATCATGATGGTGCTGATCATGATCATGCATCATCGTTAATTGGCAATTGAGTAAGAATGTTCTTGTTTGGTCATTTTATCTGGGACCCACTTTCCAGGATTCACTTGTCTCGTTTTGTCTTAATTTTCCGCTAGGTCTCTCAACTTGTTTTTTGTTTTTTCGTTTTAAATCTTAATATATTTCATAAAATTAAAAATAGAAATATTTTCAAATCCGTAGTTTTTAGGAAAAATATTAAAACAGAAGCATGTAGACTTAGTTTTCAATACATCTATTAATATCTTAGGTGGTGTTTTCTTTTTTATTATCTTAAATCTTATAACATGTTAGTTGAATTTACGATATATTAATTTTTATTTATAATATTTTACATTTTCATCATGTTAATTTATACAACTAAAATAACATTTTAATTTTAATTTTTTTTTTTAAAAAAAAAGACAATTGAACGAAGCTACCACTGGATGCAAGAGAAGGCCAACGACTTTATCCATGGAGGTCACCAGCCTTTTGGCCTCATCCATGGAGGTCGTTGGCCTCTTGCACATGTATTAGAGGAGTTTACAACCTCTTCTTTTGTTTAGAGAAGATCGACCATCCTTCTCCATCAAACGCATGGAGGAGACTGGTCAACCTCCTCAGATTATTATTTGATGACTAGCAGTCGCCACCATCCATCCTAAGGTCGGTTTGGGTTAGGGTCAAGGTTTCGTAAGAATTGAATTTTTTTTTTTTTTTGTTAAGGACATTTCAGTCATAATTTAATAATGTAAATTTAGGAAGGTGATTTAAATTTATTACTAAAAGACTTTCTCATTAACATATAAGTAATAAAAAATAACTTTTTAAAGAATATATCTTTTCATTAAAATTAAGATATAAGTTTAAAAAAAAAAAAAGCTAAAAATTACTTAATTTAAGATTTAAATGACAATAAAACTTGTTATGAAAGAAAAAAGCCTCTTACTTTAATTGAGTTACAATGTAAGTTTTTTTTTTTAGTATTATTATTATTTTAAATTTGTGTTGTCCTTATTAATATTGGAGTTTTTTGGGTTACCCAGTGAGGATACTTAGATGCAAATCAATCAATTTTAATAAATTTGGTGTAAATTTTTTAACAAAATATACTCCTAAAAATGTTTGGAGCTTCACATATTTTTTTCCTTTTTTTATTAGAAAAATAAGAAAAAAGGTTTTTCTTTTTGTTGAGTTTATTAGGACTAGTTCAGAAGATAATCAAAATCAAGTTGGAAGAACACTAATAGTATGACTAGGATAAGATCACTTGGTTTAGAGATAAATCATATACACGAGATAAATTTTTTTTTTTTATTTTAATAGAGGTGAGGTGCGCCTGGTCGAACTCATGACTAACAAGTCATAGGGAGGGAAGTGAATGTTTTACCATTCCACCAACCCCACCTTGCATAAGAAAAAAAGTTATCGTTTACAAATTTTTAGAATTTTTGTATAAGTATCTATTATTATTTTTCTCATTCACAAAAAAAAAAAAAAAAAATCAAAATTTATTAAAATTGATTATATTTCATTCAAGGTTTTACGAATATTAATGTAAGAATTTTTTTATTTTTTATTTTTTTACAATAGAAAATGAGACTGAATTTACATAAAACTATTTACATCTTATATTATAAGATAAGATTAAAAGTTCAACCTTGACATCTTAAAATAATGAGAAATATTCAACCACACTAAAAGTTGGTGTACCGAATGGACAACCATTTTTATTTTTCAAATGCAAGTCAATCTTAGTCTATTTTCTCCTCGGAACACTGAGTGAAGTCAATGTTAGCCTTGTTAGATGTCATTTATTGGGCTTCAACCCAAATTCACAAAAGCATGTGTTTAAATTGACGCAATAAGGTGTATCCCAAAAAAAAAAATGACGCGATAAGGTAAAATAGTGTATGGTGTATTAAGAAAAATGAAGAATGGGTTTTGAAATCTTGTTTGCTTCTTCAAATTCGAATTTGTAATGATAAAAATAATTATTTAAGTAACTCTTTCGTCCTTAGAAAGTGAACTCTCTACTAGCAGAATAAGGTTTAAGATTATTACGAACATTAAGGACTTATTATTATTATTATTATGCAAGTTGTATATGTTAATTAAAGTAGAAAAAACTCTTTTAAGTTTTTCGATATATATATTATTGGATCCTTACACTAGATGAACAATAATGTTACTGTTAATTATTTTCGCTATGAGTGATTCAGGTGGACAAAAATTAAGTAGATAATACCTTTCTTTTAATACTCATCCACTTATAATTTATGCAATTGGTGTAGTTTAACTTCACATCGAGTTTGAATCCCAATATGTACGGATATGATTTTCTTTTTCTTTTATCGTGGGAATAAATTTTTAGGCCATGTTTAATCTTTGTAAGCGAAGTTATATTTAGTTACTGTATTAATCTTCATAGGTAGAGTTTGCTCATATATCGTGAAGTATGTCTTTCAACTTTATTAAAGTCGATTTTTAGATTAATTGCACGTATAGTATTTAATACTAATGAGCGCTAGCAAATGTTTTGATGGTAAATTACCATGTAACTATATAAAGGAAAAGCTTTTATGATACTTAGTCCATTAAAATATAAAATTAATCTAATTTAACTTAGGGACATTCTTATTTTTCCCCTCATAATTTGATATAATACCAAAATTTTTCAGTAATTTTTGAAATTACTAATAACCTCATTGTCGATTTATAAAATATATAATTCTATAGTATATAGAAATGCCCAAAAGATCTATTGTCATTAAAATTGACATTAAAAATCAAAGTTGAACCGTTAAAGTGGAAGGACAACACTATAAGAGCGTTTTGGTCATTCAAGTCATTTCTGTTATGACAATAACAATAAGGAGTAAAATGAGATATTCTAAAACTATAGAAAAGTAATTAATGATTATGTCAAATTAGAAGGGAAAATGTGGTATTACTCCTTTAACTTATTATCTTCTATTGTTTTCGAAATAAAAACGTTGTAAACAAAAGGTGAAAGAAATATTAATGTACATAGACAGGAGTACAATATGAATATAAATTTCATATTAATTTTATTGCAGTGATTTGTATCCATGAATTATAAGTACTTAATATAATTATCATCATACAACTATTAACTATCGATTACAATTTTTTATTGTTTCTGAATTGTTGCTCTAACATAGTAATTTTTCAATCAATCACTGTTATTGAAGACAATGGTTCGTGTAATCAAACAAGTGGTGTCTTTGGTAAACATAGTGCCCCCTATGCATCATTGCATAAGTTCTACTCCACACACTATCATTCTTATAAATAATTGTGTGAGTTGTCCTTTCACCTTATAAAAGTCATTCCTCACCTCACTTTATCCCACTTCACTTATGTGGAATGTGAGAAAAGATGGGAGAGTTGCATTTTCTCATATAGAAGCTACTCCTCATATCACACTGTAAAGCCCAAATCTCGTTTGATTTTGATCGATCTCTAGATCTGTGATGATCATAAAAAACAAAAAAAAAAGTATTTTTTTCCCTCTTTGTCGTCGTCGTCATTATTATTATACATTTGTTGACATTGACAACGGTTCTACTTCTAATTCTTAAAATAGCCCTTGTTTTAAATGTAGCGCGGTGCATTAAGCACCAATCCAACCAAATGGACCAGAGAGAATAACTATAAGGGCCATCTAAACAGAGTGTAGATGCCGAAGTGAAATAGAGCGACGGTATTTTCACCCTCCCAAATTAACCTTTTTTTGAAAAAAAAAAAATATCGAAGACTACTAAATATTTTGTAACTACAACCGCGAATTATTACTTAAATTATCATGAATATCATAAAACTCAAATTGAAATGAGATGAGATTCAAGGATCTCCTTTGAAAACAATGCGAAACACTTTGCATCAAACTTCAAGAAAATGGACATCAATCTTGTCATTTCATATTGTCTACTATTTCACATGAATTCCCATCAATCAAAAAATTAAAAATAGTATCATCATAAACTGTTCAAAAACTCACTAGAAACAAACAACTGCGATTCAACTTCTCTTTTATAGCAAGTATAATAGCAATCACGTTCCAGTGATCTTGGATTTGAAAAACTGGACAAGTTGTTATGTGTAATTCAGCAGTCCATGGAAATGCAGCTTTGAGCAAGGCTATTGCGATCAACTGGGGCCATGGATTGATCTTGACCAGACCAGAGAGAAGTCAGAAGCCAACAGCACTGACCATCGTACAGCAATGGTTGGAGTTCTGTTTTGGCGACCCATGAGACCTTTCAGGAATGGAGAATCACCTAGAAGGCGAAGAACACTTCGCTGAAAAGGGGTCCCCATGCTTCGTATCCTTTGTTGAATGCATTGCTGAAACTAGCTACAGCACCTATCATGTTGACAATGATAAGAGTTGTTGGGGTGATTAAAACAAGATGGGGTGTTTAAAAATTAAAATTAAGGTAAATGATATTCGTGATATTAAATGGAGTTTAAAAATAAATAAATTTTTGATGGAGTGCACGTACAATCTTTTAGGGATGGAAATATCCCGCTCATTGAAATTCCTTGTTAGGCTTTTTAGATGTCATGGCCACTCATGGGCAGATGTGCTACAGGCTGTCAGCACTTCAATATGCATGACATATTCGTAGTCACTGTACAAAATTTCATTGGAATTAATTACAAGACTTAGGTTGTTTGAACTACATTAATAGTGTTTTATTTCGGATTGTGATCATTTATTAGCGTCGGTTCATAAATAAAAAAATGATGCAAGAGAAGAAGAAAAAAAGAGCTGCATCTGCTGATTTTTTTGGGTATTTACATGTTTTTTGAAAAATTGCGTTGAATTTAGAATTTCAAAGAGAAATATAATTTAAATTATAATCTCGAAAGCGTAAGTGTGAGAGCTAAACTAAACCAACCTCAACTTGTATGCTTACCTCTTTGCTAGGTTCCGTGTTTAGAATTGTAAACTATTCATTAATGATGGATTGTGAAAATAGTAATATAATCGGAATAATACGTGATATCTATTTTAATTAAAGTAAAACCTATTTATATTTTAGTTTAGTGCAAAAAGATCGAATTTTGAATCTTGATGTAAGATAATACTGTTTATAAATATTTTTAATATTATTATGTAAATTTCACCATACTTCTTATAAAAATTTTATTAATAGTACCTATCTTCTTCAAAAGTTGAATCAAACTTCTTTAAAATAATGACTTAAAATTTGAACTTTAATATCTGATCCTAGATTTAAGCAAAAAGTTGAAACAATATCAATCATCAAGTATTCCATACTTGCTTAATTTTTATTTAATTTCAAGGTGAAATGCACTATTATCGATTTGATTAAGTATAAATGAATGATTAAAATCAAAATATGAATGAAATTTTAAATTAATAAAATTTTATTCACATTTTCCAAATAATATCTCTAATAATTGGATTATAATAATTTGTAATCATCATAGTTACTTATGTAAGGTCACTATCAATTAGAAAAATCAAATCCACTTTTTGTTTTCCCTACGGACTTTCTTATACATTTCAAAGCCTCTCTGTAATTTCATCACATTCCAAGAATGCAAGACAAACGTGAGTCCCATATCCAATTTAAATAACCTTTTAAATAACTGTTTCCAGATCAATCCAGTGACCACGTCATCTTCCAACTCTAGTGTATTATGTAATCAATTAATTCATTAATCATGATTCACGCATCATCTATCAATATAGATGATTGTATATATTTTTATAGAATGCTCGTCAATTATGTATTATAAACTTTATGAGTAACAGACATCTTTCAATTATATATGTATATATCCTATTCATATAAATAGTAATTATATATCTTAATTATATGAGTAGAATCTGTGACATACATGTTTAAAAAAAAAAAAAAATTCCGTGACATACAAACTACGTAAAATTTACCCAAACTTGCATTGCGCTTTGTGTCACGTTCCATGTACTAATTACGCAATTAAGAGTATTTATTTGAATAATTACGAAGACAGACAAAATATATTTATTTTATTGAGGAAAAATTTTGAGGTGAATAATTACAAAGACAGACAAAATATATTTATTTTATTGAGGAAAAATTTTGAGGTCAATGCTTCCTCGACCTTTGAATGGTTCCAAGTCTTCCATTTACTGTATTTTGGTTCAGTACCATTAAATATCAGTATGCTTTGCCGTGATCCTTCACGTGTTCCTGCTTTGTCTTTCCACAACAGCTCTCTTAAAAATTGAAAATTTGGGTGTGTTTTATGCCTTGGTGCTGAGTAATAGATTATTAGTTAATTAACCAATAAATATTTTGTTAATTTAAAGAAAGAAATTGATTGGTCGGAGCGGAGTAGCTATGGCTGTGAAACGGTGGTCCTGCGGCGGAATTTTACTTTTCACGTGATGGATACAATTGGAATAGTTTCAGATTTCAGACTTGGTCTCTCCTTATACTTTTATTTGTGGGTATTATACTTATGATAAATTCAAAGTCACGTTGCCGAGTCCAATTTAATCGGGTTCGAGTCTAACTTAGAGTGGAGTTTCACGGTTCGTGACAAGAAGCACAGCCCAAAACAAACACGTCAGTGTTGCGTTGAATATTATGTTTTTCTTTTAATACAAATTTAAATTAAAAGGTCGAGGAACTATATAAATCTATATGATAAATATTATCGAGTATTTATAAGGAACCATATTATAAAGTGGAGTTTCACGGTTCGTGACAAGAGGCACGGCCCAAAACAAACACGCCACTGTTGCTTTCAATATTATGTTTTTCTTTTAATACAAATTTAAATTAAAAGGTTAAGGAACTATATAAATCTATAAGATAAATATTATCAAGTAATTATAAGGAGTTTTCTTTTGTATCGAAGTATTTTACAATTATATATATAAAGAAAATAAAAATGAAATAAAAGAATAAAAAATGCTACCTATTAACAAGTCTGACTGACTAATAAATTACTTTCATGCTTTATAGATTATAAGATGAAATATATGATAGAAAAATCACGTAGGTAAATAATGTTTATTCAATTTAACTATAATTTGCTTATTAAGTCTAATTTGATGACAGAGAGTCCTCATCAAACTTGACAATATAACAGAGGTTGAAGTGCAACACCACAAATGATATCAAAACAAAAAAGATAAACAAATAAACGATCAACCAATGTGATTTGACGAACGAAATTTGTGCAACGGAAGTTTGTTTCAAAATCAAAATGAATAAAGAGTTAAAAAACCAATTTTATTATCACTTAAGAAAATAATCAATAACATACTAAACTCAAACAAATCAAATTCTTTTATAGTGACTTTAATTCTAAAACTACTAGTATTAGGAATTCTAATTGACTTTTAATTTCTTAATTTAAAACTAATTAAAACAGAAAAATTTAACATTAAAAAAATTTTCTCTATTCATAATTTGTCTTACATCAAATCCCCTTCTCTTGAAAAAAACTCGTCCGCGATGCTGTAATTCCATAAACAGCTGCTTCTCCTTTATCTCCCGCAGTATACTCGACCCCTTTGTAAAAATCATAATATCCCATAGAGCGGCCAATCACTTTCTTTTCTTCAACAAAATTAACAGTAATTTGATTAAGGTAGTTATTCGAAAGATGTCTAGGTTTGATTACACCTGAAGCATTTGCCAAAATCAGGTCTAGCGTAAAGGTTTGGATTGGCTCAATACGGTTGTTGATTTGGTACTATTACTCGATTAAGGTTAGTACTTGACTTCATCCTTGTTTTAGTGTTTGAGGTGTAGGTATAAGTTCAAAGTAGTTGTCCTCACCATTATCAATCATCATAGACTCTCCTAGAGTGGTTGAAGTACCTGAAATTTGTGTTCGAAAATTACTTAGACTACTATTAACTAGTCGGTTTAGCTGAGTCTTAAATTTCATGGCCAAATTGATCATATCACTTAATGTCCAGACCTTATGGAAAGCCAACTTATATTGAATATCTAATCTCAAACCTCCAATATATCTAGCCATTTACTTATCCACGGTTTTCATCAAGTTACACCTAGTACTTAATTAATAAAACTCTTTAGTGTATTTTATCACTTTTCTATTCATCTGTTGGCAATTCTGAAACTGTTGATGTAAGAATTGTTTATAGTTAGGAGGAAAAAATCGTTGTTTAAGCAATCGTTTCATCTTTGCCCATGTTCGAACATGTTGCTTTTCTTGTCTTTGGCGATTGAACTGCAGCTGTTCCTACTAAGCTGCAGCTTCACCTTTCAACTTATATACCATTGTTTTAACTTGTCGCTCCTTTAGGATCTTTGAATAATCAAAAAATTGTTCAATGCTATATACCCAATCAAGAAAGTCTTAATGTGTAATTGGTCATCAAAAATGGGTAAATCCATCTTCATCTTTTAATCTTGTTGTTCTTGGTGATATCAAGCCTTCCTATAAGCGTTATTGGCTAAATTGGCATTATCCTCATCTCCTGAAGAATCATCAAAGCCTCCAACGAGTGCAAATCCCCTCTCACCATGTCTGTGGACTACTTGGTGGTCTTCTTTGGCATTGTGCCATCCAAAAACAGTCTCATTACCCTTTTGGTACACATGAGCCGAGTCGAGTCGATGTGGATATGGTTGGATCTCTTCGATTCTTCTTCTTCCATTGTCGTTCTGGCCTTTGTCACCACCGATGTAGGGTTGTTGACCTTCATACTCACCGTTCCAACCTTGTTCGGGCCAGATTTGGGTCAGGTCTCATGGATCTTGGTGTTTATGGTCATGGGCGTATGGATTGGGATTATAAAAGTCAAGATTTGTAACGAAATCATCAGGAGACTTCATTAGTCTTGTGGGTGTGTTGATCCAGCAGCGCGTGGGCGATAGGGTTACAGGTTAGGGTGGAAAACGGGTCGTGCAAGGTTTCTCGACGTGCTTAGGTCCCGCGTGGGTCCCGAGTGTAGATCTAGGTCATGTGGGTCTTGGTCGTCAAGATTCTGACCTCCTCGTTGCCTACAGCCATCTCCGGCATAATCGTTAGTGGTCGTCATTCGATCATCTGTTAAGTCAGGTTGACGCTTGCCAGTAACTTATCTTTATACGAGAGTCAACTCATCAAGGGTCTGCTGAAGACTTCAAAGTGTTTCTTCGATTATGTCAAGTTGTCGAAGCTTTTTGTCTATACTATTGAGTTGTTGTTCGATAATCGCGAACTGTCGTTCGTTGTCAAGGGTTCATTGTCCATTTGAACCAATTTCAGCCATCAGTAGAGGATCGACCACGCTCTGAAACCAATTGTGATACAACGGAAGTTTGTTTAGAAATTGAAACGAATAAAGAGTAAAGGAACGATAAAACTAAATTATAAACTTTATTATCACTCAAGAAAATAATCAATAACATATTACACTCAAACAAACCAAACCCTTTTATAATGACTCTAATTCTAAAACTACTAGTATTAGGAATCCAAATTGACTCTTAACTTTCTAATTTAAAATTAATTAAAACAAAAAATATAACTTTAAAGAAATTCTGTCTATTTCTAATTTGTCCTGCATCTGAAATTTAGTCAATAACATAATAAGTAGCTACGCTAGTACTATATTAAAAAAAAAAAACGTTAAGATTTAACTAACAGAATATAGTTTATAAAACAATATTTAAATTGGATATTCATATTCAAAATTAAATAATCTGCATATATGTTATCTTTTCTAGTACATTACTAGCAGTTGAATGTTAAAAAAAAGTCTTTTTTCTAATACATAAAAGGGTAAAATTCAGATGGTTTGAAATTAAAAATTATCAAGTTTATTATTTAAATCATTAAATAAAAATCCCTAATATCAGCAGTCACTATCGCGTTTAAAAACGAAGACAAATCAACGAGGAAAAAAAAAAAAGAAAAGGAGGAAAAATAAAAATAAAATAAACCGAACATCTACTATAAATTATCATTACACATGCGGCTCGAGTAAAAGGAGTCCTATTTATGTGCACATTAAAAATTGAAAAAAATAAGCAAACGAACAAACCAGAAAGTCACAAATACAAAACAAGCACATGACACAGTACCAAGCAACGCTCCAAACAACCAACAACAAGAAGAAGGAGAAGACGAAGGTAGAATAGAATTAGAATTAGAATCCACTATCACGTATATACCACTCTACAACATATACACACATCTATTTATTTATTTATTTTTAATTTTGATATTATCAAAATCCGGTATATATTTCCAGTTTGTAAACCATTATCAATGCAATCTTACCGGTTCAAAATGCGAGAAATTTTACAGGTGCCGGTTAACACTATATCCCTACAGTTTTCACAATTAAAACCAGTGTTATCATTTTAATATGCGATAGATATAACTCGAAGAAGCCGCTTTTGCAAAATCAGGTTGACAGAATTTCTTTTGGTTTTCACTTCTCGATAAGAGATCTAGTTTTGCGGTTTTGTTACCAAATTTGGTGGTATAAGTGTATTTATTTTTGTTTTCTAATTATGGTTTTAGTTTTATTTTTATTTGTACTTCAGTGAAGAATTTATTAATTGTTGCGTGTATTCACTTTCAGTTTTATTGATTGAAGAGTTAAGCTGTGAAGATTTTGATTCACTGCCAGGTTGTACTATCAGTTTCTGTGGCTTCTTAATAGGTAATTATACTGCGAATATAAATTTAATTGTTTTTGTTGTTGAAAAACGTCCGTGACTTGTAATAATAAGTTACTAGTTTTGCTGTAGTAGTTTCTGTTTCATTTGATTTTGATTGAACATTGTGATTTTACATTCATTGATGATTCGAGTTTAATATGGATTTTGCGGATCAAATTCTTATTTGTTGTAAGCAATTAAAGCTTGATTGTAATTTCAACTCTAGTGTTTTGTACGTATAGTGGTTCTAGAATGTGTTTTTTGAAAACCTAAATTGATTGAATAGTTACGGCAATTGTAGCTTTATTTGTTGATTAGGTTTGTAATTATGATTGATGTATTCTGAGCAATTGAGTGAAATTTGAAGTTATGTGAAGTTGGTTCTGGATTGGTTTATGGAGTTTTGTTTTGTTTTTTTTTTTAGTTTTTTGATTGTCAGGAGTTTTTGAGTATTGATTGTGGAAAACTTGTGTGAGTGGCCAATGAGTGTGTCATATGAGAGGCTTGGGCGGGACCATTGTCGATGGGCACCCCCGACAAAAAACTATCTGAGCTGTTAGACGTAGTGAGATCTTGGATACCCCGTAGGAGTGAGCCAGCAACTCTGTCGAGGGACTTTTGGATGCCCGATCAGAGTTGTAGGGTATGCTACGATTGTGATTCCCAATTCACAGTATTCAATCGTAGGCATCATTGTCGACTTTGTGGGCTGGTTTTCTGTGCCAAGTGTACTGCCAACTCAGTTCCTGCCTCATTTGATGAACAAAGACTTGGTCGTGAAGATTCGGAGAGAATTAGAGTTTGCAATTATTGCTTCAAGCAATGGGAGCAGGGGAATGGAGCAGTTGATAATGGGTACACACATGTGCCCAGTCCTGTTCTTAGCCCATCACCATCTGCTACAAGCTTGGCCAGCACCAAGTCCAGCTGTACTTGTATCAGTAGCAGTGGTACTGTTGGTTCGACTCCTTACTCAACTGGACCTTACCAGCACGTGCCATACACTTCTTGTATTATTCCTCATCAGTCAGCACAAATGGATCCTCTTACTGTCGAGCATGAGAATGTAACATCTGGGAGGAGCACGAATCCAAGTGGTTCCGTGTTGATGGATTCTGCTTCTAATAAATTTGGCTTCTGCTTGAACAGGTATTACGTTTGTTGCATGATTTGCTTTTTTGATCGTTTCATCTTATGGTTTGTCATATGTTTTTATCTATATAATTCTCCTTTCCAATGCCTGTGTAAGTGTGAATAAGACATCCTTTTGTCTTTGTGTTTGGTTTTGTGAGGGTGGGGAAAGAAGGCATCTGTTTCCTGACACAAGATGGTGTCTCAGAATGACATCACTTCCATATGTCACGTTTATCTTACTAGCCAGTGCTGTGCTGTCTTGACGTGCTTTATTGATGTTTTCTCAAATGTGTCATTTATTGCTTTCTTAACTGTTGGTGTCAGGAGTGATGATGAGGATGATGATTATCGTGTTTATCGTTCAGATTCAGAAACGAGACATTACTCTTCTGCCAATAACTACTATGGTACTGTCAATATAGATGAAAATGACCGTACCTATGGATCACATGAAGTGCATCCTGATGGAGAGAACATCAACGGAAAAAGTTTAACTTTCTCACAGTTATCTGGGAATTGTGATACACAAGGTGTGGAAAATGTCAAGGAACATGGGCAAGAAGCCCATGAAGGTTTTAATGGTGATGACAGTGAATCTCCTCCATATGACATTGAGGGTACAGATTATGAACCTGTGGATTTTGAGAATGAGGGGCTACTCTGGATCCCTCCTGAGCCTGAGGATGAAGAGGATGAGAGAGAAGCTATTCTATTTGATGATGATGATGATGAGGGTGCAACAGGGGAGTGGGGATATTTGCGCTCTTCAAACAGCTTTGGTAGTTGGGAGTACCGCAGTAGAGATAAATCGAGTGAGGAGCACAGGAAGGCCATGAAGAATGTGGTAGAAGGGCACTTTAGAGCCTTGGTAGCTCAGCTTTTGCAGGTCGAAAACCTACCTGTGGGTGATGAAGATGACAGCGAGAGTTGGTTGGAGATAATCACCTCTTTGTCCTGGGAAGCTGCAACACTTCTTAAGCCAGATACAAGCAAGGGTGGAGGGATGGATCCTGGAGGATACGTGAAGGTTAAATGCATAGCTTGTGGGCGTCGCAGTGAGAGGTAATATTTTTAGACTTGGTTTAAGAAACCCTTCAATGAATTGCCTTAGAAATGCTGTGCATCTGTACTCCTATTTAAGATGATCCCTTAGTATATTAGTTGCACCATGGATCATAGAATCCTGTACTTTGGTTGGAATTTCTGATAGCCAGTAATGTATTGTCTAATCAGTTGTAAGGAAAGTGCGATCTGTTTTACAAATCACTAGATTATGTTAGTTATTAATTGTTGCTTTCCTGATTCTGTACTTCCGCTTGTCGAATGTATTTTAATGGTGGTGCTGGTAGTTCTCAAGCATTCGGTGCATGTTTCCCATTCTTGTCTTGTGTTTGGAGGACTAATGTGAGTTTACAGATTGGTTCATTATGCTTTCTAGCTTCAGTTTGTTACTTCATTTCTTTTGTCAGCTATCATGATTTATGTGCGATTTCATGTATCTGTTCCACAAAACTTGCATACGAAATGCTGACATGGTGGAGTCTTTTGAGTGATGTAACTTGTCAGGGAGGTGGAGTGAGAGCACAGTGGAGTGGAGGTTATCTTGTCTTCAATAATATATAAATATAACCTGCTTCACTGGTTGAATATGGTTCTTAAAATGCTGTGTTAAATAAACACATTCTTGTTATTTGCTGATTTTTATTATGCTGACTAGATGCTGATGTTATCTTGTCTAGTACGGTGGTTAAAGGAGTTGTTTGTAAGAAAAATGTGGCTCATCGGCGCATGACATCAAAAATAGATAAACCACGTTTTCTAATCCTTGGAGGAGCTTTGGAATATCAGCGTGTTGCCAACCACTTATCAAGCGTTGATACTTTGTTGCAGCAGGTTTAAGTTGTTAACTTTTCTCTTTCCTTAGGTTTTTCAAATTAATAGTCTTGGACCTTTTCCTGTTACAAGGGATTAAATCCCTAGAAAAATTTTCTTTTATCACTCTCTCCTTGCCTCCTCTTAAGCAATAAGCTTGTTAGTTGTTTTCATGGCTTTATGCTTTCTTTCTTTTTTTTTTTTCAGGAAATGGACCATTTGAAGATGGCAGTTGCAAAGATTGGTGCCCATCACCCTAATGTTCTTTTGGTAGAGAAATCAGTATCCCGGTTTGCACAAGAGTACCTTCTTGCAAAAGACATCTCCCTTGTTTTGAATATTAAGAGGCCGCTTTTAGAGCGTATAGCCCGCTGCACCGGTGCACAAATAGTCCCATCAATTGATCATCTCACATCACAGAAATTGGGGTATTGTGACACATTCCATGTGGAGAAATTTCTTGAAGTGCATGGAAGTGCAGGACAAGGTGGAAGAAAATTGACTAAGACACTGATGTTCTTTGAGGGTTGTCCAAAGCCCTTGGGTTGTACTGTAAGTCTTGCAATATCTACATGCATTATTTGGAGTATGGAGGTCTTAATATTATTCTGCCTTGTTTTAGAAATCTGGCAAGTCTTGGTTGTTGATTTTATTTAATGGTGTTTTTTTGTTTGCATGTTGTTTAGGACCTAATATTTGTTGTATTTTTTACCAAAAATAATTATGAGGTGAACTTAGAAATTTAGTGTAGGTAGAGACAAGGAAGTAGTTTGCAATCAGGTTTTGCTGTCAAAGTAATTGTTGATGCCATGTTGGTCTTAAATGGCAAGTGTATGACAATACATATAGATTAGCTTAGCTACTGCTCTAACTGTATTCTCTGACTTATGTTTTGCAAGATAAAAAGTTGTGGAAAGAAATAAGGACCTTTTGCTTAATTTGTTTCAGATTTTGCTGAAGGGTGCTAATGGTGATGAGTTGAAAAAGGTGAAACATGTGGTTCAGTATGGAGTTTTTGCAGCTTATCACCTGGCTCTAGAGACATCATTTTTGGCTGATGAAGGTGCTTCGCTTCCCGAACTTCCTTTGAAATCTCCAATAACAGTTGCATTACCAGATAAGCCATCAAGTATTGAGCGGTCGATTTCCACTATACCTGGATTTATGATCCCGGCTAGCCCAGCCAGTGGAAAGCCTTTGTGTCCTGAACGTATTGGTGAACTGCAAAAATCCAACGAAGACCTCAACTCTGATAGAGCCTCAACTCTGAATGTTGACTCTATGTCCAAATTGGAAGGGTCCAATTTAAATTTTTCATCCCAAGGTCCTTTCTCACATACCACATATGTGAAACCTTCCTCAAGATCTACTGAGGCTTCTGGGTGGCATACCTCACATCCTTACCATAATGAACTCATTTTAAAATCCTTTGAGGAACAAAAGGTGGGTCCTGAAGAATCTGTTGAGGCCAAAACAGCCAATGCTGGTGTAACTATGGTTGATGGTCATTCAGTTTCTGATCATTATGGCAACTCAGGGACATCAATACAAGTCGGTGAAGATGATGCATTGGCTGCTACTCACATAGGTACTCAAGAGTTGCCATCCTTGAAACAAGAAAATATTAATAACGTCAATGGGATGGGATCTTCGAAAGAAGAATTTCCACCCTCACCTTCAGACCATCAGAGCATTTTGGTGTCCTTATCAACACGTTGTGTATGGAAAGGAACAGTTTGCGAACGTGCCCATCTTTTTCGAATCAAATACTATGGTAGTTTTGATAAGCCTTTGGGACGGTTTTTACGAGATCATTTGTTTGATCAGGTAGCGTTTATCTTATAATTACTATTATCACTTTTTCTTTGTTTGAAGATTTTTCTTCCATTTTCAATTTTACAACAGTCAGTTGAGATTGAGTAAGCTTATTTACTTTGTCAGAGCTACCGCTGTCGTTCATGTGACATGCCATCAGAAGCACATGTTCATTGTTACACTCATAGACAAGGAAGCCTTACGATATCTGTTAAGAAACTCCCGGAGATTACCTTACCAGGTGAGCGTGAAGGAAAAATTTGGATGTGGCACAGGTGCCTGCGATGCCCTCGGACCAGTGGATTCCCTCCGGCTACTAGGAGAGTTGTAATGTCTGATGCTGCGTGGGCTCTTTCTTTTGGGAAATTTTTGGAGCTGAGCTTTTCTAATCATGCTGCTGCGAGCAGGGTTGCAAGTTGTGGTCATTCACTTCATAGAGACTGTCTCCGGTTCTATGGGTATGCTTTCCTTTCTCAAAAATATCTTCATGTTACATGTGAAGTATCAAGTGTTGTGAAATGTGATTGTGAACTATACTGACCATTCATTAATTGAGTAGACATTTCTCACACCGAGAGACTCATGTGAATTTTAATGGAAATGATATGTAAATAAAACCATAGCCACACCACTGACTATCCTTCTTCATATCTGATGTGTTTTTACGTGGGTGATTGTATGAAATGTTGAAAATGGTTATGATTACAAACTTATTGAATTGTTGACGGTTACAATTGCGAATTTATAAAGTATTCATTGGTTATTTGTGTACGTTAACCCATGGGTTTGTGAAACAGCAAGTTGTCCAACAACCAGTAAAAGCAATCAAGTCTGAACTTTATCTAAAATTGTTGTTTTCACATGTACAGTTTTGGGAGAATGATTGCATGCTTCCGGTATGCTTCAATTGACGTTTATTCTGTTTATCTTCCGCCACCAAAGCTTCACTTTAACTATGATAGTCAGGAGTGGATACAAAAGGAAGCAAATGAGGTGCAATGATTACACATAATTGTTTCAATTTAGTTGTCAGTTATAAATTTATAAGTTCTTAGAGATTTGTATCTTGCCTACTAGGTGCACAATCGAGCGGAACTCCTATTCACTGAAGTGTACAATGCTCTTCATCAGATTTCCAAGAAAATAGGTTTAGGGTCAGAGGATGGGGGTATGAAAGTAGCTGAATTAAAACTTAACATTGCAGAACTTGAAGGGATGCTGCAAAAAGATAAAGCAGAATTTGGGGTACGTACCATAAAAATTGGTCATTAGACTGTTGCTTTAGTATTCTATCTTTAAGCAACAGTCTGATGTTTGACGTTCTCATTAATATATGAGTAAGCTATACTTAGCTTGGTGCCAAGGAAACAAATTTCTTATTTTTTGCTGCAGAAAATTTACCTTCATCATAATATTGTTTTAATTCTTTTCTGCATTATCTGTTTCTAATTAGCTTGGTTTACTTGTTTAGGAGTCTTTACAAAAAGCATTAAATAAGGAGGTAAAACTAGGTCAACCTGCAACTGATATTCTTGAGGTCAATAGATTGCGGAGGCAGATACTCTTTCATTCTTATATTTGGGACCAACTCCTGATACATGCAGCCAGTTCAACTAACAACAATCTCCGGGAAGGCATGGGCGGTTTAAAGGCAAAGCCCACGGAAAAGCCTGTCAGTTCCTTGGAAAAGTTTGTTGACAATAATATGACTTCCAAAGCAGGAAAAGGTTTAAGTAGTTTTGAGTCCTATCTTCTGGACACCAAGCCTGATATACATCGTAATCAAGGACTTTCTAGTGACACTAGCGAGGCATATGGAGTTCATAAAGAGAGGGGAATGGATCGAGACTTGAATCACAGGAACGAGGCTGAACATTGTCTTTCTTCTAGTGAAAGTGTTTCTGATAATTCAGAATCTCTGGAATCTGGAAAAGCTGTACAAAGAGCCCTCTCAGAGGGAGAGTTTCCTATAGTGACCAGTTTATCTGATACCCTGGATGCGGCATGGACTGGTGAAAATCAGCCATCAAGCTTCACTGCTAAAGAGAATGGCTCTTCTCCTGCTGATCCTACTTTGATAGATCCCTCAACCACGGTAAATTCAGTTGCAGCCATTGCTAATGATAATGGGGCCGAAATGACACGTCTTGTTAGCGTGTCATCCATCAAAGGGACTGACAATATGGAAAACTCCAAAAGCTGGGTGGGGATGCCTTTTCTGAGTTTCTACAGTTCCTTTAATAAAACTTTATCATGGAATGCTCAGAAGCTTGCTGTTGCTGAGTGCACTCCTACCTATGTCTTGTCGATCGGGGAGTTGGAACGGCAGAGCGGTGCCAGGCTGCTTCTACCTGTTGGTGTTAATGATACCGTTGTACCTGTTTATGATGATGAACCTACTAGTATTATAGCATATGCACTTGTCTCATCAGAATACCATGCTCAGATTTCTGAGTCCGAGGGACCAAAAGATACTGTTGATTCTGCAGTCTCAGCAATGCTTTTTGATTCAGTGAATCTACTCTCAGTGAACTCTTTGGATGACACTTCTGAGAGTTATAAGAGTTTTGGTGGGTCTTCAACTGATGAGAACTTCATATCTACTTCTGGGTCCCGGGGCTCCCAGGTTCTGGACCCACTCTCATACACAAAGGACTTGCATGCTAGAATTTGTTTTACAGATGATGGCCCTTTAGGAAAGGTAAAGTATACGATAACTTGTTACTATGCAAAGCGTTTTGATGCCTTAAGGAGGATTTGTTGCTCTTCTGAGTTAGATTTTGTACGATCTCTAAGTCGTTGTAAGAAGTGGGGAGCCCAGGGTGGAAAGAGCAATGTCTTCTTTGCAAAAACATTAGATGAACGGTTCATCATCAAACAAGTTACGAAGACAGAGCTGGAGTCATTCATCAAGTTTGGGCCAGCATATTTTAAGTATTTGTCCGAATCTATCTGTACAGGAAGCCCAACTTGCCTAGCAAAGATCCTGGGTATTTATCAGGTATTATTTTCTCATTTGGCCATCATTATGATTAAAGAGCTTTAATTGCCATTGAAAATGATTTGACAATTTGACACTAGTCAGAGCAAATCTTCATGATGTAGGATTCAAAATCTGAGCTATGCATTCTGTTGCCTGCTTGACAATTACCATTTTATGAGCAACACTTGGATTATATGATTAAGCAAATGCTTTTTACATTTATTTGTTCAGAGCACTCTTGATATTTGGAATATTTTACATACCTAAACCCATGCCTTAAATATTTTCTACTTGGCAGGTTACCATGTCCAATATATGTAAAAACATTTATAGAGTACTATTTACATCTCTGGATGCTGGGAGGTCGAGTGCCACAAGTGCAACTACTAATACGTGCACTTGTGCACATACATGCACACACTGCATCACAGTATAGCTTTCACTGCATCTGAATTCAAATGTAATCCGGTCCATTTGCTGTTTTGTTGCTACAATCGTCTTAGTGATTTGCAATTTGGTTTGCTTTTTGTTGGTATCTTCTTGAAGGTTTCATCAAAGCATCTCAAAGGAGGAAAAGAATCAAAAATGGACGTTTTGGTAATGGAGAATCTGCTTTTCAGGCGAAATGTTACTCGGCTTTATGACCTTAAAGGATCATCTCGATCTCGCTATAACCCAGATACAAGTGGGAGTAATAAAGTTCTGCTTGATCAGAACTTGATTGAAGCAATGCCAACTTCTCCAATTTTTGTGGGAGGCAAGGCAAAGCGATTGCTGGAGAGAGCAGTCTGGAATGACACTTCATTTCTTGCTGTAAGTTGGAATTGTTTGCTCATCTCTATTTCTTACATGCTTTTTCTTATTGCTATATATTTCCAGGGATCAGACATGGAAATTTTGAAACTTTACCCCACTGATACTATTGGCAAATCAAGTTGATCAGACACTTGTATTTGATGCCTAAGCAACACTTTTAGGCAGAATGCTTATTTCACTTGCTTTGTAAGTTTCCAATATGTTCGTTGTTTATGTTGTTACAGTCTGTTGATGTCATGGACTACTCATTACTGGTTGGTGTGGATGAGGAAAAGCATGAGTTGGTGCTTGGGATCATTGATTTTGTGAGGCAATATACATGGGACAAGCACCTTGAAACTTGGGTGAAGACCTCGGGCATCCTTGGTGGAGACAAGAATACACCTCCAACTGTCATCTCGCCAGAACAGTACAAGAAACGGTTCAGGAAAGCCATGACCACTTATTTTCTTATGGTGCCAGATCAGTGGTCTCCCCCTACGATCGTTCACAGTGGATCTCAATCAGATCTTGCTGAAGAAAACTCTCAAGGAAATACCTTCATTGATTGACAATGGATCACCTTTTTTCCCTTTTGCCTGTAAGTTGATAAGTTGATAAGTGAATCTCCCTCCTTTCTATATCTTCCTGTCCTTTTTCTCTCATCACATTGTATTTTTTGGATGACATTCTTTTGTTTTTCTTGTGTCCATGTTTTAAGTTGTATTTTTTATTTTTTGTTATTAGCAGGAAAAAAAATGCTCCTTTAATGCCAGCGATTACTTTTCATCAGGGACTGGTGGATGCTTTTTGGGATAATTGTACAATATTATCTGGTCTTAGTTCACACACGAAATAAATACACTCACGTGCCGACAAGTAAAATGTCACTGGTTAATTAATGTCAGAAATTTTACTTGGTTCTAATTCTCGTACAAGTTTCTCTTGTGTAGTTATTTTATAATAGATATTGAATTTTTTGTACATAAAAATGTAACAGTATTTACTGGACCTTATCACTTTGACAACTTTTGAGTTCTCTGACCACTCGAACGTTGTTGCAGTTGTTTTCCTTTTGACTATTATAGTGATCAACTTTTGAGTTGAAACCACTCAGAAAGTTGCTGCGGTTAATTTGCTTTTGAACACTAAAAGGAAATCCTCATTAGGAAGAGGAATCAAAGAATTAAATATAGATTTTAATGAAAATACCAAGTTTTAAACTTATAAAAATGTTAGCAAAAATATTAAAAATATTTTTAAAATATCAAAAACACTTAATGATATTTTAATATCAACATTCCGAAGTAAGGAAAATATCAAGGACAAATCGATCCTTAATAAAGGTACAAGAGTGCAATGATAAGTTTTGGGTTCAGCACCAATTCTGTTGGCGTCCGGTTGTGACGTAGACCACACAATTTTTTATACACATTGTATGTAAACTAATAATTAAAAAAAATTAAAAAGAAAAAGACTGCATAATAGCTTGGGATGACATCACACAGAATCATCATAACCAAGCATTGAAATTTGATTTTTAATTGTGGCTAGGAAAGTTCTAAGCTTTACAAGAATAAAAACTTTAGGAGAAACTAAAATAGATGTGAGATACTATGAATCAAATTAATATAAATTGCTACATATTGCAACAATTTGAAATAAACCTAATCAAATACTATATACTGTATAAAACGGCACAAAATTCCTCCACTCACAAATTACGGGGTTCAAAATCTAGTGACAAAAGTAAACCCCTAGGTCCCATGTGTAGTCAAAAGATTATGGGAAAAAATGGGTAAAGGTTCAAAAAAATGTTGAGCTACACAAACAATTTACAGGAGACTGTCGAGTTGTGTTTCCAGATCTGGTACTGACACCATATCGATGAGGCTTTGTTCCTCTGATGAATACTCCTTTTTCAGTAGGGACTGCAGTTGAATATGGGCTTCCACAATATTAGTCCTGCATAAACATGTAAACCATTTTAAGTTACAGAGATGAATATTTTAGTGGTTAGTGCATCTCCAGATAAGAGTCTAAATAATACAATTCATCTTGATGAAGTCAATCAAATTCAAAACGCAATATTCAAATCTTCAAAATGGCCCTACGAACAAAATGAGAACAGAAATGCAATGGATCAAAACTTTGTTAAAATTATGACAGCGGAGTTTATCGTAGCACAGGAGTATAAAAATTGACCTATTGCATATCAATGTAGGGATGATTGACCTCCATCAAAATTCTCCATTGAAGTCATTTATCTCACATACATTCCTCTACGGACCATAAATACACATTCTAGGACTGAAACACTTACTTCACTGGTTTGAAAAGAATTGTCCGTGTAGATGGATTCTGCAGATAAAGTTTCATCTTTGCTATCACCGGAGGCAACTCTTGCTGCATAGCAGCATTTACCTGTTTCAGAAAAGTAAAAACATTAAACAAGTTTTGAATGTAATTTGAATAGTGACTTCCCAGGTTTCAGAAAAACAACTGAAATTTAGGTACGTAGGAACAAATAAATCAAGCACATCAATGCAATCCCTTTAATTCCATCTTATTAATATGATGATTTATATGCTTAAAAATGCAATTAACAAGTGAACAAATGAGGAAGATTCCCCATCTGTTTGATTGCTTCAAAGGGTCCTTCTTCAAGGGCAACTAGTAATCTTAAACAATAAGAATTGTTAGGTTCATCAAGGCATCTCAAAAGATTTATGCTACCTCACGATTAAAGAGATCATGTAGACCAGAGGTGCAGAAGCAAAAAACAGCAAAACTGCCTTCCCAATTGCTTTCTTAAGCCAATGGTACAGAGAGAGTGAACACAATACTGTAGTGGTCATTAATAGAATCTGTAGAAAGACAGCTACTCTCCCTAGTAAGGCTTAATATTGTCAAGCCTCTCCTCCAGATTCAACTTCTAATAGAAAACTTGTTAAGCACCTAGGGTCCCTCTAATCAGACAGTCAGAAAGAGGGCAAATGGGCTAGCCATCTAGACTTCTCTGGTATGGAGAATTAATTGCCTTGCAGACGCTTTTTCAAGGGAAACAGTTCAAGTTTACGTTAGCCTTGGCTTTCTTTTTCCACTTTTCTTTTTTATTCTTTAAAATATCATCATATAGACTTCATAGTGTGTTTTTTGTCTTCAAACAATAACAAAAAGCTCACCTGCTCAGGACTATAAGTCTTAGTCCAGCAAAAATGAACTTGATAACAAGGCATACCTTCTGAACAAGTTCCGCCACCTTATCTGGAGTAGCAAAAGCTTGCTCCTTGAGTGGTTTTGCCATGACTGAGTCTACTTTTTGGGTCTGACCAGCAGAGGATAGTGCAACTTTTACAGCTGTTACCTAAAGAAACAAATTGAAAACCATATCATTGAAATTCCACCAAAAAATCTATGCCATAATATTGTTAAATAAAAAACAAATATGTGGCATTCATTATACTATCATAAATTGTATCTTTTCTCATCTATTCAAGTGCTTAAATACATTGTTGGGACATTTCCTATCAGTTTAAGTTTTTGAGTTTGTTGGTTATTAATACGGTATCAGAACCAAATTGTGTTAGAAGTCCAAAGTTCCAATTACCCCATGTGATTATATTTAAATTTGTTATTTGTTCAATCGATTTGTTATGTGTTTGTGTTTGAATTTGCACCACATGGCAAGCTAGTTGATCTTGCATGTAAGGGGGTGTGCTAGAGTGCTTGAATACTATTGTTGAATCATTTTCTATCAACTTAAGTTTTGAGATCTGTTAGTTACTAAAATCTCTTATAATGAAGATGGAGGAAAAGTGAAATAACATGCATCCTGTCACGATCAGACACTTCTCTTAATTGCCTCCATATTCAGATCTGGGGATCTCGTCCATCATTCAGCTTGCAGCAACCTATTTCTGCATGAATTCTAAAATGGTACACATTCGCAAATTATTAAGACAAACCTTGGTGACAAATGAAAGCATGGGATCCACAATTAGCTTAGTTACTGCCATAATGAACTCCTCACAAGTAGCTTTTAGGCTCTTCTCCAGTTCCTGAAAGTATGTTGCAATAGCAGTGAAAATTAAAATGGTAACAAGGACGAGAAAAAAAGTGATTGAAACATAATTTACAATTTTGTCTTATCTTCTTGGGCATGATAAATTTGTTCTGCATACCCAAAAACTTGATCAAAATTTTTTATCATGTGCATCTAGGGTAATGCAGAGCATTATGAATCTAAACAGGAAAAAAAAAAAAAAATCACATGGTATGTGGCATCTCACAAAAGTATTCACACACATTTTATGTTATCATAAATTTCAAAGACTCAAAGACTACGTCTTGCATGATGGTTATATTTTTGCTATAACATGGATAAAAATTTTAATGAAATTATGTTGGTACATCATTCATGCAATAATATATGATAACACAGAAAGGGGCGGTGATCATATATTATAAAATAACTTCACAACAACATAGGTTATAAATTAATTATAAATCACCTTGGAGTTGAATTCTTTCAGGTTTACAAGTAAATACTAATTTTTCATTAAACTTTACAAATCTTTTGCTATACTACGATGAACACAAGTATATTAATCAAGTACTTCCAGGAGCAATTGCAGCCAAAACAAGACACAAAATATGCTAGGGCGATTCATTTGAGATATATTCACCTTCTTGGCATCTATCTGACTTTCTAAAACTCGGGGAGATAAGGTCCTTGCCAATGAAGTTGATCTTGACCAGTCGAATAGTGAGGCTTGACCTCTGAGGATCCGCCTCAGGTGCTCCTGCCCACAGCAATTTATGTATAAATAAAACAGAAGACATCAGTCCTATACAAAAAACATATATACTTCACCTTAAAAAAAATAAATTAAAAAAAAAAAAAAAAAAAGAGCAAAAATAAACCAGAAACTTGGACAAGCTAAGAAAGATCAAATAAACCTTCAAAGTACAACAGGTTTCAAGTCCAACTCCTATTGAGACAAGCCACTGGGCCACCATTACTTGAATAAATATGACTCTCTGTCTTAACAAATTTATTTTAATTTTTCCTCTTTAAACATTTATTCTAAGGACATGTACAAATCACATGCTAATAAGCTTGCGTTTTACACAACTAAAATTTTAAGATTTCAAAAGATCATGTTTCAAACACAAGAAGTGCCTTAGTTAAATAGGTAAACGTCGAATGCATTCAAATTTGGTAATGCTTTAGCTCCAGAAAACTAACCAGCAAGTGCGAGAAATCAAGCTCCTTGTGTGTCACAGAAAATTCTATATCAAATGGCGCAATCTGAAAAGAAAAACTTAATAGAGTCAAATATCATATTGTATACTTGATAGAATAATCGCCATAGAAACAAAAGAGCGTAATTATGGAAATAACCTGTTCCCTTAATATTAGAAGATGCTTGATAAGAAATAGCTGTCCATCCATTGGCGTTGACCTTTTTACTATAAGTTTACTAGCTTTCTGCAGCAATTATTTTTTCTTTTAATATGAGCACCAACTATTACAAGTTCAGAAACATAAAGCATAGCATTTCACGTATTTGCTAGCCAGATGCCAGAATAAGTCTCATCATGTGAGTCAACATGTCAAGGCAGCTATGTACTAGCTTGTCCATAAAAAATGAGTACCATGCCATTCTAGAAAAAATTAGATCCAACTCATCCATCAAAAAGCATAGATAGCATCATGATACAACACAGATATTATAATATTCCACAAACGGGGGAAAAAAAAAAAAAGGGAAAAGCCCAAACACTGCCTACCACAGTACTGATTATAGGTTTAGCTCACCTGTATTGACACAGAGCAGACTTCCACCGCTTCCTGATATAGATGAAAGAAAAATCAATCATCTTCCTAAATAAGCAAAGAACTGTATCACATGCTCCAAAAACATTTAAAAGACACAAAACTTAATTGCCCTTTGAAATTAAGCACCTGAGCCAAACCAGTGAATACTGCTGATTCTAAACATTGATACAACTTTGAAAGACAAGATATAGTTTTTTCCAGGGGCGGGTACCAAGTTTTGAATAGAAACTCATCAGCCTGCAAGTTCAAGACATAAAACAATATTAAAAAACAATTTTACATAAAATTGAAGAGAATGGAATTATCATGCAGCAAAAATCATAAATGCCAACTAATATTAGTCTTGCCTAACAACACACTTATATAACAAGCATGCATAACATGTTAATCAACTCATTTAGACAATCCATGGCACAGATCTAGGTATGAAATGTGTCTTGACAGACTTACAACTAGATCACTAACCAAGAGGCATACAAAAGAGTACTCATAATCTGTTTCCATGAGATAAATCAAATTCTCATACTCTGTTTCTTAGTTAAATAGATATGTTTATATGGTGAACTACTAGTGCTGATCATGACATATTGCATTCACATGTCATATTTTTTCCCCAAGAGAAAAAGGACCAATTAATTGTTCATACATGCCCTGTATATTAGAGACATTATAAATTAACAACACTTAGATGCAACCCATACAATGTAACAAAGGATGAAAACCGAAAAAAATTGCTAACCCCAGAAACAAAATGATTTCTATAGCATCGATGCAGAGAGCATGGAAACTAATAATGACTCCAATTCAGATAAGCAGAACAAAATTTTGTCAAAGAACATAAATTTGAACAACATATGCTTAACAACATAAGTTCAAAGCATAGGAAATGTAAGGCACCATACAGAAGTAGTTTCTGAATTCTTCTCAGCCAACCGCGCCAGCTTGGCAGGGTAATTTAAGTCTTCATCTGAAGGAATATAATTTGCTATCTACACAACAAATGAGAGAAGAGAACTTTAAAAATTATAAGAATAATAAAAGCAATGCAAGTTTAAAAATATCCAGAGCTAAGCTCTGTACACTAGTTCAAAAGGAAAATTAAATTGGAGAAAGCATTACATAACTTATTTTGGCTATGCCATTGTAGTAGTTATAGATTAAATGACTTCTAAAGTCAGCCAAATAGAGATTTAATATTTGAAATACAAAGGAAGAACATTTGAAATTAGAGAATGCAGAAGGCAAAAACTCTGATTGACATGAGTCACTGATCAAGCAATAAACACACCTCATCACGAATATATGTTCGAGCACGAAAAGTTAATCGTTCGTGGACATCTGCTAAAATTCTTTCTAATGTAGGACGCAACCCAGCTAATGACTCACTTCGTCTGCTAAGCTGTTCTCCCAAGACTTCAACTTTAAGGATATCAACAAGTTCACAAAGCAGATCAACATTTGTTTCATGAATAAGCTTAGGGCGCAATGTATCATACAGGTAAGTAGACCTGCAAAACAAGTCAGCATTATCATGCCAGTAGGATAAATATGTATGGTGTAATATACCACTTAACATTCCTTCAAAATTTCCAGTGTAGCTACCTTGTACAAAATGTAAATACAGACATATACATGCTGACATGCTAACGGAATTTCTATCATAAAAATGTCCATGAGACCCTCCAAAATGACAAAATTTATCAGCAATTTTTGCAACAAAAAATAAAAGTAAATACTTGTTCTAAACCACGAAAATTTCTTTCAGTTTATTTCCATGCAGCTAATCGCCAAGCCATAACAGGATATCACCACTATCACTAAACATAAAAAGAAGGATAAAAAATAGGAAAACTAGATGTGACATGCTACATTAAGCTAGAAAAACTTACAAAGGATCTATTAATGGAGCCAAACTTGAAATATCCTCTGAAGAAGATGGATAAAAGTGATCAAAGAGTTGATGCTCAAGCTGACAAACCTACAATTTTCAGTAATGTCAAATGAAGTGACTGAGAAAATCTCTTTCTTCTACATTTTTTCACTCCCATGAGATGGATATTTAAGACACATATAAAATAAACTAAAATAAAAAAGTTAAGTCGCTGAAAAGAAAGATCCAGCTAAAATATAATCCCTCCAAAAATAAACATTACCAGCATCTAAAAAGGGCACCAAGAATGGAAACAAAAATAAAGAGTGTTGTGTAAAATGATGCAATTTAATACTGGCATGCAGAATTTCTTACTACGTACTGGCATACTAAAAGTTTGTTTGGAATAATAAGACAGAATGCACTCCGCAACTTGAAGTACATGATAGGCTATAGATTTGTAGATCTAATGTGTTATGTGGTTTCATCATGATCCAGTTATAATCCTGCTCCATGGTCATTTGGGAGGTTAAATCAATTTGATGAATGGGTGAAAGCTAGTTTTACACTTCATACCTTTGTCTGTGCTTAAACAAAATTTAATCATGCAGATATTATGAGCAAGCTTTGTACATTGCAGACATTCATCCATGATGTTAAAACCAGTATTTGTCCAACGAATGTGCCAACAGCCTAGTAATAATATAAATTGCAGAAACTACAAGGTATCACCTACAAAAGTTGAGTGCTATGACTGTCTTGGGCATCATCTTTCCCTTAAATAGGTGTAAAGTATAATTGTATCTACTTCATCAGTTACTCAATATATGATAAAATAAATGCCACCCTTAACTCTGGCAGTAGAGTACCTAATTAAAAATATTTTTCTCTTCCATTACTCTAAAAGTAGAATTGGTGCTGTCATGTAATTTAGTAATTACGAAAAACAACCATGGCACCCTCTCTTAAAGCTATGGACCTCCAAAAGAAACTCAATTGGCCAATTTCTTATGCTCAAATCCAGGAATATCCCCACCAGCACCTACAAATCCATATCACCTGACAAATCCAATAACCCTAAAAATTTAACACACTATGCACATTTGACATGTTCCAATAAATCAGGATATCCATGGATTGACAACCACCAGCATACACTAAATAATACTAGTGTACGTCAACAACACCTGCATCAGATACGCACACCCCGATCTAGTCAATGATGGCAATGCCTCTTTCTTTGCAAATTCAGATATCCGCTGATGCACTATGCCTTTGACCTAGAAAGCATAAATCAGAGAGAGCATGTAAGAAAGAGAAGAAAGGAATATACACTAGATTTCCAATCATCAACTTACCAAGGAAAGGCGTTGTTCACAGTATAATTTGTGGCATTCTGAAAGGATCTGAACATATTCTTTCCTTGATGATCTGCTTTCAATTTCCTCCAGTACTGGCTTAAGCTGAGAGTACTTAAAAATTGTTAGTTACCTCAGATAAAAAGAGATCTAATCGTACAGCATGATTTGCAATTCCCCACTTCAAATGATTTAGTGTCAAAAAAGATTATAGTTCACATAGTTTTTCTTTTGTGCTACCGCTCTGCCCACCACTGTGAAGGTAGCTGATATCATGTATTTGCACAGGTCAAGTTGACTGAAAGGGAGAAGAGAAAGAACAGTTACCTCACTTGCTGCTGCCTTGAAACGGACATAAATTACCGATGCCTCTACACCCTCAGAAACAGATGTTTTGCCACCACCACTGCTCCGGATAGCTGCTTGGACCTGTGAAAAAGAATGATGAACTCAACACATAGTATTGTAATAAATATATGTAGAGAACAAATTTTCAAACATTATAAGGCACTTAACCTGAGAAGAAGCACTTCTGAGAACGGAAAGCACATGTGAGCGTATCATGCCCAGGGCTCGAGACTGTTAAAACATGTAAACTCTCAATTACTTTCTAACTTAAATGGATTTATATATTGAATTTTACACAAATTGCTGGATTAGTTATGTACCTGTAATTGTCGAAATTTAAGCAAATAAACACTTGATTCTGCATATTGGGGATTGTTCTCAACATACCTTATAACAGAAATTATATTAAAAATAATGAATATTCAATGAATATTTTCAAATAATGGTAATAATTGTCCAGCATTACTCATTAACTGCATGATCAGAACTGAGTAAAGTCAGAGACAAAATTTTAGACATTGATTCAATAAAAAGTTATTCACTTACGATATGCACTCATCAAGCTGTTTAAGCAGTGGAAGAAAATTCCCATTTGCAACATTCATGTTTGGAGAATAAAAATTGCTAGCAATCTGCACATGAATTTACAATTAGACAATTCATAGATTTCATCAAAGTTGGAGAAATAAAGATTCACATCCACTAGTTCTATATGACAAAGCATCTCATGGACTATCTCACAGCCTTACTTTTTGATAATAATAAAACGCAATCGGAAAATAATATTTTATAATAAATGAGGCACCTTAGGGGAATAAAGTTGGATTTTTATTTTTGATGGTCTTGTTCCAGATTACACAGTTACTGTATTTAAAAGAAACTATACAAAAATCTATAATTAGAACTGAGAAATGACACCAATTCCCTTCAATTTTGTTGATTATGTCAATACACAAGTTTAAGAGGAAGAAATTGCTCCTGAAGTCATGGAAAATTTTACAGATTTTAAACCCTTCTTCCATTCTTAATATATTGATCTTGTGTAATGCTAGGGCTTTTAAATCAATCCTTGATCATTGTTCATACCAATATCAGTATGCTGTTACAGTTAACTATTTATGCTGCATCACTACTAGAATAGGAAATCACTGATTGATAAGCGAAAAAAATTCCCTCCATAAACAGATAAAGCATATAGAAATTGAAGACACTTTTCAATTACAATCCAGAAATTCAAGACTCATTTCCAATAATTTACTAAATTCCACATAATTTGTGTTGTATGTCAAACATCAGAAGATCAATGCCAATAAAAATAAGAGATTACAAGGCCCATAAATTAAAACCTTCTAAGAAAATGCAAGCCTACTACAAAAAAAATTACAAGAGTAAAGAAAAACATAATATAACATTTGAAGCACACCAATCTCTAGGTAAGCTAGCATTCAAACCTTACATTCTCCAATTCATCAAAATACTTGAGCTTACTCCGCAGTGCTTCTGCAAACTCAATCAACCTCTGCTTTTCTATTACCTGCAATAAAAATAAGAATATTAAAAAAATAAAGATCAACTAAGTTAATACAAACATTACTTCATCAAATTCAAGAGCTAAAAAGCAAAATACAAATTAAAGTGAAAATTCCATTCCACACGATGCTAAATAAGTAAGGTTTCATCTTATATATTCATCTTGAATGAGTTATTCTTCAATTCTCAAGAAACAAAACCATCATTGTAAATAAAAGAAAACAACCCATCCAATCGATTGCCAAATATTTCTCTAAACCACATTACAAAAGATATAACAAAACAAAACCATACCAGTCGATCACAAGCATCATGAAGAGTTTTAGTCTTTGTTGCAACTGCATTGTGCTGAAGCTGTAGTTGGTTAAACAAGTCAAGCGTTTCATCTACCTACACACGCAGAAATAATCTTGCTCTCAAAACTCACGAGCAAATTAATCCAAGATAAATAAAAACATAAGCAGCAAAACACAAAATCCCAGACTGCAATTTCATACTTGACGAAGTATATCATCACATGTTTGTATACGCTCCGTTAAAGTGTTAACATAGTGTCGATACTTCTCCTCCGTCTACAAAAACAACAACAATGAAGTCAGAGACAAACACATATCTACAAATACTCAACAACCAAACATGTTCCAACAAGCAATCAATACTAACCTCAGACTTCATAGCTAATTCAAGATCCGTAAACCATTTGTAGAACTACACAAAAAACGAATGCAAATTATAGACACGTATCATGATTTAGGTGATGATCTTATCAATTAACGAGATCAAGTTCAAAAATATAAAGTTATAAAGAACATAATAAACAACCTGATTTGTATTGACTAAAACCGCTTCGATAGACGCAGAATCTCCAATGCTGTGGTCTTTCGTGGCCACAGACAAGCCGGTATCCTGACCAGGAACGTGTTCCTGAGCCTAAACAAACCACAAGAAACAGTTAATTCAATGTAAAACGCTCTACACTGACTAAAATAACAATGTCAAATTAAAAAAAAAAAAAAGTACCAAATTGAGTGGGAAAGGGCGCTCGGAGATGACTTCTGCTAGTTTCTGGATAGCCGCTTGCTGATGTTTGTCCAAAGGAGCATTCTGCGTAGAGAGAAAAATGTGACGTAAAAACGATGCCGAATTGTGGTTGCATATAAGGGATCTGAGAACTCGATAATTGAAATTAGAGGAAAATGAAAATTTGGAAAAATAAGATGGAATCGGGGAAGTGGAAGCCAGATCTAGAGGCGAGATGTGAAAAAGGCAGACCTGTTCCCATGTAGAAGTGAAGTTGTAGCCTCTGGAGACGGCTACAGTGGTTGGAAGATTTGGAGGTGTTGATCTGGTTGCCATCTTCTTCGTTTTTTTTTTCTGGAACGTGATGTTTGTTTGTTCCGTTGGTTAGGAATGAAGGTTCATGTTTGGTTTGCAGGGCAATTGCTTCTCCGTAATTTAAACCGGAGACGAAAGCTCCTTGTGGAAGGGACACGCACGGTTGAGTCGACGACTGGCAGCAGAAGAAGAACTACAGAACGGCGCGTTTTGGTATGAAAAGAGTCATTTCAGTTAATCAAATTTAGAAAAAAAAAAAAAAAAAATTGTCCACGGACTGATTTTCTTATTAATATTGTTTTTTCTAAATCATAATACACTGAGAGAGATTCATAATAACGTGGGCTAAATGCTCATCCATTTTTATTAAAAGATTATATATTACTATTATTATTATTTAAAGATAAACTTTAATCCTTTGTTTTTCCCATTGCAAAATCATTTAAAAACAAAAAAACTTATACCGTGAAAACTTATGACGATAAAATTATATTGATCCCAAATAAAATCAAGAATTATGTTAGTAGAAATTAAAACTTAACACTCTCATCTCATTTTAAAAATTAAGTTCTTTGTTGTTTTTATTCCCGATAGTAGAAGCACCCAAGATAGATAATATCTTAGGAAAAAACTATTAAACAATTAGTATAATAACACATAAATATGTCAAATGCAAAGGGTACACCAAAAATTTCATTTCTAAACTTTTCCTTTTAATTAAAGTTCTAAATTACAAAGCTACCTCTAACAAAAATATATAGTAAGCTCAAGACAGACTAAATTTATAAAATAAATTAATTAATTAAATACACTATTGAAAAAATATTAACTCAGCATTACTCTTCACATTGAATCCCTTTTTCTCGAAAAATATCTGTGAACAGTAATGCTACATTAATGGGCGATTTTCAAGTTGAACGTAATATTGTAAACAGGGCCAACATTTCCTTAACTTAGGTTACTAGCAGTATTAAAAGGCTTCATCACAATTCTCATAGTTTACCCTTCAGGAGCATGAATCTACAATCAAAAGATGTACATTGTGTCTCCACATTAACAAACTGAACACTCATGAAGAGTAATAAGACCACAAAGACATGGCAGAAAAGCAAAATGTAAAAACCCGTAATTCTTGACAACAAAAATTTACAACTTCTGCAACATATATCATGCAATTGCAGATCCAATGATAGTGCAAGTGAAAAACATATAAGGATCCAAAAGAACCCCAAAATTTCTTGCCAACGGTCAGGAGTTGAAACAGTCCAAAAGATTCAGTCTTTGACATCAGTCACACCTTCTGCTGCAATTTGAAAACGAGCTTCAGCTTCAGCCAGACATGGAGAACTTATTACTTTACAGATGCGCTCCTCTCCTCTTCCCTTGCGAAGGGCAAGCCTGTTGTAAGCATAGAGTTGGAACTGTTAAACGAAATCTCTTAAGGTTGAATTTAAAGTCAGATAATGACAACCAAAAAAACAAGGCCCTAAACCTTGTAGTAGAAGCATGAGCCATAATATTCCCACCAATAGGCTTAATTTGAGGTCCGGCAAAGATGGCAGAACCATCCACTTGTGCAACAACTTGGTTTGTTATCACAACAGCCACACCAAACTACAATCAAAGATAAAATAAAGGAAATTATCTATGAATAACAACAGTATATCAAAGATCCATAGATGGTACAGGTATGCTACATGCACATGCTGGAACAAGCAGGAAGATATAGATAGAGCACTAGAAATTCTATATACCAGGTAGAGTTCTCAGGCAATAATCTTTCCAATCATAACCTTTTACAAATAGTTTTTAACCGAGAAAGTATGATACATATGAGGTTTCAATTCTACCTCATCTGCTAACTTCTGAAGGCTTCTGAGGAATTTTGCAAGATGCATTTGGCGGGCTGATAGCTCTCCCCTTCCAGAAAAATCTGTTCTATAGAGAGCAGTAGCACTGTCCACTATCATAAGAGCAAACCTGTAGAGCCAGAATCCATCAAGAAACCATTAAAAAGCAAATCTTGACATCAGTGCTATGTAAATATTGGGACTTCACAACAAGCTTAGATACTGATAAGCTATATTGTCACCGACTCATTTTCTAATTACTTGTAGGAAGGGTTCATGCATATACGAGTATATGGTGTATCTCTCCAAAGCCATTAGCATTTTATGAGTCAATACCTTCAGCTGATGTACATACATGTGCTTGATAGTCAAAACCAAATGCCTAAGTTATATCAAGCCAGGATTTAAGCATGAAAAGCTCAAAGTCAACAGAAAATTTGATACATTTCAGAGGATGACAAAAAAGTGTAGGAAATCAAATAATTTTTCCAATCCGGGTTGACAACGACAAAGCAACAGATTTATTAGGGCAATGTAAATGACAGTACCTTGTTTCCACCATCATTGAGGCTGCTTCAAGCAAAAGTCGTGATTGATGATCAGTATTATATGCTCTAGCATAGGCCACATTCTCCAAGACATCAGCACCATTCAGCCCAAACCTGCAGCATTAAAACACTCATTACTGATGTCCAAGAATGCAGAGCAGCATATTCGTCTCAAGGAGACCATGTAACACCTATCAGCTATTTGTAAGAGTCTTTGGGGCCTGAATGTGCCCTCAGCATCAATGTACATTGCTTTTCCCTCCCCGCCTCCCTGATCTAATGGAAGCTGAAATAACACGACATTTATAGTCACTTAAATAAGCAATACACTAGATCACAGATGGACAATAAAATTTAACATAGTAGTAAGCAAAGATGCATATCAATGAGAAAGATGAGCACTTACTTGGCATGTGACACACAATGTGTGGCACAACTGAGTCTTTCCAGAGCGGAACTCACCATAAATCTCTGTAATAGATCCTGTCTCAATTCCTCCTGCCAGAAAATAATCACGTGAGACCATAAGAAGACGAAAACCTTGATTTCAAAGTGGCATTTAATGTTTAGCTGAAATATGCAAAAATGAGCACGGATGTACCTTCCAAGATTTTGTCAAGCTCTCTAGATCCAGATGTTATTTGAATAATCTCCAGCCGCTGGGCATGAAGTTGGCTAGCACTGGTGAAACCCAAAGGCACAAGTTTGGATGCTGCCAAGAACCAAACACTTTAGACATGAAAGTTTCAAGCCATTACAAAAGTGACAATAAAATTCGGAAAATGAATTAAATTACATATGGTAGACACATGCCTGCTTCAATAATCTTGTCAACTTTTGCTTCACTGATTCCCTTAATTTGCAGAAGTTCTTTCCTTGGGGAGTACACAACAGATTCGACTGTGCAAAGACCTGCGTCCTTAAGCTTCTTTACATCAAGGGAAGCAATTCCAGATGCCTTGTGTTTAACATTGCAGTAAACAACAAAAGTTACCACAAATTATAATTAAAAAGAATTCACAAACATCAAAACAACACTAGGAAAAAATAAGAGACTGCTGTATTGGTCTTATTAGATATTGCTTATTGGTAAATGAAATTGCAATGAAGAAATATTATTATGCATATAATATGCATTTCTAAGCAAGAGGCAAACGGGGTTCAATAAAATTGGTAGAGAAATATTCAAAGGAACAGAAGATGCAGAATACCAAATCAAACTACAATCTTGATCAACAATTTATAGGAATCAAACATAAAAAACAAGAATAAGAATAATGGTTACATGTGTACTGCACCAAACGCAAACCATTAGCACTCAGGCAAAAAACCTATTTGGGTACACTCCGATCTATTCTTATAAGATGTATACCAAATATTGACAGAAATTAAGCTCACACAGCAGCTGATACCAACATTAATGCAAAAGTCATTTTCATTCTAGTGTCTTGAGAAACAATATACAGTTAGTTAAAAAAAAAGCACAAAACCCCATTTCCACAAACAAGGCAAATTTACCAAATTGACCAAGAAAACAAGTTAAACAATCTAGGAAAACCCCTAACTAGATCAACCGTAACTAAAGAACCAATTCAAACTTGAAGAAGCCATTCTTGAAGGCCTCTCTAAGACTCTTGAGCAAAATTTAGAGGAATTCGAACCCATATACTAAACAAAAAAGAGAGAGAGAGAGAGAAAATATAATATCAACAAATAAAAAATAACCCATTTCGATTAATAAAATGTTGAGCTTGAGCAATTAACACAATAAAAGTGACTACAAAGAATAAACCTTTTTCCGTTCTCTTCCAAAAAAAAATGACATTTCCCGTAAACAACATCCTTTCTACATCTAACAAAGAACCCACTCGTGTAGAACCCTTATTGTCAGAATAGAAACATAGAGATTGCTTGAGGTATCAAATCTTGGTACCTGAAGCTGTTCGACAGGGAAAGGGCCGTGCTGAACTTCTTCGAGGTCCTCTTGTTGTTGTTGCTGCGCAGTCTTGAGGTTCCTCTGCTGCTCCATAATGGGTTCCAAATGAAAATACTTCAACTTGTGAACCCTAGAGAGAGAGGGCAAATTAGAAGCCAATATCAATGGAGGGAAATAAATGGGGGTGCTCTTTCGAAAAGAGACGACGCAGCGCCAAAAAATATAACAGAGGACGGAGATTGGCTTCCTGTATAAGTTTTCGAGCCTTTTGAGCAGTCCTGATTAGGTGAATGGGCCTCTGTTACTGTCTGGGTTGGGTCTAATAAGGTTTCTCCCAGCAATGTAATTCTAAATAGACCCCCATTAAATGAAACTTTATTCGAGCTCAGGCCCAATTGTGTTGAGTCTGGCCCAATGATTTGTCTGCACTTTGTTCGCTACTTTTGCAATTAATCATCTACTCAAATTATTAAGAAAGATACATTCATCTACAAGTTATGCTATAGTTAAACCTTGTATATTATCTTTGCCTTTTAGTGAATTCTGAACAGCAAAAAATTTTAATATCCAAAGTCGTAGGTTCTCTAAAAGACAAAGGTGCATTTAGAATCACTTTACAATTTTTTTTTTTTAATTTAAAAATATTTTATAGTGTTTCTAAATATTTAAATAAAATTTTACTATTTTTAAATTGATTAAAATAGTTATTGGATGGAAAAAGTAATAATTTATTTAAAAATTTTAAAAAATAACGAAATTTTATTTTCAAAAAGTTTAGTTAAAGCTTTTAAAATAATTTTTTTTTTAAAAAAATAACATATGAGAATGTACTTGGTCAAACAAATAAATTAAATAGCTTTCTGTTTCTGGAAACAATAAATAAATAAACAGCAACAAAATTTTATTATGAATTAATGACTTGATAACAATTGATGTATAGTATAGCTCTTTTAAATAGAGCCACCCAGACAAGTTTTCCACAGACCCATGTACTTCTCAAACTCACATTAAAAATTAAAAATTTAATTATTTACTTTCTACCTCTTTAAAATGTTGACACTAAACCTAATTAACTATGATCAATTTAATAATATGATTTTTCTCCCTGAATCTAGATGGTTAATTCTGAACCCAGTCATCAATGTCTAGGGTTTTTTAAAAACCATTAGACTTAGTTTTAAAAAATATATATATATATATATATATATCACAGATCTTAACAACCAAATGCACCTCTTGAATTTTCGGGAAAAAAATGCAGCTCTTGAATTTTTTTTTTTTTAATAACAGTGAACACACGTGTATATTTCTTATATAATTAGTTGATAAATTTTTCAAGCATTTCGTTTGATGAATACAAAAAGGAATGGTTGAGAAGCCTTTGAAGTTTTTCTTTTTCTTTTTTGTTTTTAACAGTGGAAACACACACATATAAATATATATATATATAATTAGTCGATAAAATTTTCAAGCATTTTGTTTGATAGATATGAAAATTAATGGTTATATTCTAAACGAAAGTTGGTGATGTTCTTGAATCTTGATAGATTTGATGAAACCTTGGTATGAGAAACAAGAAGAAATATTTGTTATCTTAATTAACAACCAGCTTTTTGAAGGCAGAAAACAAGAAAGCAAAAAAAAAAAAAAAAAAAAGGAAAGAAATAAAAAATAACCATATATACCTTTATGATCTAGAATCCTTCTAGTCAATAATTTGCTTTTCATTCTTCAATTACATGTAAAAATTATGTTTGATTATTGTTGACACTTATTTTTGGTCAACCCTGTTCTTCAAGCCCAATACCTGTGACACAACAAACCTCATACAATGCAAACAATATAGGAGCAAAACACACAGGACACAACAAGACTTTTACGTGGTTCGGCAAAAAACGATGGCCTACGTCCACGACAATTACCCTCTCTCGGTGTAATTGTATTTTTTATTTCACTCTGTCCTTTACCCTAAATTATATCTCCTATTTATAATGGAGATGTTATAATCAGAATAGGCTTGAGAATCTTACAGATAAGGCAAAAAATAATATACATTAATTAAGATAATATCTTCTGAGATTATCTCTCGTATATAGCAATTTCCCAGAATGTAGAGATTCGATTTGCATACAAATAGGTAATTCGACTCCTTTCCTGTTTCGGATTGATTCTTCTTCCAGAAGGTCTCGGATTGATTCTTCTTCCAGAAGGTCTCGGATTGATTCTTCTTCCAGAAGGTCAACTGGTCAATTTAAGTGTTTCGCCTGTTCAACGATCAGACAGCAAATTGAGCGAGTAGATATCTCCGAGCAAACGAGCAGACTTATTTATCCTTTTGGCCGCCGAGCAGACGAACATATCTCCAGTCAGTAGGAATGTCCGAGCAGGTTATCTTTGTGCTTTTAACTTTCTTTTGACTATTTGACCAAGTGTCTTCTTGGCTCTTAATAAGTCACAATGGGCCTCCATTTTTGGGCCTTTTCTTATTGCACCAAAAAATACCCATAACACAAGCCCCCTTGTTTCTGGTACACTTTTTGTACTGGAAACAATGTTCTTGCGCCCAGACTTGCGCCCAGAAAACTTTTAGTGAGATGTGAACCGTTGCTTCTCTTCCTTTTTGCCATGTGTTAGTCCCCCAGGCGTTAGCTACTTGTCACTCAACTGTCGCGCTCATTACTGCATGTATTAAATGTGCGTCTTTTCAATAGTTGCTCATGATGGCTCTTTCGGTTTTTTGCGCCTATTGCCAAACTTTGGCGACGATTGAAATGTCTTGACTTGCCGATTGGGATTCCGAAGCGTCAGCTATATATTACCCTTTGTCGTTCTCTTTTCGTCTTCTCTCTTCTGCCTTTGCAAACCCTGACATTTTTGTCTGCTACCATTCTCCTACATCCTCAAGGTTCTTTGTCAACGCCATCTTCAAGGTAACTTCTATTCTTTTCTTCTGCGATTACTTTCTTCCATGATTACTATTTACGTATCTGATGGCATGATTTCTTTTTTTTTTTTTTAAATAGATACTCGTATTGTTGCTTTGAGTTGCTGTCTGTTTGTAATATCTCTTGCCCATTCAACTTTTCGCCCCAATAGCCCCCCTTGTGTTCATAGGAGTATCGTATCCGTATGTACTGAGTTCTGGTCTGCTTTCTGCGACCTGACACCCCTGTTGATTTTGTAGATGTCTGGTCGTAGTCGTCGCAGTCATAAGGTGGGATCCACTGATGCTGCCTCCGAGGAGGATCTTAGTGCTACCTCTCAAGGTGGTAGGGCTACTTCAGTCCCTTCTGAACACCATTCCTCCTCTGCTCGCGCACCCTTTTTTCATTATGAATCTTCCCTTGGCCTCAGCGACCTTGAAACCATCGCTGAGGGCTTCTCCTTACCTAAGGGCTGCCGAGCTATGGTGCCTAAGGCTTCTGACCATGCAGCTTTTCCTCCCAAGGGTTTCTTTGCCATTAGTCATCAACACATAGAAGCCGGTTTCAGGTTTCCGGTTCATCCTTACCTGGTCGCTCTTTTAAACGACCTTAACTTAGCCCCTTTTCAACTTACCCCCAACTCTTATGCTCATCTCACCGCTTTGGCTTCTATCTTTCTTAAAAACGACCTTCCTCCTCCTACCCCCGCGATGATCCATCACCTCTTTTTGTTTAGAAGTACTACGGGTCCGAAGGCTGATAAGAAGGATGGGTTTTATTATACTTCAGCCCGAAAATCTCCTTACAAAGTGAACCTTCCTCAAGGGATTGGAAAATCCAACGTAGGAGATTACAAGTCACGATGGTTCTACGCGTCGTGCTTATCATTGTCGGATTTAAAGAATTTTTCTTTTTGCCTTTCGCCCAGTAAGCATATTTGTCTCAGTTTTCCATCTTGTATTTCTGCTCGTTGCTAACATTTTTCTTTGTGCAGATGTCTCTAGGGGCGAGATTCCTCTATCCGATCAGGAGCTCTCTCTGTTAGATAAATTTTCGGATGTAAAGACACCATCCGACGATCAGACACCTTCCGAGCATCTGCTTCAATTTCATGGTCTCGCTCCTCCTGCCGACCAAGAATTATTGGACCCCGCTTCTGATTTAGGCTCTCGCGAGGAGAAAGAAATTCCTTCTGCTTTCGAAGCTTCCGGACAGGAAATTCCACATCCAGCGAATACTTCAGTTCCGGAAATGGTGAGGCTTCATTTCGAGCAGCCTTTACCCAGCCAGGCTCCTGCTCAGTCTTCTGCTCCCAAAGAGCCTGTTCAAGCGGCCGGAGGTTCAGGCTCTCCCCCTGCTGCTGAAGTCTCTCCAGAATCGCCTCCTCAACAGGGTTCTGTCGGTTCTCCTGCTCGCTCGATGAGGCATAAATCAGTGGCGAGGAAATCTTCGAACAAGAGTGCTCGTCGAGGGGATATATCTCAGCCTGCTCCGCCTAGCAGTTCCCCATCCGCCTCTACTCAAAATGTCGACAAGGGCAAAGGGATCGCCGATTCAGAAACTGCGGAACCGCCTCATAAACGCCAGAAAACAGCCGCGGCCGGTTCTGGTGCTGAGGAGCAGTCCCAGGAGTTTGATGCTGGGGAATATTACAGCGATCTTTTAGATCGCGCGCCCCAATTCCTGGGAGCGAGAAAGCCTGCCCTGTACAAGGAAGAAATAACGGGCGAACGGCTCATCAACTATTTGGGCTTCCACAGTACGCTTGTAAGTTTTACTTTTTTGCTGCTATAGTATCTCTTTCCATTTTTTTCCTGTACTAACAAATGCTTTGTTTCAGGCGTCCATGGCGTACATGAAGCTTTTGCGGGAGATTGGGGACTGGCCCGAGGAGAAGGCCGCCATGGCAACCACCATCAATTCTCTGGAGGAAGAGAAGGCTAAACTGCAGGATGATCATGAACTAGAGCTGGAAAAAGCGCAGGAGGCACACCGTGAGCTGGAGCAGGAAATTGAGAAACTGAACAATCAGAAGAACGAACAGCGGGAGTCCTTGGAGAGGCAGGAAATACAGATTGCCTTTAGGGATAAAAAGATCGAGACATTGACGCATGATCTCCACTTTGCTCGGGAATCGGAGGAGAAGTTGAAAACTGAGAATAAGGAACTGAAGGGAGAACTGTCCTCGCATAAGCATAAAGCCGCGGAGGCCAAGATTGTTATGGAAGCAATGAGGCAGGAAACAGTTTCTCTCAAGGAACACATTGCTTCGGAGAAGGGACGTATCGAAGCCGCGGTTCGAGAGGTAGAAGAGAGGACAGGAAGTTTATTCCTGTATAATCTGTGGTTCAAGCGACCAGATGTGGACGTTTCGTTCTTTGGTCCAGACGCCGTGGCTGAAGTAAAGCTGTACGCTCAGCAGGATAAACTTAAAGCCGGTCCTTCAGCTTCTTCTGCTAGTGCTGCCTCTGCTGATATTCCCAGCTCAGAATCTCCCAGCTCTCCTTGTCCAATCAATATTGATGACAGCGACCAGAAAAATTTTCCTGTTCGATGATATTTTGTTTTGTACTTATTACATTTTTTAACAATTTTTAAATAAATCTTTATTCATCGTTTCTTGTTTGTATTTATGTTCGTTATTTTTAGTTACTCGTGAATTGGATTTTCGACCAGTACTTATTTGAGCAGAGTAGGTGTGGGGACGGCCAACTTGCTGAAATTACCCTTTCAGGCCCCTTACCTCTGCTTGATTAAAACAAATTCCCAGCTTTCTTGAATGGCCAATTTCTCCCAGCTTTTAAATTTTGTTCGAGCAGAGTAAGTGTGGGGACAGCTAGTCATGCTGAAATTACCCATTTTTGAGGCCCCTTACCTCTGCTCGTTTGAACCTACAGATCCAATGTTCCTTCAAGATACTATTCGTTCTTAAGTTACATGGATCTTCCAAGGTTTACTAAGTCCACAGGCCATAAGCATCCCTTCCAGAGTCCTTGTACTCACAGGTTATGCTAAGGTCTTCCAGGACATTTTTTTTTTTTTTTTTTAGCTCACAGATAATGATTACACCTTCCAGAGCCCGGCTACTCACAGGTGGTAATCACATCTTCCAGAGCATTTGCTTCAATCGAAACGCGAGTAGATCATCAGTAACGACAAAAAACGATCAAGCATTGCCATTCAAGGAGAATCTGATTCGATTTTACTGCACTGAAACAAAATTGACAAATTATCGAAGCGAATTAAAACAAAAACTTAAACCAATTAAATAAAATATGGTCGCAGGTTTTCAGCATTCCATGCTCTGGGAACTAGCGCCCCTTCCATGCTAGTCAAGTGGTAGGCTCCGTTCTGCAAACTTTCCTTCACAATGTAAGGCCCTTCCCAATTTGGACCAAGTGTTCCCTCACCAGCTTTCCGAGCAGCAGGTAGAATAAGGCGCAGAACTAAATCCCCCGTCTTAAACCTTCGGGTACGGACTTTTCTGTTGTAAAATCTGGCCACTCGCCTCTGATAGACAGCAATCCTTATTTGAGCATCATCCCTCATCTCTTCCACCAGGTCCAGGCTAGCAACGAGCAAACTGCTATTATCTTCTGGGTTGAATGTTGTTCGGCGCTGACTGGCAACTTCATATTCTGCTGGAATCATCGCCTCCGAGCCGTAAACCAATGAAAAGGGAGTTTCCCCAGTAGTGTTGCGAGCAGTAGTTCTGTATGCCCACAACACTTTTTGCAGCTCGTCTACCCAAGCCCCCTTTCTCGCTTCCAGCTTAGTCTTCAGGTTTTGCTTGATGATTTTATTAATGGCCTCTACTTGTCCATTGGCCTGAGGGTGGTCCACCGCTGAGAAGCTCTTTTTAATTCCCAGATCCGTGCAAAATCTTTGAAACTGTTCGCTACTGAACTGGGTTCCATTATCTGTTACGATTTGTTGGGGGACTCCAAACCTGCAGATAATATTTTCCCAAACAAATTTTTCGACCTTGGTGGTGGATATTTCAGCTAACTCCTTTGCTTCTGCCCATTTTGTGAAATAGTCAACTGCTACAATAGCGTGCCTACACCTTCCTCGGGCTGTAGGAAGAGGTCCAATCAGGTCCAGTCCCCATATGGCAAATGGCCACGGACTGATCATTTGTTGCAAAAAAGTTGGAGGGGCTCGAGGTATCTTGGCAAATCTCTGACACTTGTCACACCTCTTGACCATTTCAATTGAATCTTTTTTCATAGTTGGCCAATAGTACCCCTGTCGGAGGGCTTTCTGGGCCAACGATAGCCCCCCGGCGTGATTACCACAATGCCCAGCATGTATCTCATTTAACACGACTTGACAATCTAGACCGTCAATGCACCTAAGCAACGGAGCTGAGAATCCCCTCTTGTATAATTTATCATCATAGATGCAGTACCGAGCAGCTCGCGTCCGAAGGCGGCGAGATTCTAGCTTTCCTTCAGGTAGCTTCCCATCTTGCAAATATTCTACCAAAGGATTCATCCAGGAGTCCTGTGCTACCACAATTGCCATTATCTCATCTTGCGATTCAGTGCTAGGAATGGGCAATACCTCTATTGGCACAACTCCCATGAAATCTGCATGTTTTGCAGTGGCTAAACGAGCCAAAGCATCCGCGTGAGAATTTTGCGATCGAGGGACATGCTGCAGCTCATATTTCTCAAACTTTGTCAAGAGTTCCCTTACTTTCTGTAGATAAATGGTCATTTTTGATCCTTTGGCCTGATATTCTCCCCGGACTTGACCTACAACAAGCTGGGAATCACTGTAAATCCTTATTCGTTCTGCTCGCACTTCTAAGGCCAGTCGCAATCCTGCCAGCAACGCTTCATACTCAGCTTCATTATTAGTGGCTTTGAACTCGAATCTTAAAGCAGACAAGATTTTGTGTCCTTCCGGGCTGATCAACATTATTCCAGCCCCTGCTTTCTGCTCGCTGGAAGAACCATCGACATATAATTCCCAAAATGGACCTTCAGAAGACTCGGGCTCATCATTACTTGACCCCGTGAACTCAGCAACAAAATCGGCCAATACCTGCCCCTTGATCGCCGTTCGAGGCTTAAATTCTATTTCAAACTGGGCGAGCTCAATAGCCCATTTCAGCAAACGACCAGAGGCATCAGGTTTTTGCAAAACCTGTTTCAGAGGATATTTGGTCGGGATTTCAATTGCGTGGGCTTGAAAATAAGGACGAAGCTTCCTGGAAGCTACCACCAGGCTGTATGCGAGCTTCTCCATAGGTGTGTATCTGGTTTCTGCATCAATCAACCTTTTGCTTACATAATACACAGGAAGCTGCCTTCCGTCTTCCTCGCGAACCAAGGCCCCACTGAGAGCGTGCTGGGAAACACCTAAATAAACGACCAGTTTCTCCCCTTCTACTGGTTTGGATAACAGTGGAGCTCGGCCCATGTATTCCTTTAGTTGCCGAAAGGCTACTTCACATTCTGCAGTCCATTGAAAGTTCCTAGCCTTCTTCAACGCATCAAAAAATGGAATGCATTTATCTGTCGACGTGGATATAAACCTGCTCAGGGCAGCGACTTGGCCGTTCAAGCTCTGCACTTCCTTGATCTTAGTAAGCGACTTTAAGTCAATAAGAGCCCTGACTTTTTCGGGGTTTGCTTCAATCCCTCTGCTGTTGACCATGAACCCCAAAAACTTGCCCGAAGCAACTCCAAACGCACATTTCAGAGGATTTAACTTCATTTGGAATTTACGCAAGATTCGGAACATCTCTCCTAAATCTTGCACATGCCCACACGCCTGTTTTGACTTTACCAACATGTCATCAACATACACTTCCATTATCCCCCCGATGAGATGTTCGAACATCATGTTCACCAACCGTTGGTAAGTAGCTCCTGCATTCTTTAATCCGAATGGCATCACCTTGTAACAATAAAGTCCCCGATCAGTAATGAAAGACGTGTGTTCCTCATCACTCGGTTCCATTGGGATCTGATTATACCCTGAGTAGGCGTCCATGAAGCTAAGGAGCTGATGCCCAGCAGTACCGTCAACGAGTTGATCGATCCGAGGCAAAGGAAAACTGTCTTTCGGACAGGCCTTGTTCAAATCGGTGAAGTCAATACATGTCCTCCATTTTCCGTTTTTCTTTTTCACCAGAACAGGATTTATTACCCACACAGGGTAGTGAACCTCCCTGATAAATTTATTTGCTAGCAGTTTTTCCACTTCTTCCCTGAGCGCCTCATATCGCTCTTCTGTCATAGGTCTCCTCTTTTGACGAACCGGCCTATGGAGGGGATCAATATTTAGCCTATGCGACATTACTTCGGGACTGATCCCCACCATATCCTCATGAGTCCACGCAAAGACATCCAGATTTTCTTTTAGAAATTGAACGAGCTGCTCTCTGATGTCTGAGGGTAACTCTCTCCCTATCTTCAGGCACCGTCTGGTATCCTGCTCGCTAACTTGTACTTCTTCCAATTCTTCTACAGGGCCTGCCGTTCGATCTTCATCCACTTCTCTTAGATCCAGATCTTGACTAACTCCTGTACTACTGGCAGGTTGTTTCTTCTCCTCGGTCACCATACTGATATTTTTTCCTTTAACCCCAGCCTTTACAGCGTTTTTATAGCACTTCCTTGCCACTTCTTGCTCGCCCCTAACACACCCTACTCCATTGGGAGTGGGAAATTTAATGGTGAGTGTTCGGGTGGATATTGCTATATCAAGATCATTCATAGCTGGTCTCCCGAGGATGGCATTGTATGCCGATGGACAATCAATAACTAGGAAGTCGGCCATTGCAAGAGCTTGTCTGTTCACGTCTCCTATGGCGAGGGGAAGTTTAATCTGCCCCAGCGGTACAATTGCATCCCCAGTGAAGCCAAAAAGAGGTTCTGGGGATGGAGTCAACTGCCCAATTGTTAAACCCATGTGCTCGAGACAGCCCTTGTACATCACATTTACTGAACTGCCTGTATCCATCATTATCCTTCTTACCTCAGCACCGCCAATCCTTGCTCTGATGACCAGTGCGTCATTATGGGGCCAATGCAAGCCTTGAGCGTCATCTTCATTAAACAACATCCCGCCTCCAGCAACTCTGGCCTTCTTACATGGCCCTTCTCTTCCACTTTGACCTGTCAACAAGACTCGGCCAGCCTCCCGCACATAGCGCTCCTGTGATCGGTTGGATGTCCCTGCGATGTGCGGTCCTCCATGAATAGTAAAGATAGTCCTCACAGCGGGCTGGTGACCTTGATCAATCAGGCGCTGTGGTTGTTGTTGAGGAAGTTGCTGAGGTATATTAGGATGTTCTTGTACTGGCTGATTTCCCTGCAGAGGATGATGACTTTCAGGTTGCGCCACATATTCCCTCAAACGACCCCGTCTGATCAATTCTTCAATTGCATCCCTAAGTTCTCTGCATTGAGAAGTATAATGCCCGTTTTCTCTATGGTAAGCACAATACTTCCTTGGGTCTTGAAACCTCCTCGGGATGTTTGTGGGACTTGGCTTTCCGAAGTTCTCCCGTCTTTTCTCTGTTTCAAAGATCCTATCTTGTCTGTCCGTCAGGACGCTGTAATTCTGGTAACGATCTCTGGGTGGAGATGCCTTCCTCCGAGACTCATTTTTTGACCGCTTCGCTACCTGATTACTGGAGCGATGTTTGTGACCGCTCTCTTCATTTTCGCGCTGGTCCCTCTTTTTTCCTGGTCGCGAACTGCTCGCTCCTTTTTCTTGTTTGCTAGGCTTTTTCTGTCCGAATGTGTCTTCCCAGCACATCTCTTTTGCTGCACGGTCATAGAACTCTCCCAAACTCTTCACAGGATTACGATAAATGCTTTTGTAAAGCTTTCCATCTTTTCGCAGTCCTGCAGAAATTGCAGTTAAGACACTTTCATCAGAGGGATTTTGCACATTGTTTACCTCGCGCCTAAACCTGGTGATGTAATCTCTTAAAGTTTCCTCCCGCTTCTGAAAGATAGTCGCTAAGTGACAAGTCGGCGCGAGCTGCTTCCTCAGCGCTTTGTACTGGTCCTCGAACTTTCTCTGGCACTCATCCCAGCTGTTTATACTTCGGGCCGGAAGACTCCTTAGCCACGTCCTTGGAGTATTCCCCAGTGTTGCTGGGAATACCCTACACTTGACCAGAGGATTAGAGGTCTGCAGGTCCATTTGAACGTTGAAAATGTCCAGATGATCATATGGGTCACTATCTCCATCATAAATTGGGATGTTCGGGAGTTTAAATCTTGGAGGCAGCAGTTGCGTTTCAATCTCTCTTGAAAACGGGGTTCTGTCTTGCTCTCTGTCCTGGTCACGGTGTCCGGGTCTAGTCTCTAACTGTCGCACCCTCTGCATTAGTTCCTGTACCATGGGATCTTGCCGCTCAATCCCGTTCGCAGGGACTTGTCGATTCCCCCGGCTTTCTCCTGCTGCTGAGAGACGGGTTTGTGACCTTCCTCGGTCCAACGACATCCTTTCACGTGATCCACTCCTCCTGCGAGAACTTCCTGCATGGGATGTCCCTTGTCTATGTGAACGTTCCCTTTCGCGCTGTTGACCCCTTCCATGATCAGAGTTATTTTCCCCTCGGCGATTATTACCCTGACTTGTTCTAATCCTCTGATTGGAAGGATGCGGAGCCACTTCTTGATGAGCCGGATGCCTCTCCCCTTGTGGGCGCAGATTTGAGGATCGAACAGAAACTGCTGGTTGCTGTCTGTCCCTGCCAGCCTCTCCTCTCCTAACTGGAACGGCACTCACAGAACGGGGCTGGTGGTCTGCGTTCCCTGGAACTTCCTGAACTCGGGCCTGTGTCAAGGCTCTGATGGTTTCTGCCAATTGTGCTACCGTATTTTCTAAAGCCTCCTGACGTGCTTCCTGACGACGCTGCCAAGCTGGCATAACACCTCCGCCACCATCAGTTGGTTGAGGAGGCAATGGTGGCAAAGCGGCAGAAGACGTCCCTGCTGCCTGACCTTGACCTTGGTGCTCCTCCAATTGATCGGTTTCCGATGCTACAACCCTGGTTGTCTTGACCCTAGCCATGTCAGCCGTATCACAACCAAAACAAGTTTGTTAAATCACAGTCTGGGCCCTTCCTCTAGCGCCAAAAGATGTTGACACTTATTTTTGGTCAACCCTGTTCTTCAAGCCCAATACCTGTGACACAACAAACCTCATACAATGCAAACAATATAGGAGCAAAACACACAGGACACAACAAGACTTTTACGTGGTTCGGCAAAAAACGATGGCCTACGTCCACGACAATTACCCTCTCTCGGTGTAATTGTATTTTTTATTTCACTCTGTCCTTTACCCTAAATTATATCTCCTATTTATAATGGAGATGTTATAATCAGAATAGGCTTGAGAATCTTACAGATAAGGCAAAAAATAATATACATTAATTAAGATAATATCTTCTGAGATTATCTCTCGTATATAGTAATTTCCCAGAATGTAGAGATTCGATTTGCATACAAATAGGTAATTCGACTCCTTTCCTGTTTCGGATTGATTCTTCTTCCAGAAGGTCTCGGATTGATTCTTCTTCCAGAAGGTCTCGGATTGATTCTTCTTCCAGAAGGTCAACTGGTCAATTTAAGTGTTTCGCCTGTTCAACGATCAGACAGCAAATTGAGCGAGCAGATATCTCCGAGCAAACGAGCAGACTTATTTATCCTTTTGGCCGCCGAGCAGACGAACATATCTCCAGTCAGTAGGAATGTCCGAGCAGGTTATCTTTGTGCTTTTAACTTTCTTTTGACTATTTGACCAAGTGTCTTCTTGGCTCTTAATAAGTCACAATGGGCCTCCATTTTTGGGCCTTTTCTTATTGCACCAAAAAATACCCATAACAATTATAATGTCATAAGTTTTGATTTTGAATAGAACATTGTGGTTTATGAGAAATAATACCGATAAGATGGGTGTAGAAATCAAGCAATTTGTTTCTTAATTAGATGATTATGTGTTTTTAAGTAATTCTCCATAAGGAGGTTTTAATAATAGATTTTTTTTATGCATATAAAATATGGTATATTTGTTTCAAAAAATATATATATATATATATATGGGTATAGAGAGAAGTTTTATTGGATGGCATTCGACCCAACTTTTTTTTTTAATCTCTCATATCATGGGTCGTTTCTTCTGCTTTACACACTATATAATTTGTTCAATATGGTAATAATATAATAAGTGTTTTTCTTGATATATTTTCATAGAATTTTGATCCATCTGATACAAATTTAAAAGAAGAAAAAAAAAAAAACATAAGAAACTTCTCTCATATGTTGATTGGACACTAATTGTTGTATTTGTTATCTTTCCACATAAGAAAGGATAAATTTTTGTTGGTTTTACGTTTTTTTTGTTGTGCGCAGCGAAAATTAAACAAATACACAACTACTAATGCTAGCTATTAAATATAAATAACAAATATTAATAAAGCAGAAAGCAGAAAAATAAATGCAAAGCTAAAAAAGAAAGAACACACCAGAATTTACGTGGTTCGGTATAAAACCTACGTCCACGGGCGCTGCTGAAAACTTCCACTAGCTCCAAAGCAAAATATTACAAAATCTGGGTAAGATCCAAAAACCCAGAAACATATGGGGAGAAAACAAGAATAATACAAATATATGGATCTTTTACAATTCTTGTTTATTTTGGGGTACAAAATCAATTAGCTAAAGGACTTATTTATAGTCCACCAAACATCCCACCATTTGATATGTTTTAGATGTGGGATTGCTAATTAAGCCAAAAACAACAAATCTCCACCTTGGCGTATTAGCTTTGTGCGGGAAATTCTGAGTGAAGGGTCGATTCTCTTACAGAAAATTGGGACTGCTGATAATCCTGTAGATATGATGACCAAAGTAGTGACAGCAATCAAGTTCAACCATTGTTTGGACTTGATCAACATTTTGAAAGTCTAAAAAGACATATATGAAGGCATTACTGAAGGCTAATACGCCAAGGTGGAGATTTGTTGTTTTTGGCTTAATTAGCAATCCCACATCTAAAACATATCAAATGGTGGGATGTTTGGTGGACTATAAATAAGTCTTTTAGCTAATTGATTTTGTACCCCAAAATAAACAAGAATAATACAAATATATGAATCTTTTATAATTCTTGTTTATTTTGGGGTACAAAATCAATTAGCTAAAGGACTTATTTATAGTCCACCAAACATCCCACCATTTGATATGTTTTAGATGTGGGATTGCTAATTAAGCCAAAAACAACAAATCTCCACATTGGCGTATTAGCCTTCAGCAATACCTTCATATATGTCTTTTTAGACTTTCAAAATGTTGATCAAGTCCAAACAATGGTTGAACTTGATTGCTGTCACCACTTTGGTCATCATATCTGCAGGATTATCAGCAGTCCCAATTTTCTGTAAGAGAATCGACCCTTCACTCAGAATTTCCCGTACAAAGTGATATCGGACATCAATATGCTTGGTGCGAACATGGAATACCGGATTCTTTGCTAAATGAATGGCACTTTGACTATCCGAGTAAATAGCAATATTCTTCTGTCCCACTCCCAACTCTACCAGTAATCCTTGTAACCAAATTGCTTCCTTCACAACCTCTGTCAATGTCATATACTCTGCTTCTGTCGTAGACAAAGCAACTGTTGACTGTAAAGTAGACTTCCAACTTACAGGAGCTCTCGCAAGAGTGAATACATATCCAGTAGTTGATCGTCGTTTATCCAAATCACCAGCATAATCTGAATCAACATATCCGATTGCAAACTGACCAAGTGTATCTTCCCTCTGAAATATCAAACCAAAATCTACGGTTTTTAACAAGTACCGTATAATCCATTTCACAGCTTGCCAATGTCCTTTACCAGGATCATGCATATACCTGCTCACAACTCCAACCGCTTGCGAAATGTCAGGTCTTGTACACACCATAGCATACATCAGGCTACCAACCGCATTAGAATACGGAACACGAGACATATACTCTCGTTCTTCATCAGTACTCGGAGATAATAATGCACTCAACTTGAAATGAGGAGCAAGTGGCGTACTTACAGGTTTTGACTGTTCAGATACACCAAAACGCTGTAATACCTTCATCAGATATTGCTTCTGAGTCAAACAAACCTTGCCTATTCCTCTATCTCTACTAATCTCCATACCGAGAATCTTCTTAGCTTCACCTAAATCCTTCATTTCAAACTCTGAACTCAACTGAGTCTTCAGCTTCTCAATCTCCACTTTGCTCTTAGAAGCTATCAACATATCATCAACATATAAGAGCAAGTAGATGAAGGAACCATCTTGTAGCCTTCGAAAGTATACGCAATTATCAAATTTGCTTCTGGTGTACTCTTGACCTATCATAAATTGATCAAATCGCTTGTACCATTGTCTCGGAGACTGTTTCAAACCATAAAGCGATTTCTTCAATTTGCAAGCCCAATTTTCCTTTCCAGCAACCTTGAATCCATCTGGCTGAGTCATATAGATTTTCTCTTCCAAATCACCATGTAAAAATGCAGTTTTTACATCCATTTGAACTAGTTCTAAATCCAATTGAGCTACAAGGGCCAATAGAATTCTAATGGAAGAGTGTTTCACAACTGGAAAAAATACCTCATTGTAGTCAATCCCTTCCTTCTGAGCGTAGCCCTTCACCACCAACCTTGCCTTGTAGCGAACATCTTCTTTGTTTGGAAATCCCTCTTTCTTAGTAAATACCCATTTGCACCCAATTGCCTTCTTATTTTTCGGTAGTTGAGCTAGCTCCCAAGCTTCATTCTTCTGAAGAGACTGCATTTCTTCATCCATAACTTTCTTCCACTTATCATCTTCAGAACATTGGACTGCTTCTCTGTAAGTAGAAGGAACATCATCATCTACAATTGGAAGTGCATAGGCCACCATATCAGCAAAACGAGCAGGTCTGCGAATCTCACGTCTTGGCCTATTTATTGCAATTGATTCTTGTTGCTGCGAAGGTTCTTGGGTAGGAACCTCTTCTTCTCCTTCTTCTTCAGTAACCTCCTCGATCATAGGAGTGTCATCATCTGCATCAACAATTCTAGCTGGATTATTTGTTGACTTTATCTGTTTCTGAAAAAACTCCACCTGCTTCCGAGTAGACACCACCTGTTGCGGATTACCCTCAACAATATCTTCTATTTTCTTTTTCAACATCGAAGACTCATCAAAAGTAACATCCCTGCTGAAGATTATCTTCTTCGAATTAGGATATAAAAGACGATACCCTTTCACCCCTGAAGATATCCCCACAAATATAGCTTTCTTTGCTCTCGGATCCAATTTAGATTCCTTTACATGATAATAAGCAAAACAACCAAAGACATGTAAAGAATCATAATCAGTAACAGGTTTTCCAGACCATACCTCCAATGGAATTCTACCACCGATCGCTGTTGACGGTAAGCGATTAATGAGATGACATGTATAAGTCACTGCCTCAACCCAAAACTCCTTGCCCAACCCAGCATTGGACAACATACACCGAACTTTCTCCAGCAACGTTCGGTTCATGCGTTCTGCCACCTCATTCTGTTGTGGTGTGTGTCTAACTGTAAAATGACGTACAATATCCGTATCTTGACAGACCTCTCGAAAAGATTTACTGTAATATTCACCTCCATTATCTGTTCTGAGGTACTTAATCTTTCTCCCAGTCTGAGCCTCAATCATCTTTTTCCAATTAAGGAAAATTCCAAGTACATCATTCTTTTTCTTTATTGTGTATACCCAAACTCTTCTGGAAAAGTCATCAACAAATGTAACAAAATAGTGTTTACCACCCACGGAGGCTGTCCTAGTGGGTCCCTACACATCAGAGTGAACATAATCCAAAATACCTTTAGTATCATAAACTGTAGTTGCAAACTTCACTCTCGTCTGCTTTCCCAGAACACAATGTTCACAAAAATCTAACTTGCAGGTTTTTACTCCTTTCAACAAGCCTTGATCCACCAAACTGTTTAAAGCTTTCTCACTTGCATGTCCCAGACGCATATGCCATAACCTGATCATATCTGAATCAACATCCTTCTCTGATACTACTGCTGCTGATTCAGTAACTGTACTACCATTGTAGTAGTACAAGTTGTTCTTCCCTGTACCTTTCATTACCACCAAAGCCTCAGATACCACTCTCATAACTCCATCTCTGATAGATACCGTGTAGCCTTTAGATTCTAAGGCTCCCAATGATATGAGATTCTTCTTCAAATCTGGAACATACCAAACTTCTGTCAAAACTCTGGTTGATCCATCGTGATTTTTCAATCGGATTGAACCTATCCCCTTAGTTTTGCATGAGTTATCATTACCCATGAGTACAATTCCACCATTTAGCTCTTCGAAGTTGAAGAACCATTCCTTATGTGAACACATGTGATAAATACAACCCGAATCTAAAATCCACTCACCAGATCCAGATGTTGATGATAGACTAACCAACATAAAATCTTCTTCCTCATGTTCGGCTACATATACATCGGAAGTAGCTTTACCCTTGCCCTTATCTTTCTTCTGCAGCTTCGAACAATCTTTCTTCCAATGCCCTTTCTCATGACAAAAGGCACATTCATCTTTATCAGGTCTTTTCCTTGACTGTGATCTGCCCCTTCTTTCCTATTTTCGACTCTTACTTCTTCCCCTAACTGTAAGCGCCTCTGCTGATTCATCCCTATTCTCTGGTTTTGTTTCTTTCAGAACAATATCCAAATCTTGTTGATACAAGACGTCCGTAACTTCGCTTTGCCATAGGCCAAAATTATTTCGACCATCAAATTTCTCTACTTCAATTTTTACATGTGAAGATGAAGACATTTCTACTTTACACCAAAAGTTTTTATGCCAATAGCTTGGTGATCAAATGAATAGTACTCAAAAGGTAAGCTCTCAGGAAAGGCTGAAGGGGTCACAAACGGTCCCACTTAAAATCCAGTCTCCTTAGACAATTATAGTCTTTTTGACAGAGCTTCCCTAAATTGTAACTATTCCAAAATAACACCGAAACTCTACAAACAAATATTTAATAGCTAGCTAATGCCCTAGACAATTTCCCAGATCAATCGAAACCTAGGGCTCTGATACCACTTGTTGTGCGCAGCGGAAATTAAATAAATACACAACTACTAATGCTAGCTATTAAATATAAATAACAAATACTAATAAAGCAGAAAACAGAAAAATAAATGCAAAGCTAAAAAAGAAAGAACACACCAGAATTTACGTGGTTCGGTATAAAACCTACGTCCACGGGCGCTACTGAAAACTTCTACTAGCTCCAAAGCAAAATATTACAAAATCTGGGTAAGATCAAAAAACCCAGAAACATATGGGGAGAAAACAAGAATAATACAAATATATGGATCTTTTACAATTCTTGTTTATTTTGGGGTACAAAATCAATTAGCTAAAGGACTTATTTATAGTCCACCAAACATCCCACCATTTGATATGTTTTAGATGTGGGATTGCTAATTAAGCCAAAAACAACCTTCTTTGTTTCGGTTTTTTCGATTGACTTTTATACAAATCGTTATAATTAATTCATAAATATTCATGTTTTCAAAAACGCTTTGAGGTGCTTTTATGTTAAGGGTTGTGCTTTTCCGCCTAGCTATTAATTCCATAATTTATGTGCAATGACATGATATTGACATATTGTATCGTTCAAAAAAAAAATTGTGTTGCAAAAAGGCTTTTCAACTTGCATGGATCGACCACTCATCTCTATCAACAATTCACTACTGCCTCTTGTTCTCATCGGCAACCAGCTCGACTGATTTGACTCCGCGACAGTACCCTTGGGCATCTTTAATTTAACTTTATTAATAAATTCCAATTAGATGGCTCCAAAAGTGGAGGATTAATATAAAATTTTAGTGCTTCAAAATGTTAAATAAAAATATACTTTATGAATATAACGACGAGAAAGTTGAGATAATTTATTGACGAATTAATTATTGAAATGTAAAGTTTGAATTCATAATCATGGCACTATACAGATGCACCGAAGATTGAGCCGATCATCTTGCAAAACTGCTAAAAAGAAATTTAATTTGAACTCTTGGGGAATAAGTAATCATAACCGAATCAAAAGTCCTACTAGAGAGAAAGTTTCTGTTTCTTGCACAAGAGTGTTTTATAAGTTAAATTTAAGTGTTTTTATTTGTATCTGTAGATCATTATAAATACCCTTATATGTGAGAATTTTATATGTAATCAGAGAATAAATCTGTGAAAAGAGTATTGGTATACTTCGTGGATATAATAAATTTTCCAACTATAGAAAAATCTAGTTTTGGTTGTTTTCGTTTTCATCTTAACATTATTTATAATTGTAATCATTTTAATGAAATTATCTGAATTCAAAGTATACATATTTTTTCTAAAATTTTATAACTTAAAATAAATAAGAAAAAGTATAATAAATGTAATGATAATCATTATATTAGCACTTCTCCTTATGGTAGCATCGGAAATGACAGCTACGGGGGACAACCATGTGTGCAATGTCTCTCCATTAACTTTAGGCTTAATTTTCAGCATTCCACCATTCAATTTCATTGATTATATGCATTGAGACATGGTTGATAGTGATCAGGCGAAAGCCACCCAGAGACAGGAAAAGAAAAAACAAAGTGAGAAGACACACACCAAACTAACTTGGAAAAAGCAAAAAGAAAAAAATATATTACAACCTCCCTATCAATCGACTTGCATCCCTCACGTATCATCCTTTGTGTATAAAAAGTGTCACGGACTCCCAGAGGTGATCGACTTTGATCTTGACACCACAACTAAATTAATTCATATCAACTAAAAATGCAATAATAAGTGCCTTTTCTTTTAATATATAAAAAAAAAAAATGATATGAAATGGATAATAGGTATGCTGGTATCGATGTGATTAAGTACTTGGTGGTCCAAATATTTATTTGTAGGCAAAATATTTATTCACGTAACAATTCCACAGCTAAGAAGTTATTCTAATTTTCTCATCAACACCCACTCCTAGAATAAGGTTCGAAAACTATTCACGTGTATTAACAAATGATTAAATGTACGTAACCGTTAAAATGAACGGAGGTGTATATTTATCTACCATAAGAGGGTAAATCATATAAGAGCTTTTGATAACGCACGTCTGCATGTGCATACGGTTCAAACGATTACAATTTTTCTCATGCGTAGAGTGGTGCACGCTGGCGTTGGGTGGGGAGATCACTGTCGAAATGTTATAGGGTTACGTGTCTTTTCACGTTAGCTTTGGGCTAATGGACCGCTGTCACTGTTTGACGTGACGCTACTGGGGCTTGATTTTCGTGGAAGCATCCTAACTTGTCCACCTGACGCGTCGTGCCTATAAAGCTTCTCTTACTTTCGAGACATTGATAGAATGATAGTCTTTGTTTGTTATTGGATAAATGCAATTTAAATTCAGTTGGACGTGAATAGGCATTATCTACTTCAGTTTCCATAAATTGTTTGATTAAAGTTTCAATATACATTAATGATTGACCATAAAAATATATATAATTAATAATTGATTTTTTTTTCAGTATAGCCCAACTTTTTTACATATTGACATTTAATTGGGATGTGAATGAAAGAATATCCTCAATATATATATGTGTGCAAACACCTTGTCCTTAAAACTGCATAACCTTGTATAAAAAGTGAATAATGCTCCACAATTCAAAATATTATCTAAATAATATAGTAAGCTAATTTATAACAGCCGAACGTTTGAATAATGCTCCACGTACAATTCAAGATATTGTCTAAATAATATAGTAAACTAATTTATAACAGCCGAACGTTTGAGTAAAAATTTTAAATAAAATTTTGAGAATTAAATATTATTCATAATCAATATAAAAAATATATATAATATCATTAAACGTGCATGGTGCATACACCACGATGTATCGGAGATTTTACACAGTGTCATTATACGGAGAAATGTCTATATTCATTTTGTGTAATTAAGGAAGCATTTTTCCACTCTTACTCTCCCTTCATTTTATCCACCGACAGTCTTCCACTATATATTTTGCGCAGTTCAGTAAGTTTCATTAAATCTTCACATTCTTCCCGCCCGGCCAAACTTATAATGAATCATAATTTCCTAACTCATTTATGTGTTTTAGAGGAAAGATCATAACTGAAGCGAAGGCCAGAGCAGTTGTTATGGTCTTATGTTGTAGAGAAGTAGATGTGATCTACATAAGATGAATATATGAATATTCACAATTTATAATCATGAAATAAAACATCTCAAGACATAATTATTTGGGAATCTTACAAAAACAGTTGATTATTTGATTAGTTAATTAACTCTTCAGTACGATGCTGATGCTAATTAATTATTAGAAGATGGAATTTCTGAACATTTTAGCTTTAATATATACCATGATTAAGAAAAGTCAATGAAATTAATATGTAACTGCAATTTGATCTCAATCAATAATTAAAAATATTCTAACCACAATCAATAATTAAAACTCAAAGAAACGTCGACCATGGAATTGATATAATAAAAGCTTATACAATTCAATATAGAGATTATCAAGCTAATATAGCTGGAGACTCTTCATACCTCCCATACAGTTAAGAGAAACCAGTATTATACAAACATAATTTTTCCAATCATATATATAAATATACACACACATGGAATAACTTGAACAAACTATTCTTTTGTCTTGACAATGATACATCATATAGTATCTCTTCTTTGAGATCCCAAGTTATTTAATTAATTCAATATCGCATAACTAATTAAAAGATCCTGATTTATATATGTATCCTTGTTCCGATTAATATACTGTGATAATTTACGTGCGAAATCCAGCCGTCAATTTTAATTTTAATCATCCTAGGCCCGAGATGAAAGTCACTCCAGTGGAAGGCAGCCACGACGTACCGGAAATGAAAGCAGCAACGGTGAACTTGGCAGCCTCATCAGCATCAATTACATGAAAACCAGGCCAACCAACTCTACTGGAAGTAGCAGCTCCGGGCCCTACATTTGAATACTCAGCAAAATAAAGCGTTTTTCCATAGTTCGCTTGACCAGGCCACTCAATCCAACCTCTTGATGAGACAACGTCATCTATTGTTGACTGCATTACAACCGACCTCGAATATTGCTTCCAGGGCCTCCCAAGATACGTGTTGAATTTGTCTTTCACGGGAGAAAAATCTGAGGCGGCTGTAATCCGACATTTTTGTACGGAGAAGCCGGTGTTTTGTCCGGGGTCGGACCTCCCGTTCGCGAGAATCACGTTGTAGCCACCGTTGTGTGGGCGGCGAACAGCCAAGTAGCAGTTCTGGAAGACAGCAGCAGCGTTGCCGAATATGAAGTCGACGGTGCCGTAGATGTCGCAGTCTCGGTAGAACTGGCGCAAAGCAAGCGCGTACAGGGTGTCTTGATAGCCTGCGATGCTACATCTAAAGAGAACTGAATGGTCAGAGGCGATATTCAAAGCCAAAGCTTGTTTTGCTTGAGGACCAGCTGTGTTGTGGAATCCAATATCGCGTGCTATGAATCCGTCTCCTGTTATTGCTGCGTACCACGGAAGTGAAATTTCTAATTAGCATATTAATTATTTGTTAATCAGCTCCTTTATTAGTTGAAGGTTTTATCTAGTTAAAAGATTTTGATTTTACAAACTTCCAATTTAATGGTAAAATTTATAATGTGTGGGATTTTTTTATACATATTATAATTTATATATAAAAATACGTAGGTCTCTTTCTTTTACTAAGAATTTAAGACCGACTAAGCTCCAATAATTACTAATTATAATTGATGGAAATTATAAAAAAGAACAATCAAAAAAGAAAAAATTCATTTTCATCCAAAAAATTTATTTACTTTTATCTAATTAAAGATTTTGATAATTTTCAATCCGTTTTAATCTCGCGGAACATTCACGTAGTGTTCATCTCTATAAAATGTGTGGAGGGCAGAAAACAAGCTAAAAACTATTGGTACATCATTTAGACTAAAAATGAATAATATTTTATTTTAAGTTAAAAATAAATTTTTCCTTTTTGGCTTTTAATAAAAATGGATTTGTCCCTTATAGTAATAAATAGAAACTGCTTTTTGTTTCAGAACTATTCCTCTTCTATGCGTCAATTTTGAACAGAAATGATAGAAAATGATTGTTTTAAATGGCCAGTATATTTTTCCATATTATGGAATATGATTGCAGTAGACTACTAGTTACCTTTATAACTCAAAAGTCAAAACTCTAAACAGTTCCCACTCTCAGCTTTTAAAATTTCTACAACTAGCTAATTAGCTAGTAAAAGTTAATCAATAAATTTAGCATATTAGTTTGGGGACTTGTTCATCAATAGACCAATAATAAATAGAGGGAGTCAGAGAACAAAACTAACTGAATGTGGCAGAGCCAGGCATGGAAGTGCCCCCCGCTTTACTATCGTCTCCGACAATAATGGTGGAGTATTTGCCATCTCCGATCAAGGTGACACCATCTTTGTTAGTGTGGATTTTCTCCTTATAAACTCCTGCCTTAACATAAATCACAAACCGATTTCCTGTAGCAGCTTTGATGGCCTCGGATACGGTCTTGTAGTTGCCTGTTCCATCTTTTGCGACAATTACGTTGGCTTTGATGGTGTTGGCCTGAAGCAGCTTTCGATCTTTGGAAGATACCCAGTTGGGGAAGTCTTTTTTCTCGAAAAGAAGGCGACCGGTGCTGCTTCGTGAACTTGATGTGATCCGGTTGACAATGGCTAGAGGGTTGCTGGCTAACTGAGAGAGATAATCCATTTTTTCGGATATCTTGTTCATGAGACCACTGGAGAGACCGAGATTCTCGACAGAGTCTTTACAAGTTTGTTGGAAAGTCAAGGCAGCGCTCAAATATGTTTGGATGTCATGCTTGTTCTTTGTTGGAGATTCTTTAAGAGCTAACAATGATTGATCTAGCCGTTTGAGAGACATACTCATCAGCTCTTCACAGTAATCTGCATCCACATACGTGGCCCTCAGCTAAATATTTAAATATATATATATAAATACAGAAATTTGACTCATTCATACACATCTCATAAGGGTATGTTTTTAACTTGTTGCTTTTATGATATCTACCTTTCAAAGAAAAAAAAAAAAAACCTTGTTACTTATATGTGCACACCTGTGATGCCTGGGGTATGTTTGGATTCTTGGACATCAAATTGGGAGCTAAATTTCGCAAAGTAGGAACTGGGCAGCATGGTTTCAGATATGGTCTTGTTTATAAGAGCAGAAACAATATGCAAATGTTGAGTACTTGTCGTCTCAAAACTCATCAAGGTTTGAACACAAAGACTAGGATATCTAGCATAGTTGCACTCTTTCAAGACTCTGTTTTGGTAACCATCCATGGCAGCCCCTGACATGGATGCCCCCCATATTAAACATCCCAATAAACAATATATTTTAAACCCTATCGCTCCCATATTGGAAATGAACTAAAACTTAATTTTTTTTTTTTTTTAGCCACGAGAGATGACCAACGAATTTTTTTCTTCTCAAATATCACAAGCACAATTAGGAAGAAATATGGCACCATATTTATAGCGAGTGATGCTAGTTAATTAAGCTCAATTTGGGTGTGCATGGTTAATTATTGTCAAACAACATGCATTGTTAGTTCGGAGGTCTATTTTCTGGAATCATGATAAAGAAAGTGGTGGAAAGATGTAAATCGTTTTCTAGGTGGGCCTGGAGAGCCACTAGACTCGTGCTGGCCGGTTTAATATGCTGTACATTTTGTATTGTTTGTACACGGGAAATATAGGTACAGTACGTACCGGGTGCCCCATATTTCAAACTTCTCATCAAGGGAAAAACTTGAGTGCAGCATATGCACGATGTAATCCCAACTAGTCATGGGCAATGACACACTGGGGCCCCGGATGGCCATTACCTGCCGGTCGCACAAAAATTCTGTAGAAAATAACTTTGATGTCCAGTCTTATCAATGGTGTAGCGTGCTTCTCATACTAACATCAAACAGATTGTGATTCCGAATTAAATTTACTGTGCCTTAAATCTAAAATTATTTAGTAATTGGCTTATATTTCAGACTTCTGTAATCAGAAAAAGACTTGAGTACATAATTTCGTAATTCACATTTTCAGCCACAATAGTGCCATGGAACATATATACCAGCTATTTTAATTTATATTAAAATCGAATTGATAGGCTGCCGAAAAATTGGATAACCTCTCAAGTTTTTTTAGCTTTCTCGCATCTTTTCTACTTGCGAATTCAACCGGAGTCTGTAATCATTTAGCGCTGCCATGGTGGGACTAATTTTATTGTCGAAAGTCGAGACTGATCAGAAGGAAAAGTTCTATACTTCACGTATAGAATGACTAGACCGGATCCCTATTATATATCCTAAAGAAATATTAAATTTTTGGAACAGTAAAAAAATCTACAACTTTAATTGCATTCAAGTGATTGTGAGTTCAAGTCTTATCTCATTTATTTAAATATCAAATTATTATAATTAAAAAAACTTACCTTTTAAAGAAGTAAATTTTTAAAGATGTCACCTTACTCAATCTTGATAAATTTTTACATGACGTGGGTCATGCAATAATTTCTATTAACTTTGCATGTGTCCATCAAGCGGAATCTTAATCAAATTGCATTAAAAGTAATACAAGATGTGATAAAGACAAGATGGCTGCTAGGAACCATTGCTTTTACCTCTATCCACTTAATTTATTAGTCGGAAGCGTTATACTTAAAAAAGTACTACGAACCAGTTTGAAGCATACATATTCGATTAATTAAAAAAAAAAAAAAGCAAAGAAGTATTAAAGAGCACTTAAAGTTTTTAACATCAAACATATATTACTAGAGTGAATATAGTTATGTCTTGTTGGACTACAGAGTCTGAATTCAAAGTTATGATACTACACTAATGCATCGGAGATATCAAGTTTCCCTATTAAGCTCACGCAATCAAACTGCTCGGTTAGCTTACAGAGTGTAGGGGGCAAGGCAACCCGAAGTTTTATGTTTTTGAAACTCGTTATTGAAAAAATAATCTTGATCAATTGGAAGTCTTACGTACCGAAGAACGTTTTTCAAATTAAAAGGACTATCAATTGTACTTATAAGTTAATATAAATACTCATGTATGTTAGGGCTTCTCAAGTGTGAGCGAAACAAAGAGATCCGCATTGAGAGAGAGCTTTCGTTTATAAACATTATTTCTGTGGATATAAACGTTTCTAAACCATGTAAAAATCTTACGTCCATTTTATTGGTCTTATTGTGTGCGTTGTATGTCATTCAGTTCTTCCTATTTAACGTGTCTATAACTCTATGTATATAATTTACATGAAAGGTCTTCTATCGACTTTTGAAATATCGAGCAAATGGAAAATGGACCACATCGCTGTTTCCAAAGAATTGATAGAAAGGGAAATAGCTATGAAAAGTCCAAGCAGAAAAGACTTCCAATTGTTTACTTTATTGTGGAATATAAATTATAGCTCGTTATGAAAGAAAGGAATCGTGTCATTATCTTGAAATGCATTGTTATACTCACCGGCCTCACATTCTCTATTTTGTCTATTAATTGGACCTAAATAGTTAGTTCCTTCGAATTAGATCTCTAACTTTTCTATTTTTTCAACTTTTGTGGAGAAAATTTGCAATTGATCGTCCACAACTTGAAAGATATGGCGATCTACATGAAAAATTACTGGAAAAAAAAAATTCTGATAGGCATAAAAAATTTAGAAAACATTTTTTATTATGCATTTTGGGATCTTTTAATTAAGTTCATTAAACCTGTTTTCTACTCTTTCCATCTTACTGTATAAATTAAGTTTATCAATTGAAAATTTTGATTTGAATTTATGATTTGAAAATTTATTGATTTAGCGCATCTACTTATAAGATAACTCTGATAACTAATTTTTCTTTTCATATCGTCGATAGAGGTTTAATTCTTACTATGTGTACGTATTTACTCTGATATATGAAGAGTTTTTTTTTTTTTTTTTTTAATATTATGAGTAGAAATTTCATGATATCATGAGAATAAATTTTCAAATTGTACATGGAAGATGTTTGGATTGGATGAAATATTGGATTGGTCTATGTCATATTATCTTGTGATTATTATTTTTAAGATGAATCCATTTTATTAAATATTTAGTATTGGGTTGTAGGTGATCGAATATACATAAAGGATCAAGCCAAGTATCTACTAAATTTATCTAGTAAATTGTGAAATTTACACAGAAAGTTGGCCGTTGAATTCACTCTAGCGGCCACATAAATATTTGATGAATTTAGAAAAAAAAAAGTTGATAAATTTTGATAAAAGTTGTTCTCTCTCTCTCCGTAATTATAACGATTTCGTTTTCTGTCTCCCTTCATCACTTATTTCTCTCTAAAGTTTTTCTCTCTCTTCCTTTTCTGTTCATGAAAGATAAAACTTTGCTAGAATGTTGAATTCTTTGGTGGAATTTGCTTCCTCATTTTGTTTCCTTGTTGGCTACTTTTTGGCTTTGGATTCTCTCAGGAGCATAAAATTGTGAAAATAGTATAAAACTTTGTTGGTACTTGATAACTTTTAACTTTGTTGGTGCTTGATAACTTTTATTTAAAAAGTTATATCTACTTCACCGCAAATTTCACCAAATTTGACGTATTTTTGTCAAATTCCTCAACCCAAGACCCAGCTATGTGAAATCCTAAAATTCCCAAAAATTTATTCTTTAAAAAACTTCAAGTTTTAGATCCGTTTCGTCCAAATTCGCCATAAGATAGAACAAAAATGAAAATCGGACCAAACTTTGTTATGTACAATTATTTTGGAAGGGATTTAAGCTTTATTTTGGGTAAAATATTGATAAGTGTAATATTATTCATGCTATTTTATCCAAATCGATGTCCAAACAATGTGGTATCTTATAATTTAGCATTATTAATCAAATTTTATTAGTTTAGTTATCCTAATTTTAAAGTTATTACATCATTTGAGTACCGCATTAAAAGATCAATCTTGGTAAAGTAGCATTAACGATACATATATATATATGTATATATATTAAAAAAAAAGAAAAAAGAAAAGAAAAATCCTAGTGGGCGAGATTGGTGCGACCATCCGATTGACCAATACTAGATCCCATAAATTTCACAACTTCCAGGAACAGACTTGATAATTTTTGTTTATGCATATACATAAACAATAATTATGTTCTCAGTACTTAATAAATTTAATAAAGTTCATGCAATATAATATATACCTCAAAATTTATAAGTTAATAATTAAAAATAAATAAGTATAAGATAAAATCAAACTAAGTAATAAATGAAAAAAAAAATAGGTTGTTTATATATATATATATATATAAGAGAAAAGGAATAGGCTTTAGAGGATGTTAAAATCGAAGTTTTGAAAACATAGTCCGACTCAATCTTAAATTATCACATCTTACGTATTCATTTCTCTATTTTGATTGAAAAATATAGTCCTACTGAAGTTGAATTTTAAAATATAAATCACTTTTGATAGATTGAATATAAGTAGTTTGGATTATATAACAATTTTGGAAGCATGTATGCCTTTAGATTGAAAAAATATGTATGAACAGCAATACCAGGACATGTTGTACATGTCTTTCTCTTGAGTAATAACATATGCCCAGTGAATATCATTATCATCCCTCTACGGCTCCACATGCGTCTGGCACTAGGTTTGTCATTTAATCAACAGTGTATTGACTAGGTTAGAATATGTACATGCAACTCTAGAACTGAAGTGCCTTCAAATGAGACTAAGGCCACGAACATGGTGGGACACCGTGTATAACTTTCACAAAAGTGTGATGTCGAATTCCTAGCTACTTAGTAGGTTCGAAAGTAGTCCACGTTCATGGAGAGAGAAACATAATTTATATAATATGATATAATAATAATAAAAAAAAAAGCTAATTAATATGTAATATGAGACTCGAGAATTTTGATGATTAGGGGAACGATAGATCAATTAGAAAGTTCTGAAGATTTTAAGAACAAACTTTAGAAATTAGTCAAAAATGTCACGTATTAATCTAAAGTCATGAATTCTATAATTTGTTATTTTCTATAATTTTAAATTTTTGGATCTGATGATAACTAAATTAGTATAAAATTTTAAGGTTTCTGATTCAAATCCTCACCATTTTATCTTGAATTTTGTATCATATTTTCTAACCATAAAAGACGTTTAGTATATGTCCGATAGTTATCATTTGTTCATATTATATGTGAATAAGTGTGTCACACGTTAATCATTTTATAAAAAAGTTGATCATGCACTTTTTATATTCAGCGTGAAGAAATATAGAGATTGATAAGAAAGGTTTAGTAGCGAGATGTGTAGAATTCAATTGAAGATAGATGGAAGGGGATATGACTTAGATTATTATTAACATTATATATCTTGTAATTCGAAATAATTCTATTTTTATCAAAATTATAACTAATAAAAATCAATAAACTTTTGTTAAAGTGATTTTTTTTTTAAACGACAGTTACAGTTCTTTTCCAATCTTATATATGAACAATGGACGTCAAATCTAGTTCCCGTACAGGCTTGTTGGTTTGTTTTCTAATCATCGACAAAGTTGAGGTCTCGTCCTGGAGTAAGGATTCTCTACCATCCTTTTTTTTGTCAATCTTTTGATAATCTAGTGACATATCAGCATTTGAAAAAATGAATGATCAAGATTGATAGATTTTTTCTCTCTCATACATCACTCAAATTTAAATTGTTCTCGTAAAAAGATTAGCACCATGTCAACATTGACAGAGAATTCTTATCCCTCGTCCTGATCAGGATAGATGCAAATGGGCTCTCCCCGTAAACACTGCGGCAGTATGCTACAAGTACGCTGTCTAAAAAGACACAACCATCCGACAATTCAATAACGCATCCAAATAAAATTGTTGCCAGATCACCTAATTCAAGATGTACATATGCTTAAATGTGCCAGTTAATTCAAATTATCACTAATAATGGATAAATTCTTTATTTTATGAGTAACGTCATATTTAATAAATATTTTATTTTAATTCAGATCCACATGATATAATATATGAGTTGTCAAGATCTTATTAATTATCATATTATTTCAAAATTTATAAAATTTTAACAATTCATATGTCACGTCATTTGGATAAAATTTTTAGGAAACCTAACATTACTTTTATTTTATATGATGTGTAATTACATTCATTTCATCAAATTTTGTAACAATGGACCATTAATTGTACTGCAATAAATTTTAATTTCAAAAGTAAATATATTTGATTTTTAAAAAACTTGAATCCACATTAATAAAATCAATTTATTTTGAGTAATTTTTTTTCCCTCTATATGTATCTAACTCGAAATATGTAGTAGCCTTATAATTTTAGTAATTTCTTAAAATTGTAAATTATCTTTTACTGATATTTAGATATGAAAAGAGTTTTTTTTTTTTTTTTAAATTAATGTATATATAATTCATTTCAGTTATTATTATATTTTCATGTTATCAAATATTACTCATGAAATGTGAGATTAACGGATCTGGATCGGAGACTAAATGATTGCACGCTGAAAGTCTGCACAAATGAGTGTTTTCTACCGGTAATTGAGGTCGTAGTTATGGTTTAGTGGATCATGATCAGTCATGATAGATGGTCAATCATTTCCCTAAATTGCCAATGCAGTGCCAAGTCATGGTGTTTGTGTTATTTATATAAACAATAGCGCATACAATTGAATGGGAAAGTGAAATTAACATTTGTCATCAAACCCAGCATGCTCTGTTTCATTTTTAAGTAAAGCACGACAGGTGTCACCTTATATAAGTGGCAAGTTCGCATGCTTATTGTTTCTGCGGTGGCTGGGGATTATGTCCGGGAAAGTCTCGCAGCTTCACTGAGTAGCGTCATCTATAACATAAAAATAATCCATATATGCATGGGTCAATAGAGCAGCCATAATCAACAATTTCCCATCATATATGAAATTTAGATGTAGACATGTCCTTTTAACTTTAATGCAACTACTCATGCCTTATCCGTATATGAGATATGTGTAAATTTAAGCCAGGTGCATTTTAATTCTAGACAACATTTATGAGATTCTCAAACCCTGTTACAATTCATAAAATTTCATCTAATGCTGAGAGGTTAGTAATAATAGTTAGGTTTATTAAAATTTAGAAAATACTCAAATTTTGAATGCAGATTCATTAAATGAATTTGGAGATTTTCGAATTATTGAAAAAATATATTAACAATATTCAATTTTAAAAAGATTAATAGATTTTTTTTTTTTATAAAAAAAAAAAAAAGCTTAATAGCTGAATTTTGAAAAAAAGTACATTGAAAATAAAGGCAAGAAAGAAAGGAAGGTTAAGATCGGGACTTTCAATATTTTCTCTGTTAAAATACAAGTCTATCATGGTCCTTTGCAACCTCCCCTTACTGAGAAGTTTTTCGCAAACTTTAAGAAGGATTTTGATAGATTTGTGAAAAGATTCTCCAACACATTAAAAAAGTTCAATTACGATTTCGATGACGAATTTTCTAATCATAAATGTCCAATCTACTTTTAAAATCAAGATATGGAATCTACTTTTCTATTAAGATATGGTGTCGGTGGGTGACATTAATTAACTCAATACTATAATTAGGTGATCATTAAACTGCTGGCAAGAAAAGTCTAGTCTCTATACTAATAGTAATTATTATGCTATATATAGTTAATTAGGCTTAATCATAAGACTCGTTTAGACGAATGTGGTTGGCAGTTGGCTTTATTGGTGATTAATTAACACACACCCTTTTAATATAAAAAGATTTTAATCAATAATGATTAGAGCATCGTGTTCGTACTCTGCCAGAATGATTACAGGTTGGATTAAACTCAGGCCGCCTAGTGCTCGGAGAAGACTCCATCGTGGAAAAAATATAATAAGACAACTCTTCAATCGTCGAATTCTGAAGGCGTGGTGGCAGCTGAGTCATTCTTGCCCGATCTGTATGTGAAGCGTGTGTGAACATGTACTACGAATAAAAGTAAAACAATGATGAATAGCTTCCCTTTTTTTTTTTTTTTTTTTTCACATTATATTAACGGTCCCTTTCCGTTAATTTTTTATTAAAAAAATTAATATTTTTTTATTCAAAACCATAAAATAATCTATTGACATGGGAATCAGTCAACGAGATTCTTCGACCCCAATGCTGCAATATAAGAAGATCATAAACAAGAAACAGAAGAAGAGAGCAAAAAGAAGAAGTCAAGGAAGAACACAAACAACACAGATTTTTAAAGTGGTTCGGCTTTTTTAATCTACTTATGTCTACTGTCTCTCTATTTCTGCAGGAAGATGACAATATTTTCTCTCAAGTGTCTCGCTCTAGGTTACAATGAAAGTCTTCCTCTATTTATAGAGAAGGAAGAGCTACAGAAGAGAATAATAAGACAAAATGACATAATGAACTGCAATTAATACTTCTGGACCACATTTAATGCTTCTGACTTTTACCAGGTCAACTCTGTCAACACGTGGGGCTGGATGCTAACTCATGCTGATTAGGTGAGATTTCCCGGAATTAGGCTGTCATTAGGTTAAATAACTCTTCTTATCGTGCAAGATACGCTAACTTATTATTCTGAGCTAGCACTGGGCGAACAAAGACAAAAACAGACTGAAGCTGCTGAGTAAATGGGCTGGTCTTGCAAACGGACTAACTCAACGAACTCAACATTGTTACCAAAGGAGGGCTCGTCAAACTATCTTGACGTCGCGATAGTAGACCAACGGACTCGACTTCGCAGATGGTTTCATCAGTTTTTCTGCAAGCTTCTATATGGGGCTTTGCTTATTGGGTCCATTGGCTCGGGCTACCAATCTCATTGGCTCTATTCAGCCTATTTAGATAATCTGGAAAACACCCACAACATAATCAAAATACCATTATCAAGATTATGTTAAATATCTGTCATGCCCTTCAAATATATGTAATAATTAAAATAAGATTTAAATTATTAATTAATAATAAAAAATTTTAATTTAATTCCTAACGTTTGACAAAATATTACTTTTTTACTAACGTTTACATTTCGAATTTCCGTCGCCCCTAACGTTTCGAAAATGTATCAATTTAGTTTCTCTGACAAAAAAAAAAAAAAAAAACAGTCAAACGTGATAGACGAAGTAAAAAGACGAATTTATCTTTGATATAATTTAAAATAGTTAAAATCACGTAATTACTCTTTTAAAAACCGATAATTGCAAAATAATCATCCCTATTATTGTAAAATTGTCATTTACCACCTTCCAATCAACTTGTGATATATCATTGAACTAATTTTTTTAATTCAATTTATTATTAATAAATATTTTAAGTAAAAAAATAATATTTTTAATATAAAAAGAAAAAAAAATCTTTTTCATCTTCTACCTCTCATCATTTTTCTTATCTTCAATTTCATCTTCTACATTCATCAAAATCGTCATATCTATCATTTTCATCAAACCAACATCATCTAAATTAAACATCTAACATCAAACCAAACATTTTACAAATCTAAAAAAAAATGTTTATGCAAATAAAAAAAAATTGGAGATGGCTCAAGCAATCTCCATCGTTGGAGTCTCCGACGATGGAGACTAGTTGAAGACTGATGGAGACCAACACTAGTCTCCGGCGATGGGGACCAGTCGGTCTCCATCGTTGTAGACAGGTATCCAACGAGGAGACCAGTGTTGGTCTCCTCGTTGGAGACGCGATGGAGACTAGTCTCTGGTCTTCCTCGTCGAAAGAAAAATGGTCTCCAAGAGAGACTTGTGTGTTTTTTTTTTAAAACTTAAAAATATTTTTATATATTAAATTAAAAATATAAAAATATATATTTTATTAAATATATATATTTATTATTGGTATTCTTAAGATACCATAAATGGACTAGTAAAAGCCCATCACGGTTGATAGAAGCCCAAGACCAAGAAAATATACTGCATATTCAGTTAAGGCATAACCCATATAGAAGCTCAGTTTATCAGACACATAACTCGCTCATGAGTCCAACTCATCAGGCATGCAGCTCGCCAGTTGTACAGCTCGTAGAATCATAATATATGATTAGTCCACCAAGCCAAAACATAGTCAGACTTCGGACGTTCTAGCTCATGGGACGAGCTGTCAATCATCGTAGCTCGTAGGTCGCTAGTCAACTAACAGTCAAAATCACCAAGCCAATTACAGCTCAAGACATGCCGTACATGCCAACCTCGCCAGACATTACAGTCTGGATTACAACTTGGATTACGAATATCTTATATAGCCCACTTGGATTAACCATCTAAACAACATGTTTTAACAGCTGTCAGACGCATTAAATGCAATCCAGGTACATTAAATGTAACTCAGACACATTAAATGTAATCTTGAAGTATTAAATATAATCATCATTATAGTTTAACTTATTATACATTACTGTAGTACCTCATCTTTCTATAAATAAGGGAGGATCCTCGTTGTGGCAAAAGAGAATACAGTGACTCTGCAAAGATAGTGGAAAAATAGTGGACGTAGGCAAAAGTGTTAAACTAAACCACTTAAAAACTTCTGGTGTCCTTTGTTCTTCTTTTTCCCTTTTTTTTTTTGTTTTACTTTCTCGTGTGCATTCGTTCAATTTACCTGATATTTACAGTTTGGGCTAATATTTGACTAACAGAATTACTAAATTGATACATTTTTGAAATGTTAGGGATGATAGGAATTCGAAATGCAAAAGTTAGTAAAAAAAGTAATATTTTACCAAACGTTAAGAATTAAATTAATTTTTTTCCCAAAAAAAATCGTTTTCCAATCTCATGTTAAAATTTTTGAAAATATGTTGTCTAATTTCAAAAACGTATTTTTGAGAACGGTTGCCAAATAGTTTTCACGATGTTTTTCATTTTTAAAAACAGTTAAAACCGTTTTTGAAAATATATCCAAACACCACCTAATAGTCTTTAGAGTAAAATACACAAAACCCCTATGGGGTAAGACTTTAATCAAGTATAGTCAAATTTTGGCTTTTATGACAAAATACATCCACGTTGATGGTTAAAGACTGTTAAATGTAACCATTGATTGTGGCTCGATGGACAAAGACTAAAATATCTTTAGTTTTAAAATTAATTTCCTTTTAAAATTTAAAATAATAAAAATTAATTTAATAAAAAATTAAAAATATAATAAATCTCTACCATTCATCTCAAAAGATGGACAACAAATATAAAATAAGGTATAAAAAATAAGAAAACAAATAAAAATATCAAATTGGATCTCCACCATCCATCAATTACGATTGACAGTAGAGATCTAATCCAGCTTAGATCTCCATCAACTGTCTTCAACGCTAAAAAAGGCTTCTCTCCTTCAACCCATTTCAATCTCCTAACCAAATTCAATAAACCAAAATTAAACAGTGAAACATTAAAGATCCAACCCAGCAAATCAAAAACAGAAAAATCAAGAACCATTTTTGTCGACATCTAGATTTAGCCGATCAGGTTCGTTTACTGCCCAAACTACAATTTTGGGTTGAAGAAAGCAAATGAGACGAGGTCAGGGAAGAAGAAAAAACACCAAAGATTTTAAAGTGGTTCGACCCTAAGAAGATGCCCACGTCAACTGTTCACTCTTTCACTATTTTAGCAGAGTAACGACACTCAAGATATCGTCATTTTTTTTTTTTACAATAAAAATTCTTTTCTATTTATAGAGAATGAGAGATGCTACAGTAAAATATAATAAGACAATGTATAGTAAATCAATATTGTAATGATGTGTTACATTTAATGTGCCTGAATTACATTTAATGCAGCTGACAACGTTAGGTTTAATTATGTCAAAGCATAGGTTTAGGTGGCTAACTCATGTGGGTTAGATGATAGTTTCGTAATCTAGACTGTAATCTTTAACGGGATTGGCGTGTACGATACACCTTGAATTGTAATTGATCTAACAGCTCTGATTGTAATTGACTTGCATTCTGAGAGGTGTGACAGGAACGAGCTCCTTATGGAGAAGGATATCCTGTCAGGTTGATAAACAAGTAGGGTTCTAGTGAATTGACTGCATTAGCGGTCGCTGATAAAGGTGATGAGCAAGCTGTACAGCGATCTGGTGTATTAACAAATAATCAGCCTTGTAGGCGAGCTGATAAGCGAGCACGCGCAGAAAGGGCCGAGTAGATTGATCAATCAAATAAACGAGCACATTCTCGATCTGATGAACGAGCACCTGAAGAAAGTTGATAAACGAGCACGTAGACGATCTAATATATGAACAAATAAGCAAGCAGGTATACAACTTGATATGCGAGTAGGTTGGCGAACGGAGAAATGGGCGGATTGCTGGATTTCATGGGCTTTCGGGTCTTTGGGCTCATTCTCTGGACCTTCTGTCAGCCCAATTGGTTCTATCGCAAAAATACTCATAACAATCTTCAACATCACATTCAACACAGAAAAATCAAGATCCCAGAAAAATCAAAAATAGAAAAATCAAGAACCATTTTCAACATTATATTCAACAAAAAAAAAATGAAGAACCCAAAAAATAAAGAACATCAAGAACACAAAAAAATCGAAAACATCATCAACATATCGTCATCAAAGGCCATCTTCAACCAGAAAAATCTAAGTGAAGAATTTGCATCAAACCAGTGCATGAAAACATCCCAAATCGAAACCAACATATTTGAAAAAAAAAAAAAAATCGACATCATTAAGAACATCAACACATTTTGATCAAAACTAAAACAAAAAATTAATTTATAAAATCAGGGTTTTCGGTTGTTGGGTGCAATGGAAACCTAGACTGGGTTTCCATGTGATGGAAAACCTGGAACCCAATCTTATAGCTCGACGATGCTTCGATGGGTTGTAGAGAGGGAGAAGAAGGAGGTAAAGTTGTCGACGACGATCCTCAACGAGTTGGTCTGCGACTTGTACCAAATTTTCATTCGCCTTGCACTGCGGAAATGGAGATGAAGAATGAAGAATGAAGATGGAACAAAAAAGAGAGAGATGAAGATGAAGTGTTTTTCATTTTAATAATACTTTTTAAAAATTATTTTGAATTTAATTTTTACCGTCCATTATAGAGATGGACAACAGAGATTAAAGATTTTTAATAAATATTATTTTTTATATTTTATATTTTTAAATAGTTTTGTTAGTTAAACCAAATAAAATGACGTAAATGTCCTTGGTCAAACTAACGCCCACTAATACACACTATCAGTGTGGGGGTATTTTGTTATAAAAGTAAAACTTTGACTATACCCGATTAAAGTCTTACCTCGGGGTGTTTTGTGCATTTTGCTCTAGTCTTTATTTATGAGCTAACATTTTGTTGAATTATGTGAAAACTATCTTCTTTATCTATGAATAATTATTATCTTTTGTAACTAATTTCATATCTTTATTTACGAACTAATTATTAAAAATACATAGCATGTTTTGCGTTTATAATGAAAAGCATAATGGACTATATATTCACCTAATTTGATGCTAAAAAAATTATTTACGAAATCCAATGCTAATTATAAAACATTAATTAATTTTAGTTATACTAAACACAGTTTATTCTATATACAAAACTCAAAGCATTAAACAATTCTACGTTTCCAGAAATCATTAAATAGAGTTCTTATATATTGGCATTTTGGATTCCTTATTCAAGCTATGTTTTTTTCATTTTTCTTTTTAAAAAAATATTATTATTTTGAACGCAGCTTTGTTTTCAATTTTACTTAAAATAAAATTATGAACAATCAAATTGTGTTATCAAAACTCACTTTAATTATTTGGTACTTGTCAAATAATTTTTATTTTTTTTTGAGTAAATGAACCGTAACTGAAACGGGCGTAGAGGATTACCGAAATCAACCGAGATAGGATATTAGTGGCATGATCCGGATAACGACTTTCAATTGGGAGGGCTCAATCCACATAGAAGCGGAGGAAAATCTATACGAAGGTGAAAAATCAATTCATATATAATGGTATGGGATATAATATTAGTATATTTATTTTGAATTTTTAGGAATGAGTGCCGCGGGCTTGCTGTGGCATCGGCATATTCATTAGTGCTATATTCAAATAAAAATGAAAAAAAATACTTTTTAATGCATGGCGCACCTTACGAGGTGAGCTTTGTTGCTAGTTTCGGATCACCATTTTGGTCAACTGGGCAGTGAAAGCCTTGACCTCATGCTTTATGTTTTTCAATAAATAGATCTGAGCAGTCCGTTAAGCTTTGAAGAATCTTAAATCATGCTTGTGTGGCATTTTTATCAAGCATTATCAATATTATATGATGAAAATTGTATCCTTTATTCCATTTTATGTTTTGATTTCTTAACCAACATTACATATTTCCGGATTATATACCCAGATCATCCCAAATCCATCTATACATAACAATTTAAAACACGAAAATAAGAGGTTTCTTAGTGAACATAGTAAACAGGACCACAAAAAAACCACTATTCATATGTATACTCTATCAAAAGAGTAATTTGAAGATAGCCAGGAAATTACTACACAACTGATAGAAATACTGGTTTCTCTGAGTTAGAGGAGAGACACCATCTGGGACCTCCATAAAGCCGTCCTCACATGTCTCAGAATCCGTCATCGCAGCCGACACCAATATGTTCACCTTCTCAAAATACCTAATCCGTAGTTGATGGACCGAGTCTCGCAGACTTTGAACAGCATCCTCATATTCTTCTACGCAGTCACGCAAGCGTCCGGAGGTGTAAGATGCCGGGTCATGTCCACCGGTACTGTTGCCGTTGTTGGAGTTCAATTGTTTGATGTATGCTGCGGTTTCCATTCCATGCACAATACTTATATTCAAAGCAATATCAGCGAGTCCTCTAAGATCTGACGTTGTTGAGCTTCGAGGATCTGATCTCAAAGATGATACACACATGTCAATGTACAATGTACGATTGCATGCCTTAGAAATCAAATCTTCTTTGTTATGATAATCATCTAATAGCCTTACAGATGCACCAGTAAGAAAAGAGAGCTGCTTGTCAACCAGAAAATAGCCATAATTGCATTTAGAGCTCTACTGGAACACATTTTGGTGCGTGTTATGTAATGTAGAAGCATTTTGTGACATTTATATATATAGAGGGAGATGGATATTTTTAAATGTGAAAAGCATTGGCTTTATTGTTGTTCGGCCGGGAAACAATATGGGTTGATGTGTAAGTCAAATAAAGTCGGTTCCATTTCCTTTTTTTATAAACGAAATCGATTTTTCTATTTCTATGATGTGTGTAGTTTAAGCCAAGACAGACGTATCTCTTCATTTATTTTGCTGGTTGTTTGGCATCTACTTGTTACATTTGTTTACGTTACAGGGATCGGAAGCAAACAGATTATAATAAGTTAACTATATATATATATGTATATATGAAGCTTTCTGTGTAGTACGTATTGGCACTAGGCATAACGATAGGTATAATATTAAACAAAATTGGGTGAGAGAATCTAGGTAATGACCTACCAAATAAATTGACTACACAAAATTGTGACACATTTGTTTTGGCTGTGAGGCTACAGTGGCGGCCACACTTTCGTGACCATGCTCGATATTGGGTTCGACACCTCTTGCCATAAAAATGTAGCTGGTTTTTCCTCTTTTGTGAGCCTCTTCTCCCTTTTCTAGCAAATCTTTCTCCTACCAATGAGAGACTCTAATTCCGGGTTATACCTTAGTAGCCTGATTAAGATGGTCTGATAATGTTACTTGTAATGTAATTGTACTCGTAATGTGTTGTAATATGTCAAAAAAATTGTGACACATGTTTTAATCGATTAGATATTGTAGTTTTTATTTGAACTCTCATCAAGTGTCCGATTGATGTGCAATTCCAATTATAAAATATCTTCATAAAATATTATACATGTTGGGATTAGATTTTCAAACTTGTCAATAGTGTTCAGTCTAGTTAAATTGTTCAAAGCGCATGTACATGAGTAATGTATGATTATGAGAAGGGTTCATATCCGATTATTTGTAAGATAATTACTCAGGAAACCCTTTTAAATTTTATTTTAATTTTAGGCTATTATAATTAAACCAAACCATTTGAATTGTTTCAGGGAAAACATGCGAACATGATTGGTAAGACACATAACAATGGGAAGCTAGATAACCGAATGCTGCAGTATGGAGTCTGGACGAGGATTTACTTAAAATGTTTGATTTATGTGAAGTTGTTAATTAGAAATAATGAAAGGGACTAAAGAAACAAATTGACACCTTCGCATCAAATAAATTTTTTATTCACAAAATTTAACTTAAAAAGAGTTATAAGTGACAAGGATGAAATTAATTAATTAATTAATATGTGGTTTATGTTTATGTTATTTAGAATTTCTCTTCTATGTTTCATATCATAAATGCCCATCAAATAACACACCGGCCTCGGTCAACCACTAGCTTCCCTGGAGGATGTTAAGACAGCATGGCCAACTATAAGACTGAAAGAATTGTAAAGGGAGCTGAAATCAATTCTAAATATCAGCCAGTCAATCTGTATCACATGGATTGCCAAGTCAGCACTAATAGGAAGCTGCCACTTAGAAGGATGAACTGATAGTGTGCCAACTAAGTGTGTTAGTTAGTAACTAAGAGTGAGGTGGTTGAGGAGCCAAGTACATAAGGACTCTCACTCTTGTGAAAACATAATTTGAATGAATAGATTTTTGTGAAGCTTCGGAGTCTCAATTCTCTGTTTTGATTTCTTTCTTTTTCTTCAAACCCTAAATCAATTCAAGAAGCCCTTAGTGTTCCAGCTTGGAAAGAAGCTGTGGAAATAGAGTTTGCAGCCTTGAAAGTGAATCAAACCTGGACTTTAGTTTCATATACTGAAGGGATGAATGTAGTGGGCTGCAAGTGGATTTTTCAAATTAAACAAAAGGCGGATGGGAGTGTGGAAAGGTATAAAGCCCGTTCGGTGGCTAATGGGTTTCATTAAACCCCAGGTCTTGATTTTGCTGAGACTTTTTGCCTGGTAATCAAGTCATCTACTGGTCGAATTGTGCTCACTATTGCTGTCTCCAATAACTGGCCTGTTGAACAATTTGATGTGAACAATGCATTATTGAATGGTGAACTCCAAGAAGTGGTCTATAAGGATCAGCCCGAAGGATTCGTTTGTTCTTCTCATCCCATTTCTGTGTGGCCTGAAACAGGCTCCCCAAGGCCGGTATGTCAAACTTAAAGATGCGTTGGGTAAATGGGGTTTCACCAAGCAGCTGACACTTCTTTATTTTTCTGCAAGTCTTCAACTTGTCTTGTCCTCATACTAGTATATGTGGATGATATACTAGTAACAGGCAATGACAAAACTCTTATTCAGCAGCTTAGCACTGATCTTAATAGTCAGTTCTCTCTGGTCTTACCTTGACTCAAACGAAGTGTGCTTGGGATCTTCTAAATAGAACCAACATGAGAGACTCCAAACCTTGTCCCACTCCACTTTCTTCTGGTTCTTAACTCTCTATTTCAGATGGTGCACCTTTCTCAGATCCTACAATATACAGAAGCACTGTCGGGGCACTTCAGTACCTCACCCTTACTCGCCCTGATATCTCTTTTGCAGTAAATCGACTAAGTCAATTCCTTTCTGCATCCACTCAAGTGCATTGTTAGGCAGTCAAGAGGGTGCTCAGGTACATCAAATGAACTCTCACTCTTGGCTTGAGTTTTACACCTGCTCAATCTCTTGTTTTTGAAGGATTTGTTGATGTAGATTGGGCAATAACCACGATGACCGTCGCCCCACGGATGGTTTTTGTCTTTACCTTGGTGGCCATTTAATTACTTGGTCCTCCAAAAAGCAGCGAGTGGTTGCTGTGTCTAGTGCAGAAGCCAAATATAGGTCCATTGCTTCTACAGCCACTGATATCATCTGGATCGAGTCATTGTTTAAAAAACTATAGCTTCCTCTTGCCTCCACACTAGTCTTATGGTGTGACAATGTAAGTGCAACCTTCTCGCTCACAATCCTGTTTTTCAGCAACGGACAAAGCATATTGAAATTGACATCCACTTTATTAGAGATTTAATTGCTCAAGGTAAGTTAGCGGTCCAATAAGTTCCATCCTTTACTCAAACACCAGATATTTTTACCAAATCTCTTCCTATCTCTCGGTTTTAGCTCTTGGCTACCAAACCAGTGATTGATCATAATCAGTTCTGTTAGAGGGGGAATGTTGACAATGTTGATAATGATGCTACTGAACCTTCGAAGTCTGTAGTTTATGATCACTCAAAGACCAGGTTCAAACTTGCTGAGGTTAGTCAACATCAGTCAAGTTTGATGGGGAGTGTTAAGACTTAAGACAGCTTTGCCAACAATGAGGCAAACTGAAGGAATTGTAAAGGGAGCTGAAATCAATTCTAAATATTAGCCAGTCAATTTGTATCATATGGATTGCCAAGTCAGCACTAATAGGAAGCTGCCACCTAGAAGGATGAACCAATGATTGCGTGCCAACTAAGTGTATTATTTAGTAACTAAGAGTCAGGCGGTTAAATGTTGAGGATCCAAGTATATAAGGACTCTTGCTTTTGTAAAAACACAACTTGAATGAATAGATTGTTGTGGAGCTTTGAAGTCTCAATTCTATGTTTTGAATTCTTTCCTTTTCTTCAAACCCTAAATCACAATTTTTCAGAGGAAAGGCTCCACTGTAAATTTTGTTGCCTGCTCGAACGCTATATTGGGCCTAACTCCAGCCCATTAACACACTCTCCAGTTTCCAACCCAAGCCCAACGTTTTTATACTCTGCATAAATATGGTGCTTGTCGGTCAACACCAGCAGTCCATTGGGCCCATCCACTGAGGTCCACAAACCCTCCAATATCCGATTGCATAAAAATAGTGGTGGCATAATCCTGCCAGGGCCTACCAAGGTACGTGTTAGCCGTCAGATTGTCGAAAGGGGTAATCTTACAGCGTTGGATAGAGATACCCGTGTTCTAATTTGGGTCGCTCTTTCATTGGGCCGTGATTGTGTTGAATTGGTTGGGCATGGGCTGCCTCGGTTGGATTACACAGTTTATGCAAAACAAAAGCCACGTTTCCAAATATGAAATCAACAGTTCGAATGATTTGACATTCACGATAAATCTGGTGATTAGAGCAAGAGCATATCCAATGATCTCATAAAGTATGTTTTTTTTTTTTTTTTAAATCTTATCATCAATATTTTCTACATAATATAAATATCATTCAATAGATAATCAAATTAAAAATTATTCTCCAATGTTTCATTTAATGCTTCCATATTTTTATTTTTAATTATATTTAAATGTTAAAATTAAATAATTATTAACTTATCGAGATGACTATCTAATAAATCATATGAAAATAGATAGTCATATTGATAATATATATATTTTTTGTCATTTCAGTTTGATAATGATGAATAATAATTATATTGAAGAAGTTATTTTATTTGAATATATATTTATTTTATCTGATATATAATATTTTTATAATTTATAAAAATATTAGAGATATTTAAGCGTAGAGGGCGTCTTGGCAGGTATCGAAAGAGCATATATAGAACACTGACTTGTCTGAAGAAGAACGTAAAGTACGGCTTGGTGTTCTTTGGACCTGCTGTGTTTCCGAATCCCCATGTCTCTTGCAATGATCCTCTCCCCGTAGCAACTGCGTACATAATTTTCAAACTAAGCCATTTTAGGAAAATATGAACAAAACTGTAATCTTGTCAATTTAACTCCAATACAAAGTGGATACTAGCTAGGTTTAATTAGTAAGATTTCTTTCTTTAATAAAAAAATAATAATAATAATAGTAAGATTTCTCGTCAAGATCTTGTGTTCGGCGATCATATTAATTGGAAGGAGTTTATCTATTGTAATAATAATAATAAGAAAAATGCTAACATGTGTTTCTAGATTTAAAAATTTTAACAAAAAAATTATATTTGTTTTTTAATACACAGAAAGTTATGTATTAATATATTAAAAGAATAAATATCAATTATTTAATATAGTTTTATGTTATTCATTCGTCTTTTTAGGACACATATTAAAACTATTTTAATAATAATAAAGACGAAATCTAATATTTGATGACTTAATTTATTTAGAAATTTGAGTACTACGAACATGACAAGAACATCTAAATTTTGGCATGAAATTATTAAATCACTCATAAATTGAAGTACTTTTAAAATGATAAGATGACATACAAATAATGAGTTGATATATTGATTAAAAGAGTTATTTTCTTGCTTGATGATTTTAAAAAGTTTAAAAACATTCATTGAAATAGTATTAATTTAAATAAAAAAATGGATAAAATAATATCTTTTAAATCAATAGAGAGAAAATGACGATTCAATCCTCAAGGTTGAAAATGATAATAAATCTAATTAAAATATGTGTAAATAACGAAATGACACTATTTCAACAAATAGTTGTAGAACGGATATATCTTTGGCTGTCGGAGAGGAATGGGTGCACGCCATCCACTTTTTTCAAGCTGCCGGAAACAATGGTCTTATCCATTCCATCAACATAAATCATCACATTCCAATAATCCTTATCAACAATCACATTCTCCACGTCCAATCCTTCCTTCACATAGATAATAAACCTTGACTTTTTCTTGGAATCAATTTAATTGCCTCATTTATGCTTACAAAACCTCCACTACCATCCTTGGCCACCGTTAGATCAGGTCTTGGATTCTCCCCAGCCTGAAGTATTCTCCGTACCCATTGCGGATCCATCCTGGAAAATAATCATCAAGGCAATGTTTACAATCATCATCTACCGTTAATAACTTGCGATGAACTGAGATTTGGAAGTGAGACAGGAAGGTCATTATATTGCATGCTATTGCCAGGCTGTTACTGGTGAACTCGGTGGAGTTGCGCATAGCATATCTCATCTCTTTGGTGAAAATCGTGTAGTTCACGGCCTCCGCAATCCCTTCTAAGCATGTAACTTGATCATTGATCGCCGTGCTCAGCCACATCCTGATGTCGTTGATCATGGACGTAGTAGGACCCCACTTGCATGGATTGATTGACATGATGAACGGCGTCCTCAATGAGGACTTCACATTCACGCAATGCTTCTTGCACTACTGGATCATTATTTATGTTACTATAATCGCTAGAGGAGGAAATGAGCTTTTTAGGCAATGAAGAGAGACTCATGAGCTCATTTAGTGCAACTTGCATGGATAGCTTAAACAGCTCTCCTGGGCTTGGGTTCGGATCCGTGTTGTTCAAAGTGCTCTCAAGAGATTCTATGCTGTATTTACATGACGCCGCATATAAAGTTACATTGCAGACGGCGTTGAGGGACTCGGCTGATTATGTGTAGGTTGGCGAAGGAATATGCTCTTCGGACTTGGTGGTCTTCATTGGCACCAGGGTTCCAACTAGTGCTCCTATGAGGATCATGATCAAGACGATGATGGAAAGAGTGATGATGATCAGAGGCTTGTGGGTGCTTCTCCGATATGCTTGGCCTTTAAGGGCGTTAGCTTTCGTGTAACTCTCGAAATACTTAATTGCATCCATAGCTAGCTACACTAGTCGTTATGTCCACAACCTAATTGCTTTTCTGATCTCTAAGACAATTTATACATATGATAATTGTTTTACAGTGTCAACGAAGAAGCAAAATTTTGGGGCATGAACTAATGGCACTTTATATAAGGTTGCCTCGAATTTAAACCTGATTAAATTTGAATTTTCCAAGGTTTACTGGACAATATATATATTTTTTACGAGGATTTTTAAATCTAGCCGGTAGCACGTAGTGTTGATTTGCAGAAAGGGACGATTTATTAGGATCCAATATGTATTTTACAACGTCTTCGAGTGGGCCATCACGTGCTTCATATTAGTTTTACAACCATTGTCATCTTCTCCTCTATAAAATGATTTATAATTGAAATTACTTTGATTGAAGATAGTTAATCGATTGAGGTTTTTAAAAATACAAGATATAAGAAAACAATTTGAGTATTCAACAATTCATGCATGTATACAATATTGAAGTTGTCTACATTTTACATGTCATATTTTCTTGATCTGGCATAGTACATTAATCTGGTCTGGAAGTATGTACGCGTCATTTTAAATGACAAGAAGGTAATGTCTTAGAATAAGATTAATTGGTCCAAAATTCATGTACACTTCCGGAGTCTCTTCTTAAAATGGCTGGTTGGCAACATTGTTATTTATATAACAGTTCCATGTACACATCAACATTGTAATTTATATAACAGTTCCATGTACACATCAACATTGTTATTTATATAACAGTTCCATGTGCACATCAACATTGTTATTTATTATAACAGGTAGTACTGTCTCGCATATATATACACATATATTGTGTATGGTGGGACTCCTTAGTGTAAACTTGAAAACTGAGGTGCATGCTAAGAATTCATACTTTAAGAAAATGTGAGCTTTACTTGGCAGTTTAAATTGCACATACATAGAAATATATTTTAAAAGATGTTGACATTTTTTCAGAAGATAATTTATATCCTAATTTTATAACATATACACATAGGATACAATTTTTTCTTCTGAATTTAGTTTCAAACTATATATATTTAAAAAAACAACAACATCATTTGACAAACATATGAATGTGTATGTATGTAGACAAAAACAAATAATTCTCCAATAAATTGATAAATTAAAGCAAGTTAGGGAAAAAAAAAAAGACAATCGTCTTTCTGACATTAATTGAATTTTCAATGAGTAGCGACTCTCTTGTGGCAGTAAATACATCTAGTAAAATTTAAGAAATCAAAAGAAACTGTTAGTTAATTAGAGTAGAAGCCAAAGTGAACTTCAATGCCTAACTTGGTGATCCAATCTCCTTGAATGAAAGGCTTTGCTGTGAAATACCAGATATTATTCTTATTTTGAACCATCTTTACACCAGACCACTTCACTCTTTGACCGGTACTGGCCCCTGGTCCTTTGTTATTATACTCTGCAAAGAACACACTGTCGATTCCTGTGTTTCCTCTGTAAGGTGCATATCCTTCAGGTGCAACGATATCTTCGATTTGTGATTCCATGATAATGAATCTTCCTTTGTCTTTCCAGGGCCTGGAAAGGTAAGTCTTGACAGTGTTCTTAGAACCTTGAAGGGACTGGTCAGCCACAATTTTACAGTTTTGTAACACAATTCCTGTGGCCTGATGAGTTTCTACTCTTCCGCTGGCTGTGATAACGTTGTGCTGTTCCGAATCTGGTTTTCTAACTTGTAACACGCAGTTCTGGAAAAGCGCTGCTGCATCACCAAATATGAAATCCACTGTTCCGATGATCATACATTTTTTGTAGAATTGACGATGAGTTGCTGCCCACAATGTGTCTTGATACCCTTCAAAGCGGCAGTTCACAAAAACCGCACAGTCGGCTTGGACCTGAGCAGCAACTGCCTGATGCTTTGACGAACCTGCTGTGTTTCTGAATCCCATGGATTGTGCCATGAATCCGTGCCCAAAAATCTCTGACAAATGAACAACAAAGGAAAATTTATTTAGGTGCATTTACCAAAGGAGGCCATAATGTCAAATTTATCTCTAGCGTTTCAGAAATGAATAAAAGTCCCTAAAGTTTTTAATAGAGATGAGCGTTTTTGGGTTCAGATTGAATTAGATTGGGTTGAAAATCTTTCACGTTGGGTTCAAAATTTTTTAACCTAACCCAATCTAATAGATTCTTCAATTTAACCCAACTGAATAATAGTCGGGTTGAGTTAGGGTTAGTTGAGCAAGGTGGATTTAATCTACCATAAAGATATAAAATGTTTAATTAGTAACTCTTATAGTCTTAACAATTTGATTATAAATAAAACGATTATAAATAAATATTCAATGATTAAAAATAAAAGATTTAATCCATCATTAAAGTTATTATTGATTTTCATCCCTAACAAGTTTTTTTTTTTTTTTTGGGAAGTACGAGAAAATCTTAGATTTAAAACTAGATATGTATGTTTTTCGACGCAACCCAATCTAATTAAATTTTCAACCCAACTATCCCAAATTTTTAAAATTTAATCCAATCCAACTCGATAAAAAATCGTCAGGTTGGATTGCAAATGCCCACCCCTAATTTTTAGGAATAGATCACCAAAATATTTATTATAATCTAATAATAAAATTTCTTACATAAATTCAATATGTCAATAATCAAATTTTAATGAAAAAAAAAAAAAAGAAACCAAACATAAACTTAAGTCCACTTAGCCTGAAAATAAAATTTAAAATGTAGTGGGGATATGAATTCTACCAACAATTCGTGGTAAGCATGACTATAAATCTTGTATACTACGAAAACACTTATTTGTTAACAGAAATAAAACTAGCACTATTCTTCCCTAACTTTTGCATTCAAGTAACTCCTAGCTATAGTTTTGCCACAATTTTACTGTAAGAACATTATAGCGACTTGTATGGTACGGTTAAAAGCGTTTTACATTTATTTTTGAAATGTTGGATTGAATATACATAAAAGTGTTTCTTGGCGTTTAAGGAAAGAAAAAAAAGAACTTCGTATTGTTTTTGTTTAGCAAAAATCTGAATAAAATCCAGGAAAAAAAATGAGTCTATGAATAAAAAATACTAAAAATGCTTTCTCATAAATAAATTATCATATACTTGTAAAGCTAAATATATTTTTACTAGAGTGGGCTTGCAGATGACCATTTAAAGTTGATTTAAAATTTAATTGTAATCCTTCAATTGCTTCGAGGAGAATGTCAAACAGTACTGCAGCCAGTTGTGCATGCTAAAGAGTAAAATAAATTCAAAGTTTCAAATGTAAATTGTCTAACATACGTATTGATGGAGTTTGGTGCAACAAATATCCATCCTTAACTCCTTTGTTCCCGGTGATAAGGGTCTTTTGTGATCCATCCCCATACATTGTAAGATTCCACATTCCATACGGTATTACCACCTGCTCGTCATATACTCCTTCTTTAACATAGATGACATGCCTGCATATTTAGAAAATATGAACTATTAATGCCATAAAATTGACGAAAATGTAACTATGTAAACATTAAAATTCTTGAACATAAATCAAAACTCGCTCTCCGTTAACTCTTATGCTGAGTAAAATTTGATTTTACAAAAACTCATAAATAACAGTAATTAAAAAATATTGGGAAAAATCTAAAAAACACCCTGAAATGATAAATAATATCAATTTACCCTAACTTTTTAAAGTATTAGCCAAAAAACCCCCTACCGTCCACTAAAAGTGGTTTTCATCCAATTTTTTGGTAGTTTTGTGACCAAATGAGTAAAAGACCAAATTACCCTTCTTTCAGCTGTTTATCTACTTAAATAAAAGTAAAAAAATTAAATATAAATTAAAAATTAATTGAAAATGACAAATATTAAAAAATGAATAAATAATAATAACTATAGCAAATATATATAATAAATTTATATTTTAAAATTAATTAAATTAAATTAATTAATAATTAAAAACAATTGAATTTTTTTTTTAAAAAAAATAGAGGTCAAAGTCCTATGTGATCTCCACCATCCATCAAGATAAATTAATGGTGGAGATCCCATTTATTTTTTAAAAAATAAATTTGGTGAAAACCAGAAAACTTTCGTCATCTTTTATCATCTCCCAGTCCACCTGAAACCCTAAAAATAGCCCTAACTATCATCTTTCATCATCAGTCAATCTCCCAAATCAACCCAGATCGAACCATTCGTCCCCACTTCATCGACCAAATCAACCCACTTCATTAATCAAATCAACCCAGATCATCCATTCTCCATTCTTCAACATATTCAATTTTTTTTTTTTTTTTTTTAAAAAAAAGTTCTCAAAACCATTATCACCTTCGTCACCTACAACCAAGCCCAGATCATCAATTCTTCAACATATTCAATCATTTTTTTCAAAAAAAATAAAAAAGTAAAAACTCAAAACCATCATCACCCATTCGTCCCCACTTCATCGACCAAACACCAACAGTTAAAAACTCAACCCAGATCATCCATTCTTCAATATATTCAATCCATTTTTTTTGAATAAAAACTCAAAATCATCATCACCTTCATCACCCACAACCAAACAAATAGCAGCTGTGTAGAGCCACCGCTGGTAGAGAAGACCCGCAGACCAATAGCTAGCGCAAGTACCACCAAATCTGGGCTTGTAAATGGCAGGTACCACAGACTCAGTTTTCGTAGTTGACGATCTGGGCTTCTGGGTCACCGAATGCAAAAGTCGTTTCAGCGATTGGGTTTGCGAATTCCGGTGAGCGACTGGGCATCTGGTTTGAAGGTCTTCGTCACCCACAACCAAACAAATGGCAGCTGTGTAGAGCCGCCGTTGGTAGAGAAGACCCGCAGACCAATAGCTAGCGCAAGTACCACCAAATCTGGGCTTGTAAATGGCAGGTACCACAGACTCAGTGTTCGTAGTTGACGATCTGGGCTTCTGGGTCACCGAGTGCAAAAGTTGTTTCAGCGATTGGGTTTGCGAATTTCGGTGAGCGACTGGGCATCTGGTTTGAAGGTTTCCTACTTCAACCATGCCGGCAAGCTTCAAGTTCGAACATTCGGGTTCATTTAGGATCCAAGAAGAAGAAGAGACAGAGGGAGACAGAGGCTGATGAAGGGGAAGAAAAGAGTGAGGGAGAGAGAAATGGACACGGTGGTTGATGAAAAAAAAATATATTTATTATTTATTTTTTTCCCTTTTTATTTAATGAATATTTTGATCAATGGATTCCAACTGTCCTCCATTTAGATTAAGGCCAAATGACACTTTTACCCCCAAAACTAACAGATCTGTTACTTTTTTAACGGATTCATTATTCCATTTACTGGTTGGACTACTTTAGCTATTATTTTTAAAACCAGAGGTAGTTTGATATTATTTTCAGTTTCAGGGGGTAAATTAATAATAACCCAAAAATATTTCAACTTAATAAGACAGAATTCTACAAACTATATCAAGATGGAGAAAATGAATTCAAAATAGAGAAAATGTCACTACATAACACTTTTAAATATTGGATTGACAATCTTATCCTATTTCAATAAAGTTAACAATTGAGTTCCAAGCCTTTTTTTTTTTACAGAAATACTCTTGATAAAATTGGTGAAAGAGCTACATCTTCTTTAAAAATGACTCAATTGTTACATTTATTCTAAGGATATTTTAGTATTTTTACATATGATTTAGGACACAATTGTTATATTTTTTAAAAATGACATAAATATTGTCATTAATGTAATATGCTATTTTTGTACTTATTTCTTCATAATGCATCAAATTTTGATAAGTGAAACCAAGAGAAAAAAAAATGTTCTAAAATTAAAGACTCATATATACCTTTTATCATTTTTTTTGGGGACGGCTTTGAGAGCTTCAGAGATAGTTTTATAGTTTCCGCTGCCATCTTTGGCGACGGTGATATCAGGAGTAGGCCTGTTAGAACGGCCAGTCTGCCCTAACAACCTTCTATCACCTTGGCTCATCCAGACGGGAAATCCTTCCAGGTCCACAGAATGACCACTGATTTCCTCTACAGGATCAGTAGGTGCATTCTCGTCCACAGAATGGCCATCTGATTCTTCTAGAAGGCGGCGACTAGGGCCCTGATTTTGGAGCATCCAGTCGGGAGATACGTACTCGTCCACTGAATGGCCGTTGGTTTCATCTAGATGGATAGCTTCGTGCTCGTCCAGAGAATGGCCATATGTTTCTTGCAGAAGGCGGCGACCGGACTGCTTACTGTTATCCAAGGAAGAAACATAAGACGTGAACTGTTGGATTAGGGCAAGGGCATTGTCTGTTAAATGTTTGGTCACATTCCAGGCCTTTTCCATTTCAGACCTTGTTTGTCCCTCAGGCAAGGCATCAGCACACATCTCTCCATAAGAAATCACTGCACTAAGCCAACACTTCAAGTCACTAGACCTGGCTGTCAGGTTTCTTAATCCGAAATTCTGTTGAAGTACCATATCATCAAGAGATCTTTTGTACTCGTCTTTGGCCCGGCCTGCGAGTACCTTGCAATACTCCCAGGCTTCTTCCTCCTTTTCGTCTTTGAATTTCATTCCTTTGAGCTTTTCAGTCGCCTTGTCAACCTCCGCGGACGCGGCTGTCATTGCATACTTGAGAAAATCTTTTGGTTCGATAGTGTTGTGGTTCTTTTGCACTCCCTTTGATAGGGTTTCATTGCATGCACTCTTGTAATCCGTCACGTTACACATCGTTGCTATGACTTTTGCTGCCTTTGAAACCTCCTTCGGTTTCTCAGACGGTTTATGTTCTTCGGATTTCTTGGGGATACTAACGGCAGCAAAAACTCCACCAGCTACCAGGACAACAAGAACAAAAGCCGAAATAGCACCGATGGTCACCCTTCTCCGGAACTTCCGTTCCCGTTCCATCCTACGGCGTTCTTGGATGTGGTCAAAATCCTGAAATGCCATTTTTAGCGTTGATGAGAAAATACACTTTCTATGATGATCTGATCCGGCAGAATTCTCTCTGCCTTACCCTGCAAGTTAAGGCAGAGAGAAAAGGGCAGAGAAACCAGTAGGGATCGTTTTTATGGCTATCTCCACTTCTGTTTATTTCTTTGGTTTTCATGGTTACAGTCTTATTACTCCTTCAAATCACAAAAAATGAGAAACGTACGGGAGAATTTTCAGGTCTTATGTTCAAATTTTAGTCAGAAATTTAAGCTAAATGAGTTACAAATATTTTGTACACCGATTTTCCAGCGACTCCTTTGGTTCACTAATTGGTCTTCAAATGGACATCACTGTTATGTCCACACAGCTAAACTAAACTAACTGTATATGTTAGAACCATTTTATTTTATTGTCAAGTGATTTTGGATTACTGAAGACATGGACGAGACGAACCGTGTTTTTCATCTTTAATCTAAATCCGGCTGTTGTATAGTAAATATATTATTAGTTTCCAAGAATTGGATAATGGATTTAAGGATAAAGGTATGTGTCAGGAAATTGAAATTAGAATGGCATTATAATAGCCATCCAAAATTACACTATATATAGTTTTTTTTTTCCCCCTAACATACACTATTTTTAGTTATTTTAGTTTTTAACTTTTGTTAATTACTTATTGATAAATATAAAATCTCATCTCGTGAACATATATTCATACACATAGTAATAACAATGGTTCTAATTTTTTTTTAGAACTATTAATTATTACCACTCATTTTTAGCGAACTTACCACTATAATGAAACTTGCTTGAAATAATTTATTAAAGTGTAATAGACTTAATATAAAAAAAAGATGTAAACAATATAAAGTTCAATAAACTTCGTATAAAACTTTTCAATGAAAATTGTCAAATCTAGCCCATAAATTTTAAAACATATTTACAATTTTCAAAAATAACAAAAATTATCTAAAATGTCTTTAAACTCTCTTATCATTTCCTTTTGCAGTACTCTCTCTCTTACTATTTTTTCACCGTTCTGCCTCTCTCAACTAGCTACATCAACTCGAATTAATTTTTTATCCAAATAACAATATAATTGGCTACTGAAAAAGCAATCAACAAGATTTAATAGATTCTTAATCCATTGGTGACCTAACAACATGGGTGAATCTCTTGTTTTTTGTTTTAATAAGACCTCATATTTTTAAGTTTAAATGTGCGAATTTCACTGTAAAATGTGTTTATAGTCCTTTTTAAGATATATTAATTCATAAGCTTCGACTGCATATTGTATTGCTTCATGGGTGGAATTTTTTTTCCTTTTTTTTCAGCCTTTATTGTATCTACCTTCTTTTCTTCTCAATTTTGTGTTTTTATCACTTCTCCCTTTCCTTTTACATCAGCCCCACGCGGCTGCCACAACTGTCCACGCAGCAGCTGTTTTGCTGTTTTCATTTCATTTGGACTGAGTGGGCTTAGTTTGGATTTGGGCGTGGGTCTATTCTAGGCTTGGGTATTACAATTATAATAAAATATTGTTGAATATATATTTAAAATATTTTTAATTCATATATATATACATAATTAAAATATAATTCATAATTTTTTTAAAAATTTTCTGAGTATATCTTGATCTTTTAATTGGATTTTATTAATTTATAAATTTTAATTAATTTTTTATTATTTCAATTCAAATAACAGTTGTTTTACTTATTTCCTAATAAAAGATGATCAATATAACATTTATTCAAAAGTGGCCTTATTTCATATCTTCAAAAGTCTGACAAGTGTCATTTTTTAAGATTGTAATGGTTTGAGTCCAAAATAACCTTATTCTTGTTAGACATCACCTCTTAGTATGAATAGTTGAGCACACTAATCTTGTCAAATTTGACTAATAGAGAAACTAAATGCTGACTAAAAGTTGCTATCTGAAAATGAATTTTAAAACTATGATATTTCTCAAAAAATAGGGATTTTAATGAAAATTTTTCGTTATCTTTTGTCAGTATCTTATTTCTATGAGTCACAAAATAAATTAAATCCTTTTCTCTAAGTTAATTTTCTGACTAATTGTATTACACAAATTATCAACTTGTTCACTAATTGTGACATTTTGTTAATAAAAAAAAATCTTAATTGAACCAAAATATGTGGTAGATAATTTCAGATAAAATTTTGTTTCTAAATACTGATAAATAAAAATATATTGTCACCGTATGATGCATTTAAAATATTCATGTTACATGTATTTTTTCGTAGTGTAATTAATTATCGACTACTATTGCTTCGTTTTCATAGTTTGAGTCGAAGTCGAGCTTAGAAAAATCATCGCCCAAAACTAATACCAGATGATGCAGTGTAGGAACTACGTGCAGTGGCCGAACTACAAGATATGTCTACGCGCATTGCACCTTTGAAAATACTGCAAAAAGACACCATTTACACGCAAAATTGATCAATTACCCCTCAAATGGCAATCCTAGCACGTAGCAACCCTATCAGTCCCCACAAAATAAGATGTTAAAAGTAGGTGAAAAGACAAAAACTTGACTTGTTTTTAATCAGAAAAAGATACAGAGAGTTGTCATGTACATGACTAGCTGAATTGTCAGAACACTAGTCAATGAATACTCATAAGCACCTACCGACCAAAAAAATCAGTTGAACTTTTGAAATAGAACACCACATGGTTTGCCTTTTTTAGTTTTTCTGTTCCTCATAGTGATCTAAATTAATGATACTAATAAGCTGACCAAAACAAGATGCTGTCTCATATATTTTCATTTAAGCCAAGTTTAAACCTTAAATGCATTCACATTTAAGAACATTTTGTCGCAGAGGATATACGTGGCATATCTAAATGTGATTAAATCCCATCATCATAAGGAAATGCAGTGGAGTCTAGCCACTCTTCGCCAGTAATGAGCACTGATACCGTGAAATTGTACGCAGCATCATAGTCCATTAGATGGTAACCAGGCCAAGTAACACGTTTCTCTGTTGTGGACCCGGGCCCGTAGTTGTTGTACTCACCATAATAGAGTGTGTCCAAGCCTTGATCACCAGACCATTCAGTCCACCCAGTTGGGTCAATAAAATCATCAATGTAGGACTCAAGAAAGACCGTCCTAGAGTACTCCCTCCAGGGCCTTCCCAGGTAGCTTTTAACGCTGCTGGAATTCGAGTACAAATCATTTGTAGCCAGAATTGAACAATTCTGCATTGAAATTCCAGTTTCCTCATCTGGGGTGTCTCTGGATTGAGCTGTAATGACTGTGAATTGGCCTGGCATTGGCATTCTTGACACGATGTTACTTGCCTGGAAGACCGCCGCAGCGTTGCCACATACGTAATCTATGGTTCCGTATATGTCACATTCTCGATAAAATTGTCGAAATGAGTGAACATATAACGTGTCTTGGAAACCGTAGATGCTGCACCTGAACATTGCTGTTAAGTCTGCATTTACTCTTATAGCAACTGCTTGGTGCTTCTCTGGTCCAGCACTGTTCTCCACTGTTAAATCCCTTGCAAGAAACCCATCTCCAGACACCGCTAAAAATAAAATATCAAGTACTAATTAGTCCTTTTAACAGGAAGATCATACATAGAAATATGTTATGTTTCTCATAGTTAATTAATTCAAAATTTAAGCACTTTATACCCCAAAATATGCAATGAAAAACAAACAAACAAACAAATAAAGTTCTAATTTGAAAGTTTACCAAGAGTTGCAGATCTGAAAGTGGTCCAACCATCAGCCACACTTCTGTTGCCGGTAATGACAGTTAAATCACTTCCATCTCCAAGTAGAACAATATTTGTTTTGTAGCTTGGAATGTCCACATTTTCCTCGTAAACACCTTCTTTAACATAGATAATTGTTCTATCATAGCTGTTATTTGGGGCAAAATTTATAGCATCTGTGATGGTAGTAAAATTTCCGGTTCCATCAGCAGCAACAGTTAGGACCTCAGTGGGGTCATATTCCTCAGCGGAGGTCTGCAAAATCCGGCGATCTTTTCTGGACAACCATTTGGGCAACCCCAAGAGACGGCGGCCCTTTTTTGGACTTGGTCTAGAGAGCATTGATAGAGAGTTGCTGACATGCTTGTAAGTATCTATCAAAGAATTCACAAGAGTTGGCTTCAAAGAACCAGAAGCAGAATCCAGGCCTTCCAAGCATGTGTTCTTGTTTGTCAAAGCTGCGCTGAGATAGGTCCTTGCGTCGGCTAGTTTTCTTGAATCAGATGCACGGACTTTCGAAACCGATCTCTGCAAAGAAGATAATGTGATTTGGTGAAGCTCCCTGCAGTCTTGGATTGTGCCTCTCTGCTTTTCAGCGATATTGGAACTATCAGCATTGAAGAACAGATTCGTTAGCTTCCCAGCTTCAGATATTGCAGTTTGGAGGGTTTGAAGTAGGCGGTTGATGATGTTAGGACTTATATTTATCGATATAGAGAGCTTCAATGAGTTAAAACAGGCATCTGGGTGTGGTGTGCTTTGACAGAAACTTTTTATAGCAGAGATATTGGGGTCCAAAGTAGATTTAGAAGATATGTTGCGAGCACACGTGGTGGAGAGGAAGGCTGTGTAGAGGAGAATTAGAGACAGTTTCAGGCTTGAAGAAGCCATGAGATGCGGAGGAGCAGAGAAGCAGAGAGATGTTCTGCTTTTAATAGTTGCAGATAGGAGACTAGCTGGCTGCTGATTGTCTTAAATAATGTTTTCTTGGGAACATAAGCTGCAATTTGCATGAACTTTGTGTGGATTTAGTATCGGTTTACGTGGAATTTAGTGACGGTGATCTTTGAAAAAAGAGCAACATATTGACAGATTGAATGTATAATTAATTTCATTTTTCTTTCACGAGAGATTGGACAGAGAGTGGCTTCGCGGTCATGTACTTAAGATTGGTTGGCTGGAGAGGGCGGTTGTATAAGAAATGAGAGAATGCTTTTGGTTTTGTTTAGACTTGTTGCCTATTTTTGTAATTTTGTGTTTGGTACTTATTTGAAATATGCATCTTGAAACAGGAATTGTAATTGTTTCGTCGGTAAACAAACAAAGGCAACATGGGACTTAATTTGTGCAGTATGGGAGGCCATTTTTACCACTGGGCATGCCTATAATTTAATGCAAATATTTCGATGGGCAGATAAGCACTTTCATCAACTTGCACGCTTAAAACCGATTTGCCAAAAATGTTTTTCAGCGACAAATCAATGTACGGAGCACGGTCATGAATCATGATCAATAATTACCAAACGGCAAAAATAAACTTCTCACTGTGGAGAAAAGCTTTTGAAATAGTGGACCTACACCGACAGCCTCATTCTTATAAGTTTGTTCTCCATCTATCATTTTCTAGGAAACTATTGTTTGTAACAGTGATTGACAACAAATCTACAAATTATGATAGCGCTAAAGATGATAAACAAAAAAATTTCAATATTTGTCAAAAATAATTAAATAAAATTTACATATGAGAGAATTTTAATATTTTGTTGAGCAATGGTAAACGAATAATGGCCTATTCCTATCTTCTTGTTGATAAGTTGATAAGTCTTTTAATTATGCAAGAGATTTTATATTCAAAATTTGCTCATATTTTTATTATTAATTAATTTAACATTTATTTTATTCTATTTAAAAAAAAAAAAAAACTATTTGATTTAATGAAGCTTTTCTACTATCTATGAGTTGTCCATGGGTTGCTATAATCCTTCGATCCTTGCACATAATCTCTCGAATTGTGTTTGTATAATTATCTTGACTTATACAGTTATACTTCATGTATTTGTAAATTTAGAATAATTTATGGTTGTTTGAAAATGAAACTGTTAATTATAATAGTTTTTTTAGCTTAAAATAACACATGAAAAGGCTTCAAATCTAAATTTAAACATTGGGAGTTTTGTGAGCGAAGAAGCAAACGGAAAATGTTCCTGATGGCATTTCGCCAATTTATGCATATATGTGATAGTGCAGGACATAATCTCTCAAATCATCAATGTACCTATTATTTTGAGTCATGCTTTGATGAGCTGTGGCTCCATAGAGATTGAAACTACAGATTAAAATAGTGTTTGAATGATAAACATAAAGATTTCAAATTTAAATTTATAAATAGAAAAACTTTATTGACGAACATGTACAAATAAACTGACCGGTCAATTCTTTCTTTCTTTCAAAAAAATACAAGTGCCCGGTCAAAGTAGAGATGGGATACAAATGCAGAAGGTACGTAGGCATCACTAGCCTGGGCTCTTTACCAAAGGGGCGATTTACAAAATCTTTTTAAGGCTTAATTATTTTCTGAAAGCAACTCTCTTAATCTTATTATAATATAGATGAAAACCCACCTGTAGGGGTATTTTTGGTATATAATTAGGAGGGTTTTACACGAAATTTTAAGAGTACAAGTTGGTTTTTTAGTGCATAGAAAGGGGGTTTTAAATTAAATTCTAAACGGAGGGTCATTTTCGGAAAAGTATCAGATTTTAGGAGATGTTTGTAAGAATCCCTTATTAAAATTTATTTACGTATTTTTAAATTATATTTTGATATTTTATAATATATTATATTAAAGAATGTAATATGTGATATGTCTAATTCAAGAGGTATATATTTTTTCTTTTTTCTTTCAAGTATTTTCTTCCTTGCAGTTAATTGATAATTAAGTTTCTTCATTGTCAGCATACATGTTCAACAGCATAGTTAACATTAACCTTAAAAAATTTCTTTTAAAATTACACACACACACACACATATATATATATATATGGGGGATCCTATCCCATTACAATCATTATAAAAGATGTTAAAAAAAAAGAAATTGAGAAAATAATTTGATTTCAATTTTACTTGTTTAAAATTTTAAAATTAACAGTTCTTAAAGAAGTTCTCCCAAAAAAAAAAAAAAAAAGCAATATATTCACTTTAAATGCATAAGGTCTTTCTTAAACTCATACAAAGTTAATTACAAATATTATCGATAATAATATTTAAAAATAAATAAACATCCCATAGAACATGTGGTTCTTGCGTCACTCATCCACCTTAGTGGTAAGGAAAAGGTTTTAGATATTGCTATTAGCGAACATATTGTGGTCTAAATTTATGGAAATATTGAAAATTATTTTCAACATATCAAAAAGTTTGGAGATATTTTTTATATCGACTACCTCAAGATATAGACAAATAAAATCTAAAAAAGTATAATTTTGAACTAACCTTTGGTATATCTTAATATTAAAAAGAAAGATATTTTAATATTTTCAACATATCAGGAAGGGGCTTACAAATTTGGCTCGACCAATAACTTGCTCATTTTAATTATTGAAGGTTTTCTCCAATTTATATACAAGTTGAACACATCCCCAGATATTCTTCCTCGACATAGTCTCTCAAGTCATATTTGTGCATATTATATCGAGCCTTGCTTATGGTTACTTAGAAATAAAACTACTAATTATATCAATGTTATGGGTATTTTCTGTATTATCTAAAATGGGCTGGTAAAAGTTCAATAAACCGAATGACAGAACCTTTCTACCAGTTCGCAGGAGCGAGCTCCTAGGTCACCTGCTCCCAGCTCGCATGTTCATAAACTCTGACGATATCAAGTTCGTTAAACCGAGATCATCTACTATTGCAAAGTTGAGGTCGTCAGCCATCCTCAGCAGCTTCAGTTCGTCCAGAGTAAGATCGAGTCCGGCTTATAACGTGCCGTATACGTTAAGGTGATTTGCTTCATACTAATTGCAACATGATTTAAGGAAATCTCAATCGCTAAGTATGAACTATGTCAGAACTCAGTGCTACTGAAATTGATTTTGTTACATATCAGTCTTGAAAAATGCCAACTAATTATAACTTGTCAGATTAATTATATTTAATTGTACCCCATCCTCTATAAATAGAGGATTATTTTCATTGTAAATCAAGATAAAAACATTTAGACTAAGAGTGTTGTTATTCTACTAAAATAGTGAGAGAAAACAATAGACATAAGCATTTATTAATTGGCTGAACCACTTAAAAATCCAGTGTTTCTTGTTCTTTCTCGGCCTCTTTTCTTTACTCTTTGTTTAGCTCTCTACTTTATTTTACTTCCATTGCAGTTCTGAACTTCAAAGAATCTAGTTGATTGATTTTTAATGTCAACAATTAGTAATCAAAATTATAAACAAAAATATTTATATTTATATTGTACATGAAAGAATTTTATTTAAAAGAGCATGCACGAATACGGTGCTTTCCGTTGAAGTTTTTATGCCATTTATGTTGTCCGTGATTTGACCACAATCTTTTGACCATGCCCATATCATAGATTAACCTAATCTCTCAAATCAAATGTGTAAATATTATATTGATATATTCTTCACAACTTGTAAATTTAGAATGATTTGTGGGTGCTGTTTGGGGATTACCATCCCTTGATCCATGCATTGTGAATATTATAAAGAGAAGATGATACAACCTCTGATATCCAAGCTTCACTGTTCAGGCTACTCAACAAATTGCATTGTTTTTGAAATTGGCATCAGAGTTCAACATTTCGTCATGGGAAATTCGTGACACAGAGAAATCCGAAAGCGAGAGCTATCAATTCTCATTTCTCGGTTAAACGTTAAGTTGATAATCTGATAATGAAACTGCTTTTAATTAAAGTGAATAAATTATTCAATCTGGTATTGGTTGGATGTCAAATGGGAAGCTAGTGATTAAAAAAAGAGAAGAAAGTTGACGCTTGGCTTGTGAAAAAAGTCACGGGACAAGTTCGTTTGTTCCACAATTTTTGTCCCAGCATCTGCCAAAATTCTCACGTGTTCAGATTCTCTCTTAATCTATTTGTTATTCACTAATCACTTGCTTTTATCCATAAACCCTGCCCTGTCTATCCGACCATCAATAATATTCATTCGTTTCGTTAATTTTTTTTTTTCAGATTTATATTATCAATTAATAACAGAGAAAAACAGCAACTTCTTTCTTGTTGAAAAAATGGGCAAAAACTATATAATTAAGCAATGTGTATTACTAATTATTTTCCAACAATGTATATTACATGCAAATTCAGCCGGTACATCAATTCAAAATCAAATAAAATGTATTAAAATAATAATTGAAAGCAAAATATTTTATCTTTTCAATTCAGATAAAAATCATTTAAAAAGCATACAGTAAAACTTTAAAATACAAATTAAAATTAAAAATATTGGTTCCAAAGTATGTTATTGTAAGTTTAAAAGCACGCACTTTAATAACTGCATTATGCAGGGGCGGTTCAAGGGGTAGGCAACTTGGGCAGGCCCTCAATTTCAGTTTACTTTTAATTGCCCAGAATTAATAATTAAGTCTAATTTAAATAATAATAATAATAATTCAGACCCCAAAAAGTTCTGATTTCTACCAAAATAGGATACAAATTTGTTTTTATTTAGAGACCCATAATTACATTCTGTCGACGTTGTTTTTTAGTCAATCCGATTCTTCAAGCCCAATATCTGTGAATCATTGAAAACAAAACAAGTAATAATAAAAGAGAGGGAGAAAGAACAAGATACACGATAGTTTTTTACGTGGTTTGGCCATAATAATGCTTACGTCCACGACTGTAACCCTCAAATTCAACAGAGTAACAATATATATTTTTCCGTGTGTCTTACAATGAATTTCCACCCTTATTTATAGTAAGGGGTGATACAATTTGAGTTAATTTGAATTACACTCATATAAGAAAAAAAATATTTACATTAATTATAATTCCAAAATAAAATTCACCGAATCAGTAACTGATCTTGATAATCTCGAGATTTGATTTGCTTTAAACTAGGAAAGTTGACTTATTCTCAAATTAAACTACTTTAGGTTTCTAGAAGGTCAACTGAATCAGTCGCGATGAGCTGATATTCTAACAAACTGATATATCACCCATCGAACAGATGGAGGGTCTCAAAGCACCGTGCGCTCTATATAGTGACATCTTTACAGCGACCTGATTTACAAGCTCACACGACTATCTGATCACCGGGCTCATGACATCTTTACAGCGACCTGATTTACAAGCTCACACGACTATCTGATCACCGGGCTCATGAGGTTTCTGACCATTGGACTAATCCCTTGAGCTTTTAGCGGCTCATTTATCCAGATCTCAAAAATACTCATAACACATTCTTATAATTTTTTTAAAAAAATTTCTTGTATTGTTTGATATGATTTTTTCCTTTTTACATCAACAAATATGAATTATATTTAATGAGGTGGGATTGATTAAGTAACATAACCTCTAACCTACGTCATGAGGTTGTAGATTTGCATTTTATCATCATTCTCCTTCAAATCTTAAATTAATAATAATAATTTAGAAAGAAAGTATTAATTAGTCAATTATTAAGTTTGTTTGTTTGAAGTACTGCAATATAATTAAAATTTAATTTTGGGAATTCGTAATTTAGATGATTGTATTAGAGGACGTGTTATTATGTAATTAAGTTCAATGGCAGTAAGAAGCGAATGCAAATGATTTGTGTTCTCCGTTAACATTTTTTAAAATGGAATGGAAGAATAGTGAATAAGTGATTTTTATGTTAAATAGGCTGGGATCCGATAAACTTTTCATATTATCTTACAATAAACTCCACTGGTCAACGCACTATTTGAATATAAGTGAAACAATTGAAAAAAAAAAAAAAATTGTATAATGTAGCCAACGTATCATGACAAATCACAAAACAATTCACCGAAGTTCATTTAGATATTTTTAGATGGTTTAACATTTTTGTCTTTCTGCTGTCACTTTTTTTGAGTGAAAGATCAAATGATCTAATCATTAACGTCATAAAATAATGATCTAATTATAAACAAAAATTCATAAAAGTTAAGGACTTAATTGATTTATAATTTGTTTGCAAGCGTTTATATGACTTTTTGCGGCTGTTGCTACTTGCTAGCAACATGGTTTACCAAGAATTCAACATCTTGACACTGCATGGTCTTCGGTTAAATAGTCAAATTTTAATACCGTACAAAATTGGTGAAAAAGGAACGTATAAATTTTGTGACTACATTTCTTCCTTTCTTTCTTCCTTTTTTTTTTAAATAGTTATTTGCATTCTAGTAAATATTACTTGAAGCAAGTGTAGAGGCCAACAATAAAGGATGAATATACAAAATAATCACTTCATCGATTAAGTATTTTGGTGTTAATAAAATCTTCAACCAATAATGAGGTAGAAAACACCACTAAAAATTATTTTAAAATAAAGAGCAAATTACAATTTAGCTACCCGGTTAAAACGCTTTCTCAGGCGGAGCAAATGTTTCCATGTTATTACAATTTACCCCCCCACCGTTAATGAATCCAGTTATACTTAACTGAGAGAGGGGTAAAATTGTCTTTTGATATATATTAACAATAAAATAAAATAAATAAAAATTAAACATTTGTTGAAACCCAATCAGTTCAAAATCATCCCGTTCAAACTCATCAACATTATAATCCCAATCAGTTCAACATTATAATCCCAATCAGTTCAACGGATTACTGAAAATCCAAAAAATGATCCCAGACATCATCAATCAACTAGCCAACATCATAATCCACTCCTGAAAACCCAAAAAATACCTCAAACATCATTGATCAAACCCAACATTATCAATCTCTCACAAAACCATCAAACCCAACATCATCTAAAATCAAAACCATCAATCAAACTGAAATATATATATATATCTGGATTCAAATCTGGGTTCACGAGCGAACCCAGATTCGTGAACCCAGCCTGACAGGTTCGTCACGAACCCAGTTGGGTCACTGGGTTCGTGAGCGACAGGAACCCAGATCTGGGTTCGTCAGCGAACCCAGCTGGGTTCGCTGACGAACCCAGATCTGGGTTTCAGACGAACCCAGTTGGGTTCGTCAGCGACAGGAACCCAAATCTGGGTTCCTGGAACCCAGATCTGGGTTCGTCAACGAACCCAGCTGGGTTCGCTGGAACCCAGATCTGGGTTCGTCAGCGAACCCAGCTGGGTTCGCTAACGAACCCAGATCTGGGTTCCAGCGAACCCAGCTGGGTTCGTTGACGAACCCAGATCTGGGTTCGTCAACGAACCCAGCTGGGTTCGCTGGAACCCAGATCTGGGTTCTTGAAACCCAGATCTGGGTTCGTCAACGAACCCAGCTGGGTTCGCTGGAACCCAGATCTGGGTTCGTCAGCGAACCCAGCTGGGTTCGACGAACCCAGATCTGGGTCGTCGAACCCAGAATAACAGAAGAAGAAGAAGCGGAAGGGAAGAAGAAGAGGAGAAGAAGAAGAAGAATGAGAGGAAGAGAGAATGTTTGTCAGCGAATCCAAAATAACAGAAGAAGAAGAAGCGGAAGGGAAGAAGAAGAAGAAGCGGAAGAAGAGGAGAAAGAAGAAGAAGGAGAGGAAGAGAGAAAACAGCAGAGAGACTGATGAGTTGACCAAGTTTTATTTGGTCAATTAGTCAACTCCGGTCAAAGGGCAATTTCGTCTTTTTAATGTTTTGATACCGTTGACCGTCAAATGTAACGAATCTTACTAACGGTGGGGGGGTAAATTGTAATAACATGGAAACATTTGCTCCGCCTGAGAAAGCGTTTTAACCGGGTAGCTAAATTGTAATTTGCTCTAAAATAAATTTATGTAGAGAAGGAAAGACTAAACTGGCTGATTACAGACCAACCCACCCCTGTAATAAACACCCGTTGATGGCAACCACAAGTCTCCATAAATAAAACTGGCCACATTGTATTTATTCGCATCAGAATTATTCAATGCATGATAGCCCGGCCACTTGACTCGGCCTGACAAGCCTGCCCCGGGCCCGCAATTCATGAACTCTCCATAGTACAATGTATCCAATCCAACAGTTCCGTTATACTTTATCCAGCCCTCTGGTCTTATAATCTCACTTATGTACGACTGCATTACAATGGTTCTTGAATACGGCTTCCAGGGTCGACCAAGGTACGATGATGTGGTGTTTACTGAATTCTGGAGGTCTGAATCGGCTGTGATATTGCAGAATTGGATGGAGAAACCTGTTGTCTGGTTCGGGTACTTTCGGCCATGAGCAGTTATTGTGTTCGTTTGTTTGGGTAGGCCTTTTTTGGCTAGCATTTGGCAGTTTTGGAACACCACAGTGGCATAACCAAAGATGAAATCGACTGTGCCACTGATTTTGCATTCCCGGTAAAATTGGCGCATGGAGTGTGTATAGAGTGAATCTTGGTAGCCTCTGATCTCACATCGGAAGAATACGGATAGGTCTGAGTCGGATCGGAGCGCCACTGCTTGGTGTTTCTCCGGTCCTGCTGTGTTCTCAAATGTTATGTCCCTTGCAATAAATCCCATTGCATTAACAGCTGTAAATTTCGTAACAAATATGGATTAACAACGTTCAAAGATTGCAATGCAAATTGCTAAAAAAAGAGTCTATGGCCCGCTAATATTAACTTTTGTCCTCTTGAGAAAGAGCCAAGAGCCAGTAATAGGACAATAGACCTGCCCAAATCTTGGTCTGTAGTGGCAGTATGGGAATCTTATTTTACCTGTAACATCATGACAACTTAGAGCAGGTTTCTTTAAAGAGAAAAGAACGAAGGATCAAGTAAACCTAAATCTTAATAAAATCTGAAATTTCAGTCAATAGCCTGTGGAAAGGATCACAACTATATTCAATTGCTAATCTCCGATTGACAATCAAACTAAAATAGTATATAAATAAACTTTTGGAGGTAAGCTAAGCGACGCGTGTAACATGATTTGAAGAACTAACAATGATATCTTAATAATCAGACGATAATTATCCCTTCAAGTACAGGATTATCAACCATCAAATAGTTTGCAGTACCACGTGAGAGTCCCTAAAATAATGGTTCATTAGTCTTGAAGAAATATTGTCTTCCTCTACAGTTCTACCAGTCCTGTCCAGGCCCCTATTTAGTGTGATAGTAAAAACTAAAAACCAAATTTTAATTCTTTGTAAAAAAATGTCTAATATAATAAACAGAAGACGTAAAGATTAAAAATATCATTCATGCTTACCAAAGGTGGCTGTCCTAAGAGTGCTCCAGCCATCAACACAATTTCTATTACCAGATATGATAGTAGAATTCATGCCATCTCCGACCATCATAAGATTCCATTTCTTCTTCTTGATTTCCACATATTCTTTGTACACACCTCCTTTGATATAAATTACATGTCTTTTCATGCTATAGTCCGGTGCTGCCAAGACTGCATCCATTATATTTGTGAAATTCCCACTTCCATCTGCTGCCACTACAACATCAGCCCTTACCCCATTTACAAGCACCAATTTCCTGTCCTCCCGCTTGAACCACGCCGGAAACTGACCCTCTTTAGTCGACTTCTGGCCTGATTTACCCCCAGAGCCATTCTGGCCACGTGATTTGGCCGAACTAGGAGTGGGCTGCACCTTGGATAGAAGGTCATGGACCATTGAAGGAATTTGGTTAAGGCTACGTGCCACCACATTTTTGACAATACCATCTGTACCATCAAATCCATCTATGCATGTGTCCAGATTATCGAGTGTTGCACTCAACCAAGTTCTCAAGTCTGAACTCAGGTCACCGCTACTGTAATGTTTACCTGTAAAGCAAGATATCTCTATAGTCATCTGATCATTAAAAATCATAAAAATTGCAGCAATAGAGGATAGCAATGTAATCAAACCAGAGGCATATAGACGTCCCCTGAAGCTAACTGTGCGAGCAAAGTAACTATTAGTGAAAGATGGTGAATTGCAAGTGTACACCCACCAGGGCCACCACCATTCCAGTTTTTATACACATAACCATTAACTTCCACCAAAGAGAGAAGTAAATGAAAAGAATTGTGTGGTACTATAATAACTGAAAAACTAAGATACGTTAACATAATACCGTTGGGATTCTGGATAGCAGAGACAGACCAGCTCAACTCATCAGCAGAGAAGTCAAGCAAATCAAGACAGTCGGAGACAGCATTGGAGAGTCTAAAATCTCCAAACGAGTTAGCGAACTGGGAAACAACACTAGCCACCTGTCGGATCGCATCTATGGTGGTTGTCAACGAACTGATAAACGAAGATGTCGAAACCGACAAGCTCTCAGACGGCAAATAGTCTGAGCTGGAGGCAGCAAATGTAGATGAAAAGAAGGGAAGAAAAGTAGCCAAGAAAAACAGGAACAGAAGTCTAGAGAGCATCGTCATGTTTAGTGATTGATGAAGATGGTTGATGAGGAAGACAAGGGTGCATATATATATATATATATAAGGATTGAAAGGAGGTTGAGTTGGACAGGTGAGAGAATTGAAGACTGATGAAAAGAGTAAATTGTTGTCTCAGTGAGTTTATATTGATGCATTGTGGTGGTGCTACTGGTAGGTACGTGTAGACGCTCTTGCATTGATCTGAGATTCCATAACGCGTATTAATTATGATCTTTCTTCTTTTTTACACGAATCCAAGTCTATTTTTCGAACACAGAATGATGTTATAATTGGATAAATTGTTGTCAGTATGTTTAATATCGATGCATTGTGGTGGAGGCAAGTGTTGGCGCTCTTGCATTGATATGAACAATTTTATAACGCGTATCAGTTCCGATCCTTCTTCTTTTTAACACGAATCCAAGTCTATTTTTGAATACGGGGTGTCATATTCTTCATGAATTTCGAGGTGGCTGGTAAATTTTAGGGACATAACTAGGATTTAATGTTGACGTTAGGTGGGTTAAGAAAATTTTCCTTAATCGAAACTCTATATATGATTAAATTTATTGAATATATAATGGAAAGTATATTAAATCTTAAATATGATAATACATATTTCAAAATAAATAAATCGCTAAAAATAATACACATGCAAAAGCATGTTTGCACGTGCATATATATATATATGTATATATAAGAGGATGGAGTATAATTTTTATTTGAATTATGACTAATATAATGATATATTACGAATTACGTTATAAGAAGCATTAAAAAATCTAAAAAATTAAAAATATATATTATAATCATAATTTAGATCACCAGAAGTCTATAAGATTATCAACTAAAGATCTACTATCAATCAAGATAAACCGTACTAAATACTCGATTTTAACTTTAAAGTAATTTGATAACCAAAAATTAAAAGAAATAAACATACTTCATTTTCACATTTGATTATAAGTTATAACCAATAAGATTTTCAATAAACAATATATTATATAGTTAAATTTTTATTCACTCTAAATTACACATTATAATACAAAAGTTGAATACATATTTTAAAATATGAAGGAAATTTGTTTTCAAGAAAAAATAGTCAATACATAGGGTATCTTAATAAATTAATTAAAAAAAATTATTTTTTATTTTATAATATGATTTTTAAAAATTTCTTAAAATTGGTTAGGGTATAGCCTACCCTAACCCAAAGGGAGCTACGCTCCTGGTAAATTTGGAGTGGATTGTTTCTAAGTGACCAATGTAAATTGTGAAATTGGGGGAGGAGCGGTGCATCACAGCGGCGGTGACAGATCACTCGATGGTTATTACTTATTATCCAAGTGCGAGGAAATAGTTATGGTAGGTTTAGCGATATTGAACAATACGTGTTGAATAATATGTTATTATTTAGAGAAAATTAACATATTTAGGTCTAAAGCTACTAATTTTAATCAAATTCAAATTTTGATAAACTATGAGATGTGTTTAACTTTTTTGTTGTTGGTACCATAATAATGAATAATGATGATTAAATATTACACGAGAATTTAAAATAATAAATATAAAAATTTTAATAAAAATAATTATAACAAAAAATAATATATATTAATATGAACGTTATACTAATTTTTAGATCATATTAATTATCATATTATCTTATGATTTATAAGATATTGAAAATTTACATGTCACGTCATTTGAGTATGAATTTGAACAAAGCTAGACTTCTCAACTTTTTTGTTAAAATGCTTGTTTAAATGACATGTCATATGAGTTATCAAGATTATATTAATTATCACATTATTTTATGATAAAATGTTAACAACACTCCCGTCACATCATTTGGGAAAAAAAAATTGGGAATAGATTAGGGTAAAAAAAAATTTGGGAAATCTAGTATTAGTCTGCTTCTCAATTTTTGTATTTAAATGACATGACATATGAGTTGTCAGGATTATATATATTAATTATGATATCATCTCATAATGTATAAGATATTAACAACTCACATATTACATCATTTAGACATGAATTTGAGTAAAAATCTGGGAAGCCTAATAATTTTTTCTAATGATATGACATATGAGTTTTCAATATCATATTAATTATTACATTATCTTATGATTTATAAGATATTGACAACTTATATATCACATCATTTGATAAAAAATTTTGACAGTCTAACATCACTCTTTATTTTTTTTTTCATATCTTACCTCACGGCGGAAATAACTTGAGCATAAGACATTGTTAAGTTAAATAAACGATCAGGTCACTAAATGACATTGGCAAGTGATCATGATTTTATGTACTTTAAAACTTTTTTTTTTACCATAGTTTAAGGGTGTTAGAACCAAAGCGGTAGGACAGACACTAAACTTTAAATGGTTTTGTTATTTTCAAGGGGGTTTGATCCTAACCCAAGTTGATCTTCTACCACCACCACTACAAAGCACAAATGAATAACAATTAATTATAATTATTTAATTTATTAATACATATTATTTTATTAATGATCAACCACGACTATTTTACTATGAAAACCAAACTCATGAGTAGAATATGGTGTAAGATATGGAAAGCATGCACACCATATGTTAGATGTTATAGTATGGTGATATTGAGGTGTCTTTAGTAAGGAGATGAGATATGTTTAGATAGGGGTGTACATAGCTTACTAGAGCAAGATATTAAAATGTCCTATTAGAAGCCAGCTGTAAGTTTTGTTAGAAGTCAGTTAATATGATGTACTCTGATATATGTAGCTTTAAGTCACTTTTACGAGTGTGAGATATTTTTCATTTTCTTGATTCAATGGAGAAGTAGTTTTCAGTTTTCTTCAAGTTATTCATGGTGTACTTGATATCAGCAAGTTAATCTTGCAAGTTTACATGGTATCAGAGCCTTTGAATCACAACCTCAACAATGCCAGGATCTGATTCAAGCAATGATGATTCAATTCTTGGAGAAAGTAGAAAAAGGGAGCAACGAGTGTCTCTGCAATCTAAGTCACAGGTTTCTCTTCTTTCCTCAAATCTTAATTTCAAACTTCTTATTAAGTTGAGTCAAAATAATTACAATTTCTGGAGGCACCAAGTGCTGCCAGCAATTCGTGTTTTTGACTTGGAGAATTTTGTTTTGAACCCTAAAACCTGTCCACCCAAATTTGTTAAGAAAAAACTCAATAATGATAAAGATAGTGAGGATGATGAAGTAGTGAGTCAAGAGTTTCTTGATTGGAAGAAAACCGATCAACTATTGGTATGTTGGTTGTACTCAACTTTGAGTGAGGAAATTTTTGGGCAGATCACACATTGTACCACCTCTTATGAGATATGGATTACTTTAGAGAGGTTATTTGCTCAAAAGTCTAGAGCTAGAATATTACAATTAAAGGCAGAAATGCAAGGTCTAAAGAAAGGATCAATGTCTGTGAGTGATTTTGTGTTGAAAATGAAGTTAATTGGGGAGAATCTTGCTGCTGTAGGTCATCAACTTTTAGAAGAGGATTTAATAGCTCAGGTTCTAGGTGGATTAGGACCAGAGTTTGATCCGATTGTTGCAACAATAACTGCAAAAACAGGAGAGATTTGTTTACAAGAAGTTCAGTTTCTTCTAATGAGTTTTGAAAATAGACTTGCACAACATAATACCATGACCTCATTTGATATGTCTCATGTATCAGCAAACTATGCTTATAGTAGTCCAGGGAATAATCCCAGAGGCAATTCAAGTTATCGAGGAAGATTAGGGAATAGAGGAAAAGGTGATAGATTTGGTGGTAGAACAGGTTCAAAAGTATATTGTCAATTATGTGGAAAAGGTGGACATCTGGTGTCAGCTTGTTTTAAGAGATTTGATAAAGATTTCCAAGGTATTACCATGTCACTAGGAGGTAATTCTCAGCGTGGACAGTACCAAGCTCATGTTGGACAGTTTTTACGAGGGCAACAAAACTACTTTCAGGGACACAAGGGTAATAGTTTTCAGTCTAACAGTAATCAAGCTTATCAGAATCATTCAGGGCAGCTTTATACTGGTCCACAAAGCTACTATTCATACACTCCACCAAGTGAAAATGTAGTCTTTGCAGGTTCTAACACTGTGAATGATCAAGCTTGGTTCGTTGATAGTGGTGCAACAAACCATATAACTGCTGATCTCAACAATATGTCAATCAAAAGTGACTACAAAGGGCAAGATAAGTTGGCAGTAGGTAATGGAGCTAAACTTCATATCTCTCATATTGGTTCTAGTATAATTTCTTCACACTCATCCCCACACACTCCTTTACTTATGCAAAATATACTACGTGTCTCATCTATCACCAAAAATTTACTGAGCATATCACAATTTACCAAAGATAATAAAGTTAGTGTAGAGTTTGATTCTGATTTCTGTTTTGTTAAGGACAAGAATACCAAGAAAGTGTTGCTGCAAGGGGTTGTGAAGGATGGTCTGTACCAGCTGGATCTTTCAACCCTTACAGCAACTAGTCACAAAGGTCTGTCAAAGTCATTCAATACTACTCATTCAGCTTTGTTTCTCTCAGCTCAAGCAGAAACTCGTTTACATTATTCTCATTCAGTTGATCTAAACAAGTGTTGTTCTAAGTGTTTCTTTTCATGTTTGTTTTGTAAAAACATGCATCCTTGTGATACACAGACTGAAAAAGGCAGTGCAGTCGTGTCCAATGTATCAAATTCTATTGTAAATACTAATCAAATAAAGAAATGCATGTTTAGTAATAAAACTTCTGAGTCATATTTGTGGCATAATAAATTGGGACACCATTCCTTTCCTATTCTTAAACAAGTATTGAGAACACTGAATAAACCTTGTGGAGCCTCATCCCCTGAATTTTGTGATGCCTGCCAGTGTGGAAAGAACCATCAGCTTCCTTTCATACCATCTCAAACAACTTATAGTGAACCTTTAGAGCTTGTGTTTAGTGATGTATGGGGTCCTTCACCATACCCTTCATGTGAAGGATATATGTACTATGTACACTTTGTTGATGCCTTCTCCCGATTTACATGGATTTATCCTTTGAAAGCCAAGTCACAAGTGAAAGATACATTTATACTTTTTCAAAAATCAGTAGAGCGTTTCTTTGATAAACGAATCAAATGTCTGCAAACAGATTGGGGAGGTGAATTTCGATCACTTACAAAAGTGTTACAAGAGCAAGGAGTACAATTTAGACATCCTTGCTCTTATACACATCAACAAAATGGGTTACCTGAGAGGAAACATAGACACATAGTAGAAACAGGTCTTACCTTGTTAGCACAAGCACAAATGCCACTCAATTTTTGGTGGGAGGCTTTCCACACTGCAGTCTATCTCATTAATAGACTTCCTACACCCACACTTCTTCATGTATCACCATATGAAAAGTTGTATAATCACATACCAAACTATTCTTTTCTTCGAGTGTTTGGCAGTTCTTGTTTTCCATTCTTAAGACCCTATAATCTTAATAAGTTTCAGTTTCATTCATCTAAATGTGTCTTCTTGGGCTATAGTGAGTCACATAAGGGATACAAGAGTTTACATCCAAGTGGGAAGATGTATGTAGTCAGACATGTTATTTTTAATGAGCTTGAGTTTCCTTATAAATCTCTTTTTCCTACTTCATCTTCACAGAACACTAAAACTGAGTCCTCCTTGCCAGTTTCAGTTTTGTCTAAAGCTCATAAAAAAGTTGTGTCACACTGTCCATCAAACTCTTGTTCTTTAACATCAGAATCAAATCAAAAATCTGCACTAAATCAGTCCTGTTCTGCAGTACCTTTTCATATTGATCTTTAACACAAATCTACCACAAATAACTCTCACCCTATGCTTACTAGAACCAAGACTGGGAAATTACCAATAAAAGCCTTAGTCACTCATCTAAATTCTCATATTAGTGAACCATCTACTGTAGTAGAAGCTTTGTCTATTCCTTGTTGGAAAGATGCAATGGATAAAGAGTTTAAAGCTTTACTAGATAATCAAACTTGGGAGCTAGTTCCTAGACAGCAAGACATGAGTGTAGTTGGGAACAAATGGGTGTTTAGAGTGAAAACTAATCCAGATGGAAGTGTGCAGAGGTATAAGGCAAGGTTGGTTGCTAAGGGTTTCCATCAAATAGCTGGGTTAGATTATTTGGAAACTTTCAGCCCTGTAGTTAAATCAACAACCATAAGAGTAGTGTTATCTCTTGCTGTTTCTCAACATTGGGTTGTTAAACAATTAGATGTAAATAATGCTTTCTTAAATGGAGAATTAAAAGAGCATGTTTTTATGGATCAACCTGAAGGATATGTGAGTATTGATCATCCAATGTATGTATGTAAGCTCAAAAAGTCTCTTTATGGTCTCAAACAAGCTCCTAGAGCTTGGTTTGATAAATTAAGGACATTTTTGGTTGGATGGGGCTTCAAGAATTCAAGGGCAGATAGGTCTCTTTTTGTATTCAAGAATGAATTCAGCTTGCTTATTTTGTTGGTTTATGTTGATGATATCTTAGTGACTGGGAATGATTCAAGTTTGGTTGACAAGCTTACATTCAATCTCAATACTAGTTTTGCCTTGAAAGATTTGGGTTCTTTGAGTTATTTCCTTGGTATTGAAGTAATCAGAACAGCAGCAGGTATGCATCTTACTCAGACCAAATATGCTAAAGACTTGCTGTTGAAAACCAATATGTCAACTTGTTCTAGCTGTCCAACTCCAATGCTTACTGGTCATAGATTATCCAAAGCTGATGGAGAAGCTTTCTCATATCCAACTTTGTATAGAAAAGCAATTGGAGCTTTACAATATCTTACCCTCACTAGGCCTGATTTGGCTTATGCAGTAAATAAGCTAAGTCAATTTTTATCTGCTCCAACTATTGTCCACTGGCAAGCTTGTAAACGTCTATTAAGATATGTTAGTGGCACACTTGAATATGGTCTGTTTCTCAATGCTTCATCCAGGATAGACTTAGTAGCCTTTGCAGATGCTGACTGGGCCAGTAGTTTGGATGATCGACGAAGTACCTCAGGATGGTGCGTGTTTCTTGGTGAAAATCTTATATCTTGGAGTTCACGAAAGCAACAAGTAGTTGCTCGGTCTAGTTGTGAGGCAGAGTATCGTGCTCTTGCTCAGGTTACAGCAGAAATTTTATGGCTAAAATCCTTGTTGTCTGAGTTACAAGTGCCAAGATCTATATCTCCAGTTGTGTGGTGTGACAATATGGGAGCTAGTTCTTTAGCTCGAAATCCAGTTTTTCATTCAAGAACCAAGCATATAGAGCTTGATTTACATTTTGTAAGAGAAAAGGTTGAAGCCAATGAACTAGAGGTCAGATATGTTCCTACTGAGCATCAAGTTGCTGATATCCTTACTAAACCTCTTAGTATAGCTCGTTTTCAGATGCTGCGAAGCAAACTAGTCTTGGCTAGACCCAGTCTAGTTTGAGGGGGGCTGTTAGATGTTATAGTATGGTGATATTGAGGTGTCTTTAGTAAGGAGATGAGATATGTTTAGGCAGGGGTGTACATAGCTTACTAGAGCAAGATATTAAAATGTCCTATTAGAAGCAGCCAGCTGTAAGTTTTGTTAGAAGTCAGTTAATATGATGTACTCTGATATATGTAGCTTTAAGTCACTTTTACGAGTGTGAGATATTTTTCATTTTCTTGATTCAATGGAGAAGTAGTTTTCAGTTTTCTTCAAGTTATTCATGGTGTACTTGATATCAGCAAGTTAATCTTGCAAGTTTACACCATAGATCTTAAATAAGAGTAATTTGACCTTTTATGAACAAAAATTTAAAAGGAGATTTACGGTTTAAGACAGGAGAGGGAAGATCAGTTATGTGCAAAACAACAGCCAAGAAGCAAGAATTAGTGACGCATGAGCCAAGAGTGTCAAGCCAATTAATTACAACGATGGGTCTCTGCTTACGCTTAGCCACACCAATTTGCTGGTGAATACATGGACAGGACATTTTATTTCCAAGTTGTTTAAGATAAGGTTGAAAAGCTAAAAATTCTTTTCTCATGTCAGCTTGAAGAGGTCTAATCTCAGGTATTGAATTGCAGCTCAACTTGCTTGGGAAAAGTAATGAAGTTTTGCAGAGCTTCAAATAAAAATTATTTAATAAAGATAAAAACTGATGGGAGGCATTAGTCCGGTTGCCTCGCACCTACGCTCTCTGTAATATACTATTTTTTATGAAAGAAAAATCTTGTTTTGGTATTTATAACAATGAGTGAACGATTGTTTATAGTGAATATATGAGTTGTTTAAATCATAGGTGTTGAAAATAAGAAAATACTAAAAAGAAAACTCGAATCCTGAAGAAAACCTTGAGATTTAAAAATAATAAAAAATAAAAACCTTAAAGATATATGAATTTTCCTCTGCAAATAGGTGTATTTACCTATGTAATACAGATAATAGAAGAATTGTTTATCTCAGTAGAACCCCGATCATGTTGTTCTATTAGGACATGGGAATTGTTTGGAGTCTTACTATTGAGAGTAAAAAAATAGTTGACCTTTTTTACTCTAGTTTCTCATGAAAATTGTGTTTAAGCTGTTAAAGCAGAAATGAGGCGGATTAAAGAATTGGTCAATAATATCATTTCACACGCATTATTTTTTTACTTTATATAGCATAATGTGGTGTCCAGTTTTGTTTTTAATTTAATCTAGTAGTCGGTATTTAAAACATATTTTAATCGCAATTCATGGGGCATTACGTTTTATTAACGTTTTACTAACATATCTTTATTGTTTTCGTCCAATTGGATGCGATGATGTGAGGTGCATATTATTGCCTTACATGTGCGGTACCATTATCTTACATATTAAGGCTATGTTTGTTTTGTTAGATTGGACTAGGTTTGGATAAAGTCCAATCTCTTGTTTTGTTGTAACATAGGGATCGGAAAAACCAATCCCATGTCACTCATTTTCAGTGGCTGTGATGGGTTTAAATCACCACAACACATGGGTTTATTTAATCCCATGTCACTTGCTTCAGTTTTTTATTTTTTATTTTTATTTTTATTTTTGCCTTTTCTTCTTGAGGCCATCAAGCTTCAATCTCACCCAAAAATCGTCACCATGAATGTCAACATCATTGTCATTGCGTAGCCTTAGCAGCCACGGCCTGGATGTTCCTGATCGTACACATTGATAGTTGTGACGACCCTCAACCTCATTGGGGCTTCTTGACATATCTGACATCAACCTGGTCGTCAACTTTCTCTAACAACCATTTTCGACGTCGGAAATGACCACAGCCAAATAAGCGACTTCTTGTGCAGCTCTTGGATTTCTAAAATCCATTTGCTCTACCATAGCTTCTGGACTCTATAGTTGTCGGGGTGGAGCGTGCCACGCGTTGTGGAGTGGATCTATGGTGAAGTGCGAAGTCATTGGTGGTTGTTATGGTGGTTAGGTTTTCTGGTACGATTGTTCTCCATTACACAGGTAAGTGATGTTATATTATTTTAAAATTAATTTAATTATTTTAAATATAAAATATATTTATTTTATTTATATTTTTTTAGTCCAATCCCATCTTCAATCAAACAAAAAATAGTATTATTTTTATCTAATCCTATACTACACAAAACATATAATAGTATTAATCCATCCAATTATATTCAATCTAATCTAATTGTATCAAAATAATTTAATCCAATCCTACTTACCAAACGAGGTCTAATTGTATTATTGTAGTTTAGTTTGTGTCATCTTAAAAACTTGGGTTACATCTCATTGGAACCTAACTGTTATGTATTTATATTGCCTACAGCAGTGGTATGTATTTATATTAAATTGAATTTATTGGTTAATTATTTCTAGGTTAATAACAATAATATTATACAATTTCAATTTATATAAACATGAATCAAACATGGATAACAGTTGGATGAATCTTTCAAATTGATTATCAAAGCCATATATGAACGGTTAATGTGGCTAAGAATCGTTTAAATAAAGAAGGGAAGACAAAATGTCCATGTCGAAATTGTCATAACATTACTTTCAAAATAATAGATGGTGTTAAAGCGATTTATATACATATGTCAGGTCATAAAATTATAAGAGATGGGTGGTTCATGGTGAAGATATAGATTTTTCAGAACATTTGCCGACTATGAATACCGAACATAATAATGAAGGGAAAGGTGGTGATGAATTAGTAAAGATGTCACATGACTTGGGGGGACATATTTCTATCAATAGTGAACAAATAGATGACCATGATGGGCTTATGAAATTGACCTCGTGCATCAAAAGGATGTTGAAAAACTTTTGATGAATTGTTACATCATGATAACGAAGAAATTACGCAGATCGATGATGACAGTAACATTGATGTTTAGGCAAAATACTGGTTTATTTGTCATTTTATTTTATCCAAAATATAGTCGCAAGAATTTTAAGCACTTGTCAGCCCATGTTTTTATAGCATACAAATTTGGAAAGGGATTAATAATGTAACTAGGTTTCTTTTGTTTTTTATTCTAGTAATGCTACATGAAGCAAATTAAAGCGTAGAATGCCAACAATAAAGTGTTAATATATTGCAAGTAATCACTTCAGAGGAAGTATTATGATGTTGTCCAATGTGCCTTTGCCGTAATGGCAGAGACTGTCAAGGACCACTCTTGGTTTTGAAGACACACACAACCACATTTGTGGCTACATCTTTCCTCATTTGTATGTGGATCATCCTCCCATTTATGTATGAGGCATCCCTTACTGTATGAAAGTCACTTTTGGGACTACACCTTTAATTTCTGATTTTATTTACTCCCTAGGTCAATCCCAATAATATACCGTATTTAATAATAAAAAAAAAAGATTATGATGTTAAAAAAATCTCACAAAGCTTCAACCAATAGTGAGGCGTAAAATTTTCTTTTCAAAAAATATACATATTTAATTACGAGGCAGAAAATAGTGCCCTTGAAACTATTTAAAAACAAATTTATATAGGGAAGGAAAAAATACAGTGTCTGACTACACCACCAACCCTGCCGTATATTTAACACCAGTTGATGGCAACCACAAGTTTCCTTCGATAAAATTGGCCGCAGTATAATTATACGCGGAAGAATTATTCAATTGATGATATCCGGGCCACTTGACTCGGCCTGACAAGCCGGCCCCGGGCCCATAATTCATGTACTCTCCGTAGTCCAATGTATCCAATGCAAAATTGCCGTTGAACTCTAGCCAACCTTCTGGTCTTATAGCCTCACTTATGTAAGACTGCATTACGACGGTTCTTGAATATAGCTTCCAGGGCCGACCAAGGTATGATGATGTGGTGTTCAATGAACTCAGGAGGTCCGAATCGGCTGTGATATTGCAAAATTGAATGGAGAAACCTGTCGGCTGATACGGGTCCTTTCGGCCTTGAGCAGTTATGGTGTTCTTTTGATTTGGTAGGCCTTTTTTGGCTAGGATTTGGCAATTTTGGAACATCACAGTACCATCGCCAAAGATGAAATCGACTGTGCCACTGATTTTGCATTCACGGTAAAACTGGCGCATGGTGTGTGTATAGAGTGAATCTTGGTAACCTCTGATCTCACATCTGAAGAATACAGATAGGTCTGAGTCGGATCGGAGCGCCACTGCTTGGTGCTTCTCTGGTCCTGCTGTGTTCTCGAATGTTATGTCCCTTGCAATAAATCCTCTTCCGCTAACAGCTGTCGATTTCACAATAAATATGCATCAACAACAGTCAAAGATTGCAATGCAATGAAACAAATTGAATGGCTAGGAAAATACTGTAAGGCACTAATCCTTTTAATTTTTGTCCTCTTGCGAAAGATAATAGATCAATAGAGGTAATTAAATTTTTATCTGTACTTTGCAGCAGCAATAAAGTGACCTAACTTTTCCGGTTAGATTGTGAGACCCTAGACACTATATCTTTTTAAAGTGGAAAGAACAAAGGTAACCAGAGTGGTCCCCAGAAAATTATTTGTCCTCCCCCACCGCACCCCCCACGCTACAATGTTCATCTGCTGAGAGTAACTCTTCCTATGCACACGCATGGACAAAACTGCAGACTTACAAACTTGAATTGAATCAAGTGAACCTAAAATCTCGAGAAAAATCTGAAAGTTCACTCAAGCCTATGGAAAGAATGACAAGTGACAGCGGTATTCAATTGCTACACTATGACTGACAGTAAGAGACAAGACAAATAACATGTTAATAATAATCGACGTAAATCTCAGAGACACGTGTAAAATGTTGGACAACCTATCATAACATGGACTACACATGATAATTATCCCTTTAAGAACAGAGTTATCAACTAATCAATAGTTTGACAGTACCCACGTGACGGAGCCTAAAATAATAATTCCTTAGTGTTGAAGAAATATAATAACTTCCTTTACAATTCTAGTGTTGCTGTCCTGGCCCTAGTGTATGTCATAGTGTTAATTAAACTTTTCACATATAATATCTTCCTCTAAAATTCTACTGGCGCTGCCTTGCCAATTTCGATGCTCATCGTTAATCGTTAAAAATTTTCATTTTTAGGCTTTTCCTACTTCTATTAAGTTTTGGAATCAGGAAAAGGTCATTATGTCATAGTGTTAAAGTGAATAGCTTTAGCATCCAAAAATCAATCTGTTAAGCTGTGGTAACAATATATATATATATATATATCTTAATCTCATTTTCACACGTAGGACTCCATCCGGCACACACTAATAAAGCACACTTCAATTATTTTTATATAAATTTTTGAAAGTCCAATTGTAATTAAAATAATAATAATAAAGAAAGAGAGTCCAATTAAAGATATGCTTACCAAAGGTGGCTGTCCTAAAAGTGGTCCAACCATCGACAAAATTTCTATTACCAGATATGATGGTAGAATTCATTCCATCTCCAACCATCATAAGATTCCATTTCTTCTTCTTGATTTCCACATATTCTTTGTACACACCTCTTTTGATATAAATCACATGTCTTTTCATGCTATAATCCGGTGCTGCCAAAACCGCTTCCATTATATTTGTGAAATTCCCACTTCCATCTGCTGCCACTACAACATCAGCCGTTACCCCATTTACTAGCAACAATTTCCTGTCCTCCCGCTTGAACCACGCCGGAAATTGACCGCTTTTAGTGAACTTCTGGCCTGATTTACCCCTAGCACCACCACCACGACCATTGCCATAGCCATTCTGGCCACGTGTTTTGGCTGAATTGGGAGTGGGCTGCACCTTGGTTAGAAGGTCATGGACCATTGAACTAGTTTGGCTAAGGCTACCTGCCACCACACTTTTGACGATACCATTTGTACCATCAAATCCATCTATGCATGTTTCCTGATTAACTAATGTTGCACTCAACCAAGTTCTCAAGTCTGAACTTAGATCACCGCTACTGTTATGTTTTCCTGTAAACCAAGAACTTTTTTTTTATTAATCTGATCACTAAGAACCAGAAAAATTACAGCAAAAGTGAACTATGGTACAACTATGAAAATTAAATGAAGTAAAAAGAGAATGGTAATGCAATCAAAGCAGAGCTATAGAGGTCCCCTGAATCTAACTGTGGGAGGAAGGTAACAATTAATGAAAAGGAAGCTGGTGAATTGCAAGTGTGCACCCACCACCATTCCAGTTTTTATACACATATCCATTAAATTTCCACCAAACAGAAGTAAATGAAGAATATTGTATATATGGTACTATACTAAATGAAAAAGAAAGATACGTTAACGTATTACCGTTGGGATTCTGGGTAGCAGAGACAGACCAGCTCAACTCATCAGCAGAGAAGTCGAGCAAATCAAGACAGTCGGAGACAGCATTGGAGAGTCTAGAGTCTCCAAACAAGTTACCGAACTGGGAAACAACAGGAACCACCTGTCGGATGGCATCGATGGTGCTTGCCAACGAAGTTAGAAACGAAGATGTTGAAACCGCCAAGCACTCAGACTGCCAAGAGTCGGAGCTAGAGGTAGCAAATGTAGAACAGAATATACAAACAAAAGCGACCAAGAAAAACAGGAACTGAAATCTAGAGAACATCGTCATGTTTAGTGACTGATGAAGAGGGTCTATGAGGAAGAGAGGGGGTGTATATATAAAAAGGATTGAGAGTGTGGGGGTTGGGTTGGGTTAGGCAGGTGAAAGAAATAAAGAGGAGGTGATGAGAATAGTAAATTGTCGTCAGTAAGAAGTTTAATATTGATGTATTGTAATGGTACTGGTACGTGTCGGCGCTCTTGCATTTGTGTTTTGAAAGATGGTGCTCTAGGCATTAATCAGTGTGCATCCATAACAAGTGCTCATTGGTTTGATCTCCCCGCGTTGCTTTCTTTTCCATAAGAATCGAATTCTACTTTTTGAACAGGATCGATGTTCTAATTGGACCAGTTTGTTTCGTGTGCCACATTCTTTATGAATTTCAAGGTGGCTGACAAATGGCGCGGTAGTGACGGATTGCTTGTCGGTTATTTTAATAGAGTGAATTGCACAATAATCCCTTAAGATTTATTTAAAAACAGATAAAAATATAATTATCCTTTTATTACATAAAATCATCATATTTAACGTTGATTTTTTTTAAACTCTTGACATATCTTCAAATTGAAGATCTGAAATCTAGATCTTCAAGTTACAATATTGAGGGTATTATAGGTATTAGTCTAAAATTCTGATCAAATCGTTAAATTTGATGGAAGTTAACCGATGATAGAGGAGTTTAGTGTAATAAAAGGATAAATATGTTTTCATCTGTTTTTTGACAAACCTCAGGGGGGTTTCGTGCAATTATCTCATTTTAATAATATGTGTGTTAAATATTATGATATCATTTAAGGAGAAGTAATAGACTTGGATCGAAAACTAGAAATTTTAACCAAATTCAAACTTCAAGTTACAAATAGATGGACACTGTTAAATAACTTAAAGATTGTTTATTTTTTATACTTAACACTTAATAGTACTGAATTAGACCAATTAAGATATTTATGTTTATTTTTTTAAGTGATTAAACCACTCAAAAACCACTGAAAAAAAAAAAAACATTTTCTGACTTTTTACTTAATATAAAATCACTGAATGATTTTATAAATATATTATTCAAAGTTTATCATTCCTAAAATAATATATTTTCAAGTTTATTTTAGTTTTATATTATACAAATTTCTTTTAATACTCTAACAAACAACATTGAAAAACAAAAACTCTAAACAGCTCAACATCAAATTTTTTTATAGCTGGATTATTATATTGTTCTGATCAAATTCCGATAAGAATATTTATTGATCAAATATTTATGCAACAACTCAGAGACCGAATTGCAAATCAATTTGTTTAAGTATTTGATTATTCTTGTTTAATTATAATAAAAAATATATATTACTTTACAATTTCAACTTTTATTGTAATAGTAATTTACTTTAAAACTATTTTATTTATTTTTATTTGAAATTATAAATTTAATTGATTATATTGTTTTAATTAATCTTATTTTAATTATGAATAAAAATACTATATATAAGTTACAATTTTGTTGACGTCAAAATCTGGTCAGATAAGCCGGATCTCTAGTCAACGAGATTCTTGAGCCCAATGCCGCAGATCAACCAGAAACAGAACAAAAGCAGGAAAGCATAGGCAAAGAGGAAGAAGAAAAGAAGCAGAGGAAGGAGAAAAACACATAAATCTCGGCCCTTAAGCATGGCCTACGTCCACGGCGCCTCCACCGTTGGTGGTGGCAGTCACTTTTATTGCTGTATTTTCTGGGTACAAAGAGAGAGAGAGAGCAGAGAAAAACCACCATCCCATTTACTGAGATTTTGCTCATATTTATAGAGAGATGGAAGGTGCTACAGTAACAGGAAAACATTAAATGCATAATACAATTTCCAAAGCCTTCTGTCAAAAAGTCTGAGTCTTCTGACTCCACCCATGCTGTAGTGGTTGAGTAAATCACGCTGCTACTGATCTGAAATGGTTGGCCGTGCACGTCACGCTATTGTACGAGCTAGAGCTGCGACCTGGAGCTCATTCAAAACGAGCTGGAGGAGCTTAGCGACCTGAAGTATCTCAGCGACCTGAAGTTAGCTTAGCGACCTAAAGTATCTCAGCGACCTGAAGATAGCTTAGCGACCTGAGGAGCTCAGCGACCTGAAGATAACTCAGCGACCTGAAGATAGCTTAGCGACCTGAAGTATCTCAGCGACCTGAAAGTATCTCAGCGACCTGAAGGAGCTCAGCGACCTGATGTATCTCAGCGACCTGAAGGAGCTCAGCGACCTGATGTATCTCAGCGTCCTGAAGATCTCAGCGACCTGAAGAGCTCACTACCTGGAGAGCTCACTACCTGAAGGAGCTGGAGCCTGGTAAATTGGGCTTCTATCCGTTGGGCCTTTGGGCTTTACCAGCCCATTTGGGGCATCCCAAAAACACATATAACAAATTTCAACTTTTGTTATAATAGTAATTCAATTTAAGATTATTTTGTTTATTTTTATTTGAACATATAAATTTAATTGATTTTACTATAATAATTAATCTTATTTTAATTATAAATAAAAATATTTTATATATAAGTGTTTTAATATTTGTTAAATAATTTATTGTAATTGTTTGTATCATGTTAAATAAAATTAGATAACAACTAATAGTAAAAGGAAATAAATATCAAATTATTAGTAATCAGATAATTTTAACTTTAAAAAACAAAGAAGATTATTATACATTCAGAGGTAATAAAAAGAAAAAACAAACATGTCTATCAGATTTCATATTTCAGTCATTATTCAGCTTTCAGTCTTCAGCAACACTGTTCAGTCTTCGGATAAAAAAATAAACGATCCCTTACTGACTTACTGATTTGGGTAAGATTAATTATAAACCAATTTTTTCGATAAAAACTTTTTAATTGGTTGTAAATATGGTTATTGAATAATTTTACAATTAATTCAATGATAGTTAGTGTGTAAAATTAATGTTTTGATAATTGTCACTACAATCAAGCCATCCTTGATCTTAAATAAAAATATTATATTAAATCTCTACTTTGGATTTTAGTCATTTTGAACCAAATATTTTTATCATAGTTTATTACGAATTTGAACAAGTCTAGTAGAACATACATTAAACTTTAAATGGTCTTCTTATTTAAGACAACTACAAGCTGATCTTCCGCCAGAGAAACAATTGAATAACAATTAATTATAAGTATTTAATTTATTGATACATATTTTTTACTAATGATCAGCCACTAATATGTGAACAAATATATTCCTAAAAAGGTAGTCATTGTGAAGAATTTTTATCCATCATAGAATAACTGCAGTTGAGTTATAAATCAAATGATTTAAATCTCGGGGACCACATCATGTTGATTTGTCCATTGAAGACATATATGTGTTTGGCTCTCTGCCGTTATCAGAATCCACATTAAGCACTATCATAGTTTTTTTTTAACTTTTTTACAGTAAATTGCACATTTTCTTTATCCTAATTGGTGTACGTTTAATTATGCAACAATAAACAATTTAGCTGTCACATTTTGCCAATTTCATTGATAAAACACACGCCTTTAGATCAAACACTACCTAATTAGTACAGTAGACATTTGCGAACAAGTGGTGCCTGGAAAAAGACCAGACAATGTAGCTCCATTGCCTAGACAAAAAAATCTTATAAAATAATTTGTGAAAGGTACTAGAATCGTTTTATATAATTCGGTTTCTTGATGGATGTTATGAGTTTTTGTTTTGAAAATATGGATGTTATGAGTTTTGATATGCTTGAACTGGGTAGTAGGAATTTTTTAATTATACATATACAGAGTAATTTTACCATCAGTCATTTTTAACTTTAAAAATTTAAAAGGAACTAATCATATTCATCAATTATATTCTTACCCTAAAATGAATTCTCTATTTTATTTAATTCAAATACAATAGATGAATTTGATTAGTTCATCCTAATTTTTTTAAAATTAAAAAGCACTGATAATAAAATTACTTTATATATATATAAAGAAAAAAAAATGATTTTATTATCAGTGTCTTCTAAATTTAAAAAGTTAGAATCAACTAATTAAATTTATTAATTATATTTGAATTAAATAAAAAAAATTATTTTTTTAAGAGAAAAAATATAATAGATGAATTTGGTTGGTTCGTCATAATATTTTAAACTTTTTATATTTTTACGTATATATTTAATTATGCAAATAGATCGTCATACAATGTTCCTTGAGAATCATGTATTAATCAATTTATTATTTGTTTTGCTAGAAAATAATTTTACTATTTTATTATAGGGTAAATCCACTTTAAGGAATTTTTTATGTGTTCAAACTAATAATGTAATTCCCGACCCAATTCTTAAATAATTGTTATAATTACAAAAAAAACAAAAAACAAAAAAACTTTATTTTCCCTTTGCCTTTCTTATCCTTTTCCTTTTTTTTTTCTTTTTTTTTTTTTAATTCTACATCATGTTAAATTTCGAAACCTTTTTTGTTGTAAGTGATGTCACTTTAACGAATAAGTAGCGCTAGATGTATCGACAGTTTTGTGTATATAACTATATATACAAAATGGCGATATTAATAAAAACAATATATAGCTCCCAAAAAATGTTATTAAAATAAAGATAGATATTATTTGCTGTACGTATTTTGCATTTTTTTTCAGAAGTCGAATGCTAGATATTGGTCACTCTGAGTTTGAAAATCAACAACAAAGCTTTGAGAATGTTAAAGTTTATATTGCTATTTTGAAATGAATGATTAAACAAATTAGCAGTACTACCAATCCAAGAATATTTTACATTATGTCTATAATAACCCTCATGGTCATCCCACTCTGTAAAAAAGAACCAAAATTTTTAATGCATAATTATAGTATTTGAATTTCATTACCTAGCAAATATTTCTTAAATCAATGATGAATTTTTATTTTTCTAATATAAAAGACTGTTAGGACTTATTGAGAACGATTACTGATGGTAAGTTTCGAATGATTTTTCTCATAATTGAGTGATAAATATTTTTATAAGAGAAAATTCATACTCATATTTTATATTTTAATATAATAAAAAGTAATATTCAAATTTTTCATCTTTTAAGATCAAGAACGACAGTGCCACTATCATAGAAAATGTTACCAACAAAGATATTCATAGGCTGTCGTTTACATGCAGTATCAAATAAAGTAAAACAAAATTTATGGGGATGTCTACAGGAAAAATAAAGCACCGACAAGGATCTTTTTATCCGTTCTTTTATTTTTTCAAAAGGCATTAAAAGCCAAAGAGATTTGACTTTTAAGTGGGGGACTGCGAAGACGCGTTTTACAGCTTGCGTTGTGAGGGCGTTTCCTTAATGAATACAGTTCCTCTTCTTTATATGACAAGATAAAGGCGCGGTCTTCTACTTCCATTTATAAATATATTATAGCTATCAAGTACTCCACCATGCACGTAACACGTCATCCATGTATGTATTGAGAGTCCATCATCATCCATACACCACACCTTTGATGCTGTTTTTTTATTTAATATCACGTTGTTATCAATATATTAAACTTGATCACAATTGCAGCCTCACTAGCTATCTCGCTCTCATTATTTGTGCAACTTTGAACCACCAATCACAATCAGTGTAGCATATTCTCGATCAAGTTTCATGTGCCTGAACATGTCGTCATTTCATCCTTTTTTACTTCTGATTTATAAATCTTAACTCCCCAATTTATCTTAATAAAGCAACAACAAAAGCAAAAGGCAAGCTAAACTTTTAATGGGACCCATGCTATTGGCTTTGAAGATCACTTGGTTGTGTCAACTTCAATTTTCATTTGTCAAAATTCTAACATAAATTTTCTTTCTCTTCTATGCGAGTTGTCAAGAGCTCTTTTGCACCAAATCTATGACCACCGTAAATGTTTACTATGGACTTCAATTTGCTAGAAAATGTAGAACAAGACAAACCACGGAGTGACAATACATGCAGCTTCTTTCTTACATATATTTTTTCGTAAGTTTTGTTGTACTCGGTAAATTTGATAACTCCCCTTTAGATATTTTCATAAATTTTGTTGTACTTCACTATCAAAATGTCTACATCTAACTTAAATGTTGCAAGTTTCCAACCGGTACTGATGTAGTTGATACCACATATTGAATATGTAAGAGTACGAAAACATTATGTAGGAATGATAAAATTTAATAGGGGGGTGAAATGCGAGGTGGGTAGTGGGCACACTAAAAATGAAACTCACGTGCAGGTCAACTGCTCAATTCCAGTCATTTTCTCTTCTTTTATTATTCCATTTTCATATATAAATATATATATACAGACAACCAAAAAAAAAGGATCAGATATTAATGTTTATCCTTAATTTGGGTTTTATATTCAGGAATGCTTTCTAATTTTTCAAATTTGTGACCATATACACGATTTGTAAAATTGTTGAATAATTGCCATGTATGTAGATGACGTATTTTTAATTTGACACACGAAATCAAATATTATTTTAGGCCTCAGTCAATCAATGGCACTGTGAATGGTAGCAGTGGTTCAGATGTTAATTAATAGTTGGTGGGGCTCCCTTGTCACTGTTTCGGTAGGCTGGAAGGCTAACGTGAACGTGAAGGTATAAATGTCCATTGCCTGGTCTATAAATACAACTAGCCTTGTTTTCAAGTATACTCTTTTTAAGTTTCAATGACATTAATTTCGACATTTGCACCGGGGCCAAGTCTGTTACGAGCTGAGACCGCATATTTCCTCTTTAGCCCAAAACCAATAGACTGACTTCAGTGAAGCTTCCCGCTAGAAACAATTCATTACAGAAGGACATTATTTATTTAACCTGTTGACGGCTAACACCAAACGGATAAAAAATTTATCAAAAATCTTGAAATCGTATACTACTTATGTGTATCGAGATCAAACACTCATAACATCATTAAAATATTTTCTCTCATGGATGGAAGATAAATACTCCTATCAAATGTATGATGTGTTTAATGAGAATTAAAACTTTAATCTGGCAAAGAATGAGGACAGTTAATCACTTATATTAAGAGGTAGGATATGAGAACCACTTCATGAGAAATACAATGAAAAAATTATTTTAATTATATATACATATAAGATCATAAATTTGCTTGGTTGTAGAAAGAATATTAATATTTTTAGAATTTATAGTTTTATTATTATTCTTTTCCTGTCTAAGAAATATGCTTTATTCTTAATTTTATAACATTTGTTCCTTTTGTAAGTCACATTTAATATTCAAGATAATTTTCACAAATTAATGATTCTTTTGTTTTAAAATTTTAAGTAAATAAGAATTTTCTCATAAGACATACACATTTTTTTTTTAATTTATAATTTAGATTTATTCTTTTATTTACAATGAAAAAATATCTCAAATATTATTTTTACTATTTGTAAAATCAATATTGTTTTTAGTATTTGTGATTTTAGAGCTAGCCCTCCGCTATAGTATCCTGCTTAATTTTGTTATACGTACTGTTTCCCCCCATAAAAAAGAATGTTGATTTAATGAATATCTTTTCCTGTCTTTATTTTTTATTTTTTAATATTATTTGACCTTTTTTCTCTGCATTTGAGTTAAACTTGATGTTCTGCTATGGTATCCTTTAATTACAGGTAAGACATGTTAGGCAACGGCGTGGTTGGCATCCTCGCCTAGACTTCGAACAAGTGGAATCTAGAGTGGTGCGCATAATAGTGCAGCCATCAACCAAGCGTGTCCATCCTTATGAGTTGTACTTGTAGCAGGATTCTGGCTGTGAAATCTCTCATGACTTGTCCGATTGTGGTCTTATCTTGGGTATTAAAAGGCCCAAGGTGATTTGTTTTTTTTTTTTTTTAATTCCCAGATTTCTACCCTCTTTTATTGCTCTAACAAGATTGAAAACTAAAAATTTTATTTTCCAGTAGATGATTCTTCCGGATAGAGCTTATGATTTCTCCTCGCATACTTACAAGACCCAACCTGAAAACATGCCTTTAGATAAGGTTAAAAATGATCATATTATATGTGTGTGTATATATATATATATATATATATTTGAGTTATTGGTATTAGTCCAGAAAATAATTAAAATCAAACTGGAAGAATACTGGTGGCACGACTCAAATAAACGACTCTCGTATAACTAAGATCTATTTATATTTAGATGTAAGACAACCCATATACATGAGAGAAAATTGTACTTTTTCTTTTTAAAGAGACTACGCAGAGATAAACTCATGACATGAGTCATGGGAGGGGGCTAATTGTTTTTACCACTCTTCTAGCCCTTTGTGCTAATATGTTTTTATCTCTGTAGAATCATAATTCTCTATTCCAAATCCGGACATGAGATTTTTATATATTTGTAGATATATAATTAATCATGAACTCAAATTTTTTTTGTCTAGTTTTTATTTTTACTTACTGGTGTGTATGTCCTAGCTGAAAGGGTGTCTCTGTTTGATTATGAGCTTGTTGATGACAACAATAGCTAAAAAAGGTTTATTGCATTTGGAAAATTTGCTAATGGAGCAGCCATCTTTGACTTGCTAAGAGCCTAAGAGAACTAGGACAACGTACGTATGCATGCTGTCCCACCTATAATCCCTGTTCAATTCTACTACTGCTTTCACGGAAATTCTAACTCATGCATATAATTTTCAAGATTTTCCGAGGTGATTGTCCCATTTTTAAATTTCCTGATACTTGTCAGGGTATCTAAGTCTTGGATATTCAACACCATTCCTGACATTGGGTGCAGCTTACATGTGTCCTTCCTTGGCTGCTGCCTTGTATTTGCAACTGAGAGGCTACCTTCTGGAATCCGTCCTCTGGTATTTTATTTTTGCTGGTTCAGGAAACGGTAAGCTTTGTATTTTATTATTTTGTCGATTATCAATAAGGGTTCCAAATTTCCTACATGTTACACAGACAGAATGAATTATTTTAATACCTGCAAGTGCTTGCGCTGAACTTTCAAATTTTATTAGCAACCAGTTTCCTTTTTATTATTATTTTTTTCAATTTCTGTAGATTCTGTTGCTGCAGAGATATTTTTAACTTCTTTCTCCTGCTTTTGTTAGTCCAAGCGGCCTTCCAGACCTGTTTGGTAAGGTATCTCTTAGTTCAGTTGCCATTTTTAATTCGTTGCTATCGTTGGTTCTCTAATTAAAACTCAAACAATAACGTTGGAGCTTTCAACTTTTATTTTAACATATGATGTGATAGTTACATTTCGTTTAACATTTGATATTTGAATAAAATACTGCCACTAAAGTTAGGATATAAAATATTGGAATCCCTAGTAATTACTCATATTCAAATTGATTATTTATTCCTAGAACTATTTTGTGGTTTCCAATTATGCTTTCATTGATTTGTGTTCCTCTTCTTAGTTTCTAACTTCGTTTTGAATTTATACTATGTATGTAGTTCAACTCAAGAAACAATCGGCTTAAAGGAATAGTAGATAGGTGTTTGATAAATTAACTTAAAAAATAATCACTTTCATAGAAAATGTGTTACATGTAGCCATATTCTTTAATTTGATAAGATCAAGTTCTGTTTTTGCCTAGGCCATGAATTCCTCTCAACCAACTGGGACATCAGAGAGAGCCTTCCAAGTTTATGTTGTATTGCAACTTATGAAGACATGGTCAAACACAAAGATGCCAAGTGAGCATTTGACAAAGCAAGCAACTCTGGCTTTTCTGTTTCTGTGGCATTTATGGTTGATTTTTTATCCATTTATTTCAAAACCACAATTATAATGTTTCCACTCTTTGGTAATGTCTTTGACATACTTGAGATTGAAGTACTCAAACATAAAATCATGCTCACCCTAAACGTTTACATAATTTTCAGGAGGATTATCATGCATATCCAGAGAACTACAGCCCTATCTTCCATGAAAAAAATAGCCTATGCATCCGTTATACGTTTTTTCAGATGTTATATTTTGTTGTCAATTTAGACTTTGTGTGATATGAATGACTAACCAACTCAATAGAATCGATTAATGCATTTGATTGTACACAAATTCTAAGCAGCGATGACATGTCTTCTTTTCAGTAATTTGGTTATTTTTTGTTGGAATATTTTCTGATGAATATGTTTAATATTTAAATTTCTGTGGTCCAGTTAATTGCATATATTGGGAGAAGAAGTTTCCCTGGCTGTTGAGTATCAAGCAGCTTCAGGATCTAGCAATGAAAGGATGTCCACTTGTTGCAATCTCTGATTTGACTTGTGATATGGGAGGCTCAATACAGATCATTAACCAGACCACAACAATTGACTCAACTTTCTTCAGGCATTCTGTTTACACATCTTGTTCACGTTTGCGAAACTCAAGGTTCAAGTAAACTTTGGTTTCTACATTGTGTTGTACTAGATAAGTCCAATGCAATGTTTAGACATGCTTTGTGAAGATTAAATATATTCCATGACAATTAATGCCCCTGTGGAGATATAAAAAACTTTGAGATGACCTTAAGTAGCACAAATTTTGAAATGTCTGGCAGAGAAATGAAGAAGTATCAATTTCTCCTACTTCAGTCTAATTCATTATTTATTACAACAGTATATTTATAGCTAGGCTGCTTAGTTATCGAGGCCGAGAGAGTAAGGGAAGCCAGTGGTGCCCAACCAATAACTTCCTGCAATAAAATTCCCGGTTGTAAAGGGTTGGGCCTCAGTTGCACTTGTAAACACTTTAAATCCTGCCCAATTGACTCTACCTGACGTGGGAGCACCAGCCCCAGTGTTTGCATATTCTCTATAAAACAATGTGTCAAGAGCAAAATCCCCACTCCACTCGTACCACCCAGCTGGATGTATCACATCACTTAACTCGGATTGCATTACAATAGTCCTTGAATGTAGCTTCCATGGTCTACCTAAATATGTCTCGAAGCTGCCCTTTACCGCGAGTAGATCTTGAGTACCACCAATTCTACATTTTTGGATTACTATGCCTGTGTTCTGATTGCTGTCCTCGCGACCTTGAGCGGTTACAAGGTTCCTTTGGTTAGGGTTGGGGCGGCGAGCATGGATGTCACAGTTTTGGAACACAGCCGCGGCATTTCCAAATATGAAGTCTACCGTACCTGCTATATAGCAACTCACAAAGAATTGGCGCAGCGAATGTACGTATAGAGTGTCTTGGTATGCTAGCATGTCACATCTATAAAATGCTGATAGATCCGAACCTACACGTAGTGCCACTGCTTGGTGCTTTGATGGTCCCGCGGTGTTTTGAAACGTTATATCTCTAGCCAAGAACCTCTCCCCTACCACAGCTGCAATGTACATAAATGTAATCAATGGGACAAAATAATGTCGGTCCAAGTACATTAAAACAAACAAGAAAATATGACATATCGAGTAAATAGTTAATAATGAATGAGAATTCGAAATCTAGAGATATAGAATCACATTGGAGTCTTTCGGGCTCATGACTTTTCCATAATTTAGAGACTTAGCTACCACTTGTACTTGCACTTCAATACAACCGAGGTCATCCAAGCATCATATGTGCGTCAAATTGATATATTGAGCACGTCTGGGAGGTGCGACCATTGCTGATCGAGCCTTCAAATTTTGGAGCTCTAATTTTACAAATGTCCTTTTTTTTTGTTTTATATAATTAATTTGTAAGGTAAATTTATAAATAATATTTTAAATAATATATAAAGTTTCATAACAGTGTGTGTGGTTAAGGGGTCTTTTGCTCTTCTCCCATGCAGAGTTTAAATTCCTATAACTAGTCTTTTTTTACTTGTTCAATACAGTTTATTAAATATAAGTTACATAAATAAAATGATTCTTTTATACGAATAAAGAGTCTTCAACACAGTTTGTTGGATATAAATTATGTGAACAAAATGATATATTTTAGTTTTTTGCATCAAATCTTTAAAATATCAAGACCGTCCGGATGGAATATCTTGTATCTAAATATATCTCTATATATTTAAAGTTTTGTCATGGGATCATGGCCTATATTAAAAGTTTGGCAGATTGAGAAATAAATTAGGAGCTTTGCTGCATTTCCATGGGTCTCTATCAGGCAGCTGGCGTTAAGCAAAACAAGGCAAGGACAAACATGAGACATGTATGTACGTTGGTGGAGTCCCCAGAATTAATGTCTACTACTGTGTACGCTTCTTTATCATAAAACTCTTGGATGATATATGGTCACGTCCTACCAACCTTATTTAACGATCGGATCGTACGATCTACACTTTCTTGAGATCTATTACATTACCCTTGTCTCAAAAACGTCAAACAATATATGTTTTAACTTTAAATTTTAATTATTTTAATTTGGGTTCCTTATTTTTATAGCTCTACTTTAGCCTTCCTTTGTGTAACTATTATTAAGTTATTAAGCTTAGGCTTTTTGGCACCTAAAATGTGTGTATAGGACAACAACAACCTGGAACAAAGATTTTGGGACCAAAATATCCCTTTCTGAAATGAGAGAGAGACCGTTCCTAAAGGAAAACTAAAGAAAGAGACAATAAAGATGCTTGAAGCTGAAGAAAACAAAAATTGAAAAGGAGAAAGAGAAATCAAACAAATTATTTGAAGACGTTTGAAGACTAGCGAGGGAGTTTGTAGTTTTTGTTTGTGTAAATTATTTGAGCAATCATCGAAGTTAAAATAGCTTCTTTTTTTTTTTTTTTAATTATAAATACAGTTATAATTGTCGAAACCTTCAGATAGATACCTCGGATCTCTACTTTCATACTAAACAAGACAAGGTTGAGAAAATTGTCCATAAGATTTATGATGAGTTGAACTCATGATCTTTCATAGGTAATTGTGTGTGGGCTTTGGTTTTATGATTACACTAAAACCACTTTTAAAGGTAATTGTTGTGTTTGAAATTTGAAGTGAATCATAGTGCCGATGATGAATAGTAATAGTTCATGGCTAAGGGAGATGATAATGAAATATTAATTGGAATGGAGAGAAACTGTTTTTTTTTTTTTTTTTAAATTTTTTTTCCTTTGAAATGAGAAACTGGTTTTTTTAGTCGTGACTTATTGTGTATTGGTCATAACTTATTGTGTAGTGGTTGGGACTTACTTATATGGGTTGTTAATGAGTTTTTCTTTGTAGATTGAATTTCGTTGAGAGTAAAAAAGATAACGACAGATTGAAGACAAATCCGGATTTTTGCTCAAACAATCTGGATGATTTCTTGATTTTTGACAAGAATGATGAAAAATGGTGGAGAAGCAAGTTTGGGGAGCGTGAGAGAGTGTAAAAATAAATAGGAAGAATGAAGAACCAAATAAAGAACCGTTTTTAAGTCATTAAGGATAGTTTTGATAGTCTGTACTTTTCAGTGCTATGAGACCTAAAATTATTATCATAGCCGTTGTTACAAAATCAAGGGTAAGAATGATGGTATTTTCTACCAATTCCACTTTTAATTATTTATAATAAATTTTTTAATATATTATTAAATATAATGATTTGATATAATGTTCGTTTATTGGTTAACTCAAAGTTGTCGATCCATTTAGACATTGACCATTTTTTAAGTGTAATTTTTTTCAATGATGAAATGATGATAAATTATAATCCAAAATATATGTAATCTCATCTTGAAGTATTAGGTTGGACCATTTTTGTAACAAGTTGAGCTTGTTAGGTATCTTGCATGTACGCTGAGGTGAGTTTGAGTTATGACCCCTACCCACCACCACAAATTTATTAGAGCAGTTATATAAGGGAAAAAAAAAAAGGTGATTTACTCGGTCATTATAAGCAACGACAACATAACACAAACAAACATATTTCAAACCAATTCGATTTCATCTAATGCTCTATAAAAAAAGTTGAGATCATTTTTTAATCTTGTTATTTATCTTGATTTTTTATAAGATAAATTAAAGTTTAAGTGAAATATAAGAGAGAGAAATATAACAATCCTAATTATTTACGGTCTTTTATGTTGATATGTTATTGAGTTATGTAAAATTTAGAAAAAAAAAAAAGTTGGGAGATATGTAGCTCCTATAAAGAAATCAATAAAAATTAAAACATGAATATCTGGTTAGCAAAGCAAATAACGTACCAACAGTTGCAGAGTGGAAGGTTGTGCTCCCATCGACCACATTTCTGCTACCAGTTATGATGGTATTTTGCCTCCCATCCCCCACAAACATTATATTAATCTTCTTATTTGGCACATCCACATTTTCTTTATAAACCCCTGCTTTGATCTTTATAATGTACCTCTTACTACTCATTTCCGGTGCAGCCGCCACCGCTTCTGCCACTGTCAGATAGTTTCCGCTACCATCCGCAGCCACGGTAACATCAGCTGGAGTCACTGTTGTCGCCTGAAGCAGCCGCCGGTCACCAGCTGATAACCATTCTGGCCATTCTCTTTCATTTTCCTCCCCAAGATGCCTCCCTGAAGTGTACACTTCACTTGCCATGTCAGCGTCAGTCAGGTTCTTGATCATGGCTAGTGCATTGCTACACATGTGACTTACATGCATCTGACCCTTAATCAGTGCTTCACGAACCTTTAAACAAGAAAAAAAAAAAAAAAATCAGAGCGACGAGTAGTGGAATAGAGAATGTATTATTACGTAACACTTCCCACAAATTTTCAGGAAAAAAAAAAACAAAGACCTTTTTATCGGCACCATCGTGCGAGAACCCATCAAGACAAGTTTCTTGGTTAGTCATGGCAGCACTCAATAGTATCTTGAGATCATCAGCTTGTTCTGATATTGACTTCTTGTTATATTTGGGATAGCCTTGGAGTTCCTCTTCAGTCTTGTGGAGTTCGTCGAGAGTTTCATCCACCATTTCAAGACAATCATGAAGTGAGATCTTTTCTCGTTTAGTGAGGCCCTTGCGAGTGTTGATGAGCTTCTCGATAGTGAAGTAATTGTGTTCTACAGCAGTTATGGTGAGGTTGAGTGACAACTTTATCACATCTTTTGGGCTCTTTATCTTGGAAACAGCTTCAGGTGGGAGTGCAGTGATTGCTGAGAAGCATAATTCTGGGTAAAACGTAGCACTGCAGGATGATTTGACAAGGTTGTGAACTGCAACGTGGATGTGGTCATGATTAATTTTGGTGGACTTATTTTGGGACAATGCTGCGGCAATCAAGCTAGCTAAAATGGTGACTGCTAGGAGTAGTGATGCGAAGAGAGCCAAGAAGAGGCTTTTCTTTTTGCTGTTGGTTGAAGCATTGTGTCTGCCGGAGTGTGACATTGAGCTGAGCCAAAGATTTTACTTTGATTATGAATTGGTTTTTGGTGATTGGATTTAAAGAGGCAGCATATGTGACAACTGGAGGAGGATGGACCAGGATAATAATTGAATAACAGCATCTCCAATCGTCCTTCCTAAATTTTAGTAAAATTTTAATTAAAATAACAAAAACATTATTTTAGCTATCAATTTTTTACTAAGTCACTTCAACGATTTTCTTTATTTTAGCAAAATTTTAATACTAAAATAATAGAAGAAAGATTTTTAGCTCAACATTAATGTTAAAATAAAAGGAGAGTGACTTTGATTAGGGTTTTTAAATTACTTTATTTTAAATTAAATATTAAAATAGCTAACCATGTAAAGAGTAGTTGAAGTACATAAAAAATGATATCACTAGTTATTTTGGTCAAGGACAGTAAATAATTTGTATAGTTGGAGATGCTCCAACATCTTTGCACTGTTAACAAATAATATGCACCTTTTGTATGTACACACCATTAAATTTTATAAAATGTTGTCGGTTGTAAGGACACCCCACATTTTACCCAAATGATCTTTTTGTATTGTCTGCTGATTAAATATCATGAACTAATCTCGTTCAAAAAAAATATCATAAACTAATCAATTATATGACATTTAAAATAAAAAAATATAAAGCATTCGAGAAGGTTCCCAGCAAATCTACTTATTATTATTATTATTATTATTTTATTTAATGTTCATTTAACTTATCTCTAATTAAATTAAATTAAATCGTTTTTTTTTCAAAATCTATTTAATTATATATATTAGTTAGTATATTAAATTTCTATTTAGTATTTAATTTTAATTATAAATAGTTTGTATTTCCATTAAAAAAATTAGATGTATTTAAAATGTCAATTATTGTATCAATGTGATATTTGGGGTGTATAACTATTATAATTCTTCTAGTAGTTTTATTTAAAAGTAATATTAAAATTTTGAAAAATATACTAATTTGAGTTGTATATACTCTGTTTAGAGGAACATCATAATTGAAGAGAGACCAGTTTAGACCCAATAACACGTGCCACAGTCCATGGTGTAGGATGTAAAAAGCCTAACACTACTGAGTACTGAACAATTAATGAACATAGTAATGTTTAGCTGAGTTTTGGTGGGCAAAAGCAGTGACATCAACCTCACTTGTAATGCTTCTCTAAGTATAAGCAATGTTCGAAACTTAGTGGCCTCTAAGTACGAGTAAGGTGCAAAGCTTAGTGGCCATAAAAAGAGTAGTAATTTTCCCATTTAATAGGGGTAAAAAAAAATAATATTAGCTTTTCCGGTAGTGTGACTGAAAAATTAATGTACATTTATTTAAAAAGTCATAATATAATTCATTGTAAAATGTGATCTTACCATAAACAACTGAATTTTGTCATTGGATTTTATATTAATCTTAAATTACAATTCTTTTAACTCAATCTAATTAAATATTATAAAAAATAAAAATGAGCACTATCAATTAGATCCACCACTTTGATCCTCACAAAAGCCTCAGATATGGGTAATACTAATAATTTCCTTTTTCTATTTTTATATTAACATCAACGTCCAGTTAAACCTCGTCGGAATCATACGACACTGAATTGGCTCGTATAGTAATTTCCTACTTGTGAAATTAACATTAAGATCCAATTAGTAGAGACCTGTTAAAATCATGCAATACTAAAGTGGCCTAAATAACCACTATAACAAGAGGTTTAGATAGAAACCAGCTAAATTATCCACAAAATTGTTAAGTATTGCAAATTTAAAGCCAACCATGCTAGGATGAAAATTTTCATTTGCAGTGTAAAATCATCGAACATAAAGGATCCAAAAAATCACTTAGGACCCATTAAAGTCTTCGTATGCAAGATTGTTCTATCTCGCCAACTAAAATGGTGCTTAATATACTTAATAGTTAATATCAGGCCAAAATATGTTCGTCCATTACGTATAGCACCGGCAGTTAGGGGCGAGTATCTTCAACCCAATCCAATCATTATTTTTTATCGGATTTGATTGAGTTATATCTTAAAAAAACTAAATTGGTTGGATTGGATTAAAAATAAATCCAACCTAACCCGACAAATGTCTACCTCTATCCGTGACTACTATGTTTCCATGATAACAATTAATTGGAAGGAATTACAATTGAAACTTAATTAAACATCTGCCGACTCATTATTACACATCATTCATCTTGTAATACAATATGAATAGTTCTATTAAGGTGTCCAATTTCAATCAGAGGTGTCAATTGGGTTGGATGGCCTCAACCCTTAAAGCGAAGGCCAAGCTTGCATCCAAATTATTAAATTGTAGGGGTAGCGACAGACATTCAAGATCCATGAACCCGAAAATTTGAGTTTGAAAGTAGATTGAATTTAAAAATTAAAATAAAAAAAATATATATCGTACATAAATAATAAACGAGAGAATTACTGAGAGGCCTCTCAACATATGTTTTATAACAATTGGAAATCACTTTTAGTTTTTATAACAATGACATCCCCTTTGACTATATTGACCGTTTAATATAACTGAAAAATTACAAGATAAGATGAAAAGACGAAAATGCCCTTTATTTATAAAATTCACTCCTCTCCTCTTTCAACTGTCACCCTTCTCTCTCTCTCTCTCTCTTCTCCCTTTTCTCTTCTATTTCTCTGTTCACCGGCACCCAGGGTCTTTCACCTCTCTCTTCTCCTTCTTCTCTTTGTTTTTTGTTTTCTTCACCATCCGATATAGGTTTCGGAACCCAGACGCCAGTCCGATGTCAAAGGGAAACCCAGATCGGGTTCCAATCGAAAACCCATCTGTGGGTTTCTGTATCGGAAACCCAGATTGATCTAGGTTTCCTGATCTGGAAACCCAGATCGATCTGGGTTTCCAGATGATGATCGAAAACCCAGATCGATCTGGGTTTCCAGATCTGGAAACCCAGTTCGATCTGGGTTTTCAGATCAGGAAACCCAGATGGGTTTCCAGATAATGATCTGGGTTTCTGTATCGGAAACCCAGATTCCAGATATATTTATTGTAGGTTGTGTTAATAATGATTGTGTTTATAATGGTGTTGATGATTGATTGTGTTTATTGTATATGGTGTTGATGATGAATGTTTTGGGTCTGTTTGATGATGATGGCAGTGGTTTTGTTTGTGATGATGACGATGATGCTGGTTGATGAACCACTCTGTTGATTTCAGGATAAACCGAATCACTCAATTTTTTTTTTCATTTTTCTATTTTTTTAAATATTATTTTTTTTCTAAACTGATCTAGATCGTCCATCTCAAAGATGGATGGTCTAGATCAATTTGAAAAAAATTTAAATTATTTTTTTATATTTTAAATTTAATTTTTAAATATTTTTAAGTTTTAAAATTTTAAATTATTTATTAATTAATATAATTTTTAAAAGAAAAAATAAAAATAAAGTAAATGGACCAAAATACCCTCGCTACAGTTACTTTGACGGTCAATTATGATCAAACCGTTAGAAAAGGGGAGGTCATTGTTACAGAAGATAAAAATGATTTCCGATTGTAATAAAATAAATTACTGGAGGCTTTCCAATAATTCACTCAATAATAAATTATAATACTGTGGGTTTAGACGGCCACCAATGTTTCTCTCACCTTCAAAGTTCTAATATTCCCCAAAAACATCAACACTACCAGTGTCGAAGGCGATTGCAGCGGCAACAAAATTTGATGTAGGGATTTCTCAAAGCCTTTAGTCGAAAGAAAAAGAATTAATATTATAAATATTTGTTGTTTGTGTTGCATTGTGATACCGGCGGCGCCCAAAATTTTCTCCTGATGCTAACCAAGATGTCGATGTCATCGGCTGAAGCTGACACCACATTCCACGTCATCGGTTTGCGTATGTGGCAATCCGGACCTCATCTTCAACTGAACTTGACATCCAAAAATGACACCAAGTCGAGAAATTACGACGTATTGCTTTTTCATTGAGCCAATGCGGCGGGCCTCGAGTTCCAGGAATTACAAGGCATATATTGTTTTGGCACTGTTGCATTTACGTCTTTTTTACAGATTACAAATATTTGGAAATCAGAAGATTTTAAAATGATGCAGACGATTTTTAAACAATTTTTGACACTAAAATTATAAGAAGTCAATCACTCATATGTGCAAATTCAAAAATGTAAACTGATTAATCACTGCCACCGGGTCTTTTGATATCATTGATTGCAAGTAAAGAATGAAATTGTAGTCACTGGTTACCTTCTCCTTGCACAATTCTTTCACGGTAACTCACAAGTGACGTGGTATAGTAGTTAATCAGTTTCACATGTTTTTAGCTTTTCAAGTCATAGGTTCGAGTGTCAATAAATCTCAATCTTTATATGAAAAATATACGTAGCTTTCTCTCAATATTTGGAAGTAGTTATCCGAATTATACTATTAAAATTTCATTTAAACTTATCATACTTATAAGATATCAGAAAATTAAAAAATAAAAAATATATATTAAAAAAAATGGTTTAAACATAAATTAAGGTAATATCATGCCACGTGCATATAATGAGTCTAGTTCAAATTGATTGTTAAATTGATAGATCTATAATATCTATGAAACAAAAAGGTGTTCAGATCATGCCATGTGTAGTGCCCACCACATTTATTTTACGTGTCAGTATGGAAGGTTGGTCCATGTCCATGGCCCCGTGCCTACACTAAATCTTGAAATAATTCAAACAAAAAGCATCCCCAAAAAAAGAAATAAATAACTCTGCGAAGGTTTGCTATTTATATATAATTTGCTAGTGTATTTTATAAATAGAGTAATAATACTATAAATATTGACAAAGGCAAATGGGGAATGGTTGGGTTCCCCCATCCTAAACCCCATTTTTCTAGTCTTACTCATCCCCATTTGGAAACAAAATGGGAAGGAGGCTATTTGAGGGTTGGTCCCCGTCCCATGCCTGCTCCTAGGTGTAGACATCTCTAATCTAACCCAACAAATTCAACCTAATTTGATTACAATTTATTGGGTTGAATTGAGTTTGGTTAAATCTTAAAAAAATTAAAATGAGTTTAGTTGAGTTGAACTAAAAATTATTGAAAAATTTTCAACTCAATTCGCAACAAACATTTATCTTTAATTCTAAATCCAAGACTTTCTCTTTCTTCTAGAAAAACATTTTTTAAAGATGAAGATTAATAATAACCTTTGTGGTGGATTGAATGTTTTATTTTAAATAATTGAATATTGATTTATTTTTATTTTATTTATAATCAAATTGTTAAGACTATAAAAGTTACCAATTAAACCTTTTATACTTTTATGATAGATTAAATTCAATTTGATTAATCTAACTCAAACCAATTCGATTATTGTTGGGTTAGATTGAAAAATTTATTGAATGAGGTTAGATTGAACAATTTTCAATTCAACCCATATCGGGTTTGAGAGATTTTTAATCAAATTCAATCCGAATCCGAAAACGCTCACCCTTATCTGCTCCCCCATTTCTTTCATTTCACTTATTTTTCATTTTCTTGTTCCATCCCGTTTGACTTTAAATTAAAAATATAATTTACAAAATAATTTTATAGATTTTCAATATATTAAATCTCCATCTTTTCAACACATGAAATCTACAATATTGGATTACAATTATAATAATTTTATGTAATATATTTCATTTTTATATATGTAAAAAGGGAAAATGTGGTAAATTATTAAAATCAATTTAATGTAATATATTTAATTTTTTATATTATAAATAGGGAATTATAGTTTTGGTGGGGGCGGTGGACAGGGTTGGGGTGTAGGTGGGTTGTGGTGTGTGTTGGTGTGGGCCTACACACATCCCAAAATCTCACTCCCAATTAGCAGAGGGATTTGGGAATTCGGCCCGTTGACAACTTTAAATATTACTGTGTCAAAATTGAGGAACGATACTTATACCCCTAAAATCATCCCTGATTTATTTCTAAAAATTCAATATTACCTTTAAAAAAATTACTAAAACGGATAAATAATTTGTAATTATATTCATAAATATTAATCTCTTTCTCATATATATGATAGAGTAATGCTAAGCTTTTCAAAAATTTTACAAAAATTCATACCAAAATTATGTGATATATAAGTTGTTTATATCTTGTAAATTATGAGATTATGTGATAATTAATAGGATATTAAAAATTCATATATCACATCATTTTGGTATGAATTTAGATATAATTTTCAAAAAGCTTAGTATTACTCTATATGATAAAGATTAATGTTAAGTTTTCCAAATATTTTGTATTTCCAAATTATGTGACATATGAATTGTCAATATTTTATTAATTATCACATCATTACATGATTTGCAATATATTGACAACTCATATGCTATATTAGAGTATGAATTTGAATAAAATATTTGGAAAGTCTAGTAGTACTCATATAAGAAAACATTTTTATTCTCTCAAACCCTTAACTTTTCTTTTAAATACTAATTTCAATTTTCAAATATCAATCAATTTTTTAGGAAAATAAATTAATTTCAGAACATTGAGAATGATTTTGAAATACTAATTTCAAATATCAAACAATTTTTGAGGAAACAAATTAATTATAGAATACAGAGAATGAATCAAGATCATAATGAAATTATTGTATTTAGTTAAAAAGGAAAAAAGAAAAAAGAAAAACATGTTTAAAAGAAAAAAAATAATAACATATATTAAGAAGTTTGTTTTATTTTAAATATTCTATAAGGAATCGTGGATCAATTTAAACTTCTTTTCTTCATAATATAATATATCCGTTAAATCGAGATAAAAAAATTACACATTAATCCAATAACAAGAAACTTGTTTGAATGCTATTATATAACTTAAAAAATTAAACCCAATAAAAAATTAAATAAAAATAAAACTCTCTATATCTTTCCAAATTCCCACTTCTCTATATTAACTGTTTTTCACATATTATATATTTTTCTAAAAGAATACAATTTAATTGTAAAATGTGAAAAATAGTTTAAAATCTTCTTAAGGAATCGATTGTAAATTGATAAGTTTTAAATTAATTATTATTAGAAGAAAATCATAATCTACCTGTTTTGTTTGTTTGTAGGGAAAAAATCTAAAAATTTTAGCAAAATTAATTAGATAATAAAATAAGTATTGTGAGTTATTCAAGAATAATAAAAGAAATGTAATATTGGTATTAATTGAGGTTTATTTATAAATTAGAGATTTTTCATAGTTTTGATGAGGTGTACTTGTGAAAATGGTGTACACACAATTTATAAGGGGTGTAAAGATCTCTACTCCTCAAAATTTATTAAAAAATTTAATCCAAATAATATGAAAAATTGATTTGTAACAATTATATTGTTATGAAATGATATATTGATAATATGATGTTAATAAATCATCTTTATTATATATATATATATCATCTTGCCTCTCTCGAAGAAATTTTTGCACATGGTGACACTATTCTTATGATATTTTTTGGGTTATAGACATGATAAAATATTTTATCTGAATTTTACTCCTAATTCAGGGACCTTATAAGAGGGGGAAAAAAAGAAGAGAGAGAAATGGAATTATTTTATTATTTAGTGTAAAAATGGTGTTATTAAATGAGAGTCAAAAATCCTTTTCTATTTTTTTTTTAAATCTTGATTTTTTATAAGAGAAATTAGAGTTTGAATGATGTATAAATATATATATATATAATAATTTTAATCATCTATTATTTTTTATATTGATATATCAATAAAATAAATTATATGAAAGATCTAAAAAACTGAGCTCTATTACCTTATTTTAATAGATGAGCCGCTTAACTAGGTAAATTAAAATTTCATCCTTTTTATATGAAACTTCAAAATTACATCACAAGCTTCTGGTTTTGAGTATAGTTTCTGTATGATGTAATTCAGAAATTCCACTTTTGTATAATTAGTATAGATTTTTTTCAAGGATTAATTGATATAAATTATAAATTCCAATATTACACTCACATTAATAGATGTCATAATAATTTTGACCTTTTCTTTTCTTTTGAAGCAATAATTTTTACCTTTTCATATTTCTATAATATTATACCTACTGTAAATAAATAAATAAATATCATGATAATTTTTACCTTTTCATTGAATAAAAAGATGAAAAGATTCTCTTTCCAAAAAAACAAAACATGAAATGATTCACAACATGGGATGAGTCACAATCCATGACTATAAAAGCTTTATCAAAACAATCCGAAGTGTATTGGTTGACCCCTTTCCTATAATTGGCATTGACGGAGTCGTGAAAGTGATAAGAGACGTGTCGTGTGGATTGCCTGAACCGCTTTTAGGTGACAACTTATGGCTGATAAGCACCAACGGATTTGGATCCAAACAAAAATACAGAAGGGACAATATAAGCTGTCCAAAATTGGTTGAGCTTTCAATGGATATGGATACCACTTCGGATTTATTGAATCCGACGCTGATTCACGCAAATACTCCCAAAACTCCATCAAGTGGGGCCCTTTTTTGTCGTGCTTTTGCGTCGTAATCTTAACCCGCACACGCATGCTTGTTCACGCACGTAATATGGATCCTGCGTGAGTTGGATCCCCCATCTCGCACTTCCAATTCAGATGCTTTCCAAAAGATTTGCTTAAAAAATAAAACAAGAAAATTGAATCAGTATCACTGTATTTGATTCATATATATTAGTCAGAGTTGCGGTCTCTCTCGGTCTCAGACTCTCACAGGTTTCTGAATATATACGAGAGACATACGAATTTGCATGAAGGAATCATCGTTTTATTCTACCATTTCGAACAACATTTCTCCGCGCTAAATACAGTATGTTTGTGTTCACCAAACAGATACAGCCGAGTTCATCATCATCATCATCATCTTTTGAGTTTTGAGTCGGAGCGTTGTTAGAAAACTGTCTACTCTGTTTGTTCTGTTTTTGTTTCTCTGCTATTGAATCTATGCATTGCTTATTTGTTGTGTTTGGATTTGATGTTATGAGGATATGACGCTGGTGATGATATTTGCGATCAATCAAGTATATGGAGTAAATTATTATTGTGGAATTTTATTTCTCACCAAGATTATGTATTCGTATTAAAATTTGTGTATGTTTGTCGTTTCATTGTTTTTGTTTGATTTTCATTATGTTTTCGCCGCAGTAGTTATGATTATCAGTTGTCAATTTAAATTATTTGTTTACAAATTGTAATTACTTGTACCTGAACATTCTGCCAGTATAGAACTGGCTTGTGTACCGTTGAAAAAGAGTACTAATTTGCTGGGTTTATGGAACTGATAAAGTGTGTCATTTGTCATTTTTGTGTGGGTTTCAACCTTGATGATTATATTGTGCATCTCGTTGTCATCCTTGACATAATGTGTTGCTCTGTTTTAAGTATTGAATTATCATACAACAACCCCACACTGGAATTAAGGAATCTTTTCTTTACATGTTTGGTGAATTGTCTCAAAGTCCCTTGTCTTAATCATAGGTAGGTAGATGAACATTTGAAAATTAAGTGAAATTTTGTTAAATATAATTGAAATACAAATATACAACCGTCTTTTTTGTAAGAACGATGATGAATGTAAATGGTTTTCATGTTTAATCATAAATTTGATTATTTTGAACAATTTGAAATGACAAGGGAAAGAAGAATTTGTTATTTCATTGGATAATTATTTGTGATACTATAACAGGTTTGTACGCCATGCTTGGAAATGGAGTTGTTGGAATACTCTCTGAGTCCGTAAATAAGTGGGAAAGAAGGGCACCTTTAACTCCAGCGCACTGTGCACGGCTGCTGCACAGTGGCAGGGAGAAAACTGGGGTGGCTCGCATAATTGTGCAACCATCAACAAAGCGCATACATCATGATATACAATATGAGGATGTGGGTTGTGAAATATCTGAGGATCTGTCAGAATGTGGTCTTATTGTGGGTGTTAAACATCCAAAGGTGCTATAATCTTCCGTCTTTTGCTTTCATTGTGGCAGCAATCTCTGAAACATGACCCAATTGTTTGATTTTGGTACAGCTAGAGATGATTTTACCTGATAGAGCTTATGCATTTTTTTCACATACCCACAAGGCTCAGAAAGAGAACATGCCTTTGTTAGATAAGGTATCTCTTTATTCACATGTTTATATGGATGGGTGTTTATCTATGAAGTTGAGTTTACCTTTTTGTGTATATGTAGATATTAGCAGAGAGGGCGACACTTTATGACTATGAGCTTATCGTTGGAGAAGATGGGAAAAGACTAATTGCATTTGGAAAATATGCTGGTAGAGCAGGAATGATTGACATATTACATGGGTTGGGACAGCGTATGCGTCATCACCTTTGTTCTTTTTTTCTTCCCTTATAATTTTTCACTGCAATTTATCAGTTGGTTAGCTATTGATTAAGGTTTGCTTTCTGTTATTTTCTGTGGGTGGTGATAATAACTTATGAACACTGTGTCTATTTTTTAATGGATGTAGTAAGGTCTTAATAGTGGATGTTGTATCTTTAAATTTACAAAATTGGAGTTTTCATTGGGGTGACTGAGATGGTTTATTGTGGTCAGATTTCTATCTTAGTTTTAGAAACAGGATATTTGATCTGTACTTTTGCTTTTCATCTATTCAATTACAAAGCTCGAGGTAGTGCTTATGTCTAAATCTACTGTTAGAAGTTATTTAGTTATGTTAAAGTTTTAATACCCCAGTGCCATAGATATTTGGGATTGTGTTGCAGTTACCTGCTTACTATGAAGATGCCAGCAATTTGATCTTCACTTTTTTTATTTTTTAAATGTATGAATAATTGCAGGCTATTTAAGTCTTGGATACTCAACACCCTTCCTCTCATTGGGTCAATCATACATGTATACCTCCTTGGCTGCTGCTAAGGCTGCAATAATTACTGTGGGTGAAGAGATAGCAACTTTTGGATTGCCAGCAGGAATCTGTCCGCTAGTCTTTATATTCACTGGTTCTGGAAATGGTATTGTAACTCTCCAGTGTGCTACCTTTTCAATTATCTTTAATGTTTTTACTGAACAGTCAATAGTTTGATCATTACAGATGAGGATTTTGTTCATTATAATTGTACTTCATAAATAACTTTACCCTGCTAATTTATATCTTTTTTGCAGTCTCTGTTGGTGCACAAGATATATTTAAGCTTCTTCCTCACATTTTTGTTGATTCAAGCAGACTTCCCGGATTATTTAAGAATGTAAGTTTTATTTCGAGGTTTTACCTCTTTCCAATAAATCTAATTGTGTGGCTTGGGTATCATAAGGCAATAATATTACTGTTTACTGTCAACTTCTTTAGAGATTTTCTGCATTCACTCTTTCTATCCTAAGAGGGAGAAAATTGCATATAACTTCTACTTCCTTTAGGAACAGAATAATGAGAGGTTTGGTTCCATAGTGGCTGCTTTAGTCCATATTTGAGGAAGCATCTGAGCTCTTGTCCCATTTTTTTCTTTTCCTTGGAACTTAATCCTTAAGATAAAGACGCATTCCTGACCAGGAAAATGAAAGAAAATGAGACTTTTTTGACTCAGTGATGATTATTTGGAAGGCTCAGGTTGACCTCATAAATGTTGCGTTCCAATATTTCCTGCACAGCATATGTGGCAGGAATACTTAATGTTTGAATATATGTCAATTACATCCAATGAGTTGCATTCTGCCTTTAGAATCAACGTTATTCAAGTCTTTTACTTTCTCCCTTCTTATTCTTACTTTTTGTTTTTTAGGCTAGCGAAGGTGCAAGGACATCGAAGAAATTCTTCCAAGTATATGGTTGTGTTGTGACTAGTGAAAACATGGTTGAACCTAAAGATTCAACAAAAGGATTTGATAAAGTAAGTAATTTTAAATTTATTGTCTTGGTATTTCATTTGATTTGCTCTTCTTTCTGATTGGCAAGAACACCTTAAATACTTTTTTATGTAAATTATTTACTCATATTGTTCCATATTGCATTGTTGATAAATTAAATGGTGATTGTTATGCATATCTCATCTCTGGATACTTATGACTAATTTCTGAAACAACACAAAGATAAATAATTGTATAGATTGATAGTTCCAATCAAATATGATTGAGATTGCAGTTGATATTACACAAAATAGGATAACCCAAATATTTGTTTATCTATATATTTTCTTGATTCAGGCAGACTATTATGCTCATCCAGAACACTACAACCCCATTTTCCATGAAAGAGTGGCCCCATATGCATCTGTTATTGGTATGTCATACTTTTGCCTAGAAACATATATTCTGGCAAACAATATGCCTTTCTGTGTTGTTGTAACTTCTTTCCTAGATGATAATGAGAGTGTGTTATTGTGATGAACTTTTGTTATTGGGACTCATTTTCTTCAGGAAGTCCTTTAGATAGTTCACCCGTTGTTTATTTATAGTTATGTGAATTTTGTAATTGTAACAGGATTTAATATTTAGATCTTTGGTTGGTCACTTTATCATGATGTTTAAAGTGATGATGCTTATGCTTATAACCTTTTTTTTTTTTTCCTAATTTTTTTACATCTTCTTGTTCTTGTTATTTTGATGTCATGCCCCATATAACAACTTTGTCTCTTTTATTACTCTCCCCTGGAATTTCGTTGACTTTGTGTGCATTGTATGTTTGATTAATTTCTTGTTAGTAGGCTGCATGTTTGTACTTTTGATGCTTCTTTTTTTTTTTTTCCCCTTCTTGATAACATTACAGTCATGCATGTGAGTGAATTTGAAGCTAAAATGCTAGTTTTACTGGATAGACCGAAAATTTATGGTTCTGGTTCAGTCAATTGTGTTTAGGGTTGGTGTGAAATTGGAGGGTCACTGTCTCTAGGTATGAAGTGGACTGAGGGTGTACTGCTGCTAATGTATCTGCATGTAATTGGAATGAACAGTTGAAATACTGTTGGTTCTAAGGTTTTAGAAAGTGTATCATCTCAACGTCATGAATAGGGGAGTAAAAAAACATCGTATAGTGGCAACCTTACGATTCCTTATGCTATTTAAAATCCTGTTCTATCATGAATTAAAGGAGTATGAAGATCATGGTATAATGGAAACATCATAATCCCTTGCACTGTTTTAAATGCTGTCTTATCATTAAATTATCAAGCCTTCTTGTTAATATGAGAAAATTAGTATATAAAAAATGAATAGCAGTTTTGTTGAGCTTGCTTTGTGTAGTTGATAAGTGCTTTATAACATGTAGCACTTAATGTCTGCAGTTGTTGTGTGTTTTGTCGTTAAATATACTTGATATGATCTTATGTTAACATATTTCCATCTAGATGCATGTTTTGCTGAATTTTTTTTGTGATGGATGTCTCACTTTCTAAACTTGCTCTTTGGTAGTCAATTGCATGTATTGGGAGACAAGATTTCCTCGTTTATTGAGTACCGAGCAGCTTCAAGATCTAACAAGGAATGGATGCCCACTTGTTGGAGTTGCTGATATAAGCTGTGATATAGGAGGCTCATTGGAGTTTGTGAACCAAACTACACATATTGATTCACCTTTCTTCAGGTACTAAGTTGCCAAATTCATGTCATTTTGCCAATTATCTTATGTTAACTACTTTAATGTATATTTTCTGTTCACAGTTTTTCTTCTTTTGAGTTTTCTAAATTTGGTCATAGTGATGATTTATATGGTACTGTTTCTCAACATAAGCTCAATGTGTGTATTATCATTTATCATCAAACAATACGTTTATATCCCATTTGGTGCAGAAGTTGAAAAGTAACTTTAGGAAGCATATTTTGTTTCTCTGAATTCTTTGGACAACAAGGAAACGAGATACAAGAAGGGCTTTTTTCTGTGATAAGGTCACTTTGTAGAGGAGGTAGAGAAGGCATAGGGGAAGCTATCGATAAAAAGTAGAAAAGTGTAGTTCTTTACCTTACAAACTTGGTGACTTAGGAAGATTTCTAGGTATGGCAACCAAACAGATCCTAAGGAAAATCAAATTGAAAATATCTTGTTGGTCTTCTCTCTTTTTTAAGATGCATGATAAATGTCGGGCTTTGTCACAATGTGCAATTTAGCAAGATTTTATTTTTTTCGTTCTCTGTAGTGGAGCAAGCAGAATTATAGTTACTGTTTAGAATTCCAATGATGATGTATTACAATCATAATGTCATAACATTTGATAACAAAATTATCAATTCAAATCTATGAGATAGGGATGTAAAAATTCAAATATTGAAAATCATGATCGGAGATTGGTTTAAACAGGTCTTAATCTGATAGTTATTTAATATTTTCATCTATTTATGTATATATTTAATAGTTTTGTATGAAGCTGTCCAAGAGGCAGAGTCCTTAGTTTTGAGTAGGATACAGGAAACCATAAGATTTTTCTAAATCTTAGTGAATTTATAGAAGCTATATTTCATGAATTTCAAATATTTATCATGTTGTGTTCCATGCCAAAAAGTTTCTGACTACTGTTAAATTTTCTGTACTTTTAATCACTTATCATGTTGTGTTCCATGCCTGTAAATTTGCCTCTTTGATAACCCATCCAAATCGAAATGCCCTAGTTTTATCTTTCTGTTGATGATGTGGTCAATCATTGTTCTTTAGATACGATCCTCTGAATGATACATACCATCATGACATGGAGGGTAGTGGTGTGGTGTGTTCAGGAGTTGACATTCTTCCAACAGAGTTCGCAAAAGAGGTGTGGTACTCTTATCCATGCATTTCTTTATCAAATTAAATTACATTGAAGTTTTCTGGTCTCTTTTAACATTCCATTTAATTTGTGGAAAGTCTTCCAAACATTTTGGAGACATATTATCTGAGTTTATTGGCAGTTTAGCTTCTACAGCTGACATCACAGATTTACCTTCACACTTAAGAAGAGCTTGCATAGCCTATAAGGGAGCACTTACATCCCTTTACGAATATATTCCACGTATGAGAAGTTCTAATTCTGAGTAAGCTTCTAGTTCTGTTTGCCATTTCCATGCGTTTCCTGTTTACTTTCAGTAATTTTATCCTATGAAACACAGCGGCCAACTTGATTTACCAGATTTGGTTACGTAGACTGAGACTTGGTAACAATTATGTTTGGCAATCCTACGATAGTTTTGTATTCAAAATGTTTATTTCTAAAAAAAAACTATTATTTATTTAGCCTACGTCTTTTAAAGCGTGGATTACTATTGATTTGCAGAGATATGTCAGTTAATCTTGGAAACAGCCACTCAAACAAGAAGCAATACAACATATTGGTAGGTTCAATTATGCTTTAGATGTTGGTTTCTCTTGTTTCTCACCAAATATAAATTTGTACACCATGCAAATTACTGTACTGTGTTAGTACCAAAGGAGTTGGTTGTTTGTTGTCTATTAATTCTAAATGTTGTATGTATTATATCTGGTTAAACATTGCTGATCAAAATTTTCATTGATAGGTATCGCTGAGTGGACACTTATTTGATAAATTTCTGATAAACGAGGCATTGGATATTATTGAAGCTGCAGGTGGCTCCTTTCACTTGGTTAAATGCCGAGTGGGACAGAACAGTGATGCTCTATCATACTCAGAACTTGAAGTAAGTAGATGGATCCCTTTTTTATTTTTGAAATGTAAGTTTGTAGCCATGTGTATGTTAATCTTGAACCATATGAAAAAACCTTTCATACCTTACCTCAAAATTGCATTGCTGTTGATAAGCAGTGTGTGTCTTGTGGCCAATGGTAGCACCATATTATTTACTTGTATGTTTTTTGATGTAAGGGATAATGCTTTCTTGTTATTTGCATTTCCTAAATTCGTCATTTTCGTAGACATTACTTATTTTCAGATACATGTAACACAAATGAATAAGATAGGATTTTGTGAATGAGAGCTAAAGCATTTGTTCTTACTCTGTTTGGCAGGTGTTTTGTCATTTTTATAGTCTTCCAAAGTATAATTATAGTAGCATGTCAAAAATAAAAAATTATAATTATAGTATGGAAAACATCATCCTACAAATGACATTCTTGATTCTTTAAACATCAAAGTTATATAAATTAATGTTCGAAGTGCATAGCATGATTCAGATGTATATTGTTGTAAATCTGCTTTATCTCAGTTTATTTATCAGGTTCTCCATCATGTTTTAGTGTGATCTTTTTCATGAGACTGGGATTCCTAGGTTGAATCTCTTTATATGTTGTCTTCTTGTTTTGACAGGTTGGTGCAGATAATAGGGCAATTCTGGATCAAATAATTGATTCTTTGACCTCTCTAGCTAATCACAGTGAAAATGACGGCCAAAGCAGGGGAAACAATAGGATCTCCCTGAAGGTTGGAAAGATTCAGGAGAGTAACATTAAGAAGGAATCTGACACAAAAACAAAGAGTGCAGTTCTAATTATTGGTGCAGGCCGGGTCTGTCGACCGGCTGCTGAGACCTTAGCATCAATTGGAATTGCTTCATCTGGCCAATGGCTTAAAACATGTCTGGGAACTGACATTGAAGAGCAAAATGGTGTCCGAGTTGTTGTTGCATCTTTATACCTTAAGGATGCAGAAGAGGTATAATTGACCAAAACCCTGTTGTTTGACTTTTTGTAGACTCTAGCATCGTTAAGCTCTTTTGAGAGCATAAGAATTTTTTTGTCTCCTAGTTGTGAATAGTTTTTAAATTTAATGTACATAAATCAGACACAGCATGCATATATACATTTGTAACATGTATGTTTAAGAATATCTGAATTGCAGCGCATGATATTTGTTTTGCCTTTGAATTTCCTGTTCTAATAGTAAAGATTTGATTTAGATTGTTGAAGGTATTCCAAATGGAGAAGCAATTCAACTAGATGTGACGGATAATGAAAGTCTTTGTAAGTACATAGCACAGGTAAAGTTTTTCTCAGAGCAAGTATTTGGTTCATGTATTTGCAATCACAAGCAGTAATACTTCAAATTGTAATAGTCCAATAAGCATATTAATAAAGGAACAATATCGTTGGAGTTGGCATCTGACATGCCCTAGAAGATATATGCTATTTAGCAGAAAACCTATAATGTTCTAGCACCTGTGCAGTTCTTGCCATTTAAGTAGAAAAAAATAAATTAAAATAATTAAATAAATAAAAGGGAAGGTTTGTAATCTCCATGATATTGTTACTGAGAGAACCACTTTTCTTGTCACTATATGTTGATCTATTTTTGTGGAATGGCATTCTAGATTATGGGGCCTCGATCACTTTTTTCATTCATAAGTTTGGCCTTGCGCAGGTTCAGGTTGTTATAAGTTTACTACCAGCTAGTTGCCATGTTATGGTCGCAAATGCATGCATTGAGGTATTTTAAACTTTCTCATCATTTGCAGCTGAAGGTTAACAGTATTACTAAACCAAGATGAAGAACGCAAGGAAAATAATTAGAATACCTTGCATAATTTCAGCAAGCAAATAGATACAACTTATGAATTAGCAGAGTCTCAATTTGATTCAGTAGGACTTTATGTAACTAAAGATAATCCTAATAACTAAAATGTGAGAGAACAACTTTTGTATTGTAAAATAAACTCTTTATATACTAAATTCTTTATATAAAAATCTGGTTAATCTTGTGGAAAGTGTATACTTGTGACTATCAAAGTTGTTTAGTCACTAATTGCTCAATTACATCAAGAAACTTTGCTGGTTAAAAAAAATAAATAAATAAAGAACCTTATGGAATTTTAAAAAATACCGTTTTAGATTTCACATTGAAATTTAGCACAGGTATTTAAAAATGAAAAGGGACTCTCTTTTATGACAAGACACTTGGAAAACTTTGACTCTGGCTTTAATATACCAGGTAAAATTATGGGAAAATCGACTTTGTAACCGCCATATAATCTAAATGTTGAGGCATGAACACAATCTGTGGAACGGAGAGGTGTTGAACGCTAGCATTAAAACATATTTTATTGGGTTTATTTACTGTTAAATGATCTTCATTAACTCTTTGATCCAGCTAAGAGCATAACTATATCTGCAGCTTAAGAAACATCTTGTCACTATATCTGCAGCTTAAGAAACATCTTGTCACTGCTAGCTATATTGATGATTCTATGTCAAAGCTGGATGAGAAGGCCAAGAATGCTGGTATTACAATTCTTGGTGAGATGGGTTTGGACCCAGGAATAGGTACTTACATCCTAGTCCTCACTAATTTGCTACAATAAATAATTTCTTACAGACACCTGACTATCTGAATAATATAGTAGGAAGTTCATTTCTTTGACATATTCAGAATGTAATTGAAAAATAAGTTGTTTTCTGAAATTTATCACTTGCTGCGCAAAGAATAGGTTCATTTTCTGACATATGCTCAATGCTTGTCCAACATTACGAACGAAAAACATTCGTACAAAACATAATTTGCTTATGGTTTCTTTTGCCCTCTCTTATTCATCTCTTTCTCATATTTCTTGTTCTGTGGATATTTGAAGCACATTATTCATTTACAAGTTTTCATTTATAGATATTTGTCTTGGGTAACTCTTGGCTGCACAACCAGTAAAGTCTCAGATCCTAAAAAGCTGATCAGAAATTAGTTTTATTGTAATTAATGCACATTGATTGCTTTAGATCATATGATGGCAATGAAGATGATCAACCAAGCACATGTTCGGAAGGGGAGAATAAAGTCTTTCATTTCTCACTGTGGGGGACTCCCATCTCCAGCAGCTGCAAATAACCCATTAGCATATAAATTCAGGTATTCTTTTGGAATTCCTAGGACTCAAACCACTTAACATTAATAGATTTGTTATTGGTGGGCATGCAGCTTAGTGCTTGGCATATGCAATTAGCAGTAAGTTATTACATGTATGCTTGTGCATGTGTCCATGTGTGTGTGTCTGCATGTGTGTATCTATGGTGTTATATGTCTACATGGACTTTATGTCAACGAACACCAATGGAATATTTGATGTGCTTTTAAGAAATATATAAATGTAAACTTTATTAGTTTATTTTCTTAATCTTACATATGAACCATAATGATGATTAAATATTTAATCAGTGCTTGCAATTTTTTTTTTTTAAAGATTTTAAACTTACGTCTTTTTCATGGTTTTTGGATATTTGAAAAAAGCTGGAAATTTATGGCTAAAGTTTCCTTTATGTTGGATACCATATTTCACAAATGTTGTCATAGTTGGATTCTCTCCACCTCTGACTGGATATCGAAGTAAGAACACTTGACACTCTTTTATTTGTGTTTTTTTTTTAGGGTGAAAGTATCAGCAGTTGTGTCTTTTCTGTCCAAAGGATATTGGGTTTCTGTTCTTTCTGTCTTGGACTATCATTAATTGGTGTTTCAAAAGGTGGACATGAATCACCTTAACACCCTTAACACCATTCCAAACAGAAATTCCTTTCTGTTCCTATTTATGCATTAAATATGAGTTGGGTGGTTTGGCATACTGATTTATCAGTCTGATTGTTATAGCTTTTTGTCCTGTGGATTAATCATGGTAGTTAGTAGTTACTGACTGTGTTACCAATTATTCAGTTGGAGTCCTGCAGGGGCAATCCAAACTGGGCGCAACCCTGCAACCTATAGATCTCTTGGAGAAATTGTATATGTTGATGGTAAGGTGTCAACAACCAAAACAGTGATGAAAATATAGATATGTGAATATGTGATGTCCCTTTTGTTGCTTTTAATACTCTATGGTATATTTATGCCTCTGCATGCTTCCTTAAGAGTATCGTGATCTTATTGAGCATTGTCAATAGTATTTCAAAGTTTGATTAAAGAATTTCAAAAGAAAATACTGATTGCCAAAGTCACTGCCACTAAAATGTTAGAAGAATACACCAATTGTCATGTAGAGTTTAAAGCCCGGTTTTGGTTTCTATTTTTTACTCAGTATTGTACTTGTCCAAATTGCAGGGGACAGTCTATATGATTCGGCTGTGAAACTCCGGATGCCTGATCTTCCAGCATTTGCATTGGAGTGTCTTCCTAATCGCAATTCTTTAGTTTATGGAGACTTATATGGTATAGGACATGAAGCATCAACAGTCTTTCGTGGAACTCTTCGTTATGAAGGTATGACACTAATTTTGCTATCAATTAAGTTATTGGAATGCAATTAATTACTTTAATTTTGGAAGATGACAAGGCACTGCATGTAGATGTTAATTAATCGAGGGTATCCATATAACAAAAATTTGGATTTCCAAAATATGTCCTTCATTGGGATTTAATAAGCTGGATATCTCTTATCCACTAATGTTTGCATAGGGTTTAGCGAAATTATGAGGACTCTTGGAAGAGTTGGACTTTTTAGTACTGAAGCTCATCCAATTCTTGAAGATGGAAAAGGGACAACATTTAGACGATTCCTGTGTGAACTACTCAAAATTGATAGCCAAAATGCAGACAAAGCTCAATTAGGTGAGAAGGACATAAGTGAAAGGATTTTTTCGCTTGGACATTGCAAAGAGCAAGGAACAGCAGTGAAGGCAGCCAAGACTATTATGTGAGTAAATTGTGGGGGGGTTTTAAACTGCTGTAAGTTATGAGTTTGGGGATTTTAATCAAGCCTCCTGTGTTATCTCTACTTCATGCATCAATATTCTACAATTTTTTTTAAAAAAAAAGAACTTCTGGGGATGAGAAACAATGTCGTATTATAGTAGCTTGAATTGTTTCTTCTTGTTTATTAGATTTTTAGGGCTTCACGAGCAGACAGAAATTCCTGCTACCTGTCAGAGTCCGTTTGCTGTTACCTGTATCCGCATGGAAGAAAGGCTAGCCTATTCCAGCACAGAGCAGGTATATTTTATCAACAAACGAACATATAGCTATGATCAATTACTACCGCTTCTGAATATGTGATCTGCCCCCAAGTTCAAAATGAACTACCTGCATCTATTTCAGATTTTATGACATATACACATACTGAAGCATCATAATTTTGGCATTGGACCTGTAAAGAATTTCTTAATAAAGCATAATATAAGCGTGAAATGTGCTTCAAAATTATTCATCGTATGCTTCTTCTACAATTTATGTGCAGGATATGGTGCTTCTATATCATGAAGTAGAGGTAGAATTCCCTGATGGTCGTCCCACAGAGAAACATCGGGCTACATTACTGGAATTTGGGGAGGCTAAGAATGGGAATATGACTACTGCCATGGCGCTAACTGTTGGTGTTCCTGCAGCCATAGCAGCTCTGGTACTTGTTGCAATGTCTCAGAACCTACTTCCTCTTTATCATATAGGCATATACTTGAATTAAATTCTGTTTTTGATTGTTGCAGCTTTTAATTGAAAACAAGGTTAAAACAAGAGGTGTCCTAAGACCTATTGAACCTGAAGTTTATGTTCCAGGTAATTGCATTTTATAGAACTTGTTCCACTCTTAGTGCTATACATACACTTCACAGTATACACATCTGCTTATTCTTTTTGGTTGTTGGCGTTGCAGCACTGGAAATGTTGGAAGCTTATGGCATCAAGTTGATCGAGAAGACAGAGTGAACTCAGTTGGAAGCTTATGGCATCAAGTTGATCGAGAAGACGAGTGAACCAAGTATTCTTCACCAAAGCAAATGCAGCCTGGCCCAATGTTGTCAATAAAAATAACAATAATTTACCTCAGTGATGCACTCTATCGGAGTGCTTTATAATTGTTTTAAACTTTGTATAACCTCCCCTCTTTTGACAAAATTACAAATAAATTTAATGATATATAAACTTCATTAATCCTGAATTTTTTTTCAATATTTTCCTTTCGAGGAGATCATCAAACAGCTTGATAAAAATTTGCATTGAAATCAGAAGAGTCTTTGAGTTGCTCTAAGTCTGTTAGTTAATCATCTGTTGATCACCACACTGTGTGTTATTATTAATTGAGTTTACACACTTGACAATTGTAGTCAACCTATTCATAATGGCATGATGGAATCATTTAAGTGATATGAGCATTTAGGCTGCAGACTTGCATTAGAAAATTTCTTATTGGAGTTAAGATTAATCTCCATGTTCTATCCCGAATATGAACACAAACCAAAAGGTCACCTGGCTAGTTGACTGTTTGAGAAATGCTTTCTGAGGTACATTAATTCGTTACGTAATCTCTGAAGAAAATAGACTACATAATTACACGGATCACGACAGCTTCTGGTAATCTAATCCTATGAATGATTCCTCAGCGTGCCTCAAATATGAGGACGATATATAACAACATTTAGTTCATAACTTTTCAGCTGCATCGATCGTGTACACCTAGACTCTTTACTGCAGCTTCACCAAAAACCCTGATGTGAAGAAGCTGGCCTTTTTTGGCAGCATTGAATTGAATTGGTAAGCAACAAAATCAGTTAAACTAAAATCTTAATATGGGAGGAATTTATGCCTTGACTTTGTAGTATTACAAGGCTAAGAAACAACCAAAGAAAGTAATTGTTGCTCCACTTCTTCCCAGTTATGTACTTTAGTCACCAGAGGGTGTTGATCAGTTGACTCCATCTTGCTCCATGGATACGAGTTCTCATAATCAAAAAGAAGAACCCTGATTCCAACTTTAGCACACTCAATTGCATATCTTGGGTTGTCATCAATCAGCACTTTTGCTCCTAAGGACCTGCCAGAAACAACTCATCAAGACAAAAATTGGTCAGCCATACTGCAAGACATTTCCGTAAGGACTTTGCAAATTAGGCGAAGTACTTTCACTTGAATATCATCTTTGCAGAATAAGGGTCCATAGCAGACCTGCATATTTCTGACTTAGGTCTAGACACTCCATCTAGAGCAAAGTGATTTCCAAAGTGAATCTCATGAAACAATCCTGAATAATACTTCTCAAGCCATTCAATTGTATGGTCCTTGATTATGTTCTGCCGGGACCTGTTCACACATTATCAGAAGATCAAGTAACTTTGGGGCAAAACAATTAGAATTATTAAAAGAGGCCTACTGAGATACATACGTCACAACGGATAGACTACAAAATCTTGATAACTTATGAAGCGCCTTCTGAGCACCTGGGATTGGGTGGATACCTGTCTTGAAATATGGTGTCTTAAAGAACTCATGCACGCGGATATCAGCTGTCACAAGTAAATTTTTTTTTTTCCCTTACAATCAATTAATTGAACAAAAACTTCGAAGAAAATTTTACAATTAAAAATTTTCTCATATAAGAAGACATGGTTCATTCAATGCTTTGCTCCAAGAATATATATGTTCACTAACAATGTGAACAAGTGTTTCAAACTTGAAAACATCATCCAACCTGTTATGTATTAAATCTGAGATCTCTAGAAAACTCAAAAAGAACCATAAAAAATTCAAACTCCATGAAATTCGCATGAAACTTGTAAAAAATGAGGGCTGAAAAAAATATAAAAAACTTACCATATTTGTACGTTCCTAAGTCAGGGCAGCAAACATATTTTTACGACATCCAATTGAGATTCATTTACTTACAGAGAGCACAATTTATAACACATTCATGGAGATTCCAGATAAAACAATTGCTTATAGCATAACACATAGCTTGTCAAATCAAGCTTTTATCCAGGGTAAAGAGCCGAAAAACTGCAGAATACACTACATTCAATGAAGTAACTAGATTATTAACTAAGAATTTCGCACAGTTGCGCCGCTTATATTTCTTAATTAATTGTTTATTCAAGATACTTAGTAGAAATTTTGTCTTAACAAAACTAAAAAGGGAAAGCGTAAAATGCAAATCAGTTAAAGCAGTTGATATATCTAGCAATTAATTACCTTCATCACGAGAACAGTTCCATATCTGTAACAGAATAAAGGAAAAATCAGAATACATACAAAAAATTTCACAATATCTGTAACAATGGGATTATTGAAAGAAAAATTGAGGAAAAGACTGAATAATGTCACTGGTAACAATACTGCAGAGTAATCTGGACTGTAACATAGGAGTATTTTAAGAATGACATCTGTGAAGTAATATGAAGTGAATAACATAGTACCAGATTAATTTTTCAATTCTACGGTCTAAACTAGAATATCAAGTGATTAATCAGAACAATACACTAATTATGTAATTATCTGGTACTAATAGTCAGCGTGCACAATTCAAAACTGCAACATTAGCCAGCTGAAGATCCACATACGCATTCAAATTTGTGGTTCCCAACCTCCGGGACACAAAGACCAGCTACAGTTACATCAGGCAATGGTTCAAGCATGGCAAGTGCAAAGATAAATGTCTCACTATGCAACTGCTTCAAGAATGCATCCTAAATAAAACAATCAAGTCTACTAATTGCATATCATGAAAGGGACATCTTTTAAATTTCTAACAAACTATTTCTGCTTGTCTTAAAATGCCAATTCCCTAATAGCAGAAAAACACCTGCAGCAGAAAATCGCTCATCTCCAATAAATTCCAACTGTCTTTCCACAAAATGAGTAGCAATAAAGAGGCAAAAGGAAACTAAGGAACCATGAAACATTCCCTATAAACTACCAACTGACATATCCTACTAGTTACTAACAATAAAAATATTAAAGCCATTACAATCACTAATCACTTTCTGACAATCAAAAGGACAGTAATACCTTGAAGAACTCATATACATGGTACTCCGAAACCGTCCGATTCAAGGAGTAACGATCGGCAATAAATCTATTTAGAGCCGATACAAAGTTTCCCAGAACTGCTCACCAACAAATAAGGAAAAATATATATGTATAAGCATCAGAATACCTAAATGAACGCAAAATGAACAGCAAACCGTCAGAAAAGAGAAAAATCCAACACAACCTAGAAAAAAAGCAATGTACTGGTATAAAATGCAAAACACACAACTAAATTTAAAAGCGAATACACTAACATCATAATGATAAATTAATTGAAATCACCATTGACCATTTCATGTCCAATACCACACACTTTAATTTGAAACCATCAACATCGTCAAAGCAACCTACACCAGATGCTACCTACAATAACAAAATATATATTCAAAAAAAAAAAAAAAAAAGAGAATGATACCCTCGTCGACGTCAACAGCAACAACAAATTTGTCAGGGAGAGAGCGGTGAGTGAAGCCGAGAGGGCTTCCTCTGTAATTGGAGCCACGACCATTGACCAATCTAGCGTCGGTACAGCCCTCCTCCCCCAACCCAATATCCAAATACCGAACCCTCTTGGGAGCGGTCTTGTGATCAGCCGCCGCAGCAGCCGAAGAATCCAAACAACCTACCAAAGTCAAACCATTCACTCCCTTTCCAAGCCTCAAAACGCCGCCTTTTGGTGATGACGAAGAAGAAGAAGAGAAGTGAGAGAGTGTGTGAATTGTCCGGTGGCAAAAGGGATCGCTACGAATCGTATGAGACATCACCACACTCGCACGCAAAATTGAACGCAACAACTTGTTTTGCTTCTTTAACATAACGATCTTATTTCACATCCCATACAAACCACCATTTAATTATTTTTTTTTTATTTGGTTAGAATTCTTTTGATTCTAACAACAAACCCTAGATAATTAGGATCTACATGCAACAAACAATAATCGATTTTGTTATCAGAAACCAAATTGAAATAGAAACATAAGTGGTGCCAAAAGATGAAGAATTAATGAGTGGAAGAGATTATATAGACCCAAAAGAATAAAGCGCAGGTCGACGCGGCCTGCTCGCTCTAAAAGTGAACGGTTTTGCTCGGGTTTGTTTATATATATATCATTTTATTTTTGTAATTGCAAGGATGAAGAGTAGATTCTGCTATTAAGATTCATTAATCATTGGTTTATGCTATTTTTATTCCATAATTCCCGATCTAAATCTTGTTGCTCCTTCGCTTTCTATTTTGTATGTAGTGAGAGGGAATTTAATTTCGACTTTCTCGGAACAGAAAATATGCATGCGTCGTGTACGTTGGATGTTAATCTTGGTTTAATGTGAGTTTGCCACGTATGAAGGACTGGCGTCGTTGAAGTACGTGTTGTGATTATGTTACGGTCATGTTTTGCGTGTGATGTGATATTTTTTGGGAAATTAAATTTGTGAAGATGATATTTGGATTGAATAATTCTTACGTCTTAACAGATACGATGGTAGTGTTTTTCCTTGCTATATTTATTTCTTGCAGTACAATTTAGCCGTGGGGAAAAAACCATGATCCGAACCTAACGACACGATTCGAGTTTTGGATATTTAATTCGCTTCATATGTTTCGGAAGTGAGTGACATGAAGAACCGAATTATTTTTGGTCCAGTTTAGCATACCCAAAATCGATTATATATGTATATATATATAATTTTTATTATCAATTTCTTTTAATTTTAAAAAATTAGACGAATTAATAAAATTTATGCATTACATTCATCTTCGTGTGGATCTTTCTATCATCTTTATGTGGGTATATGTCTTTCATTTAGAAATAATTTTTTGAGCTATATCATAGTATTGCTATTTGTTAACATCGAAAAATGATTTCCTTAGTCAACGGGGTTGTTTTCGAGCTCAAGTTGCAGTTTCGTATGATCAGTAGAATGCATGTAAAGCAGTAAGAATGAGAAGAAAAGATCAGAGGCGAGGAGAAGATATACAAAGGATTTTTAGAGTGATTTGGCCTAAAAAGATGCCTACGTCCACTGTTCACTCTCTCACTATTTTAACAAAGTAACGACACTCAGAATATTCTCTCCCTTTTTACAATGAAAATCTCTCTCTATTTATAGAAAATTTGAGGTGTTACAGTAAAGCGAATAAGACAAAGATATACAGTTAACTACGGTTATAATAATGGCTCGTATTTAATGCGCCGAGATCTCAATTAATGCGGCTGACATTGCATTAAATGCGGTCGAAAATACATTTAATGCGGTCGAATCCGTCGCTTCTAAGGTCTGCCCAAGAGAGATTTCAGGTGATTGATCTGAATATGTCATGATAGGCTATCGGGGTCGTGATCATAGCTTCTGGTTAGCAAAACGTGCATGGCACGTTTTGGAACTGTACTCTGCATGACTCATTTGATTTCTGTTGACCTGCGACTCTGAGGAGCATGGCGGAGATAGACTTCCCAACAGATAAAATACCAAGTTCATCTGGCAGACAGATGAATATTTGATGAATCCGGCTACCAAAAGGATTGGGGAGGCGGATTATGAGTTGATACCTCTGCAACTAGCTATGACAATGAGTCAGGCAATATCGCGAGTGAATGAGCCGGTACACGGCCACGCTCAGAGATTGACGATCAGTCTAAGCGGATCATCTTGGACGATGAGGATTTGTGAAAATGTCTGACGGATGGCTCCTCTTGGCGAATAACACAAACAGACAGAATCGTCGAACGAACAAGCGGTCAATCACGGAGGATAAACTGGTGAATAGGTTTAGCGGACACGACCAGCGGTTAGTCTGAGCGATGAGAACCAGCGGTCAGAGATCAGGACCAGCGATCAATTTGAACGAGCAGAGCTGGCGGATAGAACCATTAACCAGAATTGCGGATGGGATCAGCAGTCACAACCAGCGCTCAGAATCGACGTCAACGGTCAGAACTAATGAACAGGCTGAGAAATAGCGATCAGCGGTCAAGCCGAGCGATCACAAATGGGCTCCTTGATAGGAAGGTGGACTGAGAGATTGATAGATCATTTTGAGCCTCTGGGTCATTGGGCTTACACTGTAGATCTTTTTGGGTCCGATTATTCTGATCATTAAATTATCCATAACACTATTTTAGTTAATCTCGATTATTTTTAAGATTAATTTTAATTTTAAAAAAAAAAATTAGAATGGCGGCTACAAGCAAGGAAAAAAGCGATTTTTTTCAAGGACCGTATTTTTATGCATGTGTAAATATTTGTTAAAAATTGAAGAATTTAGTGGCTCGAGGAATCATGGCCCTACCGCTGCACGGAGTCTTGGTCAATAAAGATATAAAACATCAACTTTTTTTTTTGAGGATTTTCGCTTTTTTGTGAGTTCGGAGAATTTGTCTCAATATCCAGATTTAACTCAATTTTTATTTATTTCAAAAAAAAAAATGGAAACTCAATTTTTATTATATTTCTTAAGTCAATTTACAAAAGGCTTTGATTCAATAATTAACGGAAAACAGGCAAATAAAAAACAATCAACCAATCGAATTATTGTGAATAAATCAAAAGTATATATATTTTAGTGATTGTAGAGAACTTTTATAGATCCTGTTAATATATTCAGTAATAAAACAAATAATCATCGATTTCAAACCAAAATGAGAAGCACCATCCATTCTCATTTGGTCTGTCTGGTAGTGTATGTTGAAAGCATAAGAATCATTGTTTTTTGCATCCAGATTGCCACAAGTCGATCCATATCAACTGCGACTGGTGCAAACTGCGTTAGCGTGATTGACGCTAATGTTCTAGCAGATTGGAATCTGTAGTCCTTACTTGGCGTGACATTACACAACACTGCCTCGAAAAATATTTAACACCTTTCGCAGCAAATAAACCTTTTCTCTTTCTATTGCCCATGTAGGTTGGGGACTATTTGTAATTTTTTCTAAAAAACAGTGATAAATGGTTAAAAAAAGAAAAAATATTATTGAGTAGAAGAGATAGTATAAAATATATACATTGAAACTTTACGATGCAAAGAAAGAATCGTTTTCAAAAAGTTTATATTATATATATCTATACACCCTTTTTTATTTTGAATCAATTTAGTTATAATTTAACTACCGAATGGAAGAGATAATATTGTATGAATGTAATAGTAAAATATTATTGCAAATAATAAAGAATAAAAACCAACCAATATATTTTATTTATAATTCGAAATCTCAAATAATTAATAAATCTGAATCAACCCATCAAATGATTGCAAAGAAAGAATCAAACCATATATATTTTACAATGTAGCAGAGATCGATGCTATGCTAGAAAATTTCGATACATGCTGTTAATGTGTTCAGAAAATAATAGAAATGATGATGAACGTCAATACCAAAATGAGAGTCATCAGTGAGTTGTGCCTTCCTTTTCCAGCCAAAGAAGACGGACGGAGCTCATGTTTTCCCAGATCAATCATGATCTCATATCTGCATGTATCATGAGATGGGTCAATGGTGGAGAGTACTGACATGTTTGAAAATGTACACGCCCCTTTCCTTTGATCCATGGCCTGATAGTACATGTTGAAAGCATAAGAAGCGTTGCTTCTTGCATCCAGCTTCCCACAAGACGAGCCGAACCCAAGACTGGTGCAATCTGCGTAAGTGCAAGCGTAGCTGATACTTCCAGGCAAGTTGGGGTCTGTAGTGCTTGTTTGTGGTGACATTACACACCACTGTCTCTTCAAATACTTGACTCCTTTCGCTGCAACCAAGCCTTTTCCATTTCCCCTGTTGAGATTGTACTTTATGGTTCCATCAAAATTGAAGATGCCCCAGTGTCTTTCAAAATTCCCAGGTTCGACGCTCTTTTTATCTTCGTCAATGAGTGAGAACATGTAGACCTCTGGTGGGGTGCGGCGTTTTGGTGTCCCCTGGCCTGAGATGATGCGGTCGAATAGGCCTTGGTTGAACCTACGCGCGTACTCGATGTTAGCATTCGTGTCGCCGTCTGTTGGCCAGCCAACTTCACCAATGATGACAGGCAAGGAGGCGAAGCCGTTCTTTTCAAGAGCAGAAATAAGGGTGTCGAAGTTGGCATCGAAGACATTGGTGTAAGATATGGAACCATCGACAACAGGAGCAGCGGAGCCATTGAAGAAGGCGAAATCTTTTGGGAAGTTGGGGTCAGCATAGAGGCTGAGGAAAGGGTAGATGTTGATGGTGAGAGGTGCACCATTGTCACGTAGGAACTTGACAATGGATATCATTAGGCCATGAATGTCGCCTCGAAAGTCACCTTCTGACGGCATCCCGCTGCCACTCTCATAGACATCAGCGTTTAGCGGGACGGTGGCCTTCACTTGTCGGCCTAAACCGGCTTTGATGAGAGCTGCTTGAATGTTTTGTAGTGCTGGAAATGTTGTCTTGAGAAATTTATCACCATACGTCTTGAGAAAAGGCTCATTGCCCACTGCCACATACCTGAAACACACCATATTTAAACACATTTGATCAGTTTTTGATCAAACATCACTTATACACTTACAAGGTTCTGACCATAAATATTATCACGTGGAATCATTCTTTACGTCAAAATATATTATATTTAAGATATATATGATTTTATAATAAAACACACTTATTAAGTGTAATAATCATTAGCTGAGTCGCTGTAATATATATATGATGTGATTTATAAAAATACTAATAATAAAGGATTAGTGAGAAGGAAAAGATGAGTTACCTTATATCGACCCCGTTTGTGGAAATATATTTGGAGACGTTTTGTTCAACCCAAGCGGAGGCAACGGAGACACTGCTAGCAATTGGTGCCAACATATCATTGGGTATACCAACCATGACCTGAATACCAGAACGACCAAGAGCTTTTAGAGCCCCAGGATCAGCTTCAAACAGCTTCACTTTATTGAATCCATTGTCTTTCAGGAGTTTGACCACGATGGTAGGAGTTAGTGGGTGAGTTGATTGTAAGCCCCAGTTGCATGCCAGGCCTTCAACTCCCCTTGTCATACCTTCACCAAGTAGGAATACCATGAGCAAACATAACAAGTAGTGGTTGTTTTTACCCATGTTTTGTTTAGTTAGTTGGAGTCTGTCCCGCCTCCGTTTCGGGCTTTATATTCTCAGCTCAATCGAATTGTGTAGCAGGTTAATTGAACCCACAACAATAAAAAAAAAGTAAAAATTGTGCTTTTATCCATGGAAAAGAAAGGAAGGGAAAGTTGCATAAAAATTCAACAAGGGAAAGGAACTAGATTCTAGGAAAAACCCAGTTGGATCATGTATCAATTTTTTTATTGAAATAGAATCAAGCAAGGAATTGAGTGAACTTGTTGAAGACCATTTGGAATTCGTGGCGTTAATGGGTAGGGTATCCCTTTGACCGAAAACCAAGATTAGAAGGAATGCAATTTCCAACACTTGTCTCTCTTTGTCTACGTGTCAATAAAAAGGTGCTTGCAAAGTCACTCTTTCTTATTCCATATTCTGCTAGCTTTTTCGACAACCGGGTTGTTGTTTTATATTCCTTGGTGGATGTGGGGTCGTGGAACAATCTTTTGCATTGATGTGACTCGGGAGTGAAAGTGGGCTTTGTTGAACAATTTTCTTCCCACAAAGAAGAGTTTGGGCTGAACTTGGCCCTACAATCCTAGAAAATACAAATATATCCGACTTGGCCAGGCATTTGGCATTGGATTTTGAGGTTGGTTTCTCACATCCATCAACTCATGTGCTTTTATGTTATAAAAAAAAAAATTGTAAAAATGAACTCAGTATGGAGGTGAAAGAACACTTTTGTTCTATTACATTAAGTTTATAATTTATTTCATAAAAGATTTCACTTCATCTTTTCCAATCTCTTTCAAGTCTAGGCATTTTTCTCTTCTCCATTTGGTATTTTCTCTAGGGGATTATCTTTCTTCTTCATTCAGCACCTCTTATCTCCCTATTCTTCTTTTTTGTTTTCTTTCGTTGATCGCTCTTTACCCTGCATATTTGTAGACGAAAATCTACAAAGCCATAGTTGTGGATTTGGATATTTCTCACAAGGGGCACTCCTTGCCGAAGATAGAAGAAGAAAAAGATTATGACGATGACTCTAGCATCCTTGTCGGGTGTTCCAGCAAAATCCGATGAGTGAAAAAAGCGAGAAAAAATAATTTTGTCCAAAATTACAGACATAAATGATAAAACATAATATTGAAAGGGACACAAACGTGCATTCCATTTTTTTTCTACGTCACGGATTAAAAAAAACAAAAACCCACAGTAAAATATTTAATAAGATAATTGAAAGTCGTAACTTAAAAACAATACAAATATCATTATTAGATAATAATTGTTACATTATATATAAAAACTACTAAATAAAATTTATGTTACATATTTTCACCCAAAAAAAAAAAATCCTACATGAATCATGAACTAAGATTACGAAATTGCAGGTTGACTGAAATAACTCAATTAAATTTCTTATATACTTTAGATAAAAATATTTCGCCTTTAATTGTCCTATCTTGGATTTTGTTATTTAATATGGATTAATTCATAAAGCAATGGGCCAACCAATGGTGGATGGATCTGTGATTAAAAATACAATTTAATCCTCCATATTTATCAATCTAGAAAATATAAATAGATCTTTAACATTCTTTTTCTTTAATTAAAAAAAAAAAAAAAAAGGTAGAAAGAAATCGAACCCGATCACCTGAATTGGCAGGCATTAAAATTACTGTTTACAGGTTCCAACGCACAAAAAGCAAAAATGCAAAATGAGAACAAAAACAAAAAAAAAGGGAAAAGAAAGAAAAGAATAGGCAGGTAAGTGGGTGATGTCGGTGACTGCGTACAGGTCGAAAGCGACTTACTGACTGAGCGAGCAAATCCATGAATTGGGTGTCCCCGTCACTCCCTCACCTCTACTTCTCAACTCTTTTGACTCGCATCCCAACTAACCTCGACCTACTCTGCTCTTTCAAAACTGTCATGAAACCAGTTCAACGTTGGACAAGCAACTCAAAATCACAACGACTACAACAAAGAAGATGCTTTGTCTGAAAGCTGAAGCTCTAGATGACCAAGATTGCCACCAACAAGATCAAGTTTGTCCTAGTAGTAATAATAACACTGGTTTCATACTGCCAATCAGCTTGTAAGACTTGAACAGAAAAGCTGTCTGCATTTTTATTTTGTTTTTATTGTTGTGTGCTCATTTTGTTTTGATGGGTTACAGGGGAAGCTCCATTCATAGATATTTGAGGAAGAAGGGTCGGTCTTTGTCTTCTGGAGATGGGTTCTTGAGTTCATCTGATTTCAAGGTACTTTTCTTTTTTGTTTACTTGGTTGACCCGTCTGGTCTCTCTCTGCTTGCAAACTTGTAATGCTGGGATGATTTATGATAAAAACAAGTTTGATTAGTTTACAAAATTTTGAAGATATATATATATTTTAACTTATTGAGGCTTCACAGGAAGAGACTAGAGGAGACAAAGAGAAATGTCATTACAAGTACCAGCTTGAGCAAGATGTAAGTGGGCTGCTTTTTGGTTGACATATCATATTTTTTATGTTGGAATTTGTCTTATCTTGTGCTTGTTAGTCCAATTGTTTGTTGGGGGTGTTTGTTTTCTTCACTTGTAGAAAATTGCATAATTTCTCTGGTGAATGAAATGAAAGGTGTAATTTGAATTTGGTTGAGTGTATGGTGGGTCTTTAATAGGTGGAAAATCTGTCTCCTCGTTGGCATTTCTAATTTTTTAGATCATTTAACTCAGGGCAATGCTAAAAGAATTGTATGAAACTAAGATATTAGCCTGAAATGAGTAGATAGAAGAAAGGATATAACGGAAGTGAGTTTAGTAACTACTAAATGACAGTAAGTGACTACTATTGGTTGTGACAGAGGAGTTCTGAATACAGACTGATTTAGTTTACTTTGAAGATAAGATCGACAATGTTGGTAATGAACCTTACTAAAATGTTATATATATTATGTTTCATTTCTTGGATCAATACTTCAGCGGCAGGTAATGTTAGCCTTCATACTTACTGTATCCATCATTGAATTCACATGCTTAGTCATTAAGTGTTAAACTTCCGAGACTTAAAATTTCAATGAATGCCATAAGTATGCCATGGCTATGTGGTGTTACAGGTGAAAAGGTTGCAACGACAGTTACAAGAAGAGATTGACTTGCGCTTAGCCCTTGCAAGTGCTGTTGAACACTCTGATTCAAATTTCTCAAGTTCCCCGGTACAGCTTCCAGATAAGGTTAATTTCTCCCTATTTGGATTCTCTTGGTTTATCGTCTTCTTCTCTTAGTCTCCTTCATGAAATGTAGGCCCAGGATCTTTTGGATAGTATAGCTGTTTTGGAGATCACTGTATCAAAGCTCGAACAAGAAACAGTTGCCTTGCAATACCAGCTTAGTCAGGAGAGAAATGAGCGCCGTCTTGCTGAGTATCGTTTACAGCACTTGTCATGTCTTGCACCATCACAGTTTCACTGCTCTCTGTCACATGTGAGAGAACTCTTAATATTATTAAATTTTACTTTGAAGAGTGCTTTAAGTGGTTCTATCTTTTCTAGATTTTTAATTGATAACTCATTTAATAAATTATCTTATAACCAAACCTGGTAGTTTTCAGTTTAGTGATTTTATCTGCTTAACCCTTGCAAGCACACTTGGATTTTCTTATGTAGAATATCAGATCTAGGTACATACCACATATATTAACCTGAATTGAAGAGCTCTTCCACTATCTATCTGTCTGGGCGAAGATTAAAGAGTTAACAGTTGATAGTTTTGTTACAGATAAAAAGACCATGTAGTGGGGAAAATGCTGAAAGAACCATGGATGATAAGCCTGCTTTGCCAGCTGTGATTGAAGAGCAAAATAATAATTCTATTGCAGAGCACCTTTGGCAGTACCCAAATCATTTATCTGAAGAGATGGTCAAGTGTATGAGGGACATTTTCCTGTTCTTAGCAGATTCGTCCAAGCTCTCTTCTTCTGAGTGTATGGCCTCACCTTCTTCACCTCAGGACCACCTCTCTTATTCTTCCTTGGGATCATTTTCAGACTCACCCATTATAAATTCCATAGCAAGGCTTCCCTCAGTTGATATGGATCGTGATTCTGATTCATTTGTAAGCGATAGTACGTTTGATCCCTACAGGGTTCCTGGTAAAGTGGACTGGGCAAGAAGTATTGGGGTGTATGGTATGGCAGTTGAAGTCTCTTGCTTTTCTGTTGGGAAGAAAGAACTCGATTATGCTGCTCTGGCTCTCAAAAGATTTAGGTCGACTATTGCCATTTTGAAAATATTAATTTGCTTTCTGTATTTGTGTCTAAATGAGCTTTATTGCGGGATTTGATTATACCAAAATTTATCATTTTTAATTACCTTACCAATTGGATTTTCTTATCTAGAATTGGTGTTGGGGAGAGACCTCATGTTATATTTCTTCTGTTATTTCTGTTTCTGTATCATACAGGTTACTGCTTGAGCATTTAGCCAGAGTGGACCTATCCTGTTTGAGTTGCAATGAGAAGCTGGCATTTTGGATCAACTTATACAACGCTTTGATTATGCATGTAATATCTTTTCTATTCTGTTATTCAGTCATTGCTAACATATGCATTAATCTTTGTGTGCATGCAAGCACATGCATGTGTGTATGGTCTTGGCAATCTTAAACCAAAACTTGGCCTCAGTTTCTCTCAATTTTGTACATATGCATGTCAAGTGGGATGATGTTTATTATCTTTTAACAGGGTTTTAAATGTGCTTATTATACTTCATTGATTTTACATCCCTGATTGTTTTGACTTATGTTTTCTTTTTTACTGCTTTCTCAGGCATATTTAGCATATGGAGTTCCAACAAGTGATTTGAAATTGTTTTCGTTAATTCAAAAGGTTTGATGTTGTTTTCTCCTTGTATACTACTTGTTGGAATCAATGAGAACAAAATGACACCAATGACATGCAGGCTGCTTATACCGTTGGAGGGCACTCGTTCACTGCAGCTGACATTGAATTCGTCATTCTGAAGATGAAACCTCCAGCCCATCGGCCACAGATAGTATGTATTATTTATCCAATCATATGCACAGTTTCCCCTCCCATCTACTTCTTATAGAGGAATCTTTAGCCATTTTGAATAAGCAATGCTGACTCATCTAAATGTTATTAGATTAATAGTGAATACATTATGGCCTGGCAAGAGCTGCCAAATTACAGGCCTTGTATTTTATCTTAATAGGAAAAATGAAGCCTTGTATTTGACGTTTTTAATCTTCCTTATAATGTTGTGTAACAAATATTGTTGTGTCAGGCCCTGGTTCTTGGCCTCCAAAAATTTAATGTATCTGAGGAGCTGAAAAAGTATTCAATTGATCAGCCTGAGCCTCTCCTATCTTTTGCTTTGAGCTGTGGGATGCATTCTTCACCTGCTGTAAGATCCCTTTTGTCTTCTTATTCCTCCTTTACTAGTTAAGCATCTGTTTAGTATACAAGAATAACGTTTTATGAAATGATAAATTTGATTCTCTGAATCTCATATGGGAATTAATGCACCATTATAATCCCAGTATAAATTTTTAGTCAGAATATTACTACAATTTAGGGTTGAGGGAATTATTTAGTAGTGGGTTGAGAATCTCACAGTTCTACATTTATGTACCTGTTGCCCTCAGCTTCAGAGAAGATATTCTTTGTTTGGATATTTTACCATGCAGTGTCAGAGCTAAAAAATGTCTATAATTGTCCATGCACAGATTATGTGATTAAAAAATTTACTAGAAAATATCTTGGTGTTAAGTGATGCATACCTAAATGATAAATTTTGTGATTGATATCATACCATTTGAAAAACTTGAGTTAATCTTTCCTCAAGCCTTGTCTTTGTGCCTCCTTTATTTTGTATAATCAGGTGAGAATCTTTAGCCCTGAAAATGTTACTGACTTGCTCAAAGAGTCATTGAGAGATTACGTCCAAGCATCGGTTGGTTTAAGCAATAAAGGGAAATTGGTGGTGCCAAAATTGTTGCAATGTTTTGCCAAAGGGATTGTGGAGGACTCAATGCTACCTGACTGGATCTGCCAATTCCTCTACCCAGAACAAGCTGCCATGATTAGAGATTGCTCATCCCATCAGAAGTGGAGGCTTCTTGGTGCTCGAGGCTTCTCTGTCCTACCTTTTGATTCAAGGTTCCGCTATCTTTTCCTAATGGAGGGCAGGGAATCCAGTACCCATGCCTGAGAAGCACATTGTTGCTCAAGTAAGAGTACACTGTTTTGCTAGTCAGCTAGTATTGGAGAACAGATTGGACGGAAAGCCTACAAATTCCTCCAAGGTGGCACCATGCGAGTTCTCACTACATTGTGCTGACATTTTTTATGGTTATATAATGCTTATAATTCAAACGCTTATTGATGTTAAAAAGGAGAAATTGAAGAGAGCTCATTGTGTAGGTATAGGCAAAATTTGAACCCCTGATTGGAAAGAAAATGGGGAATTAGTTTTAGATGCTCACGATTGATATCAGTGCGAAATTGTTATCATCCAGTTGGTAAAATAGAATGATAAAAATTCACATAGTAGAAAAACAATTTCTACAAAAATGCTTGGAAACATTATATAAAAACATCTATATTTAAGCTCTCAAAAACTTGTTCCAGCTTACTAATCTTAAGTACTATCTATTATTATTACATAGTACTACTATTATTATTATTACGACATATTAATTAATAACAAACAACGAGCCCCAAGCCCCGCCACAGATGCTTGTGTGAGTGCCAATACTGACTAGCCACGGAGAATTAAAAGAGAACAATAATTAGGAGGATCCTTGCTCATTGCAAGATAGAATTGCCTAGACATATGTTACCAGTGTCTTGATGCTTGATGCAATAGCATATTATTCTCAACAATTGCAATCCAGATCATAAACTTTGGTACTAACATGTCTGCATGGCCCCATTATTTGGATTTGGAAAATTTTTTAAACTGCTTTTCTTTATAACTTATACCGCTGTCAAAAAAATGGAGATTACAAAAGCCGAGCTCAATCATCAAACTAGTTTTCCTCCTCTCGGAACACAATCACTGCTATAACAAATTAATTTTCAAGACCAAAAAAATCTAATAAAATTACATAGCTACATTTTCTAGCAAATGAACAGATATGTGTTGACAAATCGGCCAAACAAGACGATCAGCTAAGGGAATGTGCAGCAATCGCTGAAAATCATTCCTTTCAGTGAATCTTGTCGAAGAGGCAAATACAAAATTACTAAGGTAAGAGAGGTTTCAACTGCATCTTGAAAAGATCACCAAGTGCTCCACGAATATCCATCTGAACAAATAAGAGGAATATCAGATTTCTCAACTAAAAAATGCCAATCTCAAATCAGCTTATTACTGCTAATGATAAGATATGCTAATGTCCACTGGGTCAGAAAAGGCATATTGTTACCATAAAATATAATCATCATTTTGGAATGTAAGAAAACTACACCAGGTGGTGATGGCCAAAGGAATAACCAGAAGGTCTGAAATCTACTTCAAAATCACTCTTAAATAAATCATATTACAAAGAGGAACATGAAAATAAAATTTAAAAAAAAAAAGGGGTTTGTGAAATAGCATTTCTACAATATGGGCACATAAGAGACAATAAAATTTTTATGTACGTAAGGAAGTGTACTTTTTGGAACACTTATGTTGCAAGAGATGCTACTGATAAAACATCTTTAGCCATAAAAGTGCATCTTCAGGCAACTTGATCTGCTATAGTTTGTGGAAAGCACCTTAGACTTATTTTGTACCAATCAAATTTTATGTCAAGATGGGAATACAACTGGCTGCTTCTTTAGAGTAGCATTCAAAATTTTATTGGTGCTGCATAGAGAGAGATTGTATGGGGAGTAAATCTAAACATATTCATTCTGGAAGAAGAGCTTTACCTGTTCACAGCAAACAAGCTTTGTAAGCAAAGGATAAAAATCCCGCAGATGTCTTCGGAAAATCTGATTGTTCATAAAGCACATGCTTTTAAGCACCTGAAGGAACAAAAAACACCGAAATCCAGGATCACTATAACAGGAATCAAATATGTCATGTTTGTTCTAACATGTTAACTAAGGTATAGCCCTTCAAACCAATTGTAGACTTTACTGAGATAGGTGAACCAAGCAGACTCCCTATCCGAAAACTGTATATGAGAATTTCATCTTGCTTAGAAATATGGAAGTATCATGAGAAACTTGAGAAAACTTGAAATTTTCTCAAAAGTCTTTTCAGTTGAATCCACCATATCAGTGAAGAGTTCACATTGACATGAAAAAGGTAAAAGATTGGGTCAAATGGCGGACGCCAATAATAAGTTGGTAGCTCGTCAAAAGAAAAGTAGTTTATTCCAGCAGGCTTCAAATAAACAGCATAAGCAGCAACACAACACAAGGCTGCTGAGTAGACACCAAGCACAAAGAAGAAAAAATGACTTTGAAAGGAAGCATGAAGATAAGGAAGACAAACAAAAAATTGAGAAATATTGACTCATTTTCTTTTTACATTGAGAATAGGCAAAGTTCCAAATAATCATATTGCTAGCTTAGAAAAGAAGCTATATATAGTTTTGAACCAAGACATGGGATACACACGACATTTACAAATACTAGCAACTGCAAAGTACCCAGAATCAAGCAAAACACTATGGAAGAATGAAAGGCACCTATCAGATGCATGCCGTACCTTAACAATGATAGGGGCACGTAATTCCTGAACTCGATGAATTTGCATGTTTGTAGTTTCCCCTACACTGGACTGGAGATCAGATGCCTCCCTTAGTACCAGTTCACAGAAAGAAACCAGTTTCTCCTCCGCTATACCTTCAACTTCATCTGCCGCACGAGAATTGTCAGCAAAACTTGATGCTTTGTTATCTGAAGTAACATCCTCTGAACCATTAGATTCAGGATGCTGCTCCCCATTGCCATTAAATCCAGAAGTTGTTTTCAGTAAGATATCCAAATATATGCAAGTTCCAGCTAGTTCTTGGCGAAGAATATTCAGCGGAGGCCTGTTCAATTATTTCAGTATATTGTTCTACATTGTAAGCTTGATGGGGATTTTCAGAGAAACAATGGAGAAGGAAATAAAATGTATCAGTAAAGATTCGTTGCTTTACCTCTCAGCAGGAATTTGGTGCATCTGCATTCTGAGGTTGGAATATGAATTATACGAAGAAGCAAACTCTAGCAAGGATAACAAAATGTCCATCAGAGCAATCTTTTGCGGTGCTTTCAATTTGCTCCAGTATTTTTTCTGCAAAATTACGGACATTTTATTAATGTAAAAAATTAAACTCTCATCAATGACACCTTTGCACAATCCCCACCTATCCTTTCCCCCTGCCACCAACCTCTATTGGCATGTAGACGTCTAAGATTTCTATCGTCAAATGTTCTTAAGATAACAAATGAGGAAAAGCAAAACAGAAAAAGAAGAGGAAACATTTGGTGAAAATAATTATCTGCAAATGTTACAGCCATCAAAACTACAAGAAAATTTAAACAAGTTGAAATTCAAAGTTATCTGAGTTGTTCAAAAAAGAGTAGCATTAACAAATTTAAATATAATATTTATAGCAATATGAAGACTTCAAAGAATCAGAACGCTACCTGAATACTATCAATGACACTAAGAAGTAATAATTGAGTGATGCATTTGCCCCTAATAGTACACCACAATGGACTTTCCTCCTCATCTTTGGCATCAGACTCCACAGCATCAGGTAGCTATAGTTGGCATTATATTAAAAACCAAAGGAAAGAAACAAAAGGCATTGATATTAATTGCAGAACGGAACAAAGCTATAAGATTCTGATTGTAATGTAACAAGTACTTCTAAGCAGTTCACAGGCATATAAACTCACCCACACTATTTATATGCTAAAATTTCTACAGCTAAAGAATGTGTAAATGATCTTGTTATGCAGCAATGAAGTACACTTCTTACAACTAAACAGAGCCAAGTAAAAAACAATTCATCATGAGTCACTTGCACAGAAACTAACAGCTCCAATCCATGAAGAAAAACTTCTAGACAATGTTATTATCACTTATCAGACTTTGGGAGACAATAGTTCAAATGAAAAGCTATTCTAGAAAATTCGTATGAACAGCTCTCTCTGAGAGTACTGCTTTTTTTTCAAAAAAAAAAAAAACTAGTGTAATAACAATACTGCATCCATCCAGAAGTGCCATAAGAATGTTGTAAAAGAATTAAACCTTAAATGCCTGAACTAGATAAGTAGACAGTCTCTAATATATCTTGTGCTATCCCTTTGCTATCACCGCAGTTCATTTTAAAAGACCAAAACAATTCGGACACTAATCAACTTATCCAAGTAACTAGCAAAGGCTCCATTGCCATCCCGGATGAAAAATATATAAACCTAGAAGATAAAATCCTAGCCGGCTAGCCTTCTCTAATCTTTTCCCAAAGCCTTCTTAGACAAACTAGTGAGATGTAGTTGAGAATAATATGCAAGGCCAAAGATAAGTTCTTGAACACACAAGTATCAAGTTTCCCAAAATATTCATAATATTATCTTGATTTATATATACAAAAAGACCCAAAAAAAAAAAAAATCATGAATATATAGCCATACGAGTGCAGTTATATGTGCCACAATACACCAAAAATACAACTAACACAATACAAACAAACATTCTCAAACGTGTATATATGACATTATATGTTCATTAGTAGTTGGAAGCACCTAAACTAACTAGCCAAATTTTAGCAGGTAAAGCAAAAACAAGTCAAAGGGCAATCAGTTTCCTGGCCAATAACTTGAGGCAAAACCTAAATTTCCCACAAGACCTTAATACCACCATCAATTACGAAAGAAGAAATTACACATTGAAGCCTCAACAGGGTATCATCATCAAAAGTAGCAAGTGAAAGCACAACATGACACAAAACCTAAATTTCCCACAAGACCTTAATACCACAATCAATTACAGAAAAAAATTAAAAACAGAAGAAGAAGAAGCAGAAGAAATTACATATTCAAGCCTTAACAAGGTATGATCATCAAAACTAGCAAGTGACTGCCAATATTTATAATAGACCTCAAACACATAAACGGTAGCTTTTCAATATATTGACTAGCTAGTACCTTAGGCGGAGAAGATGGTATTGAAGCATCTGGTACAGAACTCTTTGTTCTCGTAAAACTTCTAAGAAACATATTTCCCATAATCTTTTGACCTAGAGTCTGACTCCGTTGGAGGGACCCTGCTTCAGTAGATTTCTGGGCTCTTCCAGATGGTGATGGAACACCTACAAGAACAACCACTTTATGCTTAAGGGAAACCCTATACACATTATAAACATCTGCTTGCTTCATCAGTGGTGTAATAAAATAGCCCTTTTCATCAATAATATTGGGCAAAACAATTATTGCAGGCATTGCTGTGTAACTGAATTGTATTGACAGTTAAATCACAATATCCACGCAATTTTCAAGAAGGGCAATTTAGAAAACATCTTATCAACATATACTTGTGGAAAAATCTATAAAGCTAACCTTCTGATCCATCCAAATGCAAACCCATCTCTTCATTGTTATCAGCAGCTACACTTGGGGATGCTAGCGGAGACGCTGTTACATTGTCACTGACACCAGAGTGGCGGTTATCCACTTCACCTGCACTGACCTCTATATCCCTAATTGACACTGAAAGGTTTTTTGGTTTCTCAAATCCCAATGCATTGAGCAGCTCAAGCGGTTGTGTAGTGTATGATGCATCTCTGTTTATCAAAACAAAACGAAATTAGATAGGAAATAGAAGATGAAATTTCGAAAATCAAAAGAGACATGCACCTTATGCTTTTCAACAATGTATCCCAGTCACTCTCACTGAATTGGTGTCCTCCAACTTCTATGAGATGCACTAATGCACCCAAAGATATTGAAACCACTGACTGATCTGTTTTTTTGGCACAATCCAATAGCAAGCCCAGCAGAGGTGGCAGCATAAAACATACCTCCTGCATAACTTAAAAGTGTTGATAAATTCTCTTCCACTAAAATTTCCAAATCCAGAAACATAGATTTTTGGAAGTTTTCCTATACATATCTTTGATATACATAAAGCAAGTTGAAAGACAAACCAGTTACTATTCTACTCTGCAGGAATAGTCCTTACGATAATACATTATATATTCCTTATGAGTTATGATAATACATTATATACATAAAGCAAGTTGAAAGTCAACTGTAATGCTATTCTAATCCGTATGAGTAGTCCTTAAATAATACATTTCTAATAATAATGTATTTAAAATAATAACTAACTCAAAACCACTATTTTATTCACATCTCTCATCAATTATGATGTCAAGAAAACAATATGTATCATCCAGTCATTCTTAATGCGCATGTCAATAAAGCCCTTTCACGAAAACAAAGATATTGGTTGGAGCATACTATCCACTACGTTCCTAAGTTGTACGCAAATTCACATGATGGCCAACAATATGTAAAACTATCCTTGAGAAAAAAATGGTTCACCTGGTGATTGGCCTACAAAAAGTGATAAATTTGACCTAGTCTAAGCCTCCAGAAATGAAGATCAGTAACCAAAGATTTAGAAGGACACTTCAATTGCAGAAAGATACATGGGAAGGTCCATTTCTGCCACATCAATAGCATGGAGTGTAATGACAAAAAAAACATCTTCAATCCAAATGAGACACAGGTTTCCATATATATATATATTACAAATTCATATGCTTAAAATCAAAGTGAAATGGAAAAACAAGAACCTGTTCCAATAATTGAAAGCTTCTTAACTCCAGATTTTTATAATATGTTCTCACATAGAAACAAAACAAAAATTGAGGCCCCTTTATATGTGGAAAGCTACAGGTTAACACAATACTATTTCTAACAATTCCAAGAAGAAAATAAATAAGAAAATTTCACCCTCAATAGTTACATTAGAGGTAATTTTGAATAAACAAAATCTAAGCTCTTAACACAGAAGACATAATTTGGTGATATTCTTGGCTTCTATCTGGGCTTTAGACCTTTAGGTGCTGAAGACTTCAACATACGTCTTTCTTTTTTATTTACATAAACTGGGACGATGTTTTGAAGTGATTGCAATGTACCTTTAAGGTGTCATGTTGGTTGACCATCATTATAACACAATTATGATATTCAATAAAAATTGATTTTTCATTTATCTACTAAGAAGAGACAGAAAGAGAAATGTTGCTGATTAATTTAAGAATACAATGATAAAAACACTTATATGCCACAGGTTCACGTGTTTTATGAGTTCAATGGCATACATTAACCAGCACTTTCAACATCATCCACTACACATGCAGTTTACTCGCCTTGAATGCATCAGTAGACAAATTTTAATAAGTTCAAATTACCAAATATTAAAGTCATAAATACCTTGTAAAACGTGTTAAAAAGATTGCAAAGCAACTGAAGTGAATGAATGCTGGTTTCACGAAACCACTCATCCTCCGAAGAAATTAAGCTTTCCTTTCCAGCATGTCTCACATGGTCAAATATGGGAAACAAAACACGATGGAAAACGCTTTCCCAAAATGAAGATGAGAACTTTCTACCCCGCTCATTCAGCAAATCAAACAAAACTTCAAGGGCACAGCTTCTAACCTCTGGTCTCGGATCTGATGTCAGATCAGATAAACCAGCCAGCATTGGGAACCAATAATACTCAGTCACATCAAGAGTTACATCCGTATTTACATCAATAGGCTTTAAATCTCCACCAGGTATAAGACCCTAAAATCAAGAAACATGTAAATAATATCCACCAGAATTTCACTTAGCAAAAGAAACAATATAGCAGAAGTTAAACTAGTATGAAATTTCAAAATAACAAAAAGAATATACATCCTTTCAAAAAAAAAAAAACATGATGTCACAGATGGGAATGTAGTTATCTACCGAAACAAGACGTGTAAAATAAGCATCAATATTCTTCCTCCCTCTTAGACATGAACCCACTTAGACATGTGTATAGTTATATGACTAAGCATCAACATTCTTCCTCCCTCTTCTATTTCATATGGAAACAGGCCATCCAAAAATTAGTTCACTACCAAGTAGTGTCGTCTGATACATATAACCTAGGATAAGATGCCTAATTAAAACATAAATAAATAAAAATTTCTGCTGAAAATGTTTTAAATCAGATAGTTTAATTTAAAGTTATACATTAATTGACAGTTTGTGTAAAATAAATAACCATCATATGAAGTCCCTGTTCAGTCATACTGAATGTAAGCAGGCTGCAATTGTCAGTAAGACACAGAATAATACAGGTAGCTAATTTCATTTTTTAATACTGATATGGATATATAACGAACAAGAAGAAAAAAAAAGAATCCAACTGGAAGAAGATATATTCCTATTGTTAAAAGTTCAAATCAGGTTAATGTTAATGCGGACAAGCAATCCAAGAAAACAAAACAATCATAACACACAAAACCAAGAAAAACAAATATTAACAAACTACAGTCTTCCAATCAAATTGAAAAGAAGAAAAAATGAACACATCATAAGTGAAGTTAATGACTATAAACAAACCTCTGCTAAACGATCTTCACATATACGGAGGAGTGCAATAGCCTTCAAACTTATACGGTGGGAGGTTTTATTATTAGCAAATCTGATAAGACAGTTGACACAGTCCATAAAACAATCTCCAACAACCTGATCAAAGTGTTCCAATATAACTGCAAAAATCCTTGGTGTCAGAATAAGTAAAACTTCTAAAAAGATAGAAAACCATCAAGCAATCGTGGAAAGCCAAGAACAAAACGTATATTCTTACCCTGCTCAACATTTTCAAATGCACTATCCACAATGGATTCTAATTCATCATCTGCAGCAGCTGTGAAGATCATAAAAACACTACGCCATCCAGACTTTATGCTTCCAACTTTTGATTTTATCATCTGCAGAACACACCAACATTAGTCATAGTCCACCAACTAAGATTAACGCTTCCACTGACATTTTACTAACTTTAGATATCATCGTTTTTCTCTACTTCAATCTTAAACATGCATGGATATTTCAGACAAAAATTTAAAAAGAAATAAAAAAGAAAAAGACAAATGCATTAGCATTCTAGAAACAGTGAAAGACAAGTAAACATACCTGAACAATGCAATCAACAATCAAACCCCTTATGGTTTCACTTCGACTATTCCGTATAAGAACAACAAACGGTTTCAGAATGTCATTTTGGAAGGTGAAATTGGCGAGTTCAGCCCTCTCCAAATACTTCATACCAAGCTGCCTCAGTGAATCAATGGCATACATAGCAATTTTCTCATCACGATGGCTTCCAGCAGAAATAAAATGGTTTGCCAGGATAAACCATATCCTAGCCCATACCTGGTGGACATATCAGAAGAAACTTCTAAAAACCAACTATAAAATTGCAAAACAGGTTGAGTACCCAAACGAGCACACAAACAATAAGATAAATAAATGACATATGCCAGCAGGGTCCAACCTACTCAAGGGCCAACGGGTGCAACAAAAGTTTCTTACAGATAATATTTACAAAAGTATATTTAACTAAGAAATATGTAAGTTGTATGCTTTTTCCCATTAGTTTAGTCTCTTGCAATTTGAGCTGCTCAAGGTTTGACTACTGACTTCTAGCCATGCTCTTATGAGTTGCTACCTACACTTAACGATGTTTTTGCCACACAAATTGAAATCATAGATATTCACCAAAATTGCGCAAAATTAGAGGACCAACAACACATGGGTAATACAGAAGCATCAAGCAACTAATGCTGCTACAGCGAATGTACTGGCATACAACCAAATTTTGACTGATTAAGTTTAATTTGTTGATAGCAATAAACAAAATAATAAGTTTTCAAAGCCTTTGAAAATTTGTCGAAATTTTCACCATCGCTATAGGAGATTTCAGTAACACAAAAAGGCTTAGAGACAAATTAATCAAATAATAACAAATTACTATAGTCAGAAACAAGAACTGCAAAATAGAAAAATAAAATAAAATAAAAAATAAGAGATGTTAGGAAAAAAAAAATGTTTGAATATGAAACCATTATGTTCCTAGATAAACCTGCAAAGCCCCATAAACATATTGAAGTTGACAACCCTAAGAAGACTGTATGTGATACCCCTAATTTTGAAAGTACAAATTGAGTGACAAAATGTTGCTCCTAAGATGACTGAGACAGACATGGTTTTTGTGCATCAAAATTGGTTATAACTTTGTACAGCATTCAATTAAAGGTGAAATATCAGGGAAAAAATTCCAATAGATGCTCTCATTCGTGTTTTTTAAATTTAAATACAGAAATATACATTAAAATACAATTAAATTGACCTCTCCAGTTTTTCAACAATTTTCCAGACCATTGTCAACTATATCAAACAATAAGGTGAATTACTAAATAACAACTTTTTACAAAAGTTCCCGGTAAAGATGATAAAATTTCTACTAAATACTTATTTCAATTTTTCATAAATGAAAAAGGCATAATTCCTTTCCTTTTCATCTTCTTTCTTTCTTTTTCTACTTTATTCCTTTTTTTTCCCCTCATTCTTTTGGTACTTTTTATTCTCTTTCAAGTTCTCTTTTGAACAAATTAAATAATACCAGAGTAAGCTCTAGCCACTTTGATCTGCCTACCACATAGTTTTCTAGATAAAATATCTTACGTCTGCCTACTCATCTCTGTTAGACATTCTCTAATCCTATCCAAGTGGCTGCCACGATTAAAGGATACATACCAATTAACTGAAGCATACAGTGTTATTAGTCAAACAAGCAAAAAGTTCACGGTGTAAATAAATGTAGGAATACCATGCGTATACGAGCCATGTTGTAATAACTGATCTCAACAAGTTTTTGCAAGCTGAAAACTCGAGCTGGAGTTTGCCTTAATTCCTCAGCAGATACACCACATAGAGCAGTGAAAAACTCCACAACTGAATCACTTGGCAATTTAACGCTATTCATAAAAACCTGTTCGGCAGGTTTTCCAGCCAACTCTTTCAGGGATTGAACAACAGCATCCTTGGAGATCTGATTTGATCCAATCATCACAGTTGCAGCAATAGCTGGAGTTGATGTAATAAATTCAAGCCGCGAAACGCATTCCAAAACTGCATTCCAGGTATCTTGAAGGGAATCAGGCTCTGAGTCACAAAGAGCCAGCAAAGTCCGCAATGCTTCCACATTTTTACTACGCATTTCTTTTGGGGCATGCAAGAAAGTAAATCTGAAAGAAAAAGTTGAAGACCATAATAATCATATTCAAGAGATATCAAAAATGAAAATGCTGAAAGTAAAAGTAGCCTTAAGCTCCAAATAAACAAAACAGCAAATCAGAAAAGGCATATTAAAAGAAAAAGATGCTTCCATTACCTGACCAGAGATGTCAAAAAGGCATACCGCATGGTATCCATTCCAAGAACATGTGTAATATGAATCCCAGCTTTAAAACCTTCCATACATTGAACAACCCTCGGTTTATTCTCACCTTCCTCCATTGTAACAGAAAAAGTTGCAAGCAGAGGCCATCCTACAGCTTCGACCATGGGTCTTACGAGTTCTATTCGTTGTGAAGTATAGAAAACTCCTCCTTTTACTCTTTGATCCCGAAACATAGCCTGGGTTTGCTTGATGATAGCTTCACTTTCGGACTTGGTATCAGTTGATGACTTCTGTTTTGGAAGAGCAAGATTAAGAATATTGACAAGACCACCCCTCTCCTCACCTTCAATTTTTAGTCTGCTGCTTTTAACTATGTCATCTTTCATTTTTATCTCTTCTTTAACAATAGAATCATAGATCTCCTCCAGGAGTTCTGTAGGGGCACACTCTTCAGCATCATCCATGGCATTCATACGTACAAAATCAGACTTAGACATTTTAGGCCAGACAATTGGATTATGCGCATCAGTGTTCAACATTATAACTGCATATGCAAGAACATAAGCAGTATCTGCATTCTTGAAAAGACCAGGATTATCTGCACAATAACTGCCAAATGCAAAACATGCAGAAGACTTAGTCATCACCTATCACATTTAGCCCTACCACGGAACTTTACTGTGTTCAAATGCCAATGTGATAAAATAAATGGTTGAAACTTATGCCAATTAATTAATGCACTCTGTAGAACATGATCATAACACTCAGAAACAACACTCTCCACTGCAAACAATACTGAACACTAGCTGCCAGCATCAACAGAAATTAACCTAACCCCTGTATCTTAGCAAAACCCTAATATTATGACGTCTCTTCATCTAATCTTCAATGTTAATTCAATATAGATAATAACGGCACCAGCTAGCTCCAAGCATTGGTGCTAGACATCTTAATTCAAACCGAAGTGATGTGAACCAAAATTGAACACTAGGATTTAACAAACAAACACAGAAAACAATAGATTTTGGTTCTTGCATAAGGAAGATAACTGGCAGACTTATCCTCTCAATCAAAACACAGCAGTAGAGGGACTGGAAGATGCCACAAGAAACATGCCAAATGCACATTCATTAATGATATTTCCTCCACCACTAGAATATTCCAAAAATTTATTTCCCATCACTAAGATAATTAAATTCTGACACCAAAAACTACACACATTTATGCCAATCAACGGATGGGATTATCATTGTATTATTAGCTTTCATGCATAACATATTATCATAATCAGACAATGTTAATTTAACCTCTACATGAGTATTGCACAGGTGGACTTTATCTAGTCTAGAGACAAGCTCACCATGTTCACTTGCACTTCAGGCCATGTAGAGTGAATAGAGTTAAAAAGAAATGAATAATGGATGACCAAATTAAACTATCGGTTTCAGCTGAACCTTCAACAACTGCAAAGATTTAAAATATCTGATGACCTGAATCTTGAAGTAAGCAATAAAACATCATCATGCACACAAAGTTCCAGAGAATATTTTAAAATAGAAGAAGAAAATGTATTAAGTTACAGAAACAAATGGATGCAGACCCATACCGTTCTGCAAACTTTTCCATGATACGGTCTATCTTTTGAGCTTCTCCTGGAAGTCGGAATCCTTTAAGGAATTCACGGATAGCAATATCAAATTTCATTCCTGAGAACTTCATTGAATCTACATATGCATGCATGACAGCAAGAGGAAACTCCTCATGTTGGCCCAAATAATCACCAATCATAGCCTGCAAAACCAGAAAGGGTTACACAATTGTATACCCAAAAATAAAATTAAAGACCGATAAAAGATTCTACCTTGTCCAAACTGGTAGTACTTTTTAGAAATTGGGCAACCGAAACAGGATTATTTTCCACTAAGTTATTCAATATCAGATATTCTACACCCTTCACAGGTCGCCTGTTAAACTGCAACAAGATTCAACTATAAGTCCCTGATTACAGCCTGAGCACTAAAAATGGACCAAACACAAATGAAGTCTAAAATTGATTAAAGAACATTAGATACTGATATACTAGGCTGTGAGTGGGAAACCTTTATAAATTACCTCAGAGATGGCAGCTTCCATTGTAGATTTATGAGCTTTTGCCTTCTCAAAGTTATCAGGCATATCATCCCTGCTTTTTCCCTCAACAGATTCTTTATCATTAACCTCTTCTGGAAGAGACTGATTACTTTTCTTTTCATATTCTCTCCGTGAAATCTCCCAATCTACCAGAGATTTGAGCACATTGACAAGACACTGCAGGGGTAAAACGATCAAAGATAAAATTACAAACATTTGAATTTGATTACATTCCATACACATATACATAGGAGTGGGCTAGGATTAGAAGTCTTCCTATTTTACCCATTTTACGACACAAGTTGTAGACCATTATATTACAACATTTTAAACAATTAAGATTGCATCTAATATATGATACTTCCGCTTTTCATAAATTATGCAAGTCAAATGCAATCTTGACAATTGAAATTAATTTGATTCATTCAATAGTTGAAAACTTTGTTTCAGAAAAAAGGGGCAGTTGAATTTACCATATATATATATATATACATATATATATATATATATAGAGAGAGAGAGAGAGAGAGAAGAGAGGTCAACACTAGCTGTTTTCTAGGAGTTAAACAACAGATCAACCTACCTGAAGTGATGAGCCTTTAACAGAAGTTGTCTGGGATGCAGCAACAGCGTTTGGATCTGCAGTTTGAGTCCCTTGAGCTATTTTAGATAGAGTGGTAACCTATACAGTGAGTCAGAAGAACTTAGATGTATTATATGAATGACACAGAGTTTCAAGTAGAAGAAAATATATAGTTAGACATTATAAATATATAATAAGAGCTATACCATACGCTCAAACAAGTTTGGTGCCTCAAGATCACAATCATAGTTCACATACACATCAACAAGCATCTGAGGATCTTTACAAACCTTCTCAAGCATCCTGCCAAGCAAAACTTGTCAGAAAAGGAAGACTGGAAGACATCTGAAATAATATAAAGACAGTATGCTGAATGGTATGGGCATGCACACAGAAACATATAATAAAATAAAAGGGGAGCCCAAACAATATGTCCATATTTAATCCAACATTTAATTAAATTGGAAAGAATAAGGTACCTAAGAACACTCAATTTTTGATTGACGGAAAATTCAGAGCCATCCAATGAACGCAGGACTATCAAGGGAAAGAAGATGCCTATCTCACCCTGAAAAAAGATGCAATAACAAAGAACATAATATATCTCAAAGAAACAGTATTACCCAAAAAAAGGAGGTTTAATGATCTGTCAAGATCTTGTACTTTAAGACTTTCCCTGAAGCGCAATAAAAGCACCGAGAAGATTCCAGTTGCATACTGCCACAAAAGATGCATATTCAAATATAAGCTCATATCAATGCATTGTCAAACATTATAATTAAAAAGAAGATTCCAGATGCTAAACCTGAAATATGACAGGGGATTGAGAAACTGCAGCTCTCAACAAAGCATATGAAAGATATGCTTTCACTGAGTCAATGAAATGGAAGTTCTTTGTAAATGAATGGCTAACCCCTTCCAACAAACCCTGCATCAGATGCATAAATGCTCAAGTTATATCAATGTCAAAGTGATCCTTGAGGAAGTCAAACATGAATAAATGAGCTCAATGATTTACAAATGACTGATCCCCATCCCATCCTATTCACTCTCCCACCCCTGAATTTTAAAAGAAAAAAGAGGAAGAACAAGCTAATGAAACCACCAATGAATTCATAAAACTGACCTGCAGAAGCTCAAGAGACAGAATTCGTGTTTTGGTTGTCACTTCATCACTATCTTCCTTCATCCCCATCTGTAGTTGGTAAATTAAAGAAATTAAAAAAGGTGGCACAGAAACCAAACATTAATGCAAACAATACCAGAAAAACCAACCTTGCAAAGAGTTCGAAACACTAATAAAGCATCACGTTGTCCAATGCTCATGCTTTCAAGGTCAATCCCTCTAAAATGTATTAACAGAAGCACAATACATCCGACAAAATGAATAACAGTTAGATTCTGACTAAATATAATTAAAAGAAGTACATAAAGTAGACTTCATGTCCATACCTTGTGATCTTTTTACCATCCTCAAGATGTACTGCCTTGTCAAGAACAGCCTCTAAACCCTATGCAACATGGACAAGTACAATCTTGTTATTAGTGCGGACTACAAAGAAAATTTTTAAAGAAAAAAAATAAAGGAAAAACCTTCAGAGGTAGAATTAGTCCAGCATCTATTCTTGACAATAAACTATATTCTTGGCAAGAAAAGCACTGAACTAACCGCACCTAAGGCATAAAATGAATTGTTGAATAATAATAAGTAAGCATGACACACCTTGATATCAGCGCCACCAGCAAGGTTATGAAGTTCCTCAACAGAAGCAAGAGATGTGTCTTTGGCCTGCTTAAGTGCCTCATTTAAAGTCATTTCATTCTCAGTTTGGTCACTCAAGGTAGTTTCTTCAGTTTTGAGGCTTGATGTATCTGCTGAAGAAGGTGCTGTAGATCCAGATGATGTAGAAACCTGAATTTCCTGTCAGATGTTACTACTCTAGTGAAGGCAACGTAACCTTTTCCTTCTTTCATGAAAAAGATAGCAGACGGAAACATTTCAAATTCAAACTATGAATGCCACACCTGATCATTTTCCATTCTTCTGGCTACAATACTGATCATCTGTGTCAACATTGCCTTTGATGTAGCTTGGTTTATAGGGCTCTTGCTACACATCCAAACTATAAATGATGAGAATTTGTTTTGATATATACACACTACCCTCCACATGTATAAGATTACCTATTAAGAGCAATGTTATAACAAACTCTGATTACTCCAAGCAAAGGTTCCCCATGCACTGCAATTAAACAGAAATCGAAAAACAGAAATACTTTAATAAACTGAGCATCTGAAACAAAATACATAATTATTGACACATGAATAGGGAGAGAGTTCGTATGTGTGTTTGCATATCAGCAATTTAAAGTGCAACCTTTAGGATCAAAAATTATAAGATCAAGAAAATAACTGACTCCCCTAACTTTAAAGGTGTAGTAGCACAAAGATTTGAATTCAGGAAAGCATCAGATATGTTGTTACAAAACCAATATCGAAAATATGTTGTTAGAGATTGTTTTGTGTGTGATACCAGTATGTCACACCCAGATATGCAGTATATGCCAGCCACTGCAGACCTAGCATAGGCTCAACTTGGCCACATGCTCCACCCAAAATTTTTGAAAATTTTAATTATCAATATTATATGTTTAATTGCATAAATAAATCTAATTTTCTCGATTTTTCTTCCTTCTTTCTCAACTTTTATAATTTTTTTTTTTTTACCTCTTCTACTAGTACGTGTTTCTACTATTTCCTTTATTAATTATCATTATTCTTTTGAATATATTTTTGTCATTGATAACAGTTTTAGTTTGACCAAGGTCAAATTAATGAATCTTAAAACGTCAAATTCAATTTTTTTACTAAATTTAAGCATCTATAATAGCAATTTGTAGCGTCAAAACCGAATGAATACGTTGTATTACTGTCCTGTTGAGTTAGTTTGTACTGTCAGTAATATGCAACTTCAAGAACTAGTGAATGACTGTAGTTAGCCCATCTATAAAAACATATAGAAAACTATTTTCAATAAAATTGATAGAGGCTGTTATTAAAGGATTTCAAAGATAAAAATATTTTTTATTCTTTTTGTCTAACATAATACTCGTTAGGTGATAAAATTCATATATAAATAAAGCATATCAACTATATTGTAGTTATTATTAAATTTTTTTATTTTTTTTAAAGTGCCCCCTCTCATATAAATTTTTAAGTTGGCCACTAATTCCACCTCACTAATAAGACCGCTTTCCCAAATATAAAAGTAAACAGCTAGATACATACATGAATAATGAAACACACAATAGACTCAATTAAAAAGCATCAGTAACATACTGTTCCAACGTTGGTTAAAAAAAAAAATACCGTTACAACTTACCTCTGAACTTTGTGGATGCCACAGCAGTAAGGAGTACCTTCAACACTTGCAATATGGTACTGCACATTGTTCATCGCAATTAAATAGTGATACTGAGCAACATAGTGATAAACAAAGATACTAAGCAACACAGCGATAAATAAAGGAACCAAGCAACATAGTAATAAATAACGATACCCAGCACATCACATAAATATGCGTACCTATCAGATGAAGAATTATCAACACAACCGCAAACCATGTTCAAAATGTCTGTAAACAGTGGGACATTTTTACCACCATCTAAACCAGGATCACCCTCTAAATGATCATAAGCAATGAGTTTCTGCGTTTATGCAATTTAAACAAGTTGAATTAGTAATTACCAAGTAGGAAATGCACGCAAAGAGATACTCAAAAGTGTGGTGAACACAATCAGGGAGCAATTTTAATAAAAGCTTAAACTCAGGTTTTCCTGGTCCTCAGTATGATTCTCATAGAAGACTACTCTCCAAAAAAATATACATGCTGTAATTTGACGTCAAAAGAAAGTAGCACTTACATGAAGACAATCCAAAGCAGATTCTAGGATTTTCAGGTTCTTAGTCTCAAATGCAAGTCGAAGAGGATTCAAAACAAGCTCCACCTCAGCACCTTCCAAGGTGTGACCAGCGTTAGCTAAGGCAGATGCAACAGTTCCACCCACACCAACTGTCCTCCCAGCATGTTCCGACTCCTCAGCAGCATGTGGAATTGTGGGTAAATGATCAGATCCTGTTTCAGTCTTTGCAGCTTCACCTTCAGTTTCAAGTGAACTACAAGCATATAAAAACAAATTCAGGAAAAAGTACCAGTCAAGGTCATAAACGAATCCTACACAACTGCTTTAAAAGCATTTTTCAGAAATTACCAATTAAAATCTGACAACCAATAAAGCATGACGAGCATGCTTCAGCAGGAAAAGTATCAGTCACAGTCTTGAACTAATCTACAAAACTGCTTTAGTAGCATTTTTAAAAATACCCAATTAAAATCTGATACCAACAAACCATAACCAGCATGCTTCAGCTAGGCACAACCGAAGTGTAATCTCACTAGTGTAATGTGGTATTACACATTACAAATGAACAGTAGAAAAAGTGACTTAAAATTGTTAGCCACCTGCTCAGCTCCTCCATATAAGATTAGGAACTCTCTTGATGTATAGGAAATATCATCAAAAACCAGGGAAAAGAATACACAAAAAACATTAAATGAGAAACAGGGAGAGCTGCTCAATGTTTTTAGCCATCAACAAAAATATTGCCTTTAAAAGGAAATTCAAGTCACCAAAAAAGATCAAAAAGGAAGCAACGCCACAATTGTTTCCCTCGCAAGCATCTCTAAAACACTTATAGAACATTTAAGGTAAAACCTGTTTCAAGACACCTCTTCAAGTAACTTTCTTTCCTATCAAAATAACAATATAAATTATTAAGGGAAAAAAAAGATGAACTAACAGATTTATTGTTCCAAAATTTTTGTAGGCATATTTAAAAGATATTAGCAATTCCTTATCTACTTAATAGAACATAGAAGGTCTAAGTAGATGCTTATAAAGGCCTGGGAGCTAGGAATCATAATTAATAAATTCCAGACAAAAAATACCTATCTAAATTTTATAAAATGAATACAAAGCAGAAGTAATTATTTAATTTTAAAAAAATAAAAAAAGTGCAACAAGCTTGACTTTTGTAAGAACTCTAATTGAAACTACAAAAAATTAGCAGACAAGATATAGACCTCCCATCTCCAGCCACTGATGCTGCTTGATTCGTTTCACTGGATACAGGTTGCTGATTCAACTCTTTCGTACTGTTGTCTGAAGAAACATAATAGTAAAATAAACAAAATCAATGAATAGCTCAGAAACTAATTACAACCAACAAATTTACCAACATCAATACGAAATTGAATTTATGGAAATGAAAAGACAAAAACAGCCATCATGTACACATTTCACAAGCATTGGTGCAGAGAACCAGTCAACTATATCTTTTACTATCATGTACACATTTTCTCCTCAATATTGGAAGCCAAAAAAAGGCTCACACTATTTTCCTACATGTTATCTTGAATATGTATAATGTAAATGTTTGTATTATTTAAGTCAGAAGAAAGCAAATCAATTTATCTCTTCCAACCCATGAAACTGAAACTGAAGTTAGTCGAGAGAATGAGCATCCTAGGCAAAATTCAAGATCCAAGGCAGCCACATCCCACAGCAAAGAACCAAGTATCTACTGTTCCAAAAGACAGTAATTCTTTAACTAAGCAGGCACAGAGTTATTCAGACAACAACAAACCCTACATCAACCACTCGATTAGAACCCAAACCACTCAAAATACAAAACAGAGACTAACCTACTAACATGGTCAGCTAAACCAGTTTACACTCACATTAAAACCACCTAAAATTCAACTCCAATAAACTGGCTCAAATTACATGATTCCACATAATCCCCAAAACTCAAATTCTAATTACGAATAATAATATCACAAAAACATGAGTGGCATTACAAGGCAAACCTTCCTGAACTACAACAAACACATTGCACTCATAATTCGACTACAAAAAACAACAATTTAATGAACTGAACACAATAGCTGGACAATCACAGCTTAAATACAATTAAATAGAGGAATTCACATGACTAAAAGTAAAAGCAAAGAGAAACGAAACAAAAGATCTTGACCTAAGTAAGTTTGAATAGCCTTTTGAAGATCGGGATGCTTTTTGCCAGAACACTCTTTGAGCATCGACTCGAACGCTCGATTCATGAATCCACCAGCCGCCATTTTTTCTCTTCGATTATACGATACAATCCTCTCACCTAGAAAAACAAATTTGAAATGAATAAATAAACGACAATGTCGAGATAGCCTGAGATCTGTGTGGAGGGATGGAGAATTCTGATTTACCTTGTTTATGCTGATGTCGGATAAGAGAAATGTGAGTGATTGTTTGGAGGGAGGGAGATCTGGAAGGGAGAGTAGAGTAGATCTGTTGATTTGTGTGTGTATGTTTTTTTTTATGTTTTTGTGCATGTGCTACTGTGTATTATGGATGGAGCCCGGACGTGCCCGGATTTCATTGAAAAATCGAAAATGGTGGTCTATTACTATTACGCCGGAGATGACTGTATTCTTATTTTCAACCCTTCTTGTCTTGTTGATTTAATTTTCTTACCTTGACAAGGGACCAGGGATAGTTTTGATTTGTCTCCTATAATTTCATATAATATCAAAATCCCCCAGTTTTGTTTTTAAAATTCCTAATATCCCCTTGTCAAAAAATAAAATAAAATTTCCTAATATCTCCTTGCTCGCCTTTTTATTCGGATATTAACACATCAGCACAAAAGAGTAATATATGTTTAAAATTTGTTAGCCAATTTCTATCTTAAACATGCAAGTATTTCACTTGGACTCAAAATACTCATAAAAAAAGGTTGGAAGAAAATCTTCACTCATATTTATATCATTTTATATTGCTTTAATGTGTTTTATTTTTTATTTTAATTATTTACCCATACAAATTTTCGAATTTAAAAAAGGGGTATATTTGGCCATGTATAGAGCAGTTTACAAAATATTAATCATTTAAGGATATTTATTGGGAGGTACATACAATGATATAAAGGGGTGCACGGATAATTATTTTGAAGTGTAAATATCGATACCTCCATTGATTTTCGATGTGTTGAGACCAGTTTTAGGCCCAATTAATGGGCCGACATATTCGACCAAGTCAACCATCAGACCACCCATTTCTAAGTGCATCCAATTGATAGGGTCCAGAATTCAAGTATTAATCGAATCAAGATCTTTCTAAAAATCAAGCCGTCTTGGGCCTCATCCTATTTTGTCAATCAAAGAAGACCTTCGATTTATTGACATACAGTCTAGTCATACAACTATAAACTTCTCCCAGTCAAGCATGACATGAACTCTAACGCCAGTAACCTTAAAGCTAGGAACCTTGGTGAGGAACGTAATATGAACCCTAAAGTGAGGAACCTTGACACACTCTTATCTCATTTGCTAGCAATTATCCGTGTTAATGCAATTAAATATAAGAGTAATGCAAACATCTTGCTTTCTACGATATAATCCTAACTTTAATTTTAACTTATGACGTGTCATTCATCAATTGACACATCATAAATTTGTATACAATATGTGAAATTTCTAACATTATTACATAATACTATTGTTGAAATATGAGAATAAACTGGACTTAAAGTCATAAGAAATCCCAAATGAGAATGACCTAATGATAGTCCCTCACATTTACAAAGGTTGTTACTCGGAGTCTTCTCCCCTCCTTAGTTCTCAAATTTAATGTAATATTTTTCTAAACAAAAAAAAAAAAAAAAAAATCATCAGTAATCCACATGTGAAACGCACAGCCGGCTACTTAACTCAAACGCCTTATAATTAAAAACTGTACTATGTAAATCCTAAATTTACATCATCAAACCTAATTTGGGCAGAGCTTATATAAATATCAGGTTATTTCCTTGGTCTGGAAGTCAGGTCTATATAAAGAAAAAGTCATCAAAGTGAGAAATAAGGTGCCCTAATGACTTATGAGCAGCCACTCTTCAGGAAGGAATCGGCATTTGTCAATTTTTTTTTTTTTTTCTTTTTTAACTTTTTAAAACGGAACGAATCTTTTTTACTTGGAATAAAACTTTACCAAATTAAATTCTTATGATTTCCTTTATTTTACTGCAACAACTTAGCTGTCCCCAACAAGACAAAAGAAATAGCAACACAAGTATAAAAGAATACACAATCTAGAAAGGTATTGGTGAAAAATACATAATATATACAAAATCCAAGTACATATTTCTCCTCAATATTCTACTCCTAAGACCTCCTAAAATATATATTTATAATCATACATAAACAAAGAACAAAAAATGATTTTTTCCTTAAAAAAAATCAGACTACTAATATAAATGGAGTAAAAATCATGTTAGCAAATCGTCTCCAAATAAATAAAGGATTCGCTCAACGGCCCAATCAGGCTCATTTCTCTTGGGATATTGATAGTCCACAGTCTGCCAACAAGTCAACAAGGGGGTCCTACACAGCGGACAATTCATGTGATTATCATCACAATTATTCTGGTGATGGTCCACCCATTTATCAAGACACTCTTGGTGGAACACGTGGCAACAGTTTCTCAAGTCCCGCACCAGATCGCTGCCCTTCAGTTCCCCTAAACAGACCGCGCACGTGTCAGGAACGCCCGGGACCCGACACCTGATCTCATCGAAGGATGTCAGAGACAGGTTGTCTTTGATCGTCTGCGAAGACATTGAAGCACAAGTGTGTGGTCGGTGTTGGGACGAGATCGAATTCCGGTTCCGGTTCCGGAATCTGATGGCGAAAGCTATAGTCCATCTAAGGAGCGTGACAATCACAGCTGCTTTGTAAAGGGCGTGGTTTACAATCAGATCAGGAGCCTCTTCCAAGATTCCCATTGTGAAACCAAAAATGTAAATCAAAACCAGAACAAAAAAAAAAAAAAAAAAAAAAAAGGCTTGGAAGATTGAAAAGCAACGAAAACGCAGAGAGAGAAGACAGAGGAAGAGGAGAAGAGAGAGAGAAAAGGGGGAAATTAGAAGAGCATGAGGGGTTGATTTAAAGGGAGAGGAGGAGGTAGTGGTTGTGGTGGTCTAAGCTTTTTGAATTTGCCTTTGTTGATTTTTTTTTTTTTTTTTTTTTTTATTTTTTTCTTTTAATGCTAATTGTTGTTGTCTGTGTTGTTTAGAGTACAACAGCAGAGTCGGTACTAGTCATGTATGGATTAAGTCACTTTCGGGAGCATTCGTGTAAGTCACAGCTCACTAGGACGGTGCTCTATCGTGTCAAGTCCGTCTTCTTTTATTTTTTATTTTTTATATATTTGAAAGGAAATAAAGCAACATGTGGGCTAAAGTAAAAAGCAGTTCAATCGGATATTTTTCTTTTTTACTTTTCCCATTTATTACTTTTCAATTTATTTTTGCTTTACATATGTACGTAAAATTTATCAAATTCCTTTTTTATATACAATTTAAAAATTTTTCGTTGATTTTTCTCGAAAGAAATATCACAATTTTTCTAGGTCAAGGCGTCATCTTAATGGACTTCCACCAAGCAGGGACTGTGACATGCTTTGTTCACTCATTAAAGATCTCTTATTAGAACTTGTTGCTACATTGAACCATAGAAAAGAAACACGGGAACAAAAAAGAAAAAGGCCATTTCATTTAAAAAAAAAAACATATCTGCTGTCATTCCATTTCCAAGCAAACATAATATACGAAGATTTGTTAGGTGAAACAGAAAGAGTATCTTTCCTATTTCTATGAAGTTCGGCTCTTCCATCACACGTTAAGAGGCGACCCCATGTTCACACGTTAATTTCCACCATCCTAGTCAGATCCCACCGACGCACCATCATCACTCTTTTATCTCTTCATGATTATTATCTTGAAAGAGGAAAAGTTAAAGAAAATTTACAACCTACGGTCTTGATTTTATTATATATAAAACAAGAATTTGAATAATTTATTCGTACACGTAAAAGTTATTGAGACACCTAAGAAACCATTGTCATTCGATGAGTCGAGTTAGGCTTCTTTTATCTCGTGAGATAGAATTAAATTATTTATATGAGATTAAATTAGATTGAATTTAATTGGATTAATTTAAAGATAGTCTCATATTTGATAATATTAGGATATGATAGGATTTAAATAAAAATTTTTAATGATTTAAATAAAAATTTTCATATATGTATATATATATTTCCATTTCCTCCACCTTCATTGTTCCCAACTCCTCCACTACCATCCTCATCCCACTCTCATCACCCTCCAAACCCATCCAAAATCTACATCATTTCCAACGACGAGATAAATGGTAAAAACGAAGGAGGCATCAATGCCCTGGAATAGTAGCAGAGACGACACAAATCTCAACTTCATCGATAAGTTTCTGGTTGGATAATCGATAGGTTATAGAAGGCAAGTCATTCAATCGAAAAAGAGAGAGAAGAACGGGGGAGAGAGAGAGAGAGAGACGATCGGTACTGCCACGAATCGACTTGAGGACAAAGGAGAAGTGAACGACAGTGCCAACAGAGTTGGAGGAGAAGGAGTCAGAGAGGAGAGAGAGCAGATGGTGAGATAAATTAACCCACTTTCTCAATGGGTTTCAATTAACATATTCTAATGAGATAAATGAGTGGTGAGATAATTTTGATGAATATCACTTGGTTGAACCAAACATGGATTTGGGCAAAAAACCAGTCTCATCCTAGCAAACGAACATGGCATTAGGATCACCAAATGACATATGACAAACACTGCAACACAATATTAAAATCATCATCAATGTTTTTAGCCTATTTTCCACAGCATAACACTATATGAGTTTACTAAAAAAGAAAAAAACATTGTATGAGTTTCACGGTAAAGCATTTAATGACTTCATTAGCGCGTCGTATATTCTCATCTGAACGTCCGTTTGGATTCGACTAATAATTGAAAGGATGATTATTGTGAACTACGTTAACATGTAATCCAGCATTTATTCTTTTAACATATTAATTAATCTTGTATAAGTATTTTAGACAAATCAACTCAATATATATAAATATACATTATTTATATATTATGCGTGTGTGTTTGAACAAATATATGAAACATTTTTCCATATAACTTTTAGTTTTTTCAGTGTGTCCCCTTAGAGAATATAACTGAACTTGAATTGTAAAGAATAAATTGTTATGATACTATATCTTATTTGTGTATATTTGGATGAGAGAATTACACATGTTAAATGAACTCAGTTTTCATCGTCATACAGTCAAAACCAATTTGAATAGAGATTAATAAAATATACAAAACTAATAATCCAATAAATCACGAGGTAATTTTAATTGCTTAATTATATTTTAATAACAATCTAATTTATTTTACAGTCATATAGTTAAAAAGTTTAGACCATAAATATAAGAACAATAAATTATAATCTCTTGAAATGATTCAATCTCATACAATTTCCATAAACAATGCAGTACCTAACTATCAATTATCTGAGTCACATGATTTTCGCTTAGTTCTTAAATTTTAATTTTATAGTCTAGATAAGGCTTATAATATATCACTAGTCTAATAAATTGGGCGCATTGCTTTCTAGTAAGTCAACAATACTTCACTTAAACTTGCATTTGACCAACCGCTACAAGTATGAAAGCGAAATAAACGTGGAGTCTATCAAAATCTGATAAATCTGTTAATCTTATCCACGTTCTTAGCAAAATCAGACTCAGATACACGTGTGATTCCACTGTATATCGGCTAAAAAGACATGTAAAGAAAAAGTGTTTAGCATGTGCACATACATTAAAAAGCTCAATGACAAGTAAAGTTGTGTATGGTAAAATCTTTTGAAAAGCACACCAAAATGATATAGCATCACATATATCAGATACGATCCGCATAAAATGTATATGATAAGAGTTACATCTTATCTATATACAAGCCACACGGGCTCATCTCAAAATTATTCAACAGATCCAATAGACCATGTCTGTATGCATGCATGTTTGCTTTGTTGACCAGTCTGATGATAACTTTTATTACCTTGGAAGGGAACTCTTTAATGACAGTCAATGAGTTGGGTATGCCTGCTAATATGAAAGGTAATACTTTCTCGAGAGGAATTGACACCTTGCAGTCTAGCACAAGTACTTGGGCTTGCAAAAGCTGCGGTGTTGGTCTCATTGCTTGCCCTCTTGCATCCTCTGCCGCATCTTGTATTGCAAAGTAACTGGAGCACAATCCAGAGGCGTTTCCCCTAAAATAGAGGTAAGATAATTGGTTAGAGGCAGAGCTGAAGTTAAGACCACTAGAGCTACTGCCACACAGTGATCTTCTCCAATGAACTAGAATTGTGAAAAGGAGAGTAAGTAGTGAAACTTCTCTGGTCAGATTGTCCGACTTAAATAACTTTAGTATTTACCTCTGCAAATCAACAACTCAAACAAACAAATTACTAGAACTGGGCATAATATTGATTACCTTGTGCATTCTTGCAGTCCATGCTAGCTCCACATTCCATGAGGGTGAAAGCTATGTCAGTTCGATTGAAGACTGCAGCCTGCAATCAATAATCTTGTGATTAGCATCGTAATTTTTCCAGGTAATTGAATTGACATCAGACAAACATGCCTCTGTGTGAGTGCACAGACGTGCACCTGCACATACACACACACACAAATACATGAAAGAGAGAGAGGGGAGTAGAGAGAGAGATCCATACTAAATGTAGCAAAGACATTCCTTGCTTGTCACAATAATTTGCATCCACACCCTGCAAAATTAAAGTCTCAACTTTATTTTCCGATTTTACATCTTCTTATTATTTTAATTTTTTTTTCAACAAGAAAGTTACTTAATTTTGTAATAGAAAATGATACCTCACTCAGAAGTTTCTTAACTGCAGTAGTATCACCATTCTTTATAGCTTCTCTTAAACCCTGGGCACAACACATGCAATAAAATTACACATTTAAAAAAATATCCACGACCATAATGCTTTAGCGGGTAGGACCTCTTTACAAATATGTTGACTACACATCTAGTTTATACCTCTCCATTAACTTCATAATCCATTTGCTGTTTATCCATAATACCGTTTGTCACTTGACCAGGATTAAAAAGTGAACTGCAAAAGTTTACAGGTATATCATCCAGCAGAAGAAGCAAGGTGTTGTTAGAGAGACATTAACAGATTGCCAGCATACAATCTCTGTAACAGATGAAAAACAAGATGGCTATGTCAAAGTAAAGGATCTACAAACATTTAACATGCATAGAGCATACATTGAAAGGAGAAGGTACAATTGGTTGGTTAGGAAATGAGCGCAAGAACAGACAAGACTCCAAAACATCAAAAGACAGTGATATCCGTGCAAATAGTTGAATACCCGAAAAACCAAATTCCCAATATCAGTATATGGAAACAAAAAGATTGGCTTTGTCACTTGAAAAGAACATGAACCATAAAAAAGGTATGCATGGATTCCATAAAGCCTCAAACTGAAAGCCCTTCAATATTCCAAGTAAGAACTAAAGCAGTGAAGCTTATAAAGTTGAAGAACCATGGAGGAACAAGAAACATGAATTTGCAGATTTTATTTTGCACCAATTAAGAAAACAAGATAAACCATTTCTGCTGCCACTTTATCATCCAGACTCCATTTAGATTCAATCAAGCCATGAAGTAAAATAGTAGCAGGAGTCAGGAAAAGCTGGTATTCCATAATTTAGGCTACTGACATTGACTGCTAACATGCATTCTATGGCTCTAAGCTACTTATGGACACATTATAGATTACTGCTTAAACACATCTTTTATGTCAGGAACAGAAATTTGTCACCAAAATCCGCCAATAACATACCTAACTTTGCTGTTTGAGGTGGAACCTCTACTTTTGTTAGTGGTGTCTGTCTTCTTTGGCTTTGTGCTTGGCGGGGCTGTAGATGTTGAAGGGCTTTTTATCTGCATCAGAACTAGTAGTTCGTGAGCAAATGGAAGAACAGGAGACAAATTTAGATGCTATTGTGAAATTCATACAGGCAGAGGAGCTGCATCAGTGGATGGTGCTGGAGCTTCACAGATGCACAACGGCATCCCACATTTGCACTCTATGACACCTGAAACAGGGCGAGGCTCAACCACCAGTTCTGATTTTGGATCCGTACCTGCTTCAACGTGTAACCTAGAGAATGTATCTGTCACAGAATTAACTCCATTGGAAGAAGCCGGAGGATTATCTTTCTCAGCTCTGTGCCAAATTGAAATCCATGAATAGACATGAAGATAGCGCTTTTTAAACAGAAATAAAAACTTCATCTAGAAAAGACAAAACAACAGTTAAACTGTCCATTTGATGGCACTAGCAGATGAAAGGTGGCAAATATCCAAAGAAAGTAGAGCAACAGCAGGCTGAAAAGCCAAAGCAGAAGGCAGCTACATCCCCTCTAAAATCAGCAAGTACATAACTCAAGCAAGAAGCAGTAAGAACGGCGATCTCTTTAAAGAAATGAACATATCTCCCTGAACCATAAAAGGTTGCTTCACGTCATTCATCACCAAAGAGGAGTCACCCTTAACTTTACTTTCTTTTTCCATGTCTCTAATACTAATGCTTTCATGTCTAAAATGCAGTTCATCAATCTTCTCATAGCTACTAATGGGTGTAGTTGATGTGCATTTCCTCTAGCTCTTTCCTTTGCATCAAACCTTAAAATCCGGCCAAGAGGAAAGAAATTATACACTCTATAGCAAAGGACATGCCATAAGTCCTTATGCCACTCTATTCAAACATGTCTGCCATAAAATAAGAAGATGAAGCAGCATGACTAAAGACGAACTTCCGATTTGCTCTTTGAAACTACCTTGAGAGAAGGTCCTATGCGACCTTGTAACAAGAAGAACGTCCCAAGTTTCTCTAAATTGAATTTATCTACACAACCTAAACCAAGAACTATTGAAACCATAGTTTGCAATAATCAGCAAATCTTAAGGTTAAATGGTTAATAATCTTCTACCTAGATAGAGGTGGAATATAGTAAAGAAAAAGAAAAAAACAAAAAAAAAATCTAGCATAAATTGAATCCTTATTCAAGTAAAAGAAGGAACAAGTTCCCAATATCTCCTAACAATGAAATAAGATATGCCAAAATAAGCAAATGACTTGAGTTTATCTCAAGAAAGACCCAAGCCCTGATTACCATTTGTGAGGATATGATGTATTGTTCTCATTCTCAATCATATGGCAAATACAGTATTAATAATGCATAAATTTTACCAACCCTTACCAAACAGATTCTAGCTTCCATAAACAACTCCATACCAACCAGACAAATTGACAATAAAGGAGACTCTGAAATTAGTATACCCATTGTAAGAGACCCACATAAGCACATTGAATTTTAGGGCATATACAGAAGATTTAGCCTATAAGTTGTTTTGAGGAGTGAGCTTTGACTTTCAATAATTTTGACCAAATACTATTAAGCTATCCTAAACAATATTCTACACAGTTGAAACATAAGGGAAAATGACTCGCATTTATGTATGAGTGACATGAGAAATAAAGTAACTAGCTCATGTCCTCCCATGCAAATGAATATATAAGGGTAGTGATGTCCTTCGAGGGAGTAAATCAAATTAAAGCTTTTCCATGTAACAAGTTTCCTTAATTGCCTAGGTCTCTGCCAACTCAGTCCCAAGAGATTTCATCCTTTCAATTGTCTTTAGTAGTATACAAACTGTTGGAAACTATGTTGATCGAATTACAAGATTCTAAGAATGAGATATTTTAGGAATTCAATTCATAATATAGCATTTTCCATGTATAGAAATAGATTAGCCTAATTTGTGTAATTAGCCTATTATATTCCTAAAAGTTAATGTTTATTTTTCTATTTAAATCAGATTGTAAAACCTAGAATATACAAATTTTATCATTCAGTTTTTAGTGTTTTCATGGTATCAGAGTCTGGTTCTCAACCCTGAGACCTAAGCTCTTTTTTAATCTCTTATCATGGCAATAAACCCTAAAAACTCTTTCGGTCAATCTAACCATCACACTGTCCGAATCTCCACTATAAAACTTAATGGAGATAATTTCCATTGCTAGTCCTTGTTTGTCCGCATGTATATTCGTGGACGTAGAAGGATTGGGTACTTGATTAGTGATAAGAAGGAACCTGACAAGAAAGATGCACAATATGGAATCTAGGAGGCGGAGAATTCAATAGTGATGGCATGGCTTACCAACTCTACGGAGGAAGATATAAGTTCAACCTATCTTGGCTATTCGACAGCCAAAGAAATGCGGGACAGCCTAACAGAGATGTACTCAAATCTGAGAAATCAATCTCAGTTTATGAGTTGCAACTGAAGTTTAGAGAATTAAAACAATGGACAAAGACAATGACAAAATATTTTTCAGCTCTGAAGAGACTATGGCAGGAGCTTGACAGTTTAAGGATTATACCTGGAAGGATCCTACAGATATAGCTCATTATATGAAGAAAATTGATAATCCAATGGTGTACTCCTTCTTAGCAGGGCTAAATGTGGAGTTTGATGATGTTAAAGGTCGTATGATACGTATACACCTCTTGTCACCTCTGAATGAAGTATTTGCAAAAGTGCGAAAAAACGGGCTGTAATGCTAGGAAAAAAAGAGCCAATACCCAGTCCAGTTAAGACCTCAGGCCTGATTTCACAAGAGAATACAAAGTTCAAGACTACTATTAGCAAACCTAAAGAGAAAAAAAAAAATCTGGTGTGACTACTGTCGTCACCCTTGTGTCATCGCCCTCGTAACACTAGAGAAACCTGTTGGAAGCTAAATGGCAGACCAGAACATTGGAAGGCTCCAGAAAGAAGTTCTTTGCATGTCAACTCAGCAGAATAGATTACCCTTACAAAAGAATAGATAGATCAGCTCCTTAAACTAGTAAACCATTCATCAATTCCTAACTATTCTCTTGTCCACACAGGCAACTTATCTACTAGCTTTTTAAGTCACATTAATCATACACGCTGGCACATTAATTCGTGTGCATTAGACCATATGACAAGCATATTATCTTTGTTTCAAAATTATAGCCTTTGTAAGAAAGTCCGACTAGCTGATAGAAGTCTCTCTCCTATTGCAGGAAAAGGATCTGTCAAAATATCTGACACCCTTACCCTAGAATCTGTCTTAAATGTTCCCCATTTGTCTTGTAACCTGTTATTTGTTAGAAAACTATCAAGGGATTCCGATCGTTCTGTCATTTTTACATCTCAAACTTGTGTTTTTCAAGATAGAAAATTGGGAAAGGAGATTGACAATGCTAAAGTAGACAATGGACTCCATTATTTTGAAGACAATAAAAAACAGTCAGTGGGGCTATCCTGTTATGTAAACTCTCTTTCAGTTAGAGAACAAATTATGACTTGACATTATAGGTTAAGTCATTCTAGTTTTCCTTACTTGAAGCACTTGTTTTCTGTTTTATTTCAAAAATTAAAAAATCAAAATTTGCGATGTGATATTTGTTCATTCTCTAAAATTACTAGACAAATATATGCTTCAAAACCCTATAGGGCTTCAAAACCGTTCTACTTAATTCATAGTGATATTTGAGGGCCCTGTAACACCACATTTATATCTGGCAAAAGATGGTTTGTAACATTTATTGATGACCACACTAGACTATGTTCAGTGTATTTAATGAAACAAAAATTTGAAGTCCAAGACCTATTCAAAATGTTTTATAATATGATTGAAATACAATTTCAAACAAGAATCAGTATCTTACACACTAATAAAGGTAAAGAATATTTCAATCAAACTTTAGAACGTTTTTTAAAAGATAAGAGCATCCAACATCAGTCCACATATAATCATACACTCCAACAAAATGGAGTCGCCGAAAGGAAAAATCGCCATCTTCTTGAGATTGTTAGGACTCTCATGCTAGCTATGAATGTTCCATATTATTTATGGGGGGGACGCAATCCTAACAGCTGCATACTTAATTAATAGGGTCTCTTCTAAAGTTCTAAATCATAAAACACCCTTAAGCTATTTAAAGGAAATATTTCCCGAAAACAGATTGCACCCAAACTTACCCCTCAAAGTGTTCGATTGTACTGTGTTTTTGCACATTCCAGATGTGGGCAGGTCAAAACTTGCACCTAGGTCTAAAAAATGCATTTTCGTTAGGTATGCTAGTAACCAAAAAGGGTATAAAGTTTTGATCCTCGAACAAGGAAAATACACGTGAGTATAAATGTTGCATTTCTTCAACAGCAATTGTTTTTTGAAACTCATCTTCAAGGGGAGAAGTATAATGTGTTTAAAGATGAGGGTACGGGTACTAGTAAAGTCTTTCAGGGTAAAAAAAAACAATGCTACTTTTCTCTTCCTAGTATTCCAAATGAACCTAGACCCATAGAGCAAAACACTAACACTATTCCAGGTCAAAATTTGCCTATTTCAAGGGGAGATTCAACATCACAAGATCAGAACTTAGCTGTGGAACATTAACCTACAACTGAAGTACTGGTTTATATTAGGAAGAAGTCTCAAAATAATAGAGATCATCAGTCTATTCAAGGCCAAAATCGATCAACTGGCCCTATTGAACCTGTTCTGGAACAGCCTCATCTAAGTAATTCCTCTACAACCATTGAACCCATTTTTTCTATTCAACCTAATCTTTCTTCTACCGTAATCGAATCAAACACAAAATATAACACCAGAACTTTTGACACAGATTTTGACATCCCAATTATCATTAGAAAATGTATTAGGTCATGTACTAATCATCCTATAGCCAAATAGCTGTCATATTATAGGTTGTCTAGTGATCATCAAGCCTTCAATTCAAAAATATCTCACCTTTCCATCCTTAGAAACATACAAGAAACTTTAGTGTGTCCTAGTTGGAAAAAGGTAGTTATAGAGGAAATGAATGCACCAGTAAAAAATAATACATGGAACGGTGTTGAGTTACCTAGAGGAAAAAAGGCAATGAGGCGTAAGTGGGTGTCTACGATTAAGTGTAAAGCGAATGGATCTATACAGAGGTATAAAGCTCGTTTGGTAGTTAAGGCATTCACACAAACACATGGTCTCAAGAAACCCACTGCCAAGGTAAACTCAATTCAAATCCTATTCTCTTTAGCTACCAATCTTGGATAGTCCTTGCATCAATTAGTCGTAAAGAATGCTTTCTTAAATGGCTATCTAGATGAGGAGGTGTTCATGGAGCCGCCACCTAGTTTTGAAAATCTTGTCAATAAGGGAAATGTGTGCAGATTAATCAAGTCCATATATGGACTACAACAATCACCTAAGGCTTGATTTGAGAGATTTAGGGAAGCTGTAAAAACTAGGCTTTAAACAAAGCCAATGAGATCACACCCTATTTGTAAAATACTCTAGTAATGGAAAACATGCTATGTTGATTGTGTATGTGGATGATATCATTTTAACAGGGGATGATAACACTAAAATAGATGAACTTAAGAGTTTATTGGCCCTTGAATTTGAAGTTAAAGATTTAGGAGAAGCAAAATATTTTCTTGGCCTCGAAATTGCTAGGTTGGAACAGGGGATCTCAATTTGTCAAAGAAAATATATGTTGGACCTTTTAGGGGAAACAAGTATGCTTGGATGTAGAACTATCGAGACTCCTATGGAATCTAATTTGAAATTGGAAGCAACTACACCCGAAGAACAGGTTGATAAGGAGCAGTATTAGAAGTTGGTAGGGAAGCTCATTTACTTAACACACACACGACCAAACATCACTTTTGCTATTGGTGTTGTGAGTCAATTCATGCAGTCACCAGGACAGAAACACTATGATACAGTGATGACAATTCTGTGGTACCTAAAGAGAACACCTGGTAAAGATTTATTTTTTGCTAACAATGGGCATTTCTAGGTTGAAATCTACATGGATGCAGATTGGGTAAAAGACATAACAGACCGAAGATCATCTGGATATTGTTCTTTTGTGTATGGGAACCTCGTCACATGGCAAAGCAAGAAACAAAACGTGGTGGTAAGAAGCAGTGCTGAAGCAGCAGCTCTAGGTGTTTGTGAAGGACTTTGGATTAGAAGAATCTTGGCAAACCTAAACATCAATTCAACCTCTCCAGTTAAACTATATTCTGACAACATATCTACCATCGCATTAGCTCACAATCCAGTCCTACATGATAGGACTAAACATGTAGAGATTGATAAGCATTTTTCAAATAAAAAATTTACAAAGGTCAGTTATGCATGCCTTATCTGCCGACTGTAGAACAAATAGCTCATATCATCACAAAAAGCCTCCATAAAAGACAATTTGATGACTTGTTGTCCAAGCTAGCAATGAAAGATATCTTCAAACCAACATGAGGGGGAGTGTTGGAAACTATGTTGACCAAATCACAAGATTCTAGGAAAGAGATATTTTGGGAATTCAATTCATAATACAGCATTTCCATGTATAGAAATAGATTAGCCTAATTTGTGTAATTAGCCTATTATATTCCTAGAAGTTAGGTGTTTATTTTTCTATTTAAACCAGATTGTAAAACCTAGAATATACAATACAATCTTATCATTCAGTTTTTAGTGTTTTCACAGACTTTCTCTTAATCATCTAAGCAAACACTCTCCAGTCAAGCAGAATAGGATATCATACAAAAGGGGGAAGAACAGATAAATTTAAGCTGAAACCCATCATTTACTCCAAAACCAACTTTACAACAGCAATCTTGATATACCCTGCATCAATTTTCCCCATCCAGCAGAAACTATAATTTACAAGCCAATTTTTCTATACAATTTCAAACAAAAACAAACCAAGTAACAATCAAATAGCAACATTGTCAAGTTCAATCAAGATAAAATTACCGTGAGGAATCATTAAAACAATCAGCACAGACTCTCACAGCTGTGTATATACCAAATTGTGGTAGAGCCTGCATTCAATCATAGAAAATAAAACAAACAACTCCTTAATTTAATAAACAAAAACAATGCACTACAATCTCAAAAACCTATCTAACAAATAAAAAGTTCAAACCATTTGACTCGATGAGTGTTCGTGGCATAATGTCCTCCCACAACACCGGCAATGATGCTGCAAAGAAGAGCATGGATCAATCCCAATTCTTCAACTCAACTTACAAAAAAGAAGCTGAATTTTTATCCGGTCTAAATTTCTTCTACAAGTCTTTAATAATAAAAGTGTCATCATAAACATTATAGTACACAATTCTCGAATCCATGATCCCTAAACTCATTATCGTTCACGATCAGCTCTAGAGCTATTTCAAATCGCATTGTCAATCAAGAGACAACTGAGAACAATCAATAGCAATCTGTTTACACATCTAAATCACTTCTAATATTATTGGGCGCCTCTAACAGATATCAAATCCGATTTAATTGTCTAAAACCCTAATATATAAATTGATTGGGATTGGTCTCGAATCAATCAAGATAAATATCCTCGTAATCATTAAAAAGGTCGCTATTTTTTTTTTTTTTTTTTAAACTAAAAGGTCGTTAAAATTGAAAAAAAAAATATATATATATATATAGCAATGAGAGTAAAGGTACCCGGCGCCTGAAAGCGTTGAAGCTGCAATTGCAAACGTCACAGCGAGCTGATTCCTGAAAAGGTGGAGGCTCTAATGGCATATTTGATCTCTATTCTCTCTCCCACGGATCCGTTACTTTCAATAACAAATGGTTGAGTTTCGGTTTTTTTTTTTTTTTTTTAAAAGAACAAAATGATCGAAAGTCTTATCCAGGGCCAGGGGCCGTGATGACCCGGAGTGTGACCCGCGGACCCGCCATGTTAACCCAACCAGATAAAATTGTATAAAACAAGAGGGTGTCGATGTTATCATCCATAGATATGACACATGCATCTATCTTATAAGTACACCTATATTAAAAATTTGAAAATAAAAAACATTATCATAAGCATTCCATTAATGTCAATATTACCCTTATTGATTACTATCTCTAAAACCCTCATGTACATCAAATTTAATCCTTACGTAATATTAACTACAAAGTATAAAAAAAAAAATCCATTATATTTCTTTTGAATATAAAGAAAGCTGATTGTTTTCATTGAACCATATCAAAACTGTTTCTTACTTTAACACACTTGACCTCGCATGCAGTTTTGGTTTCATATTATTGAATAATAATATGAATTATGTACTTCATGGAAAATTTCAATACTTAAAAAATAGACTTAGGTGGTGTTTATTTTTTGTTCAAAAGATAAATTTGATGAATTTCTAAGGTTTTAAGGATGACCATGATTAAAAATGTCTTTAAATTTCATTAAGTATTAATTAGTGAACGGTGATTCAAAATTTTAATATATTGATTTATAATTGGTTTTTAGTGGTATTTTTGGGATATTATTTTTTGTTACATTTTGAGAGTTTATATTGGCTGTTGTTACCTTAAATAATGATTTTACTGACTATATGGTAATAGAAGTGTATGACTTTATTTATTTAAACATATTTAATTAAGATATAAACTAATAATTTTGTTGGTATATGGCCTCATTATTTTAATGAAAGTTTTTAAACTATAATTTAGTGATTTACCTTTTCAAAACAATTATCCAAATACACTAGAATCTTCTCTAGATTGCATGGAAAGATTAAGTTCTCGTGGGGCTAGTTTCATGGAAGCATAATTAAATTGTTTTAAAACACTTGTTTTGAAGGAGAAAATGTATACTGTTATATGTATTTTTAGGCTACCGCAAATGGGCTGGTAAAAGCCCAGAGGCCCAGTAAGATAACCTGTTAAAACCGCCACGACAGACGGGGGTCCAAGTGACTGGTTCAAAGAAACGGGCATAACTTTGTGCTCGGATGTCAGATTGGCTATTATAATATGTTTTCAGAAAGGGATTTTCGTGCTCTATAACGTGGCAACCAGGCGTCCCCCGATTGATGCCGTTTACGTTCTCAAAGTTACTGTTTTTATGGATGTGTTCTTGAGGTTTACATTTGCTGACAAAAAGTGCTGACAACAACCAGCAGCGACAAAGGCGCCCAGATCTACTCGCCTGGAGCTGACAGCTGACTTCTCCGCCTGATTCTGACCGCTCCGCTTCTCTGCCTGATTCTGACCGCTCCGCTTCTCCGCCTGATTCTGACCGCTCCGCCTGTCCGCCTGGTTCTGATCGCTCAGATCTACTCGCCCAGAACTGTCCCATCTCGCGAACAGCATGACGTGCACGCGCCAAGCCCTTCTCGGAATGTTAGCAGCGCGATTTTCGGGGATCTCACCTACCATGTCAGACGACTCAGACTTTGTGACAGAAGACCTTGAAAATTATAATATGCATTTAATGCTTTCCTATTTAAGTTGTACTATTACTGTAGCTTCTTTCTCTCCCGAAAAATATGGGTGATTCTCACTGTAAAAGGGCAAGGCTTGGCTGGTTCTTTCTGTCTCTCTGTCTCTCTCTCTACTGTTTTCTCTCTCTACAGTTGTAACAAAATGAATAGTAATAACAGTGACTGCCGCGCCCCTCACCGGAGTCGGCGCCGTGGACGTAGGCCTTTCTTTTGGCCGAACCACGTAGATCTTGCGCCCCTTTTTCTCCTTTCTTATGCCCCCTCGTTTTCTTCTTCCTCTCTGTCTTCGTTTTCTCCTTTCTTTCTCTTATTTTCTGTGGATTGCAGCTTGGGCCCGAAAACAACCTCGTTGGCTAAGGGAAACCATTTCCCGACGTTAACATATACCATGTTCGATGTTTTGCTCGTATATACATTGCTCATATTTGGATATATATTTTGAACATTATATTTGTTTGACATTAAATAATATTTTAATTGATTTTTATTTTTGAGAGAGCCCCATTATATATATATATATATATATATATATATATATATAAGAATGTTATTCGTATTTGGATATCTATTTTGTACCATTATATTTGTTTGCCATTTTAATATTATAATTGATTTTTTTTTTAGAGAAAGTCCCCTTAAATGGCTCCAAAAACCTATGGCATTTTTTATTTCTAATTTCATGAAACCATATTCTGAAAATTTGTTATTTCACAAAATTATGAAATCAAATATTATATTCAAAATAAGATGAATGTCCAATTAGTATGAAATGAAATCAATAACTAAATAACATAAATTTCATAATTTCACATATTTATTTTTTCTGGATCACCACATAATTAATTTCTTAATAATATATTAAAAAAATAAACATCTAACTAATAGAAAATGAAATGAGAAACAAAATACAAGAAAAAACATGAAATGTTGAACAGAAAACAAGAGAGGGAGGGTCAAGGTTCAAGGGTCTTAACAAGTTGTTAGTTGTAGCAAGCGGGGGGTAAGTCAAGGTTGGTGGAATTAAAAGACCAAGGTTGGTTAGGTAATTTGGGATATTAGGCTGGTTTTGTGATGTTTTCTCAGCTGGACAAAGTTGGTTAACGGGCTTAAAATAAGAGCAGACAGCGTTGGGGGGCTGAATACAAAGATTGTTGGGTTTTATTGAAATCTAACCTCTTTTTTATAATCCATTTGAAAAATAACCCTTTTTTTAAAATCCCAACCTCAAGGTAGAGAATCTCAACCTCTAGGTTCGGAATCCCAACTTCCAGGTTGTGAGTCATATTGTTAATTCAATTCAATCTCAACTTCAGGGTTGTGATTTTTTCAACCTAAAAAAAAAGGGTTAGTTTTCAAATAGACTCTAAAAAAGGGGTTATTTTAGGTATTTTCTCAAGATTGTTTGATGTATCATTAGTTTATCACAATAACACTTTCGTAATATTATTTATATAAAGGGCTTATATAAAAGTGTGAATGGCCTTATAGCCCACCAGTGGTGCACAAACTAGCATTAACTTTAAAGCCAAGTTCAACACCCTACTACTCACTTTATTCGATAATGGTAGAATTTTTTTTTCATATATACGAGTTTTCTTCCGTTTTTATATGAATGACTCCTAATCATATGGAAATCGTTTATTAGGATTATGTCACTATAGTCTTACTAATTTGATCCCGATTATTTTTAAGTTTGTCCCTTAGCTCAACAAAAACTATTATTTAAAAACATACATATGATAATAAGATTAACATGGGCTATACTGCTCATCCATTGCTATGCTTGGATTGAGAATTTATCATTATCTGTTTTTCTTCAATGAAGAATAATATTATTTTTTATTTTTCATCTTCACCTCTATCATATCCGTCTCTCTCTCGACATCTATCTCTCTGACACCAGTGACCTCTTTCTCTTCACATTTCTCTTATTTCTTTCTTTTCTCTCTCTCCCTATTCTTTATTCTCTCTCCCCACCCAAATTGATGGGTTTCCATTCGAATGGAAATCTAGAAAAATCTAGGTTTCCATTTGAATGGAAACCGAAAAACTTTGATTTCTATTCAAATGGATCCAAAAATTGGGTTTCCATTCAATTGAAAACCCATTTCACCTTGCACCCAGTTCATCAATCATCAGACCAACATCAATTACCCACAAAAAACATAATCAATCTTCCAAACCATCATTAATCTCTCACAAAAACCATCATCAACCATCAAACCAATATCATAAATCACAATAAGAGAAAAAAAAAATGTTGGAAGAAGGAGGGAGACGAAGGTTTCAAGAAAGAGAAGTATCAAGAAAAAGACAAATTTTTGTTTTCATTCTTTATTATTTTTTTTTTCAAGTAAAACAACATAAAATGCCTTTAATTAAACTAACACCGACCAACATGCAATAATCACATGACGGTTATTTGTTACAAAAATAAAACATTATTCCCGCTTGATTAAGCTCATACCTCAGGAGGGGTCACATGTAATTTGTTCAATATTAATATTATTTTTATATATGTTACTAAAATATTAAAAAAAAATATTTCAATAATAAATATTAAAAAAATAATTTTAAATGACGAGATTTACTTTTCAAAATAATATTAAAATATTTTTAATTTTATATTATTAAAATAATATAAAATACAATTTTTTGTTCAATCTCATATCACAATCGGTATTATTTTAAATATAATCTCGTACTACCATACAACACCAATTAATTTATCCAATTTAATTTGATTCTATTGAAATAATTAGGTATAATCTCGCATGTTAAATGAATCCAAAAATTCAATTTGTGGATTTTTTTTTTTTTATTAGGACTAGCTCAAGAGACAACTGAAACCTACCAGGATAGAAACACTGGTGGCGTGACTTGAGAAGCTGCTATCAAATGGAAGAAATTCATCCATATAAAGGTAGAGGAGAGACTGATACAAGGTGAGAGAGTAACTCACACAAAAGGTAAAAGAATATTTATTATTCGGTGTCATTGGATGTCGACCCATACATTTGAGAGCATGAGGGCAACTGATGCACCAACCAACGACACTAACTGCTATTGACATTTGTAGAAGCTTTATTAACCACTTTTTGATCCATTTACATATCCGAGCGACCAAGCCTAAAATGCAAGTGGCTGGATTCACATACAGCAAATCAAAAGGGAAAATTTTGGTGCCTTTTTGTTTTCTATTTTTCAAAGCAAATTTGAAATTTATAAAACAACAACAATGAAAACAATTTGACATTTTAAGATTTAAAATGCCTATACCCGATTGAAAACTGTTTTCTAGAAAATAAAAACTTTGAAAATCAATTTGATAGATTAATTATAGAATTTATGCTTACATGAATTAAATAACTTCCATGCTTATAAATTTCACACTAACAATTAAAAGATGTGATTTAAAAATTTAAAAAAGTAATAAAACAATAAAAAAATCACGATTTGTACTATATATATTTTTATTTATTTATTGTTTTTGCAGATGGTTGAATATGTGTATTTATCATCCTCACCTTCCTTATCCAAAACCATGACTTTCCAAACATTATGTGGTAGAAGAGACCAATCTTTATAAAAAGAAATTTTCTTCTCTTCTTTCATGCTTTGAAAATGATAAAACTGATGAACATCCATTTTCTTTTGGTATTATGTATGCTTGAAATGGTTGGCTGGGTTTCAAACGAAGCATGACGGATTTAGATTCAAACTCAGCAAAGTTGATTTGGTTTCGAACTAGTGGCAGATGTATGTGAGGATATGCATTTAGATTTAAATGCTTTTTTTTTTTAAAAAAAAAATTATATGGTTTTACTTAAAGTATTTCTATGTTAATTACTTTATGAAAACAAAAAATCAAATAATACATAGGTTATTTTATTTATATTCGAATATATATATATATATATTCTTTCTATGTTAACAATGAGAGAGAGATCGCACATCAAAGGAAGGAAACTATCTTCCAACTAGAGAGAATTATATATAATTAGCTTTCTTATAAGAGGACTCTACGTAAATTGTTCACCATTAGCAGACATTTTATTCCAGATCCACGATGTTCTTTATAAGAAAGGCGGCCACAACCCTTCAAAATTACAATGTTATGAATGGAATCTAGTCCTAAAACCCATTGTACGTATAATGTGGATGAATTATACAATGCGTTCGGTAAGTATTGGAATGAGTTCATAACTACCTATTTTCAATAGGATTTTGTTGAAAACTAACCCATTTTTAATAAATTATTTGAAAAATAACCTTTATTTTTTAAATCTCAATTTCAAGATAGAGAATCTCAACCTCTAGGTTTGAAATCGCAACTTTCAGGTTGTGAGTCCTAACATTAATTCAAATCATCTCAACCTTAGAGTTGAGATTTTTTCTTCATAAAAAAATAAAAGTTATTTTTTAGGTTGACTTTTTCAAGTTGGTCTTTTTTGTAATTATTTCAAATAAAAAAGGTAAAATATTCATTTAATAATTAAAAAAATAATCCCATCCATAAATCTATACACAATTCAACAAAACAAACGCTGACAGGAAAGCCGGCAAACACTTTAAATAGACGAAATTAATTCCACTTGTTTGTTTAATTAATTTATTATCTCCTAACTCCAAAACGGCACCGTACGAATTGGTCAGAGTAACATTGCAAGGAAGCTAGTCCAAAGCTCTGCAATTTTAGATAGAATACAACAACCAAACAAAAAAAACTCACGACTGGATGAAATTTCCTGGAATTGAAATAAAAAATAAATGCAAGCTATAATCCCACTTCCCTTTTGTAGTGATAGAATAACTAATTATCCTTCGTAATTTTAAAAAATCTCATTTTATGTATTACAGTTGTTAATTATTGAAATGATTAAAATATTTTTAAAGTTTAATATTTTTGTATTAATAATCAAATTTTGATTGTACAGAATTTTTTTAATATTTTTATAAATTATAGGAAGAGTGTGTTCTATTTTATAAATTAAATGGGGATGCTATCGATTTTCAAAAAAGTCGTGAGATTTTAATATTTTATCAAACTAGGGAGGAAAAATCCTTTTAACTACAAAATTCGGATCTATCACTCTCTCACTTTTACGATATATGACTAGAGAGAGAGAGAATAGGCGTTAGCTGATCCACCAACAACGAGTGGACACGCAAACTCCTGCATCCAGAAAACAGCGAAGAATGGGCCCACAAGATTAAACAAACCAGAAGATTTTAGTTGGTCGAGGCAAGTATAAAAAAGCAACAACTGAGCCTCAACAACCCAGCGAGCCTCGAACGACGTTTGACTGACACGTAAGTGAGTCTCCAGATGAGTGATAGGAGACGGACACGCCAGTTCCCCATCACGACTCATTAGTCTTTTATGTTGCAATTAAAACGTGAACGTCTTCATTTTCAGGCCCACAGCAATTAAAAACAGAAGCCAAGTCAAGATTGTTGATAGAGGATAGAAGAGAAATCAGAGCCTTTTGGATTTCACTGGTCGATGGAGGCCGAATTCAGGTCAGCCGAAGAAGAAATTAATAAGCCAAAGGTTGCTGGTGGAGAAGAGAAGGAGGAGGAGGGAAAAATGGAGCAGGAGGTTGCTGGAAACGACGCCGTGAAGGAGACGGCAGGTGGATCTGCTGGTGAACTTGATTTGCTGGAGAAAAACGTGGCCAGGTGTGTGTTTTTTCGTGATTAGTGTGGAAAATTTTGAAAAAATTGTAGATCTGTGTATATGTGATATTGCTTTTGTTTTGTTGGCTTTAAATAGAGTGAATTGTTGCCATATTTGTTAGGTTTTTGGAGTAATGAGTCATGGAGTTGACTTTTGAATTTGAGTTGTGAAATGATTGCTTTGACTTAAGAGTTTTTGTGACTCGTTGGAGTTTTTGGTCTATGATTTTTGTTGGTTGTTGTTGTTGTTAGCTTTTATAAAATTTGCTTCATATTGGATTTTGTCTTGAGTAGGAGGGGCTGGAGGCTTTTCATTATCTAGGTAAACGATTTGTCACATTTAATTGTTTGACTAGGGATAGATTTGCTTGAGCTGTTGATTTCTGCAAAAAACATGAGAGCATCAATAAGAGCAGGCTTAGTAGTGATTTTCTCATCAGATAGTTTAGTGTTACGCTATCGTAGTAGTCGTGTCATTTATTGGTAGGCCCGTGATGCAGATGTTTTCTGTTGTATTTTAAACAGTATGTTCTTTTTCAGTATTTAAAAGCTTAGAGAAGTCATTTGGTCATTGGGGGGTACAGGGGTTTTCTACTTTTATAGTGGCTGTCTAACGGGTTCGATCTCAGAAGGATATTTGAGGTTCGATTTTATTGATTCAAATTATAGATAGCAGAGTGTTGTACACTGTGCTTATTGATTCCTGCACTAGTAAGTGGCAAGTCAAAAAGGCTGCTTGATTTCCAACAAACAGGGAACTAGTAAGATGATTTTGTAATTTGTCTTATACTGGCTTTCTTTTATTTCAGTGATGCCATGTCGCTTTAGCTGTGTGTGACTTCATTTTGATTGGCTTGAATACAGTCTGTTATAGAAGACTTCTTGTATTAAGAAAATGACTAGGAGCCTCCTTTTATGTATAAAAAGGCAGAAGCATGGAACTAGAAACTTTTTAATCATTTGAAGGAACAACCAAAAAAAGTCATCTACACCAATAAGATCACTCCTCTGGCCACAGATTTTGTGCTTGCCATGCTAATTATTCCTCACCTTCTCGTGCACCATGTAATTTGCTTTCTCCTTTGGATTTTATCTTTTAATATATCGTTCCTCATTTTTCATATCCTAATTGGCTTCTTCATTACCAAAGTTCATGCCTGTTTGCTTCTCTTTGCCTCACTTTCCCCCAACCCTAACCATTAACCTGGGAACACTGTGAGCATTGTCCATTTACTGACTTCTTTAATCCAAATATATACTTGAGCTTCGCATTGAGCCTTCCACTATATTGTGATATAATTTTGTAATGACTTGTTTGTCATTGTGTAAGACCCATGGCAACGCCAACATCTGGAGTAGATGCCACGAGCTTTGGTCCATCTCAGCTTACAATCTTCTATGGTGGAAAAGTTTGTGTATTTGATGGAATTGCAGCAGAAAAGGTTGGTTTTATTAAATCTTTAATTATATTGATACCATCATCATTTTCGAACAAAATGAAATATTATTCCAAATATTATTATGGTTTTTTGTGTGCTCAGGTTCATGAAATTATACTTATTGCTACTGCTGCTGCCGCTGCTGCTAACTCTTGTGACATTAAGACTATCGGTACCAATTGTCCTGTTGCTTCACCAATTCTAACAAGGTCTCCTTCACTACAAAGCACTGGAAGTGCTTTGCCTTCACCACGGGCACAGCCATATCCCATTCAAAGGAATTCTTTTTGCAAACTACAAGCAGGTAAATGTTGCATTACTCGACAGTCACAATGATGCAGATATCATATGATCTATTGGCTGCTATTTGTATCATTAAGTATGCTTTATGATTGCTAACTTTAATCTCCTTCAATACAGAATTACCAATGGCAAGGAGGCACTCCCTTCAGCGATTTTTTGAAAAGCGACGGGACAGGTACCTCCTCCTCTGCAATTCTCCTGCCCTTCAGTTTCCACGAACAATAAATGTTTTCTCTTGCCGTCATACGCCATCTTATGTATATTTTATCTAGTATAAACGCAGCAAAATCCTTGTGTTAATTATATAGGAGTTCAAGTACCATCATCTGGTGGTAATAAAATTGGGGAAAGTAATTGACTCACAGGGAGGGTTAAATTCATCCTGATTGCAATAATCTTATTTGTCTCATATTGTATGCCATTGTTTTGGACACATATCTTTGGGGAGTACATTGATGATAATCATCTTAGTTTTGCCACCTTTTTTTTAACACAGGTTGGTAAGCAAGAACCCATATGCTGCTCAATCAGGGACAAAAATGTCTGAAGATACAAAAGCCAGCCTCATTGCTGAGGCTTCTGCTGATTCAGGTTACTGTCAATCTCCTCCAATCCCTGGAGAAGAACTGCCACCTAAGGCTGCAGCCGATGTTGCCTGAGTTAAATCTTAGAGGATTTTAGTAAATCATGGAAAACTTATATCTGCAGTTTGAACTTGACTGTATTGTTTCTGTAAAAATGCATGCATAGCGCACTGGGTGTGGTGATGTTTGAATTGTCTTTGAACTTAATTGGGATGACATATGTACAACTTCTCGTTGGGGTGATTTAAGTGTTTCTCTTTGCATTTGCATCCTAAGTTAGCATTAGAGAATTAGTTCAGATGTTTGCTTTTTGTGTCCGAAGGCAGTTCGAATGTCTACCAAACCCGTGCGCATCTGTCTGACGTAAGTGTTGATGTTAAACTTCAGTCCAAATAACCAACCCTAAAATTCGGCATTTCTCTGTCAAAATTTATGATGTTGGAAGTGCATCGCTTTTATTGTTGATTGACTCTATTAATTATCCATATATATAAATATATTTTTACCATAAATATATTGTTATTTACACATCATTCCTTATACTGATATTTTTAGTTTTCAAATGGAATTGAGATTGTTAAACGATGGTTCTCAATGCAATTATGGGCTCTGATTTTATTGCTCCTCGCTTCCCTCAGCATAATAAAAGACAGTCAGATACTGTTTTTCGCGATAGCATAAAAATTTCTTTCGATATCAAATTACCCCACGTAACAAAACATTCAAATTGCCCCATGTAACAAAACATACAAGTATGCAGTGATCGATGTAATTACAACGTATATATCACATAATTTGACAATAAAATTGTATAAATTTTTTCAATAACCTATCATTACTCTTAAAAAAATGTTATTAAACGATTTTATGATTTCAATAATTTTAATCACATATGGCATAACTAAGCAGTTCCAATAAAGTCACAACTGTAACAACTGACTGGATATCCAAATGGGTAAATTCTATTGCATTATAAGTGACAACATTTTCTAAGCATTCTTTTCCACCATTATCTTGTTGGGGTCAGAAACCAAATCATTGCCTTGGATATTTTCATTCACAGAATGTTCCATAGAAAATTCAACAACCTCAAGAAATTAACAAAACCTACAAGTTTTCCAAAATGACATCATTTATTACAGAAGTGATCAAAAGATCAGACCCTATGTCCAGGACAGAAGTTCGGAGACCTTAGAGACTTGTAAAAGATGGTAAATAAAAAGTTCAAACCCTCAATATCCACATTCTCAAAGGTTCTACATGCCAAAACACAGATTCAGTTACCACATAGGGAGCAAAGCTAAAACATAGTCTCAACCATCACCATCTGACTTACAATATGTGCATTCTAGTGATGACTACGCATGATGCCATGTAGGTATCCCCCTGTCATCACAAGAGAAACGAGAGAAACAACACCGGCTGGAAAAATCTTCCCTGACTTCTTGAAACGGGAACCCATCACTCCCAAAAGAGCAGCAGAGAGACCTTACAAATGTTCCGACAGCAATTAGATTAAATTATAGCAATATGAATCAAACAAGTTGCAATAGCAATTAGGCTAACAAGTGGGTTATGGAAGTGGATCAAACATTATACTCTATGGTCAGTTGAATGAATAAAGTTCAAATTTGAAAAATTACAGCTCACATTTAAAATGGAAATCTTAGGGCTCTCAATGAGGAATCTGAGAGCTTCTACCACGAAAATATTTTTACATTCTACCACCAACATGACAGTAGGGCTCTCAATGAGGAATCTTAGAGCTTCTACCACGAAAAATACTTTTACATTCTACCACCAACATGACAGTCAAAAATTTCACCCTACACCAAGTAACTGTCATGTTTGAATACATTTTCACCTTTATTAAGTCCACCGGTTAAAAGATATTTGGGTAAGTGCGAGTCCAAGAACCAATCATATACATTTTTTTCTTTTTATTTCTTGTTTACTTTTTAATATAACATTTGTGTAGGTAGACAATTAGTAATGTGGAAGACAGAGACACATTTTTCATATATTAATTTATTTCTCAGTTCAGGCATTTTTCGTTCATTTCCATTTATTTTCAGGTTAAAAGCCAAAACTAAGAACATCTGTTATAAAAAGAAGTCCCAAATTCGGTCTCAAATCTGACATAATTCTAAATTGCTCAGGAAACTCAAAGCCAATAGCGAATATACACACATATTTGAATTAACAACCTAAATTCAACATTGATATAAATATTACTACCTTTCTTTTTTGAGCTGACATATTACTAGTTAAATGAAGCAGTTTGCTTTGGTATAACAAAACAAACATCAAACTAATCCCAACACAACTCATCAGATATAACAAAAGAAACATCAAACAAATACCGTAACCACATAGCAAGCGCTTAAATTTACTCTTATTGCATCACAAGTGAAATAAAAAAAAGAAAAAGAGAGAGAGAGAGAGAGACAATATCCTACCAAAGCCAATAGAAGATGCAAGAACTGGCTTTGTGGGAAGCTGTGTGTAGACAAAATAGAGCAGAGAAGCTGACAGTCCTCCTGCCAACAGTGACTTCTGGCTTCCACTTTTTAAATACCCCATCACACCACCCACTGCTCACATGTATCACCCACAAGTATAACACAATTACATTTAACATGACCTTATACACTAACTATCAAGAAATCCATTATTCACAAATTCATTCATCAAATCACAAAATTAGCCTTACAAATTTAAGAGACAAATTTTAAAAAAATTACTTTTTTTTTTTTTTTTCTCAAATGAATTTTTAGCCTTTTTTTTCTTTATCATTATTACCAATTCTAATAATTTCCACTAAATTTTATCATACAACACTTAAAATAAAACACAATTTTAACCCTTTTTTTCCCTTTTAAAATAAAATTACCTCCAACAAGAGCAGCATAGCCAAGAGTGAGTTTCTGAGACATAGACATCCCCGTCTTCTTCTTCCCGCTCTCCTCTGACGATTCTCCTCCTCCCTCGTTCTTATTGTCTCCACCTCCGCCTCCGCCTCCGCCTCCGCCACCGAGATTATCTCCACCGCCTCCGACGCCGCTAAAATCGATCTCGATCTCTTCTTTTGTGGAGTCACTATTGTTCGCGATTATAGTGGAGGACTTGGAGTCGGACGAGACTGCCGCAACGGATGTGGCGATCCTTTTGGGAGAAATCGAGAGCGTTTGATAGGCGACTGTGTTGCGAGATTGAAGAGCAGAGGCTCGACTTGGAGGTCCAAGCTTCGGTCGCAGAAATACAAGAGAGGACTGTGAGACACCTAACAATTCTGCCATTTGCTTGTTTGACTCTTCCTCTTATTTTCAATTTTTCGTTTTTTGTTTTTGCCTCTTCCTTATTTTGCCCTTCGCTTTGTTTTGTTTCTACTTGGTTCTGGAAGATCGTTATTTGATTGAGCCCAGTCTTGCCTATTTTGGGTCCATTAAGCCAACAAATGGGCTCCGCTTCGATTGATGTCGCGAAAAACGATATTTCCACCCCACTATAGTTGTATGTACACCCTTTTAGACAAATATCTCATTAAAGATTGTTTTAAAAGAAATATTATAAATTATAGGAAGGGCTTAGGTAAAATTGCACAATAGATTAGTTAATTTCATTAACCTCCTCTAGCAACATTGACCGACATCCCAACGAAGAGACATCTTAACAAATATCAAAATAACCAAAAGGACCTGTGCAACATTGGCCAGGGGAGGTTTGTGTAATTAATTGATCTTGCGTGGGAGTACAATTTCCCAAAACTTAAGGATGGTAGCGCAATTTCCCTTCGGTTACAATGACTCCCTTAATGGGCTGAATTCACCAAAGGGGTATGTAAACATTTTTACAGGGGTGTAAATATCAACAATCTGATTTCAATTCAATTTTGTCGGGCGGCCCAAAGGAGCACGTTCACATTTTTTTACTTATTATTTTTGCGCAAAACTTTCTTTCTTTTTTTTAATATATATATATATTAAAAAAGAATATCAGTCTATATAATATGGTGTAAATAAATTGAGGCAAAACCTAAAATATAATAAGAACATTCATTTATAGCTCATGTAGTTAGTGCACCAAGTATATTTGCAAGTATGCATTGAAAGTTTTTTCATAATTTTTTATCACATTGTAAAATTTTTAGAGAAAAATAAGTAAAATATATATATATATATATATATATAAATGGGATGTATTTAAAATGTGAACGAGGCATGTGTTTGAATAAAACACATGTTCATGGTAAATCTCAAATTGTAACAGTTTAAATAAAATAGATAGAAAAATTAAATGGTTAAATTTTAATACACATTATGAATTATGTTTACGAGAGTTATTTTTAAAGCGATTACAAGAGTCGTTTAATTGTATTATCGTGTTAACAAATCTAACAGATAAAATCAAAACTTAGGAGAATCTTAATAATTAAGTTATGTTTAACATACATTAATAATATTTATTTTAATTTATATTAAAATAATAACATCAAAGCAAATAAAAAGAAAAATAAAATTTCCCGGAAATATTATAACAAGAGAGAGTGAAGCTTTTTGAAAATCACACATGCGCGTTTTGGGCCAAGGATGTGGCTGACAAATGAAGCCAATAAAAAACAGAGGGAGTGTACTCTCTAATGGCATCGAGATCTCTGCTTTGGCGTTTCTACAGAGTAGATTAGAGTGACTAAGCATCCAGTCCATCCAACTCCTGCTGTTTGAAAGCAAGAGCAAAAAGAGAGAGAGAGAGAGAGAGAAAAACGTGATTAACGGCTTTTTTGTCTTTATTTTACTAATGTGAAACTATTTTAATGATAAAATTTCAGCTTCGGAATAAGTTCTGGCCCGTCTGGGGCATTGACTTATAGACACAAAGCTCCAAGAAAGAGAGATTCCACAACGAGGAGGCAAAGAAACAGAGCAGCGTCTAGCTTTTACTTTACAAAGGTCAGCAACCCACGCAAGGGCGGAGAGAGAGAAATAAAACCACCCTTCTTTGACAAACCAATGCCTGCGCTTTCTTTATCAGTGTTACGTGTGTTTTCTCTTTCTTTTATGATTAAAGTGGGCCCCCCACCTCTGTGCTTTTGCTTGTTTGTTTTTAGATGCCACCACCACCCTAGCCTAAACCCCCTTCCCCCTCCCTCCAGAATCCAATGCCACTATTGCCAACAAACATTTCTACTCTTCTTGAGAGTTGAAAGATAGTCAACCACAGTGGGTGTGTGAGTTGTGTAGTTTCAAGCGTGTAAACCCCCTCGTGTGTCTTTGTGCGCGCGCGCGTGTGTTTTTTTGGTGTCAACGCTTATAAAAAGCAGCTATCCAGGAAGTTTCCTACCTCCCTTCCTCACTTCACTTTGCTTTGCCTTTTTTCCTTTCTTTTTTTAACATTCAATCTTTTGTTTCTTAGCTTTGTCCCCTTTTAAATCCACCACCTACCCTTATAAACTCTTCATTCTCCACTCTCCACAATATTGCATTCAAGAAGAAACAGGTATGTTTTCCTTGTTCCAAGACTGAAATATCATATTCTAATTTTTATCATTGTTGTTGTACATCCCATCCTGGCTATCGTCTGCTTCAATCCAAAATCTTTTTTTTTTCTTCTTGCCCAAATCGATTACTTGCATCTATTTTACGTTTATTAGCTTTTCTTCCTTGATATTTATACAGAGTTACTCTGCATCTTTAGAAATAGAGTGAAGTCCAAAGAACTAAACAAGACAACATGAAATTGGATCCTTTGTCTACTTTCTTGCACTGTTTGTCAACACCTTTTGTTCATAGCTATCTTTACTCTTATGATATTGCAGTTGCTTGATACAAGTATCTGATCAATGGAGCTTGACGCTTGTTCAAAGCCATCTAGGAAGAGAAAATCCCCAGGATATAATGAAGAAGCAACCAGCTTTTCCATGGATGACCTCAATCAAGATCTTCTTGAAAGGGTCCTGTCATGGCTACCCACCTCCACATTTTTTCGCCTTAGTTCAGTATGCAAGAGATGGAAATCAGTTGCCACTTCTGCTAGTTTTAAGATTGCCTGCTCTCAGATCCCTTCCAGGGACCCCTGGTTTTTAATGGTTGATCACCGTCTCAACCATTCTATAATTTTCGACTCCGCTGAAAAGAGCTGGAAAGAAGTCAATTATCCACCTCTCCTTCAGCACAACACCATGCCTGTTGCAGCATCTGGTGGTTTGGTCTGTTTCCATAATAACGTATCTGGAAATTTCGTTGTATGCAATCCGGTCACAGGGTCCTGTCGCGAACTCCCTCCTCTGGATGCTGCACCCGAGAACGAATCCATTCATGCCATTGTCATGAACACATATTCGAACCCTCAACAATCTTACAAGATCGCCTTAGTGTTTGGTGAACTCGCGAAACTCTCGTATAAAGTCTATGATTCAGGCGCCAATCGCTGGAAAGATGATGTTTTGTTGGGTAGAAAGGTTGATGAATCTATGGAAATTGACTCCAATGATGATGATGCTGTGTACTTCCTTAGTAAAGCGGGTAATGTAGTTGCAACCAACATGCAGAGAAGTCCGTCAAAGCAATACTCATCGGTCATTACTTGTAAAGATGGCGAGGAAATTGTTTATTTCCTTAGCTCATCTGGGATGATTGTGGCTTGTAATCTGACTCGCGGCTGCTTCTCCGAGTACCCCAGGCTATTGCCAGCCTTCTCCGAGTACTCCATTGACTTAGTGGAGTGTAGGGGAGAGATGCTAGTGGTTGTGTTGTCTGAATTTCTTGAGAGTGCAAGTCTTAGAGTGTGGAGATTTGATCAAGAAAACGGGTCCTGGCAACAAATTGCAGCAATGCCTCCAGCTATGTCTCATGAGTTTTACGGCAAGAAGGTGGATATAAACTGTGTTGGTGCTGGTGACCAGATATTTATCTGCTTGAACTCTGCAGAAATATTTAGTTACACTCTGTGTAATTTGGTGACCAATGAGTGGGTTGATTTACCCAAATGTTCTATGAATGGTGAACCTGTAGAGTTCATGTCTGCCTTTTCGTTTGAGCCAAGGATTGAGGCTTCTGTATGAAGACAACAATTCTGCTACATTGAGGGGTTGAGAGAATTAGCATTCTGTGATTTTTTTTATTGTTGCAATCTTCTTGTATTCTTTCGCGTAAAGTTTTGATTTATTTATTTATTTGTTTATTTTTGGTTTGAATTGTTCATGAAATTTAGTCAATGAAAATTAATCAGATTTATTGATAACATGAGCTGCTACAGTTTCTACGCCCCCTTTTGTGTTTACTAGTGGTGTCATTTCTTGTCTCTCCAACAAACAATTTAGTTTAGCTCTCATGATTGGATAAAACGGATAGACGTATCATCAGATGCAATGCCATTTTTGTTTTGTCAATGATTGAGATGTGTTGCTGTATCTGCTGTGATCTCTGGTAGGAACCACCATGTTGGAACTGTAATGGAACGTATATTTAGCTGTTGGATGCGTTCAAATAATTGCCTTGAAACAACTTTTTCCATGAAAGCTTATGCCGCCTGATAATGACAAATTGTAATTTTTCGATACATTAACATTTAACATGACTTGCTGTATCAGGCATCATGTCTAAACATGAAATACTAATGGACGGATTATTTGAGTTTAACTGATCTCAAGCTAATGAAGTGAGAGGTCTGTAAATTATGTTGTTTTATGCAATTTCCTCCTCAATTGTCGTTTTCATTATTAATGTCCTTTGTTTTGTTGTCCATGAAGGTGTGAAATAGGAATCGAGCTGTAAATGGGGGGAGATGTTTGCACTTTGGGGTTCTTTTGTTAAAGATCATGATGGAAATAATCCCACCACCCTCCTTTTCTAAGACAAGGTTCTAGCTTTCCATGAACGGACAGCGGTTAGTGGTCCATATTATTCACTAACATGGGTGAATTTCCTCATTCCAGGTAATATATTTCAAGTTATGATTATTCATTTGGTGAAAAAAAAAAAAAAAGAGGGAGAAATCTGTTGTTTTTTAGAACTTTTTACTCACCATAAAAACGTACATTAATTTTTGGATAGTGAACTAATTAGTTGAATTATGACCGAAGGTGTTATAACTATTTTTTTTTAAAAAAAAATTATTACAAAGTTGAGAATTTGCTGGATTTTATCAAGATTAAAACAATTCATTCAAGTGTGATATAAAAATCTAATTCCATAATATTGAGAGATATTAATGAGATTAAACAATCCATTCAAACATGCCCTAAAAATATATTCTCATAACATCGTGAAATATTTATTAAGCTTAAACAATTCATTTAGGTACGACACATAAATACAATCATTGAAAAATATGCTTTTATAAACTCGGGAGATATTTACTCTAACTATTACATATACGACTAAATGTACATGATCATGAGACTTAAATTCTTATTATAAATATGAAATTAATTGCATTAATTACTTAAACTATGAATGAATGTATTGTTATTTAAACTAATTAGTCTTTAAACCACTTATATAATTATATGATAAATTTATTCTTACTAGTTAAAAGTAGTTTCCATTACTCTATTACAACATTCCAATATTACTCCACACACTGGATATCATCAAGTATATGGGGCAGGCGGGTACTTTTTTGGATTCTTTTGTGCATGGATTAGAGTACGAAACGCCAAAATGGGTTTTTCTTTCTTTGTTTGAATATCAAAACATTGCTAACTTTAGCGCGTAAATCTACTTATAATTGAATCAGTTAGTCTACTTTCTCTTTATACTCGTAACATATGTTCGAAGTCCATAATCAATTTGTTAGTATATACACAAAAGTTTTATCATTTTATTATGGTGTGAAAATAGACTTTTAGACCATGCATAATATTTAATCTTAATAGATTCAAAAGAGTTTAATTCTTATGATGCATATTTACTAATATATATATACGAGGAGTTTTTACTCTTTATCGTGGTGTGAGTAATTTTTGAATAGTATATAATGTTTAATCTTTATAGATTTTGATGGCGAGAGTTTTAGCTTTATGATTTTTTTTTTTAACTTTTAATTTGTCGAGAATGACACCCTTCAAATATTATATGTACACCCCATTTCACACGTTTACCCCATCAATGTTTTTTAAAATATTAAAAATTTATAACCACACTCCATAAATTGCTAATATATTATTTTCTTCCTAGTTTACACCACCATCATCATCATGCTTTAGGGGTTCACAAGCTCAACTGATCATGAATCCGCTCACTAGCCCTTTCCTTTCTTTTTCAATAACTATTGCCTCACTCTTCCAAGTCCAAGATAGGCGATAACAACACCGTTTCTGGTCCCTTTCAATGCAGGGGAGAAGATGTGAAGGAAGAGGAGTTGCTTAGACTGCCATATCTGAAAGTAGTGATTTTGGAGGGTTTAAGGAGACATCCTCTGGGGCATTTTGTGTTGCCTCATTTGTGACAGAGGACGTAGAGTTAGGCAGGAGTATAAAATTCCAAATGATGGAGCTATAAATTTCATGGTGGCTGAGATGGGGTGGGACCCCAAATTGTGGGAGGATCCAAAGGCTTTTAAGCCTGGGAGGTTTCTGAATGGTGGTGATGATCATGATCAGACGAGTAGTAGAGAACTGCTTAATAAAACAAGGAGTAGGGAGATAAAGATGATGTCATTTGGGGCTGGAAGGAGAATATGTCCAGGGCTTAATTTGGCAATGCTTCATTTGGAGTATTTTGTGGCTAATCTGGCTTGGAGTTTTGAGTGGAAAGCTGAGGAGAGTGATGAAGTTGATTTGTCAGAGAAGCAAGAGTTAAGTTTTACAATTCGGGCTTTAGGGGTGAAGTACCACGTTGAAATTTTAAAATAATTGTATTTTGGGGGGTCTACTTACAGTTTTAGAGGGGTGGAAATATCACCACTCTTTTAACTTTTATATCAAATTTTAGTCTCAAAAACCATGCGCACAAGTTGGGCCCTCCCGATTCATGGGTTTTGAGTTAAGTCTGGCCCTCACAACTTAAAGAATTGGACGCGGCCTGGACTGCTCGGCTCAATTAACACCTCCAAATTTGATTTTCGCATTTATAGCTTTTAGTCATTCAAATTAACCCCTGTCTCCTGCCAACTTCAACTCGATTTTCGTTTTCAACTTATAAATTTATCATTGGATTGAGTAATAATAATTAAATTTCAATTAAAAAAATTTATAAAAATTATATTTAAAAATATGTAAGAAATAATTCTCTCTTAGAAGTACGTTTATTTCTTTATATCGCATCAAAATCCTGTAACCCGAGCCCAAGATCATTATTTATTAATATGTACGTGGCTAATTTTGGCTGGCGATCTGGCAACTGATAGTCGACCACCGCTGAACATTACCCAACTTGTGAAGTTGGTTTCCTCCTGAACAAGAAAAAGAAAACTCTCATAAATTCAAATCATATTTCATTTCTAAAACGCGTAAAATCATTCACTCGAAAATACCAAACAATACAACAAAAGAAAATGGAGTCAGAAGAACAATTGAGACAACAACTAGAAGAATTGCAAAAACAGCTTGGAAAGAAACAGAGGTTTGAGGATTCCGTCTCCAAAATTACTTCTCTCTTTCGTGACGGATTTCCCTCCGCTTCTCCTCCTCTGCGCAATCTGGTCTGCCTCCCTCTTCTTTTCCATTCGAATCTTTGCTATCTTCGAATATTAGAAATAGGTCATAATTGGATCAATTTTAGGTGGCGTTTTATGAGCTTGATATTTGTTCTTGTAGATTAAATCGGAATCTTTACATTTTTTCTTTTGGTAATTCTACTACATCCAAATGTAAATTCATAAATCGCTTCGTTTAATAATTTTGCCAGTTGTTTTATGAGCTTGATATTTTTTCGTATAGATTTCTAGAAGTAGAGAGCTATTGAAAAAATTTGTTGGTAGTGTGATCGTGAAACAACTTAATTTATTAGGAATGACATATGAAAATTAGGATCTTTGACATTTTAATGTTTTAGAAAAGCTAATATATATTTACTTGAAAAAGGTTAAAATTTGAGCTTTATTGTGTGGATGTAAATCATATTTTTTTTTATTAAAAGCTTTAGAGGAGTGGCAACTAAAAGACATGAAAAAATTTGGGTAAACTAAAGAAGCTCTACCAAACATCTACCAATAAGTGTTTTTTAATTTTTACCTGTGGTTGCAGTTCTATACTGTTGTATGCCGAGTTGTGACTATTTTGAAGACTAGATATACGGCGCCTGGTTTCTGGCTTGCTGGGCTGAGGCTGTTTGAGCAGGCTGAGTCCCTTGTTTCCAATCCCTCTGAGAAACAACACTTGAAGACTTGCATTGCTCAAGCCAAAGAACATTTGCACGGAATCGATAACCCATCTGAGGCCTCACACACCAACAATGCAACAAATACGGGTTTAATTTTGAAATAATTTTTTGCGCTTGCTTATATGGTTATATGTGGTTAATTGGATGCGTGAGATATTTTTATTTTGTTTATTCTTGTTGATTCAGGATATCTTTTTGAGGGGCATCTGACGGTGGATCCTGAGCCTCCACAGCCTCAGTGGCTGCAGCAAACAAATTTAATGAATGCAGTTGCTTCACTGGTGCATGCTGAGTCTTCTCGTGGTTCTGCGGAAAATGATAATGCTTCTGAAACTGCTGCCACTCTTTTACAGAACTTTATGAATAACCTTGACATTGTTATACCAGAGGTACTCTTTGCCTACTTTTCCGCGGTTTACATTTATTAGGTTACTTGAAGATATTCAGTGATTTTGTCTTGGTTACACACGAGATTTAGAAAGAAAATTAAATGTTAGAAAAACATAATTGTGTTGCTAGGAAGATCAATTATCTACTTAATATTTATGCAAGGTGTTTATAGTAGAAGATGATGGCAACCAGAAGTTTATAAATATTCAATGAGATATAGAGAAAGAGGGAAGGCTTTTGATAATTATGCAGCACTGCAACAGAAAGAATGTCAGTTGAACCAATAAAAAGTTTCTTAATTCATTACTGCAAGATGTATTTGAATGATAAAATCCGTTGAATAAGCCAGTAGTCAATGAGTTTTTATTGCTTCTTACAAGCAAAAGAGAACAAAATTAAAGAGAGCTTTTTTTTTTTTTAAAAAAAAAATAAAATAAAATAAAATTCAAGAGAGTTTTGGAGACAGATTTACTCCTTTGTTAGTGGCTCTTGTTTGATCTTGATCTGAATAGTGTTTACTTGTTGATTTATTGGTCTAGTTTAGAAAGACATCAGATTTTATTGAAATAACATCAATCTCACAACTCACATTATCGATCTTATCTTTAAGCTACTGGAGGATAATGCTGCACCCCCTAGAGCTCCACCTGCAAGTAAAGAAGTTGTTGCAAAGCTCCCAGTTGTTACTATCACAGATGAAATTCTGAGCAAGCTGGGACACAATGCGGAGTGTGCAATTTGCAAGGAGAACTTGGTTTCGGGTGACAAAATGCAAGAATTGCCATGCAAACACACTTTCCACCCACCTTGTCTAAAACCATGGCTGGTAATTTTACATGACTTTGCTTCAACTTAGTTAGGATGAAAAAAATACAGAACCTATCATTCCCAGTGTCCTTCGATACTTTTTACACCTGATAAATACTTACTTCCATCAAGGATTAGATGGGATAGGAATTGCATGTGTCTTATAGCATTTTGACTTTATGGCAGGATGAGCACAATTCTTGCCCAATTTGTCGGCATGAATTACAAACTGATGATCATGAATATGAGAGGTGGAAGGAGCGGGAGAAGGAGGCTGAAGAGGAAAGGAAAGGAGCTGCAAATGCAGTGCGTGGTGGTGAATACATGTATGTTTAGTGACTGTTATTGGATTCCTGGGGCATCTGATGATCGTGAATTTGAGAGCTTGAGGGAGCGGGAGAAAGATGTCAAAGAAGAAAGCGGAGGCACTGCAAAATCCATGGTTCCACAAGACAGTGAATACATTTACATGGAGTGCCTGTTAGTTAACACTGATGTCCCATCATTGTATTTGTGAAATGTTATTTTATTGAGTGTTAATAATAAAAATCGACTTTAAGATCTCTAATCCTCTATGCTAGTTGGTTTTATCAGTTCAAATACCAAATTCCAAATTGCACTTACTGGGGCAGAGTTGAAACTGAGCCCCTAATAGCTTCAGTTGAGAAACATATCATCTTGAACTTTCGTTCTGATTTGGTTCCATTTGCTTTTGTGCCAAAACACGTGCTATTATTTTGCAGTTCAAACATACTTTATTGAGTCTCATTCACAGGCTTATCCTTTTTTTTTTTTTTTTTTTCTTTCTGTGCACAGATATATCGTATTTTGTTTAAAAATAAAAGTGGACAAAAGGCCCAAGATAGAAACAGCAAAATTAATGGAGTTGCAACATTTGCAGCCCTCAAAAGTTATATGCATACCTCAAATTAGTATTTTTGTAAGTATTCAATATTACCCTCGCGTATAATTATTAAAAAGGTTAACATTTTGTAGATACACCTACAAGTTTTGCAGGATGAGACTGTTGTGAACTGACGTGTTGACACATATGATGTGTTTATTTCATGGATTAAACAAAGGGAATGAGGAATGAGATTGATTGATGTTGTTTACTTGCTTAAAATCCATTCCGTAATGGGAATGAAAATGTGGGCCCCACATCAATTTGGAGTTGTGGAATGGGAATCCCATTCCCCCCAACCCACTTGGGAATCTCATTCTCATTCCCTTTGTCAAAATAAAATGTCTCTTATACCCCTTTTTAAAAAAATAAAGAAAAATCTATTTATTTGATGTTTTAAAAAAAAAAAATACATATTGTAATAAAAAATTGCGCACTATTAATTTTTCATCACCAATTTCTTAATTATCATGATGGACTAATAAAATAATATATAATTTTTTTTATTATTTTATGTAGTTTTTTATTTAATATTAAAAAAAATTACATATTATAATAAAAAACTACACACCAAATTAGTAAACTATTAAAATAATATTAAGTTTTTTTATTATAATATGTAGTTTTTTATTTGATATTAAAAAAAGAGCATATTATAATAAAAAACTACACATTATTATAATTAATCCATAATTTTAATTAAGGGTATTTTTGTAACTTATAATTAATTCATTCCGATTCCAAAGTAAAGTAAACAGTTTAATGGAAATAATATTGATTCTGATTCCGATTTCTGTAGTTAAAGTAAACAACTTATATGATTCCGATACTTCATCCCGATTCCAGATCATTCCGATTTCTATTCCGATTCCTCCAAGTGAAGTAAACGCACCAATAATCATATAGTTCTCTTCATGCTCTTGTCCATGGCATGTTTCCTCCCACGACCTCTTCCGAGCAGGTTTGGTTCTGCTTCCTTTCAATGCTAAGCTAGTAATAGTTTAGGTGCCGTTTTTCAAAATATAGCCTCGATCTTAAATTTTAGTAAGCTCCTTCTCCACCTTTCCTTCTTCAATTTGGAATATATCGGAGAACATAAACACTGGTGACTAGTGACTAAAGGCAACTAGCTTGATCAATTTTGCATGTCCTATGCTTATGGAAATTGCAACAGAACGTTTTGTTTAGTAAATTGTTTCGTTGACTGTTCAGATTTTGCCCTCCTCATTTGTTTTTTTCCTTTTTTTTTTTGTTTCCGTTGGCTACAGGAGGATTTCTTTTTTTTTTTGAAATAGTTGCAGGAGGATTTTAATACATGGAATTTTTGGAAACTTACACCTTCAGAAATTGACGTATGATGGTGGCAGCTGAAGAAATATTGTTTGACCCTTAACCCTTCGAATGCTGAGATGGATGGCTGCTGCGTTGTTATTGCTTGTAGCTGTCGCGGATTGGAATATGAATTTATTTAAAAGAGAAAATAAATCTAAAATAAATTTATTATTTTCATGTAGCTGTTGTTGTTGCTTATAAATTTTTCTCTTCTAAATAATAAAATAGATATAGATGAGATGTATTTATAAAAATATAGTCTAATAAAATTAAGAAAAAAAAAGGTATTGGAATCGAGTGAAGTTTAAAAGTAAATTGGAAAAGTTTGAAAATTTTTATGGGGTGTACATACAATTTTTAAGGGTTGGAAATTTCACCGCTCATTACTTTTGCCAAAAAGCCCAAGAAGAAGCCCAGTTTGAGCAAGAAAATAGGACAGCCCCATCGGGCCACATGAATGATGGTGAAATTAAATTTCAATCGTGGCGCAATTATTATCATTAAAAAAAAAAAAACATATTATTTCTTTATTTATTTTCCATTCTGCATTTCTACTTCCCTATCCTGCTTGACGACGAACCAGAATCAAACTGTTCCATTCCAAGAGAAAACTCTTAAAAAAGAAACTGTTTCCAGTACCAATTTACCTCTATAGCAGCAGCCCCTAGCTCTAGTATGGAACTAGCGACCTCCACTCATTGCGGTTGCTTTGTCTCGCCAATATCACTCACAAATAAAAGCTCTCCTACTACAGATTGCTTGTATTCGCAGTCTGTGTTTCCTCCGATCACTAGTAGAAAACAACGTCCACTAATTCTCGCAAATACACCTTCGTTTTCTCGCAACGGATACGCTGGTCAAATCAACAGCAGCTCCACCTTCAATTACAGTGACTTAAGTTCCAAGAGTAGTTACAATAACATTAATGGTAAGTTATACAAGAGGATCGATTCTTGTTTGGTCACACCTCCAACAAATGGCAAGAAGCCCAGCGCCATCATCAAATTCTTGGGCGGCGCCTTCTTGGGAGCCGTTCCTGAAGTCACCTACAGGTTTGTTTGTTTGTTTCTTCTTCTTCTTCTTCTTCTTTTTTAATTAAAAAAAAAATAAATCTGAAAAAAAAAAAAAACGTGTTGTGTGTTGTGACAGTTATTTGATAGAGCTTTTGGCAAAAGAAGGGTATCTTGTGATATCAGTGCCGCACAATGTGACATTTGATCATGCACGTGCTGCCAATCAAGTGTTTGAGAGATTCCATTCCTGCTTGGATACTATTCTCTTCTCTGGACTGCCTGATGCCAATTTAACGGCTGCTGATCTTGTTGACCTTCCTCTTTACTCCGTTGGTCACAGGTGACTAGTGTTTGTTGTCCTTGTTTGGATTCAACACTGCTACATTTTCGCTATAATGATTCATTTCTTGTTTTTCAATTGTTTTTATTTTGTAGCAATGGTGCACTTCTCCAAGCTCTCACAGCTAGTTATTTCTCCGAGAAGATACCAAAGGTTTGGTTTCTAATTCTTTTGAAAATTTAATTGTCAATAAGTGGGAAATTATTTGAAAGAGTAGATTATAGATTAGTTAATGGAAACGCGCGTTGTAAAGTTATGTTTTGTTTTGTTTAATACGGTTGAAGCAATTTTTGTGGAGTGTGACAAAGAATGTTATCTCTTGTGAAAGGCTAATGTCATAATCTCATTCAACAACAGGCCGGCAACAGAGGCAGTACCCTACTTTGAGCAGGTACTTACATGTGTGTCATTTGTACTTATATGCTTGGATATTATATATCTATTTTTCTCCTCTTTAGAGTGAATCATATAGGATTTATGAATTAAATGTTAGAACAGAATGGAATCCGGCTTCAGTGTCATTAAATGGGAAAAGAAGCATTTTTTCTTTTTCTTTTTCAATTTATTTATTTATTTATTTTATTGTGCTACCTAAGAGTATCTCTATAGTACCGTGCCTTCTGCCTTTTGGCATAACTACCTTTGTTTTGATCTTTTTGCACAAGAAATTTGGATAGATTAGAGTAGTTCACACATGAGTCTCTGGTCAATTTTCTACATAAAATAGTGATCGATTAGGTCTAATCAAATTTTATACTTAGAGGTTGTCATGCCATTTTGCAGTTGGGTCCTCTACTCAGTCAGATGATGCCACTTGTGGAGGCATCTCCAGCGTATTCAATGGCTAGGAGTGCCTCAGGTGAACTGCACACTTATGCTAATTTTGTTTGGACGTTCTATGGTTTTGGTATAGGATATTGCATTTCTTAAACTTATATGATTACATTTCTCTGTTCCCTATGTTAAAAACTTTGTAGGAGAACTTTGTTTGTTACTATGCTTGAGAGAGCAGAATATACGGACTAAATTTAAACACTATGGCAATTTTTCAATCTAGAAAGTGAAAATTCATAAAATAATTCCTTTGTCTTATCACCATCCAAGTACGATGTTCCCTCTATTTGAGTAACATTGTTCTTGAAGATGGGCTACTTACTGTTCTCCTTATCTCTGGGAAGTCATGCTATTTTACAAGCATTTCCTCAACTTTTCCCATGCTTGCAACAATATGGACAGACGATAAATCTCAAAGAAGAGGATACACATTAACATGTTTTTGTTTTATATAGTACTTTGAAAAACCAATAATCTTAAGTATTGAGGTTAGCAAAAATCATTATTATCTTATCCTCACATGAGGAATTATAATTATGGGCCATCACTTCTTTATTCAATCACCTCAATTTATGCTTTCGTTCCCCTCTCCTGTTCTTCTGTTGTGTTCAATTGCTGATAAAGTTATCACATCATTATGTAATTATGTCATGTTGCTGTTTCAATACAAAAGTACATCATTTGTATATATATGCTCAGTATTTGTTCTGATGCTCCTACTTGGCATGATTATACAAACGTAGGTGATGCATGGAAAATGCTAATTGATACAGCTGGAGCTATTATACCAGGCACTGATCAGGAAGCCTTAATTTCGCTGAACAATTTTGTTGATCAGTTGCCCTCAGTTTTTAATCAGGTATTTTGGTATCTGTGTAATGTTTACTGAGAGAACTCATTAAACAGCCTATTTGGTTGCCTCCAGATCTTCGTTCACCTTTTGCTACCTTGCTGTGGAAAACATGTTATTGAATATGACCATTCGATTTGATGAGAGTCCCTTTAGAAGTTAACTGAAGAGGTCATACCAGTGTAAATTTATTCACACATGTCCTTGAAACTCCAATTGGTGGACAACTGATGGCAGCTCATTACCGTAGGTTGCATGATAGTCTAACATGAACTGATTAACATAAATAATTCATTTTTCTTTTAGCAATATTTGATTTTGCATCAAACCATAAGTTAGTAAGTTATTGAATTCTAATCATATATATCTGTGAAATTTATCTTGCATCTCTTAGGTTACAGAAGGGATATCGGAGTTCAAGCCAACACCATTTGAGAATCGTGATTGTTTCAAAAAGTCATACAATGTTCAACACACGCTACTGGTATGTGTGAGTTCTTTTTCATTCTGAAATTCGGGTATTCTGGATGACTTTGTTCATATAAAAACGTTTCTTTCTTAGGTGAAGTTCAACTTCGACACAATTGATGAGACGGATCTCCTTGAAGAGACTCTGAGACCTCGTGTGGAGTCTATCAATGGGACGTTGGAAAAGGTCCAATTAAATGGTAACCATATCACACCATGCATACAGGTAATACATGCAAACTTTATTTTCTTTAGATCGCTTCTGTTAAGTTTTTGCCATGTAAGTGACAGAGAGTGTGAAGTTAGGGAGAGAGAGGCTTCAGGAAGAAAAATATTAGTGGATAATACCATTTGTACATGTCTGCACATGCATTTTTGTAGCTCTTTATGGAAGATTGCAGCTTGTTTATGTTGCTTGTTATTCTAACTATTTTCTTTTCCTTTTCACTTGATCAGGAACCAAAATGGCAAGCAGGTTACTGGTATACTCCTGCAGATGCTATTGCACAGGGACTTAAAACTCTTTCACTGAATGAAATTAGAGTTCTTTCCAGAACCATCAGCAACTGGTTGAGACGTTTGGAAGATTGAAGTGCCCTAAATTCATTCTGCACAGGGTCTTTTGATCATAGGAAGAGTGAGGTCATAGAATTACAGCACACATGGAAAGGACTTCGATAAATCTATGATATATCATATATAGTCTTCGGCCTTTTGTTGAAAGTTGCAGTACTCTCTCTCTTTTTGTCTAATATCAATGGGCACTTAGATCTACATGTCTGCTCCAGGCATGCATCGGTAATCTCTAGGTTCATACCAATTTAACTGAAAGCATCCTTTGGCTGAACCTCAGAAGGAACAAAATTCCACTGGACACTGGAGAATTAGTTTTCACATTGAACGGACTACTTCATTCATCTGTGTATGGGTACATGTGTATAAATGAATCTATGTGGAGGCCAATTACCCTTCTTACAGCTTCTTATTTTGTTTCTCGTTTGAAATGTGCGATGAAATATGTCAATTTATCTCCCTTTAAATTGTGGTGACTGGGTTCTTTTGTTGCCAAGATTTTTATTTTAATAGAGATGCACAGTTGCTGAACCTGATCTTAAAAAAGGTGGCCAAATTTCTGCTCAAAAAATGCTCAACTTTGTTTATGCATTTATTTATGATTTTTTTGATCAATGAGGAACTCATTGATGACAATTAGAACAGCTTGGAACAAAAGTTGCCTCCTTTATCTGGGAAAACAAGACAGAATGAAAGCCAACATCAAAACATGTATGTATTCTTTCTATGGTTGAGACAGTTAGAACTAAGCTGCAGCTGCCTTCACTTTCTCAATGAGGTCTGCAGCATCTTGAACTGTTACAATGTTCTCGGCTCCACCTTCTCCAATGGACACTCCAAATTGTTCTTCCAAAGCCATCATTATCTCCACCTGATAAACATATTTTCAATGTCAATATCAATCATACTCATGATAATAATGAATTCCTTGTTCGTCAAGGTAATTAAATACCGTGTCAAGGGAGTCAGCACCCAAGTCAGCAAACTTGGTTTCAAGAGTTACAGAGTCCAGCTCAATTGACAATTGCTTAGCAATGGTGCTTTGTACAGTCTTCAGAGTCTCTGGTTGAGCCTGGTCGTTGATTTGTTCTTGCCAGGTTTAGTAATGGAGTATGAAGACTCAATAAATAAAAATAAAAATAAAAATAAAGATAAAACACTAGGATGGAAGAGTTTGATTTCTTACAGCAGAACATGAAATTGCAGTCCTGAAGCATCTAGAGCGAGTAGTGAAAGACCTGTTAGCTGCCTTGGAGAATTGGATTTTCGGGATGTGCTTTAACCCGTAAAACATGGGACCTCCCTGCATTATAAACAACAAACAAGCTAGTATGTATTTGGAGACAATTCACTCATGTTATTCTCTCATGGAGAGTAAAAAAGTAATGGGAAATCTCTTACGGTGGTAGAGAAGCTCCTCTGTGGTGACATGGAAGCTTTGATGCTGGCACTGACAGGGACGGTGGCAAAGCTACATGCAGGTGTTGCAAGGAAGGCTACCATTTCTGCTGCTTAATTACTTGCAACTATTTTCTTTTTTTCCTATATTGGTGTGAAGTGTCATCGGAGACGTACGTGAAGCTATTCGAAACTTTAAAAATTGTTCAATATGTATAGGGAATGTTCAACTTGGAAATGGGTGAGAGAGTGACGATATCAATGTGTCATTTTGTTTTTTCGGTCTTGGTTTTGGGCGAAGACTTCCATGTCCTGCGTCCCCTTCCGCTTGCAATGGACAGCAGCCTAGCTTCAATTAAGCTGTCAACACTCGGCTTTGGATACCTATTCGATTTGAGCAATGCCAAATATTATAAAAAAATGAGTCTAATTATTTTACTATACAATTAACCTTACCTCTCGATTGGAGTTATTGCATTGGCATCCATAATTCTCCTTACAACTAATCTAATAACTTTAATCGAGAGATAAAATCAGAGGTTGGGTAAGATAATTCAATCTATATAAAATTTATATTAAATAATGTCTTGAGTATTTTGTATAAAAAAAATAAAAATGTCATGAGTATTTTGCAATTAACATGTATCATTTGATGGTAAGTGAATTTATGATAAATTTCGCATTGCTTAATATTTTTGATTAGATAACATTTTCTTAAAATTGTTGCATTATAATTCGAATTTGCTTGGTAAATTAAACAATGTTTAGTTCTTATTAATTTGTTTATAGAAAATGACATCAATATGTGCTACTCATTAATTTGTTTATAGAAAATGACATCAATATGTGCTACTCATTAATTTGTTGTTGTGTGACTGCAATCTACATTGACCACTGACCAGTATGTATTTATTTGTAATGTGAGTTGGCTCATCTTTCCCTTTTATTGTGGGCCTAAGTAATTAGTATTGTTCGGGTAATAAGGCCCACCAACATTAGCTCTGGGCCTGGCGCCAGTGGATGGTTAGCTTTTATGGTTGTTCAATAGCACTTTAATAAAGTAAAATTTTAACTTCCTTTTTATTTTTTTGAAAAAGTCACGTTGTAACTTCCGAACGTATGAATTATAAAATATGTTTATTTTTTTATCTTAAGATTAAATAATACTATTGAATACCGAAGATTAAATAGTAATTAAAGTCTGAAATCTTAATAACATATTTTTTTTTCTTACCTCTGAGTATGTTAGAAACTTGTTTATTTTTTTAATTTAAAATTTTTTAAAAACTAGTAAATTGACATTTATATTCTTCATACTGTTTGTTGTTATATAAACATTTAAAAATAAATAATTTAATAAATTCTAAAATATTTTTAATATACATATTAATAATAATTTATTCATAATTAAAATATGATTAAAAAATATAATAGTATTAACCATATTCATATTTAAATATATTAATATATTTAAGAAAATAACTAAAAAATTGGATATTTAAATTATAAATTAAAATATATTAGTTCAATTCTAAGATAATTTGAGATGAGATATATTTAGGTTTTATTTTTTAAATATATTTTTTTTATAAGTATCGAAAAAAAAAAGAAAAAAAATTGAGTAGTATATAATTAAGATAAATGTGAAATTATGTTATTTTGGGGAGGATAGATTTGGAATAAAAAATTTTAAATATCATTATGATTTACAATTAAATAAAAAGTTAAAAATTCTTACTTAATTTTTTCTGTTGTTTTTTGTAGTTTTAAGTGGTTTGATCACTTAAAAAAATAATAACTTAATAGGTACAATTCAGTATTATTAAGTCTTAAGTGGAAAAAACAAACGATCCCTTACATTTTACACAATGTTAAATATCTAAATTATTTATCCAAAATTATATTAAAACAGCATATTATGTAACTTGTAAACACTTTGTCAAACTGTTAATCTTTAGATGAAATGATTGACATATATATATTTTTAATACAAATGATTGACATGTTTTGTTTCGGTATGAATTTAAATAATTTAGTATGACTCTTATTAAAGTAACAAATAAAATGAGATTATATATAATGAAATTTACCCTTTTGTTTTGAAAATATTAGTTTTGTTGATACCATGAAAGGTGCACAAAATTGATAGAAAAAAGGGATAGATGGAGAGCAGTTAGTCCACACGGTTTGTTTAAATGCATCGGTGGTGCATGCCCCCTTTTCTGAGGCTTTGCATGGATGACACCTACAACTACAGTCATGTGCTTGCATTCAAGTGAATTAAAACTCCATGTATATCCTTTTCTTCTACCACTATTATCACAAAGAAGACAACAATAGTAATAGTAAAATTAAAATAAATAGAGTAGACACTAGACAGTAGACGTTTGCTTTTGTTGTCATCCATATCCAATAGCCGGCCGTTATGTATAGATAGAATGGATAACTAGCTAAAGCTAAAGCTAGGGTTGCAGTTGAACAGAGAGAGCCAAATGTCTCTCTCTCTCTCTCTCTATCTATCTATCTATCTATCTTTTAACATATTACAAATTAAAGGGATTGGTTTTCCACTGTTTTAATCGGTTGCCTTTGCAACCTGTCATTGACAACCATGACATTAAGTTATATACGGTCCTTTTGAAGCTACTGGCAGCTTCTGGAACTCAGGCATCTGCCTCTATCTTTCTCTTTCCAAGCTGTTTTATTTATTTTGGTGTTGTTGGTGGCAGATTGAAATGGGATTAATGGCCGCGGCCCCATCCCCACCCCCACTAATAGCGGAAAATGACCTTACATTTTTTGGATGTTTAATGGAGATGAAATACACATACGCTGCGTGTGTGAAAGAACACCCTCCCACTCTTATTTATATATTCATTGACTTTGTATTAATTTTACATCTTCTACTTAATATTCCTTCACTACTCTTATTTATTAACCTCTGAATGTTAATTTATTATCACCATACATCTCTTACCAAGACTTTATAGACATATAGAATAGCAATGGCAAAATTGGCTACTACAAGTCCTATTCAAATCTATTTACCATGACTAGTCAACCTATTTCAAATTGACTACCACAAATTTATTTATATTTCAACCGACGTAGTTTCACATTGTGATTGTCATCTAAATGTATACAAATCGAGAATGAAGAATTTAGCTATCTTGTAGACTAACCAAACAAAGCGGTTGGTCATGCGGTGGGTGATGACTGCAACCTTCGTCAAATATGGTTGGCAATGGCATGATCTTCATCTACATGTGTAAGTACAGATGTATCGTTGTCATTTCTCACTCGTTAGACCTTCTTTCTTGTAAATTGTAATAAACTTTGTATGACAGTTAATGGTTTATATAATATAGTGAAATTGAATTATTCAATGTATAGAGAAAAGGAAGTTTCCTTATACTTGGAGAGTAGCCGTATACCTTACTGCTATTGCGTAATATGACATGAATGTTTAATATAATTAATTTTTTATAGCATAATGTAATATAAACGTGAAAATGAATGTTGTAAAACATTTCTTTTTAGAAGTTTGACATGAATCTGACATATATATATATATATATGTATATATGTTAGGAACTTCACGAATCACGACATTAACTGTAACTGCATAATGTAACTACCATAATCCCCACCGCAATATTATATAATTAAATAAATATGAAAATTTAATTCCACCATAAATATTAAAAAATATTAAATGTGAAATTTTTTGTTCTAGAAAAAATATTTATATATAAATATGAATAGTTATGGATGGATTTTTTTCTATTTTAAAATTAATATTGAATGAATCAAATATCTATTATATATGTCTAATTTAATTATTATTTATAAAATTTTAAAACTTACCTTTTATAATATGAATAAACTATTTTTATAACAAATAAAAAATTTATAAAATAAATTTCTTAGATAAATAAAAAAATGTACAATTGTTTATATTAAAATGTGATATATATGATTTTTTATTTTTTTTAAAGAGATACGTGGAGTTGATTTCTTGTTGGGTTTTTTTTTTTTTGTGAACTGATTTCTTCTTGTTTTATTACGCAAATATAGAGCCGAATTAGGGCGAAGGAGCAAGAAAGAGAGAATGAGGAGGGTGGCAGGCCTTTTCGGTGGTGACAGAGTAGGGATGAGGCCCGTGGGGCTGCTGCTGCCAAAATATCGTCCGGTTCCGTGATACCACGTGGCAATAAGCCTTTGATTGGATCTTAAAGCTCGGCCCATGTGACACCCGTAGTCAGACCACACTCCACAGCATCACGTCCTTTCTCCCTCAGTGGAAATTAACCGTTAGATTATACCCATCACATCATGTCCATCTGTCTTTGCGGGCGGTCCCACTTCTTCCCTCTTTTTTTATTTTCCTTTTTTAAATAATCATTTCATCAATTGCCCTGCTGACCACTTCTAACCCCACACAACAGGGTACTTGCCCTTTTGCAATTGCCTAAAATCTCAACCACTCCTCAAATTTCAACTTTAGATATTAATACAATTCCTAATATAAATGTGTAGTTGAAAATTATTTCTATCATCTCAAGTCATATGGCGATGGCCTTAGTTCTTCATATTGACTTTATACACTTTGGCACACCTTACATTAAGGACACTAGAACCATTTACAAGAACATCATTGTTAATATAAAGTGCAACATTTTTCTCAGGGTTTACAAGTCCATTACCAACTCTCTTCAAACACACTTCTTATTTTGCTTCACTTCTATGGTAGTGGTTTTTGCATTGGTTGTTACAATTCTCATAAAAACCATAATATGTATATTCATTTGCAATAATGCTTGAAGCTGTGGTTATAGAGCCATATTATATTAGCCTTGAAATATAAACTCACTGCAACTATTGATGGTGCATGCATCACACTAAGATTGTTATGAAATTCAAGTTATGAATACTAGTAAGAATGATATAGTTGTTACATGAGCAATATGATCTTGAACAATATTTTGTTAAGTTTAACCGTTAAAGTTTATATCGAAAAGACCTAATTGATGTATTTTTCAAAATTTAGGATAAGTAAAAATGATGATGATGTGTTAAAAATGATAAAACACGATAATATAAGGACTCAAATAAAATTCTACCCCTTGCTAATCATAATGTTTCCGATTCATTATATTCATGACAAAGGAAGCATGATTTGGTACAAAAATCGTAACTCACAACCTTAGCTTTAATATTGAGAGTCTAATGTCACTTAAATCTCACTTTGTAGGCAATTTTCCTCCACCCATTATGGATTATTCTCTCACTTGATGTGGACTTCTACCTTCCTTTTTAAGAGAGTAGATCCTCAAATCGTGCATCAAAATAATATCGCAGCTGGTCCTAATAGTATCACGAGGCAAAGTATCAATACTGAAAAAAAAAAACTATTATTTTTATTATAAAATAAATAAGTACAATGACATAAATTTGTAACCTTTCAACCACTTATTCTATTGGGATTTTTTGAAAAGAAAAAATAAATTATTGAATTTCAATTAAATTTGTTCAAATTAAATAAAAATAAACTAAAGTTGCTGTGTAATAACGGAACTGCTGAAAGTCAGTAGAATCTGAACCAATAAAAAGAAAACCAGTCACCACGACCTTGAAGTTTGAATGGTGAAATTGATTAAAGGGGGGCCCCAGAAATAGTAGTGGCGTCTGAATCCTGATCCACGTATGACACTCGGCTGCCCACCTCTGCAAGTTGTTTTGTGCGTTAAAAGAAAATTGAAAGAGCTGAGAAATGAAATGGGATTTGAGAGGTAAAAACCAAACAGAGGGTGCCTTGGTCAGATCTTAAGTAAATTAGTTTGCAGTAAAGCAGTTGTTGTAAGTATTCCCCTGAATTCAGCGGGAGCGACTTCTTGTTTTGGCGTAACAAAAGGATAAAATCGCCATTCTCATCCCTCGTGTGAATGGAATCCAAAGGCCATTCAAACCAAGCAAGAAAGAGAAAAGAGAGTGAGGAGGCAGATTTTTATTTTATTTTATTTTTGTGTTGTTGAGTGAGTCGGTGGTGAATGTGATTGGTGGAAGCAATCTTTTATTTATCTGCTGCAAAACCTGCGCGTGAGTGGATTGGTGGAAGATGGTTTTCTCATCAGAACCTCTTCAAAGTCATATGCATGATGCATCTTTATCCATTTATCTCAAGTAAGACGTCTCTCTCTCATCTCATGCAATGCTTTTTTTTTTTCTAGTTGTATTATAATATTTTTTTAAATGTATATTTTATTATAGGCCTTGCTTTTTCTGGGTGTTCAGATGCACGTAAAGCTTTTAATTTTACACGTTCACTTGATCTTTCTATGTTTCTCTCTCTGCGCCCACTTTTCCCTTTGTATTACATGCACTCTCTCTTCTACAGTGTTGATAGTCATGAATCTCGCCTCCTAATTTCGCCTTGTTTTTATGCTTTATCAATGACATTTTTTAAATATCTGCCGTGTGGAATAAACTAGGGGTGTGGATATTTCAACCACATTTTTGGCTATTTCTGAGTCGCTTATGATTTGGCTACAATTGTTCACAATGGGATGGGGAGTGCGGAAGGCACCATCATCAAGACTAGCAAATTCATGTTATAGCATTTTGTGCCTTCGGTTTTATTATCTCAAATTTAGTGTTGGTCTTCAATGTTGTTGAATTGTGTTTGGTGAGGTCTTTTATAGTTCTGTAAGATGTCTTCTGTTAAAAATCAAAATTATGTTGGGATTGGGCAGGTTGTTATGCTAATAGAATGATATTAGAATGTTGAAATTATGCTTATATTCATGTCAAAATGAAATTACATTGAGTTGTAACCATTATATTAATCTTCAAATGAAATGGTGAGTGATGTGTTAATTATAATTCGTAAGCTATATCAGTTGGATAATTTAATAGATGAAAAAAGAAAAATATCAATGTTGCTGGAATAATTACTAATAGACCGCCAACTTCTTATTGATTAAATAGAAATTAGTGCTTGGACTATCATCTCAAATTCAGTGTTGGTTGTCAATGTTGTTGAATTGCGTTTGGTGAGGTCTTTTATAGTTGTGTATGAGGTCTTATGTTAGAAATCGAATTTATGTTGGGACTCAGCAGGATGTTATGCTAATAGAATGTTGAAATTAGCTATTTAAATTTACGTCAAAATGAAAATACAAGTAAGTTGTAACCACTATAAAAATCTTCAGATGAAATGGTGAGTAATGTGTTAATTATAATTTATATAGGTTTCGCTACCTCTTACTGATTAATCAGTAAGATTATCCATAAATAACAACCACTAAATCTAATATTGTTATTAATAAGTAATCTTATCCAACTAATAAAGTAGTTATATCTAAGAAAAATATCAATGTTATTGGAATAATTATTGATAAGACCTCCAATTTGACTAGCCTATCATACAAGAGTAAGAGGTGCTCATAACAAAGCTTTAAATATGCATATGGGAGAGTGCATGTCTAGATAAATAGATGGACTCATACTGATCTACAGTTTTAATTTCTACTGCATTTAGCATTCGTTTTTGTATAGCTTGAAATGGTCGAAACAACTTTTTTGAATGAATGTTCCCTTTCCTGAATTCCTTTATTTGCTTTCTTACAACTGAAAACATGTTTATTAAATTTTCAAGAAACCTATTTGCATCTCCTGTGAGTAGGCATGTCAAAAAACCCTGTGAGGGAGGGACCTCGTCCCCCTGTTAAGGGCGGAAGTGACCTGTATCATCAGGCCCGATCCCATTTTAATTCTTTGTTTTTATGTGTATGCTTAAAAATAATTAAGTAAATACGAAAAGTTTAGGAAAAATTATTGGGTCACATTAATCAGACTTTATAATTGTGTTAGCTCTAATGGTTTTATGTTGTACGTGTTAGTGCTGTGGTGTATTGATATTTTTGTTTAAGTTATTTTCTGAAGACATGTACCTTGATTTAATTATGCTTAGAGTGTGACATTATTCCGCTCATAAATTTTATGTTTTTAGATATGATGTTATGTCAAAGCCAAATGTATATATATAAAATAAATTTTAATAAAAGAAATTGTTGATCAACGGAGCGAGGGTAGCCAGTGGGGTTAGCCACCTCCATCGTAAACCCGTTGTGATGGGGGTTATTGTTAGTTAAGCCGGTACCTGGTAATAATATAATGATTAGGTTTACGGTTTACTTCCACAAGGTGTCGGGTTCAAATCCACATGCGTAAAGGCCCTAAATTTCTACCTCTCAAAGATGATAGGATTCGACGATGGCTTCAATTTTGAAGTTGGATTCGCTATATGGATTCAGTAATTTCCAATGACATATCAACCCTTTTCTTCCTTTTTCTCTATATTTCTCTTAAGACCATTAAAAAATTATTCCATGTTTTGACAAGATACATTGAGAAGTACATAAATTTCTATACGTAGTATTCTTATCAGTTTGTATTATCTTCTGATTATCATATTGTTTACTAGGACTGGTTTTTAACTGTACAAGTTAAGCCTTTGTTATACCCGGATTTGGTAGTATGCAACTTGAGGTTTGAAATTGGAATTATGTAAAGTTGAGATTATAGTGAAGAAAGTTGAGACAAATGGAGACATCAGTTCCTCACTTTTCTGTGGATTACAACACCAAATTCTATCGAATCCTGTGACATTTTTTTATCTTAGCAAGTCCCACATAATTGTAATCTCTACTTTAAAGTTCTAATTGGAACTGTGAAGAATTGAGTTCAGGACCATACTTGAGATTCATTGTAGAATTTCCAATATAAGATATATCCTGTAATGAGTAAGAAAGATTTAAAAAAAAAAAAACGATTGTTGTAGTACTTGATGGAAGTTGGTTGGTTCAAGAAAGTAAGTTGTATACTTGTTGGTGGATTTAATCATATAAAGCCAAGAGTAGTGCAAGTGGTACCTGAATGCTTAGGTTGGTAATTGGCTTATTTGACTGTCTTTTATCTAAGTTAATTTTTATGCGGAAAACCAATATCATTATGGCCTTCAACTTGGCCAAAATGACTGAAATCTCCATCAATTATAGGATATTGATAGAGATAACGGCCGAATTTCGGGAGTTATAGATAATGTTTGTGGCAGAATTGCTGTCGAGAGACTTATGTCAGCAAGGAAAGTTGTGATATGGCTTGAAAGCTACCTTTAAGCTATGATTGGTAATTACTGGACTTGAGTATTATTTGATTGATGGTTCAATCTATTGTTATGCAATATATTTCTGTGGGATTACAGCAATACATCCAATATAGAGTAGTCATTAGAACTAAATCTTATTATTAAAATTACTACTAAGTAAATATGAAACTTGATCTTTCCCTAATTGTATGTGAAGAATTCTTTTGCCTAGGTCACCAGGGAAAAGTGGTTAGGCCTTGTTAATTTGAGTTAAAAAAAAGATGTGGATATATGTATCAATCCATAATGTTGGAGAGGTTTGTATGTTTCTGTACACTGTTATATTTATCATTATTTTTGGGATAAAATGCTACGTTTTGCTCCCTATATACACAACAATTTGGTATTGTGAGCAAAGAGTGTCAGTACCAATTTTGAATTAAAAATTGATGGTAGTTCTAAACAGAAATGATTCTCTCATAGGAGCTGATTTACTTGCATTTACAACAGCAACAACTCCTCTTTCTCTAGGCTTTACTTTCACTGTTGTTTGTAGCCTGAAGACTCTGGTAAAGAACATAGATGTCATTCCTCTGGTCCTGCCACTTCCAGTTGGATTAAGAAATTGAAGTAAAATATGTTTTAGTTAAAAAAAGGGCGGCAGGAGAGGGAAACGATTTTATGTGGGAAAAAAAAAGAAAAAAGAAAAAAGAGGAGGGTATGGAGCATTTCTGTCTTTAAGTTGCTGTGGAACCCCTTTACAAAAGATCCAAGTTCTCTGTTCTTTGTGAACAGACTCAAATCATGTTGAACAGCTTGTTTTAAACAGAATAATTGGATTTCTTCTCTTCTTTCCTAATAATGGAAATACCAAAAAGAAGGTTACAGCTTACAACGGTAATGGAGATTCTTCTGCCGCTCTCTATAGGCTTTTATAAGCTGTGTCCCACCGTACTTGAGGACAATATACCAGTATACCTATTATCATATTTTTATGCCTAAATTGCCCCCCTCAGCAGGAATAATACCAGTACGGCAGTATGTAAGCAAGATTACCATCTAATGGCCTATCCTATTACCAAAAGAACCTGAAGCCTGGACCTGAGAATCTGCCTTTTATATATTCCCCACCTAGGATCATTGATCAACTTCACCTTTATGTGATGATGTTAACTCGACTGAATTCTCTCATGTGATGCACTAGGTCAGTGTAGCTTATGTTGTTCCTTTTTCCGTATTAGGAATCTAGCTAGGTTAAAGAACCGTAAAAATTTATGAACGTAATAATTAAGACATCGAATAAAATATTTATTTATTTTTTGTTTAGGTGTCTCTACATATTATGATACTTAATCTTAATCCATTTTTTAATGATATGGACACATGGTTTAATTTTATGGACATATGGTTGCTTATTTTGTTGAAGGACTAACGCTGAACCATTTACCAGTTAAATCATTTTCATATTGGAGAGAGTAGGAGATATGTCACCCACTAGAAGAGACCTCTGATAAATTTGGTAATTATAACTCGAACACAAGGGTACTTTAAGTAACGCAAGCCTAATAAGTGCCCATTTAAGATGGGTAATAAAATGGCAGCATAGGTGGTTTGCCAAAACAAGGAAAAATCCAAACATATTTAAAAACCCTTGACAGTCCTCGACTAGTATTTATAGCACCCATGACGCCCTCAGGAATAGTACTCCGGATCATCCTCTGCCTCTCTGCATTGTGTACTTTGTCTCTCAGAATACATAGAGCAAACCATGAGTCTCCTAACCCACCTTCTCTCTCTATAATTTCAAGTTGAGAGAGAGAGAGAGGGAGAGAGGGAGATGAGAGGTAGATCTTCAAAGCAAGAGACCAAACGAGGAATGGAAATTGATAGCAAACTCAGTAAGCTCACACAAACTCAGCCTCATCTCTCTGGTGCTTACATCCGTAGCCTTGTGAAACAACTAACTTCTTCAAGAACCAAAGATCCAATGAATCCCAAAGAAGCAGACTGTGTTGAAGTTGACAATGTCTCTGGCCAAAACATGGCCACAATTAGTGAAACCCCACAAAGCCAGCAACCCCAACAACAGCCTCAACAACAACATAAAAAACAAGTTAGGAGGAGACTCCACACAAGTAGGCCTTACCAAGAACGGCTTCTAAATATGGCTGAGGCTAGAAGAGAAATTGTCACCGCACTCAAGTTCCATAGAGCAGCTATGAAACATGCCAGCGAACAACAACAACAACAGCTACAGCAGCAAGAGCAACAGCAAAAACAACAATCGCAGCCCTTGCAGCTCTCATCTCAGCCATGTTTTGAACAAGAAGGACAGATAAAATCAAGGAGAAATCCTAGAATATACCCATCAAGCTCATCAAATTTCTCTAATTGCATAGACAATCTTCCTAACTTATCTTTTTCTTGTCCTCCCCCTCCAAATCCTTATTCCTGGCCTGCTTCACAGGTCTCTTCTCCACCTTTTCTTGAAGCTCTCAATCTTCCTCTCCCAAACCAGCCCTTAGGCCTAAACCTCAACCTTCATGATTTCAACAACTTAGATACCACACTCTACCACAACAACAACAACAACAACAACCCATCAATCTACTCATCCTTATCTCCATCATCTTCTCCTACCCTTTCCTTTGCTACTGAAGAATCTCCTTCAGTTGCTATATCACAGGAGGTGGGAGGCCATCCTGCTGTGGCTGATGTACTTGAATCCTGTGGTGGAAATGGTTTACATCCAACTATGGATGACGAGGAGATAGCAGAGATCAGATCAATAGGAGAACAACACCAGATGGAATGGAATGATACTATGAATTTGGTCACATCAGCTTGGTGGTTCAAGTTCTTGAAGACTATGGAACTTGAGCCTGAAGAAATGAAGGCAGTGGATGATGTTTACCGTCCATTTGATGAAGTCATGCAGTTCCCATCCTGGTTGAATGCAAATGAGAGCTTCTTGCAACAACAACTCAGCGATTACTGCTCACATGACTACTATCAAGATCCTGCCTTGCCTTGGTAAGTTATGTATCATCAGACTCATCATGCAAACATCTTCTTTTGAGTCTGAGATTTACTTCAACTTTTCATTACTACTTAATACTTTTCAGAGTTAAAAATAATAACTTTATGAGTAATTCTTTGTTAGTACAATTTGCTAATAGATGTTATTGGTGTGGGCTTGTTTAGTTGTAATTGTGGTTCAGACTTTGGAGGCATGCATGGTGTCCGTGTCCAAATTAAAGTGTCTAAATAAGTCCAAGAGCTTTTCTATAAAGGCTGCGTTGGTTTGATCAGCCCAGACAGAAGAATTATTTTAATCAGTTGTGTGAAAGAGCAGCTTTACTTTTATTTCATTTATTTATTTATTTGCATCTCCATGCCCTTACAAAAGTCGGTGGTGATTGATACATGATATATGATAGATTTACTGATTCTATTTTTGTTTATATTGTAATTTGGTGTTGAACAACACAGCATGGACCTTGGAGAATTTGATGGCATGGACAACGAGTGGCTAGCTTAAGAAGGATTGATTATTTTTGGTTCAATCAAATCTTCGGCTTCTGTTTTATTTTTCTTTTTGCCTTAATTCTGTCCTGTTTTGGGTAGTCTTTTAAAGAAATCTATCAGCAAATAAGGCTTGCAAAGATGTTGAAGGTGGCAGGCAATAGAGGCAAATAATGTAAGAGAGGAGTCTGCTTTTCTCCCTCCTCTATATCTTATATATCCAAAAATCATATATACCAAAAAAAAAAAAAAAACCTATATATGCAGCTCTGCCCTTGTTTACATATTGTTTTAATGCAAGAGTGCATGTGCGATGCCTTTGAAGTGGCAGTTTCTATTCTGGGAACATTGGAACTACCATTTGGCTGTGTATCTCTCTGTATATACATTTAGTTTCTCATTTGTTTAAGATTTTAAAGAGAAACATGCAAGGATATTCCTCTTTTCATACATGGTTATATGATTATATGATTATACAATTTAAATATAAACCGTATCTTGCAAATCTGATGTGGGTGAAATTTATGTCACGTCTTATATTCTCTCTCTTTTTTTATTCTTTGATACCTGGAAAAACTTTATAGTACTATTGAAACATACAAGGAACCCAGTAGAAGAAACAAAGCAAAAAAGGCTGAAAAATAAATGAAATGTGATGGGCATCAATTTCAGAATCAGAACCCCCCTTTTTTAATTCTTTACTGAAAAAGACATCTAAAGTAAGCCTGAGTTCATGAGAAAAGTAAATTCTTATCTTTTTCTTTTTTTTTTTTGTAATTTTGTTTTTGTGCACATCCAATAAATGGGTAAAATAACAGTGCTTTTGAAATAATTTGAGCAGCACAAATTTTATCTTCCTATTTTTATTTTTCTGGGTAATCTAGCATTTGTAACTCTAATATAATATTTATATGTGCTCCAAAAAGTATTGAATGTTACCTTGGACACGCGTAGTTCATGACTGGTGCGGTTGAAGACAGCAATGCACAAGTATTGTGAATAAATGTTTTATGTTCCTTATGTTTTCCAAAAGTCTAATTTAAAAATAGGGACAGGGGCAAAAATGGCCTAATAAATTAGTGAGTTAACATTCATGTCACTTTTTAGTAAACATAACAACTGGATTCTAAATTGGGTGTGAAAATACCAAGTTGTCCTTAACTCATTTCAAACTTTTATCTCTCTCTTAGTCTGGTTCTTCTTCATTTTCTCATTTTTCCCGCCCCCTCCTCATCCATTTCTCTGACAACCCAGTCTGGTTCTTCACTCTCTCCTCTTTGACAGCCCCTACTTCTCTTCCTTTTTCTTCATCTATTCTTCATCTTCACTTTCTCTTCCTCCTTCATTTGTTTGGCAGCCGCTGCTTATTATTCATCTTCACTTTCACCTCTTCCTTCATTTCTCTGACAACTCCTGCTTTTTCGTCACTTTCTCCTCCCGCTTCATTTCTTTATTCTACCGATCTACTTATATATGTTTTCTCTTTTGGTCTCTCTTCGCATTTTCGACTACACAAACACCATCCACCACCCACCATCCATCTTTATTCGCTTCTGCAGTAGCGACCATCCATCTTCATCTTCTATGCTACGGGTAATGTATCTTAACTTTTAAACACTTTTGACTAGTGATGCCATGTCGAAATTGAACAAAAACAGAAGCGATTACACTAGTCACACCAAGTGTGACGAGTGTGAATCATATTGGTCACACTTGGTGTGATTAGTGGTACTGTGTCGAAAAAACGAACAAAAACAGAAGCGATTACACTAGTCACACCAAGTGTGCCGAGTATGAATCATACTGGTCACACTTGGTGTGACTAGTGGTGCCGTATCGAAAAAACGAACAAAAACAGAAGCGAATGCACTAGTCACACCAAGTGCGACGAGTGTGAATCATACTGGTCACACTTGGTATGATTAGTGGTTTCATGTGGAGATGGAACAAAAACAGAAGCGAATACACTAATCACACCAAGTGGAATGAGTGTGAATCATACTGGTCACACTTGGTATGATTAGTGGTGCCATGTGGAGATGGAACAAAAACAGAAGCGAATACACTAATCACACCAAGTGCGACGAGTGTGAATCATACTGGTCACACTTGGTATGATTAGTGGTGCCATGTGGAGATGGAACAAAAACAGAAGCGAATACACTAATCACACCAAGTGCAACGAGTGTAAATCATACTGGTCACACTTGGTATGATTAGTGGTGTCATATGAAGATGGAACAAAAACAGAAGCGAATACACTAATCACATCAAGTGGAATGAGTGTGAATCATACTGGTCACACTTGGTATGATTAGTGGTGCCATGTGGAGATGAAACAAAAACAGAAGCGAATACACTAATCACACCAAGTGCGACGAGTGTGAATCATACTGGTCACACTGGTATGATTAGTGGTGCCATGTGGAAATGGAACAAAAACAGAAGCGAATACAATAATCACACCAAGTGGAATGAGTGTGAATCATACTGGTCACACTTGGTATGATTAGTGGTGTCATGTGGAGATGGAACAAAAACAGAAGCGAATACACTAATCACACCAAGTGGAACGAGTGTGAATCATACTGGTCACACTTGGTATGATTAGTGGTGCCATGTGGAGATGGAACAAAAACAGAAGCGAATACACTAATCACACCAAGTGCGACGAGTGTGAATCATACTGGTCACACTTGGTATGATTAGTGGTGCCATGTGGAGATGGAACAAAAACAAAAGCGAATACCCTAATCACACTAAGTGGAACAAATGTGAATCATACTGGTCACACTTTGTATGATTAGTGGTGTCATGTGGAGATGGAACAAAAACATAAGCGAATACACTAATCACACCAAGTGGAACGAGTGTGAATCATACTGGTCACACTTTGTATGATTAGTGGTGCCATGTAGAGATGGAACAAAAACATAAGCGAATACACTAATCACACAAACTGGAACGAGTGTGAATCATACTAGTCACACTTGGTATGATTAGTATTGTCACCACTAATCATACCAAGTGTGACCAATATGATTCACACTCATTCCACTTGGTGTGATTAGTGTATTCACTTCTATTTTTGTTTCATCTCCACATGGCACCACTAATCATACTAAGTGTGACCAGTATGATTCACACTCGTCACACTTGGTGTGACTAGTGTATTCGTTTATGTTTTTGTTCCATCTCAACATGGCACCACTAATCATACCAAATGTGACTAATATGATTCACACTCGTTTCACTTGGTATGATTAGTGTATTCGTTTCTGTTTTTGTTTCATCTCCACATGGCACCACTAATCATACCAAGTGTGACTAGTATGATTCACACCCGTCGCACTTGGTGTGACTAGTGTATTCGCTTCTGTTTTTGTTCCATCTCCACATGGCACCATTAATCATACCAAGTGTGACCAGTATGATTCACACTCGTTCCACTTGGTGTGATTAGCGTATTCGTTTCTGTTTTTGTTCCATCTCCACATGACACCACTAATCATACCAAGTGTGACCAATATGATTCACACTCGTCGCACTTGGTATGATTAGTGTATTCGCTTCTGTTTTTGTTTTATCTTCACATGGCACCACTAATCATACCAAGTGTGACCGGTATGATTCACACTCGTCGCACTTGGTGTGACTAGTGTATTTGTTTCTGTTTTTGTTTCATCTCCACATGGCACCACTAATCATACTCGTAGTATAGAAGATGAAGATGGATGGTGGCTAGTGCAGAAGCGAATAAAGATGGATGGTGGGTGGCGGATGGTGTCCGTGTAGTAGAAAATGCTAAGAGAGACCAAAAGAGAAAAGTAGATCAGTAGAATAAAGAAATGAAGGAGGAGGAGAAAGTGAAGAAGAAGCAGGGGCTGTCAGAGAAATGAAGGAGGAGGAGAAAGTGAAGAAGAAGCAGGGCTGTCAGAAATGAATAAGGAGGGGGCGGCAAAATGAAGAAGAAGCAGGAGCTGTCGACGGTAAAAACTGAGAGAGAAAACTTTGAAATGAGTTAAATGAGTTCCCTTTGAAATGAGTAAAATGTGTTTTTAAGGGTATTTGTGTCCAAAAAAGAAGGGGTTGAGACACAAATGTTAAGTTTATTCAAATAGGATAAAAATATCTATTCAACAATTTAAAGTGACTTGAGCTGACATTTTCTCTTAAAAATACATATATATATATCAATTTTTTACTCTTTTGACTTCAGGTTTATCTGAGTTAAAAACATAATAAAATTCTAACTATTAATCATAGACTAAATATTTTATTTCAATACTAGTTAACGCTGGGAACATAGCACAATAGGGTTCACTGCCAATAAGACACACAAGTTTTTAGTATTTTGTAGGAACACATAGTAATACTATATTAGTCTAATTTTCTTCTTCATAGTCCTGGCTGGTATAAGGACTGAAAGCTTCAAGGAACAAGTTCTTCTTTCTCCAAGATTTCAATCCAATCTCTGCACAAATCTCATCACTGTGGTTGATACTAAAAGTGGAAATGCAGTGTCTCTTGAAAAATCTAGTGGTTCTCTTCATCACTTGCATCTCTTTGGTTGTTTGTTCAAGCATTTTTTGAACACTTGGAAGCTTGAATTGATTATCAACCAATCTTGCCAACCATTTGCATCGCAACTCTGCTGTTTGGAGGTTTGATACACTCTCAATGTAACCCACAAATGCCATGTTTGGAATCAATGGATGAATTGTGCCCCTGCCACATCATCAATAGTCTTCTCTTTAGTTTCTCTTCAGGTTTGAAGGGATTATATATAATTTTTATCTAGTTCAAGTGTAATATAGGAGGAGTTTATAATCTATTAACATTCAGGTAATTTTTTAACTTGCTATATTTGAGTCAATCTCAAAGAGCTCAAGTAAATATCCATAATATTTCAATAGGTCAATGTATGGAAGGTGAAATGATTTTTTAGTGTAATTACCTGTACAAGGGCATGATCCCAGTAGAGTCAACAATGAGACTAGAAAAAGGCTCAGGTAAAATAGATTGAATCTTCTTCTTGCCATCAAAACCTGTGGCAAGAAGCACAACATCAGCCTCCAATTTGGTGTTATCTTCAAATTCAATTCCTCCTTTCCAAAACCACCATTTGGATGCTCTTTTGAACAATATTTTCCCTTTTTCAGCCTCAGGAAAGAAAGTTTCAGGCAAGATAGCCATTTGGCAAGATGCATAGTCCTCCTCAAAGGGATGGTCTGGTTTCAGTCCAAACCTCTTTAGAGGTAACTTCCAGGTCAAGTAAGACTCTACAAACTTGGAAATCGCCTTTCTCTGTAGAAAAGGTAACAAATTATACCAGTTTGTTTGAATTATGAGAAAAAGTTTCTAACGGGAATAACTTACCACTGGAGATAAGAGAAGACGGAGCAAGCTCCTGGTCAAGGACTCATTGGGCCTTTCGTGGAGAAACTGAGAGGACCTTGTTGAATAAAACAGGAAAAATGGCAATCCCCATATCCAGTAAGATGGAACAGTCCAATGTAAAGTCCTTATCACTATTGTGCATGGTTGTCCATTTGGTCCTTCATTAATTGGAAAATCCAAACAAATATATATATATATGTCAGTTACTATGCATACAAATGAGAAACCTCCATGTTTTTGTCAAAATCTGGACTAGAACCACCCACCTAATCTCATCATCTGTCATGCAATTTTGTAAATGGAGGACAGCCTAACTTGGATGAGAAGGGAAAAAAAAAAAGTGAAAATGAAAAGTATTCTAGCTAAGTTTTTAATTTCTTTGTTGTTTCAAACTCAGTATCTTTTCGGTGAAATTTCTTGAGTGTGACTAGAGTAAATAACCAGTTAAATTTCTCTGAAATGATTAATTTAATTTGACCCATCAAGATCATATATGTCCTCTTTCAAAAAATAAAAAAATAAATAATCATATATAGCTTTTTCTACAAGAGACAAATGAACAATAAAGGCCTCATGTTTCAGTGGTCAACAACAAGCATGAGCATGATTAGAAAATCGAAAGGCAATTATCAGATTTAGCAGAAAGAAAAATCAAAGGCGAGAAGACAAGAAAACCTTTTTCTGGAATTCACAAACAAATACAGTAAATTTTCTCTTTTTTAAACATACTAATAACAGATAAAGTGAAAATACAAAATTCATTTTCCTAACAATTATCAGATCCAATAAACATATATAACGTCTAGACAGAAATATATATAATGTGATGATTCACAAGAAAAATACTCTAATAATAGATAGCTTTTTATTTGATATTTTTTGATGGACAGGTTATTTAAATTATAGGATATATATTTTACCAAGTACATAAATGTTTCCCACTCCTACGCTCTAGTAACGTTTACTACTGTATAATCTGCTATCAATTGAAGATATATATATTTTATCACGAAGAAAATATGATTTCCTCTTTGCTATAAAAATTTATCTGAAAACATATCAAAAACAAATTGATAATAGAGCTTTAGTTAAAAAAATTAATACACGGTTTATTATGTGATTGCCTATATATTGGATAAAGTCTTCCCTTATTGTATTGTAAAACTGATTGGAATCAAATCTGTTTTGGGTGTGCTTCAAAACAAAAAAAAAATCAATTTATATTTAATACTCTCACAGTCATTATATGATTAACAATATGATGAGCAGACATAAAACACAGCGTGAAAAAAAATCCAAATTCCTAATTCGATATTACCCATAAACTCTAACTAATTAATTCGACCAAGTGTTGCAGTGTAGCATTTCATTTTTCTTTTTAATCAGGACTTATTTTATATTTACTTGTACGGTGTACCTAAAATAACTTCAAAATCATTGTGACTACCGCGTGGACTTTTGGTCAAGAACTAAATTTTTCATGTTGTAGCTGCAAAATAATAACCTAATGGATGTTAAATCCCGTATATATTACTTTTCAAAAAAAAAAAAATCAGGTATATAATAATCTATTTAAATAGGTTAGCGCTAAAATGGTATTCTTTAATTTTTCCTCATACTAGCAAATTTTGAATTTCTATTTGGGTTTATTATTATTCCCATATCAATCGACTGATGAATCTGAATAATGATCATAGTTCATACATCTAAGGTGGTTTTCTATGGATAATGTTTTTTGAAAACATTAATCATACTCTTCTAATAAAACATTAAAATACGTTGGACCTTTTATCAATAATTGTATTACAACATGAGCCTTGGAATATATATATCACCATCATATATTAGGTTTCCATATATTACCTTGGTTTGCCTGAGCGCACTCGACAGCCAAATCAATAGCTGATTTCTTGTATCCAATAATTGCAACCTTTTTTCCTTCAAGTAACGCTCTAGTTTCCTCTTTGTTAAGCTTGGAATAATCGATGGTATGCAACACCTTACCATTAAATACTCGGTGTCCTTTATTCGCAGGAAAAACTGGCTTTTTCGCTATGTCTCCATATTTTCCAATGCACACCACGAGTACTTCGAAGGCATACCACTGCATCAACAATAATTGAATTTCATAAAAATGTACAAATCAAAGTATAGTGTTAAAAACCTATATATCACGCAACGATATATACGAGAGCAAAATCTTAAAAATAGTGGCAAAAAAATTGGAGTCGAAAGGAATAACCTGAATAGTTTTGTGTTGGTCACTCTCTACAATTACTGCGACCTCCCAGACAGGATGACCCTTCAACAGAGGGCCGTACTCTCCAGGAATGGTGGTGGTTTGGGTGGTCTGATCATATTGGTCATTCACGTACTTGATTTCTACCACCTTAGAGTTGAAGTTGATGTACTTGATCACATCAAAGTGGGTGGCATATCCATGCAAGTATTCCAACACCTCAACATGAGAAGGAAAACTTGCATTGTCCCGTTCCGGCCAGGGATAATCCGAGAACTCGAAATCACAACGAGGGGTTTGGAGTTTAGTAGAACTGAAAGAACAGTGTTTCCAAACACCCCCAATTGAGTCAGTGGCTTCCAGCACCACCGGGTTGTGAAACCGGAGCTGTTTAGCTGCGGCAATGCCACTTATTCCAGCCCCGATTATCCCAACCTTAGAGGACCGAACATGGTTTTGCTCACTAGCCATATTTTAGTTTGATGACTATGAAGCTACTAGCTTGCTAGCTTTTGATATTGGCATGTTGGTATACAAAGATGGTGACTATTTATAAGCGGGCGGGGGCGACTAGACTATTTATTTTATAAAAATGAATAATTAATGTATGTATGTGTGTTTAATTTATAATTTATGGTAAGTGTGTGTTGAATTGGTAGGTCCAACAGTAGTCAAAACTGTGTCTTTTCTGCATCAAGTAGTTTATGATTTCGTAATTATTATTTAAATTAATCCAGTTGAAAATTTCAAGATAAAACTACTTGTGACCCTGGATTTCTGTTTTGTACACAAATTGAGCACACGGATTCTCGATCTAGCTATGATAGTTTCTGGTAAATATATTTCCTCGTAAGTTAGCTGAAAGCGAAATATGTGTGGGTATATATACACGTACATATATTGAAACATTCTTAGTGGCACATCACTTAATTTATATTTCTTTAAATGTGGAATGTTTTTTCTTTTAATTCATTACATAATTAGTTGAAAAAGGTTAAAAATTGTTAATAACCACTCAATGCAAAAGGGAAAGCTATTAAACAAAAAATCCAAGATATCCACAATAAAAGAAAGAAATATATCTAATGCTAACAACCAATCAATGTAAAACTATCAAGCCTTTAAAAAATAATAATAATAAGTGAGGGCTCAACTATACTGTTTAGAATTTTGGATTAGGATAGCTTTTTTTGAACCTAACCATGTTTGTAATATTTACTTTTTTAACCATAAATCACATGCTGAAAAAAATTGGAAAAAAGTTCAAATTAAAAGAGAATTTTATTGTTTAATATACAAGAAGCATGATATGGTAAGAATTTTTTTATTTTTTTTTTTTCCAAAAAAGAGTCAATAATTGTTGTTTTTAGATACCATTTACAATCAATAACTCGAACCTAAATAAATATTAGATTAAATGAATGTTCTTTGCTATCAGCTTATATTAAATTAAACGATGGTGTTATCATTATTGAGTGCAATCCTTTGTATAGATGGAAAAAAGAAAGAAGTAGATATTTTCACTAAAAATACTTTATGTATGATGAATATAAACCAAATTAACTAGCCACTGCACACTTTCATTAGTGTAAATGATTTTGGCTTTATTCTTCAATTTCTTTAATTTTTGATTTGTCAATTGTCATTATCAACAAAGAATTAGGAAAAAGCATATATATATATATACACACACGTATGTATGTATGTATATATATATTAGAATAACTTAAAACTTTGACTTATAAAAGTGACTTCAACGTCCATCATTCTATTTTCATTTAATTTATAAGAAAAGAATGAATGAATTCAAAATTAATAACAATTATTGGATTTAATGAAAATAGATGAATGAATGTTAAAATCATTTTTTAAAATCAAAATTTTAAGTTAGTCTAAACTTAACCTCTCTCTATATATACATATATGAGATTAAGCTATATTAAATGAAAAGAATAGCTTCAACATTTTTTATTCAATCAAAAGGGTAGTTTGAATGTCAAACTACCCTTTTATCATATACATCACGATGATAGTTTGAATTCTTGTGTTCTCATAGCTGTACGATTATAAAACTTACACAATAATCTTCAGATCATGAATATTCATTCAAGTTCGTGTATCAGAATCAAGTCAATGCATTATTAATTATTTTCAGATCTAAATTCAGTTCAAACTAACTTCTTCATGAAGTTGTACTGTAGCTTATTCTTGTCAGTCATGCTTCGCTACCCGGTATTGTGAATCCGTTGACTTACGCAATATATTTATTGGCTTAATATACATGATCGATCAACTCCTAAATTTGTTAACTATAAAAAAAGTTCTTTAGATTTCAAAACAAAAAAAGGTTATTTAATTTGTCACGTTTGTTGTTAAATTCTCAAGTTGTCGCACCTATGGAGAAATTTCTTATTGACAGAGAGCTAGCTGCCAAGTCATTTTTTTTTGTCAGATCATTTATCCATATAAAATTAGGGTGGTTTAGAGATAATTTATGGCTTCAAATTATACATCAACTCTCAAATTTATAATATTTTTAAAAAAATTAATATGTTATCCTATAAAATGTCGATCATAATGTCAATTTGAGATCATAACTAAAAGACATAAAATGTGAAAATGGGAAATCATATATGTTGTAAATGATGTCATCGTCCAACAGTAAATTCTTGTCTACCCATTTGTGAGGCCGTATTTACATAATAAATCTTAAATCCTAAGAGGTTACTTTTCCATACTTTGTGTCTAAGATTGATGCCATTTAATTGATCAAATAAAGCTATAAATAATTTGGAAAAAAAAGTTAGAAACATCCAGGAAGTAACAGAGAAGATCCATAGGAATTAAGGTGGCTGCATGCGTGTCATTGGGATATGTCGTATATGGTAACTTTGTCAATTTTGCCCACTAGCATCTTCACTCACTGATTGGTATTGGGAAAAAATTTTCATGAAAAAATTTTACGCGTATTTTTAGTGGTTCAGTTCAATTCATTTTCATATTCATAATAGGGGTTTGAGTCTTATCATATATATTAATCAGTATATGTGGAAAGATTTCACCTTATTTTATGAGAGAAGAATTATAGTTCACGCTTGTATTATTGGTAAATAGGTCCCGACAAACATGAATTAAATGTAAAAGAGAAAAATAAGCCATGTCTTTATCCATGGAAAAAACTTTTAACTTAAAAGTTCTTTTTTAATATATCATTCAAATTAGTGTAAGTTTTAAAATCAAAACTAAATTATGAAAATAAGTTTTTTTAATACCATTAAATTCTTGAACAAAGGAGAAAATAGTTCACGGACAAAAGATGGAGCAAAAACTCTATCTAATAATTTGATGTTAGTTTTAAAACTCAAACTAATTTTAGTATTATTTGAGAGAAGTTTCAGTGCTGAAACTTAATTAATTAAGAACTTTAACATTAATTGGGAATACAATCTTGCTTATTATAAAGACGAAAAATCAAAAGTAGGCACTTGGATATCATTATATAAAACTAATTTTGATAACAAACCGAATGTTCTTTCATTATTTTCTCCTTTATGTTAGGCAAGCTTAGAAAGTAAAAGTGTCCCCCACACCTTATTTAACCAAGTACTCTAATTTAGTGACAAATATTTGTGTCGTGACATCGAATTTTCTAAAAGGAAATTTAAACGAAGTAACATATTCCTCAACAACCATGGACATCCCTATCATGTGTAAAATACTAAAAGTTTCATTGACTGTCAAAGCCGAAAGCCACCACTCAGTCAAGAACCCTTTTCGTTTTAGTGATCAGAAATCTTGTCAGGATTTTGTTTCCTTTGTAAATGTTTGGTTTGGAACTTTTTAGAAATTATTTGACTTTGTAAATGTTTGGTTTGGGACTTTTATGTGTCTAAAATTTTCTAAGTCATCCCAAGTTTTCTGAGCTTTCTGGATTTGACTAACTCTTCATTTGGTCGTTGTCTTCCATTTTGTTAGAAATAATAATTTAGTTTATTACTCATAATATTAATAATTTCTTTCGAACGAAGTTAAAATATATATATATATATATATATATTTTTTTTTTTCAAACGTGTGCTTATTACTGGTCAATCCAAAAATTAAAAAAAAAATGTATAAAGTTCATTTTCACACGATGAAAGAGAAATCTCAAGTTGCTTGATCTACTGGCCTTAAATCAAAAGCCAATTTAATTATGCAAAATGAATTTAAACAACAGTTAATGTGCCTTTCAAGGTTGTAACTTGTTACGTAGAGGAAACTTCGTCTTTTATATTACTAAGTTCCGTATATATGGATTTTAAAACTAAAATATAACCATAACAATAAATTTATTTAGCATCAAAGTAGTTAGACGAATTGTTCATCATACCATCCTTTAAAAACACAAAATGACAGGAAAAACGTTTCATTCTTTCAAAGATACGGGCTTTTTCTTTGTTTGTGTACTCATTCTTTATACTTATTTATGAACTAATTATTTAAAAATGGAAGTACGTTTTGAATTGTTTTACATCTATAATGCAAATCGGTGAAAATTGTAATAACTAATACCAAAATTACATTTATAATACACATCACCTCTTAGTAAGAATGGTTGAGCACCTCTTTTAATCTTAAGAAATTAAAGGTTCAAATTCTACCATTATCGAAAGTGTAAGTAATTTTATAAAAATTTAATCCCTTCACCCACACTTTAAAAAATAATATATATATATATTAAAATTACAGTAAATTTAAAAACTAGCACTAAACTATGAAAGTCAGTTCACTTATATCAAAAAATGACGCTAAAAACTTTGTTTCATGGTTTGGTGTTAGTTTTACAATCCACATTTATTTTAGTGTCACAGGAAAATAATTCAGTATATGATTCAATATAGAAAAATTAGTTTTTATAATTGAGTGCTAATTTTAAAACTTATACTAATTTTAGTATGGTTTGAAAAAAATAATTTTTGATATAAATGTTTGATTAAAACACTACCTAAAACAATAACTCTCTCTATTGGATGCCATTCATACCATTGATTCGTTAAAATATCTCAAATCTAAATTACTAATAATAAGAAAAGTCAACCGGCCTTTGATGGTTACCTGTTGTAATCAAAGAAATTTTGACCATTAATTGGACAAGTCATGATGATCACGTGATAATGTGATATGTGGCTCATTGGCCAATTATTTTCACCACCAACTGCTTCAATTATCTTGTTTATCCAATAACAATCGAACATTGAATTCTTCGTATGCTCCTTGTATGAAACCTGTAACTTTAGAAACCTGTAATGTCACCCAGAAATGTGAGCTGGGTGGCAGCTTCGATGTCTGTACTATTCTTTTTTTTATTATTTTCTATATTTAATTCATTTCTAAAGGTCAGTTTGGTATAAGTTTTTGGTTAATTGTAATATTTAAATTATTCCGAGACTTTGAAAAAATAATAGTTAAAATAAAGAGAAAAAACAGATAACATTTTTAAATATTAGAATAATAATATTATCTTATTTCAATAAAATTAATAATTGAGTCTCAAATCTTATTATTTTTTTACATAAATATATTTGATAAAACTGATGAGAGTGCTACATTTTTTAAAGAATGACTCAATTGTTACATTTATTGTAATGATATTTTAGTATTTTTATATGTGATTTAGGATTTAATTGTTATATTTTTTAAAAAGTAAAATAAATATTAAGTCATTAATATAATGTGTTATTTTTGTACTTATCCCTAAAATAAATTATAATATCAATTAAATTTCGTAGAGAAGACCACATTTCTTCTGGTAGTATATTTTTTTTACGTGAAATTTTCAATTTTATCCCTACATTCAAAATCTTCACGTTTTTAAACGTAAATTGTTTTATGGATTTATTTTCTATAAAATTTTAAAAAATTCATCAGTTTTATCTTTCTGATCACATTTTAATAATAAAAATTAATAGAACTGATAGATTAACTATTTTGCCTGTAAATATTTATTTTTTCCATTCTTCTCTTATAAAAGAATTACACCTTCAAAATAAATAAAATAAAAATATTTTTTTGAAAGAAAAATAAAAATATTATAATTTTGTTAAAAAAATATAATATTTTAATATTTTTATTAAAAAGAAATTGAATTCAATCTTGATTTTCTAAGTTTAAAATCTAAGTTGAACCCAGACCTTTAGCTATCTAGATCTTCATTGAAAATTTTTAATTTAAAACAAAATCTTTAATTAAAATCTTAAAAAATAATAAATTCAAAAAAAAAAAAGGAAAAAAAAAAAGAAAGAATGGAAAGATCTGGTCCTGGATTCAATGGGTAGCCAGAACTTCAATAGCATTTAGGAAAGGAGGAACATACCTACATGTGACTCGACCTAAGAGTGAGAGGGATATTTGATCAACCTTATTTTATATATATATATTCTTTTCTTTTTTTAATAATTAAGATAAATTTTATATTAAATGTCGTTTATCTTAACTTAATATAATTACAATATGGATACTTTAAAATGTTCATTAAGCTAAAATAAATTATATCACAATCATTTCCAAAACTAATTCCTACTCCCACTTCTCAATAAATAATTGCCAAATTAAATAGAATAGACTATCAATTATATCACTTTCTAAATTTTTACGGATTTTTAAAAAAAATTGTAAAAAAAAGAAACTAATTCTACTTTTAATATAAATAATATTAGGAAATTAGCCCTAAACCATAACAATTCATGAAACTGTAGTTCAAGAATTGTCAGAAGGACCAAAATTCAATTGTTCATACAAATTCATATATAATTCAACAACCCTTTCATACAACTTTATGGGGGGGATAAAAGCATAAATATATGAAATTACCAATTTTGTCCTATATAACAGACCTATAAAATAAAACGGGAAAAAACACTACACGACCGTTAATTATTATCAGCCACACACATGCCTTGAATTAAAGGGCCACAGGATATCTATCAATGGTGTCAAGCCACGGATTCCTAGCAGGTTTTTTCACTCGGCGCATCGCCTGCCAAACCACACTGTTGCATTTGAACCCTGACCCGAATGAAATCTGCCAAATTCTGTCTCCCTTTTTCACCCTCTCTTTCGCTTCCAAATAAGCTAGTTCATACCATATACTACTGCTAGACGTGTTGCCAAATCGGTGCAATGTCATTCTTGAAGCTTCCATGTTCTTATCACTCAGCTCCAGGTTTTTCTGCAGCTCATCTAGCACTGTCTTGCTTGCGGCATGCACGCAGAAGTGCTCGAATGCAAGCTTGTAATCTGGAATGTAAGGCTTTGTTGTTGATGGTTGGTTTCTGTCTTTGCCAAATAAATGTCTACAGACAAGTGTAGCAAAGAAGATGAGCTGCTCTGAGATGGGTAGCACTAGAGGCCCTAGAGTGGTTATGTTTGTTTTCAAAGCCTCTCCACCTATTTCCACCAGATTTTTGCTCACCTTTATGCCCCTATACCCTTGTTCATCTTCCTCTTGATAAACGCACCTGGTTATATTGAAGTTACTGGTAAATTTCAAGGCATCATATATATACCGATACAATTAATAACTTTCAAGGATCATTCATTTCATGCACCTAATCGAACAATAAATTAAACACCAAAATTTTTTATTCAACATCATAGAAAATTTATGGACATTTTCATAATTGTTATTGTTACTGTTGACTTAAGGGCTTTACTAATAATTAGTAGAAATTTTTTCATGTGCAATAAACATTAATAAAAATTCTTCCCCAGGACCTTAGCATCACTGAGATTAAGGGAGATCAAACATAAAAGTCCACCTAATATTAATATATACAGTTATCTTAGTTATATACGATGGCCCACTCTGATCTTTCATGGGCATTCCTGGTCCACAAACTGGCACTTTCAATTGCCAGCGGGCCCGATTTTGCCAGTCCATGGACGACACGATGGCGCCAGACTCGTGTCAGTTTCAGTTTTCACGGATCTTCACACGTCAACCCTTTTTTTCTTTTTCTAGAAACAACCTTCTAAAAGGTAATTCCATAAACAACAAAATTCAGTATTAATTCATTGGTCATCTATAATTATTGTTAGCTCAACGGAAAATAATAGACCTCCACTATTTTTATCTAATATTTTTATCCAATTTTATATATCAGTTGATAAGCTATTAATTAAAATTTAAGATTGAGATAAGAATGATATATTAATTATCATATGAAAAAGTTAGATAAAAATATTAAATATCTACCATTATCTTAATCCTATACAATCAATACTCACTGTCACTTTTCATGCCTACATATTTAGATTTGAGATTGACATAAAAATGAAATAACATTTGATAAGTCATTAAATATTTATATTTGATATTGACATGAAAATGATATATCATCCACATAAAATTGAATGAAAAAGTTGAATAAAAAACATTAAATATTTACCATTATCCTAATCCTATACAATCAATACTCACAATCAATTTCGGTGCCTACATATTAAATAATATCACGGGGTAGTATTATTTGAAAATATCTTGATTTATGATAGTTCCATTTTTTTTAAAGATGGATGAATTATTGGTCATTATGTTAAACCAACACTTCCACCATCACGGTGAACCTAAGTGATTAATGAATAATGAAAGCTGTTCAAAATACAAAACAAATTGAAATCAAACCTGAAGCTCCGGTCATCAGCTCCTTTATGGGTCCGAACAATATGTTCAAGGCGGTACTTGGCACGGTGATAGTCACGGCGACGGTTGGAGAGTAGGACGGCGGAGCAGCCCATACGGAAATAGCAGTTGGGAATAAGCATGGATCGATTCTTGCCCTGGTACCAATTATAGCCAACCATCTCAGTACTCACCACCACTGCATAGTTGTTTGGGTTGGCTTGCAACATGTCACGGGCCAGGTCTGTGGCTATGATCCCAGCACTACACCCCATTCCACCTAGATTGTAACTCAAGATATTGCCCCTCATTTTGTAGTGGTTTATTATCATCGCAGAGAGTGATGGGGTGGGGTTGAAGATGCTGCAGTTGACAACTAACACTCCAACGTCCTTTGGTCTGATCTTGGTCTTCTCAAAGAGCTCATCTAGTGCTCCAAATATCACCATTGAAGCTTCCAATCGACCTTGTTTCATCGTTATGCAGTTCTCAGCAGACATCACTGCCTTTGGAATGTAAGTTTCATCACCAATACCTGATGATTGTATGATTCTTCTCTGGAATTCGATGGTTGCATCATCAAACTTGCCTGATCTCTTCGCTTGTTCTACGAATTGTTCCTTGGTCACCTGAATTCACATATCATAATTTATTATATATATCTAACTTATTATATACATGAATCATCTAGAATGGTACCTTGAGGTCATCAGGAGGGAGATAACAGGCAAAATCAATGAGATAAATGGAGCGAGGCCGTGACATGAAGTAAACAGAAACCGTGAAGACAAACACACCAAAGAAACCAAGCACAGTGGCCAGATCATAGCGAGCATCGTCCCATAGCTTCTTCCAAAGCTCTTCCCTACTAAGACTCCCCACCTCAGCGCTAAACACAAGCACCAAAACAGGTATGGTGGCCAAATATATGGCATGGTTGATAAGATAATGGTAACCTAGCTTCACATACTTGAGGTTGACCGATTGGAGAAAATCAGGTAACCGTCTCCGAACCCGAACGGAGAAAGTGAGAGAGCCAGCATTGGGCCCCGAGGACTCAATCCCACGGTTGACAATTTCGGTTGACAAGAGATCTTGTTCACTTCTGGACATTTTGTTAAATGTTTGATGAGAAAGTTGACAAGGGTTAGTGTTACATATAAAGACATTGAAGAGCAGTGAAAATGGGTGGGTGGAGTGTAGTTAATGTGCACACCAACTCGAGTGGGTGAGCGTTGGAAGGATTTTCTAAGCGTCTTAAATTCTTCATTAAATGAAAGGTGGTTGAATGTACAGTCCAACTCGGGTTACTATGGGTGGTTCGTTTTCGGTGCGTTTGCATGGCAAATGATCCGTTTCTTGTGATAACATTTTAAGGTAGGGATGGTCAAAATGAGGGGACTGGTAAATTACTTGTAGAGCCATGCAAGGTTGAGGCACTCCCTTCCCTTGCTTCCATCAACAGCTGGCCTGGTTGTTCGTGCTTTAGATGCTTGCTTTTACTTCTAAAAAGTACTAGTATAAATTGAATAATAGATGTAACAGCTACCACCTTTTCCCTCTCCCTGTGAAATTTTGGGGCAGTTGGTTTATTTGCAATGAGTTTAAGTTACCCTATGTTTTAAAAGCATGTTTATTCTAAAATTAGATAGGAGGACATCTACTATTTCTCACTTGTAAAATATAGGGTGGTTGGTTTCTCTTTTTTTTTTTTTTTCAATTTAATTATATTTTCGCTCAACACTTAATTCGGTTTAATTTATATATATAGTTTCTCTTAAGTCTTAAATAACATGAAAATATCTTAATGTAAAATGTTAATTTGTTTTAATTTTCACTGAAAGAAAAAATCTTAATTCAATCAATTAGTAAAAATTTCTTAATATTATAACCTTAGATAATTGGGTCATTATCAAAATACGTACGTTTAATATTCCAAAAAACTCTCAATCATAACAAACTACAACCCTAATTATATTTATATGGGTGGTAGAAAACTTTCCGTCGTAACAAACTGCACCTTAATTATGTTACAAAAAATTGAAAGATCTAGGTGATATCGCCACCACTAGCTAGCAATTGCATCAGAGTTAATTAAGGTTCATTTGATAGAGCTACTCCAATTAAATGCTTTAGAAGTAGATTTTTTTTTTTTTTTAAAAAAAAATTATGAATAGAGCTTAAAATGAAGCTAACAATCATTTGGTTGTGAATTAAAATACTTTTTAAGATAGTAAATTGTTTTGTTGTATTAATGTTAATAACCCTTTTATGTTGTAAAATTACAAATAAAGACATTTAAGAGAAAGTAAAATATTATATAATATTTGAGAAAATAGTATATTTTATAATTAAAAATTATAAATAAGCATTAAAGTGTGAATTTTGAAATAAAATACCGAAAATTCCAAACATAACAATAATAAATTCTTCTAATAACTTGAAAATCAATACAAATAAACTAAATTAATTGCTCTTGGTGCTCGAGAAGAATGGCAATTTGATTACTTTTCTCATCCATCTCAATCCATCACATTCACGTTCCCAAAATAAATTTATGGTAGCCAACTCTTTCTCTTTCTCTTTCATTCACTTCTTCTTCTGGCAGAAACTCATTATCATCATCATATGGTTTAAACTCTAGATCATTGTTAAAATGAATTTGCATGAAATTATGAAAGCAATCACAATATTCACTTGCTTACTAAAACATAAGTTAAGCATTTGACGCATAATCTGCCATCTATTTTCCATTTATCATATGTATTTCTCAATAATACATCTCAATGAAGGGTGTGCATGATTAAATATTTAAATAATATATCTAGTTCATCAACATTCTCTAAACCTTTTGAGGAAAATTTGTTGCATTATAAGATATGTACTAGAATGATAAAAATAAAATTATATGGTATATTAAATTTAAAATGATAAATTATAATGAATGATATAAATAAAAGCTTTAAATTAGTTTCACCTTATGTTTTCTATTAATTCCACCATTTATCAGGGGCAACAATTGTTTGGCTCACATTTTAATATAATCTTCAAAGTAACAATGAAAAATCAATAAATTGTAAGCAAATGAAAAATCTAGAAAACTTACGGATTAAAGAATCTTCAACAATTTTTGTTGAAATGAATATGTATATAAATGTGAAGTCATTTATAACACATTAGAAAAAAAAAAAAAAAAGCTTAATAGGATTTAAAGTTAGGAGAGTATACTAAAATTAATAAAATATAATATAGTTATATCAGTATATATATATATATACTGAAATATTTTGAATTTTTTATATTTTAAAAAAATATATCATAAAGATGATCTATTCGGAAAAGTTCAAAATTTGAGTTACTACATATAAACCTAAAAAAAAAAAATTAATTGTCTAAGAGCTCTACTATAATAATAACCAAAAAAAAAAAAATCACCAAAAAAGCTTCTGATAATAATTTTAAAAAAAAAAAAAAAACCTCTTGTTTGCCAGTAGATCACAAACTTGGCCATACACAGACTAATATTCTAATTCGAATGTACTTTCTACAAAAACACTCTTAAACGCAACTTAGATGGTTGAAAATTATGTTTTGGCCTAATATCCGTAGTGATTACACCTGACGCAGGACGGGACCAAGCTGAGCTTAGGGGCGACCCCCTCTGAGATTTCAATATTTTTTTTTTGAGTTTTTGTAATTCACTCTCAGCAATTATACAATTATATATTAATACTTCCTTCACATTTAAACCATTTTAGTTGTTTTTTAAATTTTAATTACTGTTAAATCATTTTAGTTGTTTTTCAAATTTTAATTACATTTAAACCATTTTAATTCTGTTTTAAATTTTAATTTTTATACATGTTTATCCTTTGCAATAAAGTGAACTACTTTATATTTATTAGATGATTATCATTCCACTAAGATTTTATTTTAGTAATTTTTTTATTTGACTAAAAATCTAATTGATGAATTTGCACATGATTAATTGTTGAGCATTTTCTTTTATTCTAAGATATCAGGGGTTTAAGTCTTATCTAATAGTGTATAGTTTTATCTGAATTTCATCATTCCACCACCCCCCCAATAAAAAAAATTTACAAAAAAATCTAATTGATGAATTTAAATTTTTAAAATTTTATTTATTACATTCAAAATTTTCAATTTATGATCTATTATTCAATTTTCCTGTAACCTTTGCTTTATTTTTACACTTCTAATCTATTTAAAATAAAATAGCTACTTAAAAATTATTAGAAAAAAAAAATACATAAGTTTACATAGAAATGCTAGGTGATTTGATAATATTCATCAATTTTTCAGATCTATAATCTAAGTAGATAATAGACTAAGAGGACCACAATGACTAACATAATATCGCTTCCAAAGACCTGATTGCGAGGCATGGATGGAGGTGAGTTTCCCATCAGGGCGGCTACGAAGCCAGTTGCTCTCAGAGTAAGCATGGTTGAATTTTAGCAAAGAGTGGGACAGACTACAGAGGGACTAGGGAGCAATTTGTTGCCTATCTGGCTTCTTCAATGTCTTTAAATTTATTAGGTGTCAGTTGTTTGGTGACTAATATGTCCATTCTATTGATTGGCTCATTGCATTCCCCTTAATTTCCTCGTAATTTTCGTGGAAAACAAAAAAAATGAATTTCATGCAACATAAATGGGCTGCTGTGATATAAGGCCGTGACGTCATGGCCCATTCTCTTGAACCTATATGCAAATTTTTCAGATTTCACGCCTATGTCAGAAATTGGAAAATCAGCTTCCTAACACGTGAAAAATAGACCCAGTCTTATCCGATTATGCATGTGGTCATGACTAATTTATCTTATCTCATGTTGTACGTTATTATCATTTTAATTATACTCATTCAATCTCTGATGTTAACCTTTCCTCTGAAGTGTAGGATAACACTACTATGGAAATTAAAAGAGAGAAATGAGAATATAATCAAGACTCCATAAACTAAATTATTTGGATTCGTTACTTGAATGCAGAGTAGGATACAGAGATTAAGAGTGATAATCTGAAATGGAGGCCACCGTATATGCAAAGGCAAGCCACAAGCGAATCACAAAATGTTGTAGCAAGTAACGGCTGGTGGAAACAGAAAAATTTTACCTAACTACAAAGCTTTAGTTATGTAACTCATAAATAAAAACTTGTCACAAGGTACCTAACTGTTTATACATTCCTCTCACCCTTTCACAAACTTGTGGACATCTAAATGCAACTATGCGTAACACAATTTTCAATTACATTCCTTTTCTTACTGAATGCATGCTTTCCTCGATCAACATCCTTACAAGCTTGATAAATCTCTCTCTCTCGCTGGATATCAGGAAATGACAAATAATAATAATAATGACTACCCTGAGATTACTACATATAAATATATAATAAGATCTTTGTTGGAATTCCTGATGCAGCTACTACTTACTTGGGAAAAATTATATCAGGAATTTGCCATTCAGCTGTTCAACTGCCTTGATTAGATCTCAGACTTCATTTTCTTCTTGCAAGAGAGTGACTTTTTCATCAGAAGATTCAATTCTTTCAACATTGTCACATTTGCATGGTTCATCCTCTCTTATTTGTCCCCACATTACAGTGCAATACCCCATTCCAGTTACAACTGCTCCTGTGTGCACATTTAAGTTCAACGTTTGGTTATCAAGAAGTCAGGAAGATTGAAATAAGGCCAGGACTATGAACATATTAGCAAATATGGTCATTGACTGACTACTAACTCCGATCTTCAATGACATTTGATTAAATTAAGGTCAAATATCACTTTATCTTACAAAGTTTTGGCCTAAAATAGACAAAGGTAAAAATTTTGCAGTTTTTATTGATTCCTCCTGCAAATTAAGAACTGCAGGAGAAGTTTTATAGTGGAATTAAAAATACCACTTATCTACCTTATCACTTTTTATTGTTAAAGAAGAGGCAAATGACATTTTCTCTTCCATGAAAACCAAAGAAAGATTGGCTTGATTGTAAAGAAATGATCTTAAGGATGCATTTCAGCATCCTCCATATTTTTTGGAAGGAGATGTGGTGGCAGAGATTGAATCACACAGATACTTGGTGGGATAGTCCACCAAGCTGTATTCTTGAATAGCCACTTCTAAATTCTTAGATCTGATAGTGGGGCTGCCAAAACAATCCCAATGGTTTGAACATGGACAAATAAAAAGGGCCCTTCATGAATGCAGACAATAACGAGCTTTTAAGCATCAAAATGATACTATAGAAAGGGCAGAGAAGAACAAGTATGCAATTCTTTATAAGAGTAAAGAGATGAAACTTGTGAATTTCATTAAAATTATTCAATGCTAAATTAAGGTAGCTAACCTAATGACGGTAGAAAAAGGTTATGACCTCAAGATGTTTCAGCATCTTTGTATGCACTGCAAACTTCTGCAATCTCCATCTCATCGTTGTCCGCCTCTGACGTATCCTTTAAAGCGTCCAAGGTCTCCTCTTGCTCAAACAAATCCTCATCCTCCATGTCTGACAAGTCACTAAAGCTTTGAATTGGCTTCCTCTTTCCTCTATAGCCACACAGGCTCAGAACTTTCTCCTTCCAAAGAACTAATGGACACTTTTCAATCAACTCAGAATCTTCATATGCTTGCGTAAGAAACACGCTAAACCTCTTTCCCCTCTCTGACACATAAAAAATCCCAAAATGCTTCAATAGAAGTCTCATCAACTTCTGTGGCATAACAAGTTCCCTACGAAAATGAGTAAGGTGGTCAGTGACCAACCTCTTCTCAATAGTAAAGCTAAGCAGCTCATGCATAACCGCAACTGCCCTCTTATCAAATTCCAACGATCCAGCTTTGAGCTCCCTGGCGTCTGCATACGGAGACAAATAAGACCTCTTCTGAAAATGCTCAATCTTTCCCCCATATCTATACACTTTCTTGAAGTCAGGCGGAAACTTCAAAGGAAAAGGCAATGAAAGCATTCCCGGTGTATGACCTCCACCTCCACTTGCACCAGTCAATCCCAACACCTTCTTCTCCAACTCTGTAATAGCCCAATCAGGATTCCAAGATACTAGTTCCAAACACTCTACTTCATTTTCATGTTCGTCCTCCGTTTTGACAACCTTGAAAAGTTGAGGATACTTATGCACCCAATCTTTCCTAAAATCAAGTGGCAATCCGAATTCTCTTCTAAAATGCGCAATCTTGTCCAATGATAAACGCTTATCAAGAGTCATCATTAAAAACCTAGTAACATACTCGGCAGCTTTGTCCGAGTGCTGCTCAATCAACCTCTCCTCTTCTTCTATCAACTCCTCAACTTCCTTAGTCATTCCACACCACAACAACCCATTTGGGCCTTTATATAATTCGAATAGCTTAGGCGATTTTCTAATAAAGTCAGCCATCTTATAAGGTTTTGGCAGATTAATTTGAGCCCTGTATTGACTTAATGATCTAACTGGTATTACCATTTCAGGTTCTTTCTTCAAAACATCCATCACAACCTTCACTTTAGAGAATGCCTTCCACTTCTCAGTCACAATCTCAAGTGCATGGATCCTCTTGTTCTTGCTTCGGTCTTGGACACGCTTACTGCTGGTCATTAGTCTATGCTGTGACCAACCTCTTCTCAGAGACAAATAATCAAACAAGTTGTGTTTATAAACTAAATTTGTAGCTTTAACAAGTTTGACGCCCATGACAACTAGTCCAGAAACGCAGAATGTGACAATGCAACAAAAGTCTAGCTATGTGGCAGCAGTTTTAGAATTTACAGTACCTTTTTAGATTTGTTGATTATGGCCTCCAAGTGTTTGTGAAAATGTCTATGTGAGAAGGCGATGGTGCAGGTACACTAGTTAAAACAGGCATCAAAGACTCGGAAAACTGATCTGTTTTCTAATAAGGCTTCGACGGTTGAAAATGATGCCCGGCAGCCCATGGGCCCAATATTCATTCCTAGTTGAGTCCAATGTCACAGACATGAACAATTTCCGAAATCGCTGCACCATGTGATTTAATGGTAGAACGTTCATGCAGTTTGATATTGTTTGAGATTTGAATTGTTACATCGCTTGATGAGATTTCAATATTTCAAAAAAAAAAAAAGTTGATTTACGTGATATGAGCCTAGTGCATTTTAGAAATTGCGCCACATCATGTGACATTGTACAAAATGTGATTCATTGATGAATTCAGAATTTTGTAATATGGTACAAAATGTGATTTGTTTGCTGGATCTAGAATATACACGTCTGGTTAGACTATTCGGCTTGATGTGATTGAACAAAAGATAGAGATAGACCCACTACACTACAAGCCTTCTAGTACCAAGTTGTAACGACAATAAGTTCTGGAATATATATTTTTGGTTAGACTATATGGCTTGATGTGATTGAAAAAGAGACGGAGACAGACCCTCTGCACTGCATTGCAAGTCTTCTACTCTGTGTTGAGGCAGGGACCGTATGTGTGACTACATTTCCAGAAAAGGAAACGAGATTGGCCATACAATAGCCTCTTTGGCTCTTAACTCCAATATGGAGGAAGCTGTGGCGGAATGTCAACCTCAGCTGTGTTCCTATTTTGGGTTCATTTTCAAGTTTATTTTCAAAATAAAAATAATATTAATAATAGTTTGAGCAGTGGTATGGTGGTTAGGCTATCAACTATACTTTCAAAAATTAAGGATTTCACGTTCAAAAGTCTCACATTATTTTAGGTATTTCCCCTTTATTATTTGTGAATTGCTCCTCATTCTTTATGGGTTGGTTTTTCTCGTTCTTTCTCGGGAGCTGATTCTCGAGTCATGCCATAACGTTTATCGTTGTTGATTCCAGTTGTATAATGAGTTAATTTCAATCATCAAAATAATAATAATTGCATGAATCACATCAATTTTTTAATTATTACATATATGGAAAGTAGTAGAAGAAGATATTACCAATTAACTTATTATTATTGTATGGACGTGAAAAGCTAATCATTATAACATCTTACTTTCTGTATAGCTGTTAAATTTTAGTTGCTCCTTTATAACCTGAAGTGAATTTATTTTATACATTTCGTTTGATGAAATAAATTCACTTTGTATTGAAGATAGAAGTTAAGCCTCCTATCATATGGGTCAACTCAACCGTTGCTTAATTGACCTCTGTTTTTGACATGTTTTAATAGTGAAACATGAAAATGACGATGACGGCAACTAAAATCGAATAGGCAACGGTGAACTCTTTGTCACTGTACTGGTTCATTACAATAAGAAAATTCAGAATTGCAAATTGCCTTGAGATTACAAGTCTAAATTGTATACGCGGCTCACCCACTTCGCCTAGAATTTGTTGGTCAATCTTGTTACGTATATACATGTGGTCGTTTCAAAGTAAAATCATAACTGTTTTTTAAAACATTAAAAGTTAAAATAAAAGGGTTTGCTTTCTATTTCATGTCATGTTAGTTATTTAATTAAGTCAACAAACGTCATGTGAGGAGATTTTATAAAAGTTAAGAAACCATTTACATTTTTTTCTCATCAATTAAAATTTAATGGTACGGATTTGATTTGTACCGATTAAAGCAGTGGACCACCTGGTTTTGTTAGTTAAAGTTTTTTTTATTTTTTTTTAAATTGCTAGTTTATGAGTTATGGTTTCAACTTCGGTAACTTTTGCATTATAAAAATCAAGCAAAAAGGACCCACAAAGCTGGTCTGGTTTCTGAGAATTAGGTGGGTTCACTGTTGACATTCCATTGGACGGTTGGACCACCTGGCTTTGTTAGTTTATGATTTTTCTTTTGCTTTGAAATTGTTAGTTTACGAGTTATGGCTTCAACTTTGATAAATTTTGCTTTATAAAAATCAAACAAATAGGAAACACAGGGCTCGCCTGGTTTCTGGGAATTGAGGTGAGTTGACATTGTTACAGGTTTTACTTTTAATTTTCTAAATATTTTTTTCTTTTAGTTTGAACTCATAGTAATATAACAAGACTTGATTCAGATGGTTAATTTTATCATTTATCGAATCGGTGTAAGATTAAATTAAAAAAAAAAAAAATCTATTTATATATTTTGTTTTATGATGAAGAAACTCTTATTTTTTAAAATCAATAAAAATATTCTAACTATTTCGACTAAAGGGATGGTGTGTCCATAACTTATTTAATATATCTTCTCTAAAATTAAGATAATATCCAGGTTTTTAAAAAAATATATATTAAAAGAAAAAAAAAATTTCTACCCGAATCAACTTTTGATGGCTTAGCAAAACTATGTGCGTGACACTATTAGCAAATTTAAGAACACAAGAAATATTGGCACCAAAATTATGAAGACTCAAATTAACTAAAATGTTCCTCTGGAATCAAGCTAACAATAAGGTAATAATCAAGTTAGTCCTTATGTATTGACTTACTTTCTGCTGAGACTTTCTTTTTTTTCAATCAAACTGGATTCTAATATTTGGTAAGAACCAAAGTGTCCCAACATTTTAAAGTGACCAAACTAGTTCTAAGAAATTATTTTAATGGTGAACTCAAAATGAAGTGCTGAAGCAAAATTGGACATAGAAATTTATTAAATTATATCATGACAGCAACTGGTAGAGTAGTATAGTGTTGCCCCTATTCTTTGACTGTTTTCGTCACCTTGTCTATTTTATAAAACGAGTTTGTCCGCTGGCTGTTCCACGCTCCACGAGACAGCTTGGAAAAAAACAGCCCCGTGAACACGTACGTTTTTTCCATTTTTGTTTGAGGTTTTGCTTTGCTTCCACATTTTTCAATAAACAAAACTGGATTGGATTCCACATTTTTCAAGTAAATCCTTTCCACACGTTGGTTTTAAAAGTTAGAAAAAGTGCCTAAGAAACAGGGGGTGGTCGTGGAGTGGGGGTTGGTGGTAGAAACACGAACGTCACACTGTTATTTAGTTATTTCTATTTGGAGAATTAGTGTGACCAGAACAAGCAGAACTTGATGTCATTGATGACAAAACCAATAAAAGTTTAAACAATAGCCAAGACTGACAACCCCCAGGTCCACTGATTAATCATATTCGAGTATTTCAGTCTATTAACATATCTAATTAAAAAATAAAAATAATAACAATTAATATTTAAAAAAGGGTAAAATAATCTTAGTGGAGGGTGTATAATTCATAAAACAAATACATAATAAGATATATATATATATATATGTTGTTTTTGGGTGAGATTATGGGATTATATATTAATAAAACACAATTTGAAGGAAATACAAGTGAGGGCGTAAGAGAAACGCGCCAAGGTGGAGAGTGTGATAGGGCTGCAAATCCGATTCGCTCACGTAAAAAGGAAAGATCCAGGTGGGGGAGCCCTTGGTGGTACCCAAGCTGGAGACATGAGTGAACAAAATTATAATTAAAATTAAATACAAAAACAGAAAGAAAATATAAAAACATGACACAAAGGGCAAAACCCACGTGCTTCTAACAGGGCCCTACCGCGTCCTTTAAGTGGATAATCCTCTCCAGAAGCTCCACGTGTGCACTTTTCAACGCTCTTCGTCTCTCTCTGACTCTCAATCAACGCGCTTCAAACCTTCAAAACTCCACTCCCAGTCAGCCGGCCTTCGCTCCTTCTCGCTATATAAATGCCCCCACATCAGCCGCCACTGTAATTATCCAACCACAAGCTCCTACTTCTACTGCTTATATAGACAAAAACTCTTCAAAAATACACCACCCGACGGAGGTGAACTGCCACGTCATTTTCTGGTCCTGACATGGTGAAGACAACACCTGAACAAGGACAGTCGTCAACGGAGAGAACAATTGATGATCAACCCAAGTACAAGGGTGTCAGGAAGAGGAAATGGGGAAAATGGGTCTCCGAAATTCGGCTCCCCAACAGCCGGGAACGTATTTGGTTGGGTTCCTATGACACGGCTGAGAAGGCGGCGCGTGCTTTTGACGCTGCGCTTTTTTGCCTACGTGGCAGGGCAGCTAAGTTCAACTTCCCTGATAATCCACCGGACATAGCCGGACCGCAAGGCAGGCAGCTGACTCCACAGGAGATTCAAGTGGTTGCTGCTAGGTTTGCTAATCAGGAACCTACAAGATCCTATGATCATAATGGTCATGATGATAATCATCAGATGGCGATGACCGCAGGTGGGTCACATTCTAATTCGTCACATGCGATAATGGAGCAGTGTACGTCGTCATCAGTGTCATCGGATGCGGTGGTGCAAGTGGGCAGCAGTGATACGACAATAGATTGGTCGTTTTGGAACATGTTGGACTCTAATGGTGGTGGTGGGTCTGATTTTTGTCTTTATTCAGGCCTAGACAGCATGAGCATGAATAGTGAATCATATCCTATACCACCACCACCACCTCCTCCAATGTCATCGCCTTACCTACCTCCAATGTCATCGCCTTATCTACCTCCAATGTCATCACCTTTTCCTGATGATAATGGAGATGACCAACACGCCTTCTCTCACTCCTCTTTTCTCTGGAACTTCTGATCACAATCGTCAAACACTATAAATCACCATCTGGAGTATGTATTCGGCGAATTTTTGCAGCCGATGTTACTCTTTTTTAAAAAATATATATATATATATATATACATACATAAAAATCAAACTTTTTTTTAGACTGAAAAGTCTATTTGGGGTCATGAAGAGGCAAATTACGGGCCGAGGTTTTTGGTGTAATTTTTTTGTAATTTGTACTAGCAGGCGGGATATATATATATATATGGTTGTATATTTCATTTTTCTTGGGAGGGATACAAATTGTACTAAATGGTATCCTGAACTTTTTTTTTTTTTTTTTTAAGTAGGTATCCTGAACAAATTGTAGATTGAAAATTAATGAAAGCGCGTTTGTACTTCTGCTTACAAATTATGTGAAGCTCCCATGCATCTGCTACTTTTGCTTGAGGTTGACGGGAGATACATATTTCCTGACAACAGATTGCTCGATCAGTTCAACAGAGAGTGACATGATTGTTCAGCCTTTTCAATTATCATGCACTAACATATGAAATGGTGGAATATTCCATGCATTCGAATTCGAAGTCATAAAGATTCGTGGGGACCAATTAAGTTTTATTTTATAAATGTTTCTTAAATTTTCTTCCTGGGGCTTTATTGGCATGTATTTTTCTTTTTGAGTGATTTAATAGTGAGTATTTGCACTATGTATGTTATGTTTAATTATTTTATAAGGTTTTTTAATTAAGGTTAAGGCTTGTTATATATCTTTTCTAGTAAATGTTATTATTTTTTATTTTTATTAATAAATCTCCTTATGATGCCATTTTAAAACTACTTTTAATGTAAACAAGAGTATGTTAATCGATAGCCTTCAATGTTGGATTTTAATAACTTCATTTATATAATTTAATGGTTTGGATAAAATTCTTTAATAACAACCATTAAATCGATTAGGATATGCTCATTATTAAGAACTACTTATAGATATCCATGTACGGAGGCTAAAGGCAAATATATTGAACATTTAAACCTTTGATATTCAAACTAGGTACCTTTTTTTTAGCTTTTGATATCTATTCACACTTAGAAGTCGTTTGTTTTTTTATCTGAAGACTGAACAGTACTGTTGAAAACTGAAAACGAAATAGTGACTGAAACTTAAAATCTAAATGATATGTTTGTTTTTTATTTCCGTATTTCTGAATAAGATTTTTAAAGTTAAAATTATCTGAAAATTAATAATTTGACATTTATATAATTTTACCATTAGTTATTTTATAACTTCATTTAATATTAATACAACCAATTATAATAAATTATTTAGCAAATACTAAAACACTTTTATGTATACATTAATAATATTTTTATTCATAATTAAAATGTGGTTAATTATTATAGTAAAGTAAATTTTTTTTTAGAATTATATATACATAAATAAATTATTATTGTGAAGTAAATTAAATTTATATATTTAAATAAAAAATAATAATAATCTTAAGTTGAAATATTATTATTATATATTTAAATAAAATTAAAATTAAAAAATAATATTAAAAGGAATCTATATAATGTAAAATTAGAATAAATTTAGAAACATATTATTTTAAGAATGATAGATTTGAAATAATATATTTAAAAAACTATTAAGTGATTTGATATTCAAATAAAAATAAAAAATTTTAGTATTTTATTTTCAGTAATTTTTTGATGATTTTAAGTTGTTTGACGACTGAAAAAAACAAATAAAAATTATTTAATAAATGAAATTCGGATTTATTAAGTAAAAAATGATAAAAAAAAAAAAAAAAGACCCTTTAGTACTTATGCATATGATTAATGATCGCAAGGAATCGAATTAATTTTTCGTCTCTTTCCTGTGTTGGTTATAAAATGGCATTATATGTATAAATCTCATTTCACACGTTCATACAACCTCTGTTCTAGAAAAATTTGCAAATTATTTTTTTCATAGCACTTGTTGACGTCAAAATCTGGTCAGATAAGTCGGATCTCTAGTCAACGAGATTCTTAAGCCCAATGCCGCAGATCAACCAGGAACAGAACAAAAGCAGGAAAACACAGGCAAAGAGGAAGAAGAAAAGAGGCAGAGGAGGGAGAAAAGCACACAAATCTACGTGGTTCGGCCCTTAAGAATGGCCTACGTCCATGGCGCCTCCACCGTTGGTGGTGGCAGTCACTGTTATTACTGTATTTTCTGGGTACAAAGAGAGAGAGAGCAGAGAAAACCCCTCCTCCATTTACTGAGATTTTGCTCCTATTTATAGAGAGATGGGAGGTGCTACAGTAACAGGAAAACATTAAATGCATAATACAATTTCCAAAACCTTCTGTCAAAAAGTCTGAGTCTTCTGACTCCACCCATGCTGTAGTGGTTGAGTAAATCACGCTGCTACTGATCTGAAATGGTTAACCGTGCACGTCACGTTATCACATGAGCTAGAGCTGCGACCTGGAGATAGCGCAGCGACCTGAAGTATCTCAGCGACCTGAAGATAGCTCAGCGACCTGAAGATAGCGCAGCGACCTGAAGATAGCTTAGCGACCTGAAGATCTCAGCGACCTGAAGATAGTTTAGCGACCTGAAGTATCTCAGCGACCTAAAGATAGTTTAGCGACCTGAAGATCTCAGCGACCTGAAGATAGCTTAGCGACCTGAAGGAACTCACGACCTGGAGAGCTTACTACCTGAAGGAGCTGGAGCTTGGTAAATTGGGCTTCTATCTGCTGGGCCTTTGGACTTTTACCAGCCCATTTGGGGTATCCCAAAAACACATATAACAGCACTAAACTTAACTTGAATTAGCACCACATATTTAAAATATATTTATTTTAGTTTAATAAACGAAATATCATAAAGGATTATGATTTGTGTATTTTATTCACGAACTATTGGTAAACAATGGTTCGTGAATAGTGGTTGTCCTAAAAAAATTATTTAAAAAGTTTGATGCTAATTCTAAAATTCATGATAATTTTGATGCTATTTTCTAATATTTTCACTTAAAATTATCAATCTTATTTTTGTAGAATAAGGATGAATAAAAAGCAAGCGATTTTACAACCTCTTCTCTATTTATCCTTAATAACCAAATTATTGGGAAAAATAAGAAATAGTGTTTAAAGGATAACATCAACAATTTCATTTTCACGCAGATTTTAGACCCTTAAAGACACTTCCAGTACACGCATGACTGTAGCTTTTGAGATGCATATATAATGCACATAGATGGTAACATAATAAGATGAGACTCCTGATGCTGACTCATTTTCATATTGACCCAAAATCTCTAAATAAATTTGGAATAAGATAGTTTCATTTTTTTTCTTGACATTATAAGGTGTATACTTTCAATTGTTAAGATACACAATGCACACAAAAAACAACATGGTGAGATGGGACTCTTGATGTTAACTCGATTTTAAACTGAGCCAAAGCTAATGTAATTTTGTTTTTGAAAAAAAAAAATTGTTATAAATTTAAGCATCGGGCGAATAAAATCTGATTCAATCTCATAATCGAAAGGAATGTGGAAGACTTCACCATAAAATATCAACTTCGTCCGAAAACTTACATGATACCACCCAACCAATTATATGATACAATTACAGTCTGTCAAACCGAAGATACATGTACGAGGAAAAGAAGAGTAAACAATGGGTCGAGCATTATTTAACGACAGTGTTTGAACGTGTACTGCTTGGAGTCTTGGACACGACGACAGTGCTACAAGCCTATAAACGAATCTTGTGGAAACTTTTCTTTTTCTTTATATTACATTAAACTAAATCAACAGAATTCAAAGTTGCTTTGCATGATTAGTTTATGAGAATTCACTGCGAAATTGTTCAATGATTGGCCTTTAGAAAATGTCCGTCAACCTTTCATATTGTTTGCAAGTTGTGGGTTTAAACTACTCAATCTATCTACATATCATCTCGAAGGTACAAGAATGAAAACCGATTAGTCCAATTGAAAAGTGAAGAAGAATTGAAACAATTAATAAAACAGGTTAGTACAATGAATATGCATAAGATACAGGAAAAGTACGAGAAAATAAAAATGTGTCGCACGGATTACAAATTGAATCAGAGGTCGCGCAGTCTTATTTTACGCTGACTGACAAAAAGGTATCATTTCGTGATCATGTTTTTAAGTGGGAGAGGAGAGGAAAGGAAACCGCGGATGCCTCTTGACGCGATGTTAACAATGCATCTGGATTCTAGAAAGTCAACTTCACCATATAACTCCCCCCTGGCGCGGTGATGCTCCCTTTGACTTCAAGTCAGTCCACGCACGCTCCCGGTTTCTTCATCTGCTAGTTGTAATCTGTATCTATATAATGAATGTCTTTTTCATTAGTATACATCCCTTTAAACCGCTGCGATTTGTTAATTCCGTCCGAGCGACCATGCATTCACACCTGTCACCAAAAATCCTTTTTGGCATTATGTTTAAGTCAAAATAGTAAGTAAAAACAAATTTTCATTGGAATATGGTAACTTCATCATCTACGTAATATTTTGAATTTTTAACTGTATATATATATTGAATTTCAATAACATCCAACATTGATATTGACCAATTTAAATAAATCCCTACTCTCTTTTTATCATCTTTCTTTTACTTTTCTCTTCTCTCTTTTATTTTTCTCTCTCCTCTCTCTCTCACAAACGTTTCTCTTACGATTTCTCTATCCAAGTCTTACTTTTATAATATCATTTTCATTGGAAGGAAAACCTTATTTTTGATGTTCATAATAATGAGTTCAATGATTGTTTATAGTGGAAATATTATTTTAGTTATTTGAATCTATTTCGATTTCTTCAAGTTTTTGTTTTCTCTTGAGTTAGATTTATATGAAAAATGAAAACAAAAAGAAAATAATAAGAAGAAACTCGAATTTAAAAATAAAAACTTCAAGATCTAAAAACAGAAGAAAAAAAAAAGTATAAACTCTCAAGAGTTAATTAACTATCGAAGAAAGAAATTTTCCTTCCTTTATGAGTTAAATAACTTGAAGGATTTCCTTCATTCGAGAGTTAATTAACTCTTAAAGGATAAAGGAATCCCTTTTATTCCTAAACTCAAATTATTAATTAGACAATAAGGACATAAAAATTATTAATTAGATAGCAGGGACACATAGGTACTAAAGAGTAAAAAAAAAGGGGGGAAATCCCCCTGTTTAATTACTATACATGTTATTGGCGCGAGTATGTGCGATAGTGCCTAAGTTTTAGTGGGATTTTGGTTTCAATTGGATACATGAAAATCTTTATTATGGCTATAAATATTTGTGACCTAAATCATCTGTAGCATTATCTTTGACCACTATACATGTTATCTGAAATTTATAGCAATGATTCACTACTTTGAGTTTGAGACTAACCCGTCTGATTCTTGATAGTACTGCTACTGAATATTGTATACAAAATACAAGTATTTGCATTTGCTGCCAGCAGTGAACACTTCAAGACAAAAGAAGGGAGACCATGGCATTGGCTGAGTCCGGTCCATCATTATTGACACTTGGTATTATGTTTTCTGGAGATACAAGCTTCACAAATTCTTTGAGCTCTGTAAAGCTGCAATGCTCACTATATGGCACTTCATATCTGGACAAGAACACAGAAGCACCATTTCTGATCAGTCAAATCTTTGATCGTTTGTGTCTAAAATAAAATAAATTGTTATTGATCATTCATGTTATATGCGAGTAAACATACATACAACCAGTGAACAGCTAAAATTAAGTACAACGGGTAAAAAATACCATGCAAAAATTTATAAGTAGTGTAATCAGGCATATCAGTATTTTAGAAAATTCTTCCGTACCTCAACTGGAGTTGGAAAATGTTTTCATCATGAGGAAATTCAAATCTAATTGAAACCATAGTGCAAATGTTAAACTACTCAACAGGCTTTAATATCTTTGATGATTTAATATAAAATCACATACAGCAGTGGACACAATTTTACATTGTTTATCTGCCAAGAGAAGCCAAGATATTCTGTCAGTAAGTAGCATCGAGGCCTTTCCCTTAGCATGTTCATCGTTAATTATGACTCAGAATCAGCAAAGCATAGTGTGAACTCTTAAAATGCAAAACAAATGATTTAATGCATAATTTCGAAATGGGATGGTGTTGGTTTATTAGACAGTCTTATTTGATGCTCAGTACATTTCATAGAGGCTGCACATTCAAGTAAATAGCTTTAATTTGGCACCATTCATAATAAGCTTCATTTGCACAGTAGAGGATTGCAGATTTCAAGGAAATAGATAAATTCAGGGAGATGATGGGAAATTAGATCATGATCGGAGTATAAGCTGCAAATAAATAGAATAGACAAGGGCAAACCTTATAATTGTGCCATGCTGCCACCTTCTCCCTGGAGACTTCTTCTTCCCTTTACTAAATGTCCAACCAGTGGGAGAGAAAGCAACTATAAGACTAAATCGACCCTGAATAATAAGCATACAGAAAGCATGAATAATTCTACCAACTTTTTAGTGATTTTAGAATAAAATGAATATAACTTGAAACAAAAAGTAGAGTTCATTTTGCACAAGTGAGAGTGCCAAAGCTATGCTACAGGCTACAGCTAGTTACCAACATTCTAGCAGGTCCATCATACATCTGTTAATTGACCACCTACTGTTATTGCAGTTATTGATGATAAGCACACATAGCATAACAGAAGTATCTAAAAGAATCTGACTACAAGATTTTTCATATAGTAGTTCACTTTCTATACAAGGCAATACAAATGAAGATACATAAATAATAACACAAGTTCAAGCACAGAGACTTTAGTACCAATCATACATTAAGGAACAATTATACAACTAAAATAGCAATACCAAAATCCACTCAAATCTAAGATACAATCCATATTGGCAAATTTTGATTAACGTTGAAGCATATAATTATATAAATTATTATTCCAACATGGATCACAAACATCAGGAAATAAAATGCAAGAAAGAGAGTTGAAAAGTTTGTACTTCAGTTGACACTTGTTTAACTTTAGACACCTCTATCCCATTATTTAACCATTTCCAAGATATAAAACTGTGAGTTATTTTATTAGTTTCTTGAATTTCTGAACAAGCACAGTTTGTCTACTGTCGTTCTCCTCATCAGCTAATAAAGCTTAAGCAAGCAACTCAACAAGAAGCTCATAGCAAAATATGCCCAAGTGTCCAACATCCAAACAGACGAACAGCATAGGCGCCCAAGCACATTTGGGCCCTCAACAAGGCAAGTATATGGAACATTTAGGTCTGCCGTGCTCCTAAAGCTTCCTTTCTGTCTTTCATTTTGCTTATGTACCTTTATAACTATCCAATTCTTTCACAAACAAAGATTGAACCTACAAAAGTTAATAAAACTATGCCTCTCACCGCATATTGATTGGATATATGTTTCAGTCGTTTGAAGCTTGCAAGCGTCCACATGGGCACAACATGAATGTGACTTTCCTGTTCATCCACAGTAAACCACTGCATATCTTCCTCGGAGAACTCCAAGCATTGTAAAAGACGAAATTTTGCAGCATTTACATAAACCTTCCGACGGAGAACACGAGCAACCTCCAAGAACAGCCTTTCCTTGCCTATACTTTAAAAGAATAATATACATAACACAACATTGACAAGTGGGCAAGAGAGAGAAGAAAGAGATTAATAGACTCTACCAATGGTGTAACTTCCAATTAGAAAAAGAGTTTTAGGGTTGAAAGCTTCTGCTTGGATAGCCTCAATGACAAACTGTATCACAGCCTCTTGCTTTGGAAAATCATACTGCGACAACACATCACATGAGTATAACTTCCAATTCAGTTATAAATTCGATATATAAAAGCAAACAGATTCATAAATAATGCAATGATTGGTAACTGATAAGTCATTAGTGATACCTGGGCTGCTGGCTTAAATCTATCTAGTGTCTGTACCTATCTTTTTATGTCAACTTAAAGCAAGAAGTTTCAGCTCAAACTCAGGCTGTTTGCAGCCTCGTCTATGAAACATAAAAAGTTACCTGGGAATTGCAGTAAGTGGTATCAAGGATGAGAGTGTGGATAGGACATGTTTGCAAAGCTGACAAGCTTGTCATTTCCTCGCTTAAACGAAAATCGCCAGTGTGCAGGACGGCCTGATTGTTTGAATAATTTCAGGATTAATCTTAGAAATGATAAGAAGCTAAAATACCAAAATAACAATACAGTATCTCAGAAGTGAATGAGGACCACACCTTACCATTCGGTGGTTCAAACAGTATAATAATGGAACCCGGGCAGTGGTTGGCATCTAAGCATGTCACTTCTGTACCAGCAATACTGATCTTTTGGTTGAGGGGTAAAACTTGTAATCTTTCCCATGGTATTCCAATCTTCATGTTCACCAGCCTTGCTGTGATCAAGGAGCAGTAAATCTTCCCGTGACAGAAGGATCTCGTCAAACCTTGATAATCTGAAAACACATAACTCGCAAGATAGGTTTCTCTTTAGAGTTTTATAACAGGGCTTGTCAATTACATGGCTTATAGACAACCTTGATTCTATCTGAAGTTTCTTCTCTGGCAACGATTGCCAAGAATTGAACTCTGAAATGTCTATATCATGTTCCTAGAGTCAATGCCAGGTGGTGAAGGTGACGCTGAAGAGGATATAAAATACAGCTTTGCCATCCTAGTAACTTAAATCATTTTTCACTTTTTACTTCTCATAAAATTACTTTTTGCTTCAAACATAGCAATTCATTGTAAGACAATTCACATGCAAACAAACTACATCAATCAGAATATTAACTAACTGCATCAATCAGAATGTCAACTTGATGAGATGATGCATTAGAGCTACAACGTATGATTGAAAAACTATGCAAAAAATAAAAAGAGAAATTTTACCACAACTACGAGAATTTTCAATCTTATTTTACACTAGTGTTTTGCTTAATCTTAGGAATTGCTGTAGAAAATAAAATCATGGAGTAATAAAGTATAAATCAAGAATTTAGGGTTTGAAAAACTAAATTAAACATACTTGATAAGAAACATTATGTTGAGGTAGTAATTGAAAGCTCTTCTTTCTGAAATTTTTTTCAAATTCAGTATGTAAAATCAGACTTCAATAGAAGAATACAAGAGAACTTACGGTCCATATGGAAGTGAGTAAGAAACCAATGTGAACAATCTCCTCTTAGATATCTGAATGCATCCTGTAAATGGTAAATTAGAATGAAATTAGCAACACTACATGCACCATCATTAAGAAAGACAACGAAGAATAATGATTATATCCACAGCAAATCAATCACATCTAGATGTTGCAACATCTCTAGTCTGATTAATTTTCACTTCTACAAAAACAAGAAGAGGAGATAAGGAAGCAATTGTTGTGTGATGTAAATTTGTTAATCTACTTCTAGAGACTATATAACCGAACAAAATTTCACTCTCTTTTTTTCAAAATTCATATAAGGAAGGATGTAGGCCACATGACCTTATCCTAAGTAGATCTTCATAATTGACAAGAATGTTGAATATGAGCCTAGGGGCATTTACAATTGACAGGGAAAAAAATAATAAATAAAAGGCCCTTACCACCCGAAATGGAGTCCCAGGCACAGTACACCAAGAGGGGATATCTTTAAGTTTTCGATTTTTAGCATGATTTTTTGCAACAGGTTTACGACCAGAACCAGAATTACTTTCTCTTGATCCAGGCTGTTCACTAGAGGAGGTGCAAACTCTCTTGGAACCAGGAAAGAAATCTGTGATCAACTTATTTGCTGAAGGTTTACTATTCCCATCAACAGTAACTTCGGATGCCTCTTTTTTTCTCTCTGATGCATGATCACCCCTTGATCCATTACTCCAGTCATGCACATCCGCCATTTCCTCAACTGCAGGGGAGCACCCTTTCCTAGCTTCACTAAGAGCACGCACAATTTTCTTCCTGGGACCAAGCGCTGTAACACCAATATTAATGAGATCCTGCAAAGAACAAGATCATTATCAACAACATTCTATGTCGGAAACAACAACAACAAGACTGAAAATGTCCTCTGAAGAAACGAAACAAACAAAGACTATAAGCTTGCCAATACAAGTCACGCCAAACAGGATGTAATTTCCTATCACCACCACCCTATACAAGAAAACATCGAAACAATGTTGCTCCTCCACATTCCAACCTATCATATGATATCATTAGAATATCTTCAAAATTATATACAAACAAACCATATACATAGAATTAACCACTATAAGCCAATTATGGTATGTGTTTTAATATGAAACAGACCATATACGTAGAATTAACCACTATAAGCCAATTATGGTATGTGTTTTAATATGAAACAGACCATATACATAGAATTAACCACTACAAACCAATTATGGCATGTATTTTAATATGAAACAGACCATATACGTAGAATTAACCACTATAAGCCAATTATGGTATGTGTTTTAATATGAAACAGACCATATACGTAGAATTAACCACTATAAGCCAATTATGGTATGTGTTTTAATATGAAACAGACCTCTTCTGTGAGCCACTGTAGCGTATCCCAGTCAATCTCTTCTCGAACAAACACATGTTCATATTTATCTAAACCTAGACTTCGTATCCACTGCACAACAGGAGAAACATCAATATTTCGCGGAGGCGATTGTCCGGAACCATCATCAGCTTCATCTTGAGGTTTCCAATCATGACTAGCACGAACAACCTACAAATAATAATAAAATTTGAGATTCCATTCAATTTGATTCACGTCAAGAAGAGAGCTTATTGGAACTTACATCATGAGATAGGTTATCAGATTTGTCAAGACAATTATTGGTGTGGACGTGTCTCAGTTCCTCACTCAGATCCGAAATGTCGATTCCACATAAAGGACATTGAACCGAATCAACATCAGCTTCCTCGCATAGCTTCAGTAACACATCAAGCTCCGTACCATCCTCCAATTCCTCATTCGACCTCAACAGCCGAGACTCCACCGAATTAAGCAAATACCCCTCGTTTATCTTCAATCCCTTTTTGTCCCCAGGAGAACACGAGTTACTGTAATCAGAAGCCGCGCGAGTACAATCGATGCTTGAGGGTATGGATTCCAAGCTGCAATTCTCAAATGCTCGAGGGTCGACGTTTTCCTTTCCTGGCTTGGGTTTTTTGGATGGACGGTGAGGATTGTTGGAGTTTCGTTTTTCGGAGGTGGAAATTGAGATTTTTGGTGTTTGAGTTAGAGGGATTTGGAAATCGTCGTCGTCCTCGTCGTTGTCGTTGTTGGCAACCGTGTAGATAATGGAGAGTGGTTGTCTGTAGTTTGAAGGCATAGTTTTGACGGAGGATGTATCTCTCTGCTCTCTGAGTTGGAACTCTGAACTCAGAAGTGTAATTTTTAACTTGCTAATTTGTTACCTATTTTTTTTTTTTTTCCTCAAAAACTTGTTATCAATTTTTTTGAGTTAATGGGAGGGAAAATGGCTTTTTAAAAATGATGGGCTGAACAAAGTGGCAGGTATGAACCAAAATGGGCTCTGGTCTGGTCCAGTATCATTATGGCTGGGGGTGGTGTGGTGGTGGTGTGAAAGAACATTCTTGTTCATTGAGATGGATTAGACCTTTGCAAATTTGTTGTATAAGCTTAAAATTTTAAAAATTCATGAAGGCTCTTGATTTTTAATATTTTAATTTTGTGTGAACTCTTGAATTGAAATTTTATGATTAATACATAGTAACCAACATTATAATTATGCAAAACTTATAAAGTAGTATGACCCGAAATTCATTTAAATCCAAATTAATTAATTTGGATGGGTTTTTTTGTTAAGTACAAATTTAAAATATAGGGAAGGGGAAATGATTTAAATTTATAAAGGATTTTGTTGACAATCCATAAATTATCACAATTTAGTTCATTTCATTTTTTTTTAATGACAATTTTATGCTAATTAAGTTTTAAAAATATTTTCGTAAATCTTTGATTTTGAATACATAGAATTTTATCTTTTTTTCTTCCTTTAACACTTTATAAATCCAAGATCTTATAATTTTTATTACCTACTTTTTTTTAGCGTACCCTTGATACCTACTTAATTATGTAACGACAGTGCACAAAATTAAAATGATCAAGAAAAAATTTTCAAAATGAGAATTATATATATATAATATCCAACTATTTAATTTACTTAGTTTCACTTTCTTTGATTTAATCAACAGCTATTTATACTTAATCAACGACTCATATATAATGTACTAACTTAATTTCAGTACACACTAATGTGAAAAATATTTTCGATATATATACGGTTGTTTCAAACAAGCCTCTTCCATCATTTTTAAAGTAGAATGTTTGTAGAAAAATATTTATGAAATATGAAAAGAGTAATTTTTTGAACAAAAGTAAGTGTCTTTGGAAATTTATACATTTAATTTTTCCAAATTGAAGTGTCTACATGAAAAAAGTGCTTTAAAAAAAAAAAAAAAAAAATTGCAAAAATAAAACTTCTTCATAAACTTAATTGTGGGTGTGAGGACCACTGAGTGATCTCAACTTTTTAAATTAATTTTGATGGTCATCAAAATTTAATCAATTGATGTTCTTGGGCAAATGATAATCTATATGCATAATCACAGAGCTTGTAATTTTTTTTTTTTTAAAGATTTTTGGAAAGCCTTGAAGACATTCTCTACAAAGTAATTTTTGGTAGTATGTACTAAATATAAATACATATGAATACTTTCTTTATGAAGCTATTTTATTGGACAAATAATAGTTTATATGCATAATTTTAGAGCTTGTAATTTTTATTTTTATTTTTTGGATTATTGGAAAACTTCAAAGACATTCTCTACAAAGTGATTTTTGCTGGTATGTGCTAAATATATATATATATACACACACACACTTTCTTTATGAAGCTATTTTATTAGACAAGGACGTTTGGTGGTACATGCTAGATATATATGGATACTTTTTATTGTATAAATGTCACTATTCTTATTATATATTCTTTAGTATTCATTTATTCCGAAGGTACTTAAAAATTCGTACAAAACATAAAATTTTCTACATATTTATTATATAGTTGTTAGAAATAATATTTACAATACAAACATTACAATATATTATGTAAATTTTCAAATTCAAAAATTTAATTATTCGTATATACATATCTCATTATTATGGCCGAAAATGTTATATAGGAAGCAGATAATTATATTAAAGTGATCAACATCTTCGTATATAAACATTTCACTTTTAGAAGTAGATAATAATTACATTCATTAATATACAAAAGAGTATAGTTATACGTAATATATAAGAAAAGGATAAAAGACAAAAAACCAAAGATCTAGTATAAAATTCATATTGCATAAAATTTATGGTTCATTGAAATCGTAAACTTCTAATGGATATTTCAAACAATTCCAAACAACATATATAGCCTGTGTACCTTTTTTTTTTAATATAAGCCTTCATACTTATTGTTAGAAGATAAGTACACTGTTAGTTTATATTTTATTAGCATGTATAACAATATGTAAAGTATACTTCAGTAGAAGTAAATTTGTTGTATGCCGTCGCATTATTTTAACCAAAACGTGCTCCAACTCGTAGTCTTGCTCGCCTAGCCATGCATACTTCAACAAAATGAATGACCGTCTATGTCATTAGATTCTTGTCTTTGTACAATCCATCAGTCTTTGTTCAATTCAATGAAATACTTTTAGCAGATATTTCATAGCTTGCAATAACATTGATCTTGTTCTTTGGTCTGTTGTGCTTATTTCATGCGTAGAAGTTTTAACGTGAATGTGAAAGTCTTTTGAATTGGAAAGTATGACAATACTTTCAAAGTCAATAAAATTCCTAATTAATGTACACGCCCAGGGATGGACCGCTTCGGGGCCAAGGGCGTCTGACCATTCAAAATCTTTGAATAAGAAATTTATAAAAAAAATAATTATAAATATGTAAACATTTCCATCCTTTTAAATTCTATAAAAATATATATTGATCAATTATTTTAAATGGGAAATAATTATGTTTTTCTGATTGTGCATTCAATCAAATAAAAAATATTTGTATGATTTAGATATGCTCTTATAATAAAGAGAGAGAACTAGTGACACAAAATTTGTAAAATATATTTAATGAGACTTAAGCCATAACCACTAAAGTGGATAAGAAAATATACAACCAGACGTATGTTAAGAGGTGACGTGCAGTAACATAATGATTAATTAATATGAATGCTAAGTTTAGTGGTTATGAAAATATACAATCACACATGTTAAGAGATGACGTGCAGTAATATAATGATTAATTAATATGAATGCTAAAAGGTGAAGTGCAACAACTTGAACCTTGCACATGGTTAAGTTGAATAAACACCTTCTACTCTAAATCACATCAGGTGGTGGTATGAATTATAATGTTTGAAGGATATGAATTTCTTCCAAAACAGGAGAACAAAATCCAAATAATCTTCATGATGCGAGGTCAATATGGTTTTACATTATTTTTACCCTTATTAATAACATTATGAACTGTGGTCATAAATATATTTTAAATTAGAAATCATATCTCTTGACAAAACTGAAGTTTTAAGTTCAAATTTCTCTCCCTAAATGAAATAAACAAATAAATAATGAAATTAAGAATTCAAATCATATTTCATTTTCCAAAATTTTAAATTATAATATTTTTAAAAAAAGAAATGCTAGTTTGTTCAAATGATATAACATCCCAAAAAATAAGAAGATTAACTAATCAAACTTTCATTCATCGATTTTAATTGGTTAACTTAACCTTTTTATTTTCAATGATATTACATCATTTTGATAAAGTAACATTTTTGTTTTAAAACATCTTAACAATTTCAACTTGATTTATAAGAAATACATTTTTGAAAATCCAAATATTCACTATTCAACAATGACAATTAATCGCGTTAAAATTTTAAATAAAACATATACAGTGACAAGACATTGATCTTTTTATGAAACTTGACACCAATTTCTTGATTTGAACTAAAAATCTCATTCTATGAGATAACTTGATTAATTTCCATTTGGGTAATCGAGTGATGCGCCCGGGACGCGTTTCTAAATCATTATTACATTTGATTTGTTCCATCTCGTCAAGCAACGTGTATCATACTGTCATTAGATTCAATAAAAGCCTATCAAGAGCTAGTTCATAATCTGTTTTCACAAAGTGACTGTATAATTTTAATTTTTTTAGATATCATACCATTTATTGCGAGTGACCTAAACATGAGTTAGTATTAGGATGAATGAGAGTTATCTTCTTCCACCTAACCACATCGATGATGGTACATAATTTAAAACTTCATAAACAATTTACTATTTTAACTTTAAAGCAGATTTTAAATCTATAATAAAGGATCCATTTGAACAAATTCTCTCCCCAAAACGTAGCTTTCACTAATTATCACCATCATTTTGAATGTGACCCTCAATACATAGCTGGGATCGAAGACAAAATGATAACAATAGCTAATGCGATTAAGTAAATTCAACCATATGTAGAATCATGCACGCCAATAAAGAATCATGGCCGGTATTGTCACTTTTACGTCTCTTGTTCTTCTAAGATTCTAGTTAACTTGGAAAAGAATTATATTCTTACAAAATAAATAACTTCAATTTTATAATTCTTATTTTTTTCTAAAAAAATCAATTTTAGAATTAAAATGATTTTTAATTTGTTTATTATATTTTTTTAAAAGCTAACATTGAATGGATTAGAGATTTATCAAAACATACCAAAATAAAATAATATTTATCTGATTTAGATATCTACTTCGATAAATGATAGACAGTTATTTTTATGGACAACAGTTTTGACAATACAAAGTGTAATGTATGTTTGGTGGAAATTAAACTCTTATTTATGCTAAACAGTAGTATATATTTAATTTTACTAAATTCATTTTTTTTATTACACCTCCTAATATTAGGTCAGATATCTACTGGAACTTAATGAAAAGTAAGCGTATGCATCTTTCCATTGGGCCACCCATCATTCTCATTTAATTTTTCTAAATTATATTCCAAATTAAATTTGACAAAACTTATGTCCCAAATTTATAATTTTAAAATTGTGAATTTTTGTGAGTTCCATCATCTATTCTCCCAAATTCTGAAATTGGAAGCTAGGGTAACGATTAAGAAAAAAAAAGGTGAGTTTACATTTGTCCCATAAATTTTAAAACTATATATATAAAAAAAAAAAAAAAAAAAAAGATTATGAATGTGCACCGCTAGCCGATCAATTATCAATTTACAATTGATATGTGACACGTCCTCTCTCCAATTGGCATTGGTGACATTGAGTCCCACCCGCCTAAGTTTTCGTTGTGAAATGGGAAAATCTTTCATGAGATTGTTTCATAGCTGATATAGTGAGACAGACTAATGAAAAATATAAGAGAGAAAGAGAAGACCAATGAGAAATGTAAATGAAAAAAAAAATGATACTATTTTATTGATCCGTCTTATCACATCAGTTGTGAAACAATTCTATTAAAGATTTTTTTCTACAAAATGAATGTCCAAGGTATTATTAAAGAGAATTACAATTGACACACTATTACTTAATAGAAGTAGTTAAACACATCACTTAATCATAAAAAAGTTAAGAGTTTAAATCCTATATTTATTCTAGAACACAAAACTTATAATTTTTGTTCTAACTTAATATCCCCGCGTCCATTAATAAAAAGGGAAATCACAATTCATACGTGGCACGTGATCTCACCGTGAGACTGAGTTGCACCCGCTCAAGTTTTTATCGCAAAATGAATGTCCAAGGTACTATTAAAGAGAGCAATTAAAAAAGATCCTTCTTATTCACTTACTTTCAAGTCATATGTGGCTTTTCACTTTTAACCAAAAGGGTCCAAAAATTTTTACATGGAAATTGGAACCATCTTAATTCCTACTTTTTTTTTGATATTTTAATTCCTATAATTTTAAAACTACCAGAAATAAGGGGTTATTTATGTTTTTCTTCCGAAAGTCTTCTTTATGCTTATATCTTAATTTAAATAAGTTTAAATTTTTTAAAGAAAATAAATTTTAATTTATTTACTTTTCCACCGTATCTTAATTTAATTTTTTTTTTTTAAGTCAAAATTTCTAATTTATATCCTGATGAAAAATTTTTTTATCAATAAATATGCATTATTTTTTCAAATTAACCTTTTATTATTATAAAAAGTCTTTTGGAGTGGTTTGAGATAGTTTTTATTTTTGACTTTTGACAGTAGAAGAAGAGAAGCAGAAATCTGAGCTTTTCAATAATTGTTTGAATAATGTATTTCAAAAGAATTTTTGGCTTTAAAAGAGTTTTTGAAACTATTTATTTGGAAATTTTGAACATTTTGAAGATGAAAAAACTTTATATAAAAAGACCAAAATACCTTTAACTATTTTATTTGTATTTTAATTAAAATTAAAAAATTAAAATGTATTTAATTAAAATATATAATTATTAAATGAGTATAAATTAATTAAAATATAAAAATAAGTAAAAAATCTAACAAATGAAAATGAATAAAAAAATCTAAAAAAATAAAAATTAAGAAAACATATATAATTAAAACTGAAATAAAAAAATATATATCTTTTGTGTTAATGAAATCTACCTACTATTGCTTATCAATTTATGCATCTAGATTATTCAACGTACACTCTCCAAGTTTATCTCGAGCAACGAGACTTGATGGCAATAGTCAATTTCCATTAAAGAAAGGGACAGAGAAAATTGAATATCTTACCATTTCATTTGTCAGTCTTTTTTTTTTGTTATTTTCGTTGCTACTCTCAACAACACAACATGGAAAATTCATCCAAACAACTAGATTTGTCTATTGTTGCTCATACCTCTCTGTGCATCTCCATTACTCTCCTCTTCCCACTCACAAAAAACTCCTCCACCAATCTGATCCCTCCTCCTCAATACTCTGCAATGCTAGAAACCAAACGATCACTAAATCAATCAAAGACCCCAAATCAAAACCAAAAGCATAATAAAAATCCAATCTTTTTCATTTTTCCTTACTAACTTAATCTCAACCTGCATCTAGTTTACATCTTTACCTATCTTGACAGTCATCTTCAAATCTGTCATTGAATACCCAACAAAATCGTGTCGTCGTCAACTTTCGCAGGCAAGCTATTGCCATCCATTAGTAGGACGGGTGATGAGAGGAAGCAAATTGTTAATCCGTAGTGGTAAGAAAGAGAAATATTAAAGGACATCGATGATATTTTGTATTTGTTAGTCATTCTTATAAGGGTAAAACAGACAACGTAAAAATTTCATTAAACTTCAAAATGACTTTACGTGTTTTCTTAGTAAGCATTTCTTCCAAAAGTTAGGAATTATGGCTTCCTCTAAAAGCTCTTTCTAACATTGAAAACCATTTTAAGGAAACTATCCAAACACTCTAATAAATCATTTTTGGGCTCAATAAGAGCTTTTGCCCTCCAAAAGCTATGCCAAACAGACACTTTATCAACAAATGTACATTAGTTTTTCAAATTAATCTCTTATTATTATATTATTATCAAAATATTTTTAACAAAAATTATCTCAATTCTAATCAAAATTACTAATCCTAACCCTAACCCTAATCTAACCACCTTGCGACTGACAGTCGCCATCACTAATTACTTATAAACTACAGGAGAAGGCTCCTCCCAAATAATAGGATGAGGCAACAACCTCCTCCCATTTGAATGTGGATCGGACACCAGCTTCTGTTGCCATTGCAAGAAAAGGCTAGAACAACGACCTTATCCTTTGTCAATTGTTCCTTTTTTTTTTTTTTTTAATTTTTACTTTTTCAAATTAAAATATCATTTAATTATATAAAATAAAATAATTAAAATATAAATATTTAAAACAAAATAACATATCTTTAAATAATAATAATAATCTATTTAAAAAATAATTGAAATTAATATTTCTAAAAAAATCGGTGTAATACTAATAATCCAATCATTCAATCTTTAAGCTTGGGAATCCTAAATTAAAAAACAAACCAAAATCAATATCTTAATTATAAAGTTTTATTAATTAATCACTTAAAATAAGATCTTATAAGACTTAAGATAAAAAAAAAAAACCACCATCTAAATCTCTACAGGATTTGTTACCATGTCATTAATTTGTTTGTGCTTGATGTATGTGTTGATTAAAAAAAATTTCAAAATTTCAAAAATATCAAAATAAAAGATTAAAAAACTTAATAATAAATTAGAAAATACTAAAAATTTAAATAAAAGTAAAAGAGGACACAAATGATGGATCAAAAGTTTAAATTTTTTATTATTTTTTCTGCAATTTTAATAAATTTTAAGAAGGTTTTCCAGTATTTTAATTATTTTTATAGTTAAATATTTATTTTAGGGATTTTCTTAAAACGTTATTGTTTTTATTAATTTATTTTATTTTTTAAAGTTGATATTAAATTGATCAAAAGTTTGAACCTATAAGCTTGCACGACTTGAATATCCTTCCATAATATAGAGACATATTCTTCAATGATAAGATTTGAATCATTAATACGAAGATGGTTGTCGTGCATAACTATTTTGTGTTGAGAGTAGACATACCTAATAGTTATTAATTTAAAATTTAAATTATATTTTTACTAATCTATCATATGTCATGTTTTGACTTTATTTTATTTTTATTATAATTTTTAAATAATTATTTTTTAATAATATTAATTAAATCAATTAATAATGTTGTCAATGAGAGAGTCTTATGGTTATACCCAACTTTCAAATTGGATTAATAAAAAAATATCCTTTAATTAATATATATTTATAATTTTTTTGAATCAATTTAATATAAGCTTCGATTCCTTGGTCGGCTAACAACAATTAATATTAGGACTACTTTTTTACTTCATAGTAACTCAACATCATATAGTTTTTTTATTTTTAAATCAAGATCATATTAGCCAAAATGAAAATCCACAAAAATATTTAAAATTAAGTGAATATGCAGGGACTTATTTGATAATTCGTCCATCGCTGCTAGAAAACACAGCATTCCGCTGACTCACCGGAGAATCTTTCTCTATAAACGCGTCGTTCTTGTCCTACCTTTCAAATATTTAAAATCAATCCAGATCCAATCGTCACCAACGAAGCAGTAGACTACTCACTCAATTTTCTTCATTCAATTTCGACTACGCTAACGAATTTTTGCTAAATCCGATTAATGCTGGCTTCAATAGGCAAAATGTCGGCGGAGGAGAGATGGTGCGTGGTGACCGGTGGAAGAGGATTCGCTGCGCGGCATTTGGTGGAAATGCTCCTCAAATACGACATGTTTTCAGTCAGAGTCGCCGATTTACGACCTTCTATCCAGCTGGAGCCGTACGAGGAGCAGGGAGTCCTCGGCGACGCTTTGAAATCCGGCCGTGCTCAGTATCTATCCGCCGATCTTCGAAACAAACCTCAAGTACTTCAAGGTCGCTTTTTTTTTTTATTTTATATTTTATATATTTTTTATTTTTTCAATTTTCACAAATAGCTTCATGTTCGTTTGTTTATCGTACACAGCTTGCCAAGGAGCCGAAGTTGTTTTCCACATGGCTGCGCCGGATTCGTCCATTAATGATTACCAGTTGCATCATTCAGTTAATGTGGAAGGTAAAATTGTTGGTTAGTAGCTGTAAGAGCTCAACTTTCATTCTTCAATGTGGATCGAAATGTTTAGGGTTGTGTTGTATTTGGATATGCAGGGACTAAGAATATTATTGATGCTTGTGTTGAGCTTAATGTTAAGAGACTTATTTATACTAGTTCTCCTAGTGTGGTTTTTGATGGCGTTCATGGAATCTTTAATGGGAATGAATCTTTACCCTATCCGGATAAGGTACTGGTTTCTCTCTTGTTGGTGGAGGTTGATGTGTATTCATGTTGGAACGACAGTTGTGTGTCATTGTATATTTACTTTACTCATTAACTGCTGATACCGCAGCTGGCTTGATACTTGTTTTTAATTGATTTAGCACAATGATTTTTATTCGGCTACTAAAGCTGAAGGAGAGAAGCTAGTCATCAAATCAAATGGTACCAATGGCCTGCTAACTTGTTGTATACGCCCCAGCAGCATTTTTGGTCCCGGTGATAGGTTGTTGGTCCCATCTTTAGTTAATGCTGCAAAAGCTGGAAAATCCAAGGTACTGTGTTTATTTCTCTTTCAGTTTTCATTTGTTCACTGTTTGAATTTTTGGTCCTGTTTGACAGTACAGAAGTTTGGTTTCCAATTGATGTACTGCATTCCTTTCGTGTGGCCCTTTATTTCCGAATTTTCTCCTTAAGCACTCATGGAAATGTCTGTTGACTTTTCTGTTGCAGTTCTGATGAATTTATGCTACAATCAGATTGTAGTTTGTGATTCCCTGTATACTAACCCTGCATGAGAAAACTATGTTTTTATGTTTGTTAAAGATTTCAATCACATATTTTTGTTGTTGGTCATCTCATTTGACCATTACAATGGCTGCCTACTTTTTACAACTTTTAAAAGCACGTTATTGACACGGTTATGTAGTCATCTTGTTGCCACTGCCGTGCCGATACAAGTGACACTCTTCACAGTTGTCCTGAGTGACTTCTTCATTTGAGATTAATAATGTAATGAAAAGTGTCTGCCGTTTGGGATGTAGAATTTGGTGGTAAATGTTTCATCAAGACTCTTGATTGGCTGGGAAATTATTAGAAAAATTATATGCCTGGGCCTGTTTCTTGGTGGGAGCTAGATATGGTTGCTTGTGAAGTATATATATGGCATATTGATTGAAATTCTGCAATTAAAATTTATTTATTCCTTTTTTTATGTTTCCAAATGGCCAGTTTATTATTGGTGATGGCAATAACCTTTATGATTTCACCTATGTTGAAAATGTGGCGCATGCTCATGTATGTGCTGAAAGAGCTCTAGCGTCATCGGAAGCAGATAAAGCTGCAGGACAGGTACTGTTTCGATCCTCTGCGGCCCTTGAGTTCTTTTCATCTCTGGTTTGTCTTCTATTCTGAAAATGGGGGAAGGGGAAATTAATCAGTTACTGAATTCTTTGCCCGCTGGTGGTCTCATAAAACTAAAAATAAAAAATCTGCTGGTAGAATATGCAGACAGTATCATATCTTACTATGCAATGTGTCCCATATGCTAAGCATAAGTCAAGAGGTTGGTTTTTGCATTCTTTATCCATAAACTTGCATCTGCATGATGATTTTACAGGCATATTTTATAACCAATATGGAGCATATCAAGTTTTGGGAATTTGTCTCACAAATTCTTGAAGGTCTTGGCTACGAAAGGTATATATTTAATAATTTTTTTTAATGCCTTTCATTGTGAGATATGCCCATAGTGATTGGTACATTGTGCTTTTCTTCTTCCTATTATTATCAGTGGACATTCTTAACTGTTGTTAAGTTGTTTTTCACAGCATATGCAAATTAAATGTCATCCATTAAAGTTATAAGTCTGCATGTATGGCAAGTTAAGTCTTCAAATCTGTAACATTGTTGTAGACAATTGTATCTTTCCTTTGTGTCACTATGTTCAACTTCTCTCTAATATCCGAAGTTGATCCTTTTATGAGCTTAGTGTACAGCACCCACTTTTCTGATTGGAACTAACTATGATGGTTGTGAAAAGTGTCCAATATTTTGCACTTCAATATGTTTCTCAAAAAGCAGGAGTGATCGTGAGTTTTTTCCATATTGGTCATCTATTTATTTTTCTCACTGTGAAGGTTGCACTCCTACTTAGATTTTGCAAATAAAGGCATATAGCATCTTAAAATGATAATTTGTTTTATGCATTCTTTATCAATCACTTTTTCTCAGGTATAATTGAGAATTAAAGGTGGTTACAAATATGTATTTGCCCATTGTCTCTTTTTCTTAATTGATGTGGTTTGCAGGCCAAGAATAAAGATTCCTGCCTTTGTCATGATGCCAATTGCACACATTGTGGAGTGGACATATAAGCTGCTAGGCCGGTACGGTATGAAGGTTCCACAGCTGACGCCTTCAAGAATTAGACTCCTCTCTTGCAGCCGAACATTTGATTGCTCGAAAGCAAATGACCAACTGGGCTACACACCCATTGTGTCACTTCAGGTTCTGTTTTATTCCTTGAAAATGAGCTAATATACATTTTGTGCCCCAAATGGAGTTACATGGTCATTTATACGATACATTATAGTTTGAAAGACTTGTAGTGAGCTAATACACAGTTTTTGTTATATTCTGTCACTCTTTAAATCTGAAGGAGCTGTAGCCCATTAGGCAGGTCCATACTTTAAGAATGTCCCTCGTATACATCTTTATTATGATATATTCTATTGCACAACCAACTCAACCTGTCTAAATATTTTTATGAAGATCACTCTCCAATATGCCTAGCATTTATCAGTTTTTTTGCGATCATTATAATCATCAATGCGGTCCTCAACTGGACATTGTTGGCTAATGAAATCTGGCACTATTTATTTTGTGGCAAGGCAAGTCCAAATTCCCATTCTGTGCAAGATGGGATGGTTTGCTTATGACAGTGTGGTCTTATTGCTCGGCAGGAGGGTCTAAAGAGGACAATTGAGTCATACTCACACTTGAGGGCTGTACATCAAATAAAGAGAGAAGGGCCATCTAAAGCTTCTAGATTTCTTGGTGGTGGAAGGGGTATGGTTGTTTTTCCCCTTTCCATCCCTCTACCTCTGTATGTCTGGCTGTGAATAATTCTAGTGAATAATTCTAATTATTCTAGATGCATCCCTGCAGCGCTATATGCGATAGAGAAATGTATAATTATTCATAAGTCACACATATTGATTGATTGATTGTTAGGATTACCTTATATGCAACTATTTGCTAGTTCTGAGATGATTAATTTGTTGAGTAAGATGGTTTGTAGAAGAGTAAAATGTGGTATTAAAGTGTGTCACCTTGTTTATTACCCTTTATATGGTGTGAATCCAGCTTGTATATGTTTGACAAGAACTTATGGTCGAGTGTACCCTTTTTGGATACGGTGTATTTGAGAGGGAGTGTAATCACATGAGTTAATAAAGCTATTTGCTAAGAGAGAGAAGGGGAATAAGGATAAATATTACATATGGATATGTCTGTGTATAGTAATGGAATAATCTTGTTGCCTTGCTGGCTTTTGCAGTTGCTGACACGCTACTTTGGAGAGATAAAAAGCGGACTCTCACAACCATTTTAGTTTTGCTAGCAATTTATTACACCTTCATTGTGCCTGGTTCTACGATCATTACTACACTTGCAAAGCTTGTAATGTTGGTGTTAATCTTTTTGCTCGTCCACAGTTTTTTACCGGAGAAAATGTATGTATGCATACTGTCTTCTAATTGTTTTAAGCATTTAATGCTGTGCTACTCAAATTGCTACCAAATTGTTTTTACAACTTTTGTCGGCTGTACGATGTAATATATCTTACTCAAGGTGTAAAATCTAATAGATCAGTGAAATTAGATGCATTTTCTGTTTTGTCTTGCTTTTTAAGATAGAAAACTTTTGACAATGATATCAATTAGAATTATATTTCTTTGCAAGTGATCATATTAATCAATAAAAGTTTTTGAATCTGCATCTTCAAATTTGTGCATCATATGGGCCATGAAGCTATTTGAAAACCACTTAATCATTTTAAGAGGATGTTTACATGTTCTGAGTTTATAAACATTGGCATAAAATTCCTGACATGAAGAACATTAATGTTTATTTTTACTGCTGCAGATTGGGATATAAAGTTGAGAAAATTTCTGTATCACATTTCCACTTGTCAGAAGAGAAATCACAATGGGTTGCTGTCTCAGTGGCTTCATTGTGGAATGCTGCTGTTAAAACTCTGAAATCTCTTTGTAAGGGTAATGATTGGATGTTGTTTTTCAAGGTATTTTCATTTCTCTGTCATCCAGTTCTCATTTTTCACGCTTCCAGCTTTGTACATTTTGATATATTTACAACTGTAATAAATTCTTGTCTTGCTTATTGTTATTTCAATAAATAAAATGAACTGACGTATGACCTGGTGTAGACTCTTAACATGATCTTAATACATGTAATACTCAGAAAAGATTGTAATTAACACCACTTCTAACCTCCTGCCCCTAACAACTTGATAGTACACATCTAAATGTGGTCCATTTTCTTGTGTCTTAATTGCTTTTGGTGATTATATATTATTTGCTAACACAATCTTGCTCTGCTCTGGTAATGAAACAGGTTGTTCTATCGTTATTGATATTGAGCTTTCTTGGGGCCATGTCACTTCAGAGCTTATTTCTTATAGGTTATCTCTCTCTCTCTCTCTCTCTTAAAGGTTTTCTTGTTACCTTTTGTTCTTGACTAGAGAGTATATAAGGGCACTCTTAGAAACCAAACTAAGGTTTCTTAATCGGTTGGGTGTTTATTTATTTGTCAGATTTAAAAATTTATTTACTAAGAACACAACTGTTCTTGGTCCTTTTAAGGCTAGGACTTGCCATAACATATATGCCTTAATTGTTCCTTCTCCTCCCCTCCTTCCCCTTTCCCAAAACAAAACAAGATATTCACATACACAGGAATGTTAACCTTTGTCTTTTTAGATGCTTACTGCCTACTCTATTGGGCCAGTCTTGAATGCCAACTAAAATTTTGAAGCCGTCAACATAATTGGAAGCCATGTCAAAATTTGTAGTACTCTGAAATTTTGGTCGAATTGAAATTTGTTTGAAGCATTACAGTCCTGCTATGAAAATTTAAAATATGGGATATACTTGTACCTTGAATATAGTCTTCTTCTTTTTTATTTTTTTGAACTATAGTCTTCTTATTTTTATTGGTGTCTGAATACAGTGTCCTTGCCTTAGCTGTTCTGGTATACATGATAGATTTTCAGGAGCCTTCAAATTATTTGTGATTTCTAGCCATAAGAATATTTAGGCCATACAATTTAGGTGGTTAGTGTAATGACTGTCTGCAGTAAAATGTAATGATAGATTTTGATGCCCCATTTTATCATCTAATACTTTTTAACCTAGTCTCTTTTTCTTTTTCTTTTTTTTTTTTGAAAGATAAACCTAGTTTCTTATAGCAACTAAAGGCATAAGGTGACCAATCTTCCTTGGCTGCCAATTTCTTAATGCTTTGATCTGTAATTTATTTCTTTCCCGAGAACCAGTGGAAGATTTATTACTTATATTGTCATTGCAGGTCTTCCCTTGGCTTTTGTGACTTTCTTTGTGTACGAGAGAAAAGAACAAGAAATTGATGCTAAGTTTCTGGAGGTTCTCTCCCTGGGAAGCAAATTGAAATCTAATGTTGCCAAAAAGTTCCTTACCCAGGATGACAAGAAAAATGACTAATAGCCAGTGACCCTAATTCTTTTTCTAGATGAAAAAGTGTTTGCTATTATGATACTTGGCTTTTTTTTTTTTCCCTTCTCGGCTATCTCTTGTACCCACCTCTGTTGCTTGTATTCTTTCAAAATCCCGTTTCCAAGTCCGTTTAACTTGGAATTTCTTGATTGAATATGGTTTTGCATCCAGAACTATGGGTTTTGCAGTTTTAGGGGGGTGTATTCAATCATGATTATAAAAAACTTTTATAGACTTCTTTTAGTGAATGACTTTTATAGAATTTCATAAACTTTTAATGACTTTACAAATTTATGAAAAACTTTTAGAGACTTTTATAAATTCTTTTTAAAAAATTTTCATTAACTTGTATAGATTGTTATAGACTTCTACAAAAAATAATATAAAAAAGTTTCATAGACTTTCAATAAACTTTCATAGATATTAATAAACTTTCACTAATTAATATAATATTTACTTTATAAGTTAGTAAAATTATATTCATCATGTCGATAATTGATTAAAAAATATGATACATAAAATATAATTATAGTCTATTACAAAATAATAATAATAAGAAAAGTATAGTCACCTCAACTACATAAACAGATAATCAAAATATCAAATATTTCAAGTATTTTATAATTCAATTTATATCTTTTATGAAAAATAAAATCTTTAATGTCCGTTATTATTAATAATCTCAACATTGTTCCACATATTAGCAGTTATAATAGTCTTTCATTCATTAGCATGCTCTCTTTTTTGTTCTTAAGTCTCAAAAAATGAGTTGAAATCGTCGTCTACATTAACTAATAATGATGCTTAAGATGAAAAAGATTCATAGATATTAATAAACTTTTATAAATTTTCATTTACTTCTAAAATAAAAATATATTCCTTTAACAAACTTGTGCAAATTATACACTTTATAAGTTATATTTTTCATCTCAATGAAAATATTTTTCTTTTGAAATAATGTAAATAAACAGGTGGAAAACAACTATCAAAACTAATGTTTTACAAAATTCAAACTGATTAATTTTATAATATTTTACAAATATTAAAATTGATTATCCTATCCCAAATATTAAATAATCAAAAGTAATATGCATAAAAATTGAAAAAAAAAAAATTACAAGTATAAATATAATTAAATTTAAAATTTTAATTTTCTTAATTAATTACTAGCTAAAAAATCATCAAATATTAATTTATTTTCCTCTTTTAATTGAAATAGAAGTTTTTCTTTTTATTTTGTAATATAAAAAATAAAGATTCCATTGATTAATTTCATCAATGAAGTAATGAGATATTTTATTTATACATTATGAATTCTATTTTCATCATTTATACATAAGAAATACTAAACTGTTAGCTTACAATATAATTATTAATAATAGTTGTATTGTTTATTATAAGAATAATAAGATGATTTAGATCAATATTCATCTAAATATTTTTTTTTTTGTATTGTTTTTATATAAATATAAATTATAATATTTTTTTTAATTTATTTTGCCAAGATCTAACGCCTCAATTTTGATCCAAATTTTAAATTTTTTACAAAATAATAAATTAGTGTCCTTTGGAAAAAAATGAGTTTAATAAGATTTAAAAAACTAACAATTTGAACATAGAAAGAAAATATTGACCATTATAATTCACAATAAAATAGGAGTGAAATATATATGTATGTGTGTGTGTATTTTTAAAATAAGTGAAATAGTTTTATTTATGGGAGATTCAAATAAAAGTAATGGTGAGGTTTACTTCTATAGTCAAAAATAAAAGTCTACAAAAGTTTTGAAGAGGAGTGGAGGAGAATTTATAGAGCTTGATTGTTATAAATTTAATATAAAAGTCTACAAAAGTCATTAAAATTTTAAATTCTATAAAAGTCATTGACATTTTAAATACCTCATAACTTTTATAAACTCTTAAAAAGTTTTGATTGAATACACCTTAACTTTTATAGACTTTATAAAAGTCTTTAAAAGTCTATATTGAATACCGGATGACTTTTGCAGAGTCTTTAAAAGTCTGTATTGAATACACACAAACTTTTAAACTCTATAAAAGTCATTAAAAGTTTAGATTGGATACACCCCCCTTAATCAGTACTATTTCATTAGGTTTTTGTACTGAAATTTTCCCTTTGGAGGTTGTATGTACCATCTTCCTTTAGTTTAGTCGAAAATGCATTTTTGATAATATTTCTTCAAAGCTCTCTTCTTTTTGATTGATATTGTACATGAAACTGTTGTGGATTTTACTATTGCGGGTAATGGAGAAGTGGCAGATAACCAAAATTATCGAATAAAAGTAAGTGTAATTGGAACTTGCAATGAATTTGGGGTAATTATTCGGTGTCAAGGTCATTGCATCTCTCAACTATGTCAGCCGGATCCCAATTGCATTCTAGCTTGAAAAATATCATTAATAGTCAGTCGGACCAAATTATAATGGTATATAATCTACAGGGTGACATTATATTGGTGAAGTATAGTCTGGAGGCAAATGGGATTTCATTGGATGAAAATTCAATGGTCAAGGAAACATCCTGTGGGGCTCAATCTCATAATTAAGAAAAAATCTTGATGGTTCGTTCATAAAAAATAAATTCTACGAGAAAAAATGCGTTATCCAAATCTATAATTTTGAAAATTTTTCCTTTTTAAAATACAATAATTTTAAAATTCGAACAAGATTTTTTTAAAAAATGTTCACAGTAAGTCATAAGAAAATTTAATTTATGATGCTTTTAAAAAGATACAAGTACAAAAATTTTATAATAATGATCTTTTCAGAGGAAAATAGTAAACTAATTTTTTAATTTATATTTATACAAATAGGTTCCCCAATTAATAGGTTCATTGTACATAAAATGTGAGAGTCCTTGCAATAAACAACTGTGACAACCTAATTATGGAAATGCGTTGTTGTCATGGAATGAAATTAATGCCAGTGATAATTAAGGAAAGAAGAAGAAAAAATTTGAAATTCAATATCAGGGGGATCAATCTGCATTGATTTTCTGAATCCTAGTAATTAAAATTTTCCCTTTTGAATCGACAATTCCATACCATACAATAATTTTAAAACGTTACTTAACTTTGCGAAAAAACAAAACCAAAGAATCAATCAAGTAAGCAGACAATAATTCATTTGCAAAGAATGGCACACAACTCTACTGGCTTGATCCCGGGGCTTGAAACCAATGGTGTTGACATTCTCCTGCGCAATAACGGCAATAAGGTTTGCTTGATTTTTATTTAGTTCCATGTCTTTTCTTGCCAATCAGTGACTGGTTATGTTTTTAAAATCAAACTACACAAATTCTTCAATTAATGATTATGTTTTCATGGATATTCTTATATTTTAATGATTCTCTGAAGTTGTAACTTTGGTTGTAACATAGTGTTTAACTGTTTCTAGGCTACACTTTCTGAATTGGAAGGGAAGATCACTGGCCTCTACTTTGCAGCCTCGTATAATAAATTGTGCCTGCAGTCGAAACCAATGCTGATTGGAATCTATAATGAGGTGACCTCATTGAAAAATGATTTCGAAATCATTCTCGTTTCATTGGATGATGATGAGGAATCTTTCAGTGGGCATTTCTCCGCCATGCCGTGGCTTGCCATCCCTTATTCCAATCAAGCTGCCCGTGATCGTTTCAAGAGTTTGTATGTTGTCGAAGAAATTCCTCAACTAGTAATCTTCAATGAGAAAGGGGAATTGATAAGCAAAGATGGGATGTCTCTCGTATATTGGTATGGCGCCAGAGGATATCCATTTACGCCTGAAAGGATCAACCAACTTAAAGAGGAAGAGGAGAGTGAGAAGAGGAATCAAAACCTGAAATCCGTCCTGGCTACACCTGACCGTGATTTTCTAATTTCAAATGATGGCAAAGAGGTTCCGATCTTGGAGCTTGAGGGAAAAATGGTGGGGTTGTACATATCACTTGGGTCATTTAGATCATGCCAGAAAACCACTCCAAAGCTGGTGGATTTTTACAAATGTTTGAAGGAGAAAGGAGAGAGCTTTGAGATTGTATATGTTTCCTGTGACGAAAATAAGGAATCCTTTGAAACAGAGTTTGTGAAAATGCCATGGCTTGCTATTCCATTTGGCGATAAAGCTCTCGACAAACTACCTTCCTACTTTGAAATGAGTACTTTGCCAACATTGGTGATACTTGGACCAGATGGAAAAACACTTCATCTCAACGTCAGTAGCTACGTTGGAGAATTTGGAATCCAGGCATATCCCTTTTCAACGGAGAAGATAACGGAGCTAGACGAGTTAAGAAAGGCAAGAAGAGAGTCAGAGATCTTGGAGTCACTTCTAGTTTCTGATGAACTAGATTTTGTCATTGGAAAAGATGACATGAAGGTAAACATTTTATTTATTACGTTTGGTTTCCTATCTTTTTTTTTTCGTTTCGTTGGATGACGTTGAAACTGATGAAACATGTTGCGTTATATAGGTTCCTGTATCTGAACTTTTGGGGAAGACTGTGCTTTTCTACATCTCTAGAAAGATATGTCCACCATGTCAAGCATTCACACCTAAGCTAGTGAAAGCATACCATGAAATCAAAGCTGAGCACCCTGATTTTGAAGTGATTTTTGTTTCAGCTGATAATGATGAAGAATCCTTCAGACAGTATTATGCTAAAATGCCCTGGTTAGCTCTCCCTTACGATGACAAACGAGAAACTCTGATTAAGGAGACCTTCAAGTGCGAGGGTATCCCTCACCTGGCTGCAGTTGGACCAGATGGTAAGATACTCAGCAATGATGTTGAAGAGCTAGTGACGTTTCTTGGGTCAGATGCATATCCATTCGATGAAGAACGAAGGAAGGAAATGGATTCAAGGCTCAAAGAGAAGTCAAAGGAAAAGGAATTGGCAGAGAAGGTGAAAGAGGAGGAGGAGGAGGAGGAGGTTGACAACAACAAAACTCATGAAGTTGGAAATTCTGACGCTGAAGGTCAAGCTGGTAACGAAGGTTGGATCTGCGATGGAAATGCTTGCTACAAAGCTTGAATTATTTCTCCAAACTAGGTTGTGTAGCTAATTTATTACCAAAATGCATGGTTGTAACGATGAATTATTTTGTTTATTTGTAATATGAATTTTAAGGAATAAGTAAGATTTATTATATATTCTTTAATTAGATATATCTGTGTGTATGGTTTTTTTTTTTTTTTTTTTTTTTTCATACCATGGAAGTTTATTTTAAAAATTTTATTCTAGCTCATTCTGATGAAAATTTCTGACTACATTTATGCTAGTAAGTCATAAGAAAGTTTAACTTACGAAAGTTTGGCGCCATAAAAAATTACACATATAAAAATTAGCTTGGTTTTGCAAGGCATTTAACAATGATCTTATTAGAGGAAAGTAGTAAACTAATTTTTTAACTTATAGTTATACAAATGGGTTCCCAAATTAATAGGTTTATTGTACATATAATCCGAAAGTCCTTGCAACATATAATTGTGACATTTATGGAAATATGTTGTTGTCATGGAATGAAATTCGAGTAATGTGACTGACAATTAAGGAAAGCAGAAGAAAAAATTTATATCGATTTCATGCATTTTATCTTGAAAAATAGCATTAATAGTCGATCAGACCAAATTATAGTGGTATATAATCTATAGGGTGATATTATATTGGTGTAGTATAGTTTGGAGGCAAATGGGATTTCATTGGATGAAAAGTTAATGGTCAAGGAAAGATCTTGTGAGGCCTCAATCTCCTAATAAAGAAAAAATCTTGACAGTTCGCTCCTAAATAATAGATTTTGTAAGGAATAATGTGGTATTAAAATCTATAATTTTGAAATTTGGACAAGATTTTTTTGAAAAAATGTTGCTAGTAAGTCATAAGAAAATTTAATTTATGGCACTTTGGTGCCTTAAAAAAAACATATAACAATTATCTTAGTTTTGTAAGGCATGTAACAATGTTCTTATCAGAGGAAATTAGTAAACTAATTTTTTTAACTTAATAGTTATACAAATCGATTCTCGAATTAATAGGTTTATTGTACATATAATCCAAGAGTCCTTGCAACAAACAACTGTGAGAGCTCAATTATGGAAATATGTGGTTGTCATGGGATGAAATTCAAGTAATGCAACTGATTAATGACAATTAAGGAAGGAAGAAGAAAAAATTTGAAGCTCAATATCATTGTGATCAATCTACATTGGTATCTGAATCATGTTTCCCTTTTGAACCCACAATTCCATAACCATACCACAATTTTAAAAAGTTACTTTACTCAGTGAACAAACAAAACCAAAGAGAAATCAGTCAAGTAACCAGACAATAATTCATTTGCAAAGAATGGCACATAACTCTACTGGCCTGATTTCGGTGCTTGAAACCAATGGTGTTGACATTCTCCTGCACAGTAACGGCAATAAGGTTTGCTTGATTTTTATTTAGTTTCCATGTCTTTTCTTGCCAATCAGTGACCGGTTATGTTTTCAAAATCAAACAAACTAGACAATTTCTTCTATTAAATTTTATGTTGTCATGGATATTCTTATATTTTAGTGATTCTCTGAAGTTGTAACTTTGGTTGAATTATGAATTCTCAGGAGTCATAATATAGTGTTAACTGTTTTTAGGCTACACTCTCTGAATTGGAAGCGAAGATCACTGGCCTCTACATTGCAGCAGGCTTGTCTGGTGAAGTGTATCTGCAGTGGAAATCATACTTGATAGGAATCTATAATGAGGTGACCTCCTTGAAAAATGGTTTGGAAATCATTTTCGTTTCGTTGGACGATGATGAGGAATCTTTCAATAAGCATTTCTCGGTGATGCCATGGCTTGCCATCCCTTATTCCAATCAAACTGCTGGTGATCATTTCAAGAGTTTGTATGCTGTCGAAGAAAATCCTGAACTAATACTCCAGAATGAGAAGGGCGAATTGATAAGCAAAGACGGGAGCTTTCTCCTTGTTCAGTATGGCGCCAGAGGTTATCCATTTACACCTGAAAAGATGAACCAACTTAAAGAGGAATGGGAGAGTGAGAAGAGGAATCAAACTTTGAAATCTGTCATGGCTAAGCCTGACCGCGATTTTCTAATTTCGAATGATGGCAAAGAGTTTCCAATCTTGGAGCTTGAAGGAAAGATGGTGGGGTTGTACATGTCACTTGGCTCATTCAGATCATGCCAGCAAATCACTCCAAAGCTGTTAGATTTTTACAAATGTTTGAAGGAGAAAGGAGAGAGCTTTGGGATTGTATATGTTTCCTTGGAGGGAAATAAGGAATCCTTTGAAAAGGAGTTTATGGAAATGCCATGGCTTGCTGTTCCATTTGACGATAAAGCTCTGGATAAACTACCTTCCTACTTTGGGTTCAATGCTTTGCCAACATTGGTGATACTTGGACCAGATGGAAAAACACTTCATCTCAATGTCAGTAGCTACATTGAAGAATTTGGAATCCAGGCATATCCCTTTTCAACAGAGAAGATAACGTAGCTGGACGAGTTAAGAGAGGCAAGAAGAGAGTCTCAGACCTTGGAGTCACTTCTGGTTTCTGATAAACTAGATTGTCATTGGAAAAGACGACATGAAGGTAGACATTTTATTTAATACTTTTGGTTTCATTTGTTTCCTTTTTGTTTCTTTGGATGAAGTTGAAACTGATTAAACATGTTTAATTCTGCTGCATTTTATAGGTTCCTGTATCTGAGCTTTTGGGCAAGACTGTGCTTTTCTACATCTTTAGAAAGATATGTCCACCATGTCAACAATTCACTCCTAAGCTACTAAAAGCATACCATGAAATCAAAGCTGACCACCCTGATTTTGAAGTGATTTTTGTTTCAGCTGACAATGATGAAGAATCCTTCAAACAGTATTATGCTGAAATGCCCTGGTTAGCTCTCCCTTACTATGACAAACGGGAAACTCTGATTAACCAAACCTTAAAGTGCAAGGGTATCCCTCACCTGGCTGCAGTTGGACCAGATGGTAAGATACTCAGCAATGAAGCTAAAGAGCTAGTGATGTTTTTTGGGTCAGATGCATATCCATTTGATGAAGAACGAAAGAAAGAAATGGATTCATGGCTCAAAGAGAAGTCAAAGGAAAAGGAATTGGCAGAGACGGTGAAGGAGGAGGAGGAGGTCAACAACAACAAATCTAATGAAGTTGGAAATTCTGATGCTGAAGGCCAAGCTGGCAATGAAGGTTGGATCTGCGATGGAAATGCTTGCTACAAAGCCTGAATTATTTCTCTAAACTAGGTTGTGTAGCTAATTTATTACCAAAATGCATGGTTGAAATTATTAGAGAATAACTATCAAATACTATCGTTATATTATGATGCCTACATGGAAATATATCTATTGCTGGTTGGTTTCCGTTTCTTATTCCCACCAACCTTTTTACTGTTATAATTTTTTTTTAACCAACAATTTGATAATGTTGAGTAATTGTGATATTATAGAAAATGAGAAACTAGCAGATAAATGAAAACATCTAGATAAATAAAATAGTTTGGTTGAAGCTTCCTCCAAGACCAAGAGGTTGTCTAGAATGGATTTTCGGCTAATTATTTGTTACCAGGATCATTGACTCCCTATATTGTTCCAGGAATTTTTTTTTTTTTTTCATTTTTTTACCTTTATATTGTTCCAATATCTTGATAAATTAAATAGCATTACTGGAATTTCTAAAGTGCTTAGATTAGATAACCAAGGTCAGCTGAATGCAACCATCCATTGTTCCCAAAAGACAATCAAGTCAAGACAAAGTGAACTTGGAAATTCACGTTGGTGATGGACAAACATTTGTTTGCACTCTTTGTCAATGTCACATTAGTTTCAACCTATGACCCAAACCAAGAGAAATCTGTCAGAAAGAATCAATTAATCATCAAAAATTGCTAGAATGGCTCACAGCTCCAATGGATCGTTATCAGTGTTTGGCTCCAATTTTGTTGATTTTTTCCTGCACAGTAATGGCAACAAGGTTAGTTTTTGCCACTTAATCTTCATCAATCATATAGCAACTGTTTCATTCTAAGTACTAGTTATTCTGAGTTTTTTATGCAATTGTTTCCTGGTGTAAACTTTAAAGGTGACATGTGTTGAATTGGATGAAAAGATCATTGCCCTCTACTTTGCGGCCTCCTCCTGCGTGCAGTGCAGCCATTTCACACCAATCCTGATCGAAGCCTACAACAACCTCATGTCCTTAAAAAAGTACTTCGAAATCATTCTGGTCTCCTCAGACGACGAGGAAGCTTTCCAAAAGCATTTCTCTACTATGCCATGGCTTGCTCTTCCACTTTCCAACCAAACTGCCCGTGATCATGTCAGGAGCTTGTATGCAATTGCTGAGACTCCTCATCTAATAATCCTGAACCAAAAAGGTGACCTGTTAAGCAGTAATGGGCTCTCTCTTGTTTTTGAATTTGGCTCTGCAGGGTACCCTTTCACGCCTGAAAGAATCAGGCAACTTAGACATGACGAAGAGATGAAGAAGAAGAACCAGACTCTAAAATCTGTCTTGGCTACACCTACAAGGGATTTTGTAATTTCAAACGAAGGCAAAGTGGTAAGTAGTACATGGACTGCAAGTTTGTTCTTTGTAACCAATTATTGTCACAGTGGTCCTTAATTTTTGGTTCAGGTTCCAATCTCAGAGCTAGAAGGAAAATTGGTGGGTTTGTATGTGTCACTAGGGTCATTCAGGGCATGCCAGAATTTCACTCCAAAGCTAGTACAAGTATACAAAAGCTTAAAAGAGAAAGGAGAGAACTTTGAGATTGTGTATGTATCATCAGAAAATGATAAGGAAGCCTTTGAAAAAGAGTTTATAAAAATGCCCTGGCTGGCCATTCCATATGGTGACAAGTCTCTCAAGAAACTACCAGTCTATTTCAAGCTAAATTCATTACCAACATTGCTTATTCTTGGGCCTGAAGGAAAAACTCTTTGTCACAATGTCCGTGATTATGTTACAGAATTTGGAATTCAGGCATATCCTTTCTCGCCAGAGAAATTAACAGCTCTAGACACGTTAAGAAATGCAAGAGACGAATCGCAAACCTTGGAATATCTTCTGGTCTCTGATGAACTTAATTTTGTCATTGGAAAAGATAACATAAAGGTAACCTTTCTGTCTATTTAATATCTTAATAATATTAGAACATCTTTAAAGACAAAATCCTGTCTACTAATATACAACGTTTCTGTGACAAAGCATGTTAAATTATGAAGCATTGTACAGGTTCCTGTATCTGACCTTGTGGGTAAGACTGTGCTTTTCTATTTCTCTAGAAAGATATGTCCTCCATGTCGTGCCTTCACCCCCAAGCTATCAAAAATATACCATGAAATCAGGGCTAAGCACCCTGATTTCGAAGTGATTTTCGTGTCACTTGACAATGATGAAGAATCCTTCAACAAATACTATTCCGAAATGCCTTGGTTGGCTCTCCCTTACAATGACAAACGTGAGGCTTCGCTTAGATGTACCTTCAAGTCCAAGAGTATCCCTCACCTGGCTGCAGTTGGTCCAGACGGTAAGACACTGACCAATGAAGCCAAAGAGCTTGTGCTGTTTATGGGATCAAATGCATATCCTTTCGACGAAAATGTAAAGAAAGAAATGGATAGGAGGCTGGAGGAGATGGCAAAGGGATGGCCAGACAAGGTGAGGAACAACAAACATCCAGAGCATGAGCTTGTGCTTTCTTCTGCTGGTGTTTACACATGCTTTGGCTGTCATGAACTGGTGGTAGGCTGGGTTTATAGGTGTGGTGAGTGTAGATTTGGACTCCATCCTGAGTGTGCAATGGCTGATATTCAAAGGCAAAACAATGCTGATGATCACAATTCTGAGGCTGAAGGTGATCAAGCTGGTAATGAAGGTTCGATTTGTGAGCGAAATGCTAGTCACAAAGCATGAATTTGATCTCCATTTGCTATGGTTTGGCAAATGTATGTCGGAGATTATATAGAGAATAACTACTACCTCGTGTTCTATTGTAATTTGTGAGATATGTATGTGCCTGTAGATGTAATACTGATACAATTCAAGCTGCAGGTCAATTTGTCAATGTGTAAAAATATATGGAGATAAATCTTATCCAGTGGATGCAGGTTTTGATGGGTGCTTTAATCAGTTAAATCTCTACTATATAATTTTGATTATTAATTTGATTTATTTCAGCAGTTAGTTTCCAATCAAGTTTTGATACTCATTAGATTTTTTGAATGAAATAGTAAACAACTAATTTAGTCAAATGACTCCGTTTAATTTAACACCGACATATATATATATATATATATATATATATTGAAACATCTTATTTAATCTCAAATATAAAATTTTTGAATTATATTATTAAGACTATTTATGTTATATGCAATAGCATTTTTTTTTTTTTTAAAAAAAAGATAATTCGATGATTGAAAATTTGTAATATAATTTGTTTTCTGTTGAGGATCTAACTCTAGATCAAACAAGATAGATAATGAATCAATCATCTCACCAGAATGAGCTAATTCTTTAGAATCAAGTCAATGAATTGACTTAACCCTAACCCAAGCAAATCCAAACAAGAATACTCGGAGTCAAAATAATCTAGAATCAAATCACAAAATGACTTGAATTCTAGCTCAAATGATCTTAAGTAAATCTAAGTAATTCTAGTTCAAGGGATCTTGTAACACCATAAATCTCGATATAAGGAATCTAGAATGATACTTGGTAAAACTTAAACTTCAAGATGTACTTTATTTATTCAAACACTTAAAGTCATGCTACAATTAATAAAATGTTCTAACAATAACAAAGAACTAATTGAAAATTAATCCTTACAAACAAATAAAAGTAAAAGGATCAATAGTTATTCAAACAGTGATCACAAACTTTAGTTGCTAATTCCTTTCTATAATCACTCCCTAAAATATACGATAATCAATATCCTGATATAATTGTAATTACTCAGCAAAAATGGTGGAGATGAGAGGTAAACCATCAACTCAATAAGTAAATTTCACATGACATTTAAAAACTGTAACACATTTGTAACATTTTCAATAAATGTACCATATAAAATAAATAAAATTATAACAGTAGTCATTTAACATTAAATATTTATTGAACAAATATCAGTAGCTCATGTCATGTAATGCCTATGATAACGTTATGCCACATTTACCAGTATGACTTGATACGGTAGGTCACATTTACTCATGTGACTCGATGTAGTAGGTTACATTTACCTGTGTGACTCAACAAGATAGCTGTGCACACAATAACTCAACTGGAATAATAATAACGGTAGCGGTGTTACAGATAATGAGTAAAAATGTTTTCATTATAATTATGATTACAATACATATCATATTTTTTAAATATGGAGAAATACTTTTAATTGAATTTATTATACTTTTCAAATATGGAGAAATACTTTTGATTGAACATATCATACTTTTCAAATACATAAATATACTTTTAATTGAACATATCATACTTTTCAAAGATGGAGAAATATTTTTGACTGAACATATCATACTTTTCAAATACAAAGAAATACTTTTGATTTGCAATCGAACATTTTATAAAAGACATATATTTGAAGACGTAAAATCATTTAAATAGAATACAATACAAAGTTATCTTGGAAAACTTAAATTTAGTAAAAGCATAACTTTTACATATATTTTGTAAAAGAATGTTCATAATTTATTAGTCAAAAACATTTTTATAAAATGATAATTAAAATATAAAATATGCTTTCCTTAAGATAAAATGACAGTAAATAAAATAGAAACATTCAATTATAAAAGCTAAATTTATTACTAGTAAACAATATAATACGTGTTATGCAAAATTTACTTACTTGGAACAATTCAAAACCACTTATTTATATATTCAAAAATCAATCGAGCCCTATTCAATTATAAGCAGAAAAATTGTCACAATAAAATCCCAGAATAATTTTATTTGGACATAAATAACTTTATTGTACTAAACATAATTTCATCATCTTTTTGTTTTAAAATTTCAATCCTGATACTGTCGATCTAAACATTTTTAATTAATTTTCTAGGTCTTCAATCAATCTAAAATTTTAAAAGACATTCTAGACACATTAAACAATCTTCAGTAAAACTTTCAATTAAAACTGTGGCTAGTAGCATGGGTAAACATTCATTCGTTTTAGTGTAATGAAATTTATCCCGAAAATATTATTTCTGATCATAGTGCATTATATGAATTTTAACAAATCCTATAAATCGAAAAATCATAAAATCTTATATAGTAATAAAAGACATATAACATAACTTATAGAAAAACTTTCAGATCATTCCACGATCTGTAGTATGCTCAAAACCGTTAAAACTTCTAGAACTAGAAATCTGTCTTGCGGATTTTGGTTCCAATCATCACCAAATCTTAAATTTATATCTCTTATTTTTTATTAAAAAATTTCAAAATTTAATATATGAACAGTAGATATATAAACCTAATCACACATAAAGTTTTATAATTTTTCATTAAGAATAACCTAATAAAATAGATTCTTATCTCAGGTGTTATCTAAGTCCAAAAATTCAGCCAACACACCCTTCCAAAACTCCTCTCCTATTTTCTTCTTATTCTTCTTCTTCTTTTCTTCTTTTCTCACTAGTGAACTTATATTTGTGTTGTGCTTCTAATTGTTTGCTTAAAAATGCATATAAATGTATAGTGGTCGGCTTCAATCTCCTTTTATGCATGAATTAATGTATATATATATTTGGCTTATCACACCTATGAATGACACTTGTCCAAAATAATTTTGCCACAATTTGATTGTCATGCACTCTCTTATAATATTGGTCTCATATATATTAAAAAACCAAAACCACTCTCACTTTCCTTGTCTACCACCAACTTATAAAAAAAATAAAACCACTTCCACTTTCTTTGTTTGTCACCAACTTTCATCATTTATTTTTATTTTTTGCTTTATCATATAGTTGCATGCTTCCCAACTAACACATGTCTCTTAACTTTATATCTATATACATATACATGGCCAACGCACACACTCATTTCATTCTCATTTTACTTACCTTTATCTTATATATTGATTATTGCAACAACTATTATATGTATATATATATATATATTTATAGCACCACCTCAATCATTTCCATTAGTAATTGCTCAACTAATAATATAATAATACTTCATTATCTCTCTTTTACTTTTACTCCCACACACCCACTCTCATTTACTTTCAATTTGGTACAACACTTTCATTTTCTCAATAAAAATATTGGCAATCATGCCTCTCTTTTCTTCTTCATGGATGATCATCAAATTCATTGTTTTCTCAACCACTAATTTTTTCTTGCCTTTTCTCAATTTCATGTTAATTTTTGTTTGCCTATTATTTTTTATATATATAAAAGAAATGATCACTATCATTGTATATAATTGTACCTTCTCACATCGCTTATTATCATTGATCTCTAATTCATAAAATAATTACCACCATCTTATTTAATAAAACCACTCCTACTTTCTTTATTTATTTTAAAAAAAATCCACAAAATGAATATTCCATTTATTTCTAAAACTTAAACCGGACCAAATTAATAACAATAAATTAGATTTTATTTAATCTATTATGTCCACTTGAGTGGGAACATTACAGATGTTAAGTAAATCTAACTAGAACAGTTGAAAATAAGATAATTACCCTGTAAAACTTTAGGATTTTCCAAAGCCAAAAATATTCCTAAACTCTAAAGTTTCATAGTCTTATAATTCCTTGAGAAACAAGACTTTGAAATAATATCTAAAGAGAAGTGGTATCAAATAATTAAAAAAACTAAAACTAAAAGGAAATAATTCTAAATTAATAAAAAGAAATAAAATTGAAAATAATTAAAAATAAATCCTAATTAACTTAGAAAGTCAAATCCTAATTAAACTTATTAAACCAAAATCCAAAATTAGACCGTCATTGACCCTTTTCTGATCCACACCAATCTATGGAGGTTATCATCACTTCACTTAATATGTTGGCAAAAAAAAAAGTTCAACTTTATTATTTATTTTTCTTAAATAAAAAGGTTATTTATTTAACTATAAGTTAACCGTAACTAATAATTATTAATTGTAAAAGTGGTTATAGCAGGATTATTCAATTAGCAGAATAGTCAATAAAAAATTTTATCGTAAGCGAGTCGTCAATGACCAAACTGCCCACATCATACGGATGGTCTCGATTGATCCACGTGTTACAGATAGGCCTGATTCTGAAGCAGCTGACCGTTATTGACAGTGATAGAAGATAGAGACCTTTTACAACAAGGAATCTGTTTGTGCTGCAAGAAGCTTAGCGATGCAAGGTATTTGCTTTAACAAATCCTGTGCCTCCTTCGTTTTTATCTGTATGCCTCTGTTTGTTACAAGTAGCATGCAAAACGCAAATGATTTTTTCAATGTATAAGATTGCATATTGAGTGTCAAGACTTTGTTAATGCACAATAATCAAATTATAATTTTAAGTCGATCGCAATCACCAATGTTTTTGTCTACATTGCATAATTAATATAGATGGCACCATGTGTTCGTTTTGGAAGTATTGTGTATGTATGCACTTCTTAAAAGAACAATTACACTTTGTGGAAAAGTATACGGGAATTAGAAGCACAAAGCATGCTTTTGGATTGAGTAACGTATGTTTTAGATGAAGAGACATGCACTTGTTTTATTGTCTAATTCTGATCTTTTAATTTGTTTTTCCATAACAGCTAGGGCAATGTTTGCGACGAATGTATATGCAATTTAGTTTTTCAATTTACATGGTTCCTTCTTGTTGCATGAAGATCTCAAAACTTGATTAATGCACAAAATAAGCAAGCATAAGTTTGAGTTTATAGCAATTAAGTGTTTTTATGGTTTGATACTTTGATTATAAGCAAACCCTTTTACCTACATCATATATAATGATATGTAAAGGTTAATTATGTTCTTTTAATAAGAATTGCATAGACACTTTACTATAGAAGGGTGTTTTTTTTTTTAAATTATTATTATTATTTTTGTTTCATAACCAAAGAACTTAAATGTGGTAATAAAACAACATTAGATTTGCGCAAAATGAGGTAAGTGCAGTAGTAAAAATTATCCCCACCTATGCAATTGACACCAAAGTCATGAGTTCGAGCGCGCATCCTCCCACTAATATGTGGGTAGTTTTCCCACTCTGTGTAGGTAGTCCTCTCTTACTTTTGAAAGCAGAAATTCAGATCGTACTTCAGAATCTCAGCTCAGTTAGTTTCGGTAGTGTTTCGACCTAGTGCATCCTGCGGAAAATTATCCAGAAATATACTATATATTTATTAGATGAAGTGATTATTGTTTTATTACAGACTTCTGATCCCAATTTGTTTTTGCACGCTTCCGATCCTATAATTTGTTGTCCGCAATAGCTATAGATTATGATAGTTGGACACAATGGAAACTTGAACTAGAAGTTATACTTGGCATGATGGACTTGGACCTTGCTCTTCGTGAAGACGAACCAAGGAAGCCAACTGAAACTAGCTTTGCCTGAAGAGAAAGCTAAATTTGAAAAATGGGAGAGAAGTACTCACCTAAGTCTTCTGCTTATGCGAAGCCAGATGCCTGGTCATGTGTGTAATCTCATGCCCGAAACTGAGAATGCTAAGCAATATTTTGCCGGCATAGAAAATTTAATTATGACATTTGAGAAGGATGGGCCTCATTTATTGTCGGACAAGTTGTTTAGAATGAAATATGATGGGGAAGGTACGCGATCACATTTTCGGGATGTGCAGCATTGCGAATAGGTTGAAAGATATGGGTAGGAAGCTGGATGACAAGCTATTCATGCAAGTAATAATTGATTCTCTTCCTCCGTAGTTTGACGATTTCAAGGTTATTCCACTAGTTAACGACTGGAAATTGGATAACTTTATATCTTTTTGTGCATTGTTTGAGACATCAAATGGAGAGGCTGGTGCCGTGCTTGGTAATAGAGGGCAGATTGGAAGTACAAATTACAATGGCTACGATAAGAATGTTGTTGATTTTGATGGTCACCAAGGAAATATAGTACAAAACAAATGGGATTTTTGATGTTTCTCTTGTGGGAGGGAAGGCCACCGTCAGAAGGATTGGCACCAATTGAAGATCAAGGTATGGCTGTGCGTGTGTTTCGCATTGAAATGGCTAGACGAATGCCAGTACCTAAAAAGAAAGTCGTCTTTGGTTTGAACTTCTTTCAAGTTTTGTTTGCATACATATGGATGGGAAGTTTACATGTTTTTTCTTTTAAAGATCTCCTATGAAGTTATGAAATGTGTTAGAAGTTTCTTTTACAATTTGTTAGCATGCTTAAAAACCTTTTCACTAAATGAGACTATCTATGAAAGACAAACCATCTAACACACGAACTTAGAAAGAGATTCACAAAGTTAGGTCTTGTTTAATTCTAAAGTTGCCTCCTTGTAATTTGTACTTGTTGAGAGTTTGACTCACTTCCTATATGATTCTTTGTAATGAGCCAAAAAGTGATTATTTTTGAGCACTGGTCAATAGAAGAACTAGCTTGGCAGTTTGTTGTCAGCTTTTTCTTTTATGTATTGTCTCATCCTTTCATGAGAAATAGTGAGTTGTTGCTATTTGGTTTGATTTTATATAATTACAACTATATCATGTATAGGCTGATCTGATCCGTTTTCCGCTTAATGCTTCATACCACCAATCTTGAATCTTGATCAAATTGTTAGGTAATTCCAATTAAGTCTAATAATCATGTGTTTTAGAGTTCAAATCTCACCATATAAATTGGTGACACTGGAGATGTGACTAATTCTCTTTACTTGATTGAAGATTTATGATATTTTTATATTTAATGTTGATGATATAAATTTAAATTAATTGTGATATCTGATATGAGAATAAAATCCATAGTAAAAGAAGAAAATGGAACAAAAAAAAAGGTGAAAGCTGTGAAGTCAGGCAGGTTGCTTCATGTCATATGAGCGTGTACGTAGGTTTAGAAACGTTTCTACCTGTAATCCAAGTCTCCCAGATTGTGTTCTGTGGTGATTGAGACCTGTGAAGAACGAAGACAAGCGATTTCCCACCTAAAAGCTTGTTAGATGATGATCATTATCCCAATGTTGAATGGGCTTGCTTCAATCTCCAATCCAGTGGTCCAGTAATGCAAATTTAGACCAAAACCAAATATAAGCTAAAATGGGCTCAGTAGTCTTTAAACTATCATTTATAGATAAATTGTCAAAGGCATTACTTCATTTACAAACAGCGATGGGACCAAAAGCAAAGGTGGTTGCTGACCCTCCAAAATTGTTTCTTATCTGTTTTATATCATCAAATTTTATATGTAATGTATCATGCACAGAACTGCTTTGCAATGATCTTCTATATTTTACCTTATAAAAAATGTATTGTTCTCTTCTTAAAAGTTTCAGTCAACTTCAATTGCTATGCATGAAACCAATTACTCATAATAAACTCCCAACATAGCGAGCATATCACATTATTTATATGGTTCAATAAAATATTATCATATCTAAATTCACAACTCATGCACGTTGAATCATTACGATTGAAGGACAAGTTTCTAACGTTGAATGATGAAATCCCAGTTGTCAGAATTCCCCAGCAGCCCCCAGAGGTTGTAGACATGTACAATTTCTTTGAAAAGGACACCTCCATTGACTCCCTTCTCTCCTTTTCTGTCCCTTTCTAACACACCAATTTGTTTCCATATCTACAAGAAAACTGATTTGTTGTTTGTATTTTAGTTTTTGGCAGTTGACTGATCTAATCCGCAACCTTTCTCCTTAAGTTTTGGTCAGTGTTTGGTGTGAGGAGACTTGCTTCTAACATCATATACTCTTTCCAGTTGTTGCTTTCTCCGTATATATTCCAACAAAATTGACATTTAAATAATCATATATGCACTAGTTGATAAAATGCCACTTTGTATGCCCATCTGTTACACCTAATACAAACGAATTTCACTTATATATATATATATATGCCACCAACATCACTACTCACGATGCTTCATGTTGTTTATTCTTGTAGTTTCCTTGGCAATATTCAAAGCTCTACTTAGCTCACCATAAAATAGACACTTTTGAAACTTACATATAAAAATTAAATCAATTGTCCTTAATGGACCAGTACTAGTGCGCGCTCTGGCATGCATTGATCGGATGGATAGAGGGTAAATCATTTCGAAAAAACGAAGGTCCCACCACTTACAAAAAGCAAAAATAATTGGTGGTCAGTGTGATGATTTGGTAGAAGACTAAATTTTGATCTGTCATTTTGTACATGAAGATTGCATATCAATTGGTCAACTTTCAGGAAAAACTTCTCTCCTTCTCATCATGAGTGAATTGCACAGTCGGGTAATTTTCTTCCTATCAGATTTCACATTTCTTTATTTGAATAGAACCAGATTGCACTATTTTTAGAACCCAGTTTGAATTTTCGTGTAAATTATCAGCTCAAACCACCAGCTTCAAGTTTTCATTTTAACAGATCATGATACATGTAGATATCGTAACACTATTTATTCAATTAATATAGGTGATCAATTAAAGCTATCATATATATAGTATTAAAGACGGATGTTTCATGATAATGGCTTTTGGCTTCTGGCTTCTGCTGTAGACGCTGTAGCTATGAGTTTACCTGTATAGTAAATTCAATTTAATAATAAAATGTCAACTTTGCAATGTGACCAAAAAAGTGGGATAGAAAATGACCTCTAACTGGTAAAAAATGAGAATTTAAGTAACATCCAACAACCCCTTGTCCACATGCTTCTTTCCTATTCGATATATATATATATTTTTTTTCCACCTAGAAAAACAAAGTTCTCCAGTCAGACCGGGCTTCAGCTTCAATCTATGCAAATCAAATTAAAGAAGTTCACATACACCTTTATAATGTCACTTTCCATCAAAGTGTGACACGAAACAAAACGAGTGATGGCTACAACTTTTGGCAATTCTCAACCCTTGATATATTCTAAAATCTTAATGATGTGATTGTGGCTATATAATTATCACATTAAGATGCTAATAGCCACTAACATAACAATTCTAATTGCTAAAAATCATAATCAATCACAATGGTCAGATTCATGTGATCAAACATCCCATTAAATACCAACTTATATGAACCACATCTATTAAAACGAATAAAATCAAATTACCAATTTCAAACAATGACATTAAAGTCCGGGCCCCGCCATGTCTTCGGTCCTCACTCTTCAATTCAGCAGGGCAGAGATGGCAGTCTTGTAATATTTTTAAAATACATGCCCATTTCCGGAACCATGAATCTTTTTGTATTTTGGTCCTGGTTTTTTCACAAAAGAAGAAAAAAGTGAAAAAAAAAAAAAAAAAAGAATACTCGTGGCTGGCAAACCGCAACTTTGAAGGTGGTTTTCGATTTTCGTTTTATGTTGTTTCCTTTTTGAACCCAGTAAAGCTAAAAACCCAGAAACCAAAAGCAATACAAAGTAGTCATATACTCTCTCAGTCACACCCCAGAAGAGCTCTGCATTCGAAAAAATCAACCTTTTTTGGTTCAAATTTTGAAGCCTTTCGTATTTGTAGATAGATGTAGATCGTCAAAGTTGTCATTTTGTCTACAACATCTCTACCATTTGTTCACTTTTTCGCTATCTATGTGATATTTCTGCTTGGCCCACCAAAGATTCATATTCATATTCTTAATTCTTTTTTTCTTTACTAGAAATTTCTTCTATCCAAGTCAATGCTTTTCTGGTCGTGATCCACGACCGTTTCGGTTTCGTTTGTTTTCTGTTAACTGTATTTTTGTTGGTTGATTTATCTTGTCTTGGCGTTATTGAAATTGAATAAAGAAAAATAAGGAAAAATAAAAAACCAAACTTCCCGCGTGTTATTTGAATGGTTTGTGGTGGTGGACGTGGTGACAATGGCTGGTGGTGATAGAGTTGAAGTGATAGATGGCAAGGGATGTTCAAGGTTGTTTATTGGGTTGTCTGCTTCTTCTCTGCCTTCTTTTAGAGGAGTGCAGTCTCTTGAAACTATGTCTCCTGCCTCAACTTCCTCTGTTGGGTCTGAGTCTTTGGTTCGATCAAAAGGTCCCTTCTCTGGCCTTGTGATATGTGTCACTGGTCTATCTAAAGGTAAATTTTTTAATGTCTTTGCTATGTTTTGATAGCCTTCTAATATTAAATGTTGAAAAACATGAACTGGTTAAAGTTTTGTTAGCTGTAAGATGAAAAGTTGTGCTTATTGTTTGGATAAATTCATATTTGTAAGTGTGTGATTGTTCCTTTGTTGATATAGTGGGTGGTGTAATTTTGCTCTGTCTTTAGTGGTTGAATATGAGTTGCTCATGTTTGTGATTCTTGTTTTGGCAGAGGCAAGGAGACAGGTCATGGAAGCAACAGAGAGATTGGGTGGCCAGTATAGCCCGGATTTGCACCCTCAATGTACCCATTTGGTGGTCCAGATATCCTTTGATTTCTTTCTTTTCTTATATAATATGTTTTCTTTTTCTACGATATGTCATGGTGTTTGGAGAGTTGAGTGAATGATATGTCTTTGACAAAAAATGTATAATATGACATTTTGGGTTATGTTTCTCTCTGTTTACTGTTATTCGATACATTCTTTGGCTAGATGTGAGACAATATATCTCCTGTTCAAATTGGATTGAAGATGAATTCATAGTTCTAACAACGCTTTAGACGATCATCCTGCTCCATGTTCCCTGCATATGCATTGACTATTGAGGATTTCTTATAAGATAGTGAACCATATATAGTAGGTGTGATTGTGATAGTCTTACTGTTGCAATGCTTCTTAACACTATTCTACAGCTTCGGTGGGCGTAAGCTTGAGCATGCCTTAAAACATGGATCAAGAAATGGCCTCTTTGTTGTTACGCTTGGATGGTTTGTGGATAGTGTTAGGAAGAATGGTTAGTGTCTATTGCTTTATTTTATTTGTTTTGTCACGGGACATTTATTTGCTCTTTTTATACTGTAGCTTTTTGTATGCAACGTTGACAAAATACTGCCATGTTGGGTGATGTTGCCCTTTCTTATTGGAGTTTACCAGTTTCAAGTTAATGTATTTATTTTAGGTCTAAGACAATCAATACTTGTGAAACCAATTTAACATATGTTATTTGCTTAGTTTCTGAAATCACTGTTTTTCATCTGGCAGTGAGGTTGAGTGAATCACTCTATACTGTCAAAAGCATTGGTGAACATGGTATGGACTTGGACAAATTGAATCGACTTGTTGGGTTTACCAGTACTGAAAATTCATGCCTGCCTGCTGGTATTTATGAATCCAAGCAATATCACAAGACTGGGACACCAAATATACAATTTTCTGATAAAGACTCTAACAGAAGTACAAATTTGACTCTCTGTGGCCACCTTATGTATGTTGATTCAGGCATTTCAGAAGAGCTGCGGAATAAGGTGAACTTTTTTTGTTAGAAAGAAATTATTTTACTTATAAAATTTCTCTAAGCAATATAATAAATTTCCTGGACACTATTGTCGGGTCAATGAAAATATATACATGATATGTCTGTGTCAAGTTATTACCTGTTTGAGATGAAACAGCATTTGTATGAGTGCTTTGCACAATTATGTGAGAGATATTATATGTTTGATAGGTTTTTGAGGCAGCTACTAGAGAAGGTGCTGCACTTGTTGATCAATGGTTTGTCGGTTGCAGTGCAAGTCATGTAGTGTGTGAAGGAACTTCTGTCCAAAGATATCTTGGCCACTCAAACAACCTTGTCACGGTCAGTGCTTCTGTATTGCCTTTCTACGAATGAACATGTTGTTCTACGGTTCTATGAATGAACACACATTTGGGATATGAAACAATTTATATTCCCAAATTGTTTACATGTACCACAATATTGTCTATCTACATTATGGTTGGATGTACTTCAGACAGTCTTTGATATTGGCATCTCATGTACCATGAAGGTTACAAACATAATTGAGTGTAGGAATGGCTCTTTTTTTTTTTTTTTGGGTGGGGTGGTGGGTTTTATGCTTTCATCACTTTGAAATTCATTCAATATGTCATGTGTCTCAGCCGCTTTGGGTTCTGAAAACAGCTAAGGAGAAGTATGTGCAGAGGCTTGTTCATATGTCAGCTGATTTGGCCAGACAGGTTGGATTGATGCTTGAAAATCTGCCAGATAGCAATGCAAGTGAGGTACTTCCGATGTTTTGCTTTTAGATATTTCAGTTCATTTGACTAAAAATTAATTAAGAGAAAATAAACATGCAAATTCAATTATAGTCAATACTGTTGTAATATGCAATGGCTTTGGTTCAAAACCAATTTTGCTTGGTGAAGCAGGCTACTATCAGTTTAGTTTACCTCAGGTTTCAATTGTCTATATTCTTTAACTTTGTTACAATTTAATCTGAGTCTGTGTTGAAAGAGTTCAACATTTTATAAATACTGTCTCTTTGAGATATATCTATATATATAGGGCATTCTCTCTTCAGGACGTTATGCACTGGTGCATATTGGCTTGCACCAGTGTAAAACACATTTTACCCTAGTGCAAATCAATTATTTTATCTGAAAGTATTGCCAATAGCAAACCCTCTGCCCACATTTCTTTTCCACTATTTTAGGTGATTAATGGAGGAAATGTCTTGCAAGATGATCAGAGTTGTAAAAGTAAAGCTACCCATGAAGAAAGGCAGGAGATTGTAAATTTAGCTAAAAATGGAGTTAGAAATCGCCGCGGTCGTCGTATGCAGGCAAGTAACTGATCATATGATCTGATTATACTCAACGTAAATGTCGTCTGGACTTTTGTGGTTATGAAAAATGGGTTGGGTATTTAGGAAAGTTCGTTTATATTAGATTACATTGGTGTACAATTCATGTTTATTTAATTTACTTGTATGCTGCATTGAAAATGGGAGGCTTTGTTAAGTGGATGTTACTTGGGGAATTTGATTGGATGATACTTTAGTGACTCCTACAGTAAGCGGTCTATCTAGCCATGTTCACTTGCTTTTTCCCAGTAGGCATGGGGGTGAGAAACCGCTTGACTTTGATAATCATACCCACCTCAAGTATTAACCTGCAAGTAAAGATCAGCTAGTGAATGATTACCTAAAAGTCTGTTGCATAGTACGTAAGCAATGGATAGTTATTAAACTGGTGCATCTTACCATGCAAGTTTCTTCTCTACAAACCTGCCTATGCTCTCTCTCTCTCTCAGCTCTTGTGTGTGTTTTAAGTTGAGGGTGGGAATGTTCGTCAGGCTTATTGTTGAAGACTTCGTTGTGGATTAATTTGTGTTGATGTGAATCATAGCATTTCTTTGTGCATTCTGTTTTTCTTACAGACTTGTCAAACCCCAATTCGACCATTAACCCCAAGCTGCCTTCTGGATTCAATATGCTGGTCAATATCGGAGCCAACCTCAACTGCTTCTATTTACACAGACTCGTTGAGTGGTGAAGATGTTAGTGGACACCATCCATCTGTGTTCTTCGATGCAAAAGGGGGTGGCAAGGACTTAGAGGCTTCATTTGCAAACTTAACCCGATTGCTTACAGAAAGGTTGTTAATCTCCTTCTCCTCATTGTCCCTTTTACCTTTCCTCCCTATTCCCTTAGCTTTCAGCCACTGCAAGAATTTTATTTGGCTCCTTGGTAAGCGGTGGATGACTGGGATATGACCGTTTATTACATGTATCCCCATTGATTAGTGTGCCAAAATGTCTTGCAATCTACTACTTAATGTGGAGGGTGGTATACATAAACTGCGACCCTATCTGATGGCACAATTTTGAAAACCACAAGTACCATGCTATGCTACCTTTTCTGTTCAATTGCAATGATAACCAAAAGTATTCATTGTCAGTGTTCTTGACATAAATGAAAGGTGCTGCATCTCACTACATCTCTTTTTCAATGTGGCTTCTGCAGTGAGAAAAGTGAGTTGATAATCAAGAACCATTTCCTTACCATACTGTTTCCTGTTGATCGGTTTGCTGAGATGGGGCCTTCTTCAAGAACCTTTTTCAGCAATAATGGCTTTACATGTTTGCAGGTGTTAGATCATATCTATGCATTTTATCAGGTATGTCTTTACCTGGGATTGTTTAACTGTATGCATGCACACACATACATATCAGCGAGCCCCTTCCTCCTCATACTTGTTTTTGTTGAAAATGCTAGTAACATGTGCCATTGGATTTGTGATGGGAACTGATTATGATCATTAAGTCTCGGCGATAACACTTGGGAATTGTAATATAGCTTCACCTCTTAGTTATCATAACCAACTGTTTTTTTTACGTAACTTAAAATGGGCTGCGACCGCGCTTCCAGTCAGATCATTAAGAGTAGTCATGTGCCTCATTATACAACCTCTTAGCTTGTCACCTAGTACATTGATCATTCAATGTTAGATTGTCTTATTGATGTGCATTGCTCTCTTGTAGGAGAATATGTCAGCTCATGAAGTTCAGTCAGCCATTCATACTGATTCAAGGCATGCTGACCGGCTACGAGTAGTGTACTCCAGCAAAGAGGCGACAGAGCGTGGTTATGTGACTTTCAAACGAATTGAATTCTTAGGGAGTCGTAAGAGCTTCGAGATGTTGAAGCGTGTCAGTGGGGATTACAATAGTAACGTATACGAGCTCTTGCTTAGAGCCTGATCTTAATTGGAAACTGATGCCTTACACTCACTTTATAAGATCATGTTGGCAACTTTGTTAGAATGGCACGATTCAATTGTGCTTGCCTCCTGAGGTCCAAGACAATGAGGACTGAAATTTATCTTGCATCATCAAGATTAAAAGAATGAGACAAAAAGGTTTTCAACCTTGTCTCAGATAAAAATGTTCTTGCTTTAAAATGATAAGAATGAGACAAAAAGGTTTTCATCATCGAATGAGTGAATATGATAATTTTTTTTTTCTCCCATTGATAATTTATAAAACGATGTGTACAATAACCACCCCACCAAACGATACTGTAAATTGAAAACAATTTTGTACTAGTGAGCTTTTTGTTGAGTGTTGAATTGATTGATCTCTTGATGAACTTGTTCTCTCTTCTGGGTGGAACACTTTTGGAAGTAAAGATGTCTTCAATAAAATTCTAGTCTTTCACATCGCTGATTAATATGTAAATTAATGAAACATAGGGGGAACATACGATAGAGGATAAACATTCACAAGCAGTGCTACTGAAATTCATTACCAAATTATGCAAATTATGTACATTTTTTTTTTTTGATACAGCAAATTAATGTACATTTTATTTACTCATCTGATACAGAACTGCTGCTGATGAGAATGCAAGTACAATGACATGGAACTTCCATTCCAACAGTCGAGACTCAAGTCACTAGACCACTGACTGGCATGCTGCTTAGTTGCTAGTATGTTAAGATAAATAGACTAGTAATTACTGAAAAATACTCCCATCCTTCTGTTGATAGACTAAATTAGAAACAATAATAGTACTGTCAGACTTGTTAGGAACCAGAAATGATAATTTTACCCTGTCGTTGAAGCTCATAAATCATAACCACTGCAGCAGAGTCGAATGAACTCTTCTTATCGGCTCTGGGATCTCCAGTGCACTCAATTATACCAGATTCAGGTATATGCAAAGTGATGTTTGATGTGTAACTGTTAAATCCCCTCCTCTGGTCAGGCCCTTCACCAAATACAATAGGACTCCTGTAGGTGGCAGTTAATATTAAATTAGGCCTAAGTTACAAAAGATAACTACAATGAATGTGAAATGGAAAATTACTAGAAGGTTTGGTAAATCTAAGAATGCTGTAATGGATGCATTAAGCAAACTGGGGGAATACAGAAAATAAGGGACCATAACTCGGTTCATTGGGCTCACCTTGATTTCTGTTCTGTTGTTTGGAATGTTGGCATCGGCCAAAGCATTGTCTTACAAAGTTGAAAAAGAGAGCTTCGAGGTCCTCCTTTCTTCATGTTGATTGGCTCAATAACTATAGAATAAATTGAAATTCAAAACATAAGATAAACAAATAAATAAGGACCTCATGATTCAATTAGAGGATGGTAAAGTTGAACAGCGTAGAAAAACAGCCGGCTTACCTACTACTTGCATTACTGCAATTTACATCAACGACAAATGGGAACTAATAGAATCCTCACTCAAGCGCAGGTGGCAAATTTAGATAACATGCCATAGTTTTTGCAAAGCATTGAAGTTCTCCAATGAGTCCTATTTCTAATTTCACCATTTTCTAAGTTGAAAATCATCATATGTAATCTTGAAAATCAAGAACATTATAATCTTATAGAAGAGAAAATGCAATATTTTTCTGATTTCTAGGTGTCCAGATAACAAAGATGCATGGAAGTCTAATTTTTCACTCTTTGTATGACTTGTTTGCCGCCAACATTGTAGATCTAATAACTGGAAAAAGAAAAGCAATGCGGAAGCATAGTCGAGGAGAGTCCAAATTAATCAATACTGATGCATACAAAAGTCAAGCAATTGTGAATATATATGCAGAATATACAATATTCTCACTAGTTTGAATTACTGACTTCCATATCAAAACGAGTGCACCAAATACACTGCATACCTGGGTTTGCAAGATTGGGGCTGCAGGCTTTCTTAGAAGAGTCACTTGCAGGTGCATGACCTTCAGATATCTTCTGCTTTTTATTGGCTGTTGGCTCTGGCAACTCTTCATCAGTTGTCTTTCTGCAACCATTATTACACGAGTCTAGAGAAGATAAATCACTTAAATGATCAGGGCCCAGTTTCCTAGTCTTGGATGCACCCTTGGAAATTCCTCTCTTCTGTTACATTACAACTTTATGGCATCATATTTGGTGAGCAAAAGATAGATATGAATTTGAAAGATAAGCAAAGACTAATCAACAATAGATAACTGTGATTGATCATCTATACAAACAAACAATGTTGAATCTACTGTTTGTCTAAAAAAATGTTGAATCTACTGACTAACATGTCTCCAGAACTTTCAAACCAATAACTCAGGCATTTGTCAACAAATTGAAGTGATTTGTTTGTGACTGATGTAAATTCAATAGAACTGCCATCTGTAAAGTAATGGAAACATGAGCATGCACAAACAAAAAGAAAAAGAAAACATGAAAAACTACTGAAGCTGCCTTTAAATAAGTAAATTTTTAAATTTGCTCATCTCAACAAGACTCCTTCGTATTTCCCTGCCTGAAGGATCACTAAAAGAAAGGTGAGATGAGGAAAGGGAGAGAGAAAGAAAGATGCAAACAGAAGTATAAAAATAAGGTAAACAATTTCACTTCTGCGTAGACATAATTAGCATAGCGATAAATTTTTTGCTGGTATGTGAAAGGTCTTAGAATTGAATACCACTCACACTAGAGTTTGGCAGGGTTTAGCTTATAATACAATAGTATCAAGGAAAAAAATTAGTAAGGTTCCTATGCTATTCTAAAGAGTAAAATAATGATAATCATTTAAGCTGTCAGTGACATATTCTGAAATAGAAAAAATACACAAACAATTACTATTACAGGAAAGTTAAACTACTCAGCATGATTTGATTTATTGGTCTCCAAAAGGAAAAACATGCAAGACAGAGGAATGGAGGCATTTAGAGAAAGAAGAGACCTTAAGTTCCTTCAACAACTGCGAAGCAGCTTTTCCTCTTGCAGCTTTCCTGTTCTGGTCATGCCCCTTTCCAAGCAAAAGAACATCTTCTAATTGCAATCTGAGCTCTGCATGTACTATGTCCCCCTTGGGTGTACACTTTTCCTTAATAAAATACCCAAGCGAGTCACACAATTCATTCAGTTCGCGTTGTGGAGGCAATTCCAGTTTATCAGGCGTCACAATCGGGGACAATAGTGGTTTGAAAATTCTCCACACTTCATCGAGATTTAGCTTTGTATCAATCAATACTGCACCTGCAATACTTTCAAACAAGTCTCCAAGAGCCTAGCAAAGAAAAGTGGTAGAAGGAATGGTCAACTGAAAGATTTATAATCAGGTCTACAAGACTAATAGTTAGATAGAACGTGATCCAACGAAAGCAGTGATCAACAGACAAATCATTACATTAAGGTTAAAAACCACTCTTGATTATATGGCCCTACTTAAGAACCTACCTTGGGAGCTTTATTGCCAGAGCCTGAATTGGTTGTTTCACTAGAGACAGCAAAGGAATTTACAAACTCGGTTATTTGACTCAGTAGTAATGTAGAACGATGTTGAAAATGCTTATACAGTTTATGTCTCACAGCAACTTGAGCAAAATTTTCATTATTTACAGAAGCAGAGCGCAAGTCAGTCAACTCGCCAGGATCAACATCTTTATGGCTCTGATAGAGGTGCCAGGTGATGAGCAGGTCCAGTACAGAGTCCCCCAGAAATTCAAGCCTCTGTTGAAAATTTATGAGACTCAGGCCTAAAAAACCTTATTCATTTAAAACATACTAATCTAAAATACAACAAGAAAGAATGGACTAGCATATTTCTCAATCAATAACAATAACAACAGTCAAGCTCTCCTATATACTGCAATGTACCAGGAGGAATAGAAAGTTTATAGGGTAAATTACTATGATTTCAAACTTAATTTCTGCCTTTTTCCTATGCCACCAGACCTTTTAAAATTTATGATATGAAAGAAAGGGGAAAATTACTCGGAAATTACCAATTCAATAGACAACTCCCATTCTTACCTGGTAACAATAGGACTCATGTACAGATGCATGAGTAATGGCCTCCTGTAACAGAAACTTGACAGAAAAGTCATAGCAAATCTTTGATTCTATGCCCTTAATCTCATTGGTCTTGGGAATATATGATCTCAAGGATGCACTAGTAATGGCTTCCAAAACTAGAGAAGCCTCAAGGTCAGCATCAATTTTAAACCACTTCATCATATGAAGTGCAGCGTTCAATCCTCCAGCGACATAGTATGCTCCAATTAAGGCCTCAACACAGTCAGCTATGGTTTTTGAACCCATCCATCTGTGACCCATGTCACAGACCTTTCCAACCACAACTTGCTGGTCATCCGTAAAATAGCTGTCATCCAATGGTACTTCTATGGTATCCACCCCACATTCACATGGAAAAAGTCGTAGAGAATGTTGTCCCGGAGCATTCCAACGACGGGGATCAAATGCACTGTCCCGGATGTATCCCTAGAAAATAAGAAATGAAAAGCGTTCACAAAGAGTTTAACAACCACTCACAATAAGAACATGAGAGATGAAGAGAATACAAGAATGAGAAGTATATTATTACTAAGCAAAAGTACATGAAATTACAATCCTAGGCCTAGGAAAAAAAAAAAAAAAAAAAAATAGAATCATAATAGACTAATTACTTAATTAATCAGCCAGCCAATTTCATCAATCTATGGTCGATTAACAACCTAATTGTAGTTGATTGCCAGTTTAGTTATAGTCTGCAGAGTTTTAAAATATGGTATGAGACAGATGCCTCAAGCATTGAGGCTCCTTAGTGCGGGCGCCTCAATGCTGAACCAAATGTTAGCCACCTCGATCGCACAAGGCAGCCGCCTCAGGCCCAAATCTGGTCGACTCTTGAGGCGGCTTGGGCATGCAGAATTTAAAAAAAAAAAAAAAAAAGTTTAAAATACCCGAGTAAGTGTCGGAAATGAAGGTTCCGATGAGTGGAAGGGGAAAACACATTTCCTGCGAGGTGGGAAGAGAAAAGAAGAGATTTAAGGGTTTCCAATGAGTGCCAACGAGTCTCTAGCGATGTTTAAAGCTTTCAGATGGGCCGCTGGCAAAGAAGGATGCTTTCCGGCTGGTCATGGATGTCGAATATGGAAACGGTTGAAGAGGGTAGAAGGATGGCGAAAACTGCTGCTAAAGGGTTCTATTTTATTTTCTAATTGAAATTTGGATTTCTTTTTCTACTCTTTCATATATATATATATATAAATATATATAACTTCTATGGTCAGTACGTCCTAATTACCAATCAAATTCATTCATTGTATTTTTTTTTCTAAAAAAATTTCTCTTTCTTATTCAATTCAAATGCAATGGATGAATTTAATTGATCGTCTTAACAATTTAAAAGTTATGACGCACTGACCATAGAAGTTTTTTCTCTCTCTATATATATATAAAAGAATAATTACAAATAACCCTTAATTTTTGACAAAATATCAAATTAAACAATTTAATTTGAACAATAAGCAAAAAAGTCCTTTACAATTAGTTAACTTCTAATTTTTTTAATTTTTAATATCATTTTTGAGTTGAGGGGCTCGTCTCAACCTCCTTGAGGCACCCACTTTGCCTCACGGTGGGGCAACCGCACCTCAACGTCTCACATACTTTGAACCTTGGCTGCTTGACAACATAATTATAACTAATTGACAACAAGATTTAACACTCTTCCTCAAGTTGAAGCATAGACATTTCAAATGTCCGGCTTGAAACATAGATAAAGAAAAATTCCCTTGTAGGCTTGTACACAATTTTTGTGAAGATGTCTCCAACTTGAAATAAAATAAAAATGAAAACATATAATACAAATAATATTTATGAGATTCTTTAGAATCCCCCCTCAAACTCAAGATGAAGAGAAAAAACAATTTGAATTTGCAAAGTTTTGATGACATGGTAACGAGTTCATCGAAAAGGTTGACAGACCAGCTTTATAGTGATACCAACCTGTTGGATGATATTGTTGCTTCTTCCTAGGGATTTAGACTTAATTTAGGAGTTATTTTCTCTCCTATAAAAGGAAAGAGATTTCCTAGAAATCAGCAGGGATTCTGCTATGTATTGTATATAATAAGGTGTCATTTGTACAATTTTTTATTCAAGTAAATAAAATATAAAACATTCACATGGTATCAGAGCACCAAAAACCCTAATCTCTTGCTGCTTTTTCCGGCAGCCATCCTTCCCTTTTGCTGCTCCTTCCGGTAGCCATTCTCATTGTCAAAAATGGAGAAACAAACCTCAACCGCTATCACTGATACGGTTTCAGATGCATCCTTTAGTTTCGAGACTACCATTCTTTGTAGTAATGGAGAAGAACCTCTAAATTTTCCTCATATGTCTATCACTTCATACAAACTCAACGGCCGAAATTATCTTCAATGGTCCCAATCAGTTCTTCTCTATGTCTGCAGTAGAGAAAAAGAGGATTATCTCACTGGCGAGGTTACTAAACCAGCGGAGACAAACCCTGGGTACAGAACTCAGAGGAAGGAAAACAGTCAAGTCATGTCATGTCTCACTAATTCCACGATGCCAAATATTGGAGAAAACTTTCTACTATATGACACAACTGTAGAGGCATGGGAAGCAGTGAAAGAAACATACTCTCACAAGGATAACACGCCTGAATTGGTAACAATCGAAGGAGCATTGCATGACCTACGGTAAGGTGATCTCTCGGTGACTGATTATTATAACAAACTCCAGAAATATTGGCAGCAACTTGATGCATTTGAAAAATATAAATGGAGTTCTGCTGCTAATTCTGATCAGTATAAGAAAATTGTTGAGACAAAGAGAGTATATAAATTCTGCCTTGGGTTAAACTCCGACCTTGATGCTGTACATAGAAGGATATTTGGCACCAAGCCGCTTCCAAATCTTCGGGAAGCCTTCTCAGAAATCAGGCGTGAGGAGAGTCGTAGAACATTGATGCTGGGTAAAAAAAATAAAAGAATCAGGAAGTGAAGCATCAACCCTAGCTGCCCGAAACAATCAGGAGCCACGAAGGGGAGGTCGCCCTTGGTGTGACCACTACCGAAAGCCTGGACACATGAAGGATAAATGCTGGTAGATTTATGGCAAACCAGCAAACTGAAAATCCGCAAAAGAACGCCAGACTAAAGCCAATGCTGCAGCTGCACCATTCAACAAAGAACAATTGAATGCACTACAGAAACTACTCAGCCAAATGTAGAATCAGACGTTTGCCAATCCATCAGTAACTGGTATAGGAAATGTGGCACAAAAAGCTACCTTTCTTAATGCCCTTGCAGCAAACTTAGATAGTTCTAAAGCATGGATTGTTGATTCTGGAGTGTTAGACCATATGACTGGAAACCGAAGTCTTTTTTCTCAATTTGCAGCATGTCATGATAGCCCTTATGTACGGATTGCAGATGGTTCTCTTTCTAGGGTGATGGGAATTGGTTCTGTAATTGTTTCTAAAAACCTAACATTGCATTCAGTTTTATATGTGCCTAAATTAAGTTGCAATCTATTATCAGTAAGTAAACTCATTAAGGATATGAATTGTGTTATTGAGTTCCATCCGAATACTTGTGTTTTTCAAGGTTTACCTTCAAGGAAGATGATTGGCAGTGCTAGAATGTGTGCAGGACTTTACTTCTTGGAAGTTCAACCTACTCCTACGATGCAAACATCAACAGTAAAGGGTTATAGGTCTTGTGTCCACAGTGTTAGTAATTATGATCTTGGTAGTGTATCTAGTCAAAATAGGGATGTGATGTTATGGCATTATCGATTAGGTCATCCCAACTTCTTGTATCTTGCTAAATTGTTTCCATCCATGTTTAATAATAAAGATCCTATGTCTTTCCAATGTGAAATTTGTCAACTTTCTAAGCATTCTCGCACTAACTTTCCAAATCAAACTTATAAATCAACCAAACCTTTTTTCATGATACATAGTGATGTTTGGGGACCATCCGAGACTCCAAATATCACTAGTGCTAGGTGGTTTGTTTCATTCATAGATGATCACACTAGACTTACTTGGTTATTTCTCATGAAAAACAAATCTGGGGTCTCTCAAATTTTTACAAATTTTCATAAAATGGTTCAAAATCAATTCCATACAAAAATTCAGGTTTTAAGGACTGACAACGGAAAAGAATATTTCAATTCTATGCTTGGCAATTACCTTTTGAGTGAGGATATCATTCACCAAAGTTCTCGTGTTGATACCCCACAACAAAATGGCATTGCTGAAAGGAAGAATTGCCATATTCTTGAAGTTGTTAGATCCTTGCTGTTTTCTACAAATATGTCTAAAAGGTTTTGGGGAGATGTTCTTACAGCAACTTATTTGATAAATAGATTGCCTTCTAAAGTTTTGCAACTCTCTACTCCTAACCAGATACTTCTTCAATTTTATCCTTTATGTCGGCTTATTTTGAACTTACCACCAAAAATTTTTGGATATACTATGTTTATTCATCTTCACAAGCACACAAGAGGAAAATTGGATCAAAGATCTGTCAAAGGAGAATTTCTTGGTTACTCACCAAATCACAAAGGGTATAAATGTTTTTGTCCTGAAACAAACAAATTTTATCATAGTATGGATGTCACATTTTTTGAAACCAAATCCTTTTTTCCCAAAACTGCTATTCAGGGGGAGAATCAAAGGGAATATCAGTTTTGGAATTCCAAGACACCAGATTTATTTTCACATCCTAAGATTCTAGATGGTTTTTGGACTCCTACTGATGTTGATTTGTCACCTGTAAGTTCTTCCTCTGAACCACATCCTACTGAAACTAATATCGATCTGCATGATAACAATTCCAATCCCATTCAAACTCTTGATGTCAGTCAACCCTTAGTGGATCAAACTGTAGAACCAAACTTGTCCGTTATACACTCTAATAGCCAACACAAGCCATCTATGCCTGCTATTAATCAAAATATCATTACCTACAAAAGGAGGCGAGAAACACAAAAAGAGATAGTAGTCCAACAATAGCCTCAGCCTATCCAATCATCTTATCCGGAATCAAAAAACCCGAAGAGTAATGCACAGGTTGAAGGTAGTGATTCTTCTATCAGTTCTAGTCCGGAGAGCGAACAAGCTGATATTGATATGCCCATTGCAGTTCGCAAGGGAGTTAGAGAATGCAGAAGTCGGCCACTATATCCTATGAGTAACTATGTGAGTTATAAAGGCTTATCTCAAGGATATAGAACATTCATTGCACAACTTTCAGATATCCAAATTCCAAATAATGTGCAAGAAGCACTGTCTGTGGCAGAATGGAAGAATGCAATTGAAGAACTTAAAGCCCTAAAGAAGAACAAAACATGGGAAATTTGTGAGTTGCCTAGAGGGAAGAAACCAGTGGGTTGCAAATGGGTATTTATAGTGAAAACTAAAGCAGATGGCAGCATTGAAAGGTTTAAAGCAAGATTGGTAGCTAAAGGGTTCACCTAGTCCTACGGCATTGACTACCAAGAAGCCTTTGCACCTGTGGCAAAGTTAAACTCCATCCGGGTCCTATTATCTTTGGCTGCTAATCTTGATTGGCCCCTTCATCAATTAGATGTTAAGAATACATTCTTGAACGGAGACTTAGAGGAGGAGGCTTACATGAAAATACCTCCTGGGACGGAGAATGCAGAAAATAGTAGCAAGGTGTGCAAGCTAAAGAAGTCATTATACGGTTTAAAACAATCTCCCAGCCCAGGGCATAGTTTGACAGATTTTCTAAAGTTCTAAAACAGTACGGGTTCATTCAAGGACAAGCTGATAACACGATGTTCATTATTTTTTTTTTTTATAGGAAACAAAAACTTTATTAATAAAAGAAAGAAGTTACACATATGAACCAGACAATGTTTTAAAAGGCGAAAGGCGAGGCGAGGCGAGGCGAGACGATAGAGCTCCAACGAGGCGAGGCGGTCGCCTTGAGGCTAACAAGGCGGTAGCCTCAATCCAATTGAGGGGAAAAAAAAATAATAAAAAACATAAAACTCTAACTTAAAATGTATAATGCAGGAGGAGATGTGTTAAGGTTTGAGTGATTGAGATGATTTTATTTTTTATTATTTTATATATATAAACTATAAAACTCCATTCCACTAATTTTTTTTTTTTATTGTTATATATATAATTTCTTATTATTATATATATATAAATTATAAAATTCATTCCATTAATTTAATTTTTATTTTTTATAGTTATGTATATAAACTATAAATTTCCATCCTACTATCATATTTTTTTATGTATTTCGCAAAAAATTATTTTTTATTGTTTATCAATATATATATATATATGTAAACAAATCTCACGTCCTCACTCCACAGACCATCTTCTTTTCTCTTAAACTATCACCCCACTAACTCATTTTATAATTTTTTTATCATTTTATATATATAAACTATGAAAATCTCATCCCACTAACTTAGTTTTTATTATTTTTTAATTTTTGTCATCATTTTTTTTTAAATTTCCACCCCACTAACTTACTTTATAATTTTTTTTATATATAAACTATAATAGTCTCACTAACTTAGTTTTTGACTCCTCCCTCTTCACTCATCCGCCGACGTATTATATAGCCTCCAAACAGGTTCAGCTAACTCTTCACTTCTCAGGTTCTCACTTTGTCACTCACTACCACCGTCACTCCCACCACGGTTCATCTATCTAGTATCTTCTCACATTCACTCAGTACCACCAACTCTGTCACTCCACCATTCTAGTTTGTTCTACATTTAGCTCTACTCTCTCTCTTTTAAAACCAGTGTTTTATTGCTTCAAAAACTGGTGTTTGTTCTAATATTCTAAAAGTGTTGTGTTTGTGTTTTTCTTTTTTGGTGTGTTTGTGTGTTTTTTTGGTGTGGTGTTCCAAGCTTCCAATTCTAAATCCGGTGTGTTGGTGTTTTTTTTTGTGTGTTCGTATGTTTTCTGTGTTTTTTTGGGTGTGGAAATCTGTTCTAAACCCAAGTTTTTTTTTTTGGTCTGGACCGCCTCAGGGCGCCTCACCTGGAGGCAGCCAGAGGCGGGTTTTTCTAGCTGCTCCGCCTTATATGTGCGCCTTGAGGCGCCTTAGCCACCAAGGCGGCGAGGCGGCGCCTCACCTCGCCTTTTAAAACCATGGAACCAGAAGTCCACTATAAACACAATGTTCATTAAGCACTCTCCAAGTGGTAAGGTGGTAGTGTTGATAGTCTATGTAAATGATATTGTAATTACGAGGGATTATGTAGAAGAAATATCTAGAATCAAAGATATTCTTGCAAAGGAGTTTGAAATAAAAGACTTGGGACAACTCAAATATTTCTTGGGAATGGAAGTAGCTAGGTCCAAAAAAGGCATTATGGTATCACAGAGGAAGTATGTGATAGATTTACTCAAAGAAACTGCCATGCTTGATTGTAAACCAGTGGAAACTCCTATGGACTCTACTACCAAACTCGGGTCAGTTCAGGATAGTGCTCCTATTGAAAAAGGAAGGTATCAAAGGCTTGTAGGGAAATTGATTTACTTATCTCATACAAGATCGAACATTGCCTTTCCTGTAAGTGTTGTGAGTCAGTACATGAACCAGCCTACTGAAGAACACATGACAGCTGTTCAGAGGATTGTAAGATATCTAAAAATGACTCCTGGTAAGGGGGAGTGTTGGATGATATTGTTGCTTCTTCCTAGGGATTTAGACTTAATTTAGGAGTTATTTTCTCTCCTATAAAAGGAAAGAGATTTCTTAGAAATCAGCAGAGATTCTGCTGTGTATTGTATATAATAGGGTGTCATTTGTACAGTTTTTTATTTAAGTAAATAAAATATAAAACATTCACACAACCAAACGATTAGAGAGAGATATTAACGAAATAAAAAATATGCTAACCTAACAACTTGACAAAGATGTGGACTTAACAAATTGAGAATGTCAACTAAACAACTTGATAGAGTGCCGACTTAACAACTTAATTGAGCGCCAACTAAATGGCTTAATAGAGTGCCAATAAATTGGCTTTAAAGATACACTATCAAAACAACAGCACAAAGAGATCAATAAAACAGCTTGATAAAGGTCCTGATGAAATAGTTATGATAGAGATGCCGATAACATGACTTTGACAAAGAGGCTAATGAAATGACTTTGATAGAGTGGCCAGTGAGACAATTTTAACAAAAAGTTTGAAACAGTTCTAAGATGCTAATTATACCAAGTGATACATAAGTTGATCAATGGAGAATTTTGGACGGCACTGTCGTCTGAAATATATGTGATTGTAAGCATAACGGATATATTTCTCACGTGTTTATGAGAAGGATTTTTACTTTGATACCATATTCACAAAGAGTATAAGAACCATACACAACAATAAAATGAGAGAAGAAGAGAATTGGAGAATGAGTTGTATATTATTACTCAGCCAAAGTACATAAATTTGTAGTGCTAAGCCTAAAAAAGAAAGGAAGTAGAATCATATTAGAATTAATTACTCAATCTATTACCCAGCTAATTACATCAATTTTATGGCTGATTGACAACTTAATTGTAATTGATTGACATTATAGTTGATTAACAACTAAATTTAACAAAAAGCATTGTAGTTTGATAACTAGTTATAGTTCCTAGTTAAACTATCAGGAAAGATAAACAGAGAAGTAAAAATATTTACAACACTAATAACAAGATGAAATTCAGCAAAATCTTTGTGTCCGTATTACAAACTCCAGTGTTGAGTTTAGATCAGGAAATGCAGGAGTAAACATAGGGGAAAAACGAAAAAGAAATCTCGAATTATGCATTTAACCATACAAGCATTCATAATGCCTATACAAACTGTATCATCCCAAATCTAATCCTCCCAACCCCAGCTTCTCCATGTCTCAATGAGCAGATGCAGATGGCAGCCCACTCATGCTCTCAAAACATCATTTATTATGATACATCCTAAGATTCTGGGAAGTTCATCAGAATGAATTACTCTAAATCTACGTTTTTATGACGCAAATTATGAGGTATAGATCAGGAATATTACTACACAAGCAAATACCATTATAGAATGCATAAAATGAAGCAGAAGAGAGGAAAGTCGTCAAATCTCATAGGATGCCTTACAATAGATATGCACCATTAACCAGGAGGAAAAAAAATGCCAAATTCCAATCCATACATAGCTGATGTCAGATCAAATACCTGTAATTTACGATGTGTGCCCAAATGATATAGGGTTGCATTACAAACAACCAACGAACGCCGAGCAGATAACTGTCCTTCATGCATCTTGGGATGCTTGAGAAAGAGGTAGCAGCTTACAACATACTTTAGCACAGAATCACCTAGTAATTCCAACCGCTCCATGGAAAAATTTTCACAACATCTAAGTGTTGTAAGTGCTTCCAAAATCTAAACACGAATATTAACCTGGTTAATCAGAATATTGAATGATTTATCAGAGAACAGCCTAATCAATAATTGAGCATACCAATGAACTTGATACATGAAAATTGCTAGAATGACAACCAATCTCTTCTCTGAGTTGAGCAGCTAACATCAGGGATTCCAAACGTTGCATCAAAGATGGAAGTAGGTACAATGATTTTAAAACATTTCTCGAAATGTCAATACTGACTAAAAGCTCAGGTGGTATATGAACATGATATTGCGGCTTTTTCTGTGATGCCTTACCAGAAGCCCCTATTCAGTATAGGAAATGATTAGAAATAATATAAATTTAGCACAATAGTTTACTAAATCAGATTTAGATAACTGAAATGAACTATTATCTAGTCATTTAAATTGATCCTTTTTTTAGCTAAACTTCTACATTAGTTGTTTGCTAAAAGATATGATAACATGTCTCGTTGATTTGCTTCCCCTTTCTGCTTATTATTGGTGCTTTGCTGAATATCTAAATAACCTAAGATAATCTGACTGGCAATAATATAACTGTGTTGAAATTATTAACTTTATTTTCAGAGGCAGGGCATAAAAAGAAATTCAATGAAAGTGAAAAAGGAATGTTTGTGATGAAAACCAGATATCCATTATACCAGTTGTTCATCAAAAATAAATGTAAAAAGCAATAATTAACTGATTGCATTCTAAACATGCAAGTTGTCCAAGTTTGTTTCTGTTAAATCAGTTTATATATTGTGCAGAGGAGCCTAACCCTCTCTTTTTTATTTTATTTACTCTTAAGTAGCATTTCCAATCAACTACAGAACCTAAAAATCTCATAAATTAAAACGTTGAAACTCAGAAAATTTATATTTTGGGCATTTGTAGTTGCGGAAAGGTACAGTAACCAACTTACAATACACTGTGAGAAACATTCAGCATGCAGGATTAGGATACAATTTTAGTAGGAAAATATATATCTCCTATCTCAGTAAATTCTTCAGTTTCAATCAAACAGTAAAAGTTTGGAAAACAAGTAGGGTTTACAGAACTAATAACCCACAAGAAATAAATTTTCAGTCGACTACACCAGAAGCACCTTAAGACTAAGAATCAGAATCATCAGGTCATACATCTTTTATAGGAGAATCAGAACCATTAAGTCATAGAATGATTTCCAAATTAAATGCTGCACACGACAGATATAAAAAATTTATGCAGTGATTTCTAGTGGTATAAAATTGTAGATAGAAAACTTGAACATTAACCTAACCTTCATCATGAAAATTCACAAGAAGATTGTGTGGATTATGACTCTGTTTTAACCGCAACAAAGGCTGTCCTGGATGCTTCAGCACAATTCCGTACCTGATGAGTGCCAACATTAATTATGGAACCATAAAAATATGATATAGGGGGAACTGTAACAGAAATCTTATTTAGGATAGGAATCACCTACTTTTTACAAAAGTAATCAGCATAGGAAAATTCTGATGGAAAAGCATCATCATTTCCGTCAAAGGGACTCAAGGCAGACTTATCCCTAACCACCTCAACAATTGAGTAGATTCTTCCAGTATGAATAGCCACTACAACCTTCTCTTTGAGATTATTTGCTTCAAAAGAACGATTAGCAAAGTGTATACTATCTATGTCCTTGCAATTTGTCTCAAATGAGCTGGTGCAATGGAGTGACTGATCTCCTTCATAATCATTGCATTTCTCAGCACCCAAAAAAGAATTTTTCTTTAAAAATTCTACCACAGAAGCACATGCATCGAGTCCAGTCCAATTAATTCTCCAAGATTCTTTACTAGAAGAATCTAAAGTCTCAAATGGTAAAAGCAAATACATGTTTGATGCGCTCCACAATGATTTTGTCTCTTTCTGAAGTAAAAATTCTCTATTTGTTCCAGATGTTCCAGGTGATTGTGGTTTAACAAACAACTTTCTAAATAAACCATTAAAGAAAAATTCCTGAAAGCGCTTGGCTTTTAACATCTGGTTAAAAAACAAAAGGAACTGCATTACACATTATTTGCTTTTTAAGAAAAAAATTCATAATTGAATTAACAATCTTATTTTTTACCTGTTCTGCATCCAAACACACTTGCCCACATGAAGACACAGTAGTCTTAACTGTTTTTGAGACCAAATGTAGTTCTAGCTCAATATTTCCCACATCATCATCAAGTTTTGACTCAATCAAAAGAACAAACCCAGAATAAATTTCAGCAACAATATTACAGGCAAAGTCAAATTTATAGGCATGTAAAATGACATCATTCAGATTTTCACCCCAGCTTCCATATAATGCGCGGATGGGAATAGTACCATGCAGTTCCTTCCTTTTTGTAGTCCCTTCAGACACCAAAGATAAACACAAAATTAAAAACATAATTAAAGATCATGTAGGCAAATCCCATGAATTAAAATGAATAGAGATACACTAAAGTACTGCAAACCACCCAATGCTACTTTAGCAGTAACTCAGATGCAGAAGAATGTAAACACCAATAATATTAACAAAATCTACTCATGAAAGTTTAATTAAATATTTGCATTTGCACAAAAACTGTCATGACAAATAACACATTTACTAATTGATTTTTATCATTGCATATCAAATAGCAACAGATATGTTGTATGCACAAGCTTTTTTTGTTATTTGCACTCACACCGTTGGTCTTATGTACTATCAATCGTGTCCGACTCTGACGAGGAGGAGGAGGAATTACAATTTATAGAGACATCATAATTCTACATGACAATAATAGGAGGAAGAAGAAGAAGAAGAAATTACAATTTATATAGACAATATAATTCTACATGACAATAAAAATAAAAATGATAATAATAATATTAATAATAATAAGAAGAAGAAGAAGAAGAAGAAAATACAATTTATAGAGACAACATGAAAAGTGGCAACCTAAAGCACAAGTGACCATTTTTTTTTTTTTTTTGAGATTTGGAAGTTTGTTTTATGTTAGAAAATGTTTTAAGATTGCAAACATCAATGCAGAAGTAGGTTGGAACCACGCTCCAATACCAAAATTGATGAAAGACAAAACATGAAAGAAATAGATAAATAGAGAACTAGGGCTTCGAATATAGAAATTGAGGTTAGAAAAAGATAGAAATTAGAAGAGAGGGGAAACTACATAGAAGAAAGAGGAGATACCAAATGAATTGAAAAGGAAGAAATTAAGGAGGAGAATTCAATATCATTCATTTCATAATCATACTCTGTCATACAAAAGAAACATACGCCTCTATGTACAGAGGCCAAAAGACAACAAAGAATGCAATGATCTACATTCTAAAATGACAATATTCTAACGAAAATCAAATATGTCAATTAATCAAACAACAAATTATGTCAATCAACCAACGAACATCAAATCATGTCAATCAATCAATTAAATTATGCTAATTAATTCATTAACATAAAATCACAGTAATCAATCAATTAGATCATGCTAATCAATTAATCAACATTAAACTTAAAATTCTAAACAACTTATCAATTAATCCTAATTTACTAAAGTTATAATCTCTAAAATATATTATTCCTATACTCCATCACTATGCTTTAATTTTTAATTCTCACTGTATTCATCAAACACTTCCTTGTTCCTAAGTATGGCTTTTACGATCTCAGGTAGAATGATAGGACGAAGATCTTCAAGACCATTGATGTCGAGCATTCCTTGACACAACTCTTTAATAGCTTGATCCATTTTCTAATTAAAAGTTTCTTCACACCGTGTTTCAATTCTTCTCTCGAATTTTTCCAATTTTGCTTCCCAAGACTCAATCTATTGTGAGATGGGAGCTACGTGTTGATTTGCTTGATGGAATCTCTTATAACAATTTGTTATGAACCAAATTCCTAATAATAAAATTTAAGAAAATAATAAAATAAAAGTTTGATCTCTTCAAGGGAAACTCCAATTTGTCAAAGACTGTATCTTTGACATTGACGGCAGAAGTTGTTCCACAAGGACTACAAAACCTAATTCTACTACTTGGTAACGAAAAATAATTATACTATATTGAAAAGGAAAACAATCCAAAATAAAATCATATACTAAATAATTGAACTAATTATTGATGAGAAAATAAAATAGGAAAGGTTAATTAAGTTATTACATCTTAATGTTGTAAATTACCGATAGCTTTGTTTACGAACATTTTCTTTGGTTTCAAGAGTTAAGTATATTTTGTTGATTTTCACATTAGCTAGAAATTGGCTATTGTAATGGTTCTTTAGTCTTTTTTTGGTACAAGCTTTCTGACCGCCTATGTCATAATGTCTAACGCTAGTCCTTTATTTCAGGCTCGGTGAACAAAAAAGGGTCAAGAGAGTTAAGCGAATCAAAAGGAAAGAAAAAGAATTGCGGTCAAAGTAGTATTTACTAACTTTTTGTTTCATCTAAGGATTATAATAGCAATGTTAACTCCTATTTGTTTTATAATGGATATATTGCACATGCAATTGCTTAGTTAAAGCTCACTTTTCAGGATTGTGCAGTATAATTTGACCCTAGGTTGACACCTAAGGGACCTTTATCTAATTCCTAAGGGGATTTATATGTGGCCAAGAATGTAGTATTCTTATTTTGTAACCCAAACTATCCTACAACTATAAGCCTTAATTAATAAAGCCAAAGGCTTGAAATTAAGCCTAATATAGATTTCAGACCTTCACATGCATTGTGCATAGTGTAAACCCACAACCAAAAGTTTCTGGCACGTCAGCCTCCACTTTGGTGACTTCTCCTTTCTCTGTTTTCTATTGATTTTTTTTTTTTTTTTTTGGTTTGACAGGAAACAAAAACTTTATTAAAGAAAAGAAAGATGATTAAAAAAAAAAGTGAACCAGAAGTCCACCGATAAACAACGGAACCAAAAACAAAAAATAAGATTGGAAAGAACAATCAATAAATAACAACCTTCCAATCTAACATTATGAAAAAGAAATAAAGGTCTTTAAAATCTACACAAGAAAATGCCCAAAGAGATTGTAGTCATGTCAGTGGTTTCCTACATCTGTGTTTCCTATAATAAAGTTGACTTAACACTACATATTGAAGATAACATCTAAAGAGTGGCATCAATTCTTTTTCTTGCTGTTGGCCCACAAAGAATATGATTAAATCATTGAGGCATTTGGTTTTAAAGCAAACCTTATACTACAATATCACACTAGAAACAGTTGGACATAAAGTTCATATGTCTTCATACCTGCACCTGATTCTTGGTTTTTCATGATGAGATTGTTTACAGAAGGTTCATCAGTGTATGGAAGAAGATGATCATCCAAAGCTCCCATTTGATGCAGTTTTTTGCATGCCTCCAAGCACACAAGCTGCTTTGCTAAGTTTTTATTCCTGCTTGCAGGACCAACAATTGACTGAAAAGCTGCATTGCTTGGTAGTGCCATTTCACACTCACACAACTCCTCAAAGAATTTGTACTTAAAGATCGGCTTTGGCGTGTAGTACCTATATTATGTAGTACAAAATTAGGATTAAATGCGCAATTCATTGCCCCCATTAACATATGCTTAGGACAGAACATTTACATGACTATATAGGACACAATAACTGTTACTGTATGACTAGAAGGGAGTTACGTACTTGTCATTTGGGAGCTTTTGACAATAGTGATGTATGAGCTTGACACTAGAATCAACAGTAACTGATGCTCCAGTTGAATCCACAGTATATGCATTTGGTTTTTCAAAGGTATATGATCTTAGAAAGCAAGCATCGGGATCTCTGTTCAAAGCTGTATCTGCCATAGAACGCTCACTCCTGATGATGTCATAAATTTGATCCCTTTGTTTCATATTTTCCCTGCAATATATATGTTAATCAGCCTTTAGGATATGACATTATACAGACAATAAAACAAAAATATGCTGACGGCAATAAACACTGAATAACTCACAAAGGAAGTTTAGTGTATTTACCATTAACTATCAAGCTATGTGTGTCTGGAAAGTACACAGCAACAGAGATAACAGGGTCTTACCTTTCAAGCATCATGACAAACTGGGAGTCGTTTAGTCGAGCTCGTCCTCGAGACTGAACATAACTTCGGACTGTCTTGGGCAGGTCAAAACGTATAACACAAGAGCATTTTGGCACATGAATTCCCTCCTCTACCACATCAGTAGCAAACAATAGATTGATCTACAGATAAGGTTAAACTTATTTATTAGCAAAATACCAAAACTCCAAATTTAATTTTAAGTAAAATTTTGTGATGCAAGAGATCAGATACCTTTCCGCATTGAAATGACTCTAAGATTTCTTTCTGCATTTTGGGTGCCTGCGCATCAACTGATGTGTTACTTCCCGTCAAATATGAAACCGTCAAATGATCCAAATAGGTTACTTTCTTCACAAATCTTTCAACTACTTTAGCCGCAATAATTCTATCTACAAAAATGAGACATAACACTTGTGTGGTTCCTCTGCAAACACAAAGATGACAGTAAACAACTTTGCAATGATTATTCTAAAAGATTTTGACCATTGAAGTAGTTGAATACCCAAGTGATACAAATAGTTGAAGAAGCTCCTGTAATTTTGGAGATATGTAGCCCGAATCCACTGCCTTTGAATAGTCAAACCCAGAATCCAAGATACTTTTCCCACCTGTGGGGATGAAATGAAACTAATGTTAAATAAAAATATCATATTTGAAGCAGAAACCAAAATATTACAGATAGTTTGGATGAAACAAGCAGAGCATCACTAAGCAGCGTGGCTAAAAGAAAGTGCATCAGCCAAAGTAGTGCCAAAAAAACTACTTCGGCACTATTCTAGTTAATTTCTGTCTGACTTGCACCTCATGCAGAAATGAATCTGATGTTGAATAACCTGTTACGATTTGGGCAGAGATGCTGCCATGTGTCCAGGTGGTCCTCAAATTTTTGCCTATACTTAGGGCCAAAATTTTTTTAAAAGGATACCATGGCAAAACCTAAATTTTACATTTTTTTTTTTTTTTTGGTCTTAAGTTGCTCTTCTCCTTTCACCCCACCCACTAGTTTGAGCCTCAGAGAGTCTTTGACTCCCTTCCAGCAGTAAAGCATGCACCTCCAATTTTTCTCCATTTTACTAATTCCTCTACCGGCTAACTAGTAGAGTTTTCTAAGCCAGTGAGTTTCCTCTTTACTTAGAAATCAAGTTTGATGGTTGGATTACTTTGTGATGCAAAATTCACCGACATAATGAAGGGAAAGAAAAAGCGATATCCATGAAAGATGTATCAAGCAAATACAACTGATGTAATTTATACTGTGTAAAACTGGATAAAAGCAAAGATAATAATTGGTCCATATCTTACCCTGTGGCAAAGACTCCTTGATTATGCACAACAATTCCTCAAGAAAATATTGACACTGCAGAGAACTCTGTCTATAGATTTCACAGTCCTCTTTGGCATTGAGAAACTTCTCTCTAGAGACTTTAACAGCCTACAAATAGTACTACCATTATATCGGAACAAAACGAAAGACAACATAAACACCGTACTGCAATACAGGCCAAACAGATGTTTCACCAGTATCATTTATGTTGAAGTTAGGTGTTAGGTAGGGTTATTTAATTATTGTTGTTAGTGGTTGACTAGGAGATGATTAGTAATTGATTAGGTGGTTGTTGTTACTAGTTGATTAGGTAGTTGTTATTAATTTATGTATTAGATTTGTCTATTAAACACTCTCTCCTTTCTTAGAAGAAGGTAGAAGATTACTAAAAATGAGGTTTCATACTCTCACAAAATCACAAACCCTCTCATAAAATCACATGATATCAGAGCAATATCATTTTTAATAACAGCACTGTATAGCTTCACCAAGCTATTCCTCAAAAATCTCTCAACATCCAGAACCAAACTCTTCAAACAATGGAAGAGGCTCTGGAGGAGGATCTGACAATAACAATCTTCCTCATCTACCCATTACGAGTCATAAACTCAATGGGAATAACTACATCCAGTAATCCCAATCTATGAAAATGTTTTTGAAAGGCAAAGGAAAAATGGAGTTATTGCAGAAGTTTGTCACATAGCAGAGTACTAGAGATGCGATAGTTATGAGCACTAGAACAGTAGCCCAAAAAGGCAAATTTACTTGTGCTTTGATCTCTAAAAAACATGGAAATAGGTCATGGATTGTAGACTCAGGTGCATCCGACCATATGATAGGAGATGCTTCGTTATTTCACTTATACAGTCCATGTAATAGATGATATAATGTTAAGATTGCATATGGTTCTTTATCAAGCGTGGCTGGAATAGGAGCAATAAAAATCACAAGGAATATAACTCTTAACTCCATGTTATTAGTGTCAAACTTGGATGCAATCTGTTGTTTGTTAGTAAACTTTCAAAAGAGTTAAGATGTTCGACGAATTTTTCTTTGATTACTATGAATTGCAAGACTTGGATACTGGGAGGACGATTGGCAATGCTGAGATGTACTCAGGACTCTACAAACTAAAGAGTGATGAGTTTCCAGTAAGCAAGTCCCAATTGACTAGTTGTTTAGGTTATTGAAATCAATTTGGTTGTCATATTAGGATGAGTAAAGATGATTCTGTCATGTTGTGACATTTTAGATTGGGTCATCCTAATTTCATATAGTTAAAGAAATTACTTCCTACTTTGTTTGGTAATAAAAATCTGAGTTTGTTGCAATGTGAAGTGTGTGAATTGTCAAAACATTCTAGAAGTTCATATCAAATTCAGCTTTACAGCCCATCCAAACCATTCACATTAATTCACAGTGATGCATGTGGACCTTCTAGGATTAACAATGTTATTGGTTCAAAATGGTTTATCACATTTATTAATGATCACACAAGGTTAACTTGCTTTTTTTTTATGAAAGAGAAATTAGAAGTTGGGAACATTTTTAAAAATTTTAACAATATGGTTAAAACTCAATTCCAAGAAAAAATTCATATCCTAAGAACAGATAATGCAAAAGAATTTTTCAATTCATCCTTAAAGGACTATCTATTAACTGAAGGAATTATCCATTACAGTTCATGTGTGGATACTCCTTAGTAGAATAGGATCTCGGAAGGGAAGAATAAACATCTTTTAGAGGCGGCAAGATCATTGATGTTTGCCACAAATGTTCCAAAACTATTTTGGGGTGCAGCTGTGCTTATAGCAACCTATTTGATCAATAGATTACCCTCAAAAGTTTTAAATTTTCAGACTCCATACCAAGTTTTTCAAAACTATTATCCCACTAGTAGAATTCTTTCACAAATTCCCTATAGAGTCTTTGGTTGTACCGCTTTTATTCATGTTTATTCACAATTTAGACGCAAGTTAGATCCTAGATCAATTAAGTGCATTTTTCTTGGCTATTCTGCGACTCAAAAGGGTTATAAATGTTACTCTTTAGTAACTAGACGACTCCATGTTACTATAGATGTAACATTCATGGAGAATAAATCTTTTTACATCAAACAAAGCGAAGGAGATAATTGTGAGGAATATAAAGTGTCTAAAAATCAAGTTTTGTCCCTTTAAAAAGTGATTATGTGTCTAGCAATCAAAGTAGAACTCAAGAATTCCCATCTGATAAAGTTCCTAGTGTGTGTGAGACACCTACATATGAGGGAAAAAAGTCATCTTTCAACCTTATCAAAACATAATGATGTCCATCAAGAATTCTCATCTAATAAAGTTCCTAATGTGTGTGAGAAACCTACAACTGAGGGAAAAGAGTCATCTGACCAATCAAACTTACCAAAACATAACGATGTCCATCAAAACCAGACAAATCAACTTGCAAATGTAGATCGAATTCAACAAAATAGAGTTCAAACCAAAGTCGAACCTAAACCTAACACCACCAAACCATATTTGATTGTTTATATCAAGAAAAATAGAACTTAAAAGCGCGTAGAAAACATAATACATCTTGAGCCAGGCTAAAAATCTTCACCAGTGATTCAAGGACCTGATCAAACTGATAGCACAAGTGAATGAACCAGAAACTGAGTCCGTCAAAGATGATGATTTACCTATTTCTTTAAGGAAAGGGACAAGGGAGTGTAGATCACGTCTACTTTACCTATTGTTTTTAGAGGAAAAACTGAGAGATTTTAATTGATAAGACAATTTTCTTATTACTATCATGAGGCTGATTTTGCTTTTATAAAAGCAAGATTACAGCAAAACCTAGAATATAAGAGCTTAAACTATTCTTTTATCCTTATCAAAACACATCTAACCTTAGAGATGAGATTAAGTAACAATCTACTTAACCTCTTTATTATTTAAAACAGTAAATAAATAACTAATTACACCTGTTACTTTTGAGATAAACCTAACTTCAACACCTCCCCTCAAGTTAGGTCATAGATATTAATCATACCCAACTTGAGAGTTAGGTTTTCAAAGCTAGTTCTGAACAACGGTTTGGTAAGAATATCTACTATCTCAGAAATAGTTAGCGTGTAGATAAATTCTGTGCTTCCTTCTTCAAGTTTCTCTTTGATGAAGTGTCTATCTATCTCCACATGTTTGGTTCTATCATGAAATACAGGGTCTTTAGCAATGCTCATGGTTGCTTGATTATCAAACATAATCTTGACAGCTCCTTCTATTGGTACTCTCATCTTTGCTAATAACCTTTTTAACCAAATTCCTTCACAAATTCCAATAGCCAAAGCCTTGAGCTCTGCTTCAGCACTGCTTCTAGACGCCACAGGTTGTTTTTTACTTCGCCAAGACACTAGATTTCCCCATACATATGTGCAGTAACCTGACATTGATCTTTTATCTAACTTTGAACCTGCCCAGTCAGCATCCAAGTACACCATCAGCTACCTACTTGAGTTTCTTTTGAAAAACAGACATTTCCCAAGTGTCATCTTTAGGTACCTTAAGATACGGTAGACTACTTGCATGTGTTCTTCGTTTGAATTATTCATGAATTGACTAACACAGCTTACTGCATAGCCTATGTCAGGCCAAGTATGGGATAGGTAAATCAGTCTTCCTACCAGCCTTTGATACCTCCCTTTGTCAATTGGCGCACTGCCTTCAACCATTCCTAGCTTTGTAGAGGAGTCCATTGGCATCTCCCCTAGTTTATAGTTCAACATCTCAATTTCCTTAAGTAAATCCAGAGTATATTTCCTTTGAGAGACTGAGATGCCTTTATTTGATCTTGCTATTTCCATCCCCGAAAAATATCTTAGACTTCCTAGGTCTTTTGTCTCAAATTCCTTAACTAAGAAGTCTTTTAAATTCTAAATTTCCTCCTCACAATTTCCAATGATGATAATATCATCTACATACACAATCAAAGCTGTCATCTTCCCACCTGGTGAATGTTTGATGAACAAGGTGTGATCAGATTGACATTGGCTGTATCCACACTGTTTTACAGCTTTTGTAAATCTCTCAAACCAAGCCCTTGGAGACTGTTTAAATCCATATAATGATTTTCACAACCTGCACACTTCATTGACATTAGAACCTGTTTCAAAACCTGGAGGAATGATCATGTACACCTCTTCTTCTAAGCCTCCATTCAAGAACGCATTCTTGATGTCCAATTGATGAAGTTTCCAATCCAAATTTACTGTTATTGAAAGCAATATCCGAACTATATTTAATTTGGCTATCGATGCAAAAGTTTCTAGGTAGTCAATACCATATGAATAAGTAAATCCTTTAACAATCAGCCTAATCTTGAATCTTTCAATGTTGCCATCAGCTTTGTGTTTGATGGTAAATATTCATTTACAACCAACTGGATGTTTACCACTTGAAAGATCAACTACCTCCCATGTTTTGTTCTGCTCGAATGCTTTAATTTCTGCCCATACTGCCTCCTTCCACTCAGAGATACTGAGTGCTTCCTATATATTGTTGGGAATTTGGTATTTTGAAATATTGATAGTAAAGGCATGGAAGTTAGGTGACAACTTCTCATATGAGATGAACTTGCTTATTGGATACAATAATCGATCTCGACATTCTCTATGTCCCTTCCTAATTGCAATTGGTTGATCACATGTGGTAGGTTCATCTTGTTTTTCCTCATCACTTTCTACGGTTGTTTCTGGACAATTCTCATGTCTTCAAACTTGGTTACTAGGTTCAAGTTCTTGGTTGCGTTACAGAGGTGATTGAGACTCAACACCTTGTTGTACCTTTTTCCTTCTAGAATAAACCAGTAGTTCAGGTGATTTTTTATGTGTACTGGTTAGGTTTTCAAGGCTGTTTGATTCTGGTTCAGACTGCTCACTATTGTTGGTTGATTTCAGTGATGGTTTTGTGACACTAGGACTTTCTTGACTAATATTTGGAAACTCTTCGATTGACTAACTGATTAAATTGACTCACACTTGGAGACTGTGTTTTCCAAAAACAAACACTTCTATCTCCTCATAGTTTCTTGTTTTAGTGAAATATGGTTGTTTTTCCATAAAAGTTACATCTATAGACACGGAATTTTTTGTGATGGTGGAACAACACTTATACCTCTTTTAGGTAAGAGAATATCCTACAAACAAGCATTTTACGGCCTTTGGATCTAGTTTACTCCGAAGATGTTGATGTATGTGCACAAAAACAATGCAACTAAAGACCTTACTAGGTAGCTGTGATATTTTTTTATTGGGATAAATGCTTGATAGAACTTGACAAGGGGTTTGGTAATTTTAAGACTCTTGAAGACAACCTACTGATTAAGTAAACTGTTGTTAACACAACCTCTCCTTAGAAATTTTTAAGGACATTCATGACTGACATTAAGGACCTCGACACTTCTAATGAATGCCTATTTTTTCTCTCGGACACTCCATTTTATTGAGGAGTATCGACACAAGAGCTTTGGTGTATAATCCCTTCTTTTGCCAAGTACTCACTTAAGGTGGACTAAAATACTTCTTAGCATTATCAATTCTTAATACACGGATTTTTGTCTAAAACTGAATGATGATCATACCATTAAAGTTTGTAAAAATACGAAATATTTCGGATTTTTCCCTCATTAGAAACACCCAAGTGATCCTAGTATGATCATCAATAAATGAAACAAACCACCTAACTTCTGTTACATTGTTAACTCTTGATGGCCCCAATATGTCACTATGTATTAAAGCAAACATGAGGAAGTTATGTAGATTTGTGTTGACACTACAAGTATGCTTAGATAATTGACACACTTCACATTGGAATTGATTTGCATTTTTATTCATGAATAGATTTGGAAACATCTTCTCGAGATACGTGAAGTTTGAGTGTCCTAAGCGATAATGCCATAATATTATGGAATCATCTTTATTTAATCTACTTCTATCACTAACTTGACTCTTGAAAGATACTAACTCTTTTGACCGAACTTGGTTTGCAAAAAAATGTTGATCGCTTAGAATATAGAGTCCTGCATATATTTCAACACTACGAATCCTCTTTCCTAAGTCCATGTCCTGAAATTTACAATGGTTTGACATGAATTTAACTAGACAGTTCAGATCTTAAGTAAGTTTGCTGACAGAAAGTAAATTACAATCTAAAGTAGGCACTAACAACACTGATTGTAAGGTTAATATAGGAGAAATTTTAACAGTTCCTGTACTTGTTACCTTTGACAATGATCCATCAGCAATCCTCACAGAAAAGTTACCTTTATATGGATAGAACTCACGGAACAGACTCGCATTACCAATCATCGATCAGATGCACCAGAATCAATGATCCATGACTGATTTTTTCTTTTTTCAACCATCAATGCAATTAAAAAATTACATCTTTGAGCAAAGGAACCTATTCCAATGATAGATGATTGAGACCGGTACGTAGATTGTTTGATAATTTGCTGCAATTCTTCTATTTGTTCCTTACTGAAGGATGATGAATTTTCTGACTTTATGGACTGACATTCTCCACCAACCATGTTTCCACGTCCTTCCCTATTTGGTGTAAATCTGTTTGGCTTCCAATCCGCTGGCTTTCCATGTAGTTTCCAGCATGTTTCCTTTGTGTGCCCTATTTTCCTACAATGATCGCACCATGGCCTATCTTTTTGCGGTCAATTATCACCAATCTAAACCTGATTTCCCTTGACAACCTATGCTAAACTGTCAATGGTCTGAGTGGAATTTTTTGATTTGACAGTGGACATTACTTTCTGTCTAGTTTCTTCTCTTCGTACTTCTAAAAATACTTCTTTGAGTTTTGGAAGTGGCTTGGTTTTCAGAATTCTCCTTACAACTGCATCTAAATTCTGGTTCAAACCTTGTAAGAACTTGAACATCCTTTTCTTCTCGAACTTGAACACCCTTTTCTTCTCGACTATCTCCTTATATGTCATTGCATCGTCTCCATTTTTCCAGGTATACTTTTCGAACAAATCAAGTTGCTGCCAATGCATAATGAGAGTATTGTAATATTTTGTTATTGTCATATATCCCTGCAGTAACGCAACTATAGAGCGCTCAACACCAAATAACTTTACAATGTTGTCATGGCTTGAGTATGTCACTTTTGCAGCCTCCCATATTTGTTCGGCTGTCTCATAAAGTAAAAATATCTCACTGATATCATTATTCATTGAATTTGTTAGCCATAACATTACCATGCTATTGTCGATTTTCCACTTTTTATATGTTGGATCACTCTCATCAGGTTGCTCAATCTTTCCTGAAAGGTAATCATCCTTCCCTCTGCCATGCACATACATCAAAACGAACTGGGACCATTGAAGATAATTTTGACCGTTGAGTTTATGGCTGGTAACAGGTAGATTTGGAAGTTGAGGATTGTCATAATTTCCACCTCCATTTCCACCAGATGGATTTGTGAAATGGGAGGTTGATGAGGTTTCGACGGCTGAACTAGGAAGAGCCATACCGTGTTTTGTTATTTGAGGGTTTCTAGGTTTCAGAGAGAGATTCTGATACGATGTTGTCTTTAGAGAAAAAACTGAGAGATTTTAATTAATAAGAGAATTTTCTTATTACTGTCGTGAGGTTGATTTTACTTAAATTATTCTATCCTTATCAAAATACACCTAACCTTAGGGATGTAGGAGCTTCAACTATTCTATCCTTATCAAAATACACCTAACCTTAGAGATGCGATTAAGTAACAATCTACTTAACCTCTTTATTATCTAAAACAATAAATAAATAATTAATTACAGCTATTACTTTTGAGATAAACCTAACTTCATCATTACCCAATAGGCAACTACATTTCCTATGAAAGATTGTCATCTAACTTCAGAACCTTCATTGCAAGTATTATAGATGTTCAAATTCCAAAAACACTCTATGATGCTATGTAAATTCCAGAATGGAAGGCTGCCATTGAGGAGGAACTAAAAGCTTTAGAAAAGAATGGTACATGGGTGATCACTACACTGTCAAAAGGTAAAAGTATTATGGGAAGTAGATGGGTTTTTACTATCAAATTCAAACCAAATGGCAATATCAAAACGCTACAAAGCTCGTTTAGTTACAAAAAGGTACACCCAATCCTATGGCATAGATTATCAGAAAACGTTTGCTCCAGTTACTAAATTAAATTCGATTCAAGTTCTTTTATCTTTGGCAATGAATTTGGACTGGTCTTTATATCAACTTGATGTAAAGAATGTCTTTTTAAATGGTGAATTGGAAAAGGAAGTTTACATGGAGGTCCAGTAAGGTATGAGAAGAAAACTGGGTGTAATGTTGTCTACAGGCTCAAGAAATCACTCTATGGACTGAAACAGTCCCTTAGAACATGATTTGGTAGGTTTACACAAGCTGTAAAGAAATATGGGTACACACAATGCCATTCCGACCACACCCTCTTTATGAAGCATTCTCCTAATGGTAAAATCACCATTCCTATAGTCTATGTTGATAATATAATTCTGACAGGTGACAATGAAGAAGAAATTCAAGCTTTGAAGAGCTACTTAGCTAAGGAGTTCGAGATTAAAGACCTTGGAGGATTGAGATATTTTGTGGGAATGGAGATTGCTCACTTAAAATGAGGGATATCAGTTTGCCAAAGGAAATATACGCTGGATTTGTTAAAGGAGACAAGTATGCTTGGCTGCAAACTGACAAAAACACTCATGGATTACACCACCAAATTAGGCACTGTGAAGAATAGTACACCAGTAGATAAAGGGCAGTTTCAAAGGCTGGTAGGGAGACTCATTTACCTATCCCACACAAGACCTGACATTGGTTTCGCAGTGAGCACTATCAGCTAATTTCTGAATGCTCCAACTGAGGAGCATCTGAATGCAATTCACAGAATCCTAAAGTACTTGAAGATGACGTTAGGAAAAGGATTATTTTTAAAAAAACCAACTGATTGCAGCTTAGAAATACTCTTAGATACTGATTGGGCAAGATCAGCAATCGACAGAAGGTCCACCTCAGGGTATTGTACTTATGTTTAGGGAAATTTGGTTACATGGAGGAGTAAAAAGCAAACTGTGGTGTCTCATAGTAGTGCTGAAACAGAGCTGAGATCCATTGCTCACGGTTTATGTGAAGGTCTATTGGTGAAAAGACTACTTGAAGATCTAAAAGTGTCAGTTCAAGGTTCTATAAAGCTACTATGCGATAACAAGGTTGCTATTAGCATGACCAAGGACCCAGTTCATCATGATAAAACCAAACATGTCAAGATAGATCGACATTTATCAAAGAGAAGATTGAAGGTAGCATTTTGGGTCTAAATTACACTCCAACAGCAGATCAGACAGCAGACATATTCAAAAAGGCCTTGCCAAGAACAAGCTTTGAAAACTTGAGCTCCAAATTGGGCATGGTCAATATTTATAACCTAACTTGAGAAGGGGAAGGGTGTTGAAGTTAGATGTTAGGTAGAGTTATTTAATTCTTGTTGTTAGTGGTTGATTAGGTGATGGTTAGTGGTTGATTAAACAGTTGTTGTCAGAGGTTGATTAGGTGATTGTTGTTGGTGATTGATTAGATGATGATTAATGGTTGATTAGGTGGTTGTTATTTACTTATGTATTAGATTTGTCTATTTATGTATTAGATTTGTCTATTTAAACACTCTCTTCTTTCTTAGAGAAAGGTAAAAGATTAATAAAAATGAGGTTTCACACTCTCACAAAATCACAAAACCCACTAAAAAAATCACAATTTAAAATGGGTTAAAAACAAAAAGGACCTAAAAAAGAAAAGCTACATCATTTGTGTCCCAAAAAACTTAAATGATTATTTGTCTCACAAGATTATAATTTTGGACCAAAATATCCTTTTAGGGGAAAAAAAAAAAAAAAAAAAGCCTTCTCTTCCACCTCTGATCATATTCTCAAACGTCTGGTGTCTTCTCTGGTGGACAGCCTAGTTTTCACAACACACTGCATATTGTATTGCCATGACTCATCACAGCATATTGTATTGTAGGTCTGCTTTTCTGGGAGAAGGAGGAAGAATAAAATAAGGAGAAGATAAAGAAGAAGAAAAGGAGAAGTACTGTATAGAGAAGAGAGAAATTTTGCCAAGGAAAATGTCAAACATCGAAGAAGGTGACTGGAGGTGGAAGAGAATGAGAAGTTGGTGACGAAGAATTTTTGTCCAGGTTTATATAGGTTAAGACACAAATGATATTTCAAGTTTTAGAACACAAATGAAGCATGCCCCTTTTTAGGCCCTTTCCTAGAATTTCCATATTTAAAACAGTTACATGAAAATTAATTACTATTCCAAAAATTTGGAGACAACATAACAAAAAGGAGACATGAAAATTTACAAATATCATAAACATCTTTTGGTGCTTCAAACTTGGTCTATTTGAAATCAATTTCAAGTTTCTGTATGTTAATTAACACTAAGAAAGGATATATATGACCGTGATTACAGCTACTTAAACTTTGTATAGAAAAAAATAAAATAAACAAGTATAAGGTCTCAACAAAAAGTAAAATTTTTCTATTAACCACAATTAAATCACTCCTTAAGTATAAACTTACAGAGTGAGTTTGAAGCACTGCTTAAAAATGTAATTATTTTATTTCTTACAACAAAAAACTATAAATATTTCGATTAAAAGTAATTATAATACTTTTAAAAAATATTTTAATAGTTTTGCTTTGATAATATTTTTATTGAATGCAAAAACTAATTTAATCCAATTTTATTGAATCCATTTTGAATCTAATCTGAAGATGCACCCAAACATATCATCGTATTATATCTAATCCAACCCAATTCAATTCAATCCGATATGATCATCCAAATGAAGCAACCATGGGTACAATTAAGTTTTTAGATCTAACAATTACTAACATAATATCAGAGTTTAGTTTGTCTATGAGTTTTAGGTTTAAGGCCCCCACGTAATCATATTTGAATTTGTTATTTGTTATATAAATGTTATATAAATTTGTTGTGAGTTTGTGTTTGAACTCAAGTCACATAACAAGCTTATAGGTCGTACACGTGAGGGGGTGTGTTAAAGTGTTTAAAATACTATTGTTAAGTCATTTTCCATAAGTTTAAGGTTTTGGGTCTATTTGCTACAAACACATACCTCGTAAGCACAAATGAGGCCAAGCTCATCGAGGCAGTACAAAATCTTAGCATGGTAATTGGACAACTGCTTTCGCAATGTCTTAAATTTGTCATCCATATCTTCATAACAGTTTGGCGTTAATCCTTGCAACTTGGACAGAGAAGCATCAAACTGTCCAAACAATTTAAAAGAACCTCCACAATTAATCAAAGAAATTAAAAGCTAAGAGTAAGCTTATGTTAGCATATTAACCTACACTTAAAGATCCATATGCACAATGTAGAATACCTTAGACCATGAGTCTTTCAGTTTTGCTTTCAAATCCAAGCTTGAAAATTTTGATGGGTCATAATATCTAATGATTTCTTTCGCAGATGGAACATATACTTCCAGTTTTGTCCTGTCTTCAATAGTGTAAATCTGCAGTGTCAGATATTCAAAAAAGTGTTGCTTTAACATTTGAGGTTAACCTCCATGATCAATACAAAGTAATCTCAAAGTGGGCAAGTACCTGGGAATCCAAGATGTTTTCAAGTTCTGATATTTGTCCTTCACAATCCGTCACCGACGAGACACCTTTATTTGCAAGTTGCATTATATTAATGTCCAAAGACACCTTTATTTGCAAGTTGCATTTATATTAATGTGTAAATACATGATACTGAACACACAACTGATAAACCACCAATGGAAAAACGAAGTTTGCATTAGACATAAAGATGAATGAATGGGAAGCAAAATTTGTATGCAATTTTAGTGTTTTTTTGAAAAGGCCAACCCAACATTTTCGGTTGTTGGAAATTTATTGAACAAATTGTTTCTTTAGTTGGTTTGAAGTGGGCAGCTCCTAAATCTGTTCACTCTTTCCCATTGGAAGATTTTAAAGTTTTTAGAGGTAGAATGGCTAGTATTCTCTGGTATTGTAGAGTTTTCGTTGTTTTATGGGTTATATAGAAAGAAAGAAACAAAAGAATTTTTTAAGAAAATGAAGAGGAGAAGAATTTTTGAGAGATAAAGTGCATTATTTGGCTTCCTTTTAGATTTCAGCTAGCAATTTTTTAAAGATCTCTCTTTATTTTTTATTATGCTTGATTTAAATACCGCTATCTGTTGATTATTTGTTCCTTTCTTGTATTTTTTTTTTTTTTTTGTGTTTTTAGTGGACTACTAGTTCGCTTTGGTACTTTATTTCCCTTTTCTCCAATAAAGTCTTTGTTTTTTATAATAATAATAACAACAACAATAATAATAATAAAAGATCATTACCACAAACTTATTTTCACATCAAAAGAACATTGTGCATGTAGATTCAAGGGTAAACTTGTTAAACTTTAAAATTTATGCAAGAAATTGAAGTTTGACAAATGAATTAGTGGATGCCCCAAGAACAACATATATGAATATTATCCTTCTCTAAAGTAAAGATGTTTTGGCAAAAAAAAGGTTATAGTTGTAAACTATAAACACATTAGGATGGATGATGAAATGATTTTTTTCAATGATGTCCATTAATACATTTTTAAACATTGCATGTCACTAAAGACGGTTTATGATTTGAAAAGTTAAAAACTACTTCTAGCTATATTGTTTGTCAAACAACCAATTATAGTTCAAAAACTAAGATTTTAGTAACCACTAGAACCAACTAATAACAAAAAGCTCTCTAACGCACCCTCTCATGTGTCAGACTAACTAACTCGGCACGTGAATCAAGCCCAAATACAGATGCAAACACATGCAAATTGTAGAATAAATACATAAACAAATGCATGTGAGGGGATTTGAATCCAAGACTCCAGGGATAAATCAAGTTTTGATACAATAAATGTAAAGAGAATTGTAAGAAACTATTCTATACATGAAAGAATTAGTCAAATATATACAATCGTTAGAGAGAAACTAAACAAGAAACTACATAAAAGTCTCTCCAAACTATTCTAGGAAAAATAACAGCTATCATATTTACAATACAGGAAAGAAATAATAGTGGACATTATAGTGGCAAATTTAGTTTCCTAAAAATAACATATCAACTAAAAACAATAACCTGTCATAATTGAAGAAACCTTAGTAGCCATTGAAACTCATAGGACTCTAATGTCCTAGGTAGGGTAGCCATTAAAACTCATACGATTCTAATATCATAGGTAAGTTGCTCCAAGGGGTATTAAACCTCAAGCCTTTTGGTTGAAGGCCCCATCCCTCAACCACTAGGCCAAACCCTTGAAATTACATGCAAAGAAAATATAAACGAACTAAACGGATCAACACTAAGCATTCTTCTTCTAATTCAGTCTAAAAGCTTTAACCTATACATCAAATAAACTTAAACTATGCTGTTAATAATTACATATCCTGTTCATGGCATTAACAAAATTGTACCTTTTCTAACCACAGGTGATGCTGTCATTCCAAAAATCTTTGGCTTTATATTAGATTTGTGATAAAAGTCCTTCAAAACAAAGAATAGTAATCATTAAGATGCTTTACTAATCATAAAAAAGAAGACGACGAAACAGAAGAGGAACCATAGCACAAAGATAAGGTAAAATAAAGTAAATTACAACTTCTAGTAAGAGAGGATATTAACCTGCATTATTTTGGTGTATGGATGGTTGCCAGTGGCATGATGGCACTCATCAAATACAATGAAGCATATCATCTCTAATCTTACAAATGCCTTCTTCAAGGCATCCAAGAGAATCTGTGGGGTCATAACCAGCACCTATATATAATGCGGGGAGAAAAGGGCAAACATTAATACAAAACTTTTGCCTAGAACGCACATAATGGCTAGTCCCATCATACATTAAGAAACCTATATGGATTATAATTAAATTCCAGGAGTAACAATTTTGCAGGTAATAAATTTCTGAGAATCCAACTAGACGTATATAAACAGCAACTGAGGTGAACAACACCAACAAAACAATTGCTAATGACTCGATGACTAAGCATAAAGGGGGAACAAAGATGCAAGTCAAATTCATCGAGGCAAAAAAGACCCTACTTTGGTTTTGAAGTAAGTCCTTAAAAAATGATTTCTCTGGACCCCAAAGACAGATAATACAGTATAGAGAGAATAATTGAAAAGCAAACTTACATCATTCTGATTAATTTCTTGTTGCCAGCGGTTCAAATTCCATTTATCAACATTCATGGCTCCATAGTACTTTCCCACTTTAAAATCAACATGACTTTTAATGACTCCATATTGCTGTAAACATAAAAACAGTATCTTTTTCAGGATGTGATCAAACAAACAACCACATTGTACATGCAATTATTGTTGAAAGAAATTTTCACGGAATAGAAACAATAAATAAAACAATGAGAAAGAAATAGCATGCCTGATGAACAAGGTGGACGGACGGGGCCAAGAATACAACCAACTTCTTGTCACCACTAGACTTGATGGAGTCAGCGACGTGTTGGATGAGCATCACAGCTATCATGGTCTTTCCGGCTCCGGTTTCCAACACAGCTATAGTGTTCCGCTTCTTCGCGACTTCAAAGACCTTCAGCTGATACCTACAAAAACAAACAAACTTAAAACGCCATGAAAAAACAAACTTCGAAGAGAAATTCAAAGAAACCAAAACATACTCTCTGGGGACGAAGTCAGTTTCATCAGTCGACAAATCACCAGCATTGCTGCCCATGTCAGGTGCTGGGTTTGATGAGTTGAAGTCCTCGAAGCTTCGCTTAAGAGGATTATGGTCTTCTATTGGAGAATCCATGTGGTCTGTGTGTATGTGTCTCTTAACAGAATCAGAGCAAAATAAACATGAACCCAACGATTTTAATCACACCATGTGCCTGTACTGGACAGACTGTTATTTTTAGAGTCTGCGGCTCTGCGTTAAATCAGAAAAAGAGACGGAATGCAATAAAGGGAAACAAGGAACAAACAGGGTAAATTAGGAGAGGCTTATTATGATTTATGATTTATGATTTATTCATTTAACCTCTTTATAAGAATTTTATATTTTAATTTTAATTGGTTGATTCTTTTACTTTTGGGAAGACATCACTAGAAGAGTGAGAAAGTGAGGACGCGTTTTGCGTGGGCTTGCTCGACTGAACAGAGCAGGATTGGTTGACACCACGACCCAACCTAGCGAGTGCCCGCACGCCCCAATGACTTTACGCCATGTAACCGATGCTTGCGGAGGTCTAAAGCGAGTACTAGACGTCGTAAATTCAGAAAATCAACTTTTTTTTAATTACAATTGTATTTACGTTTTTTTGGCAAGAAAAAATAATTTTTTTTTTTTTTGGGTAAATTGAGTGAGAAAAAAATTGTGTTAACGTACATGCTCCCTTTGTTTTTATTTATCACCGGCTAATAAGAATAATGAAACACTTCTTTAATCTTAATATATCAAGAATCCAAATCTCTTTCCTTATCTTTTTAAAATATCAACATACATATATTACGTAAGGAAATTTATAAAATTGAGTTATACTGTAAGATTACTTTGAAATAAGTTTCTATAATAATGTCATTTTTTAGTTAATTTACTCAAAAAATTTGGTTTAATAAGATTTTTATTTAACGAACCCTACCGATCAATAAAAAAAAAAAAAAAAAAGAGAAAAAGCTCCTTACGTTTTATTTTAAATGTCAACGTACGTTTATTAACCGCAGAATATAAAATTAAATTATATAGTAAGATGATTTTGTAACAACGTTGTAAAGTAGTGTCTTTTTATAACTTATTAAAAAATAAAAAATAGGTTTAATAACATTTTTATTTAAGAAACATCCCCACCACTGAAAAAGAAAAATCTCTCTGTTTTTTTTTTAAAAAATATAAACATACATATATTATTTAAGAAAATCTATAAAATTGAGTTATACTTTAATATTCTTTTGAACAAACGTTTCAAAGTAAAGTCATTCTATAGTTAATTTATTAAAAAAAAAATAGGTTTACTAATATTTTTATTTAAGGAAGTATTCTTTAATTAATAAAAGATTATAAGGATGTTTTTAACATTTAAAAAAAAAAAATCAAAAAGTTTAGTTTGAAAAACCTAAAATTTAAGCTTACGTGGGTGTGAAACAAATCTTTAAGAGCCACCCACAATATTTCTCTCAACTCCCAATTTTCAGTGCAACTATATGTTATTAAAATGAGCCAATCGTAGGTATCAAAAAAGAAATGAAGCTATGGCAAATTACTAAACAAGCCTACAATTGATCTCTGTGCAATAGGATCGGCAGCCCAATTATTTTACACAAATTATTACGTGAATTGGTAGCCTTTAAATTAGACTAGTTTGAATGGTTTAAATTCGAGATACAAAAATTAAGGTAACCACATAATTATTATTTTCATTGGTTTTCTCATCCTCTCTCCTTTATATCTCTTCATTAAACTTTTCTCTCCTCTCCTTAAATGTTATAATCTTCAAATATCAACAAATCTCTTGTTTTGCCTTGATCAATATTTATATAAAATATTTAAGAAGATAAGTTTCATTCAACAAAAAATATAGGAAAAGCAGTGGTCAATTCTATAAATTGATAAATTGATTTGTAACAATTACATAATTATTGGGAAAAAAAATTTGTTGCTCATCAATGGTTGAAAAAGTGATAGGTGTTTTTGAAGAAATGATTTAGCTACCTTATCTAATCATTAACATTACCCATAAATTATAGTCTTTTGATCAATGGTAAAGATAGTTATTAAAACTAATCCAAGCTCTACGATTTATAAGTAAGGTAGTCAAACCCTTGAAAAATAAACTATTATAAACAAAATATTGGGTGTTAATGAATCTTTCTTTTTAAGTCAATGCTTTATTGCTTTAACGGGAGATCATATTTAAAAGATGATATAGTTAACACAGACTTCTTCAACAAATCCACAAATAGATCCATGTGTATAAATATCAATTTTTTAGAAAAAAAAAATAAGAAATTAAATTAGTTCATCTTCCATATTTCAGCGAAATTATAAATCGAAAGGTGGATCACATCTCAAAACTCTTAAATATACCATAATTTTAAAAAAAATTAATTTAATTAGGTTTATGTTGTATCAGACTTTAAGCACATACCATGAAAGATGTAAGATATATCAATGAAAAATTAAATGTTGAGATCGAAAATAGAGATAAGTATAAAGAGAAGAGGACAAGTACAATTTGATAGAGGAGAGAGTCGAGACGATAAAATTTTAATAAAGAAGAGATAGGGGAACACAAATAGAGAGGGCAAAGAGAATTACAGTGTGCATCTTCTTTTTCCAAATTTATCACTTAATCCTAACCATCAGAGATCAGATGTCAAAAAATTGTGTAAAAGTTTGTGTAAAATAATGGGGCTGTCGATTCTACACCAATTTCTATTAGTAAAACTGTAAGAAAAACACATATTTTTATTAGGTTAGATATCTTGATTGGGGTGTATTAAGATGGATTTGTGTTATCTTTCGTGTAAACATCCAAATCGTATATTCATGTGCAAAAAATGGTATTTAGATGAATGAGAAATTGAGTTTTAAAACACACCTATTGAGACGAATCTATAATTAGTTGAATTTTTAAATTGGTGATTAAATATTGCTCTAATTTGGATTTAAGTGCATTTCATTTTGGAAATGCTAAAGAATGCATAATTGAATTGTAGATTTTATTTTTAAAATGTAAATACATATGTTAATTGCACAATTGAATTACATATTTGGTTTTTTAAAATATAACCACAGGTGTTAATTGTCACGAATTGCAACAAACTGTAAAAATATATTATAGGTTTAACTTTTTAAAATGTAACCGTAGGTATTAACTGCAGATTTGATTACAACAATTTATTTTAAGAAAACTAAATTACATAACTGAATTGCAGATTTGTTTTTCCAAAATATAATCGTAGGTGTTAATTATAGATTTGATTTATTAAAATGTAACCGCGGATGTTAATTAATTTTTTGGTTTCTTAGCTAATTTTAAATAAGTTTTGTAACAACTTCGGTAGGAAGATTATAAATTGACTTTTTATCTTGAAGAGAAAGAATGCTAAAAACAACTTCAGCTTTCATATTTTCTCTATAGTTTATGTATTTTTCCAAATTGAAACAATTATTATTATTATTATTTTATTTTATATGTATATATATTTATTTATTTTTTGCCGCCTGAGTTGCATTTTTTTTATTGACAATTGTGGCACAAGAAGAAAATATGTAACCTATTATTGCTTTTGTGACTTTGTCGGAAGCCTGAGAATATGATCGTAATTTTGCACGTTTTGCAATATGTTTTTATACTTGAGAATACTTGGAGGTTTCAAATGCTTTTTGCTTTATTATTATTATTTTGAAATAAAGCTAATTCATACTTTTTACTTTATTATGCTGTGGGTTTTGATCACTCATTTGTGTTGCGTATTATTGGTTTTAAATTGCACAAAAGTTGACCGTTGGTTTTAGTATTTGTTATTGGATTTTAGAATTATTTTAATGGGCGTAAAAAGAAATACAATGATATGTAAATTGATCTAATAGTTAAGAATATTATCAATATTATATAGGGTGTGAAAAGTAAAATTTAATTTATAAATTTAATAAGTGTGTGTATTGAGCCACCCCTTTTCAATCGTTCTAAAATAGATTAAACCATACAAAATAACTTGTAGAGTGCTATTCTTTAAAAGCAAAAAAAATAAAATAAAAATAAAATTGACCAATAAAGAAATATATATTAAAAAAAAGCACTTTTAAACACAATACTTTAGGCTATTTTACCTTTTAAGGAAAAAAAAAAAAAGATTATCACCAAACAAGTCAGATTTTTATCAGAATCTACTTAAATCAAATACCATTTATGTAATCCAAATATCTATTTTCAAAAGATAACTAATTTCATAATAACTATTTTCACAACTTTAAAATGAGGTCACATATACTTATAGTTACTTTTAAAGAACATGCCTTTATTTAAGAAACATGTTTGATAAATATATTTCCAAAAACATACATGCCAATATTACCCTTGATTGGATAATTTTGAAGGGTGTTTTTCATTTTTTTCCAACAGAAATAAATATAAGGAAACACGAATGAGAGGCTAGCTAAGAGCTAGATACTGCTAATATATGGCCAATGTCCCAAATGCAACATAATGAGAATAAACGCTTTTTCGACGGAGAGGTGTGGAGACTCACTATATTATACTGATTGCCATATGGATGGCATGACATGCTTCCACTAAGAAGGAAAACATGAAGCATGGCATCCAAATCTTCTTTTAATTGCTGAACTCCTCATCATAAACATGATTCACAATTCCTTTAGCATGAAGCCAAGCTCAAAGCAAATAATCAGGTCAACAACAGTGAATCTGATAATTTTCTAGATGAGATTGCCTATTGTCCATATAGGAGAAGACAACAAAAGAATAAATAGTATGCACTTGTCTCTGAAGTAAAGTTTCTAATTATCATCTTAAAGAAAGCCCTTTTCAGATTTCCAGTTAATCACTTTTGGCATCTACAAATGTCTTAAATGGAAGGAACCGACTGAAGTTGTGTGTAGTCGAGTTGTCACACTGAAAACCGGAATATTGTCCGAAAAAGAATTCTCCTAACATTACCAGTAATCACCGCACGAACAAATTCCATCTCTGAAATGATGGAAGCGATTTGCATCTCTCAGCACAATTTCTCGTTCAGAAACCTTTGATATGTATTTAATTGCATTATGGCAATCTCCACAGACACGAATGTTCTTTATTACTCGAATGGTGGTGGATGGAGGAGTGCTTATGAGTCCATAAGCTATGGCAAGCTTCTCACTGTGGTAGTAGAGAGCACGCTCCTTTTCTTCTTCTTCCACGTCAAGCAGCACAAAGTCTGTATCCGGGATGTATCCTTCTTCTTTAATCTTTTTAATCAAATCCTCTAGTTTATTGTATATCAAATCGGCTTGAGGGTGGGACTTGTCATCCACAACAAACAAATGCAGCTTGTTCTTTACATCTATCCAACTGAAACCTGGATCTTTTTTTACATGTTTCCTTTTCATTGTTCTTCGAGCATCAGTTACATCATCCCATTGGTTGGCAGCAGCTAAGATGTTGGACAAAAGAACATAAGCTGATGAATCAGATGGTTCCAAGGCCAATAGCCGCTGTGCCAACCGTTTCCCAGTTTCTGTGTCCCCCTGAACCCTGCAAGCACCAAGCAAGGCTCTATACATAGAAGCAGAAGCCTCTAAAGGCATTGTTACCATTAGCTCCTCTGCTTGTTGAGTGCGTCCTCCACGGCCAAGGGCATCGACTAGACAAGCATAATGCTCTACCTCAGGTTCAATACCATATTTTTCACACATGGAATGGAAATACTCATAAGCTTCTGAAACTAAACCAGAATGGCTACAGGCAGAAAGCACTCCAATAAAGGTAACTCTATCAGGTGCAATACCATAAGTTTTCATTACTTTAAAAAGTTTAAGGGCTTCTTCACCATTTCCATGTTGAGCTAAGCCCACCAGCATGGCATTCCATAAGGCAATGTTCTTGGCATCCATTCGTTTAAATAACTGATATGCTTCTTCTATATTGCCACACTTTGCATACATGTCAATGAGTGATGTCCCAACAAAATGGTCTGAAGCACAGTCCAATTTGATCACATTTGCATGAATTTGTCTTCCTTGCTCTAGTGCTGTCAGAGAAGAGCTTGCTTTGACAAGGGTAGAAAATGTATATTCATCAGGTTGGACGCCAGAAAGCCTCATGCGATGGTATACAGAAAGAGCACGCTCTTCATCTCCATTTTCAACATATCCGCATATCATAGTAGTCCACGCAACATCATCAGGTTCAGAGATATTATTGAAAGCCAAGTGTGCGTCTAACATGTCTCCACATTTGACGTACATATCCAGAATACCACTGCTGACATATAAATCAGAGTCAAACCCAGATTTTATCACATGAGCATGAATTTGCTTCCCTTGTTCCAACCCCGACGAACAACCACAGGCTTTCGCTGCAGTTGCGAATGTTATTTCATCTGATCTCTCTCCACTGGTGTGCATCAGAGTGAAGAGTTTTAATGCTTTGTGATTATCATTACACGATATATATCCAAACATCATCGCATTCCATGTTGCCAAATCGAATTCTTCTTTGTCGTCAAACAGGCATTCTGCCTCTGCCATTTTTCCACTCCTAGAATAATTATCAATAAGGGCAGTAGATACAAAACAGTCAGCGACATACCCAGCTTTTATCGCATGAACATGAATCTGTTCACTGAGATATAAGCCTTTTGTCAATGAGGAGCATGCCCTCAGAACGCTTGCCAATGTAAAATGATCTGGTCTAAGTCCACGATATAATAAATCTACAAACAAATTCACCGATTCCCTTTCTAAACCATTCTGTGAACAACTTGATATCATCGAGTTCCAAGTAATTAAATCCAATTCTTTCATACCAGAAAACACTTTCTGAGCAAACAGGATGTAACCCATTTTTGAATACATGTTAATAAGACTATTTCCAACACAAACAGCCGAATTAAGACCTGATTTCAAAGACATGCCATGAACCCCCTCCCCCAACTTCAAATTATTTATGCCAGCAACTGCTGTCAAAGCTACTACCAATGTCACACTATCATAGTCGACATTTGACCTAACCATATCTGTAAAGCACTCAACAATACCACAATAGTTACCAACTTGGAGATACTCACTTAACTTCTTATTCCACAAAACCAGATTCGAAATATCATCATATAAACACAATTTCACTGCATAAGCTTGCACCAGCTCCTTGTGCTTCTTGCCTACAATAGAACCAACATCAGAAATCCCATTCAACACACACCGTACACTCACATCATCGGGATGCAGCCCACTCCTGTGAAAATCCGAGAACAGATTAAACGCTTCAGATTCACAACCCATCTCCACATAAGCTTTCAACATCACATTCCACAACACAGCATCTCTCTCAGACATGCCCTCAAACAAAACCCTGGCCTCCCTCATTCTCCCAAACTTGGAGTAGATATTGACCAGAGCCCCAGCAAAAAACACATCCCACTCCAAACCGATATTCACCGCATACCCATGCACCACCTCCGAAGCCCAGACAAAACCAGAAGCCAAACTTAGCTTCAAAACCGGACACAGAGTCAAACGGCTAGTTAACACAACAGACTCCCTTAAAAGACGAAAAAGCTTAAAACCCTCTTTCACATTCTCAATATCATCCCCTGCGGAGTGAGCATAGGCAGCTAGAATTGAGTTCCAGCTAATGAGGTCCCGTTCAGGCATTTTATCAAACACACGACGGGCATACAAAAGGGAACCGCATCTAGCATACATAGTGAGGAGATTATTGAGCAAAAAACGATCTGGGTATCGGGAAGAAGTCAAGATACGAGCGTGGATGGCCTTGCCGAGGAGGAAGTTGGAGGTGGAGATAGCGTGGCGGAGCAGAGAGAAACATGGAGAAGACAAGGAGGAAAATGGAAGACGATGAGTGTTTGCGGGAGAAGGAGGGGAGAGTGTGTGGTTTGGAGGTTTTGGAGAGGAGGAGAAGATGGTGATGGGTTTGGGTTTGGGTTTGGGTTTGAGAGTGGCGTGCAGTGGCAGCTGCATTTCTTGGGGCTTGCATCTTTTGGTTTCCCTCCGAAGTATTTAAAATTCCGGTACTTGGTTGCAAGAGGTTTTGTGGCAACCGGCAAGACTAGTTTTGAAAATGCAAAATAAAATAAAATCCTTTTCGTTTTCCATTGTTTTTCTCACTATTCCAGTATCAGTATATACAGCCGATTATGATTTCATGACCAGGATAAGACCATGCTAAACCAGTTTCCCAAAAAAAAAACCCATGCTATACCAAACCGATTAACCTGAATCCTGACTATTGTGCTCTGAAAACTAAATGGGCCAGACGGTTCAAGAATGCACTGCGATTTGGCCCTCAAATTAAAGGTCTGGTCCACATCCAAGGTCAGCGGAATCCCAAGGGCTGCACTCGAATGAAGAAAATCCAACGAATTGCCCAAGCTCGTTCTGGATAGGACCCAACCTAATAGATAAATCTAAAGCCTAAGTCCAAACTACCCTCGTGACACCTTCTGGTAACTTTCATAGTACGATTTTATACACCTATATAATCTTAAAAAATCTACTATAGATTTTAAAAATATTTATTTTACCACTTATAATTTTATTTTTATCTAAAATTCTCCCTAATATTAAGCAAAATACTTAAAATATCTCTTAAAGACGTTCAAAAAACTGATAATTTTCCTGACAATCATATATTCCGTTAGGTTGATTTGATTGATTGTCTGATTATTGGGAAAAAAGAAAAATGCAATAAAAATTAATTAAAAATACAAATAAAAATAAATAACATTAAATATAAAAATATTATACTAAAATTAATAAAATAATATTATAATTAAAAAATAAAAATAAAAAACCAAAAACTCATTGATTCAATCAACTTATGATTATCATCTTCTTCTTCTTCTTCCACTTATCTCATCTCCGCCACCATCGATCTCCATCGTCGATGACTATGGCACACTTATTTCCATCAACACTTTTAAAATCAAATTTTGACCACTCATCTTTTTCATTGATTTTGACACACCCATCCCACCTCACCGTTCTCTCCCTCTCACTTCATCGCGCTCTCTCTCATCTTTCTTCATCTTTCCCTTCAACCTCAACTTCTTTTCTGCTCAAAGCTTAAACTCCACTACATCAATGTGTGGTTTGGGTGGGTGATATTAGTTTGGATTTAATTGGGGTTGATAGTGGTGGTGGTGGTGGTGGTGGTGTTGGTGTTGGAGTTTGGGTTTGATTGGGTTTATTATTGTGAATCAATGGTGATGGTGTTGGGATTTGACGGCTAGGTTTTTGAGTTTGTTGTTGTGATTGGGTTTTCGGGATTAATGATGATAACTGAGATATTGGATTTATGAATCTAGGTTTCCAATCGTTGGAAAATCTCCTTTTTGATTTTTTTTAAAAAGTTTTTTTTAGGAATTGGAGAAAAGCCTAAGGATGTTGAGGTGAGGTAGTCACAAAGTTAGCTTCCTGAGATTAGAAGAGAAGAAACCAATGCCCAATTACGAATTGTGGCAAATTTCCTAACAAACATAGACTCTTTAGCTTTTGGTGCTTATCCATTCTCTACAACTTAATGGTTAAAGTTCGATCATTGTCAATTAATCTCAACTTCAAGGATTGGAGTTCAATCTGTTGAGATATATAATCAGTTAAGTCCATCATAGATATCTGAAAATTTTGTATGTCAATCCCAGTTTTGTAAGTTTATTCATTTGATCAATATTTAAATTAATATGATCATCAATATCAGAGATGTCTATATTAGAAAATCCGGGTTTGGGATTGATGATGATGGATGATTGGGATATTGGGGTTTGGGTTGTTTTATTTATTTCTTTTTTAATTTTTCTATTTTTGGTTCAATTTTTCTTCAACTTAATTTTTTTTTGTATTTTTATATTATTTGGACTTAATACTATTTATTTTGATTTTTTTTTTATATTTTTATATTATTATATTATTTTAACTTTTTCTAATATTTACATTAAAAATTTGACAGTAGAAAGAATTTTAGATAAAAATAAAATTTTAATGAAAAAATGAATATTTTTACAAATTATAGTAAATTTTTTGAAATTATCCCTTTTATAAAACATCAACAATATTGTTTAACGTGTCGATATTGACACCCCTTTAAAGCTGTTTATACACCTTTTTAATAAGCGAGTCATAATTATAATTTATAGTTTTTTTTTTTTTTTCAAAGACAACCTCTGATGGGGTGTGTGTACAGGAGCGGTGTACGTGCAACTTTAATGCTTACTAGTAAGTTGTATCAACTTCGGACAGATTCTCCTTAAATCGGCCTATGCAGATGTTATCTACATGTTTTTAATGCCAGCCTATTGTAAGACCACTTCTCTTTAGACCTTCAACCGTAATAATCAAGTCTCCATATTCTTTATTTTTAGGCCGAATTTTAGTTTTAAATTGACACAACAAATCCGTCTCTAATTGCACAAAAACAATCCCAGTTGGATGTTATGTAAGGCCGACTAAACTTGGCTCGGCAACATAGCTCAATTTATTTTTCTTTTATATTTTAATTTTTTAAAAATATTTATCATCCATCTATGAAATACACGGATAATAAGATGAATTTTTGTTTTTTGGTTTAATTTTATTTTTTATTTAATTTTTTGGTATAAATTAAATCACCATCGTCTATCTTCACTTGATGGACAGTAGAGATGTAACTTTTTTTTTTTTTAGTTAGTTTTCAAAAAGGGTAAAATGATAATTTAATTTTTTAATTGAAGGGTAAAACAATATTTTTATCATTCATGTTAATGTTGACTATTAAAAATCACATTAGAATGATTAAATTGAAGTGTTTTCGAAGCCCGAAAGACTACAAAAGTCATAAATGTATTTACATTTAAAAAAAAAACAAAGTTTTCAAAATAGATTAAGACCAAAATGAAAATTATCGAATATATATTCACAGTCACTATGCATATATCTATTTCCACACATCTTTGTGTGTGCTAGTAATATACATGGGCTCTGTTTGATATGTGGTAATGAATTGTACTGAGCTGTGTTGGATTAGCTTTGATTTAAACAGAATTTGGATTGAACAGTTTGGATTAAATGTATTGAATCCTTTGTTTAGTGTACTATTCAATTGGATTAAATTGAATTTGATTTAATACAATCCTTAATGTGAAATTGAATTGAATGGGATTAATTAAATTTGAAATATTTTTTAAACTAATTTTTAAATTAAATTGATTTTGAGTTATATATTAATAAGTTAAAAGCAACAAATAATGTATAAATTACTTTATATTAACATAAAATTATATAATTCATATGTAAAAATTATAATTATTTTAATATTTTGTTGAAGAATATAATATTTAGAGAGTAAAATAATTAAATACAAGTAGCTTAAACAAATAATTAAACAAAAAGGGGAAAAAAATGTCAAATCAAGAAGGTGAAATTGCACAGAACTACCAGGCAAGATGAGTTTCACTTGTTAGGTCGAGCTAGGGAGAGCAAGAATATTGGATCCGACCCAAACCGATAAGACCTCGATCCATTTGAAAAGAGTTTGAGCCTTCGACATCAGGTTTCTAATTGGATTTAAATCAGAAAGTGTTTGAACATCTTTTGCGTCATGTCAAGTTTGGATCACACTTTCGATCGAATCCAACCCGATTAACCCATTTTATTATACACTAACATTAGTCCTGTTGCCATCCCCATCTAGAAGGCTTTCTTTTCCCGAATGCCATGGTGATTGATGTGGCATCTTTTTGTGAAACCATGCATGCACTCGATGGTTCATCCTGTTTTTGGACCCTGATCTCCCTGACCAACCGTAACATAACAGAATCTTTCAGTAACCATTGATCAGATTCGGAGAGAGACCATCCAATCCAGCCATAGCGAGCCCACTTATGTTTGACGAATTGTACTATCATGTAATTCAATTCTATCAGTTACATCTGAGAACCAAAAAAAAGGAATTTGACAAAGTATAAATTACAGTACAAGATTAACAAAAATGACCAAAAAAAAAAAAATGGTTGCATAAGATCGGCTGACACCTGGCCCCTGATGCTACCAAAATGTAATGCTACTGTCAAACGGGCTAACCTTAATGATACACTTCTGCTTCTTTTTTTCACCTTTCTCTTTCCCTAATTTCTCCAACTTTTGTCTTCTTCATCTTTTTTTTTTCTTTTTTTCATTTTCCAACTTACAACTACTTTCTCTTCCATTTCCTCCCATATACAGATACAAGAATGACTATGACTATGACTTCATGGATTTTGATTCATGTCAAAAAACTCCTATACCCCTCACCCTGTCATATCCTTAGTTCAACATATCACAACTCGAAGCAGTCCTGGCTGCGGTTCAGTGTAGTCAAGGCCTTCTTCTTCAAGCAGGTATCGCTGTACAGTAATTGGAAGTCTTGCAGGAGTTCGTGAACCCCTAGTGTGGTGACCAGTTCCAACACATATATAAACCTGCAGACGCTGTTCAGCTGCCCGCGCTGTGTTCCTCAGAACACTCAGCTCATGCTTCAGCATATGTATGGCTTCACTTGCATGCAAACCATGAAGGTCTATCATTCGATCCTGTCCTCTTCCATTGCCCTGCATCTCAACAGGATTCCTGAAAAAGTGCATGGACATTAACACAGTCAAAGAGAACAAAGGCAACAACTAGTAGCTGATTTAAAAACAAAATTTATTTGAACAGGATGCCAAAACTCAACATCGCAGTTGGCGAACTGGTTAACTTGGGCTTTCAGCAGTCAAAAAAAGCTTTGCATATGTCATTGATATGCCAGGTTGTCTTAAGTATATCAATAATTTAACCTTTTCCAGTTAATATAGTAAAGCCGATCGTCTAAAGTCAATCATGACACAAACTGGCTACAGAAGCAAGGCAAGCTTAGAAGTATGCTCAAATGCACAAAAACACAGTATATTTCCCAAAACAAAATCAGAAGGTAGTCAATCGAAAACAAAAGTCGTCTCACAACCTTCAAAATGGAACAGATGTTTTTAAAGAAGAAAAAATTTCGATCCTAATCATAAACCTGTAGATCAACTTGTTATAGCCACGACAAACAGGAACGGCGAGTGTCTGTATATGAGATAAGTTCTGGGAGTAGAATATAAACTACATTAAATAAAAATTAAGAAAAAACAAATTTGTATAATGTCATTCAGTTCAATTAAAAAAGAAAACTACAAGATTCAGATCTATTATCCACAGATGTGCTGATGAAGACGAGAAAGGTATGGAAAAAAGTGATAGCTTAGAACCCACAGACCTAACCATCCCCTTCCAAGATAAAGAAGAGCTTGCAGGAAAACACATGGAAGGGATACAGAAGACTATCAACCATAACCATCATATCAGCTTCTCATGGACAAAAGGCAAAAAAAAAATAGCAAAATCAACAAACCTCTGCCTGTAAATAGATTCTTGTGCTTTTCCATGAGCTGCCTTCATCTGCATGTTATGCACTTGCCCTTTCACACTCAGTTCCTTTGCCAGCGCCTTATTTCCTATGAGATATGCTTGGCGTGCCTGTAGAATACAAAAACCATTATTTTGTAGAACATGGAACTGTATAGAATAATAGTTCCACTGGCAGATCACCACCCCACAATCCACCCAATATCGACACCTCAAACAAAGTGGATTCCCATAAATGCATAAGAAATTTGATGCTTAACAGCCTAACATTTGTTGGTCCACTAAGAAATCAGTACAGCATAACACTTAAGTAGGTACGGAGTCAGACCAGTAGATAACCTGCGTATACTCTTTAAGACTATTAACTAGATAACCTGCATATGAATCTTTGAGAGTTGACATCATTAAATGAAATGTTTGTCTCCATTGCATATACATGTGAACCATTATATGCACATACTGTACATCATTTAAAAAAACTATGACTAATCAAATTTAAGTATATACCCTACATAATCAATGTACTAAATCTCTATTTATAATTCCAAAAATCATCTTTTGAGGCATTTGCAAGAAATACTAGAAAGTAGCATCAACATTAAAGAAGTCTGATTATCAAGAAGTAATTAAGCATAAACATTTAAGTCAAAAACCAACCACCTAAAAGAAGTGTTGTATAATGATTAGGAGGGTGGAGGGAGCACAGGGATAAGAGACAAACAACATAAAAAGTATAATGTGGAACTGTTAGATATTAGATATGTCAAAACTGAAAAAATCCAATTTCTGCCATCTCATCATTCTGCAAAGCTTACAATGATTCGATATCCATATAGGAAGATCATAAATTTAAATATACAACCTCAATCATTTTAGTTTGATATTTTACATTGTCTCTTCCAAATAAGGAAACAATATTTTTATATATCCACTTTCCTGACACAGTAATGATGAAGAGGGAGAAAATAATATGACAACTTAAAACAACAAAAGAATGCAGGACGTTACAAGACAAACCTGTTCAAAATATACATTACGTAAACGTGCATGATCACGAGCTTCTTCCCGCAGTTCAGAATACATATTTGCTGCCATCTCAACAACGTTAAAGCAATATATACAAGAAGAAGACATTTATCCCACAACTAAATAGGTGTATAATGCAAGAACTTTTTGACTGAGGATTATTACCCACTGCCTCTCCAGTTTCAAGCCAGGCAGGAGCCATTCGAGCTGAACCACGATTCTGCAACCTATCGGCATAAATACCTCTCCCCTGTCCGCTATTGTAAGCACTAGCCAAAACATTGGAACTTCTACTTGAGCCAACAGTGGAATCAGCAGAACCATTTCTACCATACTTCCATACACCAGAATCCTGCGCAGCCATTTTTCTGACAGCTGAAGCAAAATCTGATGCACCTCTTGATTGGAAAGATGAGCTAGACTTGAACATAAGCATGTTGTCCTTGTCAGAAGATCGATAAGGATTTCCACTTTGCTGAAGGTCATCTCCAGCATATTTTGAACCACCCTCACCATCTGCAACAGTTAGTGCAGGAAAGTCCAGTGCACTGAGATTGGGAGCTGACAAGGTCTTTGAATTTAAATTCTGATTGAAACCACCGTCGACTTGAAGCTACAGTTAAAAACAAAATGCACAATGAAAAGCACTAAATCGAAAGATATCCAGAAATTCACACACAACCAATAATTTACTAAGCCACGTTACCGTTATTTGAAAACATGATGAAATTATTCAACAACTAAACCACACTACTTTACTCATCAAAATGTAAAACAAATAACTAAAAGGAACAAGAACCTCAAATAACAAACAGTTTCACAAAACATAAATGGTAGGAGGAAAAATCCCACTAATATAAGTAGTAGCCCCATTTTACGAAGCACAATATCTTAGTCAAATGCTACACATTAAGATTATGGTTGCATTATGTCACAACAAATTCTATGAATGCAGCCAAGAGGAGGGTCTTTACGAAGGATTGCTTTCCATAGTTCGCGTCCAGCCATAATTAAGCAAGGTACACAGAGTATATTTCCTTTCCTAACAAAGACTGTTAGCATTTGACTCCATGTATCTATTTTTTTGACCTAGTTATCATAAATGAAGATCTTGAAAATATACAGTTTTGCATCTCTCTTAAAATCAGATACTACAAGATTCAAACAGTAATGTCATTCCAAATAATTGAATATGGGGGTACTTCACTGTATCTTCACACTTAAGCAGCAATGAGAGCACCTCAAACTATTTCAACGGCAAATCAATTAGCAACTGAGAATACCTCAAGCTGTGTGAGCATCTCAATAGTGAGATTTAAGTCACACCCATTGGCTAAATAAACTTCAACAAGGCTTTCAGCAGCAAATCCAGGGAATTGTGATGCCAAAAACTCCACCGGGTTCATCTCGCCGTCATCTATAATTCCATGCTCGCCTGACATATCGTTCATAAACCCATGCCTAGAATTCCCATTATAAGAATGCCCCTCCCTAACATGATCACTGCCCAAGATTTGCTTGTCCCATGGTTTAGCTGACAAATGCAAGAAATTGGGTGTAGCAGGATCCTCACCATAGCCTGAAGCGGAATACCTCATCTTTTCCGCAAAGCTATTGCCATTAATATGATGTGGAGATATCTCCCGCTGCTCAGCAAGTACATACCCACTTCCGGCAGACACCGGAAATCTTGACCCTTCACCACCATCATGTAATGACAAACCTGCTAAAGAGAGGCCGCCGAGTCCTTGAGACTCATCTTCATTCATGACCTTAAAGTCTGGGGTAATATCATCAGGGAGCTGGCAACGCCAATATTGGTGAGCTTCATCATCAGAATTATTTGATATTGCTGACTCGGATCGATCAAGCACAGCTTTTCCTACAGACCCGGAAGCCGCAAACCTCGCTGTTGCATCTACTGCACTAGTACTTCCAGAAGAAGAAGATCTGAGAGCAAAGGGAACGAACTCTGCTGCATTTGGATTTAAAGCAGTTGCCTTGTTTGGACTGTGAAGCTTTGTATCACTAATCTGAGTTCCTTTCTTGGATAGGCTCATTCTTTACTCAAATGGCAACAAAAAGGTATCTACATGCATAAAAAAGCGGCTGATACGGATAACAACTGTAACTTCCGGAAGACTTTATCCAAAACCTGCAAAACAGTTAGATTTGAGCATCCTAATTAGTCAAAGACAAAAAGTATCTGCATTTTAAGACAACCCCACATGCATGAGAACTCAAAGTATTTTCCACAAATGTAACTCAACAACCATATCTCTAATATCATAAGTACCTGAAACCGCCAAACCTCAATAACAACTCTTTATAGAAGCTATAACTATAAATCCAGTTTCAACAGAAACTACTATTTTAGACTTTAAATAACTCGAACTCAAAAAAAGCAAAAGATAAATAAAGTTGTGTTATCCACATCAGTACCTGAATTAAACAAGACATGATTCATTCACTACCCAATTAAGGATAAACCCTGCAAACCGTCAATTTATTACTCACCAACAACTTGATTGCATGTAAAGATGACTTTAATTCAAGATTATGTATTTCTTACATAGACTTCTCATTGAATCATGCATTACATACAAAAGACACAGATAACACTTCAATCAAGTGCATTAAATAAGACAAATTTACAAAGGACAATACTCAAAACCCTAAAATTCACGTGTGTATATGGAAAGGATAAGATTTTCCAAGACTTTAAAAAACCTCTAACTTTCCTCAATTTCTTACTCACAATCAAAAAGACAAAACAAAATATCATCAAAAGAAGTTAAATACAAATCCCATCAATCAAAACCCTAAAAAACCCAAAATTGACCAAACAAATTCACAAAATCAAACATCAAAATTGAACAAATATCAAAAACCAACCAACAAACCAAAAATCCAAACTTCATATCATCCACAACTGAATCTCCAAAGATCTCATCCCAATTCAACACCAAACAAAGAAAACTCAAAACCCCCCCTCCCCAAAAAAAAATATCACAAAACTCAAAACCCCCAAGACAAAATCACAATATCTGAAGATCTACATCAAATAAACAAACAAATATACCTTTGCGAACCAAATTGAATGGATCCATAATAGGCAGCAACGAGACCAGAACAGATCGGGACAGATAAGAAAATACAAAATAGTACAAAAGATAAGACTTTTCTTCGATGTCTAGCTATCAAACTATCCAAATTCGAGCTCAGTGTCTCGTGCGCGACTATTTTCCTTCTCTGACTAAATTTTCTCTCTTTCTATCTCCTCCTCTCCCTCCTCTCCCTCTCCCTGTACTCGAAAGAAACCCTGTTTTGGGTATAGCAGAGCAGCACGACCACCACCACATATATATTATAAAATACAAATAAAAAAGCCCAACCCTTCGCCACTCGATTTGACCTCTCTCTCTCTCTCTCTCTCTCTCTCTCTCTCTCTCTCTCTCTCTCCGTGATTTATATATTAAAATTTGTAGCCTTAATCAATGTGTAATTGGGATTTGGGAAAATTAAAATTGTAACAAGTAAACGCTGGGTTTTTGTAAATACATACCTCTTCTCTGTCCACCACAGTCTTTTTATTCATATGCTAGTCAGCTTACAATTTGTGTATATATATACAGGTAGGTAGAGCATGTATAGTTAGGCTATTAATACAAATTACATTAAATACAAATCATATATTGACTTAAAAAAAAAAAAGTACAAATCATACATTAAGTGAAATGATTCGAATTTCTAGTTGCGTACGGTGAGCAAAAAATGATACTATACTACATAAAATTTATTTAAATTTATTATCTAAATAATATAATAAGATTATAAATAATTATCACGTTATCAATACATCATTCTAAAATTAATATGATAGTTACAAACTGTATCATTTAGATAAAATTTTTAGGTAAATTTTTAAAAATATAATATTATTCATCAAATAAAACCAGTTTTTTTTTTAATTTATATATATATATTTTTTGAGAATTTGTATAGCTTAAATATGTGTTGATGAAATATAAAGCTTTGTCTTTTAATGCTTTTATAAGGTAAGAGAAGCAGATAAGATCTGACTGACCAAGTACTATGAACCCCATAGTTAGGTTCTAGAGAATTTTTCAAGGTTAGTGTAACAGTTTAAAGAAAAGATATTTTATTTAATTCTAATGGTTGGATTGCAGACTTGAATGGTAAAGAAACTATAATGAAAGGTTATAAAAAATCTGTTGACACCAATTACAAGGGTTTAGAGGCTTGGTCCAAAAATCGATCCAATTAAGAGATATCTACTTCACACTAAAGGGGAAAGATATACATATTGATGAATACACGTCATTGAACTTGAATTATCTGCATTTGATGTAATAAAATAATTTTAATTAACTTTTAAGCATTAATTTTAGTTTTATAGTTTAATTATGTATTAAATCAGTACTAATTATATATTAAAAATGAATCATTTCTATACATGTAATTGAATCTCTTTTCGCCGGTAAGTACGGCCTTGAGTTTTTTTAAAAAAGGAAATTTTTTTTTTCAATCAATAATGTTTGGTATGATATTTGAAAATATCTAATTCATTTGCATTTTACCTTTGATTGAATATCTTCTAAGCATGATAGATATATATATACAGATACATGATAAATTTACTATGCGATAATATTGCAATGGAAAAATGTGATGCACTTGTTATATGTTAAAATTATAACAAAATACGTACTTTGCGTCATATTATGTTTAAGTTGTTTCCCAAGATAGGAGGCTGTGCAAATTTCTAAATGATACGAACCATTCACAATAAGTGAGTAGAAAAAAGAAATCAATATTTTCATGAACGTTGGCTTGTAACTAAGCAATATATGCTTCCCCTCCAAGGTTTGTGGTGAAATCAAAATCCATCATACCAATATAATTATTAGCATGTGTGTAACTTTCACAGGATGCATGTGAAAGTAAATATCTTAACGTCATATGTATATTGGCATGCATCGGTAGATTTCTTTTTATAATGTTAATTTTTTTTAAAAAATAAATGAAATGGCACTATGGTAAATGCAATTACATACTTTTTCTTTTACGGCGGAAAAAAAATATTAAATAAAAATAAAACTACTCACGTTTTATATTTTAGTATAAATATAAGACTTAAACACTCAATTTATTAAAGGGTGATATGCAAATACATTTACATACATAATAACACGGTAAGTTTAATTTGCCTCCAAAATCCAAATAAATAAATAGCAAATTGTGAAGCAAATTTATTTAAAACATATGAGAATGATGATACATGATTATTTTGACATTGCAGATTGTCTTAGCATATCGTATAGATACAATAATAGTTAGGACTATACAATGGCAGATGTTAATATATATATATATATATATATTTCGTGTTGTTGTTGGCCTTTTAAATGTTATCGGATTAGCAACCTAATTGACAATAAAAGGTGATGATTTTCTTGGCCATTCTAAGTTACTGCAACACACTAACTACTTATTAGGGATTAACTCACAATTTCAGTTAAAACTACGAAACTAAACCAAGTCAAACATCTTTTCAACTAGTTGCACTCTACCTTTTATTTATTTATTTATTTTATTACATTACGTTACATTACTGATCAAGAGAATAATCGGGATCAGATGAAATTAAATATTAATGACACGACCTGAAAAACGCTTATCATATAAAAAAGGATAATCAATGTATGGATAAATGAATGACCACACAAGAGTGGGAGGAGACTCACATATAAATGAGAAAAAATGCAGCCACGAATGTGAACGTGGTGTCTCGAACCAGAGATGAAGAGTGATGCTTGACAGCGTCGCTATCAATTACAGCAAAGGCACATTGGCCAGTTGCACTCTACCTTTGTAGACTAAATAGTTGGATAATAAGAGATAAGAAGAAGTGATCAGTGACACTCACGAAACTAGAATAATCTCACTAAAACCAAAAATAATCTAAAAGCGATTGCTCAAAAGTCAAAACATTGGTACAATTAATCTCGGATTAGGCTTGATAACCAAGCAAAGAGAGAGAATTCAAGCCTTTTGACTTTAACATTCGTAATTAAGACGTATTTTCCGATTTGAATTATCATCTTGCATTTCTTGCTACCTCACATATTTGAAGAAGATGATATTAAAACTGAAGAATGAAGATCTAACAAACCTCTTTAATGCAGCTGTATATATAGATCTTTAATAGCTAAAGAAAACATACAGCAATTATTAATTTATAACAAAATTTGGAATTAATTTGTAGTTATGAATAAATTTAATCGATTTAAATGAAAGCCTTTATGTGACTACAAAGTAATTTGAATATGGAATTGTCAATCACTTAATTAGGTTGAGTTTGATGAAGTTCAGAGACAAGACTTCACCAAGGTACGTTCATAAAATTTGAGATTATTTTTCTTTTTTAACAAATTACACCGGCTACACAAAATATACCGATTTACAAATAAATACAAGTGTAATGATTAATTACACTTAACATCTCTATTGTTAGTCGACGACCATTAAAGTATGAGTTTGATCGTTTAATTTGGTTGCAATGATCAAAACTCACTGTAAAGTTTTCAAAAATAAATTGTGAAAAAAAAAAATGTATATCCCATCATCTCATATGATGAATGCTTATAAAAAAATCGAAATTAGAAAAGATATAAATGAAATCAAAATATAATATAATAAAAAAAATAAGATCATGAATATCTTTTAAGATTAACTCTATTTAATTTTTTTATCTCTACGTTTTTATTAAAACAAAAAAAATAAATAAATAAATAAATTCTTCTTTTATTTCAAACAATAAAGTTAAAAGACAATAATACTCTCCGAGCAGTACTTAAGTTTGACTGACGTGAGTGGAGTCTTATGGAATTAGCCCCTAAATTTGTATTAATTTGTAAATAGGTGTATATTACGTGCCTAGGTTTTATGCAATTTGTTCTTCTTTCTCTCATGCAATTTCTAACTTACAATAATCTGTTACATGACAACAACTCAAAACGTAATTATTTTATTAATTTTTTTAATCCTTCATGGAATATGTTAGCATTTTTTCTTGAAAAAAAAAAGGAAAATAATTGAGCTCGGGTTATTTGCAATGTTCCCCACATAATGCTTACTCTTGAGCGTGCAAATTGTTGAAATAAGTTTCATTGGCCAATAAATAGTGAAGGATTTACTAAAATAGTTAGTTACTAGATCAGTCATGAGCAAAATTTTAAATATCAATGCAATATTCGATATTATTTCGATATTATCGAGATTTTCGAGAGATCAATATAGGTTTGGTAGACTTTCAATATTCTCTGAAGTATCCATAGGTATCTCAATATATCCGTAAAATACATTGATAGTCTCAAAATATACCAATATTTTTTCAGATATCCTAATATATTTTTAAAATGGACAATTTAGACTTTTTTTGAGGGGGGGTGGGGGGTGAATTATAAGTTTAAAACATAAGTTATTTAATATAACACGATAACATTTTGATATGGTCAAAATGTCATTTTAAATTTTAAAGGTAATTTTATAATTAAAATGGGTTAAAAGTATATTATATATATCACAAATTACACAACACCCTACCAAGGTATGCCTAAAAAAATACGGATACGTATTTTCCCTTTTAATATACCAACCCTATGTCGTGGATCCAATTTTGCGAACTTTAACAGTTAACTAGCATTTTAGATTAAATGACCATTTTATATATGTATAAAATTGTAACATCTCTATCCCGACTTCTCCGTTCGTACGAGGATCGAGACGAAAGTTGTTACTTTTTTTTTCTTAATACTTTTTCGATTTCAATTATAAAAATACTTTATAAAAACGTTGATTTGATTTTAATGAAAATCCGATAAAATTTCCTCTATTTTTCAAAAAATCCAAAAATTGTAACCTGCAAAGATAATACACTTATAAACAAATTCATTTTTCCACTTCCTTTATCAGATCTTCCGTCCATTTCCAAATTACTTCAACATATAAACATGTATAATAAATATTTCTTTTAACATTTCAAAACTTTACAAAAATGAACACAAAGTAAAACATTCTTAACTAATAATTTACATAATTTACAACAAGTGGTAAGCAACTTCATTACAAAATTTTCATTTTAAATAGATACATATGCACATGGTGGTGCCCTTATGTATGTATACATATGATGCAAAAAGATGACTTCTAATGTGACTCGAGAGAAATCTGCAGGGGTTTTATTTTCATCTTCAAGCCCAACTTAACTACATGCGAGTGATAAATCTAACACGTTAAATCTTTCGACTTAGAAGGTGTACACATAAAATAACAAAACCAAACTCATTTCGAAAACATAACAATAAAATCAAACAACATGTTAAATCAATCAACTTTTTCGAGTACATATTTATCAAACATTATTTAAATTAAACCTTAGATGCATAAAACTTTTCAAAACCCCTATGTCCAATACTTTTTATGACATTCCCCTTTTCAAATTCAATTTTTACACATAATTACAAAATTACCATTTTTTTAACAATCATTGGAGTCATTTGTAAAATCTAACACAATACCATAAATCGGTAACAAGTCTCATGGCATCGACCACCCGGTGACTACCCGCTAGAATAAATGATAACCTCGGCATCGACACTCGGTGACTATCTGTCAGGTCGCATATCACCATCTGTTTCTGTTTCAAGACCGGACACTCAATGCCTCTCAGAGTCCGTTATACAACATTTGTAATCGATCGTATCGGCGTAGTACTACTATTAATTACCTTATTGGCTAGTCAACTACCAATTCCCACCTATAGGTGACTAGTTTTATGTAGACCCTTTAAAATTTTCAAAATTACGAAATTTTCAATTTATAACGAAACTTTTAATCGTGTAAACTTGTTATCACATATTTAAATATATTTTTCAAATTTCTTTGGGACATCACTTATGACCGTCTCAAATGACAATTTTGTCCATAGTTTTCACGTCATCTCTTAACAAAACAACATCATTTTCCTTTAACTTTCAATCGACACTAAAGATGGAATTTTCAAATTTTTCATTACGAAACCTCGAACCATCATGTATATCATCAAGATATCATATAATTAGCACATGAATGGAAGCGAAATGATGAAAATACGTCTGATCTTTTCCATGATCATCATTCGGTCAATGGGTGTTAATTTTTTAAAAGTTTTTGCTCCACTTTATATTTCATCAATTAAATCATGCAACCATCATCAAAATATTATGTAATTAAGATTGAAATGACCAAAATGCTTCTAGATCTTCCTTTAGTACAAATTCAGCCTATGGGTGTTATTTTTCGAAATTTTTGTTCCAAATGGTTTTTCATCACGAATCTTATTCTAATAACATCCAATTAACACACAAATAACATTCAAATATGATTATCATATTAAAGAACCAAATCGTCAAAGTTCAAAGAAATTTTCTGATTTTCAACATATTAACAAAAGTGAATTTTTAAAATAATTGTATACCAACTTTTTTGGACTTGCTAGAAGCTTTCTATACATCTAAGGGGAGATTTTCACTTCTCTTTAGACTTCCCCACGTCCTCACGCAACAAACTCTCACATAAGGTTTCAAAAGAGAAAGTTCCAACATTAAAAAAAAAAATTCAAAACAACCAATTCAAAGCAAAATTAACTATATCTAAATGTTCTTGAGATGATTTAGGTTCTATCTAACCCAAACTTATTATAAAAACAAAAACCCACATCAACTTACCTTGATTTTCACATTTTCTAGCAAAACAAACTTGACAACTTGGTGGGTTTTATTGATTTTATGCTCTTGGATTGGTAGATGGTTGATGGAGCAAGCAAAATGGATTATTGGAATGCAAAATGGAAAGAAACGGAGAGAAAATGATGGAGAGGAGGTCGGTGAAGCATAGAAAGAAAATGAAAATTTATTTCAAAGAGATCTTTTATATATATTAATCAACTTTCTTGATTTACACTTTAGCTCCCAACTTTCTTATTTATAATTTAACCCCACATAATACTTGTTAAATTTCCATTAGGCACGCTTGGCAAGCCATATTTTCATTAACTCTCTCAAGCTTATCTATAAGTTTATCTTTATCTAATATAAAAATAATTTATTTTAATTACCATTATTTTATTTTATTTTTTTAGAAATTCCTCATTGGTTCCAACTTTAATCTCATCCGATTCATTCCAATTGCACTTATTTGATTATCTAATGATATTTTTTCATTGCTAAATCTTTTCCATTTAATTTTTAATTAATTCCGTTACCGAGAAAAATATATCCGAAAATTAACAAAGCTCTTAAATAAATCACGAAATATATAATATCGCACTAATTCGCTCTATCTTTAATTTAATACCACTTATCGAACTTAATTATTAAATCAACAGAAATTACTCGCACTGAAAGAAATTTCTGGACGTTACAAAATAAAAAATAATTAACAAGAACGAAAAAATATGTGGTCGAGAGCTAGATTGGATCTCCATCGTCGGATAGGATCCATTCAACTGTGTAGATATAATATGGATCTCCACCAACAGTATTTAAAAAAATAAAAATATATATATGGTGGAGATCTATATTGGATGATGATTTTTTATCAGATAGGATCAGATAGGATCCATTCCAACAATTAAGAAAAATGAAAAAAAAAAATCTTCAACTAGATGATGATTTTTTTAAAAAAATATATAGGAAAGTGCTCTTTATCCAGGTTTGCGTTAGTATTCTTCATCTCGGTTCATTGAGGATGATGAAGATTGTCGAGAAATAAGTTATTCTATATCAAAATATCCATCCGTAAATCCATTTACTTTAATAACTTGATCAACAAAAAAAAAATACACACTTCGTTTATTTATATAGTTGCTTGCTACTTTGATAATATATAATCATAGGTTGTAGATATTGCTATCCATAAATATGAATTAATATTTTGTTAAAAATTTGTATTAAAAGAAATCCTTATTCAAAATGACTAATGAGGGCAAATTATTTTAATAAAAAATAAATAAAATTTTACCTACACCCATTAATTTTATCCATTATATATTCAATTATTATTTAAAGTCGTTGTTAAAAGAGAAAGAGAGTCAAAAAAGTCTATTATAAATCCTAATTAAATCTTAATTCTATTGCAAGTATTAAATTAAATTTCTCGTGAAATTAATAAACAATCATCATACAACAAAGTAAACATAAGACTCTGATCATACACAAGTTATGTATATATATATATATATTTTTTGTTTACATATGGCTTTGAACTCTATGAAAACTTTTTCTTAAAAAAAAGGAAAAAAGAAACAAGAAAAAAGCAGTGCGGCATATATGATTTTGTTGCTAATTTTGGTCTGGTTTAGTGGTTCATTTGTTGTCCTAGACTTTCCATTTAATTTCAGTTTATTTGAGAAAACCATAAGCCATGCCTGGACCTCTTCATCACTCTCTATGCTCGAAACAAAACAGTCAAAACTCATGCTTCAGACGTTTTGTGTGAATGTTAAAGTTCTGTGCTTTGTTGTGATTTCCATTTGCAAATTAAAATATGTTACTTAATTTTCTAGTACATTTTTGCATATAGGTCATGACTGATGGAAGGTATAAGAGTAGATGATAGGTTCGATTAAGGAATTCGTTCATGAACAACACCCTCCGTATTACCAAAAATATAATTATGCAGAGTTCTAAAAGAATTTCACGAGCAAAAATTATCCGGACGAATAATAATGAGTTTACAGATAATTTATATTCATAGGGGTAGTATTAATAATGGTGTGCCGATAACAACTTACGCATGGACGTCTACGACTACTATTGAGAGTCAAACTGATATCAAATTGGTTAAAGGTATACTGTGATTTATTGATATTAATTTATCACTTGTGTTACTTGAATATATTTGTTTCTATAAATGTAAGATAAATATTTCCATAATCAAATAATAATACTACTCATGTAAGCTTACAAAAGGCATTTGGCATCTTTGGTGAGGAATTCCTAACAATTTAATGAATAAAGAGATACACAATCATTTGTGATTTAAATGATTTATTTATCTATAATTTGAAAATGATGATATGTGATGAGTTGTTTGATGATATTTTTATGAATTACATATGGCTTTTGCTTTTATTTTTGTTAATTTCCAGTTTAAATAAATGGATCTACACAATACTAATAATCAACAAAACAAAAATAAATAAATAAGTGAACATGTAGGCGAACCTTTCAATCAGTGCATCGAATTAATCAATTGAATTTTACTTTAAACACGATCGCTAATCAAAATCAACTGACCTTATGCTAAGTACTTTCGTCCCTTTGGTAGAGAGCCTGAGGTGATTGTTGCCAAAGCTCTTGAGCTCCTGATGGAGTTCCAAAATACCAAAGTTGCTTTATCGATGGTGCCTAAAGTTAAAGTCCCTTCGCCCCTTTCTACTTGGGGCCCTCCTCCGGAAGGCTGCCTGAAGCTTAACTCTCAGACGTTGCCATTTACTCAGCTGCTCTTATGTCTGGGTTGGGTGTAGCAATTCGCAACCATTTGGGTAAAGTCGTTGTGGCCTTGGTGAAACCTTGGAAAGGGAATTTCAATCCCGATATTGGTGAGTTTATTGCTTTAAGGAAAGGCTTACTTCTAGCCTTTTCTTTGCATTTGAAGGTTGATTTTGTTGAGGTTGATGCTATTAGAGTTGCTATTGCTGTGAATGATTAGTCTACTTTTAGGGATGAAGCTTTCTCTTTTATTTATGATATTAAGATTTCATGTGATGTTGTGGGCGTTTATAAGTGTCAAACCATTTATAGAAATGGAAACCGTTTAACACATAAACTTACAGTTTTAGCGTTGTTATCTTCGAATCCTCTTTATTGACATGATATCCATGTAAATTGTATTTTTCATATTCCGGGTTTATAATAGATCTTCCCTTTTCAAAAAAAAAAAATCCACTGACCTTGTATAAAAGTTTAAATGGTACTGGTATCATGATTTAAGATCCTTAATTCCTTTTTGTAGATAATAATCAGATTCTAATAATACCCCTGTTTTTGATGTCAGAAGCTGATTGTTTAGTATCAAATAAAACATGACAAATCTCATCCAGGCCCACCAACTCATGGCAGGCATTCGAATTCAGACAAAACCTTTCACTGTTTTCATACACAGTCCCACACGCATGTCAGCCATCTCGGTCCCACGTAACTAATAAACTCATCCACAACATCACTCGCTCTAGGTAGCGCGTGCGTGTAACACTGGAGTTAAAACTTAAAAGGGAAAAGTCCACGGAAAAAAGAGCACGTTTGGCTTGCACGACCCGTTAAAGGTAACCGTCATGACAGCTGGAAACAAATTCTTCCAATTTGGCCTCCACATAAATCACCAGCTCAAAGAAACAACAAGTACATCAAAACGAAATCACCCAACCACGTGTCCACTCATTACACTCTGATGAAATAAACAGCCAGCTTAATAGAGCTCATGAAACTAACATGGATACTGCCGTAGATGATAAACGTACCTCTGCCAAACCGGCAATGATTGGGCCATTGTCCTCGATTAAGAAAAAAAATAAATAATAAATAAAAATAAAAACAAAGGGATATTCATTGTTTTTTTAAAGGAACATTTCTAACTTGCCCCAATATTTGCTCATAATGTGAAAATACTCCCCATAATTTCGTACTTAGCAATTTTAAACCCATAGTTAGTTTTTCAGTTAGAAATTAATTTAGAACAGTGAATGATTTATTTGCCATTTCAAAAAAAAGATTTATTTGCTTCTAATTTAAACTTAATTAAAATAAAATTAACAAATTAAAATTAATAAAAAAATATTTTCATCATTTATCTCTAAAATTAACGATAGGAGATCAAAATTAATTTAACAATCATACAAAATTAAATAATTAATTTTTTTTAAAAAAATTCATCGTCTATCACATGATGGATGACGGAGATTAATTTAAAAATAAAATTTTTAAAATTGAAAAACAAAATTATAAAATGAGATCAAAATCAATTTAGTAATTTATTAAATTATTAAAAAAAATAAAACTAAAAAATTAAAAATTAAAAAAATCAACCAGATCCGCACTCAATCTGAAGTTCTAGACGCCAACCACTGGTTTCCAGATTTTTTATCCTTGTCTTTTTGAGCTCTCTCATCTATTTTGATGTCCATCATCATCTCTCGTCATACCTATATCGATAAATGTCGTCGAACCTTTGCTGGAGATGAAGTTTAGAAGAAAGATCAACATCATCCACCTTCAACGATGGAAGAGAGATACAGATGAAGGTGCAATCCATCTTCATCGATAGAGGTGGAGGTCCACTGTCCATCAACATTAACAAAGTTAATGAACAATGGAGATAAAATATAGATCTTCACCTTTTTTTTTTTTAAATCTACAATTTTTTTTAAAATTTATAAAAAATAGTAATCGTTTTTTTATGTTAATGAATGGTGGACATTAAATTAATTTTAATTCTTATAAAAATTCACGTTTTCTTAATTTTATTATTTTTAATTTGATTAATCCATCATTTTAATTGATTATTAAAAAGTTAAAGAAAAGATATTATTTTTATTAATTAGTGTTTAATTATCAGCTTCATTTACCATTTACCCCTTCCTTCACTAAAGGTAATAAATGGAATTGGTAACGGGCGAGATATTTTCTCCTTATTTAATTACACTACGGGGATGAAAAATGCTAATTATGAAACTGCGGGTCGCACATTCATATTATAAGTAACAGTTGGGGCAAGTTAGAAATACCCCTATAACAAATCTTTCTCTTCGGTTTGTATATATTTTCTCATTCGCATTCAATGTTTTTATTGTCATTATTTATCAAATTGTTTTTGTGATTTTTTCAAATCAAAATCCAGAGCATGCCTAGCCGTTTGATGGTTTAATCATTATCATATGGTCTTAAGTTATTGTTCAAGCACTGGTTTTTCCGTTTCGTATTTCAAAATTTGAAAGTTCAAAAAAAAAAAGAAGTGGTTTTTGTTTCACAGGGAGTGTAACACATCGACGATCATGAAACAAATGAAGTCGATGATGTCTGGTACTGAGCCTGAAACGGCGGCGGCGGCGGCGGTGGCGGTGGAGGTGGCGAGATGCGAGTGCTGCGGGCTGATGGAGGAGTGCACGCCGGCCTACATTGGGCGCGTGCGCGAGCGGTTCCAAGGGCGGTGGATTTGCGGGCTGTGTGCGGAGGCTGTTAAGGACCAGACGCGTAGGTCCAAATCCGATAGAGACAACAACGACGACTTGATGATCGCAACCGATGAAGCTTTGAACCGTCACATGAAGTTCTGTGAGCAGTTCAGGTCTTCGAGTCCTCCCACACATCCCACCAAGGACTTGATTTCAGCTATGAAGCATCTGCTTCGACGATCTCTGGATTCCCCAAGAAGAATTAACGGATCCAATAAAACATGTTTTGCTACCTTATCAAACTTACAAAATTAAGGTGAGCCAAGGTAAAAAAAACAAAAAAACAAAATTCCAGTTTTAGTGTTCGTCATGGTATGAACTGATTTGAATTGATTAATCAGTAAGTAGGTTTCTTAAACTGTTCCATTTTTCTAGAATAATTTTATGATAGTATGTGACATGTAATATCGATTCGGGATTTTTTTTATCGTGTTTTTAGGTAATCCATAAAATAGATAGATTATTTTCTGCCAAAACAAATAATGTGATTATGCATGTGACACGTTTGAACATCTTTTGTCCTATAATGATTTACCGTGAAATGAAGGACTCTAGATACCAGAGCCTCTAGGGATAAGGCTTGACAGACTCCAGATGTGTCTCTATTGTATGTGTAACTTCGCTTAACACTAGTTTTTGAAACTACAACTACAAGAAGTGAATCTTAAAAAATATCTAAGTTGACGGTGGACCCGAGCGTTTTTGATCGTCTGGACTTTCGTCTCTGGCCTCTATTTATAGAGATTTTAATGCTGTTGCATTGGTACTGTAAGGAAAACTTTGGTCAATTATTGGAAAACAACTCGTAGCTGTAGCCATGTTGGTCCAGTATTAATAAACGTGACAATATATCTTCCACTCATGTGTATATATATTACAATATATTCCATGGGACTATACGTGACATAGGAATAGACTGTATAATTGAATAGTGTTGGTTACTTTTGAACATAAATTATAGTTGGCAGATTATAGTTGCCATTTTATGGTTTAGATTCGGCAGCCAATTAAATTGGCATATGCGTTGCCATGTATTGTTATCGTGCGTTTCCATGTCATGTGAAGGCATATTCGGTGAGTGGAAGAGCGGGTCTTCCCACCAGTTTGGGTGAGAAGGAATATAATAGAAAAGAAATTGTAGGTGTCTCTATCACATGATATAGAAAATGGAGATTATATGTTTATTTACGTTAAAAGGAATGGCACTACTTTAAATCAACTCCACTTTGCCTCAAGTTTGTAGCCCCCAGTTTAAGTACCTTGGTTTGCCGCACTACTCATAATTTAGTAATAAAATATACACGTAGTCCTTATCTTTAATTGGAATGAGAAAAACTAGCAGTGTGGCAGTGTGCACAGCCGTGATTTTAATTTAGTGGCTAATACACTCGATTTAGTTTCAGTTGATGCGTATACAAGTAGAATGAGTGTATTTTGTCGTTTGTATTGAAGTTTTATGAGTGTATTTTGTCGTTTGTATTGAAGTTTTAACTGAGGTGGGAACGTTGAAAATGATGTGATGCCTATTGTGCTAGATTGGCTGTCAACTTTAAGAGGGTTACAACTTACAAGTTTGCCAAATTTGTCACCAAATCCACTTTTGAGTTGCAAATATTGTGATTTTAATTGTGATGGCTGATGTTGAGCACTCGGATCAATTCTTCATTCATTTGTCCCCATGGGATTTTAACCTTTTTACCTCGTAGGGTAAGTAATATCTTGAGGTTTGAATCTAAGATCTTAAATGTTTATTAGGTATAAATTTCCGACCATAAAAGTTATTTTGGTGGTAAGAGGTTAGCGTTTAAAAGACATTTAAGATTTTGGGTTTAAATCTCAAAATGTTGCTTGCCCTACGGAACAAAAAAGTCAAAACTTTATAAAAACAAATGAGCGAAAGATTGAATTAAAATTCCATCAGTTGATATGATAATACCACACACAAATACTATACTTATCATCAAACTCTTATTATATTTTTTATTTTAAGTTTCAACATATACAAAATAAAATTTGAAATATGAAATAGTTTGAATTAATAAAGTGACAAAGTTATTTTTCGATTATGATATTCAAATAGAATTATCTGGAAACTTGTAAAAGGATATATATGATACGTTCTCTTTTTAACTATTAATTTATTTTATATAATATAATAATTATTATTTAATCAATTTATCCAAGCATTTATGATATCTTTTACTTTAAATTAAGGGTAAATTAAATTAATAATAATAAAATTTTTGAAATTATTATTTTAATAATTTAATAAAATAAAATGCATATTTAAAACGTAAAATAAAATTTAGATTATAAAGTTTTCACGTCATATATATATGTGTGAGATTTTTAATAAATAAAATAAACTAAATACCATTTAAAAAACTAATCCAGCTGTCGTAGCTGCCACACAATAATGTATTTTTTTTTTTTTAAAAAAAAAAGATAATAATGATAATGATTTTATAAAATGCCTACAAATAAAAATTGATTGTGCATCTCCTAATCTATCATAATGATACATGCTTAAGTACCAACAAGAGTAGTTTATAAGTTTTGTATGAATGATTTTCTCCCTATATTATCAGAGGAGAAATCAAGGCTGTAAATAGTAAATGAATTTAACAAGGCCAGCAATCTCTATTCCATTATATTTGACAAGTCCAACACATCTTTAATCTATTCAATATTAACAAAAATAATTTTATTTAATAACATACTGTTGCTGCATTCATAAGTGTGATTTTCAAAGGGTAATAAAAAAAATAGAAAAAGAAAAAGAGAGAGTTTAATATTGTTTTCAACCATGCTATCCTAAGGTGGAAGTCAAAATTTTTAAACTTTCTCGATTGATATTTTTTTATATTCTTTTCGAACATTAAACCAAATTATATATCTATATATATATATATATATATGTATCTCCCTCCCTCTAAATGATCCAAATGGATCATTTTCGGACCCATTCAAATTTAAAACTAAAAGCAAACAGCCTTAAAATCTAGGTGCTTTTTCCTTTTTACTTTGGTTTTTGCTAGAGAAATTTTAGATTTTAAATTTGAAATCGAAGTAGAGTTAGAATATTTATTACCTTACCGTTCATATTTAACAAAATTTCCGAAATGCTTTATCAAATTTGTGGAGAGTAACAAGATGTAAAATATACTTAAAAAAAAAAAAAAGAACAAGATGTAAAATACAGTAGCAGACAAAAGAAAAAAAAATGTAAAATACGTTTGTACGGTTAGAATGCTCTATGCCTCTCTAAGATCCGAGTATTTGTGTCATTCGTATTGTAGCATAATGATAGTGTACGGACTAACCTTAGTTTTAAACTAAGGTTCAACACTTTATACTTTCATTTTATTCAATAAAAAATGGATTTTCTTTCACATATATATTAGTTATCTTTCGTCCTAACGTGGATGGCTCATAATTATACGTGCTAATTATACGTGGATCATTTATGGTCATTTATCCTTATCGTGTTATTAGAATCTATCAGTTTAGTTGAAATTGTCTACGGGGTCCGTTCCAAAAAAAAGTTTGCGTGTTCGTTTCCCCTACGTATGCGCACGTATGTCGTTACGGGGTTGGTGGTTTCTTTGTAATACAAGCACAAGGTGATGTTTGCATGCAAGTACTCTGATGTCATGCTTGTTTTATAGTACTGGGGAAACCGGTGGTCCAGTACTACTATAGTACTATCCAATGTCTTGGTTACAGAAATTTAAATAACTCTTTTACATATATATATATATATATAATTTAATTGCGTGCTTTCCTTTTATGTTCGTGGCTAGAATTCGATTATCATCTTAATTTATAAATTGTGAAGTTCGAAGACATCCTTCCTTATGATAAAAATGACTTTTCACATTGTATTTGTAACAGTTGAAGGTGACGAAGTTAGAAATTTAATTTAATGGGGTTGGGATAAAGTGATGCTAAAGATGAAAGTCCTCTAAAAATAACAAGCCAATAATTATAGTTTAATTATAAACTCATTTGAAAGTGAGGTTGAGAGATGACCAAAATTAGTTTTGTATGTGTAGTTTTCTCTCTTCATTATATCAATTAAAATGAAATCAAGGAATCTACTTCAAAATAAAATAAAATAAAACAAAATCAAATAATCATTCTATTGGACGTTATTTAATATATTTTAAAATATCATTCAACTGATATTTAAGAGTAAAATCTTTATAGTTTGTTAGCAACTTAAATCAACTAATGTTTTTGTTGGATGTTTATTTAATATATTTTGAAATATCATTAATGATATATATGAGTAAAATCTTTATAATTTGCTGAGGACTTAAATCAATACTAATAGACGACTATTTAACGAATAATGCTACATTTTTAAAAAATCAAATAAATTTGTTATTTAAATAGTACGGTAACATAAATTGTAGAAACTATATTAGTTATAAAATAATATATTGATGATGTAGTAGTTACAAATAAATATGAGTAAATTTTTAAATATTATCGTAATATTCCGATTTTAGTATTTGACATTGTTTTGGGCATGAAAGGTTATTACGTACACTTGTATACTCTTGACGCTTCTAGTTGTTTCCAACAGGGTCACAGACATTAACTAACTGCAGCACTAGTGAATGAACTCAAAATATTTTAACAAACATCAAATTCCATAAGAATCAAACTTTTAAAAAGTTAGATAAGAAAAATTAAAGTTGCCTCAATTCGGTGTTTAAATTTTTTATGACGTCTTGTGTCAAATAAAAGGGCATCAGGATTTTACATGACCCTTGTACAATTTAATCTTTTTTTTTTTTCGAAAGACAATTGAATCATCTTTTGTATTGCATTAATTGCATTTTTCATTTTAGTCTTTTAGCCTTCAAATCCAGGTTTGGTGCAAAAGCGTTACAGTTTGGATATTTACAAACATGCCACCCAAAATTTTAATACAAGCATGTTGTTGGTTTTTTTTTTTTTTTTGAAATATATAAGCATGTTGTTATTATCTATTATCATTTGCCATACGTAGTGGTCAAAATTTAGGCCCAATATCAGACTAGACACAATGACGTGAAGGCCCATTATTTCCGTGCAGCCCAACGACCAGTGTCATTACCACCAAGTTGAATTGGTTCTCTTGACCAAGCACTATCCTGGTTTCCTAATGCTCTACCTCGATCTCTATTTCTTGGCTGTTTTTGTAAATGGCTGGTGGCCCAATAAGCTAATGGTAGAAGAAGCGGTCTATTTCAATAACTGTAGAATTCAACATCTACAATATACAAATTTAGAAGTTGAAGAATGAGATATGATCATTATCAAAATAAATAAATAATAATAAAAAAAAAGAGATATGACTTGAATATGCAAATCACATTGATGTGGATGTGAAGTTTATGGGAAAAAAAAAACTTCAATTCACTGCTTATGTTATTTATTAAAGTATACTTCAATCCTTCTATCTATCTTTTAATGAAGATGTCAAAATGTTCTTATAATAAGAAGCAATTAATAGAGTAAAATCTTATTGTATCAATAAATATTTTCCAATCATATATGAGAATAAATATATAGACTATACAAATTATGATTGATCTCGATGAACTTTTAACGTATTCAAAATAATCTTAATTTTTTTTTATCTTATTTTATATCATATATGTGATTATTTGTAGTAAAATAACAAAAGCTCTTTTAAATATCAAATATGAATAGCGTTTGATCCAATTCATGAAATTCTATCTATATATTTTATTTTAAAAGTAGAAAATCTGAAACAACTAAGACTTTTTGGAAACTAATTCATGATCCTCATGTACAAAATAAAACTTGTACTCACCGTTCTAAAGATTCAACTATGAAAAACATTCATTTGCATTCTTTAGTGAAAATTTTATTTTCCCAAAATGATTTTTTTTTTTTTTTTGTTGGTTTTTGTCCAATTCTTTTCTTAATAATTGATTGATCCTGTGATTATCTTTCGTCTCTTTATACAGCGTTATTAAATAACAAAACAACCCATTATCACTATGGACAAAAGAATCGCATGATTAGCTTCCTTATTTTCAAACAAACAATTTCATCTCAATCTTTTACTACAAGTAACACAAACGTTGCGTAAGCAACTACTTCCACCTAAAGCCATGGTAAGTTAGTGATATCTACCTTCTTGAAATCATATAAAATCTCCTCTTAATATTAACTTATCGAAAAAGAGCAATTAATAACCAAAAAAAAAAAAGAAGAACAATTCTAAATAAAAATATTATTTATAACTTTATCTTTTAACTCCTGATCTAACTTCGAAAATCAAAAATAAAATTCGAACTGTATTTTAAACGATAAGTTAACACTAATCCAATTAAAGAGTCATTCTATTATAAAGCAAATTGATTTTAATAATATTAAAGCTACAATATTATGATGTATTGAAAAATCAATAGCTCACACTGTTAGAATTGAATTTATTAAAAATAACATTAAATTTATTAAAATCAGTTCGTTATTCCAAACCCAAAATCACCACGCCTCTTAATAACAAACACTTCTCACTTTGTTACTCAATTACTTTTAAACAAACATTACTTACTTTTGATGTTTGATTATTTTATCTATTAATTGAAGAAATTTGATTGATCAATTAGATTAATGGTAGGAATGATTATTAAAGTGAATTCAACGATGGCCTATATTGGCGGGTAACATTAGTCTAAACGCTTACTCTTCTGCCTTGTTTTTCTCTACAAGTTCAAATTCCGACAAAAGCACCCAACCCAATCCAAACTGCCATTTCCCCAAAATACGCCTACAAAACCAATAAATATCTCACAAGCCACGCATGGGAAAGCCGTGTATAAGCGCAACATTGGAGGGCAGTTTGGAGGAACCAAAACGTAAGTCGTAAAAAAGAAAAAAAATTGTACACTGTACTACACAAACAAAGCAAATTGTAGTACCACTTTCGTATTTGTATAACAATTCACAAAATCATTCCCTTTTATCGATCGTCTTCTTCAGCAACCACACTCTCTCGCTGTCCCTGAAACTGAAGCGAAGATGATGCACATGACCTTCTACTGGGGCCGGCAGGTGACCCTCCTGTTCGACTCGTGGAAGACCGAGTCATGGACGGCCTACGCTTTCACTCTTCTCGCCTGCTTTATCGTTCCTTTGTTTTACCAGTTCTTGGAGGATTGGCGGCTCCGGCTTGTCCGGCTCGGCTACTCTAACCCGACGGGAATCGAGGCGCCGCTCCTCCAGCGGAAGCTGGCCGGGAAGTTGTCGGCGGCGAGAATCGCCGGGGCGGTTATGTTCGGGGTCAACGCTGGGTTGGGTTACTTGTTGATGCTGGCTGTCATGTCGTTTAATGGAGGCGTGTTTTTGGCCGTCGTTTTGGGACTCACGGTAGGGTACTTGATTTTCAGGACCGGTAACGAGGATGGTGCTGTCCTTGTTGACAATCCCTGTGCCTGTGCTTAGATTTGTTAATTAATTATTATTTTTTTTTGTTTGGATTTGTTGTACTGTATGTTTGGATTACTACGAGCTCTTTTGTTTTGTGTGGTAAAATTGTAATTGTGAAAAATAAAAAAGTGGTCGGTGTTTTCAAGTTTCTAATTTTTATCCACGTGAAAGTTCCTCTCGATATTTAGATTGTTAAATAATTAATAATTAGGGATTATGTGGAAGACATTATCGGTTCACTGTCTCTATATTGTGATTAAACAAGACGGATGTCCGTGTGAGTATTAAAATACAAAATAGGAGTTATTATCTTTCAACGTGGAAGTAATCATTTAGGTTATATTATCAATAATCATTATTGATAAATCTGGAGAGTCTTGATATAAGTTGAAAAAGGAAAAAAAAAAATAAAATTGGACTATTGTCACTTGCTGGCCGTGACACATAAGGCTAACTACCATTCATACCTACTAATTTCGATTTTAATCAAATCAGAGGATTGTTAGTGGAATCATCAGCCTTTTGCAATGCAATATCAGTAACGCTGCATTTGTAAAGAATAATTAAACATGTAATCTTTTGAAAGAGTGTGACTTTAATCTGTAATCATATCCAAGGCTATTATTTATTTATTTTTGAATTTAGTAGACAACGCACTTCAGTTTCACTTTCGTTTAAAGCGAATACAGTTTCGTAACAGGAGAAAAACATAGTCCAGGAATAAGTTCGGATGTGATATTTTCATTTTTTAAGGAATGAATGTATTGTTAATTTTCAAAGATGACGGATGTGATAATAAAACATGAAATTAATGATCAAATATGAGGTATGTAGTAAAAAAAAAAACACTTTTTATGATATTCATATGATGCATATCATGTTTTAGTTTTAATATAATTGATTGTGTACCTCGTCATTTATTAATATTAAAAATTCAATTTATATCAACATGTTAAATATCAACTTAAGATATAATAATGACGGAAGGCTTACTCAATTTATCATATTTTATTTATTAATATATATAAATGAATAAATAAAATATAGTAAATTGAATAAACCTTTTGCCATCATTACACTTAAAAATGTAATAACGACGAAACGTTTATTTAATTTATTTGTATTATATATATATATAAATAAAAGCCTTGAGCAGTCTAAAATCATGCCTTTTCCGAACCCTTAACGTAATTGAAATGGCATCTTTGGGCCAAATCTTTCTGACCACAAGACGACAGATTGCTTTAATTCTTAGAACTCCAACTATGGACTTCTAACTTGCAAGATGCTAAAGCTGAAAATAACATTTTGATTTCTGGCTATACATCTATGGCTGCCTCCGCCATGAATAGATGTTGACTGGTAATTTCGTTTAAAATATGATTTAATTGTTGTTTGATGACCATAGCCACAAGAAGACAGATTGCTTTAATTCTTAGAATTCCCACCGTGGACTTCAAACTTACAAGATTCTAAAGCTGAAAATAACATTTTGATTTCTGGCTATACAGCTATGGCTCCCTCCGCCTTAAATGGATGTTGACTGGTAATTTCTTTCAAAATATGCTTTAATCGTTGTTTTGTGACCATATATTAGCTACTTTGTTATCTTATCTGGCCCCAACAGTTTATACTCTTCTAATTTATTATTGGTTGCCAATCTTCTAACATCTTCTAACATGTTACCGGAAGAACATGTTCTGACTGTTATAGAAGGCATCAATCATTTATTAGAATAATATATATATATTTTTGAGGACTTATTAGAATAATATTTGGGAGAAGAAACCTATGCAATTATAGGTCCAGTGAGTTGTTGTGGAAATTCAATTACAATATTCTAGCTATTATGTAATCAACTTGCTCCAATATTTCTTAATTGTTGGAATTTTGTCACTGATTGAGACCTTTATGCAGGGTAGGTGTTTGTCTATTCTCAAAATATTAAAAATTGAAAAACAAATTGAACAAGCAGATATTTTAAGGTTAGGTTACTTTCTATTGTTGAATTTTCTGTGATATAAACTACCCAAAATTGCAAGTTGTACATAGGAACATTCATACACTCACGCAATAATATTTACTCTTATATATATATATATATATACCAGAAAAAAAATAAAAATTTACAAGCATCTTAATTGCGGACTTGTAGTACATATATGTATTGACAAACAAACCAATTCTCCAGAGACAACAAAACATTTTACCTTGAAGAACTTCGAGGTTAAGTATGTTTAAACAAAAAATAGTTGTATGGAAGATTGACCTATTCAAAACTCCTTGTATATATACTAGAATTCTTAATTCAGATACTTAAAAACCAGGAAATGAACTGACCAAGAACTTTTTTTAAGTGCTTGGTTTGTAACCTGGCAATGTGGTTTTAACATTAACCACAGAGTGTTTACTTTGATTTTGATGTGGAGAACACACAAAAAACCAGTTCAGCTGCAAATTTTTGAAAAGCTATTCAGTTTGTCTTACCTATCTAGTTTGCTATTGCCTGCTTGGGAGAGTTTAAGCCATGTCTAAATTTCTTATACAGAACAGAATCAGAATGAGCTATTAGAGTTGTAGGCAGTTTGATCCTACGTCTCCGAGTCCTACGATGATTTTTGTCATTGGAATCTTTCCGTTCCTGATCATTTTGTGATCCATTGTCGGTACCAAAAGACTCTTTGCTGTCATTTTCATCAGGAACAACATAGATAAATGGTTTTTGAAATGTGTCCTCAAAGCCCTGAAGACATTCCAGGATCTTGACTACTTCAGTCATTGTTGGTCTATGCTTTGGTCGGTGGCTCAAGCATATATAAGCCAGTGCAGCTGCTTTTTGAGCTCCCTTGAGGGAGTATTGCCCTTCAAGTCTTGGGTCCATTAGCCTATCAAGGTTTTTTGAGTCCCTCATTAGAGGTCTTGCCCATTCTACAAGGCTTTGCTCTCGACCAGGGCGCATGTTGTCCATGGACCGTTTACCTGTCAGCAACTCTAGTAGAACCACCCCAAAGCTGAACACATCACTCATGGTCGTCAAGTGACCTGGAATATCATGACAAAGTTGAATTATTTTCCAATTGAGGAATAAATGCATTTCAGGACTTGTCTAAAGTCAGATCAAGGTTGCTTCTTAGAGTCTTCTTTTAATGGAAGAAGTTGTTTCAAATTATAAAACCAATGGGCGGTGTCCCAAATACATAGATATAGTATTTATTAGAGGTTTTAATCTGTAATAAATAAAGATTTTGGCATGTAGTGTTAAATTCCAGTCAATAGTCACATTCAATGATATTTTAATTAGACAAAGAAGAGATCAAAAGGGATTGAATAACATACCAGTCATGACATACTCAGGGGCAGCATAGCCTTGTGTCCCCATTACTCGTGTCGTTACATATGTTTCTTCTCCTTCTGGACCATCCTTAGCCAACCCAAAATCTGAAAGTTTAGCAGTGAAATCCTGCAGAGACCAAGCTAGAATTTCAAACAAAATAAAAAAAGGAAAGCAACTAAAGGGAGAACATGGCAGAGCAGCAGGATTGCTTACAGCGTCCAACAGAACGTTTGAAGTCTTGAAATCACGATATATCACCGGTTTTTCCTCTTCGTGAAGAAAAGCTAAGCCCTTAGCAGCCTCCAAGGCAATTTTCATCCTGGTTGACCATGGTAAGGTAGCAACATACCCTGCATACATGTAAACATTAACAACAATAGTGAAAATGTCACAATTTTTCCTTTTCAAGTCTGGATGGTGCTACAGGATTGTTTTGTCCAATACAAATTCAGTGCACATACACAAAAAGAATTCAACTTTGATATATTGTATAAAAATATATGTATACAATATGATGACTGAAATGGACATATAAATACCATACTTCTAAACAATTGATTTTCCAAGCTGCCTCTTGCCAAGTATTCATAAACCAGGAGCCTGTGCTCCTCCTCAAAGCAGTATCCGATCAACTTAACTAGATGGGGATGTCTCAGTTGTCCTAGAAATATTATCTCTGCCTGACAAAAGCAAGAAAACTGATAAGCATCACAGCGATTTAATACATAACTCAAGAATTCAAGATTTTGAAAGCTATATTATACCATCCACTCTCTGTGACCTTGCAGGCCATCCAAGTCCAGAGCCTTAACAGCCACAGGTTGAGCCTCCAATCCTGGCTTAAGCTTCTCATCAACAAACCCTTTGAACACTGGTCCAAACCCACCTTCTCCAAGCAAATTACTCCTAGCAAAATTATGTGTAATCACACTCAGCTCAGTAAGAGTGAATGCATGAAGCTTTGAGCAAACGACAGAGTTGGAGAGATCATCGAAAGACATAGGTGAGCTAAGATTGCTGATATCCGACAAAGATATCCGTTGAGAAGAAGCTTGTTTCCTTACTTGCTTGTCAGGTTCTGGCCTAGAGCAGCTCTCTGTCAGGTAACAACTTAAGATGACAGATTTCCATGTGTTCTTCTTCTGCTTCATCTTACCTTTACATATAAAAAAAAAAAAAAAAAATACACCAAAAACTTCTAGTACTTGTCTTTTGTACACAAAAACAATGACAAAATGAATATGATCACTAATCTTCTTTATAGATTTGATACTTTTGTTGTGGTACAGCTAGAGAGAAAATGATCAGATGGTAACAAAAAATGTCACTTTGACGTGGCACATGTGTTTGCAGGCCGAGACATTTATAGTTCATTCACTCACCTACTACTTCAATGTCCCGTGCATACACACTAAGATTTAATGACTTTTGCAGCCCTGGTTTTTGATTTTTCTTATGATTAGTTAATTGCACAGGTTATGGTCCAGTTATATATTTAATACTCTTTATTATATTGATTTTTTCGATGTTGAGATGTCTCATTATATTGGTTAGGAGAAAGAGACAATGACAAGGTACCTCTTGACTTTGCAGTTCTAAAAATGAAATCTAAACTAACAAGATAGGTTATTTCCCAATGCTATGTACGTGAAACACAATGATTATTTGTTGTCTAATTATAATTTTCAAACAACATATAATTGTGGTGATAAATTACCAGTGATATACATATATATACATATATTTGTCTTTCCTAATTAATTATTAAAGTAAAACATCAATTCTTGGCAATATTTCTTTGCATATGGTTGAGAAAAATACATGACAAAGTCTTTTAAATTATATTAATAAGAGGTATAGATCAGATTTCACCAACCGGAAAGTACAGATTTTCTAAGAATGTACCGTATTAAATTGATGCATCCATTTGCAAAAGCAAGTTTCTAGAACAACTTGACCATGTCTTGAAGACAATGTCTTCTTAAGGCTGAATTGCAACATAATGTTAATAAATAGATAAATATATGACAAATGATGTCATGTTGATATATAGTGTATGTAAGTATACAAAATTGATTCATTCAAATTCAATATATATATGAATCCAACTGTTTGAATAAACGAAGAATTTTAAAAATGAAAACTAAAAGAAAAATTGAAAATAGATAACCATCTATTTTATTATAACTAGCTGTAATTACCTTATATTTTTATGTTTTCTATATGTTACCTTTATATACCGCTGCCATTTGGACACGCTGAGATCATGTGTATTTGAATTATATTAAATTTTTGTTAAATAATATATTTAATTTAATTTTCAAAATAAAATTATTTACAATTAAGTTTAGTAACATAATTTTTTAATCTATATTAAATTAAATGGGATTCTATTTAGTCCAATCTCATTTAATGCCAAACATGTGAAATATTGGACTGACATATTGATCCTAATATAATATAATCCCATCAAATAAACATGCCCTAATTGCACCATATACTTCCAATACAATCACTGGAATCGTATATGCACCACATATCCTCCATCACAATCACACCAAATCCCATCGTAATCCATTCCACTTTATAAATACTTCCACATTTTTAGAATTGATAATATTATACTGTCAGTATGGACTTTTAAATACATTTATTACCAACATTGCAGTATTTCACGCTTCTCCTGATTTGAATTTCAAAGCATTTTGTAATATGTAATATCATATGTCACTGTAAAAAATACCGGGTTACGACTTTCAACTACATATAAACAATAAAAAACACTGGGTTACCACTTTCAACTACATATACACAATAAAAAATACTGGGTTACCACTTTCAACTATATATATACATATACATATACATATATATAATATCAAGGTTTGTATTTTTTATTGTTAATTATTAAATAAAGACTCAACATTTATTCAACTAAAAACTCGAATTATAAAAAAAATTAATGTCCCTTTGAACCAAAAACGATCCTTGTGTAAATGCTAGCCATGTATATATAGTTCTGAACTGAAGCAGCTTTATAGTTTATACATGTATACGCCGTTTGATGTTATTAAAGTCCATATAAAATTCCTTCCAGTGTTGTTGAAAAGAGTCAAAACAAAGGTTGAACAAATCAACCTACCCACAACCACCTTCCTCTCTTGCACAGTTAATTTACCGAACATACACTTGCAATTCTCTAGAAATTCAAGATTATTTATAGAGAGTATCCGTTCCAAGTTATTGTTATGCCAAATTGCAATTTGCTTTATTTTATGGACTGGTAACTCGTTGGTTGGTTTGACACTTAAACCACCTAGTAAGTAATCGAAGCCCCTTGATCTATGTGATTAACAAATTAAATTCTCATCCTCTAGTTATAGCATGCAGCCCAAGTCATTCATTGTATAATACGAACGAATTTATTTTACTCCAAATCAAAAAGAATAATTCAATTTAGTTCAAAATAAAAAGTTATTCGTTGTCCGCTTTTAGTCAGAGACAAAAATTCAGTTGTTTTAGCTTATTAAGATTCAGCACAATATTTCACATATAATTATGTAAAATATTTCACGAAATGAATATGGGAATTAAAAAAGGATTAGTGATGCCATTTATGACAAAAAAATAATTAACTTTTTTTAGTTATCAAAAAAAAATTTAAACTATTTTTGGGGAATTTTTATTACTTTCCTCAATAGACTTAAAACTATGGGTTCATTGTTTAAATTAATTATAAAATTGTAATCTCATTTAACCATTGTTTTTTCATTTGCTTACTCAATTTCATTCAAAAAATAATTCAAGTGTATTTCAAAGGAACTTATATACTCACTAACCAAACAAAAAAAAATTATTGTAAGACTTGATATTTTACCTCAACATATATAAATGGTTATTAAAAAAAATCATTACGTAATTGCGTCACAAAACATCTAGCAGAAGCAATACAGCTCATATTAACGAAATGATTTTTTTTTTGTTTTTTTGACTTATAGTATGGACCCAAAAAACTATTGAGACCAACAGAGATAGGATATTAATGACATGGTTAGGAGAACTACTCCCATATAGGAGAAACGGATTCATACGAAAATGAGGGAGTGATCCACACATGATTAAAGAGATTATCCATATAAATTAATGAAAAATATTGTTATGAGACGTAGAATCCACGTTAAGAGGTGTCGGGTTGTGGTTTTAACCAAAGGCGCTAAAACAGATTGCTACAATAAAAAAACATTAAAACCATATTAAAGATGTCAAAACTCTTTGGTTTCTCCTTTTATATGTATTCCAATACAGTAAACCTGGTACGTAGTAAGTTAAGTGCAACTAATTAAACTGTATCTGTATGCAGGCTTGTCTGGTCCGGTCTCTAATCTCTGTAGTCACCAGCCGCCATCCGCATGAGATTTATGTATTCTTTTTTTATAATTTTTCAATAACGACCCCATGTAACGTAAAATGGGTGATTGCCACGTGTCCACCGGGGCCTACCTGTGTCACTGATTGAAAAGGTAACAGTTTGTCTTCAGCACGGAAAAAAAAATTGCATGCACGCACCTTGCCCGTTCCCTGTCTTCCACTCCAAAACCAGCGGAGGAAATGTGATACTCAATGATTGAACACCAAACGGTCCGATTTGAAATGTCATCGGTTGCTTGGTTTTTAATTTTGTTTATGCTACCGGCTTTTTGAGTATGTGTTGCTTTTTAATATTGGATTAGGGGTGACCATGACCTCATTCAAAGTTTTTCATAATAATAAATGAAATCCTATCTGGGTTTACTTTCAAAAGCATTAAAAAAGAATTAGGTATTCGGGTTTGTCTTGATTTTTCTGCTGGCTCTACAAAGATTCATTGAATGTAAATTTGAATGGCAAAAGATTGATGCATGTGATCATAATAATTATTATCAATATTATTAATATAGCAATTACTGAAAATAGATGCTGTTTTTTTTTAATTAATTTCTTCGATGGCCATACAAATAAGTCAAGGTATTAGTGTTGAACTGATCAGATAGACAAGAATCTAGCTTTATCTCGAAGAGTCAACATTTCATATGCGTTTAATTTCTAGAGATCATCAATATGAGTCTCCAAAAACGTTTTGCAAGTGTTGATAAATCAGTGATGGCTGCTGACGGCTTCCATTAGCTGTCTATTCGGCTTAGTACACCTTATAAACTCTAAAAAAAATAAAAATAAACAGTGAGATTTCCTTTGTAGAGAAGTTTATTTTAATAATTTACTATTACTAGATAAAGGTTTTATGATAATTTTTCGTAGTCAGAAAAGATCGAAGCAGGCTGACGAATTCAAAATTCTCTATATTTTAGCTAAACTAAAGTAAAATTAATTAAAATTCTGTTTTAAAAACAAAACAATATGATGATTAATCATTAATTGGGATGATCAAAATTAAGCTAAGATTTTAAAATTTCTTTGAAAAAGCAAGAAGAAAAGAAAGATAATGAACTTCTTAAAAACATGATATATATAATGATTCTACCATGTCTCTTAAATTTAAAATATTAGGATAAACCAATTAAATTTATTTATTGTATTTGAATTAAGTAGGAGAGAAAATGCAATTGATAAATTTAATTGATTCCTCTTAACTTTTTAAAATTATGAGACACTATAAAAATACTATATATATATATATATATACATGTATATATGTGTGTGAGAGAGATTATGATGTGATATATTTTAATTAAATGAAACCCAAATGGCACAGGCGGACCATATATTGAAAGTCAATTTCAAATAATGAGCATTAAATCTTTCCATAAACTAATATTAGGTCCAGTTTGGAGCAGCCCTCAAGCCAAAACGCATGCATGCGTTATATATTATATATATAACATCTTCTAACAAAGTTTGGCAAAGAAAAGAAGGTTTGGTGAGTGAATCTATCACCAGCAGTACCATTCTCAATTTTCTTGTGATTTCTCGCTCACTTCGCAGTCCACACCAACATAACCCAAACCATACCCTATACCTTCCATTTCCTTGCACTTCTCTTGTTAAAAACAACACGAAACGCCCTCCAAAAATGTAAAAGTAAAAATTAACTAACGAAATAAATCATACTTACAACTCATTATAATCCATCCATAATTGCATCCACCTTTTTTAATAAACTACATACATGCCATCAAGGTTTCGCTGCTCACCTTCAGTAGCTAGGGCATGCGTTGGTCTTTTCATGTTCTTACTTTTTCTAATTATTATTGTAATATATGCATAGACCATCTATTAGATGTTATATTTTAGTTTAAAATATCTATAACCCAATTAAAATGATGATTTTGATCAATTTCAAATCTATTATAAATTCTTGCATCAACATTTATGCATAGTTTAGAAAGTGATTTGCAGAACATATCCATGAAAGATAATATGAAATCATTATTATATTTTTAATTTCGGCAATCAGCATGAAGCATACACTTTGATTTGTTTAAAGCATATGATAAACGTAATTGTAAAACTTTAATTTAATTAGCATCGTTTTATTAGCTAGCTTCTCTTAACATTATATTAAATCGAGTCACATCAGACTGACAGGTGGTTTTATTATTAATTTATATTGCCTTTTAATTAATTAAGCTAATTCAACCCAGTGGTTCCACTAGATACGATTGTAATATTTTTAAGTCCATGTTGGATTCTCCTAAACTAATAATTCAGATATCATTTATCTTTATATTTATTTACTTTAAATTTTGTATGTACCATTAACATATCTAATTGTACATATATTAATGTCAAATTGATTTATATTAGAAATTAATAGGTTAAACGAAAATCACATGTATAGATAATTTCATTACTTTTGAATTTATATTTATATATATATCTTTTTTTCTATTTTTATGTTTTAAAATTGACTTATATCTAGATCTGTTAAGATCACAATTTATACGGTTGGAATCAATTCTTACGACAACAGACAACTGCTTCCATAAGAAGTGAAGCAAACCACGCCCATGGTAACTTGATAGAATGCCTTTAAATTACACTAAAAATATAATTTGGTTTGCTTTGAGGAAAATTGGAGCCTAAAAAAAGTTAGTATATCTAATACATAATTCAAACAATAACCTGAAAGATTTATTATTGATAGTACAGATGCAGCAGAAGGAAGAAAGATTCCATTAGGACTGGTGGTGCGTTATCAGCATGGTATTTATATGGCAGCTTGATCTTAAAAACTAAGTTCTGGAGTTGTCCCACAAATGGCTGAAGCCTTTAACAATTCTTCATGGGATTAATTTTGCAATCGAACATGTGTCTCTACCTGCAGTGCTGGAATCAGACGCATTATTAGTTGTCCAGCTTATTTTGGTTCAATCTCCTCCTTTATATGATATAGGAGGGGTTAACTGGTTATTAGGGATATTTCTTTGCTTCGTGTCTCTTCTGTTCCTAGTATTTCTCGTGTTCTTAGGCTTGCTAATACGACTCATTGTTTGGCATCTGTTGCTCTTTCTTGTTGTAATGAAGATAGATGGATTGAATATATTGTTCACATTTGTTGGGAAGGTGTATTTCTGGCCGACTGTCCAGAATGGTTGTTTGCTTTTGGGATTTTTTTTTTTTAAAAAAAACGTTTTGGGATTGTTTCCCTACTTAATGCAGTCTCATTTTCCTAAGAAAAAAATTTATACAAAAAATTCAAAACATTATATCTAATTAGACAATAATTAACAAGATGTTTAGATAAAATACATCCGTCATTCTAATCTTATTTTAATAGAAGATGATCACTTATTCAAATTTAAAAGTAAAATTAACAATTATCTCTTTTTTGAAAAAAAAAATAAAATTTAAAGTAAAATAGCATTGTACCATTCCAACAGGCTTCTTAGAGCAACATATATCGATCAACATTATCAAAGCTGATTCAGCGTAACCATTTGTTAATCTCTTTTTTGAAAAAAAAATAAAATTTAAAGTAAAATAGCATTGTACCATTCCAACAGGCTTCTTAGAGCAACATATATCGATCAACATTATCAAAGCTGATTCAGCGTAACCATTTTCTGTTTGCCCTGTTTCACTTGACTATTAGTATTCGACGTGATAATATATATACTAGTACATAATTATTGCATATCCTTATTTAGCCTACAAGTTACACGATTTCATCAGTCAAAAATGTTAGATGATACTTTGATCTGAGAGTTGCTGAAGTGCTTCAGAACTGACTTCGATAACAAGTGTGGACGTTGGATTACACAAAAAAATACATAACCTCCAAAATGTTTGTATAATTAATTAACTCATTCCTAAAATAAAGGGAGCTGATTAATTATTGATAGCGAGTCCCTATTTATTGGTCTACCTAATCTTATTTTTAACTTAAACATTATCAGAATATTTAAAGTTAAAATTAAAAATAACAACACATCCCCAGTTAGCTATGTCATTGTGTATCTTTTCTTCATTTATGCTAAGATGCCTTATTATTATAATAGGAGCAATTATTATGACCTTGGTTGGTTATAAGAGTATATATTCGAGTAATTGATCTTAATAAGTCTCAATATTTTAAAGAAAAGAAAAAGCTAAAAATACAATTATCTTCTTTTTAATTAAAACAAAATTAAAGTAAAATAGGATCTTAATATCACAAATCGCCAAATCATTATTTACAAACATATTGGAAAGGGAACTATAGTCTTTTCGTGATCTCTTCTCAATTACTAAATATTTTGTTTAATATAATTATAAATGTTCAATTACCTTATTCATCTACTAACTTTATCCATTAATTAGAACTTTTGAATTGACTTCAATAACTATTCTTATAACCAATCTAAGGGCTTCAATTAATAAATAAGGTTAGCGGTTGGACAAGATAGTTAAACAGTAATTGTAATGTAATCGTCAATCTCCTTGCTAATCAGTTGAACTTTCTTTTTTCAATATAATTACAAAATAATCACAACTCTATTGACTTTAATAAATTCATGGTGCGTTTACTTCATTTGGAGGAATCGAAATGAAATATCGAAATCATATAAGTTGTTTATTTCAACTACAGGAATCGGAATCGGAATCAACATTATTTACATTAAATTGTTTACTTTACTTTGAAATCGGAATGAATTAATTATAAGTTACAAAAATATCCTTAAGTAAAATTATGGATTAATTATAATAATGTATAGTTTTTTATTATAATATACTCTTTTTTTTAATATCAAATAAAAAACTGTATATTATAATAAAAAAAGAACTTAATATTACTTTAATAGTTTACTAACTTGGTGTGCGATTTTTTTATTATAATATGTATTTTTTTTAATATCAAATAAAAAAACTACATATAATAATAATAATAAAAATTACATATTATTTTATTAGTCCATCATGATAATTAAGAAATTAGTGATGAAAAATTAATAATGTGTAATTTTTTATTACAATATGTAGTTTTTTTTTTTTTAATATCAAATAAAATAGATTTTCTTTATTTTTTTAAAAATGATATAAGGGACATTTTACTTTGACAAAGGGAATGAGAATGGGATTCCCAAATGAGTTGGGAGGAATTAGATTCTCATTCCACAACCCCAAATTAATGTGGAACCCATACTTTCATTTCCATTACGGAATAAATTTTAAGTAAGTAAACATTATCAATCAATTATATTCCTCATTCTCATTCAGCAATCCATGAAGTAAACACACCATTAGTGACTTGAAAATTTATTCCATAATAAGGGGAGAAAATTTTCACACATGTTGATAATCACGCATGATGGGACTCAACCCCAATCACAAATGTGAATGATAAGTTTACTAATCACTTGAACTAGACGTGCGCGTTCTCAATAAAACTTGAATCCCTTTTATTTATAGGATAGTGTTAACCTATGCTTTAAATATATACTATAAAATCATGAACAACCAATGAATAAATGAAAGAGGAAACATGAAAAAAAAAAAAATGAATTCATCCATTGATTACTTGTGACTCTTTTTTTTTTTTTTTCAAATTACTTGGTATTAATATGTGCCCTTGGAGTACAATTAAACATGACGCTTTTATTGTGATTAATAAACGTATTCACATACAATACCAAAATTTCCTCTGCCCTGATCTCCAAAAGTCATATCCTGCACTTGCTACCAATTTTTCATCACATTGAATTAATTGAAGATCCACACTTTGCTCTGCCCTGATGTCCAAAAGTCATATCTTACACTTGCTACCAAGATTCATCACATTCAATTAATAATTAAAGTCATTACTTTCCATTAATTAAATACCAACTTTAATTTCTTAGGTAAACAACCCGAGTCTCTTCTAAAATTATCTTCATATATTTGTTTATATAACATGGCAGAGCACTTAAAATTAGTACACTTGAAACTACCATTAAAACCTATAAGTACACAATTCATCCGCTAATAGTCCCTGTCTCACGCTTGTTTGCAATCTTATAGTAGTACCTAACTTTGCTTACCCCCCATATTTCCTCATAAAATAACAAAATCACAAAAAGAAAATAATAATAATAATAATAAACAAGAAACAGATTTTTTGCTCTTATTATGTTTGAAACATAGAATTTGAGTTAAGTTTAAGATTTAAAATATCTCAAATTCTCAAATATTTGGAAGAATCAACTTAGAAATGAAAACCCCATCTCATATTTATTTTAATCTTATTGTTATGAGAATGTCTATTCCCAAGCTCTACCATAGGATTCAATGGGATGAGATTCAAGTTCATTAATTGTTTATCTTTTTTCTCATTAATTACATTGTGTTTTTTTTTTCTCTTCTTTTTTCTACTAATCTTAGTAATCTTTATTTACTCTTTAAAATAATATAATTTTTTAAAAAATGAATATGACTTTTTAGAAAAATAATTTATAGGATTTATTTTATTTAAAATATTATTAACTTTATGTATAATATAAGTTAGATTATATAATAAAATATTTAAATTAATTTTATTCCAATCCAATTTTAATCTACAATTTAATATTTAAAATTAATCTCCGTATTTAAATAAATAAAACATTTTTTCTCTAGTTTTCAGATTTTTTATTAAATTAATTTTTAATAATAAAATATTTAAATTAATTTTATTATAATCCAACCTTAACATATATCAAACACATATGAGATATTTTTAATCAAATTTCATCCTCTACCAAGTATGAAATAGTAATTTTTTATCTCAATCTAATCCAATTTACTATAATCCACAGTACAATCCAATCTAGTTTATTTTATTCCAATCCGAGAGCCAATCGTAGCCAACAATCTTCTCAACCAACGGTTCTTTTTTTATCTCCAAAATGGTATAAACAGCAGCAAACATTCACTGCCACCACTCACACCAACCCCTCAAAAAAAAAATGGCGCCCTCCTTCCTCAGCCTCGTCTCCCTTTACAGCTACTATCTCCGCCGCTGCTTCACTGCCTCCGGCCTCTTCTCACAGACCCTCCACATCAACGATGAAACCATCCTCCACTTCTGGGGTCCCAAGCCCGACGCCGTCGTCAAAACCAGTCCCAAACCGTCGCTGGTTCTCATTCACGGGTTCGGTCCCGCCGCCATGTGGCAGTGGCGTAAACAGGTGCAGTTCTTTGCACCCCGATTCAACGTCTACGTCCCTGACCTCGTCTTCTTCGGGGACTCTTTGACCGAGTCCAGAGAGAGGTCGGAGGTGTTCCAGGCGGTTTGCGTGTTGAAGATGCTCGAAAAGACTGGCGTGAAGAAGTTCTCGGTGGTGGGTACCAGCTACGGTGGGTTCGTGGCCTATCACATGGCGAAAATGTCGCCGGAGAAGGTGGAGAAGGTGGTGATCGCCAGCTCTGGCGTGAACATGAAACGCAGCGATAACGAGGCCCTGGTGAGGCGGGCTAGGTTGGAGTGTATCGAGCATCTCATGTTGCCGGAATCGGCGTCACAGTTGCGGGCATTGACTGGCTTGGCTATCTACAAGAAGCTCGATATCATTCCTGATTTCTTCTTAAACGACGTCGTCGCTGTAAGTTTACAATTTTATTTTTTTATATTTTAAAATCTAATGCTACTCGGATAAACGGTCTATCTGAAGTTCTGAACTTATTACATCAATCCCTACCAACGTGACCAACCACTCCGTTAAGAGCGGATATGCGAAGTTTAAATTTTACATGATCACATTTAAGTTCACGAAATTAATTGGCTGTTTTATTAATAGGAATTTGTTACCTTATTAATTTGGATAAAATTACCAAAAGAGAATCTTAAAAAAAATTCTTCAATAACCCTTATCAATGATTAGAATTTTCAAAGATAATGAGAAGGGTTTTCATAGACAATGAGAACAAGAATAACAAAACTTAATTATCCTTCAAAAGAGGGTGGTTATTGAATATGTGGGTGGGTAATGCTTTTGTGTTTGTTCTTATAAAATTAGTTGAATGTCCGACCAAACTGTAGCGTCCAAACGATGTAATAAATGTGAGAAGATAGGTGTTACTCTGATAGCCTATGGTAGATTGCCATGCACAAGTGGGGAAGGGGAACCGAAATGGGTCTCCCATAATTTAATAGAGCAAGGGTCCTAGCTCAATTTAATATCCAGGCACGTACTTCTTTGTTAGGTAGACTTAACACGACCATTTTTAACACAAAAGTCTTGTTTGGTCGGACCACTTCGATCCATCAAAGAATTGAGTTCTCAGTGTATTATAAATGAAATGCCACAATTTGAGATATAGTTAAACTACATTTTATGGAAAATTCATAAAATAATATGAATTGTATTGTCTTTAAAAAAATAATGATAATTTTATATTTAAATTTATTAATATAGATATAGATCACATTATATATTTATCCTATTATTCTATTCTTGTTATTGGAGTGTATTGAAATTAAAGCGAAAACATTGTTTGTGAGTGCAGCAATTGTACAAAGAGAACAGGAAGGAGAAGATGGAGCTTCTAAAGGGACTGACACTTGGACAAGATGATCAAGTAAATCTTTCCCCACTTCAACAGGTACAATATATATTTACCTTGATCAACAAAACATCAAAATATGTTGCTTAATTTTTCTGATTATAGGATGGTGTACGTTACTGGTAGATGTGCTGTTTAAAAGTCATTTCAATCAAGTTATCAGTTGATTATTATTAATAATTAATCTTCAATCAACTCCTTTGCTTTTTTTTTATCTTGATTAGGATGTGTTGATCGTGTGGGGGTCCCAAGACCAGATATTTCCTTTAAAGATGGCAACTGACCTAAAAGAGTACGTGATATATTTCCACTAACATCGATTCAATTCAACCACTTCGTTCACTTTTTATAGATCTCTTTGCTGAAATTCATAAAACATGTGCATGCCTGTGGGTAATAAAATTGAAAGCAGCTTATCAATGTCAATGCAATAATAATTTCCGATCAAGCACACTTTTAAAGTGTTCGGTTATGGTGATGTGCTTATATTTGCAGGCTTCTTGGTGCGAAGGCAAGGTTGGAAGTAATAGAACGGACATCCCATGTGCCCCAAATTGAAAACCCGGCTCGATTCAACCGCATTGTTGGGAATTTCTTATGTGGCAGCTCTTTATGATTGTTATTATCTTGATTAATTACCATTATCTTCTTAATTAATTATAATTGTAATATTGATTGATGTTGGGTCCAAGGATTGGGAGCTTTTAATTACTTTATAGGCATCATGCAGTAGTTTGTGATGGTGGAATAGTTATCTTTGAGAGGGATGTTTTAAAGTAATGTACACAGTGAATAATTTATGTTGTATGCATAGGCCACCTCCGCATGCAGCCGTCACTCGTCTCATAATGGTGTGTGTGTGTGTGTGTATATATATATATATATATATATTTTTTTTTTCTTTTATTTTTCTGTTCCAATCATATCAAGATCATTATGTTAAGCACACAACGAAATTAGAGCTTTTTGGCTTAGCAATCAACATCATTTTCATGTGATTTCAGTTGTTCAACTAAGATGATCTGCGTATGGATTTTATTGTTTTTGTATCGATGATCTATTTGATACTTTATTAATTAAATATAATGGAGAAAATAAAAATAGTTATCTAACTTGTAACAAAACTATATCGCCAAAGGGTAGATAATTATTTGTTAATAATAGTCGACTGGAACTTGCAAATATGTACCAGCTCGAACTCCATGGAATTTTTGGGCTCCAGCTAAGCCCGATTTGATTGTTGGGCCTGAAAAAAGTTGAGTTATTATTATTATTATTATTATTTTAAAAGACCTATTTCTAATAGACACAAATTATACAACATTTAGAAAATCCGAATAAAGAAAAAAATTATACAACATTTAGGAGAGTATATTCAATTTAGAATTTATTGGAGTTTGATTGATTTTTTTTTTTTTTTTTTAATGATAGATTCGGGTGGAGTTCACATATTATATAGATTTCATATTGATTTTGTTAGAATTCATCATAAAATTTAATAAAATTTTTAAGAGAATGATAATATTGGTTATAATTTTTTTTCTTCATAAAAATGATTATAAAATTATCTACTTTTTCTTTTTATGAAATCTAATAAAATCTTTAGAGAATGATAAAACTCATTATAAACTTTTTTCTTTATAAAAAATCATTATGAAATCAATCAATCACTTAAATAAAATATGTGAAATCAAAATTTTTTTTAATATACTTTGATTTCATTGGATTTCTTTTAAATACGAATTGAACACATTCAAATTGTATTATATTTCATGTAAATCTAAATTGAATACGCTTAGATTTTAAAGGATTTTACACAAATATTGATTAAATACACATTGATTTTAATGGAATCCATTTAAATATGAATTGATTACATCTAAACTATTAAAGTATTTTAAATTCAATGACTTCTAATTGAATACATACCCTAAAAATTTAGTTTAATTAGGAAATGATTGGAGTGAATTTAACAAGACTACGGAGTCATTAAATTCTTCTCTTGCCCATATTCGGTGTGAATGATTAGATACCAGTAAATTATATTGTTGGCTCGTGGATGTTTTTGGATTGAAAATAATTTGACTATTATGTTTCTATGTCTACCCAAGCCACCATCTCAATCAGGAAAGAATAATATATATATATTTTTCTTTTTTCTTTCTTTTTTTATCACTAAATGTCATGCATCCTGCTTGCACATACCAATCTAATAAACCTAAATTTACCATGTTCTATCAATTATTTGCTAAATTTTTATTTTAAGAGGTTTCCATTATTCATTATCAACATGAAACTATAAATATCAACGTAAAAATAAAAGAAAACAAACAAATCAACAAAGATTAGAAACAATGTAAAAAAGGTCAAAAGAAAAAATTCAATTGCTAAATATTCAATTATATATTAAACCAAGAAAAAAAACTAGTCATCTAAGTCAGCAGTTTCATTTTCAAATGGTCAAAGTCTCACTTTTCATGTAAAAAAGTTTTCAATGTTTCACAAAGCAAAGTCTTATTTTATTTATTTATTTATTTTCAAGAAAGAAAAATCGTATTTTATTGGAGAAATAGATTTCAAGATATAATCACACTTATTATAATCTGGTTTGTACAATTAAATAAGATCAAATATATATATTTTTGAAATAAAGATAAAATATAATTAAATAAAAAATAGTATTTGTAATCAATCGATGACGAAAGTAGCGTGAACACTTGACACAACATAGCCAAGGTTGCCAACACCTTGTCTTGTCCCTCTACAGCTTAAACAACAAAAATTAAAAAAAAAAAAAAAAAGCCCATCAAAAACCAATCACAAAAACGAAGAAACCACATCAAACGGCTTGAGAAAAAACAAGCTAGACAAACAAACATGAGAAGAAACATGCACAGTCCACAGACAAACAGAAACAATAAAAAATTGAGTAAATTACTAGAGAGCCTCCCGACAAAATCTTATCACAATGGGAAACTATTATTAGCTTTTGTGATAATTACCTTCCCTCTATTAATTACTTGATTATAATTAATCATAAAAGTTAAGTGAAATAATGATATTTTGATCAATTTATTTGATTTTTATTTTTTTTAAAAATATATTAATTAATAAATAATTTAAAATTTTAAAACTTAAAAATTTTTAAAAAATTAAATTTAAACTATAAAAAATAATTTAAAATTTTTTCAAATGGATCTAAACCGTCTATCTCAAAGATGGATGATTTAGATCAATTTGAAAAAAAATAAAAAAATGATAAAAAAAAATTGATGGTTGTTCGATTTATCAACATTTCAAAATATCTGGGTTTCTGGGTTCATCAGCAAAGACATTGATTCAACATTATCAATCATCAACATAAACAAAACCACTGTCATCATCATCAAATAGATCCAAAACATCATAATCAACACTATCTACAATAAACACAATCATCAACAATATCATAAACATAATCATCATCAACATTATCTATAATAAACACAATAAAAATCAATCACCCGAATAAAAACTCAAACCCCCAATACTCAGACGTCTAAGTCGAAAACCCAGACATCGATCTGGGTTTCCAGACAGACGCCTGAGTACATGACGTCTAGGTATCCAGATTGGAAACTCAGATCGACGTCTAAAAACCCAGACACTGAGTACTTAAGCGTTTGAGTTTCCAGACGGAAACCCAGACGCTCAATACCCACATATCGATCTGGGTATTCGGGTAAGAGAAGGAGAAGATGAAAATGAAGAGAATAAGGATAAGAGAGGGAGAGAGAGGGATATCGACTAGTGAAGAAGATGTAGAAAAAAGAAGAGAAGAATGAGAAAAGAGAGAGAGAGCAAAGGAGGAGAGAGATCAAAGGGTCGATAAGTGGGTTTTATACATGGGTCTAGATGAGATGGACGGTGGAGATTGGATCTTCACCTATTTTTTATTTAATATTTTTATTTTTTAAAATATTATTTTTTTAAAAATTTTGTTAATTAAAAATTAATCACCACCGTCATCAACATATAATGAACGGTGCAGATCTCATTTTATTATTTTATTTTTATTTTTTAAATATTAATTATTTTATAATTTATAAATTATAAAATTAATTAATCAGGAATATTCTCATCTTTTTATTATATTTTGTTATTTTTTAATTATCTTAAATAGTTAATTATGGTTAAACTTTAGTAGAGATGAGATCATGGTTATAAAAAGTAAAAGTGCTTATCCACGGTAATAAAACAAATATCCGAGGCTGTCAAGTAATTTACTAAAAGAAATTCATACGTATACATATAAATACTTATATTTATATATCTATCGATTTTTTTTTTCTTTTTTTTTTTTTAAATATCGATTTTTTTTTTCTTGAAATATATTTATCGAAGTTGTTTAAAGACAAAGTTGATGTCTTTGGTCGTAAGTGCAGAAAGAGGTTTGAGGGCTTTTTTGACAGAGCAGTCACACAGTCCACATTGATCGGTACTTGGTCATAAATCACAATAATAAATAATTATAATAATAGTAAGAGGGCAGAGAGAGAGAGAGAGAGAGAGAGGTGGTGTTGTTGCTGCTACTGTTGTTGTGTCAAAATGTATTTTCCCAAGGCAACTATATATAGTAATATTATACTAATAATATTATGTTGTTGTGGTGGGTACATCTTTTCAACTTTGACTGAAGTGAGAAGAACCCCATAGCTTTGCAGCTTTCGGCGCTTTCTCTCTCTTTCTCTCTCTCTCTCTCCCTCTGTATCTTTCTTCAAGATTTATAGACAGCACACCCCAACACAACACCCCCCTTCTTCTTCTTCTTCTCTTGCTACCTCTACTTTAGTTCTACTACACGCCAGTACTTGTTTGGTTGGTTTGTTTATATAAATATATATATTTCATGAAGAACATTTAACTTTCAATAAAATAGAATATCGTTTGTCTCTAAGCAAGAAGAGAAGTTAACCCAACAGCACAGCCAAGCAAAGTTTTTATTTTATTTTATTTTTTAAAGATAAAAGATTCTCTGTTCTTACCCAAATCAGCTGAATCTACAAGGAACCCTTTTGGCTCTACAGCTTACAAGGCCTTTCCTTTTATCAGGTAACTTGGTTTCACCTTTGAAATTTTCTCCGTGTCTCAAGATCTTTCTTTTTTTGGTTTATCTCATCTGGGTCTGTTTTGTTTTCTGAGATCTTTCTGTTTTGCTACCTGTACTAGATCAAGAGGTGTTCTTTATATTTTTGCATTGTTTCTTTTATTAAATATTGTTGATTTTTATTGGACTTTTTTTTTTTTTTTGCCTATTTTAAGTGAAAATTTGCTGGCAGGTTAAACATATGTTGATGTTCCAGATTTATAGGAGTAGTTCTAGTTCATGATGTTTGAAAAATTCATGCTAAATTGAGAGATTGTTACATTAGCGAGCAGCAAGTTACTAGAATTTGTAAATATCAGGAATGTTAAAAGTTTTGATGTAGTTAACTTTTGTACTTCAATGGTGGAAGTAGGTAGTAGCTGTGAGAAATAGGAGAATATGGACACAAAAAAGATTATTAAATGCCAAAAAAATAGATTAGCTTATGCTGTATGTGCATAATATTTGACATGTTTTATTAATTGTATACATAAATGTCATAAAGAGAACCGTGTGTTAATTTATTGTGCTGTATTAATTGCCTCTATATTCTACAATGTGTTTTGGATGATAATGCTTGCATTCACGTGAAATGACATAAGAGTCAGGGCACCTGTCTGTAGTTGGGGACTGATGTGTATATGTTGTTTGATCGAATACAATGCTTGATGAACACCTGACGCGGGTATGAGCAAGTTTTTTCGAAGTTTTTGTGGGCAATGTAGCATTTTGGATGAAAAGATGGTTTTCTATATCACCTGTTCAACGGTGCAATTAAGTTTGATAGTTTCATGACTCTAGTGTTTCACAAATAGACACATGGCTTAAATATGTTGACTGCTAATAACATTTATGAAATTAGCATACTTTTGTTCTACACTGATAGTTGGGTTTTGGGTCATTGATTCTATGGTTTTTTCTACTGCGCATCATAATACAATTCTCTGCCTCAGTCTCACATAGTCCATGATTAAAGTACGCTGTTATTATGGAAGGTTATTGGTAATAACTGCTTAAGGCTTTTTTTTTTGAGGGAGATGTTCCTAATATTTATTTGGTTTGATATCAGTTCAGCTTGGTTAAATTATGTGCCAACATTATAGAAGTGAATTCAAGACACATGTGACACCTGGTGGATCTTGATTTTGCATCTTCTATGCTTTCTGTTTTAGTAGATAATATGGGCCTGCTCTGCAGCAGAAACCGTCGTTACAGTGCAGCACATGCTGAGGAGAATGCTCAGGTATATTATAATTGATTAGTTGCGTTTTTCTATGCCCTTTTGCTGGGTGCTACAAGATCAGCTTTTGTAATTTGTTAACTTTTAAGTATTTCTATCTTTTTTCTATTTAATCTCTCATTCTTTATGTGTTATTTAACTTCAATCTGATGATTCTTTATGCATTTCTAGACTGCAGAAATTGAAAGACGTATTGAACAAGAAACAAAGGCTGAAAAGCATATTCAGAAACTTCTTCTACTTGGTAAGTAGAAATCGCCTCCTTTTTTTTTTTTTTCATTTTGTTGTTTTTATTATTAGTTATCATGCATTTAAATATAAATTTTGTTGTTAAAGCTTGTCAAGTTTTAAGCTTGCACTTAATTATTGAAGGCATCATACTGGTGCATAGTTCCTGTAACAGTTTTCTGGCATTTTGAGGACTAAGTTGACTTTGACTAAAAGTGCAAACCTTTTATTCAAAAATTTACTGTTTCTCTTTCAAGTTTATTTTATGTTGTTGACTTTTTGTGTCCCCTGACTTCCATCTTCATATTTTGGTCATTTGATGCCTTTATTTTCCCTTTCTTTCTTCTACTTTCAATTGCACACATCGGGTTGTGTTCTGTAATTTCCTTCTATGGTTGATTTAAAATGACATAATTAATTTTTTGTTGTTAAGGTGCTGGAGAGTCTGGGAAGTCTACAATTTTTAAGCAGGCAAGGCATACTAATGGTAGTCCCTTTGTTGAAGTAATTATCTTGGATACTGGCAATGCTGATGTAATATATTTTTTTTCTTTTTTGTGCATAACTATATACAGATAAAGCTTTTGTTCCAAACAGGCTTTGATGAGGCAGAACTAAGGAGCTACATCCCAGTTATCCATGCCAATGTCTATCAGACTATAAAAGTACGCAATACTTGAAAGGGTGTGTTGGTTATTGCCCTTTCGAATAATTTAGAGTGGGTGGGGTCAGCTTTTTAAAGTGAAGCAAACCAATTTCAGAATGGGATGAATTGTAATTTTATTCGAGAAAGAAGTTGAATTGTGATTGTTGAATATGAATTGTAGTCAATTTTGTTGAACAGATATTGTATGATGGGTCGAAGGAATTGGCTCAGAATGAAACTGATTTGACGAAGTATGTTTTGTCCACTGAACATAAGGTTTGCATTCGTCATCTATTAGATTGACTTTAGTGAGATTTTTTCATATGCTTTAGACAAAACAGTGTTACTTCACTCTAAAAGAAAGCGTCTTGTGTCAGTGGTTATTTGACAAGTAATATATCGTTAAGTATACAACCTATCAAATCTGTTTTACTGTTTTTCAGATAATATATTGCTTTCTGAGTCCTGTGTTTTGAATGTTGTACATTCATTAAAACTTAGGTTGGACTAGAACACTGTAAAACACAGTGCTCTTGGTTAGCTAATAGATATAAATTTACAGCCAATCAAATAAGTTTTGACATTTTTCTGATGATGTCTTGCTTTCTTAATCCTGTTTTCAAAATGTTGACCATTCATTAAAACTTTCATTTTGATCAGGACATTGGAGAAAAACTATCGGAAATAGGAGGCAGGTTGGATTATCCACTGCTGACTAAAGAGCTTGCACAGGAGATAGAAACTCTGTGGAAAGATCCTGCAATTCAGGTGGTTGTTTCATCGTGTAGATCTCATATACTGAATGCTACCTTGATCTCTCAATGCTATATTTCATTTGTTTAGTGCTTTTATGTCTAAATTATACTTGTTACTTTCCAAGATTTTAGAGTAAATTACTCTATACTTTGCAGGAAACTTGCGCTCGTGGTAATGAACTCCAACTTCCTGACTGTGCGCATTATTTCATGGAAAATTTGCAGAGATTGTCCGATACAAATTATATTCCAACAAAGGTATCTCGAATATATTCTTTTGGAAGATTGACTTAATGGGTGATTCAACTTGTTAGATTTGCAGTGATCTTATTGGTTGAGAGTATGCATTATTGCAATATGCACAAGGAGTTTCAGTGAGCTCATTTCTGTTTTGTTGTTACTGTTGTTCATAGTTAAGGTTGAGGAAGTACATATGATGAAGTATTGAAGACATGATATTGTATTTAAGCCTCCCAATATATGTATTTATTAATGCGTGCATTCCAAAGTAATATATTTATGAACTTTGTTTTCCAACCGTATTCTGTATTTTGGTGTTGCAGGAGGATGTTCTATATGCAAGAGTTCGTACAACTGGTGTTGTTGAGATTCAGTTCAGGTAAATATTTTGTTTTGCTGTTGCTTAAGATCACACCATCTTATGTGACACTTAATCTTTTCCTGTACGCTACCACTATATTCTCATAAGTGCTGACAGCCAGAGATCTCGGGAAGCTAATTTTGATCATATATCTAGATATATTTAAATTCAACTGCACAAACTGGTCCTCAAAAAACTGTTTAGTATTTGTTTTTACCCATATGGTAATACAATGAATATTGTATTACTATTTGAGCATTTTAAACCATTAGTTAGAAGCAAGAAAAACTTCTGCATGTATAGTTTTCTTTACAGTTTAATTAGCTACTCATTTTGGCAGTCCTGTGGGGGAGCATAAGAAAAGTGGTGAAGTATATAGGCTCTTTGATGTTGGGGGGCAGAGGAACGAAAGAAGAAAATGGATCCATCTATTTGAAGGTGTTACAGCTGTAATATTTTGTGCTGCTATTAGCGAGTAAGAGTGCCATTATCATACACCCTTTATTTATGTGTGTGAAGACTTATGATTTCAGTTTGCTACTAATAAAATAATATTTCCCTTGTCATTTGAGATACTTGACCCTATCCTGGTTACAGATGTCATAATCAACTTAATTTTTAATATCTGAGCAGAGGCAGGGACTTTACCCAATATAGCAAAATTACGTATAGTGGTCTATTTATTTTTGTATATTTGAACTTTTGAAGATACGTTCTATTGGGTCACATAGCTTTTCTAGTGTACTTGAGTTGTTTTACATTACACAATCATCTGATCTGACGGTGATGGTATTTCAGGTATGATCAAACACTCTTTGAAGATGAACAGAAAAATCGCATGATGGAGACAAAGGAACTCTTTGATTGGGTTCTGAAGCAACCTTGTTTTGAGGTTCGCTATGATGCCACTTTTGCTATGCTTGTGTGTGTATTTGTGCTTGTATGCATTCATGTGTGTGTTTTCATATATAATATTTTTTTTTATGGACAAAATTTTGAGTTAGTTTAAAGGCTTATATTTGGTTTCTTTGGTGCAGAAAACATCCTTCATGCTGTTCCTAAACAAATTTGATATATTTGAAAAGAAGGTTCTAAAAGTAAGTGCTCATGAGGAGTACACATTTATTTGGAAGTTAAAATTTTGCAGCTATTTGGGATTTTAATGTTCTACATTCTTTAGGTGCCATTGAATGTGTGCGAGTGGTTCAAAGACTACCAGCCAGTGTCAACAGGAAAACAAGAGATTGAGCATGCATATGAGTAAGAATTTACATATATAGTCCCTTAGTCTGGATGTGGGCAGTTTTGGACCCTGAAGCAGCTGCTTTCTGAACATAGTGTGCCCCTTTTTCGCAATTAAACCTTAATGATTGGCAATATGACAATTACATTCATATGAATACTTATTAGCTCATGAGCAACCCGCCAGGCTTAAAAGGAAAATTATTTGTAATCTGCATTAGTTAGTGCGCACTGCCTTAAATTACTTTCATTATGCTTCAAATTCCTTCGCAAATTCAGTGATTATCTAGTTGATGCTTTTTAAGTTGCTTTGAGCTTTAAATTTCAAATGACCGTTGCATGTTGTCAACTTGCCATTCAGGTTTGTCAAGAAGAAATTTGAGGAGTTGTATTTTCAAAGCACCACGCCTGATCGTGTGGACCGAGTCTTCAAGATCTACAGAACCACTGCTCTTGATCAGAAGCTTGTGAAAAAAACGTTCAAGCTAGTAGACGAGACTTTGAGACGGAGAAACCTGTTCGAGGCTGGCTTATTGTGACCCAATCAAAGAGCCATTTCGTTGATAAGAATGTTCATAGTTTGAAGATGTTGGTAAGATTTTGGACATTTAAATGTTGGAAGAAACAACCCCCCATTTGTTGGACCGTTGGGATTATCACATTTTCCATAGGCGAAAGTTTTGGAATTTTCATTCGTTCTTCACACGATTGAAGCAAGACTAAAATTTTACCACATGATTTAATTGACTGCTTATTTGTATTAAGAAAAACACAACCAGATTTTTGCTCTGTTATATTCAGAGTGAACAGTAGATCAAACTAACACTCTACGTCTTATTTTTTTTGTGTCCTAGACCTCACTGTCCATGATCAGTATGAAAAAATTCATTAAAAATCTATCTGGGTATGATCATTGAGCAGAATTGATTTGAAAGTAACGTTTACGTAAGTGGGCATATTCTAATTGATATCCTCATCTCATGCTCTTTAAAGAAGTAAACAACAAAAGCGTTGCCTTTCCTGACCAAACTAGCTGTTTTGGATGGATCTGTAAGATTTTTCTTTCATCAACAGTCATCTTTCGTGTTAAAAGTACTTACAAACTTCCGTGTTAAAAGTATTTACAATCTTTTAGAATAGGTGGTTGTGTATCTATTCATCATTCAAGAAATTTAACGTTTCAGTTATTGTTTTATGAGTTTCTTTTTTTTTTTTTTATTCTCTTGTTATTTTGGAATAGTAGTTCTCTGTTCAGTGAAGTAAATATAGGGTAGTGAAGTAAATATAGAGTTGCATAAGTAATGATTTATTTCGATAGGTCTTAACATATTGTTAATGGAACAATATAAGTAATGTTTCATTTTGATAAATTCTAAGTATATTTTTTATTGTTAATATATATATATATTGTATATTTAAAAAGTAAGCATAGTGTTAAAAACTTATTGGACATATGATTCAAAGGGCATAGCATATCTCTCTTAGCAAATGTAGTGGCCATGGAAGAGTATGTAGTCTCAATCTAAGCAGCAGTTGTCACCAACTTTTAAGTGCAACATAAAATAAGTTGGTAAAAGAAAAAGCCAAGTGTAGACGTTGATGATGGACATGTTCACACTTCAAGTTTTCAATTTGTTGTGGGTCGTGTGTGACGTGGAATTGATGGACTGTGGTCCATGTCCACATTTAGGCATAGAATCTGCTAATACTTGCAAAATTAGGTAGTGATCCATTTCATGTATAAACCCCCCTTTTTAGTGTATATTTCCAATATTATGTACATTGTTCAAAGCACATGCTGTTGTCTCTTCTCCTGGCCTACCAGGCCTCATTCGCTTGGATGGCTTCAAACATCTCTCATCTTACATTATTCACTTTTTTATTAACAGGATAAAGTGATCAAGAACTATTGGCACATACAATTGAGTAGAGAATTCCAAAAGAGGAAATAATGAATCATAAGCTTCCAAAATTACCAAATTCTCTAAGATTTTCGTGAATCTTTATGGTTTCAGCTAATCAATTATTGTAGTAATTGCAATTAATTAGGTCCTACCTCTCTCCAAAATATTATAATACTTTGATATATATATTTATATATATAGGAATTGGAGCGAAATTCGAAAATGACGATCTTATGATATTGACAAGAAGAGTTCTGTTTTTGAACCAACTTCAACTTCGTAACATTGTGGAAAAATAAGTTGGTTGATAACTATCGAATTGCATTTATATATCTATACGATAAAACGCAAACAAATTATAAGAACACGATCGACAGTGCATGTTCGGTTGGGTGGTAAGTCGGGATCTCACTCACAACTTTTGTTAAGGTTGTGAGTTATACTCTCACTTTATTGGTGGACAATTTTTTTCCTATTTGTAAGTTGTATTATGAATTGTGTTAATAAAATAATTGATATCATCAATAAATCCAACCAAACTTTTGATCAAATTGATGTCAAATTAATAACAATAATAATAATAATTTCAAGTCTTACCTTTTTTTGCCAATAGTTAGAGGTTTGTAATAACTAAATATTTATAATTTAAAAGTAAGGTACCCTCTTTCTATTCACATTTGTAATCAAATAATTAAATATAAATATTGGATTCTAAATTTATAAATATACTGATAAAAATATTGGATATATTAAAAAATATTATTACCATCTATCTTCTTAAAATAAGAAAATACCGATGAATATATTAAGTATCTTTTCTATATTTAATTGTAAGTATGGGTAATAAAGTAATTGGATTTACTTTTCTTTGTTTTTTGTTGAGTTAGCATTGGTAGTACAATTCGAATAAACAAACCACTCTCGTACGGTTAAGAGTTTTACTCGTATATGATAACTCATATACCTCAAATAAAATCTCATCTTATAAGTGAAGATGGGGTGTGATTATCTTTACACCCGCGTGTGGGTGGAGCGCGGTTGCACTAACACCTCAAAGCGCGTAATTGGATTTACTTTTGTGCCGTGTTGATTAGTAGCAGTTGACATTTCCAGATGCCACACAGCCAAAGCCGACAATAAAACAAGAGAAGCGAACTGTAAATTGACGTTTGACCTGAAGGTAGACGGAAGGAGCAAGTAACAACTTGTCCCGGCTTCTTGGGGACAGAATGGTCAATTAAAACCCATTGGAAGTCCACCTCGACTCCACCGGCAAAAAAGAACCCCAACCCGCAAAAAGCGTGGACTCATTCTTCAAAAGCCCATATCTTTTTCCAAATTTCCATTTTTGTCCTCCCACTTTCAGGAATCACTGTTACTTGTTCCATTTCCTAAACCAAGCATATTCCTTCTGTCTCATTTTTCTCTTCGTTAATTCCTCTCAATTTCCCAAACCCTAATTGCTTCCTCACTTCTTTCTCTCTCTCTTGTTATTTTGGCTGCAATTTTTCCAGGTACTTTTCTTTTTTGTTTTAAGTTTCTTTTTTCTATACTTTCTGTCTGGTTCTCTGGAAAATTTTGAAGAAAAAGAGAAGAAAACGCTTAAAGTTGCTTTGAAAAAGAAAACCTTTTGAACATTTTACTTGGCATTCTCTTTTTCACTATAAAAATCACTGCTTTATGTTTATTTATTTAAGTAGCAAAAGCATGGTGATTGTTTTATTTGTTTTTATTGCATTGCATTGCTTTGAATAGACTTATACCTGTTGTAACAATGTAAATTCTTACGTGATGAATTGTTATTGTTTTGCATGAAACAAAGCAAACGCTATAATGAGTTTGATTATGTTAGGATGCAATTGTGATTTTTTTTTTCGTTGTTATATAATGTTAACATTGTGGTTAATGTAATTTGAATTGGTTTTGCAAACCAATGAATTTAATTTGATGAATTTAGGAGCTTTTATAACTTACGTTGCACGTGAATGATTGAAAGTTATTATATTTCATGTAGGTGATTTGGTTATATTTATGTCCTGGATGGTTGTTATATGTATGATTTGGCTATATTGAAATTTTGAGGTCTCTGAACTAGGCATTAGGTGGTATACAAAAAATATGCGGAATGATTGGTTCTTTTTCATGGATTTGGATGGAGGCAACCCACACATTTTACCTAGAGAATTATTTGCACGATCTGGATATCTATGGGTTTCAGGATGTGTAACACTTCAAGAAGCTTTTAACTGCATTTCAAAGTTTGCGGGTGCTTTACTGTTTTGCTTGTCAAGTGGGTGCAGTTCGAGTTGGAAAATTGCAGGTGCTCAGCGCGGTTTAAAATGTTCTACGCAAGTTAAGCACATTACTTCAAGCGGTCATAATCTTGCCGGATTTCTTTTTGATTCCAAGTCAAAGGGAGAATTCTTGAATTTAGTGAACTTCGGTAAGATTTCGAGTTCCGTTATTAGAAACCTGTTTAGGGAAGGAGAAAGGCTCCAATCATGTTCTGTGCTCGCTTTAGCTGCTGCTGTGATACCACCATTTGGTAACTTGTAAGTCATTGGGTATCAAGTGGCATAAGTTGGTTGAAATAATATTTGTTTTACTTGTATTGTTTTTGTCTGTGCATTAGTTAACTATAATAATATTCATTTAAATTTTAATGACAATCAGGACTTCAAAAGTGCTGAGTGTTCCATTAGATAACACTGATGTGCAACTGCATGAATGCTTGGATCAAAAGCCTTGTGAGGTTGAACCCCAGCAATGTGGCAATTTGTCTTTTCCTCACTTGAATTGGAGAAGGCATGTCATAGAGCCCAAAACAGGCATAGAGTTTCCACTGATGTTGGACAACATTTTAGACACTGGAAATAATAGCAGTTTAACTTCTGAGGTAATTTTTGTGACATTCATTGATGCCATTTATGCTTTAATAACAACTTCGTGTTTTTCACCTGATCTTTGTCTTTTATTAGTACACTCTACAGACATGTATTTGTTCAATGTCACTTGAATTGTTGTGGTGATTTTGTTTGCTTGAGCATGCTAGTACTCTAGATTATTCCCTTATTTAATCTAATAATATAAATATAGAAGTTTTGGTTTGTGCATTTGCAAAGCTGAAGATCTAGTTGCATTAGGGAACATCTTCAGAAATTTTCAAACATGAAGTGCTAGAATTTTGAGGGTCACATTGCAATTGTGCCATTTCAAAGTCAGACCATACTCCTGAATGTCAATCTACTTGATGTGGACCATGTTAAAATATTTAGAAATTTCTATTTAGGTTAGTTCAATTGCTCTTTGAGGGAGATCCAGAGATTTTCTTTCAGCTGCTCTGTTATCTCCTTCATTTTGGCACTTCTTAAATATTCTTAACGTTTTTACCTATTATTGGTTCCTTGAAAGCTAGATTTGTAAGGAATCATCCAGATCAATGCTAACCTAATACATTCTTCTAATTTCATGAAATGTTTGCGCCTGAATACTTAAAAAGCTACCCACTTGCAACCTGGCAACACAATGGTAAGGGGACAAATGTTAAAACTTTGTGTTTGTTTTGTTAAGTTCAGGCTATGTGTAGCCCTGACAAATTTTAAGCTGTAGATGAAGGCTGTGATGTTTTCAAGAGGCCAAAGAGTTTTACTGTCCTTTGATTATGGTCATGGTTACTTTTATGATGCCCCTCCCCTCTCCATGTTGATAAACTAAGCTGATGAGATATGTAACACCCTTCAAGCTTATATGCGGTGACATGAAATAAGTGACCAAATTTTCTTTAGTACAATTTCTACGTCATGGTGTCAGTTGTTAGATTATTGTAATTTGAGATGCATTTTCATAAGTTCTTTTGGGCTGTGTTTACCTTTTTCCTTCATGATCAAGAATCTCACAAGTCACTTACCGTTTACTCATAAACTTCCACATTTTCAGGTTCTTGTTGGAACTGGATCTAGGACAATGAGAATTGTGAAAATTAAATCTTTGAAGATCTATGCATTTGGTTTTTGTTAGTATTTCTGGATCTGTTGGCTTGTCAGCTTTCTTTATATCATTATCCCTGCAATATCTTTGTCATTCACTCATCTATTCATACTTGGATTTTCTTGCAGATGTTCATCCTCGTTCAGTGTGTGAGAAATTGGGTTCAAAATATGCATCTATCCCAGTGGGCGAACTGAACAAACACCATGAATTTTATCAGGATCTTCTCAGGTATATGAGCAATGTCATGTTTAACACATTATAATAAAGAATTAATGTTTTCCTATTGGCTGGATGTTCTTGAGCAGTAATAGCATGTCAGTAGTTGTTTACTTACAGAGTTACAGTCATGAAGCTAGAGAAGATTCTACATTGAATTTCATGACTCTGCTACCTGTTTTTTCAACTTTGATGTGCTTTCTCTTAACTCTTTGCTTATGGCATTCCTCTTATATGGGATACTGCAGGGAGGATATTGACATGACTGTGAGGCTTGTGGTTAATTACAGTGGGATGAAAATCAATACCGTGAAGGAGTAAGCTAAATTTCTTTTCTGTGCATGCCCTTACGATTTTTGTTGATTTTTATGTCTCTTGACTGCAAAAACTACGTTTTGGTGAAGATTACCAAGTTAAAAGATTTCTCTCAGATTACCAAGTTAAAAGATTTCTCTCAGACCTACTCTTGAGGAGCTTTACAATTCTAGTATTTTATAGACAGGTTTAGACGTTGAATTCCCTTCTCTCTCAGGCAATGAATTGTGCGTCTAACTGGTTTCCAATTTGTCCCTTTGCTATGGTTTGTGCCTCAGTTTGGAGGTGTGGACAATTTGCTGGACCAGTTTGAAAGTGCATTTGCTTGGTTGAGTTTATGTAGACATCCAACCCTATCTTGTCAGCTAAGTTTTAAATAACTGCCATCAGTGAGGCATAACTCACTCTGATACTTATTTGAGCTGTAATTAACAGATGTCTGTTTGCTCTTTCCAAGCTTTAACCTGTTGTCAGTCGCATGTTATCTCTGATTCATAACAATGACAAAACCAAATTTCAACTTTTCTCATTCATTTTGCTTTATTTGTGTTATGTCGCAGTGCATTTGAGAAATCTTTGCGTGCTCGTTTAGTGAAGGTAAATCATCAGTGAACCGAGAGTTTGTTTCTGTTCACTCTGAAATATTACTGACTCGAAATTTTCTTGATTGATATTAGACAAATCCAGACGCTGATTATAGTTGCGTGACAAAATTTGGTTCGTACTTCACAAAAGATATTCCATTACCTCTGGTAATCGTCCATATTGTCTTGTGTCTCTGTCTATCTGTTTCTCTTTTTATCTATGTCTAGTTACTGAGTTATATGAACTTTCACGGACAACTGCAGGGAACTACAATTTATTTCCGACGAACAGCTGATGGACAACTAATTACTGAAAGTGAGTAGTTAGGATATAAGATTTAAACACAATATTTATTTGACTTAAATAATGATGGCAGATTAGAAGAGCTGCACTTTTCTGTCTTTACTTCCTACCATTGCACTGGTTTTGCTTGAAAATCGTGTTGTCACTGTTGTAAACTCGTTCACTAAGGAATATTTTTGAATAATTCAATGTCTTGAAAAATGCAAAAAAAATGCAACTTACTGTACAAAAACTATTATGCAGTTGGAGGCAATCAGATAGGAGCAGTCCATAGCAAGGATTTGTGTCGTAAGTAAAATTCTAATCTCCAGTTTGTTGTCTTATATCCTGCGTCGAGTTGCAACGTTAAATGGTGATCCTAACACGTGTATTTCCAGGGGCTTTCTTTGACATGTACATTGGAGATGTTCCTGTCTCAGAGCAAACAAAAGAAGAGATTGGCAAAAATGTTGCCAGCATGATAAAGAGGTGTTGAGCTGGTACATTTCCCATATCCATTTGTCTCATTTTTTTGAAACTGGCAATTGGGTTCTTGGGTGATGAGCTTTATAGCCTCTCAATCTAACACTGATACAAGTTGGTGTTATTGCCCTCTAAACTGCGGCAGAGGAGCACAATCCCCCCGGCAGTTGGACAAGTTGCTGTGTGAGCGTTGCGGGTGTATTGCGGGGTTCAATACAGGTTATTAGGATAGATTTATTCAAAATTGAGTACAACTTTGTGATTAGCAACAGTTTAATATAGTAGCTGCCTCATATTAGATCACTTTTTCATTATAATTCTTTATACACATTGAAATTTTCTATTAACCAAAACAGTTGATATATTCTGCAATGCTATTCAAAGTCATTTTCTTTCAGCAACTATTGTTAAAAACAACACTAATGATATGTTAAAGATGACTTAGCAGTGAAATGCAAGTGGATATATTCTTGTTAAATTTACCCAAGACTAGTACAACCATGAAATTGGAATCCATCGCAATCACATCATCGGACATTTTTACTTCCGAAGTTTTTTTTTTCAATTAAATTAGTGGTTACTTGTAAATTTTCATTAATCCCTCAAATTTTATTAAAATAGAAATTGAGCTTAATTATGTTGAAATTATTTAAAATCTTTTCTCTAAAATTATGAAAGGTATGATAATCATCCTCTATCAAATGTGAAACATCTTCCACCAATTTTCATCGTATACTTGATAATTTGGTGTTTGTGGGACATTGAGGATATTTTGAGAAATCAATTAAATTTGTATGGTTATTTCTATACTCATTATTCATCAAGTCATTCAAACCTTTTCCATTCGACAAGCTTTTCCATTTCAATTCTCACCAACAAGTTACAAAAATCTTTCAATTAAACGACTATATCTCATATCATGTTTGCCTGAATATTTCACATTCATTATATTTAGATGAAATATCAATCATTAAAATTTAAATATGTTTAGAAAAAAATAAAATAAAAATGAATATAAGCATCACAAATTTATATTAAATTGATGTAAAGTTAAACATGATGTTAAATATGATATTAGAAAGTCATAAATACATCAAAAATTATCTTATTATTAAAACAATTTTTAGTAGATTATATTGAGATCCAAGTCATCGAATCCTACTTTTTGTCAACTAACAAAGAATCATATATTGAGACCTAAGTCAACGAATCCTACTTTTTGTCAACTAACAAAGGATCGTATACGTCTTTCAAAAAAAAAAAAACAAAGAATCGTATACCCAGTTTAAGGTTTCCACTAATATTTTTTTCCCCTTAAAAATCAGACCATACATACATGATGTTTTTTTGAGATTACATGCATGTTTAGGTACTTGAAGAAGAACCATTAATTAGGTGTTCTCTCCCTAAAACAAGATCCTATTTTTATATCAGGCTAATAAATCTTAATTTCGAGCTTAAAAAAGGGAAGTTGTTAACAAAGAAAATTAGACCAAGTAACTAATTAAACACATAAAAATCTCTTAAAGATTTGAACACCAATAGTTAAAAAAGTATAGAAATATATATAGAAACCTAAATACGTGCAGCAAATCTAGAGCCACTCACCTTATGTTGTCCAAAAAAAGGCACCTAAAACAAGTACGTAGCCATCACAAGGGATTCTATTATCGGCATTCTCTCACCCATTAACCGTTAATAACTAACTCCCCTCCACTTACATTTCCCGCCATTGAAATTCAGAACTAAAAACAGGCTCAAGCCCGGAACGAACTTTTATCAACCACCACTTGTTTTATATATATGTATTTTGACTAGCTTGTCACAATTTGAATCACAATCATCAAAGTCCTCTCCATCCACTTCAATTTTCTCTTCTATATATATATTTTTTAATTTTTGGTCAGATAGAGTAGATTTGGGTTGTGATTATCATTCAATATTGTTTAATGGGTACATTTTTTTTAAGATCAGCCATGGCCCTTGCCATGGCATGGCTGGTTGTGTTTCAAGGACTACTTTTGTGTAGTGTTAACGGTCATGATTTTGATTACAAGGATGCTCTGACTAAGTCCCTTATCTTTCTAGAGGCTCAGAGATCAGGGAAGCTCCCTCCAAACCACAGGCCTGCATGGAGAGGAGATTCTGCTCTTGATGATGGAAAACTTGCAAATGTATGTGTGTATATATATATATATATACTTGTCTATCTCTCTCAATGAATCTGTCTTTGATGAACTATTTAAATGGTGTTAATTAAATGGTGGTGAAATGAATGTATAGGTGGACCTTGTTGGAGGGTACTATGATGCAGGAGACAATGTCAAGTATGGACTTCCAATGGCTTTCACGGTCACTACTCTCTCATGGGCTGCTGTATATTATCATTCTGAGTTACAGGCCGCTGGCGAATTGGAAAATGTCCGTTCCGCTATTCATTGGGGCACAGATTACTTCCTCAAAGCCAGTTCTAGAAAAAACAGATTATATGTCCAGGTCAGGCCTTGAAACAATGTTATCTATATGTGTGTATATATTTATATATGGTTGCTTTGATAATAAGTGATGGTTGTGTGTCGGTTTATAATAATAATAATAAAGGTGGGAGACCCGGTTCAAGATCACCAATGTTGGATGCGACCAGAGAACATGAAGACACCAAGGACTGTCTTGCAGATTGATTGCAACACCCCTGGAACTGAAATTGCAGCTGAAACCGCCGCGGCTATGGCTGCTTCTTCTATTGTTTTTAGGAGAATAGACCGTCCCTATGCCCGCCGTCTCCTCAACAAGGCCAAATTGGTACACATATGAATGCATTGATTTCTAGCTTTTGATATAAACTCATTTAAAATTTCATGTGATTAACAAGATATATTTAATTAATTTTGTTTTGATCCTTTTTCAGCTGTTTAATTTTGCTAATAAATATAGAGGAACATATGATGGAGAATGCCCCTTCTATTGCTCTTTCTCTGGTTATAACGTAATCTCTCGCCACCCAAACAAAACTAAAAATCTCTTTGGATTTTAATAATTTTGAAATAGTTGGTGATTGTTTGAAATGTTAAGATATTGTAGGATGAGTTGTTGTGGGCTGCAACATGGTTGTACATTGCCACCAAGAGGTCTGTTTATCTAGAATACATAAAAGAAGATGCAATCAGTGCTAATGTAGCTGAGTTTAGCTGGGATCTGAAATATGCAGGAGCCCAGATCCTTCTCTCTGAGGTATCACTTAATTTGTCAATTGAACCATTAATATATGTTTAGACAAATTTATCTGTTTGCCTTGAAAATGCAGCTCTTCTTTCAAGGAGACTCCGCTTTAGCTACCTACAAGAACCAAGCTGATAGTTATATTTGCTCTGTGCTTCCTCAGTCTCCTTACCATCAAGTTTACACCAGTCCAGGTACATTTTATTTGGTACCCACTTCAGCATCTCATTAAGAAGCTAACACATAATGTTTTCGATATGTAAAGGTGGCATGGTTCACATGAGGGACGGAGCCAACACTCAATATGTCACAGGCACAGCCTTGCTGTTCACAACCTACAGTGATTTGCTTGCCAAATATAACCAAAAAGTCTGCTGTGGAGACCAACAATTCGATGCCAACCACCTCATGGATTTTGCAAAGAAGCAGGTATATACATATAAATAACACATGCCTACTTCAACATATCATATAATATTATAATATAAAAAGTATTTATTTTCTTCTCTCTAAACCAAATCAAACTCAGTACATGAAACGACAAATGCACTTGCAGATGGATTACTTACTTGGGAAGAACCCAAAAGGAAGGTCATACATGGTTGGCTTTGGCGCCAACTCACCAAAACAGGCCCACCACAGAGGCGCTTCCGTTCCAGTTTTGCCACCCAATGCGGACATTGGCTGTCCCATGAGCTTTGTCCACTACTACAATAAAAACCAGCCCAATCCAAATGAGTTAACTGGAGCCATTCTTGGTGGACCTGACCGATATGATAACTTCAATGACCAACGCTGGGACTCTCCAATGACTGAGCCATGCACCTACGTCAACTCCCAAGCTATTGCGGTCCTTGCAAAACTTGCCGCACCGGGTGCCAAGAACATGCGCTAGTCAACCTACTACCACCATAATACTACAAAACAAATTGGTAGTTTAATCGATTGCTTATATGCAATTCGATGTGATCTCTAATATCTATTGTTGGATGGATTCGATGAAATTGCTGACTGAGTAATTATAGTCAGACAATTAAATGTAATTTAGATAGATTATTAGGGATTTGGTTTCAGAGTTTCTAACACCGGGGCTCTCTTTATTTGAGTAGAGGAGCTCCAGAATGTGATATAGCACTGGAAATCGAATCTTAATTACCTTGAGAGAAAGAGGTGTTTGGAGAGTCAACTTTGATTTTGTTTTAGTATGCAATTAATTATTTTACATGCAATAATAAGACATGGGAAAATTCAGTTAATTTCAAAGTTTCATGAGTTCGACTAAAATTTTCAGTTGTCATTGGGGTACAAATTAAATTCACTTTATCGTAATTTTTGCTTAATGAATTTCATAGAGCTGGAGTCGCATACGTACACCATGCAATAATGAGTTGGCAATTAGCAAGCCCAACTCAATCTGTTGTAGGCCCATCTTTATTCCACTAAATCTGTTTAGCCCATAAATTTGAAGAATTCTGTTTATGGATCTTGATTGTGGGTCATATTCATGTGTCAGTTACGACTTATAACATCAATTACTAACCTAAATAATAACAAAAGATAACAACTTTGAAAATTGTTTGCTAAGATTTAAAATTAAAAAAAAAATAAAGAAAATAAGATCAAGCCCCATATTTTATGTTATTATTAAATAATCCAATATACTATTTGGTATAAACACAGAGATTAGATAATCCTCCAATCTAATTATAATTATATAATATTATCAAATTCAATCCAATTAAAATAAACTAATCAAAATTTCAAAGAAATAAAAATATAAATATAAACTATTCGAATCCAAATATGAAATCAAATAAAGAGAGAAGATTATATATATTCCATTTAAAAAAAGAAAAAAATTGTAGCAGTTGCTGTTGGTGTTCTCCAATGTTGCTCTTTTGGAGGCATTTTGGTGTCGCTATTTTATTCTTTTTGTCACCTGTTATGAGGAAAAATAAAATAGAAGAAGCGAGTAGACAGTGTTGCAAGTATGGAAAAATGTGGTTGGAGAGAGAGAGAGAGAGAGAGAGGTGCTTGGGGGGCGTGTGAGTGTGAGTCATGACTCAGGACATAACCACATGACTAGGAAGAAGAAATATTCAAACAGCGATGAGTTTTCAACTACCGACGTGGACACGTGGTCGTATGATTTTCCATTCCGGTGAAACATGTAGGGCCCAGATTATATCATTCAATGTGGACCCCTCTGTCTTACGAATCCTACTGGATACGGCCCCCAGATACCTCAAAACTATGAATTGGATGAGCCGACCCAGAACACGAGCCACCTAGTCTAGACTCTAGTCTCCTTCCAACGGTGATCATGGCATCCACGTGTCAAGACATGTGATGGGGATAAAGTTGGACAGATAGGCTAAAGCCGTTAAAACACGGACGCCTTCGAACAAGCCAACCATAACACTACAAAGCGTAGAACCGGAAAAACAAGGGGCTTCAGGTTTGGTTATGTTATAGTGGTAGATGGGGGCCCCACGCCAACAGAGGGCGGTTTTTGGATAAGGCTCACCCGACAGAAGCCCCCAAGAGGTTCGTCAGTGACACGTACTCACATCTTGAAACAAGATCAGATTTAAAGATTCAACTCTATCCTCCGACCACATACTTCAACGTGTCCTACACTGCCCCACCACCTCCCTTTCTCTCTCTCTTCCACGCCCATTTATTTATGTATTTTTTCTTTTTATTTAAATGCACACTCTATTAACAGTTACAATGTAATTACACTCAATTAAGCATAGTCATTAAGAAACGGTTTAAAAGAAGAAAAGGACAAGTGGTGATGGGTGATTCGATAAGAAGGTTGATTAGAAAAGAATATGTGGAGGGGTTGGGTTGGGTTAAGCAATGATGGTGGATGATAAGTAAGGGAAAACAGCTCATAATTAAACATAAATCCAGGTAGGTTATAAAAATGAAAAAATTAATAATTATGGGAAGAAAGTCTTACATCCACTGGATCAGGATAAGGTTCATCCTATCATATTTTTATTTATTTATATATAAAAGAATAAAAAATAAAAAATAAAGCCACTTGCTTTATATAAGAAGAAACCAACAAAACTCAAAATGACCAAACTGCTTCATCTTTATCTTCTCGTTTGTCTTTCTATTTTGATTAGTTTTTGGATTCGTAGATGTCAATAGCAATGGATAGGATCGAACCTTCGGGGCGTATAGGGGGAGGAGGAGGAGCGGTGGCGTGTGGCGGTGTGTACAAGTCGGCGGTGGTGTTGGATGGGAGGGAGGATGTGGAGGAGGATTGGTGTAGTTCGTCGTCGACGTCGTCGATCGGGAGGAATAGCGATCTGTCGGGGAGATCATCGGATTCGGAGGAAAATGAAGTGCAGAGCTCTTATAAAGGTCCTTCTTTGCTCGTTGTCGATTCCTTGGAGGAGGCTTTGCCTATCAGGTTTCTTTTGTTTCTTATTTTTGGTTCATTTTTGATTGTTTTACAAGAGAAGAGTAATTAGGCCTAGAAATTGATTTTGGTGATGGTAGGTATCTATTGATCAAAATAGGTATATAAGATATTGAATTTATGGGTATGCATCCGGTTACATGTGTGACATTTTATTTTATTATTTTATTTTTTTTGGGAAATAATGGTACTTATTAGACATTCTGAATCTGTTATCATCACTTAATGACAAAAAATGGGCATCAAGAAATTTGGGATGTGTATTTTGCAACTAGATTTAAATTATCATGTGGACATGTACAAACTGTGAACTGTTGAGAGGGTTTTTCTTTTTCTTTTTTCTCCTCCTCTTTTTGATGGGCTCAATGTGTGAATTAAATGGTTGCAGGAGAGGCATTTCGAAGTTCTACAATGGAAAATCCAAGTCCTTTACAAGTCTAGTGGAGGCTTCAGATGCGGCATCCATAAAAGATATTGCAAAACAGGAGAATGCATACACCCGAAGACGTAGAAATCTTCTTGCTGTCAGTCATATCTGGGACAAAAACAGATGTTCCCCTCTTAGAAATATTTCAAAGAGGCCTATCAGTTCTAGCCGAAGCTCGTTGGCTCTTGCAGTGGCCATGAGCAGCTCCGAGAGCATTAGTAGTACGAGTGAAGATTCAAGTTCCAATTCAAGGTCCCCTCCAAGACTACCACCATTGCATCCACAATCTAGAGCGTCTGCTTGGCGGTCTTATTCAGTTGCTGACTTACAACAACATTGTACAGCTGACGCAACCACAAACTCCTATCTTTCTTTCATTACTGACAAAGCTGACTATAAGAAGAAGCCTATATGAGATCTGTAATCTTTCCTTATTTGCGTTTTGAGCAAGTGGATTTTGCCCTTGCCATTGATTTTGAAGGGTTGTGGATGAATAGGATGTTGGTTTTTAAAGAAATCAAATCACACCCTTTAGCATTCCTGAGTTCAAAGAGAATGTGAAACGCGATGATAACCTTTCGTGCTTCATCATTTTCTTCTCCGAGTGAGCTAACAGGTTTCCTTCTCTAGAAGATCAGGTATTATCTTATTCTAGCATATTTAACTTTTACTTATTTTGAGCTGGAATTGCCTGCCTGTTTTTTTAAAAGCGGGGGACGGTTTACTTGGAACCAACATTTAACCAAAATTGATCAGGCACTAGCATCGCATCACAGCATCATTGATTTGTTAGATAAAGATACTAAAGGAGTTGGGTAACTTAGCCCAAGCTAATCAAATCTGTCGTCGCATTCGCTATTATACTTAATGTCAGCGTATGACACGCAGTATATTACATTATGCTTGTAATCCGTTGCCGTATAGCATTGACGATCACTATTGCATTCATCTGCACCCTGAAGTTTCAAGTTTAATTTTAATAGTGAGGATGAGGAATCCTCGGACTAACAAATACGAGTACGCAAAGAGAACCTATTTATTTTTAGGCAGTTCTTTTTTATTTTTAATCAAGTTTTTAGGGCAGTTAATAACGTAACGTTGATATGTATATGGAACTACATTCTAATATATCGATGGCCAAAACTAGTAATTTGTCATCTGTCCAATTTTAATATATTGATGGCCAAAACTAGTAAATGATGATCTGTTCTAATGTATTTTATTTTGTAGGAAACAAAAGGCTTTTAATTCAAAGATGAGAAAAGGATGATTCAAAAAACATAAAAGATGAGAAAAGGAAGTGACGACAAACTATAAAAAATAATAATAATAATAATTACGAAAATAATCTCGAAAAGTGGCGTCGATCCGAAATCACTAAAAATTGAGAATTTTTTCACAATTCGACGTAGGTATCGCAGCACAAAGACTTGCTAAATAATAAATTGTATTCTCTTTCATAAGGTTCCTCCAAAACTCATCCCAAATCTTTACCAGAGCAGAAACGCACACCGTGCGGGCAACAAAACGCAAAGGTAATATAACAATGAAATTAAACTTAGGTCAGCATACATCAATATCATTCCCCTGACCTAAAACTTGCCGAAAAGGTGGATACACTTTTGAATCAGGGACCCAGAAGTGATGCTTTATGTTTACGAGAGCTAACATCTGGGTCAACGAACAAGATTAATGTTTCTACTATGTACAGAGTAGAAGACACAGAAAAAGCATAAGAATACAAGAATGTGGTTAAAAGAACTATATATACAGATTGAACAAGGATGAGCATCATAAAAGTTGAAGCATCCTTCTTTCTATATCAATCACAAGCTACCGACTAAACTTACAGCTAATTTTGGAGAACTGTCCTTAATAATACAGCATGATCACTAGAGCCTTCCACTGCGTCGGTATTTCATCATACAAGCAGTATGTAGCCATCAGACAATTTTCTGACTTGCTGAATTTGGTTCAATACCGGTTTCTTCCACAACAAATGATCATAATGTTTTACCTTCAACATTGTAGTTTAGAAATCGCCATACCCAAAAAACCTTGACCTTGAATTTAAGCAGGGATGCTTTTCAACAATATACCACATCTACTAATTCTGATGCTGCACTAGAAAAAGAGCACATGGATATTCAGACAGAAATGTAGGAAGTTCAATATCCGAAGGATCAATTGTGGGAATCGCCTTATCTATATCTTCAGCCGAGAAGGGAATACTGCAATGAATACAATGATAATATAAATCAATATAAATGACAACAAAAGTATATGCAAATTATTCTGCTCAGATGGCCTGTCAAATCATAAAATTCAAGACTGACATAGATGGCAAAGTTCATGCAGCTAAAAGCCAATTTAGGTCATCTTGCTCAATTAGCAGCTAAGGAGATTACTTAGCTCTAGGTTGAACAAGGATAAAAAAACAGATACTGGACAGAAGGGATCAAATACCAACTTTGCATGATCCATAGGTTTACCAGCTCTATCCGAAAAGACAATATTCAATTTCAATAACAATCATAGTAGTTAGATAGGATAAGCAAACACCTCAGATCATCATCAAGCAAGAATGAATTTGAAGTAAGATTCTGATTGTCCTTGTTCAAAATCTCTCTCATTTGAGCTACCACCTGCAAACCATATAACGTTAAGAAACCTAAAGGACACTACTACTACCTTGACCATAAAGAAAACAAGTACCAAAATGCAACTTGCCTCATTTGACACACTCTGTGTGCCATATTTGTCATCCCAGTACATAGTACTGATTCGATAAATTTGCCGAACCGTCAATGCCTGTTGGAGATTTTCGAATCTTCAAAATGGTTTTCTTTGAAACACAGAAAAGAGAGAAGATTCAGAATAGCAATGTGAGAGACCAGCATACCGGACATAGATCCTGTCTAATCTCTTCCAAAGACTTCTTTCTCTTCTGGTGTATAACCTGAAAAATATTACGACCATTAAAAAATCTCTCCCTACTAATGATCTTAAAAGATCAAATAACAAAAGCTATATCTCATACCAGGAACCCAACTGCTTGTCTAATGTAGTTTAGCTCGTGCCAAGAGGTTCCTGCAAACTGTATTATGCAATAGTTGAGACTCAAAACTCATTGCATGTAGCAATTATTGCTCAGAAAAGACAGCAATTACCTCCTCCGTTGCAATGACTATCCATTTCTCCAGTTCTGCCAGACCAGATTTCACATATTCCCCATTTGAAAATGTGCAACATTCACGTCGCAGCAGAAGACTACACAGAAAATTTCAAAAATATATTCAATCATAAACTGGCAACTTGAAGGAGAACTACTTTATTTTTATAACTGACCTGTTGAAAAGGGAAATGTTGATGAAAGAGAAAACCTGGGTAATGAGCTTACGGATGAAAAAAGAAGGTACCTATTACACAATTTATTCAGGTCAGAAGAGAAGCCAAAAAAAACTAAGCAATCATTAACTCACAAATACAATATGATAACACAGTCACTTTAATTAATAAGTCAAACATAATTCCTGATTTTAGCCCATCAATATACACCAGATAATTATATAACTAAACACAGTTTTGTAAATGATTGGTTGATCAGACAGTTTTTTTCCCTTCCAAGAAGCAAAGCCATTAGATGACCGAAACAATAGTGCATTCAACAGCCAAACTCACCGCCCCATCAGTTCCTTGCATAAGGAAAGAAAAGAAGTATTGACTCATTAGATGACAAGATAGTCTACGCAACATTTTTCCTCCTCCTTTTGCATTAAAATGTAATGTACTTCATTATTACATTATCCTGTATTCCAATTCTTCTATATAAAGGTTAGCAATTAGTGCTGAAATGCAATTTTCTTGACAGCAATAAGGGAGAATGCATGCTGCCAGCCTTCACCACAAGTGCATATGCCAACCATCTAGGCAACAACCCCATATGTAATAAACAAATAACTTAAATAAACTGGTCAACACTTTGTAAACCGAAAAAGGAACTTGAAAAGAGGCCATGCAACATCCACAACTACCGGTCTGACAGGAATAAAAGTGAGGTGATAGTAACACAAATCCACATGTAAAACAAACGAAAATCATTGGACAAAGATCGATAAACAAAAAGACAAATTGTAATGCCAGATAGAACTCATAAACTATGGGGTTAACCCTAACTAAACATAAATACAGGCATATTTTCTCATAATTGAATACTTAAAAGATTTGTAATAGAAAAATGAATCACAACCAGTGACAAAAGAAAAGATAAGGAAAAAAAAGCGAATGACAAAAAGAGCGTAATCACTCTACCCTATAATCTATAATAGTTATCTCAAACTGGAAATTAGGACAGCAGTCGTCATTGTATTATGTATAGTTCAATTTTATTTGCCTTTTGTTTTATGTATACAAGATATGTGACTGATATCTAGCACTCATCATCGCATATGCTTTTTGCATCAATTTCTAATTTCAGAAACATGAATAATGACTTAACACCCATATGTGCATGTGAAAAATGTAAAAAGTCTAAAAGACTAAAACAGAAATAATAAATCAACTAAGATAACCCCTCACATTGTGCAGAAGCTCTTAAGTATTGTGGAGGAATATAAATGAAAAACTAATATCAATCTTGCACATACATGATTCTCCCGTAGACGACTCATCAAAGAATCCAAAAATTTGATGATGCTGTCCCACTGACTACTATGTGACTGCTGTGGAACACCGCCTGGTGATCTATATGGCTTTCCAGCATGTACTCGTGAAGTTTTGGGCACCTTCCAAAGTCGCATAAGAGAACACATAATTTCAACACATAATCAAGCCAACAAAATGAGAAAGAATGCCAAGTGATTAGACTGAAACTTTTTTGGAACAAGTGAATCATAAATTCAATGTTACAATGATAGGATTTTTGAAACCAAACCTTCCAGAAATCAAACTACATAAATCAACAAGACCATATCATTTTTTCCTATAGATATACATCCTGCTTTAAGATTTTTTCTTCAATAAGAAATTCCTTTCAGTTTTATCTATACATAATGAAAATGCTCTCTTTATCAAAAGAGAACTAATACAATATCACCTATGATCAGAAACAGCAAGGAAAGAACTTGAAACAATATAGTAATTTATTTCTGGTCACAAAAATAAATAAAGAATCGAATAAGGCTATTAATAGTGATAACAAAAATATACTAGATGTATATCATATCAACGGAAACAAACTAAGCCTCAGGCAGTTGTCTACTTCGTTACATGCATTTGTATGCAAAGAGGACCAGTTTATCATTTACAGTAGGAAGATAACTTTGAATTGTACTTAAATCCTGACATCTTTCACTATATTTTTTCTTTCCTCCTTTATCAAATAACAGAATGACTATAAAACATGAGTTTAACAACTCAAGTTTATCAACTCAGACTACTATAAAACATAAGTTTAACAACTCAAGTTCATCAACTCAGACTACATTTTAAATTTAACTTTTGTAAATCTATCATTTGCACCAAAATATCCAATACATAGAGAAGCCAACCAATCCATTAGACAAAAAAAAAAAAAAAAAAATACAATGGATAAAATAAAACCATTTAAATCATAATTCTAAGCAGTTTGTTGCAATGCATTCCAGTTTACAAGTGTTGGTTGTATGCATTCCAATTCACAAGCATTGCAAATAAGAACCCAAACAAGTTAAAGATAAAAGACAAATAAACTGATTATGGCCCGCCTGAACATGATCAAATTAGCTTTCATATTCTAAATCTGCATTTGATCTAAACAACCGTTACCTGAATGCAAGAACCCAAAAGTGGGGACAATTCTTTCTTCAAGTTATCACGAATCAAGCCAAATATCTTCTCTACACAAGCAGTTAGTTGTTGTTTGAATAGTATAGCTGGATATCTGGCTTCAACATGCGACATACCCTCAAATCCAATATATTTTAGAGGTGATTTTAAACCCTGGGAAGGAAAAGAACATTAAATCAGCTGAGTCTCAGGAAAAGATCATTCAAATTATAGAATCAGGCAATCTGCTACAACAGATGAAAAAATTAAACAAAAAAGGGTATATGATAATTCATTAAAATTACAAAGAAGACCCAAAACTAATAGAACATGTAAGCAAACTTAAAATGATTCACAGTTTATGCAGAATATTAAGAGTTTACCAAAAAAGTACATTAGTCATGTACCAGCAAACTAATTCAATAATAGAAGGGAAAGCTTTGCAACACATTGATCACAGAACATAACAAGTAATCAGTTCTTTACAATAAAACTCTGACACTTTACTACATCTCCCACTCCTTACTTTCACTAAAAAGGCTTATTAAAAACTGAAGAGAAAGCACAAGATTCTTCCACTTGGACTGCAGTAAAACTATGCTGTCATAAATGTAAACCATAAATCCTTTTTTTAAAAAAATAAAATATAATCTCATGAGGAATAGGTAGATATGTGAAGAGTAAACGCATGCCAAGTCAACTTTTCTCCCTAATGCATTATCAGTTCCTTCTAGTTCCAGGGACGAAAATATTTTCCAAAAAAAGAAAGAGCACCCACTGGTTACTGGAAACAATTAAAGTCAAACCGATAGATCATTGAGTACCTGAAATTTGAAAATCAGTGATTAATTTAAAACAACCCAGGTAATTTATGCCCATTTCTTATCAGCTCAGAAGCTCCCAATGCACACTTTCAACCATAGCCATGGGGCTTCTTATTTATTTTTGTCACTACAATATTGGAAGACTAGGTACATAATGTGCTAGATCCAGAGTATAATTGGTAAAATGTAAATGTCTATAAGGAAATGAAATTACAGAAGATAAACACAGTGCAACAAATCCATTGGTCTCACTGTCCCATAATCAGCAAAAACATCATTGATAAAAGTAAACAAACTCACAGCAAAATTATTAGAATTTCCTTTACATAAAGTTTAGATTTCAACAAAGGTGTGTATTTATCAAAAGGGCAGGAGTAAAATTTGATAAATGAATTTTAACATCATCCACATATTAACCAAGTAGACAAAAGTATGTAAAAGAAATAAAAATGGAGAAATTGGAAAAGGATGTCTGAACATTAAAAATTGATTTAGAAAAACAAAGCTACCCAACAATTTTAATATCAAAATATAATTGATAGAACTCACATATGCAACTCTTCCAGGGAGTCCAGAAGACCCTGCAGTACGTTGAGCAGTTGCAGAAAGAAAACCATTTGATCGCAAATTCCTCTGCAAGAGGCATAGAAGTGCTGAGGCATTGGACAACCAATAGGGCATGATGATGGTCTCATCCCCAACCTGAAACAATTGTGATAGCACAAATTGAATGTATATCACTATCATTCTAAAATTATTATACCTTTCACAAGCCACAAAGATGATTACATCAACTAAATGGAAAAGGGGAATGATTTTTAATCTAACAAAAAAGACCAAAGCAAGTACATTACCTTTAGAACATCATTAATTCCCTCAATTATATAGTCAAAGATAGCTGTCCGCTCAGACTCAAAAGCACGCCAGTGAATAAGACATTTGTATATGATACAGGCTGCCAGTGGTTTACCATTGTTAAAACCCAAATTTTCTTTGATACACCGTGAGAGGAATTCATAGTTCTCCTGTACAATTAAAAGCCCATTGACGCAAAAAGTATGCAGCACACAAATCAAAAAAATTGGAAAATCCAACACACTCATCTATCGCAAGTGACTATTACAATATTATAACCATCATAACATTACATTGGATTTAAAATTCAACAACTAAAGAAGAACCTGATGTCTCTCTGCTGTTAATTTTGATCGGCGTGATTCCGACATGCTACGTGAAAAAGGCACAATAAGTTTTGATGGTGTGGGTGATTCCTGCACCAAAAAAGAACCTACATCAAAATAACATAATATGTTGTGACATCACATTCAAAAGACAAACTCATGGGAAAAAAAAATCTTACATATACAGACTTCCTGTCACTGCTGGGAAGAACCGGTGCCCCAGAGAATTTCTGAGCCATAAAGAAAACAAGATTTAGAATAAATAAATAAATGTCAACAGCTCTTAATATTCAAAGCAAAGCACAAAAAGGAAATAATTTGCGACCAACAGCCCAAACTCCATCCCATAATGAACCAAGGTAAACCGGAGAAAAGCAATTGCACATACCACAACTGTGAATTGCATGAAAACTTACTTCTGAAACTGTCTTTGAAAAACCAGAACGGTTGGCCTTAGGAGATGCACTCAATGCCTTCTGCCGCAATACAAGATTCTCATCCTCTAGATGAGACAACTTCTCCTCAAGACTATGATTTCAAAAAATGATGAGGCAGCTTATTAAAATTTAATGCAGCAGAAACAATATATACAGATATTTTGAAAGCACAAATAACTGTGAATATAATATCAGGAAGCATGTATAGAAAAATAATAATGAAACCCCACAATCAGCTTCCAAAGTTCAAGGAAAACAATTTTATAATGGACCGACAATACTAGCAGAATAATTGTGCGCAGAGTTATCATCCAAGTGAACGATCAAGAAAGGGGAATTGTACTTTTCCCAAAAAAAAAAAAAAAAAAGGGGAATTGTAACCAGTAATAAACAAAAAACAGATAAAACCACACCTTTGAATGTTCTGCTGGAGCTTAGAACATTTTTGTTCAACATCCTGCAACTTTTGGATGGTATCATTACGATCTTTTTGAGCCCTGTTTAGCTCAAGCTCAAGAGTCAAGTTCTTTTTTTCCAAGGTATCCAAAGAATTCTGCAATAGCAAACTACACATTTTCAAGGAAAAGCCTTCTGCATATAAAAAACACATAACATGAACTGGAAAAAAGAGAGGTGAAAAAATCAGGGAGATGGTTCCAAAAAGGTAAAAATTCCCCAAAGCAAAACAAGTAAAACATTAAGAAAAACTGCAACAGTCTCAAGCATAACAGTAGAATTTGATAATATTATTAAAATTCTAAATTTAAATTACATGTAAAAGTTATACAACTAGGTTGGAGAATTGGTAATTGCCATAGATGCGCACACCATCGAGAAAAGAGTATATACATAGAAAAAAAGGTAAATGGCAAAATAAAAACACAAGATCAAAACACATGTTGCGATATAAAATATAGACGCTTGAGTGAGCAAGTCAGATGCACTTCAGACCTGATTTCTAACTTTCCTGGGTTTTTCTCTCTTTTTTTATTTATTTATTTTTTTAATTTTGTAGATTCTTTAGTGATCAATTAATTCTAAAATTTGGTCCAAAAGGCCCCAAATTAAACAAATATAACATTTCTGAAAGCATGCCAAAGAAGTGCTTTTATCATTATTTTCAGATGCATCTTGTTTATTGTTCTGCAAGATGTCAATGTGCAAGAAACCAAAAACAAAAAATCTATTATCACATTTTGCTAATCTAGTCCCAGATTGCTAAGATTATAGAACGCACCTTTAATAATGCATTCTCCTTTCTCATTTCTGCTATTGCTACAACTTCTCTTTCTAAAGCAGATTTCTCCTTCATTGATAATTCTAATTGATTTTGCAGCATTGCATTTTTGTTACACTCATTAATTGTAGCCAGCTTAGCTGCATCCAACTCAAGGTTCAAAGATTCCAACAGTTTTTGAAGTTTGGAAATTTCAACCAACTTAGCTTCGTCATTAGAAACCTGCAGTTCAGAACACCACCATAAGAAAATTAACAAAAAGAGAAATTACAGCGAAGAAATATTATTAATAGATAGGGATAAAACTGCAAAAACACAAGGTTTAATATTTCGACAGAAAGTAGTATGTCCAGATCCTTCAAGAAGAAATTTATATATATAAGTCAGCCAAAACAAGTGTTACAAAAATTAAAAGCAATACCCGTAATCTCTTTTCTAACTGTAACCTCCAGGTGAGATCTTCTAACTGCTTCTCAAGTTTGTTCTTTGCCATACGCAAGGCACCCGCTTCATTAGCCTCCTGCAAACGGTACATGAATACAAAGATCACAATGTAAAACACTTATAATGATAACAGTTGAATGACTTGAAATTCTATATGGCTAGCATTGTGTCACATGCAATGCATGTGTATTCCTATCCTCATATGAATTTATAATCAATTAAGTATTCACTTATTCACAAGCCAAAGGTTTAGAATTGCATGTCAATATATTTACCTAGGCTAAAGAAAAAACAATCAAACAAAAGTGAACAAGTTTTATTGTTAGACCCAAAAAACATAAAGAATAAAGAGTATAAAATTTGTTAGACAATTAATTGCAATAAGTAATATATAAAAGAACCCATACCACCAATTATCATTCTCTACAGCTCCCAATGAAGAGAGAGCAGAAAATTGAAACATATGGACATATTATTTAACTCAAAACAGATAGAGAACACAATATGTTGAAAGGTATGTAGCTAGAAAATTGGTCTTACAGTAGATCTTCCCATTACATATATGTTGAAAGGTATGTTAATCTACATAAAATAACCTTGTGTGATTTTATATTGCATGAGTTTTTGTGGAAAAATGAGAACAAATTCCTTCATAAAAGTAGAGGAGCCTCTTTAAATATCATTATGCACAAGTTTTAAAAGGAAATATCATAATTGTGGATATTATGAATAAAAGTACAATTTGTCTTACTTTTTTGAGCCTCCGAAGCTCTCTTTTTGCCTGCTTTTGTCTCCAACGACATTGTATTGCTATGATAGAAGTTTGATGCTGCCGGAAAGCAGAGCGGAACTTGCACATCCTCCAACGAGCCTAGAACATCAAAATATACACCCAAAAGGGAACAGATTTGGTCAAGGCAGATTGTTACGGCCAGCAAAATGATCGAAATCAAAAGCAAACAAGAAGCTGGGAGCATAGTTTCTTCTACTTCAAAACCTTTGTACACTCCTCTCTCAAAATCACAATAAACCGACATTTTAATGTCAAAGAAAGCTACCTTATCAAGCATGTAAGCGGAAGCTTTTGAAAGATTTTGTACTAAATCAAAAGATTCCTTTATGAAGGAAGAAAACAAAAACCAATCTAGTATCCTTAATCACCAACATAATAGCAATTGTGTCATCTCAGCTGAAGCTTAGAATATATCAGTTTACATTTGTAGATTTCCATCAGTAAGGCTATAATTGATTAGTTTTCTATTTGTGGGAGATTTTGTTGTAGATAATATTTAGTTCCTATTTTTTTGATGATTGTGATTATATTGATTAGGAAGAAAATATTAAGAAGGAAATCACTCCCTTGTGATTATCCTTGATTAGGGAGGAAATCACTCCTGTATTATAGGCTACTTATAGGCATTGTCTTATAAAGCGAGGCGAGGCGAGGCGAATGAGGGGTAGCGTGTGGTTTTGTATATTGTTGTTTGTTGTTTACTATTTTGTATATTGTTTTTTTTTTTTTTAGGAGTATATTGTTGTTTGTTGTTTACTAGAATTTGTTTTGTACACGATGTTGTAAATTTTGTGTGAGATGTCGCACCGAAAAATTTGACTTGGAAGTATGGGTTTGAGGTTGAATTGGGTGGACAGAAGCCATATAACTACATCTGCTGCAATTTTTGTGATATTTATGTTTCTACTATTATTTAACTATATTTTAAAATGTTATGGATGATTTTGTATCTTAGTTTTTTTTTTTTTTTTTTTTTTCTACTTTTCTTTTCATTTGGAGTTGAGACAGTCGCCTCAATCACCTCGCCTTTTGCCTTTTAAAACTATGATGTGTATATATTAATATAAGGTTGTACATTTATATAATGTATTTTGGAAATACACATAAAAACTTCCTCAAACCTTGCCTTTCTTCATGATATCACAACAACTATGTTACCAATCATGTCCAAATCAGGTTAGGATTTAACTGTTGAGACTTCCTCTTCTAATGAACGCCCTAACGACCTACAACCCAATCCCCACATGTCCATCACTAGCCATAAACTTAACGCGGGCATAATTATTTATCTTGGTCTCAGTCCATTGATGTTAATCAAAGGGAAGGAAAAGACAAGAGTTCATTATAAGAGAAGTTGTAATCCTTGAAACGGAGGACAAAACCTACAAAATCTGTGAGATTGAAAACAACAAAGTCCTAACTTAACTTGTTAATTCAATAACAACGGAAGTAGGAGAGAATTTTGTGCTGGATGGGCCAACAAAAGAGATGTAGGATGTTGTCTAAGAAACTTATTCAAATAGAGACAACATCTCTCAATTATTCAGCCTTGAAAGTTTAGGGACAAATCAGGTCTTGTTTAATCCAGAGCAATAGGAGTAGCTGCAGAGGATGTTTAAAGGCATTAATACCTAAGTTGTTGGGACAGGTTTTGTAACAAAAAAAGGTACATACTGGTATGCTCTGAATGTAAAACAAGAGGCTCTAGGGTCCTGGATCGTGGACTTAGGTACAGACAGATGATGCCAGAGTCTTTAATACTTTTGAGCCATGTAAAGGTAATTATAGTGTTAAATCGTTGATGGTTCTCTATCTAAAGTAGGTGTGATTTAGTTGTGATTTCAGATACTCTTAACCTTACATTCAGTTATGTTTGTTTCTAGTTTGAACTGTAATCTATTATCAATCTCAGAACTCATCTTTGATGAAAAATGAGCAGCAAAATTCTACCCTTCTTATTGTGTTTTTCAGGACATGATCTCAAAGAAGATGATTAGAATTGTTGAGGTAAAATTTCATCTCTATCTCTTCAATGCCAAAACTTCAAAGAGTATACAATGCAATTCTATTAACTCCGAGTTATCTCCTATTGAGTCTAGTTGTAGGTTGCATAAAAGTAGTGCAATCATGTTATGGCACTATAGGTTAAGGCATCTAAATTTCATGTACCTTGACAAATTGTTTCCTGACTTATTTATCAATAAAAGTTCTAAAAATTTTCATTGTGAAATTTGTGAATTATCTAAACACACATGCATTATGTTTCCTCCTAGTGCCTAAAAGATATTCAACCTTTTTCATTGGTTCACAACGATGTTTGAGACCTTTTAGGGTTCATAACATCACTGGGGCCAAGTGGTTAGTCAATTGTCACCTTTATAGATAATGGTACTAGGTTAACTTTAGTGTTCCTAATGAAAGAAAAATCTGAGATCACCAACATTTTTCAAGAACTTTAATTCTATGATACAAAACCAATATCAAACAAAAATTCAAGAATTAAGGTATGATCATGAGAAAGAATTCATAAACCAGGGGTTAAAGGAATATTTATTGAATGAGGATATAATTCACCAAACATCATGTGTTGATACTCCCCGACAAAATAAGGTGCCTGAAAGAAAGAACAGAATTTTGCTAGAGGTTGCACTTTTTGTATTGTTTTGCATGAGAGTCCTTACAACTGTATATTTGATTAATAGACAACATCAACGGTGCTACAGTATAAAAACTCCTGTTCAAAATCTACTTGAAATACATCCTCGAACAAAATTTATTTTAAATATTCCTATTTGAGTTTTTGGGTGTACAGTTTTGGTACATGTTCATCCTCACACACGTAACAAACTTGACTCAGGAATAATAAGATGTCTATTCTTAGGGTATTCTCCTACACAGAAAGGATACAAATGCTATGACCTAATGACTAGGAAGTGGAATGCATCCTTAGATGTTACCTTTGTTGATGAGCAACCTCATCTTCCTTGAACTAAAAATCAAAGGGGGAGTGAATCTAAATTTCAGTTTTTGAATATCGGTGAATCTCAAAATCATGCATTTAGTGAAACAACAAATCCCAGTAAACTGGTTTTAGGTTCACAACACATTGAGTCCTATTCTTGACACTTTAATTTTGAGTCAAATTTTCTTCCTATGTCTCCTAAACCTGGTCAACAACATTTCTAACAACAATCTCAAAACTTGCCAATGTCTGAGTCAAATGTCCATGAAACTTCTTTTAAATATCCAGCTATATTTATTGTATATATACTCTAAGAGGCCGAGAACAAAGTAGGATGAGTCGAACTTAGTGGTGCCTCAACAAAGCCATAATCAGACCTAGGGTCATCTATCTAGATTGTTGCTCTCAATATCAGACCTTTAAGTGAAGCAACAAACAACCCAATCGAGCCCAATTTTAGTGAAAATCGTGAGGAGCCCTACATTAATGGAGAGAAACTGATTGCTTTGAGGAAACCGATTAGAGAATATAGAGCCAAACCCCTATATCCGTTGTGTAATTACTCATCATTTGAAGGCCTATCACCAAATTATAAGAAATTTGCTTTCTATATCACTAATATATTTGTACCAACCAACATCAAGGAAGCTATGATAGTTCCAGTATGGAGGAAGTCCGTCATAAAAGAGTTAGAGACACTTAAAAAAAGAACAAAACTTAGGACGTAATAGATTTACCAAGTGGAAAAACGGCTGTAGGGTACAAATGGATGTTTACAACAATGTATCGGGCTTCTAGGAGTGTAGAACGCTATAAAATTAGACTGGATGCTAAAGGTTTTTCACAAACATATGACATTGATTGTGAGGAAACATTGGATCCAATGGCTAAATTGAACACCATTCGAGTTCTTTTTTCCATTGCAATGAATCTGAATTGGAAGCTCCATCAAATGGATGTTAAAAATATTTTTTTGAATGCAAAGTTGATTGAAGAAGTTTACGTGGTGGGGCCATCGGGTTATGAAACAATTTTTGGGATAAATTGAAGAAATCATTGCATAGTTTAAAACAATCACTTAGGGTGTGGTTTGAGGGGTTCACCGAGGCAGTTAGAAGGTTGGTTACACTCAAGGTCAAAATGACCATACTTTGTTTGTCAAGCATTCTATAGGTGACATAGTTACCATGTTTATGATATATATGGACAACATGATAACAACCGAGAAAAGTGAAGTGAAAATTTAGAAATTGAAGTGTTTCCTTGCCCAGGAATTTGAAATTAAAAATCTAAGAAGTTTAAAGTACTTCTTGAGAATGGAAGTTGCAAGGTCAATAGCTAGAATTTTTATCAACCAAAGAAAGTATATACTAGACCTCCTCTAAGAAACTGGGACGACAGAGTGCAAGCCTGCAAATACTCTTATAGACAATACAACTAAATTGGGTTTAGTTAAAGGTAATCCTCTGGTAAATAAAGGAAGATATCAATGAATGGTAGAAAACTAATTTATTTGTCGTATACTAAACTAGACACTGCCTTCTCTATAAGTACTGTTAGTCAATTTATGAATAACCCAAATGAAGAGCATATGGGAGTTGTTTATCGGATTCTGAGGTATTTGAAGCTGACACCCGAACAAGGGATTTGTTTCAGGAAGAATAAGAATAGGGGGACAAGGGATTTGCTTCAGGAAAAATGAGAACAAGGGGACAAAGGATTTGTTTCAAGAAGAATGAGAACAAAGAGGTCAAATGTGTTTACTAATGCAGATTGGGCAGACTCAGTGGTAGATAGGAGGTCTACTTCAGGGCATTGCTCGTACATGTGGGACAATTTGGTTACTTGGCATGGTAAAAAACAAGCTGTTTTATCTCAAAGTAGTGGTAAAGTAAAGTTCACAGCTATGGCTCAAGGGATTTGTGAGGGAATTTCACTATAAACACTGGTAAGGAACTGAAAGTACCTATGTCCACACCTATTAACTTATTGTGTGACAATCAAGCAATTATTAGTATAGTTAAGAACTCGATCCATCATGACAAAACTAAGCATATGGAGATGATCAACACTTCATAAAAGAGAAGATAGATTTAGGGATGGTTAGGTTGATTTACACATTTGCAAACTCACAAGTAGCAGACGTCTTTACAAAAGCTTTACCTAGAGCATCATTCAAAAAGTTATGTTCAAAGCTGAACAAGATCAACATTTACTGCCTTAACTCGAGAGGGAGCATAGCTTTCTATTAGTAAAGCCATAATTGATCAGTTTTCTATTTGTGGGAGATTTGGTCAACTACTGTCAGTTTCTTATTTTGATGTAGATAATATTTAGTTCCTATTTTTTCGTGATTGTGATTATCCTAGATTAGGGAGGAAATCACTCCTTGTGATTATCCTTGATTACGGAGGAAAACATTCTTTTATTATTGGCTACCTATAGGTCAACAACTATGGTGTATATTTTAGTATAAGGTTGTACATTTATTTTAATGTTCTTTGGAAATATACATAAAAACTTCCTCAAACTTTATCTTTCTTCAACATTAAAGACAGATAATAACAGATAGTGAGAAAAGAAAGATGGAAGATCTGGTTTACTCGAGCCAGGTTTTCTTTACTCACTATCTAAAATTTAACAATCGTCTGAGGACCACTTAAGGTTGTCATATTATGAGCTACAGACAAGCTAAGGTGATTTTGTCCTTCCAAATAAAAACAACATAAGACAAAATGGGATTTGTCTCTTACTCCAGTTTCTGCGCAAACATATTTTATGCAACTGCCAAACAGAACTTTTCAATTAACAGGCACAGAAACAGCACATTTCTATTTCATTCCTAATGAGAGAAAGTAACAATGGGGAAGGAACCTATAAATTAAAGCAAATGGCAATGAAATCACTAAAAATAATTTCTAAAGGGTTTACCTGAATTAAAGTGGCAGCTTTATGCTTCTTTCCATGCAAGAATTTTTGGCGAGTTAAAAAGCCGCGGATATTGGACTGTATAACAACAGCAGCCAAAGATAGTTTCATGTAAGCGCGTCTCAGAAGCCATGTGCGGATATATTTCTGTATTAAAACAGCAGCTGCTGTCTCTCGTTTTGCAGCATATATCTTTCGAGCAAGGCATCCTGCAAGAAAAATGTTAAGTGCTAAACCAATAGAATCACAATCGAGGACACAGACAAAGCTCGTGAAACAAAGTCGAAGAATCAGTAAGATTCAGTTCATCCAAGAAACAGTCAAGTAATAAGTATTAGCCAAGTAATGAGTACTAATCATTTATCAAACGAGGGCTGAGTTTTAGGTGACGATGGCAAGAAATTCAAACAGGTAATAAGTGTTTAACTAGACAAATATAACTGTCATCACTTACAACAATAGGGCTCTAGACATAAAAGTACAGAGATAAATTTAAACCAAGCAGATGTCAAAATCCTTTTCATAATGATAGTGGTGACAGTAATTTCAGCTATTCAAAATTCAGGTCAACATACACACTGTTGGTTCTACCAACTTGTTTTTCAAACTTGTACCGACCAAGAGCAATTTTTAAAAGATGAAAGACTTTCAACCAAACACAGGATATACTGAATATAATAGCAAAAAACTGAACTAAACAGATCAGCAACTAGGAAAATAAAAAACCTCGGCAGTATGCTTGGAAAGCAAATGCAGCGGAACGAATTGAGACAAAATTCCTATGTGCAATAAATGTTTGTAATCGATGTTGAATACACTTTGCAGCAGTGTCCAGAACCTCGGCCCGTCTAGAGTCTAAAATCCCTATCTGACCAGCCCTAAGGAACACTTTTGTTCTTCCCATCTACAACCGAAAATGAATTTGAAAAAGAGGAAAACAAAAGGCAACAGAGTTAACATAGAACTGCATAAACATATATGTTTGACAACTGAGATTAGTACAACAACAGCTACTGGTTAATAACTTCATTTTGTGAAAATAAACCTGAAAGTTGCCAAGCTTTAACTTTTGCAAAATTTTCTGTGTCAAAGCTTTTTCATCATAACTGCAAACATAAGTGATCAAATAATACAAAAGAAATTGTTAGTGAGCACATAATGCAGTAAATGAGCACCCAAAAAGAACAAACTGAAAAAATGAAAGACTGACATAAACAAGGATGTTTCTCTTTCATCGTAAATATATAATCTGCAACTCTTCATGGAAAGTCGCTTTAAAGATTAGAAGATGATGAAATGTACAAGATGCAAAGATAATAGAAATAACAGCAAAGTTGTAACCACACTAACAACAAACATTATCTGAATTAGCAACATGCCAAAGATAATAATTTGCAGTGCATCCTTGAAAATCATTTAATAAATTTTAACCCTGACTAAAGCTTTGCTCAAGAATTAGAAACAAACCTTCCATCCATAAATTCAAGAGCTAGTAGTCCAAAGCGATCCACGAACTCAGAATAAGTCCTTCGAGTAGGATAACCAGCCAGACTTATCCGAACTGCCTCTAGAACACCCTGCATCAGATCATACGACTATCATATCGAACTACTTAATATCATGATGAGAATTTAAATCTGTTAAGCAACAATGGATTACCGAGAATATCTATATACATATATACATATTTATATAAATATATATATTCCCTTTCAAATGTGACCTCACTTGAAAATAACTCTATATATTTTTACATATTGAGCGACCAGAATGCATCAATACTGCTGTAAAATTCAAAAACAAGAGAAACAAGACCAATAACACTAGTAAGAACGAGAGTAAGACTCTACAGACTATAACACAAACATACCCTAGCAAGCACAAAAGTCAGAAATAAACTCCTACATTCATGAACAACAAGACTGATATCATTAAACATTTAAATGGTCTATTAAAGTGCAACAGCAGGGCATACTAGCATTAAGCCCTCTACGGTCATTTGTTACACAACCGTAATGTTAGGCTAATCATGTGAGATAGATGTAACAACAACAATGCCATCTACGACCAAAAGTAAAAGAGACAATTCCAGGTTTGACCAAGCCCCCAAAGATGACATTTTTTTTTATAGGAAACAAAAACTTTATTAGAATATAAAGAGTACAAAAATGAACCAGTAGTCCATCAAAACAAACAGGAAAACAAAAAACAAAATAGAAAATAGAAAAAATTCAATCAATAAACAACAGCCTTCCAATCAAGCATAATGAGAAATTAAGAATTGTCATTGAAATCTTTACTAGTAGATGCCTAAAGATTAAATTTTTGAGTTCTCCATTCCGGATATTACACTAGAACATATTTTTCTGCTTTTTTTAAGCTTTAAAGAACTTTATAAGTGAACCTTCACCAAATCTGCCCAAAAACCTAATTTTCTGCATCACCCTCAAAAAATTGCACCATCATAATGATAACCATAATTTACCAACTAAGAAATTTATAATTCCACTCAGTAGATTTACATATATATTGAAACCCAAAATAGCCACAAGTCAATCATTAAAACTAACACATTTGAACACACAAGGTCAAGCATTATACCACAATATACTGGTCATTCTTTGCAAAACCAACAGTGAAGCAAAAGGAAACAATGCAATGCCAGATACCATACAGTACTAGAATAATTCAACATGCATATGCATATCATCTCTCTGTTTTAAAATATTACAACAAACAAGTTGCAAAAGTTTCATATAACCAACCCCACAGCGTAATTGATGTATGATGCTCAGATTCTCAAATTTTTGAGGTCGGTTTAGTGAGTTTGGCTTCACACAGCGTATATAATGAGGCTCCGTTGAGTTAAGGGTTTCCATAAGCGCTTGCAGTTGTTGCTTGGATAACAAAAAAGAAAAAAGAAATAATCAACATCCTTAACTTCAAAAGACATGGAAAGAAAGGTCAAGCACTTTGACCTAGGTTAAGCAGCAAACATTGGGAAGGAAGACGATAATTCAATGTAGAAAGTTCCATACCTTAAATCTACAGGCCACAGAAGAGAATTTGTATGATGATCTTGAAGATTCCTCTGGCAGCAAAGCGAAAAGACCAGAAACAAAGGGGCATTTGGAAGAAGACAAAAGATTGCAATGTTCAACCACAACATAATCACGATTTTTATCCAAAAATGTATCAGTTTGATAGGTGACCTATAGAAAACATAGTGAATGCGTCATAGTAATTATTTATCCATATCAATACATGACTTCCTACGCAAGAATGCTTGACATACTACTTGCCTTGCCAGCATAATGAGACATGGTAAAATCCGTTTCCGAAAACTTTGCCTTTTCCAACCTTGTGTGAGCTCGAAAATGCTGAAACAGCTTTGTTGTAAATGTTTCATGTGTTGATTTGGGAAACATGCTGCACAAATAAGAAAATCAGGATAAGGATAAACAACATATAAAGAATCGTACTGACTAACACGCACCAATTTACACGTGGGAATATGAACTATACCAAGCTTCATCCAACAAAGCTATAATTCCAATCGGTTTCTGCAAATAATTATGTAATGTCGTGAGACCCAACTTTGAAAATTATTGGCATGCTAAGAAACAGAACAAGAAAGTAAATAACAGTGTACACATGTATACATCCCTTAACGACTTACAGACAGTTGAAGAAAAAAAAAGGACTTTAGCTTTTACTTGCTTTTATATCCATTAAGTATGATTTCTTTGTACAATACAATCAAAGGCATACAATATTTATCACAGTACATCTGAAATAGAACAAAAAGCCATATCTGTCACCCACAGAATCTGGGAACAATTTGGTATCTTCGGATAAAAACTAGCAGAAATAGATGTTGGATGATATGTTTTCAGTCTTAAATTATAACTGTCATAGTTGACTTATAGTCCATTTTGACTTTCTTTTCTTGGCTTATAAATAGGCTACATTCTGTATATTGAAAAAAGGGTGTGAAAAACATAAAATCCACCCATCTTATTCTGTTTTTTATTCATGGTATCAGAGCTCTAGGTGTCTATTCTCATTCTTTTCAACCTTCATAGTGTTTTTCATAGCTACCATAGTTGACTTATAATCCATTTTGGCTTTCTTTCCCTGGCCTATAAATAGGCTACATTCTGTATATTGAAAAAAGGGTGTGAAAAACATAAAATTCACCCATCTTATTTTGTTTTTTCTTCATGGTATCAAAGCTAGATGTCTATTCCCATCCTTTTCAGCCTTCATAGCGTTTTCCCTTTGGCCATCATTGTCGTTTTATCCAATCATAGTTTAGCTGTCTTTTAAGGTAAACCATGAGTGACAAAGATTCATCAACCACCTCCACATTTGATGAAAGTAGTAAGTCACACAACGAGGACAAGATATTTGGTTTTGGTAAAGGGGACATGCAACATACTCAGGTTGGTTATCAATTGAATGGGAAAAATTATTTGAAATGATCCCAAATTGTACAGACCTTTCTCAAAGAGAGAGACAAAATAAGTCATTTGTTAGCTACTGGACCAAAGAAGGGAGAGTGCAATTTTGATGCTTGGGATGAGGAGACTTCCATGATTATATCATGGTTATGGAATTCAATGACTCCGGAAGTGAGTGACACTTGCATGTCCTTCCCACAGCAAAGGAGATTTGGGAATTTATTAGACAAACTTACTCGAAAGTGCAAGATGCTATCCAAATCTATGAACTTAGAACCAAGGCTATGGCTACAAGGCAGGGGAATGGATCTGTTACGAAGTATACCAACAATTCGCAGTAGCAACTGGATCACTATTACTGCATGAAGATGACATGTAACGATGATGCAGTAGTTTTAAAGAAAATACTAGAACAAGATCGAGTGTATGACTTTCTAGCAGGGCTAAATATGGAGTTTGATCAGGTACGGGTTCAAATTCTCAAAAGAGAAAAGTTGCCACCACTTAATAATGTGATATCAATGGTTCAGGTTAAGGAAAGTAGGACTGTTATACTACAATCATCTCCAGAAGAGGGGTTGGCTTTGGCTTCAAATAGTGGTAGAAATAGGAGCCTAAAGCAAAATCAGAATGGTAGCAGCAACCGAAACCAGAATGGTGATAGTAACGATACTAGTAGTTACAATAATCCAAACAATCTTTGGTGTAATACTATAAAGATAGGTGTTGAAAACTCAATGGGAAGCCTTCAACTTCGAGCAAAGAGTGGGGTTATAAAGGGGGACATCAAAAGAATCAAGCTCATATGACTATAGAAAAAAAGAGGAAAAGTTGAAGAAGGAGAGTTCAATTCAGAGACATTGGAAAAATTGAAAAGTCTATTGGGGACACTGGAAAAATCTAATGCTAGATCTGTAAGTCAGTCGAGTACATGCTCTTTAGTTCATTCAGGTAATGTCTCTAAGTATTGTAGTTTTAATGTTTCAGACAAATGTAGTATAAAATTTTGGATTATAGATTGGGGTGCTGCAGATCATATAACCTATTCCTCACAAATATTTACCACCTACAAACCCTATCCTAGCAATAAAAAAGTGTCTGTAGCTGATGGCTCCCTTACTATTATAGTTGACATAGGAGATATTCAAATTAATTCATTATTTAGATTAAAAAATGTTTTATATGTTCCTAGGTTGTCTACCAACCTTATCTCAATCCAAAAACTTACAAAAGGCATGCATTGTTCAATAACATTTTTTCCTACATTCTGCGAGTTTCAAAAACAGAGTTTGGGGAGGAAGATTGGATTTGCTAAAGAAAAAAATTGTCTATATTACCTTGAAACACCTTAAATGCCTAACATGGTTAAGATGGAACCCTCTCAATCTTTTTTGTCTGAAAAACCAACCAATAAAACTCAAATTTGGTTATATCATTTTAGATTTGGTCATCCAGCTTTTGCAGTTTTAAAAATTATGTTTTCAACTTTATTTAAGAGTCTTGATGTTAATTCTTTCCATTGTGATACATATGAAATTGTCAAGCATAAACATATATTTTTTCCAGTCAGTAATAAAAGTAGTGTTCCTTTATCAATTGATCATATTAATATTTGGGATCCATCTAAGATCTCAAATATTACAGGAGCAAAGTAATTTGTACCTTTTATTGATGATTGTACTAGGGTCACTTGGATCTACTTATTCAAAAATAAGAGTGACTTAAATAGAGTGCACTTTAATTTTCATGCTATGATTCAAACCCAATTTGAAGTAAAAATTAAAAGATTTAGAACTAATAATGCTAGAAATTATTTTAATCAGACATTGTCAGATGTCTTTCAAAAAGAGGATAAAATACATGAATCATCATATGTTTATACTCCTCAACAAAATGGATTATTGAAAGATAAAATAAACATATATTAGAAACAACTAGGCTTTACTTTTTAAAAATAATGTTTCAAGTTGTTATTAGGGAGAAGCTTTGTTAACAACTGCACATATTATTAATAGGCTTCCTACTCAAACTTTAGATTCCAAAACTCCAGTATCGTTCTTAATTAATTTTTCCTTGATTTTAATGTTTCCAACAATCTCACTACTAGAATATTTGGGTGCATTGCTTTTGTTCATAATCATAGTCCTACTAGGAGTAAGCTAGATCCAAGGGCACTGAAGTGTCTTTTTTAGGGATACTCATCTACTCAAAAATGATACAAATGTTACCATCCTACTTCTAAGCATTTCTTTGTTTCTATTGATGTTACTTTTGATGAGTTAAATTCATTTTTTAACAACACATCTTCAGGGGGAGATTTCACGTGAAAATAAGGTTGTTGATAATGTTGATATTGATTTTTTTAATTTTGATTTGTCTAGTCGATCATCACAAAAGAAGAAGCTCGAAACTGATTATTCATATTCATATAAGGAGGTTGATTCAAATCCTATTTTAATGGAACCAAACCCTAGTGTGAGTGATCCTAATCCAATCAATTCTGATCTAGAAAACATAAACAATTGCAACCCACAAGATACTAACACTCATCAACAAAATAATCCTATTTTGACCCAACTTCCATGTGATAACAACCCTGCCGTTCTAACCAAGATACACAACCCTATTTTAACTCAATCAACTCATGACAAAAGACTTATCACTATACAACATACTACTATACTAGAATCCATAACGATATCTTATCACAAACGGTTTTCCAAAGTGTATTCAAGAAAAAATTAGACAAAGGAGCAAGTACAATCTAACTTGGACTCTAGTAAATTGCCAATTGCACTTCAAAAAGGTAAGAGGGCATGTGTTAAACAACCAACATACCCATACCCACTCTCATCTTTTGTATCTTACAATAAATTTTCTCAATCTCATAAAGCATTTCTAACAAACCTAAATACAATTCTTGTACGTACTACACTGTCTGAAACATTAGGCAATGATAATCGGAGACTTGCCATGGAGATAAAAACAAAGGCATAGGAAAAAAATTAGACTTGGGAGTTGGTTACACTACCTTAAGGAAAAAAGGCTATGAGATGTAAAAGGGTCTATACTGTAAAGTATAAGGCCAATAGATCGTTGGAGAGATATAAGGCTAGATTGATTGCTAAGGGCTACCCACAAACAAAAGGGATAGATTATTAGGAATCATACTTCCAACAATAGTACATAATCCTCATCCATAGTTCTAATAGGCCTTTCACTTAGCAGCTCCACAAGCATTATCATAGCACATCTCTGTTATTAGAATAAATAAATGCATCATATTGTAGGGCAGAAAATTAGATCTTAAAGATATGCACCACCATTATTAGATAAAATCCTCAACATAAGGAATGAAAAGAAATAGCTGAATTATTGAAAATATTCGTTGTTCTATAAGCAAATAAATTAGCCATAGTAGAATAAATTTTTAGAAGAAATACCAAATGATTACCTTTTCAATTAAATCTAAAACATCTTGATTGTCTATAAACTCGATGTAGCTCCAATTAATCTCTTCTTTCCTATACTCTTCCTGCTCCATCTTGAATACATGCTGAAACAATTGAAAGGCCAAAATTAGACATGTAGCATTATTATAGGTACAATCCCATCCCATAATAAAGCATTGCTCACCTCATTGAAATGTTGCTGAAGCTTTTCATTTGCAAAATTAATGCAAAATTGCTCAAAACTGCAGAAAAGATTTATGTTAATTAATAAATGAAAGAAAACATTCTTAATCATATTAAAACTGAATTTACAAACTACAAAACTCGCAACAAAATTAACTTTAAGTTATTTCTTCCGTGGTTCTGACAACTTTGTTTGAACAAATATATTTCCACACTAGTCCCCAAAGAAGGTCCAAAAATTAAACATAAAACTAGAGCACTAGTATATAAAGTATTAACAGACAAATCACATTTAGGGTCATAATAAAGCATAAAATGCACAAGTTTAACAGTAAATCAGAGAGCATTAGCAAGCTCAAGTGACAAATCTTATTAGAACTATTGATCCCTATAATGATATGAGACTTCTTGAACGCCAACTTCTAGGCATCAATACAGTACAATCAAAGCATTATTATGAGAATGGTATCTAATGACTTAATTCTATAAATTTTCATTGTGCTCAAACAAAATTTTTTTAAATAAACATGCAGAAGCTAAAAACATAGCATTTACCTGTTATATTTAAAGCATTCAAAGCCATAAATGTCCAAAACTCCAATCTGAATCTGGGAGTTCAGATCTTGCCCAACAGACCTATTAATCTTTTCAACAAGCCTGGAAGAAACATCCAAACCATTCAGCAAAAAAAGTATAGATTAAGAGGAACAGTTATTGATGCTATAAAGATAATAAGGATACCAGTCAAATAGGCGAGAATAAACAGTCTTAGCCAACGCATCTCGACTAGCAATAGCAGCATTACAGTCAAGAGCTTTAATAATACTTCCTTCACGGGTTTGAATTGTACGAGTACAGAGCGTAGCCAACAAAAGCTTTACATCACACCTGATTAAAGAAACAATTAGACACTTCAAGCATCTAAAACCAGATATTTTAGCATTGCATCGTACACGTCACCCATGGATACAAGTTATATGCATTTGACTGAACATCTCAGCTTGAGAAAACTTGCTCTCAAACATCCATGACAAATTTTAGATTTTCAATTGCATTACACTTACTGATGCAATTCTTTCACCAAAATCCCTTTTCTTGAATACTCACCCATGACTCCCTTACCTTCATGTTCTTTGGCTACTCAACAAAGAACTACTACTAGACCCTTACAACCTTGGTTGTCCATGAAGTTCATAGGATATTAATATCCTAGGTATGTGGCCCCAAGGGATATCGATCCATTAACCTCTTGATTAAATTGTATGGATCCTTACACATCTAAGTATATGTAGTCAATCTATCATTCAGTTTCAGGAAAAACACATACATTCAATGATTTCAATAAGCTTATCAATGAATTGCTTTCTCTTAATATAGAAGCAGAAAGCAATTTCAGTATTCCACCTCTGACTTCTGCTTACATTACATTCCATACATCCTCAAGAAATCACAACAACAAACTACCACAGCCATTTTCATAGTCTGCTTTCGAATTTCAAAACAAGAAAGCAACTTTGTCAACAGAAATTTGATACTCAAGTCTGATTTAATAAAGCTATACAAACAAAATAAAATTTCAAGGTATCTTATAGAATCACCTACATAAAAAGTTCAGCAGCTGTCTGCATATGAAAGTTGGATTTCTGATCCTTTACAACGGAAGAGTCATGCTCTTTGCCTGGAGAAAATTCAATATTTCCCAAGTGCAGAATTGCAGCTAAGGTTTGAAAGATAGCTTCCTGAAAACAGATTATTTATGGAAAATGAGCACGAGGAAAATTTTAGAAATAATTAATAACGATAACAATGGTAACAGTAACAATAATAATAATAAAAGCTGAATAGCAACATGCAATTGCATAAGTTTTAAACCTGATCCTCATGACTTATACCAACAATATCCATTGCCCTTCTTGTCTTTAAGTATTCCTCTGCATTGCTGACTCCATCTAGTTCATAAATTTTACTTTGATTTAAGTAGTGAAAGTTGCTTGGGTGGCCAAGATTGTACTTTTCTGCATCCTACGCATACAAAACAATTCCAAATATAACCTTCATATGCTTGAGAGCTCCAATAAAGATAAATGAGATGATAATTAGCAAAGTCAGAATGCGTATTTTGCAGTAGGATTACTTGGTAAAATCACCATAAAAAACTCTATCCATCGCTTACATTAGCACACTGATAAAAATGTGTGTGTTGGGTTGTGGAGGGTATTTGAGAGAGAGAGAGAGAGAGACGGAGACAGAGAGATAGAGAATGAAAGATTACCCTCCCAGATGCACATAGCTGATAAAAGCAGTGATAATTCCTTTCAGGATCTGTTATCTGAACTACACGGGATCTTTCCAAAAGGTAAGTTCTTATTGCAGCACCAGATATTCTACCATTTGCATCGAACTGAATTTCCACAAATTTGCCAAAACGGCTGCTCAAGAAAATAACATTAGGATTTAGATGGCAGGATCATACCACCATTGTACAAAAATAAAATAAAATTGGCCATACCGAACAAACTTTCACACATGTATAAAATTATTGATCTATTAATCTATAGTCAATCTTCATGATATTGCATTACTGCAATGAGTGTAGGACTCCTTAACTTATTATCTTCAGTTAATTCCACTACCTAATTTCCTATGTTATTATGTCTCTGCAGACTGCAGCTATTATAATGCTTTTTCTAACTCTAGAGTTCTCAACACATTTCTAAATTGATATTCTTCCTGCTCCTATTGTATTTCCTTAGATCACTTACTGGGCCAAGAAATAGAAGCACAAACTAAAACTTTTGACCACATGCATAAAGATTTTGTTCCTAGATTAGAGAAAAACTGATTGAACACCAGTTTGATGACACGTCTAACTGTGATTGGATAGCCAGGATAGGTATCACTAAATACACTATTTTCACAATCGTACTGCAGCACTTTGCTACTTTACAATACATAGAATAAGGTCTAGTCTATAACCCATGTTGTAAAAAACGGCTAGTCTATCTCCTGTAGCATGAAAAGGTGACAAAAAGCTCAGTTTATCTACACCGACATTGTACATCAGTACATGTATATAAAGTGAGCACACCTGCAGGGCACACACATTCTCAAATAATATTCTTCAGATTTCTATATCTATCAATACTAAGCTAATTAACATTAGCCATGTCAATTTTAAATAAATAAATAAAGACCAACCATTTGACTCAATTATCTGCCCATTACTTTTTTAATGACAAACACCTAATAATGCATGAATTATATAAGTTAACCCACAAAAAATTAAAATTATAACACATTTAGGATCACAATCACAACCCAATAGATGCATGCAGATGTATAATAAAGGCATAAAACAGACTCATGATCTTAATGGTAGCATGCAGAAGAATGGTTTTTCAATACTAAAGCCCACCTTGAGTTGTCATTCCTAACTGTCCTTGCATTGCCAAATGCCTCAAGGAGTGGATTTGACTGCAACATGTACAAAAGGCAAATCATCAACACATCAATAGCAAAGATTGAAAATTAGAAAAGTGCATAAGCTTGGCCCAGTAAAATGATCAGTCTCAATTGTACTCATTCAAGATTAACTGATCCATTTTAAACACAATAAATTCAGCCAAATCCACATACACTTTAACTGTGAATTTCTACCCATTACTGACTAAAACAAAAGCCTACTTAACTTTTCACTGATTTGAACAAAAGTCGACACTTGACACAAAATATATCTGGGTTGAAAATGTAAACATAAAAAGACATTCAGCAGTTGAATTGACACAGATGCGCTTACTTCAAGAACTTGCTGCTCAACAGTTCGGTCATCACCAGCAGCTCGCCCACCAACGTAAGTGAGATACTGCATAATCAGTTTTGTTGTCTCAGTTTTCCCAGCCCCACTTTCTCCACTAACCAAAATTGATTGGCTTCGACCCTCACTCATCATTGCTCTGAATATATAATAGCCATTAGATACTGAAAGATCATTGGACAGGTAAGCAATGTACAAATATATATTACAGATCACACTAGGCATCCTTAGAAACAAACAAGCTTGATGTACCTGTATGATGCATCAGCTACAGCAAACACATGAGGACTTAGCTCACCGAAAGGAGCTCCCTTATACTGCTCCATCATATGTACATTGTAGAGGTGAGGAAGTTTTGTGAATGGATTAACAGCTATCAAAATGCTACCAGTGTATGTCTACAATAGAAACCAAAAAGAGAAGCAACATTTATAAACATCAATTTCTAACAAGGCACTTAGAAAAATTGAAAAATTCTACATAATATGAAATAAATTAAAAAATTACGGAAGCTTCATCCCAAACACTAGATGAAGTAAATTGATTAATAATTATAGGTTGCATTATATTATAACCACTTTTTGAGTAGTTCGTGCACATGAATAACATTGTCAAAACAGAATTAGACATTGAAAATTACAAACAAGAATGTGATGTAGTCAAATACTCCAATTTGAAAGAAGTCCATTTAAGATGTTAGGGTTCGAAAAGAATGCTACTCCAAATCCCATCCACCTCTTTACCACTTAAATCTTCCTTAAGTTACAGCCACATATATGTAGGGCAATTAAGAAAACCACACCATGTTTGATACAACGATCAGAGATTGAAACCTAAAGAAAGTATCAGAAGGTGCAATGGGAGACTAAACAGGCTAAAGACTCCCAACTGTTACAAGTGACAGCACACTCAGGGAGACAAGCAACACAGGGCTAGAAATACCCTTGTCGGAATTTTCAGCCTTCCATTGTCCATTTCCAGTATAAGTAAAACCAGCCAACCAATAATACTAAAAGGTCCAGCTTGTTAGTTTAATACAGGTTCAGTCCCTCAATATCAAAGTAAGAGAATCAAATATCAAATTGGACAAATTGATCAAACATTTATCGGACAAATTATAACCATAAATAGAATAAAATCTTTGACTCAGATAATATCAGAGCTCATTTATTATTCTATATCGTAACGTAACATTCCATCTGCCAAACACAGCTTAGACTCTCAGTTTGCTAACATATCTAATACATCCAAACGAACCTCCATATAACACATTGTGATAATCTACTGACTAGATTGAGCAATATTCAGCATCCTTTCAAACAGCGAACACCATCACATATCTAAATTCACATAAAAAAATAAAAAATAAAAAATAAAAAACTAATTCTATATTTCGAACAAAAGACTTCAATAAAGCCACAAACCACACTAACTGACAGCGTCAATTAACTCACATAAATATCATTAAGAGCATATCTTCTCTCAAGATTATAAAGCACTCCAGGCTCATTCAAATACGTCAACTTCGTCATATCATCCACTCCACCGAGTTCCTCCTCCTCGTCCGCGTCTCTCGGGCACAGCTTATCCGGACCAGTCAAAACCTACAACAAAAATTTCAAAAAAAAACTGTCAAAAACAACAAGTAATTGACCAATTTCAACGAGCCAACACAAGTACATGCTCATTTCCAGTACCTTTTTACCAGAAGTGGTTAAAACCTGCACTTGCTTTCCAACAAAATCACTAATTTCACCTGCAACCCAAGCCAAATTCCTGTCCTCCACCCACACTTTCGAGCCTTTGCGAGGATTCATCTTCGTTCTCTGCGGTGAATATTCTCGGTGTAGAAGTTGAAACCCTAGAAATTCAGTGTGAATCACAAGTCTCGCAGAAACCCTAGGACGTGCACAAAAAAATAAAAATAAAATAAAATAAGAGAAATTTAGGTGAAATATTTGGTGTTCCCGCCCTACCAGGTGGTGTAGAGTGAGAGTCAAAATTAGCGAAATGTAAGGACTTTTTTATTGTATCGTGTTCGACACGTCACCCTCTACCATTCTTTTGCATTCGGTTCTCTTTTTTTTCAAAAAACAAAAATTATTTAATTTAAACGCTCTCTCTCGCGGTGCTGCTGTCCGGTTTTGTACACGACAGCGACTTTTCCTGCTGACTGTTTGCGTGCCGGAATTTTGTGGGAAATTTATGTCAGATTCAAATTTTGAATCTGTACTCATTTTGAATTCTTTTTTTTTTTTTTACAAAAAAATATAATGACTTTTTTTTTTATAAATATTTTTAAACTGAAAAATTAAATTAGTGGAATAACGAAATTTTTTATTATTGAAACCAGTCCAAAGTATTATCAAGATCGAAAATCTAACACATGGAAAAAATCTTCCATGAAATACTTAATTTACATATCATGTTGATGTTGGTGTGATATTTTAATAGTAACATGATACATGATATTTTTTTTCATAAAAAATTAATATTGATGTAACATTTCAAAAATAATATAATAAGTGGCATTTTTTTTATAGAAATTAATGTTAATGTCTTCTCTCGTTTATAAGAAAATTTTTATTAAAAATATTATACTACATGTCATATTATTATTGAAAGATTGTACTAATGTTAATATGACACATTTATAAAATATTTCATGAGAGATCTTATTACAAAGCACGACATGAAAACCAACTAAATCCGCGTATATGTTAAAATGAAGATGTAGTCTACAATAAGTAAGACTTATAAATTGAATCAACAATCTTTTAATAAAATAAGTTACGAAATCACTTTTTCTGATAACAAAAATATTTATTTGAAATGAAATGAAGCCATCTGTGTCAATATCATATAATTAATTTAATTTTGTTTAATTTATATTTTTTAATTTCTCAAAAAATATATATATCTTTTTTGAAAGTGACGAATTTAAAAGTGAAATAATTTTTAAAATGATTGTTATTTGAATTTTGTGCCCTCCTTTTCCTAGCATTCACGTCAACCAAATCAGAGCCAACAAAAGAAGAAACATAAAAATTAAATGCGAAATTTCGAGACATCTTCGTGTGGGAAAAGGAAAGGTAGTTTGGTCTTTTAATTTGGAAAAAAGAATTTGCCGTTTGCGTGACACGCTGGTCGAGTTTGTCTGTTTTACACTCGCTGAGCGCTCTGGATGTTGTGACGCCGCCGGGCAAGTTGTGACGTGGGATTCTACAGCTTTAAATTAAGATGGCCGTGATACAATACCCAGCATGTGAATTTGTGATTTCAGCTTGCCCTGTTGTAATTATAATTAAAGTTAAGGGCAAGTATCAAATTTGCCCAAAGGTTATTTTAAAATTTCAAGTAATTTGGATATTTTAATTTTAGAATATTTTCATTTTCGTTATTTATGTTATAGGGACGGAAGTCCGACGTTGGATCCCATCTTACTGGTGGAGATCCATTTTCCATTGGAATACTTACTTTACAGGGTAAAAACTTTATTTTATCCATAAAATTTTAAAAAATATTATATTTATTACGATCTTTTAAAATAGTTATTTTTATCCCTAACTTTTTTAAAAAATTTATATTGTTAGTCAACTGATGATCAATATTAACATAATTTATAAAAAAAATATTTTTACCCTTAATGATTGTCAGTGACACATAAATTATCGAATTATCCTCATAACATAATGAATTTATAAGTTAAAATTTTTAAGATGTCTCTAAATTTAATTTGTTAAATTTAAAATGTCTAAAGTCATAATTGACTATTAATTGATTAATGGTTTTGATTTTTTTAAAAAAATTTAAAAAAATTAGGAATAAAAATAGCTATTTCTTAAAGAGTTTTAGAACTTGATTTTTCTTAAAACCTTATGGATAAAATAAAGCTTTTCCCTTGTAAAATAAATATTCCAAAGGAAATTGGATCTCCATCGGTAAGATTGAGATCTCTAATTTAACTTATAAATTTATTATTTTAAAATAATTTTAGAAATAACTCTTTTCATCCCTAATTTTTTCAAAACTCTTTAAAAAAGCTCAAACCATTAGTCAATTGATGATCAATTATGACTTTAGATAATTTAAATTTAACAATTTAAATTTGTTATGAGTGTTTTCACGATCAAGATAAATGGACTGACAAAAGTCCAAAGAATGGACCCAATAGTCGAAGAACAAAAAAGGTCAAACTCTCTACTCGTCTATTTGTTCGTTTATCTGTTCGGTTATCAACATATGCCCTTTATCAGTTCACCCATGAACCCGTTTATGAGATTGATCATATGCTTGCCAGTTTGTTGGTCCAAACTGTCTGGCCCTTTCTGCATGAACTCGCTTATCAAATCGTTCGTCAGCTCGTTTATGAGATCAATTGTTTGTTAATCCATCAGATCATTGAATAGCTCGTTTACCACTTTTATTAGCAGTCCGGAATGAGATCAATTCGACAGAGAGTCTTATTTGCTCGTCAATTTGATAGAATATTCTTCTCGTTAAAGAGCTCGTTTCTGTCATATTTTTCAGACTACAAGTCAACTACAGTCAGAACTGTTAGAATCGATTACAGCTCAAGGCATATCGTACACATCAACCCCGTCAAAAATTACAGCATTGATTAAGGACATCTCACCTAACCAACATGGGTTTAACGTCTAAACTCATACTTTGACAAAATTAATTTGACAGATGTCAATTACATTAAATGAAATACATCATTTCATTTTAACTTATTGCAATTTTGTCTTATTATAAATTACTGTAACACATCTTCTTTCTCTATAAATAGGGGAGGTAATTCATTGTAAGGAGAATCTTTTGAGTGTTGTTATTCTGCAGAAATATAGAGAGAGAGAACAGTGGACGTAGACATCAATTGAGTTGAACCACTTAAAAATTTTCGATGTACCTTATTATTCCCTCACCCTTTCCTTTATTTTCTACTTGTTTGCTATAACGCTTTGATAAAAAACTGTAGCTTGGCCTAAGAAAAATCCAGTCGACTAAATCCATACGTCGACAAAATTCAATGACATTTTTAAAAGTTTAACTTATAAATTTATTATTTTATGAGGATAACTACGTTATTTGTCGCTTCGACTAACAACCATCAAAAATAAAAATATTTTTTTATAAATTATATTAATATTGATCGTCAGTTGATCAATTATTTGAATTTTTTTTAAAAGTTTAAAAAAAGTTCGGGATAAAAATAACTGTTTTCAAAAGAGCCTCATAAACATGATATTTTTTAAAATTTTAAGGACTAAAATAAAGTTTTTTCCGTTACAAAAAGAATTATTTTTTCTTGTTTTCTAAAATTTTTTTAATTACTAAAGTTTTTAATCTGATTCATCATTGATGTTGGAGATTTAGATTCTTTTGGAATGATGAGATTTTTTTCCCTTTTTCTATTTTCCTTTTTAAGATTCTATTTTTTACAAAACTAAATCCCTTTAATCCATGGATATAAAGGACGTTAATGGTTTCATCTATTTTTTAATTGTATTTTTATTTTTATTTTGTAAATTCAAAATCTTTATTGTGTTTTCTAAAGGAAGTTCGGGAAGACAGGTTTAATATTTCTAGTTCATTAAAAAGATGGGAAGACCACTGAGAATAATTAGGGATCGCTAGTGAAAAATTTGTAGGTAAATAGATAATAGATCGTATCAAAAGGAGTGTAAGCTCAATAATAACTTGAGTATAGGTACTTGGTGGCCAAGAGGATCCCACGAGAACATTAGGAAAAAGCTTGCCGATGGATTAATTATGATAGTTTTAGAGAAGTGAATTCTTATTTATCAAAGTTAAGGGTATGCTTGCTAATCATTTAGTGAATCTCATGACAAAGTTACCAAAGGTGTCACTGTTTTTATCTATTTGGGTTTTTCATGTAAAAATTTTGTGTGGATTTTTTTCTCTTTTTCAACTACATTTTTTATTGCGGTTGTTTTAATTTGATTAAATTTTTTATTGGATGAAAATTTCGATAAGAACCTATCCCCTCTAGGTTATTTTTAATTAATAATTAGTAACAGTCCTTTTTTTTTTTTGTGGTTTATGAATTTTATTACCTAACTCTTGATTTTTTAGTCATAATTTTATATCGAGTGTCAATATTTACACCCGTGTAAAGGTGTTTCTACACTCATTTAGTAAGTTTATCTCATTAAATGAGTCATAATTATAATTTATAATTTTTTAAACCGCCCTTTAATGGGGTGTGCATACAAAGGGGTGTACACACCCTTTGAGTGGGGTGTAAATATTTATTTTTATATGTATTGTTTTGAGATTTTACTTTATGAAAATTACAAATAGGATGATTCTATTGCATCCAAAAAGGTTCTTCCTACACCATTTTTTTTTTAATAAAATTGTTTAATTATTAATATATCCATACATTGAAATACTTAAAAGACATAATTAAATAATTTCAAAATACCTATATAAATATTAATACTTTTGTAAAATATTTTTACTCGTCATTCTTATCATTCTTCACAAACCAATCCTCATTGGATAGGTCCTTGCTCTTACAAGCCCAACAATTGTCTATGTTAGAAATTGTATATAACGCAACTAAAAAAATTTGTACATAAGACATAAATATCAACGGTATACACTCAAACTTCTAATAGTTCAAAAAAAATATTGAAGGGAGGTGCGGCGGCAGCTTGAACGGGAAATTGAAGGTGAGATTTAAATTAGGTTTCCAAGTGAACTGAGGGTTGAAATACAATTCTCAAACAAGAGTCAACATAAAAATAATAAAATAAAATCCAAGCCCATCCCATTCAAAATTTGAGGGTGGCCATGCACCGTTAAACTAGCAAAAGAGATGCTCCTATTTACCAATTCAAGGTTGCCCGAGGCTGCCCATTTTTCTTTTTAACATAATATTACATTTCTCGTTGGAGAATCAAATGCTGGTCATATTCAAAATCTTATTGACTAATAACCATAAAGTCAAATGAAAAAAAATCCAGAGACCATACGAACTTTTATTACAAATAAACCTCCATATTCTACTCGTAATTATTTTTTGTAGTTTACTTCATGATAATTAAATTAGCTACCATACTTCTCAGACTTTTCACAAATTAAATTGATAGCATCTCATTGTATCAAATCACCTGAAAATCACATTAGGAGAAAAACGAGCCATCATCGAAAAATGAGATTAAAAAAAAGCACTTAAATTGGGCCCTTATTTTTTTTTTCATATATTATGTTTTTTTTGTTAAAGAATCAAATGCTGGCCGTATTCAAAATCTTATTGACTATTAAACAAAAAGTAAATGGAAAAAATCCAACAAGCATATGAATTTTGATTACAAATAAATCTCCAAATTCCAATCGTAATTACTTTTTGTCGTTTACTTCATGATATAACTAGCTACCATATTTCTCAGGCTTTTCACAATTTAAATTGATACCATCGCATTGTATCAAATCACTTGAAAATCACATTCTGAGAAAAGCAAGCGATCATTCGAAAATGGGGTTGAAAAAGGTGATAATCAAGAGACTGGAGTGCATGAAAGCTAGGCAGACTAAGTACTCAAAGAGAAAAAAAGGCATTCTCAAGAAGGCGAAGGAACTTTCCACACTATGCGATGTTGATTTGTCCCTTTTAATGTTTTCGCCGGCCGGCAAACCTTCTCTTTATGTCGGTCAAAACAAGTAATTCATCATTCATTTCTTCTAATTTCTATGTCTCTTTTGTCTGCACTTGCCACAATTATATTAACCGTATCCAATATTTTGTCCGATCTACCATCAGGTTTGACACTTTTGAATAAATGAAACTTTTAGATCGTAGTTGTCTAGTATAAAATGTACGACATGGTTATTCTTTTGCCAAACACTTCGAATCAAAACAATTTTAGATTATAGGAATACTAATGATTTGTCAGTAATAGATCTAAACACAATAGATTGGATCTGAAGATGCTTAAATCATGGATTCATTGTTGGTGCTTTCACTTATAATTCTAACATTTTGTCTAATTCTAGTAGGGAACTACTCAGTCTGATAGATAGACTAGCAAGAATGTCTGTTGCTGACCGTGAACAAAGGTGACATTTCGAATATAATTTTTAATTTGCATCAAAATCAACTTAATTTATTTAATTTTGATATTTGTATTATAGTATATTGACTAATGAATTATTTAACTTTGCTTTCGTGTATGTGTTTGTGACCAGGAGGGGCTATACCATGGAGGTAAATTATCCATACCCAATTTTAGAGTTACATAATCTGTGAACGTGCTAGATACTTGGGTAGCTTGATTGTTATTTCTTTTTCTCTTGGAACTCTGGTTAGCTTAATTGTTCAAGTACTCTCTTTGTTTATTTATTTATTTTTAAGTTTGAAAATTGACATCAATTGTTCAATTGATTTTATTGTCATAGAGTCATGGAATCAAGTTTATTATTATATAAATATATTTTATATGCATTATTATTATTATTATTATTATATTTTGAAATATCAAAGATTGTCAAAATCTGTCGAAATCAATCATTGATAGTACGACCCGAATAACTACTCACACGATTGGAAGATGACTACTCTTAAAATATGATACAAATGACTACTCTTAGAATATAAGATTTATACTCACACTCTGTATTTTAATTAAATAAAAGTGAGATTCAAACATTTGACTTTTTAATTTAAAGGGAGGTACTCAACACTCTTACTAAGGGGTGGTGATATGTATTTTTTATGCATTATTATTATATTAAAAATGACATTTGAAACACCATCTTCTAACACAAGTAATTATGCATCTTTCTACCTAATTTTGTGATGAAGGTTTATGTGGATAATTTTCTCCCTTTATGAGTGCAAATATTGGACTGCACCAGTACCGAATGAAAAAAGGAGAAAAAAAAAGGGAGAATTACTCACAACTTCCCTGTAAATTTGATATTGACAGGCGAATATAACCTTTTGAATTTTTTGCAATGTCCTCCCCTGAATAACAGATGGGCTGGTTTGACCATGACCTGGTCACTTTGACCGTTTAAAAAATATTGAAAGACGAAAATGCCCCCAGTCATCTTCTTCCAGTTTCTCTCCCTCTCTCCTCCTTCTTCTCCCTCTCTCCTCCTTCTTCTCTGCATCTGGGTTTCCAGATCTGGAAACCCAGAAGTGGTCTGGGTTTCCAGAAACCCAGACGACTTCTGGGTTTCCGATCTGGAAACCCAGAAGTCGTCTGGGTTTCCAGATTGGAAACCCAGACGACGGCTTCTGGGTTTCCAGATCTGGAAACCCAGATCGTCGTCTGGGTTTCCGATCTGGAAACCCAGACGACTTCTGGGTTTCCGATCGGAAACCCAGATGCAGAGAAGAAGGAGGAGAGAGGGAGAAGAAGGAGGAGAGAGGGAGAGAAACTGGAAGAAGATGACTGAGGGCATTTTCGTCTTTCAATATTTTTTAAACGGTCAAAGTGACCAGATCATGGTCAAACCAGCCCATCTGTTAGTTAGTGGAGGACATTGCAAAAAATTCAAAAGGTTATATCCGCCTGTCAATATTAAATTTACAGGGAAGTTGTGAGTAATTCTCCCGAAAAAAAAATGTAACTGTTGTTATAGGATCAATAATTTTTTACCAATGTTTTGTGTTTTCCATGTATTTTGATTAATGGTTCTATAACAATTCTCACATCTATTTTTTATTGAAAATTTAGCTACTCAAGAAAATATATGTCAACCGTGCTGAAGTGGATCCGAGAAACTTCACACTTGACAAGTAAATGTTTCTTTTCTTTCTTTTTAGTCATTTTGCATTTCTGACTTGTATAATTTATTCAATTCAAAATAATAATTTGTGTTTTTATTTGCTACAGGAATGATTTTCTTGAGGTAAAAGTCTATTTCTGAACATTTATAAGAGGCATCTGTGGAAATCCCCCCTCCTTTTTTTTTATTATTTTTTTATTTTAATAACTTCAAATGAATTCAACGTTTTGATGAGACGATTCACCTTGTGATGATATGTGTAGTTTCAACAACGTCGTTTGTGCGAACTGAATGAAAAAATTGCTGAGAAAACCAAAATTCTCAGGTTCGTTTCATTTCTAATCAATCATGAAATTTTTTTAATGATTTATATCATCAGCAATTATTCGAATTTCTCGTACTTTTGTTAGTGAATGGAATAATCCACAAAACATCATTGACCTTCGTAAGATTGAAATCATGGAGAACTATCTTGCTCTATCTCTTGAGGACGTTAAAGTGAAAAAGGTACGTGTCCATGTTTCTAAATTTCATTAACTGTATGTAATAATTATCTTCATTAATTAATTAGATATTGTCGTGGGGATTTAAACCTACTCGCTTAAAACTATTTAACCTTTGATGTGATTTGATTATATATACACATGTGTGTATGTATATGAAATGTTCATAAAGTTTAAGGTTTGAGATTTTGAATTCAATTCAGGTATTTGTAATTTTTTTCCCTTTTTTCCTAGAGAGAACTTATAATAAGGGTGCAGGAGCAGGAGCAACATGTCCAAGCTTTTCAGGTTCATTTGGCTGTTATTTTATATTTTATTTATTTATAAAAATATAATGAGGTTTAATTTTTATGACGTGGGGTTCTAAATTCAATTCCAATACATACAGCAGCAGCAACAGGAGAACTTGGAAGGGCAGATTGGGCAGTCAGCTCAAGTTCAACTGGTTGGCCTTTTATTTATTTATGAAAATTAAATGAAGTTTAATTATTTAAGATGTGGGAATAAGTGGGATTCTGAATTCAATTCCTGTTATTTATTTTGTTGAAGAAAGAATTGATCATGCAGCAACAGGAGGAGGAGAACTTGGAGGAGCTAATTGGGGATGCATCTCAACTTCATCTGGTTAGTATATATTTTATCTATTTATGAAAATTAAACGAGGTTTAACCTTTAAGACATGGGACCTTGAATTCAATTCTTGTTACTTATTTTGTTAAGAGTGAACTGAATGTACAGCAGCAGCAGCAGCTGGAGAACCTGGAGGAACAAATTGGGCATGCATCTCAGGTTCATATGGTTGAGATTTTATTTATTTATGAAAATTAAATGAGGTTTAATTATCTAAGCTACGCGATTCTGAATTCAATTCCTGCTATTTGTTTTTTAAGAGAGAATTAAATATACAAGAGCAGGAGAAAATTCAGCATATTGGGCATACATCTCAGGTTCATTTGGTTGCTATTTTATTTATTTATGAAAATTAAATAAAATTTATTTCTTTAAGACGTGGGACTTCGAATTCAATTTATGTTATTTATTTTGTTTAGAGAGAACTGCAGCAAGAGGAGCAGCCAGGGGAGTTGATTGGGCATGAATCTCAGGTTCATTTCGTTGGTATTTTATTTATTTATTATGAAAATTAAATAAGATTCAATTATTTAAGATATAGGATTCCGAATTTTAGTTAATATTATTTATTTTGTAACATACAGCAGCAGCCAGAGGAGAACACAGAGGAGCAGATTGGGCATGCATCTCAGGTTCATTTGGCTTATATTTTATTTATTGAAGTTTAATTCTTTAACATATAGGACTCTGACTTCAATTCATGTTATTTATTTTGTTTAGAGAGAACTGAAGATACAACCACAACTAGAGGAGCACCCAGAGGAGTTGATTGGGCATGCTTCTCAGGTTCATTTGGTTGGTATTTTATTTATTCATGAAGATTAAATGAGGTTTAATTCTGTAAGATATAGGACTTCGAATGCCATTCATGTTATTTATTTTGTTCAGAAAGAACTGAATATGGATATACAGCAACAAGAGGAGATCAACCCAGAGGAGCTAAGTGGGCATACATCTCAGGTTCATTTGGTTGGCATTTCATTTATTTGTTAAAATCAAACGAGGTTTGATTCTTTAAGATGTGGGAATTTGAATTCAATTTTTGTCGTTTGTTTATTTTGCTCAGAGAGAACTGAATATACAACAGCATCAGGGGAACCGAGAGGAGCAAATTGGGCAAGCATCTCAAGTTCATTTGGTTGGTATTTTTTTTTTAACTTTTCATGAAAAAATATATATATATATATTATGTGATAGAACACATATTTGCATGTTATTTGGATTTTTTTTTTTTTTTTGGGATAATCTTAATTTTTATTTGATGGAAATTAGTGAGTGTGTTATGTAGTACTTTTAAAATGATGTTTTTAGAAATTATTATTAAAAAATAAAGATGATATTGGAGAAGAAAGTTATCGTTTGTTTTAAAAACCAATGAAAAACAATAAATTGTAAGTTGTCTTTAACCTTTAGTTATAAGTTTAAATAAAAAATAAGCACTGTTTTTTATTCTAAAGATGACATTTTGAAAACGGACACTAATAATGAGATGATGTATATAACTTGATTGCATGAGTATAATTTTGGATAAATAATTTGGATAGACTAGCATTTACCCCCTTTCTTTTTCCACTATTTTGTGAAGAAAAGCAATTTTTAAAATAAATCCAATCCAAAACTAATTTACATTTTCTTTTTTGCTTCCTCAACTGAACTCTCTCTTCTCCATATGAGATTATTTTGTAAATTAAAATAGTTACATGTCAATTGTTAAGTTTAAGTCTTACTCTTGTTCTAAAAACACAAGGTATAAGTAGTTTTCTCTTAATTTAATCTTCTCTCAATGAAAAAAGAAATATCAATTGTTAAGGGTATATAAATTATTATTATAATTATTATTTATTATCTAAAAGTGTTTTAAGAAAATACTATATCAAGTGGTATAAAATTGTAGTCCGCAACCCTTCCTAGCTAGTACGTTCATGTGATCGTGCACTTACCTATGTACTCATGTGATGGGGTTTAAATCTTACTAAATTCACTTTATAAGCATTGAATTGGTAATTTTCTTGTGTTATCGTAGGAAACATAAGAATAATTATTTTTTTATTAGGGTAGAGAAATTAGTGAATGGACCTTGGCATATACCCACAAATTGACCTATTCGGTATCAGATTTTTTTTTTTTAATATTAAAAAAAATTACAAAATTTTTGTCTTTGAAGTCAAAAACGATAACCAGCATGCATCTAAGGACTTAATTGACGGTAAACGAAACCCTCTTCCTCATGAATTAACTGACGCATGATTTTGATTTGTGCAGGAATACGAGGACTTACCTTGAAGTACATTTAACACAGTGGATCTTGCTTGGCATTATCATCATGAAGCATTTCATGATATCTTACTTTCTATGTAAGTAGGCCCAAATAATATCGCATGCTGTGACTTCTTAAAAGTCCTTGGAACTTTTCATATACTGGGTTTTTGACGATTTTCAGTACTTGGATGTTTGATTTGGTTAAATGAATAATTTAAATTTCATAGTATCTTTTTTCTGTTATCATTTTACTGATTCATGCATAATGTCGATGTTGATCATATGAGGTTCTCCTCAATATATCACTAAAATAAAACGGGTTAACTATATCAAACAATGTTCGATATAGTTTACTATTCATACTGAGCAGAATGTTCGGTGTGGATACTGCCAATATAGTTGATGGTAGTATCCATATTAGGCACTCATCCGGTACGAATACAGGTAACAATACCAGGCAATAACTAGTATAAATACACATATCGAAAGTAGATTTACCAGTGGGTTGACTCTTGGATATACTTATCCATATCGATCACAGACTTTGTATGGATAAAAAATTCATATTAATCATTACCTTATCCATACTTGGAATGTGGCTGGTGTGGATACTTCTATCCATACCTGGCTATGATCCAATATAGATATCTTTATTCGTACCAAGTTACAGCTCGGAATGAGTACTTTTATTCATATGGGACTACGGCCCGATGTGGAAAATAGTTTAAAATTAATTTTTTTTGACAAAATATATATAATTTAATATTAAAAGAAAAATAACAATAGACATTAAAGAACCATTAATCAAATTTCAACATACATCTAAAATACATATATATATATATATTACCTAAAGTTAATGTACATCACCTAAAGTCACCCTATATTGTGACATGTTATAACATATCAGTACATAATTTTAAGATACAATATATTTTGCTGGCTAAATAATAAATGAATATGATGCATTTTATAAAGTTAGCAATTCGTTGGTAGGTCGCGATAACGGAACATTCACCATTATTTTCTTCATGCAAACTCACAAATAATCTAGATCAAGTTTGAGATGATGAACTTTAGTATTGGGGTCCTTGGAGTCAATTTCCACCACCACCGTTTCTTCACCTATCCAGTCTAATAACTTGTAGTGGTTTTCACTCGATCCACCAATTTGGCTTGTAGAAACCTGAGATAATGACTATATATATACAAAAATTTAAATAATTACTCCTATAAAAAAAATTTAATAATTATATTTACATATGAAATTAAATTGAAATAATAAATAATATAAATTTCATAAATATTTACCTTCGCAGAAGGTTTAGCAAATTTGACACTTTTACTACTTTTTATCGAATATAAGCCACTTGAATATTGTGCTTACTAAAAATATAAGTAGCACGTTGTGAGCAAAAATGGATATAGGGAAAAAAAAAATACTAAGCACTCTGTTTTCCAACATGTAGATAACATTCAATATATAAAAAAATACATATAAACTCGATCAATTTTATGAAAATTTTAACAAAATTTCCTTTGTTTTTTCAAACTTGTCAAAAATTTAATTCTTCTACAATTTAAACACTACAGTAATTTTGCAACTGATCCAACCAAAACAAAGACTACGTCTCTCCATAAATATATACGCAAACAATATATATACCAAAACACACATAACAAAAAATATAAAAGTATGATTACACTCACTTCAATATTTTGTCTACGAAAAAAATAAATAGCATGTTGTAAGAAAATATGAATACGAAAAAAAAATTACTAAGTACCAAAAAATGAAAATAAACAAAATTTAAAAGTTTTGAATTATTTACCGACTGTATAGAATGAATACATGCTAGTATTTGAGTTTAATATACATTCAACAAATAAGTCATGAGCAAATTTTGTAAATTAGTAATTGTCTGCTTCATGATTGTCATTTTACTATCGACATGTTGTTAGTATTGTGCAATATTTTGTCTACTAACCATAGAATTTTTCATACCTTAAATGATTTAAGCAATTTTTTTGTTGAGTATAATGATTCTGATATAATATTATTTGATGACAACATGCCTCGAAGGATATTAAGAAGTTTATCAAACCATTTATTGAAAAATATTTGGCATTACTTATATATTATTCCTCACTAAATATTCAAATGGCGATCATGCATTCAAAGTCTTAATTAAAAAAACCATAAAGTAAATAGAAAAAAATCTAGGGACCATATGAAGATTTATTACAGAATAAATCTCCAGAGTAATTATGGTTAGTCGTTTACTATGTGAGAATTAAATTAGTCGTCATCCTTAAAAGACTTTTCTTCTTTTATTAAATTGATACCTTCTTGTTGTATCAAATCATTTGAAAAAAAAAAAAGAAATCACATTCAAGCAAAAGGAGAGAAATTGAAAGATGGGGAGGCAAAAAATGACAATCTAGAGACTAGAGAGTGCGAATGCTAGGCAGATTAAGTACTAAAAGAGGAAAACAGGCATTCTCAAAAAGGCCAAGGAACATTCCGCGTTATGTGATGTTGATTTGGCCCTTATCATGTTTTCTCCTACGGGCAAACCTTCTCTCTATGTTGGTCACAACAAGTAATTCATCACTGGTTTTCTCTAATTTCTACATTTCTTTTGTCATTATTTATCATGCGATTATCTTAAATCTATGGTGTATAGTGTTCGATCTATGTATCTTCAAGGCTGACACATTTGAATAAATACGATTTTTTTTTTTGTTGTAATGTTGTTTGATATGAATCAGATCCCACATGTTTCTTCTTTAACCTCAACACTTCGAAATGGTATAGCCTTTTATCATCTAAAAATATTCTTGATTTTTCAATGACATTTGCAAATAAATTAGAAAATTTGCAAATATTTAATTTATCATCAGTTGCTTTTACTATCAGCAACATATGTACTACAGCGCTGATCAATATATAGTCCCGTAAGGTGGTAATTATTAGGTGTCTAGCACGAAAAAAGATTATATATATGTAAGAGTAAGTTAAAATTTTACGAGATTTTTTTACAGGGAATTACTCAGTGTGGTGGATAAACTATCAAGAATTTCTATTGAAGAGCGCGAACAAAGGTGACATCTTGATTCTTGAACATCATTATATGTTTTCTATTAAAAAAACTACTTTAATTGATTTTGATATTTGTATATTGGCGTGTTGATTGATAAATTTATTAATTATTAAATTGTATTTGTGTCTGTGTTCGTGACCAGGAGGGGCTATACAATTGAGGGAAACAATGTATATCCAATTTCAAAGATACATAATTTGTTTTATAAACAACCCTGTTAATATGAATATACTAATTAGCTTGGTTTTTGTTTTCCAGTGGAACTCTAGTTAGCCTAATTTGTTAAGCTCTCTTTGCTTATTTTATTATTTTTATTTTTTAAAGTCTTACACCAATTAAATTCTTTTTGTTGTTATACACTAAATGAGTTATTCCAAGTCCAACCAAAACATTCTATGTTTATTATTATTTATTACACTTCAAATATTCTAATATTATATTGACAATAACATTTGTAACGTTTGTTAGAAGATAAGGATCAATACTTGCTGTGCTAGCTAACTTCTATGTACGTACATAAGTGGAATATATATACACACATATGTAGATGGGGTCTCCTTCAATACGCCTGTAATATCGATACAATTAAATGATCGTATTAAAAAATTATCGATTGTAATTTCTTATATTTTAATTAATTATATCTTATTATAACTAAATGAGTCAGATTATATTTATAATAATTGATAAATAAAATCATATTTACTGACTGTAATCAGATATGTTTAGTTGCAATCAGATATAATAAAGATATAATAAATTACAATTAACAATTTTATAATGTAATCATTCATTTTCTCTATGAAGTGTATCAATACCTCGGATATTTTGTATAAAATATGTATGCTGAATTACAGTCAACGTACATAGTTCCTCTAAATTTCATGTGGTTTGGTCGTCCACTAAAATAATGTTGGTAATTTGCATATGTATTGATTATTTCTCATTAGACAACACCATGAAAACTTCAAAACAAAATGATCCTTGGCTACATTTGATCTTTGTATTTTTTTTTTGTTTGGTTACGCTGTGTTTTTTTTGTGTATTTTGATTACCGATTCTCTGACAAATATCGCATCTACGTTTTATTGGAAATTCAGCTTCTTAAGAAAATATATGCTGACACTGATGAGGATATCAGAAACATCTCACTTGACAAGTACACATGTCTTTTCTTTTCTCTTTTGTCATTGTACATTCTAACATATCTATTTGTACAATGCAATATAACAATTTGTGTTCTTATTTGTTGCAGGAGTGAATTTCTCAAGGTAAGTGTCCCTCTCTTGACTATATATATATATATATATATATATATAAAAGCAGTATTTTTTTTCTCTATGTATATGATTGTTGAGATGATTCATATTGTAATAATTTGTGTAGTTGCAACAGGATCATCTGAAAGAACTGAAGGAAAACATCGCAACGAAAAACAAAATTCTTAAGCTGGTTTCATAATCAATCACCTAAGTTTTATAATAATTTATTTGTATCATCATTAGTCATTCAAATTTCTTGTACTTTTCTTAGTGAATGGACCAATCCACAAAACATCAAGGACCTTGAGAAGCTTCGAATCATGGAGAAACATCTCTTTGTGTCTCTTGAAAACATGAAGGCTATAAAGGTACGTGTGTCGATATTACTAGATTTCAATAATCGTATGTAGTGATCATTTTTACTAATTAGATTTTGTTAGGTGGTCATAAACCTTGTCGTTTAAAACTAGTTTAATATTGATGTGATTTGATTAAATCACTATTAATGATGATTTTAACACATTAATTAATTTAAAATGCTACACTATGTGCTAGGTCTTTGGCCAAAACATCTATGTTTAACCAATTCAAGATGATATTAATTAACTTATTTAGTTCAACATTATGTGTCAAGTGTCAGAAGGCAGTGCATTGCCTTGGTACTCTTGTAGTCCCAAGTTCGACGTCCAGCAGTGTCACAAATTGTGGCTGTTTTTTCCACGTACGTGTGGGCAGTCCTCAAACCCTCGTGTGAACCGTTTCCTCACTGTGTGGGTAACTTTCTCTCGAATGGGAACCATTTTCCGGATCGTGCTACTAGTGTCTAATTTTATTTGATCCCGATTGTTTTTTTAGCCTGTCTTAGTAATAAAACAAAAAAAATTATTATTTAAGCAGTTCTAAAAGTGGAAAAGTGCAGAATAATTACAGTACTGTATATATATATATGTATACAGACACACACACACTGTCATAGTATTAGAATCATTTACCCTGTTGAGCACAAAAAATCTGATAGCATTTGGCTAAGATTTATTTGTTTTTTAATTTTTCACTTTTATTTTTTTTAAGTGTGATACATTATCTTTAATTTGTGTGCTTAGCACAAAGATCACCACGAAAGAAAATCTTGATCCAAGATAGAAATACTAAATCATCTATATGATCAAACTCATTAGTGATTTATAATCAATTGACAATTAATACATATTATTATTAAAGATTTATCATATGAATTAAATCAATATGAAAATTGAGTTGGATTGTCTATCATTACTTTGAATATCTACATAGAAACTGGTAACTAATGAGGTTTAGGATGTGGGATTTTGAATTCAATTCTTTTTTTTTTTTTTCCTTTTTCCAGTGGGAACTTATTGTAAAGGAGCAGCATCAACAGGAGGGTGTCCAAGCCTCTCAGGTTTATTGGCTGTTATTTTATTTATTTATAAGAAATTAATGAGGTATAAATGTGGGACTTTGTACCAATTAATTCCCGTTCCTTATTTTGTTCAGAGAGAACTGTAGCAGGAGTACCAGCACGAGCAGATTGGCCAAGCATCTCATGTTCACTTGGTTGGTATTTTATTTACTTTTTTTCAAAAAAATATTTTGTGATAATATCACATACTTGAAGCCAAAATTGATCATTTTCATACAGTATTTAAGACTGAATTAAGAGTAAACAAAACCAATTATTTGATGATAAAACAACTGATTGATGATTTCGACTTTTACAGGAAAATGAGGATCTGCCTATCTGAAGTACTCTATTGGCAATTGTCATGACTCATTTTCATGATATCTCTTTTTTCTATTTAAGTTTGTACAAATAAACTTATCATTTCATTGCATATCGAAGGTACAATAATGTGACCTTTGAAATATTCGGATAATTTTGATTTTATTAATATGCTTGGCTATATGTGTTCGATTTTGACATTTCGTCAAATGAATAAGTTTGAATTTTTTTTTTTTTTTTTGAGTACTAACACCTGCTCAAGGTTTTACTAGGACTAATTAAAACAAGACTTTGGAGCACGGCTAGGAGATCAACTCCCAAAAGATAGAAGGGGTCAACTTACATAAAGTAAGAGAAAACTGTCTATAATATGTGGGACTTAGGAGTAAAATCCAACCTGTTAAAGGTTAAAATTGACAACTTTTATGGTTTTAACACTAGACTAAAGCCCTTAATGATGGAATTCATCCCGACTCCTCTCTCGACTTCAGGAGGATCCCGTAAAAACTCGGGTCTTTTGGATTAAAATTTGAATTTGCTTAAAATCCTTTAAAATAATTATTCAAATATTAATAATCACTTTTAATCACTAAACTTGATCAAAATCCATCAAAATTACATCTAAGTCATAACCTCGTATGAATCTATAAATTACATTATAATCATAAATAAATTCAAAATCAAAACTTAAAAGCATAATATTATACAACGATTAAAATTTAATTCTCAAAATCTTTATAAGAGAGGCTTAAACCCTAAAATTCCCCCTCTATTTAATAATAGGAAATTATGTCCATATGTAACAACTCAATCTCATTTTATTATACCTATCAATCAAAAGATTATCTAAACATCAAGTACTTGAATTGCATAGGATCTATCTTACTTATCTATCATTCTTCCAATTGATTTTATAAACTTTTATGATTCATAATATCAACATCTCTGAACTTGTGTACTTCTAAAGTCTGAACATGACCAAATTAATAATAATAAATTAAATTTCAATTAATCTCTTGAGTCCAGTTAGATTGAGACCTTACACTTAGCCTAAATAAATTTGAAATTTATGGTAGACTTTAATTTTTCTATTTTACATACATCAAGTCATTATTCATTAATGTAAATTAATGATAAAAACACAATGGTACATCTTAAACTTAAGGTCAATGTAGTTTTAGTGAATTATCTAAAGTGTCAAGATAAGTAACTGTGTCTAGTGATTTTGTTAGCAAATAATGTATAAATATAAATTTGTAACCTCAATATCATACATCTATATATCTCATATTAGTCCGAATTTATAAGATTGTTTGATATAACCATAACTTAAAATATAATTCTTAATACGAGGGAGGGGTCATTAATGGGCAAAAGTAAGACTCAGAACTTCACAACCTGAATACAACTACCATAAAGAAAGAGTCTCTCCACTCGTATTAAGAAAGAGTCTCTCCACAACCTGAACTCAGAACTTCACAACCTGAATACAATTACCATAAAGAAAGAGTCTCTCCACTCGTATTAAGAAAGAGTCTCTCCACAACCTGAACTCAGAACTTCACAACCTGAATACAATTACCATAAAAAAAGAGTCTCTCCACTCTTTGTGACTACTAGGCAAATGTACCTGAGATGATGGAGAAAATGCTAATAGTAGATGTGCTATATTATTATTATATTGCAATACTTCAAAATTTGTGTCATATATAATTTATATAAAAAAAAAATAATAAAAGGAGTGTGTTGTTGGCTTTTTGCTCAGAACCAATTAACTAGAACTCATGGCATGCTTAAATAAATTCACAAGTGAATGGCAGGCAACTTTAAAGATTATTAAGAATTTTTTTTTTTCTCCCAAAAATCTTTATTATGAATATAATATTGCTATTATATGAGAATGAATGTCAACCAATCTATGGAAGTAACTTTCATCTTTTTATATTCTCACCAGCTCCAAAATTATAATGATTTTATATATTTGTAATTTATGTCTAACTTAATATAGTGTGTGGTAGTGAGGCGATATAAAGAAGGTTTGACTAGGTTGTATTTTATGTTTAAGGAATCTCCTCTCTTGGGCTATATTTTTCTCTTTTTTTTTTGGAGTTTACGTTATTATATTCTTTTTATTTCTAATCATTTAATAACAAGAGACTAGATGTTACATAACTAATGGCTTTAATAAATAAATTAATTATATGCACATGCAAATATGTTAATAAATCATATTGAAAATTGTAATTATAACAGAAAATATTAATTTTCCCCACCTCATTAAGTATTTGAGAGTGGCCATACACACCAACAATTGTCCTCCCCCTTGAAAAGGGAATTTGCCAATTTATGGTGGGCCCATGGGATTTCTTACATTTCTTACCAGAGAACGAAACATTGGTCACTTTCAAAGTCTTCTAAATTAATAATGAGCCATAAAATAAATAGAAAAACTATCATTAAAAAGTAAGCTTTCATATTCTAGTAGTAATTACTTTTTGTTTTTTACTCCATGACAATTAAATTAGCTACCATAGATTTCAAAATTTTCACAATTTAAATTGATATCATTCTATTGTATCAAATCACTTGAAAAAATCACATTCAGAAAAAATAAAATAAAATTAGGGATTGAAGAATGGGGAGAAAAAAATTGATAATCAAGAGACTGGAGAGCATGATTGCTAGGCAAGTTAAGTACTCGAAGCGAAAAGCAGGCATCCTCAAAAAGGCTAATGAACTTTCTGTGTTTTGTGATGTCGATGTGGCCATTATCATGTTTTCACCTGCGGGCAAACCTTCTCTCTTTGTTGCTCACAACAAGTAATTTGTCATTCACTTCTTTTAATTTCTACGTCTCTCATGTCTTTACACACCACAATTATTTTAAACATGTGTAGTATTTATCCGATCTAGTCTGAAATGTTGTCTGGTTTGAAACGAGGCTCATGTGTTGAATTTTTTAACCAAACATTTTAAAACCGACAAATTTTCATTACCTGAGAACATTATTGATTTGTCGGTGATATTAACTCCCAAACAAATTAGAGAAGTCGAAACACGTACAACCATTTAATCTGTTATCCATTACTTTTAGTATAATCAAGTTATATACAAAGAAAGACAACATCCGTCTTGATTTCACTTTGAATTATAACAAATTGTTCATTCCTTGCAGACAACTACTTGATGTGGTGGATAGGCTATCAAAAATATCTGTTGAAACCCGTGAACAAAGGTGACATCTTGAACATCTATATATATATTTTCCATTCGAAGCAAAATAAACTTTATTTAATTTTTATTGTTGTATTATTGTGTGTTTAATAATGAAATATTTAATTTTGCGTTTGTGTTTGTGACTAGGAGGGGCGCCTATACAGTCAAGGTAAGCAATCCATTTCCAATTTCAAAGTCAGATAATTTATATGATAAACAACGTTGCTGGCGTCCTTTGTGGCCTTGTAGCGGAGTGGTAGTATAGAGGCCAGTATTAACTTTAAAAGTTCAAGTTTGACATATACATCTCCATATTATTCAGTAAATATGAAATTTTCTCTCATATATATACATTATCTTCTATCCTGATGTGGACGAATCTCAGTTGTATGGGGTTGTTTATCTCGGTCATGTCACTAGATCCTACCAGTTTTGTCTTGATTGTCTTCTAGATTTATCTCAATACCTAAAAAAAAAAAAAAAAAACACTATTTGTTAGATGCTGGTTAGCTTTATTTTTTTTTTTTATTTTCATCGGAGCTTAAGTCAACTTCGTCATTAAGATCTCTTTGTTTATTTTATAATTTAAATGTTTAAAAGTCTGACAACAATTAAATTCTTTTAATTGTTATAGAATACATGATTTGTTCCAATCAATGTAAAAAAAATGTTGTGAAATCTATAGTTATTATTTTATATTATACATTAAATATTTCAATATTATATTAAAAAATGAGGAAATTACTCAAAAGCCTCTGCACATTTATCTTATTACAATCGGAAACCACTTTTACATTTTGTAACAATGATCTCCTCTGTACTAACGGTTTGACCATAGTTGACCGTAAAAGTTAACTGTAATAAGAGTATTTTAGTTAATTTACTTTATTTTTATTTATTTTAAAAATTATATTAAAATTTAAAATTTAAAAAATTAAATAATTTTAAAATTTAAAAAATTAAATTTAAATTTAAAAAAGTAATTTAAAAAATTTTCTAATGGATCTAAACCATCCATCTTTTGAGATGGATGACTTAAATCAGTTTGTAAAAATATAATATTTCAAAAACAATAAAAAAATGATAAAAAAAAAATTATCTGGATTCATGAAGGATACTCCAAAATCATTAATCATCTATACAAACAAAAATCACGGTCATATTAAAACAAAAACCACTTCTATCATCATCAAACAGACCCAACATATCATCATCAACACCATCTACAGACTCCAGAACATCTGAAAATCCAGTTGGATCTGGGTTTCTGATATGAAAACTCAGAAGGACATCTGGAAAGGGTTTTTAGATACAGACTCAAGAACATCTGGATCTGGGTTTTCAGATCGAAACCCAGATCCGGATGTGGGTTTTAGACTAGGTTTCCAGATCGAAAACCCAGATGTGAGTTTCTTGGAAACCCAGATTGATTCGGATCTGGGTTTCTAGATCTGAAAACCCAGATCCAGGTTCGGATTTTCAGTCTGGGAACCTAGACAATCTAGACGTCGATCGACGTCCCAGACAACCCACACTGGAAACTCAGACGTTGATCTGGGTTTCTAGATTTGGACCCAGATCGACGTCTGGGTTTCCGTCTGAAAAACCCAGACAACCCAGACGTTGATCGACGTCCCAGACAATCCACACAACCTAGATCGACGTCCAGCAGATCGATGGAGAAAATAAAAATGAAGAGAAGAAGAAGGAGAGAGGGAGAGAAACTGTAAGAAGATGAAGAAATGGAAGAGAAGAAGGAGAAGAAGCAGAGAAAAGAGAGAGACCGAGGGAGGAGAGACGTTTTACAATTTTTTAAAATTTTTTTTTTTAATTTTTTAAAATATTAAAGATTTTTTATAATTTAAAATTTATAAAATTAATCAGTCGGCGACATTCTCGTCTTTTTAATCTATTTTGTCATTTTTCAATTATCTCAAACGGTCAATTATGTTCAAATCGTTAATATAAGGGAGGTCATTAGTTTTCGATTGTAATAAAACTAATGTTTGGAAGCTTTCGAGTAATTTACTCTTAAAAAAACAGTTGTTTAATTTTAAGGATTAGCGTTTGTTACGCTAACTTTGATGTACATGCATGAGTGGACTTTTTTGTTTCATAAATTGAAAGTAAGTGAACAAAAAAAAAAAGAAATAAAAAACAACCTTGTCTTTGTAATTTTGGACAGCATAGATGCGTTTTCTTAAATTTTATGTAATTGGGGGGTATATCAAAATAACGTCGATAATATGGATATATATATATATATATATTAATTAATTATCATTAAATAATAACGTAAAAACTTCAAAATAAAATGGTCCTTCACAATATTTGATCGTTGTTTTTCCGAATTTCTTTTTGTTGTTTTGTGATTTTTATATATTTTGATTACTGATTCGCTAACATAAATCATATCTATATTTCATCGAAAATTCAGATTCTCAAGAAAATATATACCGATACTACTGTGGCCGATCTTAGCAACATCTCACTTGACAAGTACTAGTTTCTTTTCTTTTTTTTCTTTTTTGTCATTCTGCATTTCTGACATTTTTATTTGTAAAATTCAAACTAACAACTTTGTAATATTTGCTGCAGGAGTGATTATCTCAAGGTAATTACAGTTTTCTCTTCAATATATATATAATTTTTTTATTTAATTCAAATATAATAAATAATTGAGATAATGATTCTAATAATTTAAAAGTTACGACACACAAATTATAAAAGTTATGTATTATATATATTTTTAAATAAAGTAAATTTTTATTTAAATTTACCTTTTTTATTGTTTTAAATTTTTCTATTAAAATTTTACCAAATTTTTTTTAAAAAAAGTATTGATGGCAGTCTATTTTTTTTTTTTTTTTTGTTTTCTAATTAAAATGAATTATATATGTTGAGACGTTTAATATTTAATGATTTGTGTAGGTGCAACAAAATTATCTGAGGGAACTAGAGGAGAAAATTGCTGAGAAGAACAAAATTCTCAAGTTAGTTTCATTTCTAACCAATCACCTAATTTTTTAGCAATTAATTTATATGATCACTAGTTATTCAAATTTCTTGTACCTCTTGTCAGTGAATGGAAGAATCCAGAAAACATCAGCGACTTTAGTCAGCTTCAAGTCATGGAGAACCATCTCGCAGCATCTATTGGGAGCATCCAAGCTAAAAAGGTGATCAGTTTTATTAATTAAATTTGTTGACATAGAGACCGATCGTCTAAGACTAGTTTAACATTAATGTGATTTGAGTATAGCCTCTTTAAGGATTTTGAAACATTAATCAACTTATTTAGTTCTACATATGTGTCAAGCTAATATCAATAATGCCACATCATAATTATTAATCAAATGAGAAATTAGTTTCACATGCCATTATCCTCATTTTAATTTCCACCAAATTAAAATAATAGAACTATTCTTTAAGTAGTCCCGATAAAGTTGGAGAGCTTAATTTTTGTAGACAAAAGTTGAAGAGTGTATTATTATATGCACATATTGTGATAATACTATGTCCCATCTCTATATCCCAACTTAAATTTCAATTAATCCGTGATTGACCCATTAATAAATTAATCAATACATATTTATAATGATTTAATTCAGTTATCACTTGTTATATGAATTAAACATCTAATTCACAAGTTGGGTTACAATTTAAAAATTGAGTTAAGATATATGAAATGTGAAAGATATTTAAGATGTGGAATATTGAATCATGTTACGTTTTTCCAGAGAGAGCTTACTTTAAAAAAGTTAGGGCGGCAGGAGCAGGATGTTCAAGCCTCTCAGGTTCATTTAGTTGTTATTTTATATATTTATGAATAATTAATAAAGTTTAGGACGTGGGTTCTAAATTCAATTCCTGTAACTTATTTTGTTACCGCAGCAGGAGGAGCAGATTGACCAAAATTTGGAAGCTCTTTTTGTTGGTATTTTGTTTATTTACTTTTCATGCAAATATATATATATTTGTGACAAGTTCGCATTCTTGAGACACGTTTTCTAAATTCCATTCCTGTAACTTATTTTGCTACCGCAGCCGGAGGAGCAGATTGACCAAAATTTGGGAGCTCTTTTGGTTGGTATTTTATTTATTTATTTTTCGCGCAAATATATATATATATATATATTGTGACAAATTCGCATACTTGAGAAATGTTTTTATGATATCTTAAATTCTGTTTTATACAAACTGCCGAGTGTATTTGGCATTGCTTTTAAAATGGTGGTGTTAGAAATTATTATTAAAACTGAAAATAATGTTTGCAAATATTGTTTCTCCTTTACATCTAAGACTGTTTTTGTTCATTAAAAATTAAAAAGTTGCCGCTCAAAATAGTTAAGGAGGGTATTTCAATTATTATTGTAATTATTATTTGTTATCTGATAGGTGTTATAAGAACATACATGTATCAAGTGTCACAAAATTTTTGAATGTTCAAAGCGAAAAATGATAATCAACATGCAATTGGGACTTGATTGACAGTCACAAAAAAAAAAAAAACCAACTTTCCCTCCCTCTGACGATGTTATGTGTAAAACTGACATGATTTTGATTTGTGCAGGACATTGAGGACCTTCTTTCCTGAAGTACTCCTACCAAGCTGGAACCTGCTTGGCATATCATCATGAATCTATTCATGATCTCTCTCTGTTTTTTATCTAAGTTTGACTAAAATAAGCTCATCATTATGGTTAGTGTAAAACATAAATGAACAAGCTCTCGTCTCATTTTGATCACATAGTGTGAAATTTCTAAGTATTTGAGACATTTTGAATATTGGGCTTGTGACAATGCTTGACTATGTGTGTGTTTTGGTATAAATAAGTTGAACTGGCTATTATCTTTCTCTGTTGTAATTGTACTAGTTTACAAATCATCCTGGAAATATATCTAGCTGGTTCTTAGAAATGTTGTTTAGGTGGTAGAGATTGATTTAATGAGCTTCAGCTAGGGTCCAGAGCAACAGAGGACACGCAGGGTACCCCTAGTTATCACCTTTTGACTCGGGCTGTAGGACACAAAAGTCTAAAGTTTTAAAATCATCTGGTGGTGACCCTGTGAAACTTAAATAGTTGCAATAATAGCTGCAATGATAACCCACAAAAATTTAGGCACAGATATTCACAAGCAATCTATTGGATTCTATCAACACCCAAATAGATGGCCTGACACTGCACTGCCCTACCCTACCCTGCCTTGGCCGGCCCAGCTAAGGCTCCTCAGTGCATTATCGATTGTCATGCATATAATGCAGAGTTGCAGCCAACTCCTCAGAGTTCTGAATATTTAAACCCCACCAAGCTAGACCATTGAGCCAAGTGGTCCCACTGAGAAATTGCCAAAATTGCTACCATAATTTTTTTTGTTTTTTTAAACAAAATTGCTACCATAATTTTACATGGTACAACTTGCATAAATTTGATAGTACTAGCTAGCAAACTTTTAATATCTATAGGTAAAAACAGTTCATACTTTTCTTTTTTGCTTTTTCATTAGCTGCAATAACTGGGACCAAATCTTTATAAACAAGTCCCACCAAATGTTGATCTTCCATATATAGCCAACAATTCTTGAGATATTTTCATCATTGGTACTTCCACAGTCCACACAACCTTTACTCGCTATTCTGAGATATTACCTCTCCAAACTTGAGGAAAAGTTGGGCATCTGAGGTGCTCATTGATGGGCAATTAAGCATATGTGGAGTCTTGAGATTTGCATACTCATCCTTGTAACAAGGAACTTTAGCTGATGAGAGCAAAGAAGCTGGGGTTGAAGTCGGTTGCTTAGGTGGATCTGAGACTGGAACTAGGCTACCGAGGACACGTGTGACTTCATGCATAGTTGGCCTATCTGATGGCTGCCTCTTTGTGCATAGAAGTGCAAGCTGAAAAACCTTCTTCACTGCTCCAAGCTCCTTGCATGTTGCAGTTATCTCAGGATCAACGGTTTCCATTACAGCATTGTTGGCTGTCTTAGATAATACCTGACAATTACAGGGGCGAAATTAGATAACCTAGTTAATTGGTATTGTTCTATATCCAATGTCAAAACTATACCCCCAAAAATAAAGAAAAAAATGCATTAAGGACATAAAGAATACTTTAAAAAATGTATATGATGGATAGATGACAAACCAGGTGATGAAGATTGGATTCATTATCCACAGCTTTCCTTCCAGTTAGCAACTCAAGTAGCACAATTCCAAAGCTATATACATCAGACTTCTCGGTGAGTCGGGAAGTTCGGGCATACTCAGGGTCTATGTAACCAATAGTTCCCATAATGTAAGTAGAGGTATGTGACTTGGAGACACATAAGCTTTTGGCAATGCCAAAGTCAGTAAGATGAGCTTCAAAGTCCCTGTCCAACAGAATATTAGACGACTTCACATCACGGTGAATGATTCGAGGACTACAATCATGGTGTAAATATGCTAGCCCTTGTGCTGCTCCAAGTGCGATCTGAATACGAGTATCCCAGTCAAGCTTTTTCTTCTTTGAGGGACCTGAAGTACAAACATGTAGCAATGGATGAAACAATACAATACTATCATATGTTTTCAACATATGAAGCTCTGAAAACTCAGATACACATGTAATTCTAGGAATGCTGTCACTACCATGGAGAAGATCCCAGAGACTGCCATTTTCCATATAGTCGTAGAAGAGAAGGTTCCCAGAGGATGAGAGAGAGTACCCTTGGAGGCTGACCAAATTCCGATGCTTGATGCTCCCAACAGTCTCAAGCTCCGTCTCAAATTCCTTCAAGCACTGTGGATAGTGAGAGTAGAGTCGCTTGATGGCCACTGGCTTGCAGTTTTTAAGAACACACTTGTACACAGTGCTTGATGCGCCACAACCAATTATGTACTTCTCACTTAGGTTCTCAGTCATCCGCATGATGTCCTCATACACGTGAAGTGCCATATTCATGTTAAGGATCACCAACTTTGGCGTTGAGTAACTAACTGTTGTCAAGTAAGTGTAAAGAAATTAGTAATAAGAATATATAATCATCTTTTAGGCCACATGTTGACCTTCCTCTACAGTAATTACAATCACCCAACCTTTCTTGTGGGTTTCTATAATTACTTCCCAAGTATGTAGGTTAGATTAACTAAATTAAATTTCTTTAATCATTCTATACAATAACTTGGACACAAAGTCAATGATAGATATACCAAGCTCAGTCAGACTATCTAGAATGTGTACCATGGCATCAACAAAAGACTTGCAAAGGATTGAACACAGAAGGTAAGGCACCTGGTTTATCAAGTGATCCATCTGGATACGGTGTAGGATTGTGTGGTCGGCATGCTGCCACCAAGATCATAAGAAGAATTACAAGTGCACCAAGAGCAATTCCAAGGATTGCTGCTTTAGAAATTGTGACTGCATAGCAAACAACAAAGGGAGAAAATAAATATCTTAGGTCATCCTCCCTGAAGAAAGTAAAGCAGCATTTTGTGACCAAACAAAAGCAGAATATTTCACCGATCCTATTTATATATATAAGCATATTTTTGTGGTGATATATCTTGATAATGAGAATTAAAACAAACAGACAACATAAAATTACAACAAAACTTCTTATGTTTCTTGCATTCTACATTATGTGCTTTGGTACAAGTGATGGACAAGTATATGGTGTAATTACTGATGCTGACAGTCCATTCCCAGATATATTAAGACAGATGAATGCCCATCATAACAGACAGGTAAAATGACTCATATCGAGGGACGAAGGTAATACATACCCCGCTCTGTCGGATGAGTCATGCGGCATGGAGAATTGAGCCAGTAGCCACAAAGACCAAGATTTCCAATGAAACTGCAGGTGTATAGGTCAATTGATCAAAAAGGTAAAGTCGTAAACAATTGAAATTAGAATAATGCAAAGTAAATGTTGATAAAACAAAACTCACATTTGAATTCAAGAATAGCAGAAAGAAATTTTGATATATATCAAAAAATATAAAAAGGCATTCCAACCTGTCAGGTGAAAATCTCGAGAAATTATTGCTTGTGGGGATATCACCTCCTAAGTTGTTATATGACACATTTCTGCATGGGTTCAGTAAAGGATGGTGTTAAACCACACATCCAAAATATTCATTTTATAGTCATGATACATTGAGAAAAAGATGTAGAATATTCGGAATGACAAACTTACAGAACTGAAAGACTTAGGCAGTTCATCAACGACATCACGTCTCCTGTTAAATTATTGTATTCCAGTCTCCTGCATTAATTTGCACAAAAAGATTATAAAAACAGCAGGCAGAACAGTGACATGAATAAGTTTACTTCTTGAAGTTGAGAAATCAAAACATTTGGTAGACAACTATTCAAACGTACACTAAACACCATCTCAAAAGTAAAGCTGCCTCAGTGAGTACAATTGTTCATGTTCAAAGCTGAACCTTGAAAACTATGTGCAGATTAAATTTCTTGCTATTAGCCTTCATATAATTCATTAAGGTTAAGCCCCAAATGCTATCACAATAAGGCTATCAGATTTATTAAATAAAATGCATCAGTTCATATGCAACAACTATTTGAATGTTCCATTCAACGGTCATTTTGGCTAAAAATGATGAGGGCAACACCAATAAGCTTACAATGAAAACAAGTACTGAAGCTGGCTAAGTTCCTGAGGAATCAACCCTGAAAGATGGTTATGTGAAAGATCTCTACAATGCAAAAGAATTAAACATAAGTTAGAGAAGGATCAAAAAGCTTAAGGGCATCCACGGTAGCAACAGTAAGAAGATTTCTTACATTTCCATGACACTTCTTAGATTGCCAAACTCTGCTGGAATGAAGCCTGTCAACTGATTTTTGCTTAAATTCCTATAGCACAAAGATTGGGGTCAGTAAGCAGATATCCTAGAAATAGAAACCAATTTGCAGTAAGACTCACAGCTTTAGAAGATGCTCCAAATCGCCAAGAGAAGAAGGAATGGAACCACTAATTTTGTTGTTGGAAATGTCCCTGATCAAAAGATAAAAGAATTAGCAAATGAGTAAACGAGAAAAGAAGGATAAGTTCATGGCACAAAATACTTACAAAGTATCCAGATTACCAATTCGAGAGAGCTCAATTGGAATAGGACCCCTGATTTTGTTGGATGAGAGGTTCCTAAGGAAGGTCAGGGAGAAAACATCAAAATAAAAATGCTTGAATAACTGCATGTCCATGGTTGGGCAAAAATGAGCTCAACACAAGCATGGATTATTGATAAAGATTAGAAAGATAATTATGGTACTAGTACAACATTGATGAGCAAACACTCGGGCAATACGAAAAATTCAAAATTTTCACTATGAAATGATACAGAGACCATCAAGAAGAGTTTAATATACGGCACAATCTGTAATGAACAAAGTCATCTTTCTAGCCTTTCAATCCAAATTGAAAGACCGTTAGTGGAACTTACAAATTTGTCATACTCTCTAGCCTTTGGAATGCAGGTGGGATGGTTCCATTCAACTTATTTCCATGCACATTGCTGAAATTATATCAATGATCGATAAAAACATTAAAACAATTACAGAGTGTAAGAACCCAATTACAGGAGACAGATGAAATACTTACAGGCTATTGAGATTAGTACAGGAACTAAGATTGTCAGGTATTGGGCCTTCAAGGTTGTTGTTTGCAACATTTCTGCAATAATGATGTTTGTAACTCAGTTACATTATAATTTACAGAAAACTGCTTCACATTGAACCTTTTAGTTCTAGAACATACAATTCAAATAAATCGGTGAGTTTTCCAAGCTCTGGTGGAATATGCCCAGTGAGTTGATTATCATTCAATTCCCTGCAAAAGGAAGAGAACTAATTGAGAGAATAAGATAATATTCTTCATGTTCACTACCGACAACCATTATCACTCCCACAAGGAACCATACAAGTATGAAACGGTGACAAAGGAAAATTCAAATTGGAAAAGTATGAAACGTATGAAACGGTGACAAAGGAAAATTCAAATTGGAAAAGTATGAAATGTATGAAACGGTGACAAGAAGGAACCATACAAGTAGTGAAGCTTCGTCATATTCCCTAGCTCTGGTGGAATGGATCCATTCAGCTTGTTACTGTGCAAGTACCTACAAGATTTTTTATTTTGATTAAAATTATCCATACACTGTTCATGGAAAAGGTTAAGAATGAGACAATAAATCTCAACTAATTGTGAGATACCTAGATAAAAAGATAAGAAATTAGAAATAAGTAGTTGATAACAAAAGTAAGCCAAACAAGCAGGGTTCCAAGGCATATCATTTTTGCAGAGGCAAGCAACGACTAGACATTTGAGTCCTTACAGTTACAACCAGAAAATATAGATAGCAGATTGCAAGAATGGCGGCAAGAACATACTTACAATTTCTCAGTGTAAGTCAAATTTCCCAAAATGGGAGGAATGGGCCCACTTAACATGTTGCAACTTAAATCTCTGCATGACAAAAAGAAATGTGGGCATCAATGGAGGTCATAAAGCTTCACTCACAAACAAAAATTCAAATTGAGAAAGGCAGTTAAGTTCATATAGAAATTAGTTCATAGTACTTACAACACAGCAAGTGCCTGCATCAGACCAATCACTGAAGGAATCTTGCCAGTTAGCTGATTACCTTGCAAGGATCTAGCAATGAAAATAAAAAATAAGAGCTACTTCTTGAACCAAATATGTAATCACTTATCACGAACTACACTACTATCAATAAAACAAAGAAGATTGGAAGTACATACAATGTGGCTATTTGCAGGAACCCTATATTAAATGGAATCTCTCCAGTCAGCTGGTTGTAGGACAAGTCCCTACCAATAAAAACACACACATATATATATATATAGATAAATGGAAGAACCAAGTATTGCCTAAAATATAAATACATCCTCAATGAGTTGATTGGATACATACAAGACCTGGAAGGCAGTGCAATTGCCAATATCCTGTGGAATGCTCCCAGTCAAGCTGTTGTTCCTTACATCACTGCAGACGGTAGGAAACCTCAGTAAGGTTGCAAAGAACCTAACTTACTACATGAAACAAATATAGTCAACTTTTGGAGAGACGGTGCTAAAAGCTAAGAGAACTTACAAATACCATAAACCTGTCAGCTGGCACATATCAGGAGAGAGTGTACCCACCAAATTGTTCCCTCTCAAACCACTAAGGTGAATGTGGAAAAGAAGTAAAAGCCAGGATCAATATCCACTAGAAAACATCACTAGAGGTGAAAATACACTCAGAAAAAACTTCACTCACAGGTACTGCAGAACTTCATTCCAGTAGATGAGCCTTGGTATTTCCCCATTGAGTCTATTCAGGGCCAGGTCCCTGGAACCAGTTATTCGGAAACAATATAAGAATTTAAGGCCATAGTTCAAAGTATTGAAATATAGGAAATAAGCACACATGTGCGTGTGCTAGAGAGATGAAGAGAAGAGGAAAGAAAAACTTACAGAACTTTCAAGTTTGGAATTTGAGACAAAGTTGAAGGAATTGGTCCGATCAACTGATTGTTTTTCAGAATACTGGAAGTGGATACAAATTTAACTAAAAGTAAATTTAACCGTAGAGAAAACTAACTACATGAAGAAACCTAACATTAAGAGAAGTGCATACTTGTCAGGGAACTTACAGATATTCCAGCTGTTTCAACTTCGATATTGAAAAAGGTATGTCTCCATATAATGCGTTGAATGACAAGTCTCTATAACACCATTTCATCAACAATGAACCAAATTGACAACACTTAGACTCTATGCCGTGAAACATTCACATTGTGATATCATATTATAAGTCATTTAAGTCTCTTGCGGACATTGAACTTACATGCTTTGTAGAGAAGAACAGTCACCAATCTCATCTGGGATCTGCCCTGAGAGGTGATTTCCTCTGAGATCACTGATAAATAGAAAGATAAAACATATGATCCAATTTCATTGTAAACCAAGCTTAGGCAAAAGTTATTTAAAGGGAAAATAGTGCCATAAAACAAAAACATTGTCAAGTCCTCAGACAAATATTTTTTCCAGGGAAACAAACAGAACCTTAGCGAAATAGTAGAAAAGGCTTATATTTCAAAAATGATGCACAGGTATTGGAGTACAGTACATAGAAAGTAGGTCTTTAAGATCTCCAATTGCAGGTGAGATTTCTCCATCAAGATTTAGACCTGACAGATTCCTACAATAACAAAACAACAGCAAAACATATAAAAAAAATAAAAATTTGACATCAAAAAACAGTACGAGAATGACAAGGAGTTGAAACACTCACAGTGCAGTGACACTGAAGGTGACATTATCACAAGTGACCCCTCTCCAAACACAATAATCTGAAGATGGTGAGTCTGTCCAGTCATATAGAACATTATCCACATCCCTAAACGACTTCTTTATCTCCAATAATGTCGCTCCTTCAAAATTATATCGTATATCATCAATCCCAAAATGAAGAAGCATCCTCAGTGTATAAGAACACAGAACACAACACATGAATCAATGAAACTACCAAGTCAGTTGATGTCCAAGAACCCCTAATACAAGTTACTTTGATGTAAACAACTAAAACGTTTTAGTATGAATCTACAACACTCAACATACAAGCTAGATACAACGAAACTATAAACACACCGTGTAAGCAAAATAAGGCTCACAAGCTTCAAATAAAAAAATAAAAAATAAAATAGAATAACCTCACAGATATTGAATACAATCAAAACTAAACTCACAGTCAAAACCCTGATTTGCAACTGGATATAAAGAGAGCAAATTTAAGAGGGAAAAAAAAAGGCTCAAAAACTGAAACTTTAAACTTGAAAGCAAGTCATTTGGTGTTGAATAAGTAGAAAAACCAGGAGAGAAAATGAAAACAAACAGTTGACAATCTTTTCCAACATCCACCAAACAAGAAGAAAAGCGAAGACTCACCATCATCACAATCAACAGAACCAAACCCCAAAGAGAAGAGAAAAACCAGGAGGAGGAACTCTACAGGAAATGCCATGAGTACCCTTCAAGTATTTTACAGCAAACCCCACGTTGCAAGTGTCAACCACCTGCACAACTACACAACATCCTCAATTCACACACTCTTCAGCACCCACTTTTGCTCTCTTCATGAGTCACCGACATTGAACAACAGTTGAGATTGGAGAGAGAGAGAGAGAGAGAGAGAGTAGTTAAATTTTGCTTGTCCTACGAATGTGCGTGATGAAGATAAGAGGTGAAGAGAGGAGGAGCTAAAAAGGTCTGCTTGTTATATCACATCGTTGTGGTAGTCTCTATACACTCTTCAATGAGAGAGACAGAGAGAGAGAGAATTATTTCACGGATAAAGTTAAAAACCTGTCTGCACAAAGGTCTGCTAGAAGACCTGCAACTCTTACAACACTTGTATCTTCCTTTTTCTCTCTCACTCTCAGACTGCAAGCAATTGTTTTCATATAAACATTTACTTTCACAATTATTATATATCACTTGATATGCTTGAAAATGTACATGCAAGTGAGTCTACATGCCATCGTGAATAATGGGTCGCTATCGCATTAGCAGTGGTGCTCAACTGTGGATTGCTGAGGACGCCAGTAAGAGACAAGAGTGCGGTGTAATGTAATGTAAATATGGGTCGAAATGGAGCCGCGGTCTCGGTCTCTCTTTCTGGCTATAATTACAAACTTTTATTCAATCCAAAGTTCATTAAAATATCAAATCCGGACTTAAATAAATTTTATTAAAACCTTATTCTTTTCTATTTATATTTATATAAAATCCTTCAATTTTTGTTTATATAGAAGGTAATAAAATGTATTCAATTTGAATTTATAAATAATATAATGAAATCCAATGCAGTATAAGTGTGTAAAATTTAAATTTATAAGAAATTCAATGAATCTAGATGTATTTAAAAATAATAATATTAGACTTTTCAAATATTTTACTCAAATGATGTAGCATGTGGGTTGTCAAGATTTTATAAATCATGAGCTGATGTGATAATTTTAATAACTTTCATACAACATTATTTAAGTATAAATTTGAATAAAATATTTACAAAATGTAACATTACTCATTTAAAAAATGGTTGAATATTTACTTTTAAATGATGAAAAGCAATTAATACTATCCAATAATAATATTAGACTTTTCAAATTATCAAAATCTTGTAGATCATAACATAATATGATAATTAATAAGATATTAATAATTTAAATATCACGTCATTTGATCATCAATCTGGATAAAATTTTTTAAAAGTTTAACATTATTTATTGTCAAATTAAATATGTGAAAATGATCAAGTCATTAGAAAAGTGATTTTTTTTTTTTTAAAAAAAAAAGGGTTTTGTTTTGTATTTATTGTTTTTAGCCTATGCTTTCAGTTTGGCAGTTATTAAAGTTACTTTCCCTTTCCAAAACTGTCCTTACCTCCTCTTCCCGTCGTCTTCTGTATGCTTTACTTTTACTCGTCCTTAATTTGGTTTTACAGGTTTCTCTTGGTCTTTATTGCACCCTTTCTGGACTTATTATTTATTTACATTTTTTTTTCCTATTCAAGGTACGTCTAAGAATATAGTTTTTATTCCAAGAATGAAGAAACTAATCATAAAGTACTTTTGTTTAAAATATGTCGTCCGTAAAAGCAATTTGAATTTGAGATGTTGTACACTAAATGAATGTTTTCTACCCATAAGTCGTATCGAAAAGTGGTAATCATTAACAATTTTATATGTTAGACTTTTTAATTTTTTTTATCCAAATTTATATTCAAATGATATAGCATTTGAGTTATCAATATCTTATTGTTGACGTGGTAAACCAGCCAACCAGATTCTTGAGCCCAATGCCGCGCTGATAAGGAGACCTGCAACAAACAGACCGAATAATGGCGAAGAAGAGAAGAAGAAAGAAGAAAGAACAAAGGACACAGGAGGTTTGAAGTGGTTCGGCCCGATTTGGAAGGGCCTACGTCCACTTGTTCTGTTATTACTGTTGATCTCTCACAAAACACTTGCTCTCCCTACGTTTTTACAGAGTAACAGCCTCTCAAACTCTCAATTTCTGGATCCGCTCAACAATAAATGCCTCTCTATATTTATAGAGGAGAAGAGGCTACAAAGAGAACAAACGGACAAAATGGCTGATCTTGTCGTAATAAATGCTGCTGGAGAGCTTTAAATGCTTCTGACTTCTGACATGTCAACTCTGGCAAAACGTGGGCCGACTGCAAGCCCATGCTGGTTTGGTGATATTTCCTGAAATTAAGCTGTCATTAGGTGAAAAACCCTTACTTATCGTGCAAGACACGCCATTTTACTGTCTTGCATTGAACCTGGGCGAACTGGGTAGAAAACGAACTAGAGCTTCGACGTGACGATCTGGACGCAGTAACGATCTGGCGATCTTGATATCGCTGCAACGGTCTAATGACCTTGACGTCGCTATCAACGTAACAAGTGAACCTGTCACTGTCTGTCCCGATCTCGATCTCGCGATCTGATACACAGTATCTCTCACGGGCCTTTGGTAACTTGGGCCACTATTTTTATGGGCCTTCACCAGCCCATTTGAGGAATCCAAAAATACCCATAACACTTATAAATCATGAAATAATATGATAATTAATATAATATTAATAATTTATATATCATATCAGTTGAACAAAAAATTTTGAAAGTCTAATATTATATTTTTATAATATCGTAGATTTAAACTGAATCGCTTTTTTATTTTTTTTAACTCTTTAATTTATAATAGTCAATAGAATTTTTTAATTGAATATTAATTGGATATTATAAATTACAAGAAGTCATACTAAATCATAGAGACACGTTAGATACCCTAAATCCAAATCCTAACTTTTATACAACATTCTTTTAACACATGATTTAGATAATGTAATATAACTCGAACTCATAATATTTTAAGTATAAGTGCAAGAGGCATACCATTGAGTCAACTTCGTGATGATTTATTCCCATGATATGTGACAAATATGGAGAAATCAATCATGTATATCAATTTGTTAACTAATATATCATATATTAAAATGTGAGTAGAGATATAAAGTATGAATATAAAGAATCATTTTTAAAATTTTTACCAAATTTTTTTCACATAATAACTATTAAATAAACTGATTTTGACTTTTAAAAATCAATAAAAAATGGGAATGCAAATATCTTACGTTTACTAAATAAATTCATAAATTTATAATAAATTATATATGAGGGACAATGAGCCAACCAACGACGTTAATGATCAACTAACGTATATAATATATGTGGGTTATCCCTCCACCTTTTATGAACTCTCTTATTTATTTATATATGAGTTGTTTTCTCTCACGTGGGAGTTGTTCCTCGAATTGTGTCATAAAATCAAATTTTATTTTATTTGGGTTTATTCATGGATTTGTCATGGCCATCAATATATATATATATCATTTATAATGTGCAAAATTTTATATGTATTTCTTTTGGTATATATATTTTTTTTTCAAAAAATGTGCGAAGTCTCGTGTCGTAAAAATATAGAGTGGCCACCAAAAAAATATATAGAGTGAACATGGCAAATAGCCAATAGGCAGGTTAGCTAAAATGGAAAACTTCACCGGAAGGTAAGTCAAAGAAAATAATAATATATTGAAAAAAAGAGAGGGTAAAAAAGAAAGTGTCAGGAGACGGCAGAGGATCAGCAGTCAAGCAGAGACAGAGACCCACATGTACACAGCAGCCTTGGTCCGTCAATAAAGTTACCGTCTCCTCCTCGGGAAGGTCATCTGTCTCGTCCCTTCACTCTTCATTTTTTCATGTACCCACTGGGCCCCCCCGTCCTACTCACGCCGTTAACGTCCTTGTCAATTGTCCTTTCCACCCCTATCTCTCCACTCTCTCTGCTTATTAAATCAACATTTCAAATTTTTTACTGACAATAAGTAATTTTTTTAAAATAAAAAATAGAGAGAATTTTGGAATGAACTCACTGTAGCAGAAATCAAAAAAATGGTGCGATGTAAATGTTTCCCGGATCACAGTATGCTCCTCTTAAAGCAACATGTCTCTCTCATTTGCCCCACCATTCACTGCCCGCCACGTGATCTCTTCTTCTTGCTTTCTATCATTCGTTTTTTTGAACCTCTTTCTTTTATTTTTAATAAGCTTCTTATATAATGCTACTCTATAATATGAATCTATTCTTATCTAAGATTCGTGTCTTTATGTTTTTTTTTTTTATTTAAAAAATGTTTACAAATACCATACAAATATTCTCCCTCACCTCAAATCCCAATTACAACCAAATCATGACTCATTAATGAGCCTAGAGCTCAAAATCGAGCTCACTACCTACTTTCTCTCTCCGTGTCAGTAGTTTGCTAGGTCATGATGTGTCTATTAAACAAAATATAAACTCATTATTTTTCACATGAGTTTATTTTGTCATAAAATAATCCCAAACTCTTTTGGAAATACCTTTCATCAGAATAGGATACTGTAACCTGTTTTTTCTGCTCAAATTTGATCCCACCACTTCTTGAGGGTTGTGCCGGAGCACTTGACCTTTTATGTTTTTTAGCATCATCTATGGCATATGATCTCTCCTGCCTTAAAGTGTCTTTTTAAGCCATCTTTGCATCAATCGAATTGCTGGGATTCAAGCCAGAATCCTAACAGACTACCCATTAGTGCGAGACTTCCTTAAACATTCGTCCCTTCACCGATGGTGATGACTCTCTACACTGAGAAACATAAAGTTATTTCTGCTGACACGTGTCAAATAAACATGTTGAAACTTGTGGTGCAACCTCTATGTTAGACTTCTCGGCAGTTCCTCGGCACTCGGTATCTTTTCCACCACATATCTTGTATCACCGTCGAACTAATACCCATGTGCAAATTTGTGGAACCGCTAACAGCAACACATCATCTTTCATGGCAACTTGATGGTCTTCAAACTATAAGGATGCACATGTTTACTCAACCGCAGACATCATCATCTCTAAAAAGACCAATCGCCAATGGTAATTTTGAAGTCTTTGCCAATTTGCTTCAATGTTATGGCACCTCCAACTAATACCTTAACAAAGCTTTCACATTATCATAGTCTCTGAAGGACCCTTTTCCTTCTCAGCGCCCGCTCACGCTTCGTTAACGTCCCACCGGAGCCTCCGGTTCCCCCTGTTCCATTTAGCAAGACCACCGCATCCATCTCAAAAGAAGAAATTAGGACCTCTCTGCTTGTGGAATAGGCGATGAACTCTTTTTGATTTGAGTCAATGCTAGGATATGACTTGTCATACGTACACCTTATGTAAACTAGATTGCATGTTTTTTCCATCAAATTTTTCAACATCTACTTTCACAAACATGCTGGTAGATAATCATAGCTCTCATACCAATTGGTATACATTTTCCCACCAAGCCTTAATACCACTTGTTGGGAAAACATGATGCAGAAGTGTATGCCTAATACCTACTACTACAATGCAAATAACAATAATATAGATATAACACACCAAAAAAAAAAAAATCAAATTGCATCACATAATAATTTATATGGAAAATCGAAATAAGGGAAAAACCACAACTGGTATGACCATATGGAAAAAATATCACAATATAAAAATTGCTACAACTACGCATTTGACATTCTCAATCTAACCCTCAAATCCTAATAATAATCAAACTTTAAACTCATTTCTGAGTACTCGAGCCTGGAACCACTCTCTCCCTAGGTGTATGGCTACATCTAATTGGTATGTTTACTAAACAAACAATAATAAGCCTACTTATTTGCAATAAGATTTTACTTGATCACAAAGTAATTCAAAAACTTTAGGAAATATTTTTCTTTACTTCTAAAGCAATAAAAAAAACACGTCAAAATATAAAATCTTGTAACTAGCTTACTTTTATTCAAATCTAACCTTGCCGCATTGTTGGGGTGCACGTCTACACTTCTTGCTTCCTATTTTTACATGATGTTAGATCCCTCTTAAGCTAAGCTTTTCAATAGTATCTTCCCCACCCTAAATGGATTCCATTTGAACCACTTTCACATTAATGGAAGTTTATGGAAGTTTGTCGGAAATCAAGCTAAAATCCTAACACATTGTGCATTTATTTATGTGTGGCATATTTGAGAATAGTTTGCTATTTTTAAATTTGGATGATATTTTATCTCAACTCTACCTCATTTTTTGAAGTGATTGGTTGTTGATATATTAATAGTTGAAATTAATCACATTCTAGTCCTATATTTATTGTAATATTTATGTATTAGGTCATTAAAACGCGGGAAAGAGACGAGGTGAAAGGATTTGTGTTTTAATTCCATTTTTTTTTTTTTAAAAAAAAAGGAAGTTCCATGTTCCAATGTTTCACGCATGATCCATTTAGCATTAAGCTAGTACAAAAGAGTTGTATAGTAGTGGTGATAACGGTTTTCATTCATTGAATTTTAATTAGCATTTTAGGTCGATAATAAGATTTTGAATTATTAAAGTGTGAAATAGATGCATCCTTATTACAAGTGATTGATTGATAACTTGACATGGTAATGAATTATAAACACATATTAACTGTAATAAATTGCGTGAATGTGACATCGTGAATGTTAGTGATGATAATAGTGATAAAAAATCAACCAAACAACACATGACGCAACTATGAGGAGAGATTCTCAATTATTTGGGTGATTCTATGTGCTATGATTTTGCAATTTGATTCACAGTTTTGTTTGAGACGGAGTAGTTTTACATTTTACTGCCAAGTGAAAGATATCATTGTCCATTTTCACATGTCTTCATGGTGTTTTTTTTTTTTTTTTTTTTTTTTTTTTGAGAACTGTCTTCTTGGTGTTGGTATTATTGTTTCGGTCTTCTTTATTTTATACTTCTATTCTACGTGACAAAGATATTATACATTATTATATGTTGACGACTTTCTTTACATGTTTTCTCAAGCATATTTTTATTCAAATATATATATATATATTAAAAGGTTACTTGGCAGGGGCTGATCAGGTGCATCTTCGTATAAATTTTACATTTGTTGAAAGCAAACATTAAATTTACAGATTTAAAATAGCCAGATGATGGTTGAAAAGGACAACTAGAAACAAGAATCAACAATTTTTCAATGAGGATAATTATCAGAATCCTTCTATACTAGTATGTACACGTTTACAGAGTTAAAATAGACAATGATGGTTGAAAAGGAAAATTACAAACAAAAAACAACAAATTTTCATTTCAAGATTTTTATCAGAAACATTCTACTGGTTGATATGCACCAACATAAACTGTGTGATACACCAGTACAAATCAATATGTCGGTTGCAGGATCAATCATGTCCAGACAATTATTATCATATAATTTCTCATAATAAGTATTTTTATTCTTTTAAAATATATGCATACTCTATGTGATGTCTAAACAAATAAAAGTAAAAATCCTTTATTTACTGTTTAATCTTATAAATTAAGATGCATTAACACAAGTCCAAACAGCGGTAGCTAAGTTGATTAAATTTTTTATTTAAAAATTCTTGAAATGAAATCTATAGTAAAAATATAATTTCAAATCAGCTTTTAAGGACTCTAAGGGAAATCTTGTTTTACTTTTGGTTAATTATTATTATTATTTATTTAGGTAGTCTTAACTTGTGCTATTAAGACTGACTGTAGGACAACAGAAAAAATCTGAGGGTGGATATAAATAGTCGATGAATTTGATTACATGCATTGAATTATTGATCATTTACTGAGAATCGAATTGATACCTCAACAAAAATAATGGGCGCGTACAGCCTGTAAACGGAAGATTAAGATGCAGTGCACATTTATAATAAATAATCAATACATTAATGATTAGTCATAGTTACACATATATGCCAGAATGCACTACACGTAGTGCTAAAACTATTCTATCGTTTGTCCTCAAAAAAAGTGAAAAAAAAAAATCATTCTATTTTTAATTTTAGGTGAGGTAAAGTAATTTTTAAGTCATGTTGTACGTAATCAACCAATGAAAATGATCAAGTTCTGTATAATAAAATATAGATCGTTGGACATCTAGCTGTTAAACGAGAAATATGTCTCTTTCTCGGCTGTACCAAGTGGTCAGTGGCAAAAAAATTCGTTTAGGGAGCTTAATACACCGATTCATATTATTTAGGAGATGTTAAAATGAAAAACAATACAAAATTTAACGAGGAGGCTCCCCAGTCCCCACTGACTCTACGGGGTCGTTTGTTTTTTTGTCTGAAGGCTGAATAGTGCTACTGAAGACTGAAGACTGAATAGTGACTGAAATCTGAAATCTGAATAACATGTTTGTTTTTTTTTCCCTTATATCTGAATATGTTGTAAACTTGTTTGTTTTCTAAATTTAAAATTGTCTGAAAACAAGTAAGTTGACATTTATACCCTTTCTACTATTTATTGTTATATAATTTTAATTAATTTAATACAAACATTTAAAAATAAATAATTTAATAAATTTTAAAACATTTTTTATGTACATATTAATAATGTTTTATTAATAATTAAAATATGATTAAAAACATAGTAGTAGTAGTATTAGCCATATTTATATTTAAATATATTAATATATTTAAGAAAACAACTAAAAAAATAAATGTTTAAATTGTAAATTAAAATATATTAGTTCAATGTTAAGACAATTTGGGATGAGATGTATTTAAGTTTTACTTGTCAAATATATTTTTTATAAGTATCAAGGAAAAAAAATGAAAATTTGAGTAATATAAAGTTAAGATAAATTTGAAATTATGTTATTTTGAGGAGGATAGATTTGGAATAAAAACTTTAAATGTCATTAAGTGATTTGCAATTAAGTGAAAAGTTAAAAATTTTTACTTAATTTTTTCAGTTGTTTTTTGATAGTTTTAAGTGGTTTGACCACTTAAAAAAAAAACGAAAACATCTTAATAGGTGCAATTCAGTACTATTAAGTGTTAAGTGAAAAAAACAAACGACCCCTACCTCGATCCAATCTGTTTATCCAAACGAAAACTAAAAATCAAATACGGCAAATTTTGAATATAGAAATGTTTGGACTAGTCAACATGCACCATGCGCATTTGGGGCATTTTTGTCTCGATAAAAAGGAAAGATTTATTTTTAGTCCAAGCTCTAAAATAAAAGGTTATTCATTTTTCGTTCTAAATGACTTTTTTTTTTTTTTGTTTTTTTTTCACATATTTTCAGTCTGCACAATATTTTACTTGCAACGTTACATATGACGTGTATTTGAAACTATTTCACGTAGGTGAGCATTTCACGTCTATGTGAAATATTGCGTGCATTGGAAACAGGTATAAAAACATTCAGAATTTTGTTCAGGTGAAAAAAGGATTAACATATTTTTGGGTTAAAAATGAATTTTTAATTTTTCAGCCCTTTTTCGTACTTTCCATTATATTTTTAAATTCATTGCATTTGAACCCTGTTTCAATGAATGTCCTACCCATTATCATGGGGTGTTTTTTTGTTTTCTTTTTGGTGTATTGATAAGTCATTATAAATTGAGATACATAGAACTGTTATTATTTAGAAAAAATGATTGATTTGAATTTAATTTATAAATTCTGAAAAAAAAAATTCACCAAAAAATTGTAGTTTAAAATGAACAGAACATGAGGTGGACGCTTATAAAGTAGCATCTTGTGTTTCCTCCGATTCTATTAGACTAGATGATGTAAGTTGTATTATTTTTGATATCAAGAATCTTTGCAAAGACTTTGGTTCTTGTAAGTGCATCCATATATTTAGGAAAGGAAATGAGGTTGCACACTCTCTGATCAAATTGGCTTTGATCTCCGACGTGGAGAATACTTGGTTGAATTGAGCCTTTCTTGTATTATTTATGTTGCTTAATGTAGTATCTTTTCTCTCAAAAATGAACAGAACATGTTATTATAATTTATAAATTTTTTTAAAAAAATTCACCAAAAAGTTATAGTTTAAAATGAAAAGAAAACCGCACAGGAGTGAAGGAGGGATATTTGGTGGGGAAAAAAAAAAAGGGGACAAATCACATACACTTTGTAAGATATATTTTCACAATACCATCTCAGTTAATGGATCCGATAAAGTACATCTAATTGCTCCGACGACGCTGCTGTTAAAAAGCGTCGAATATTTGAAGAAAAAGATATATCATAAAAAAAATCATGGTCAGGAAATTTTATCAATAAATCCCAGTCCATCACAATTTTGGCGTAAAAATGAAAATGGGAGGCACAGTCACTGTTAGATTGAGGTCCACCACATGCAATCATTTGCAGCAACGCAGGGTGGGCCCAGGCGGTGCCCAAGTGGACATGGTTTTAGTTTTTTTTTTTTTTTTTTTCAATTTATAAAAATGAGAGAAGAGGGGCTTGGCTAGAGTTAATAGAGAGGGGGTGTAACGTAGGCCCACCAATCACATGTAAGGCGTTGCTGCATGAACGACAATTGTTCCCAATCACGTGCCCATTTATTGTGTCTATTTAAGGTATTGTGGGTCCCATCAACACAAATTGCTAAATACCCCCTTCGTCCTCTTCCTCTTCCACTTCCACTGCCACCACACAAAACACACAACACTCATGTAACTAGCTAAGATACTGTTAGTATTAGCGTGGTTGGATTATGTTATGTTTTCAAGTGCTGAGTGACCATGGGTCTGTGATTTTTGTATCCCAGTGAAAAAGTTACAGTTAGATGGAGTCATATGTTGGGTTAAAAAATAAAACAAAAGAGATCCTTCTTCCAATTTAATAATAATAATAATAATGGAAATTCTGAAATGCAACAAATTCCTTGATATGTGAGAAGTGGATGGACACGTCATAACTCATAATACTCCCTATCTCTATCTATCTTTCTGCGGGCTTTGCTGATGGCTGGATGATGTTGCATGACTCGTTGGTTGAGTAAATTAATTACTTGTGAAATAATTTTGATCAGTTTCTTCCTGTAATTGTAAAAACCTGTATGAAGAAGAAACCCAGCTTGTACTTGCATCAGGCATGGCCTATCATGCTACCATTTATTTCAACCTACCGGAGAAGAAAAAAAAAATAGAGGGTCTCTCTCCATAAGTTAATGCACTGCCATTGGCATTTGCTCATCCTCAGCACAGAATAGTAAATTCTGCATCATCCAGCCTTTGCTCTGCTGTAACCAACTTAGTTCCATGAACTAAATAGATAGTAATATACAATAATGATCAGTGAAATGCTAAAAGGCATCATTGTCATGTGAGCAAAGCTAGGTCTGCTTTCTCTTCTCACGTCCTTGCAACTGTAGAAGCAATGAGTTGGTGACAACAAAGATGGAGCTCAGGGCCATAAGCCCACCTGTGTTAAACCAATAAATGTCTTTATCATTTACAGGGCAAGAATATTTTAGTAGGACCAAGAGAAAATGCACCTGAGCATGGCTTTTAATTTTGCAAATATCATTAGAGGTATGAGGAGATATTGAATTAGGATGAGAGGTTATACTGACCGGAAAGTGAAGGTGTCATGGCAATATCATAATGGGGAAGCAGTACACCAGCTGCAATGGGGATAGCCACAACATTGTATGCTACTGCCCATGATAAATTCTGATACACTTTGGCCATTGTTGCCTGTGCAAGATCCAGTGCATCTACAACCTAGAACGATAAATAACTCTATTAGAATTGCAACAAGAAGGGGAATTTCTGGTAAATAGAATATATGTTCTATAAATGGTACAGCAGAAAAAACCTCATAAATGTGTAGTGAGCATGGTGAATGTGAAACTCTAGTTATGAAAAATCAATCTTATAAATTTGTAACTTTGATAATACGTGATAAAATTGCACTGGGAAAGTAATCTAAGGTGTGACCTAATGAACATTCAATAAACCATCTGACCTTGAAATGCAATTTAGCAACAGAAAATGATTTACTCTACTCTAGGGTACCAACCCAAGTAAGGTAATAACTATATCCTTTTACTTTTAAGGAAGATAAGCTTATCCCTTTTCAAGTATTCAAATTTCAGTCTCTCATATCATGCAAAAAACAGTCCAATAAAACCAATCACATACATCATAACGCCTTCGTAACCCCAATCAACAACGAAAAATATCATGCAAGCAGATGATACAAGCATTCTCTCCCCCCTCTGTCTCACATATACACACTCGTATGGCATAAAAATAATCTTTTTGAACATTGATCATATTTACATACAATATGTTTTTGTCTGCAAATGGTTCTCCAAGCACATAGTAATGTCTGACGTCTCTAAAGTGACAAGTGGTCAGCATAATACAATCATGAACCCCACAAAAATCATGATCAAGAAAGAACCACAAAAAATAAACATGCAATCACTACTTGTCATATACTGCATAAGTAACAGCTAGGCGTCCATTTTATATTTATTGGATTGAAACAAACTTATCCAAACAAAATTAGCCATCAACATGAGTTAAACCAGGAATGAAAAATAATTGAAGTCCAAAGAAAATATACTTGTGAAAGTTTGTTTCCAAGAAGTATAATGGATGCTGCACTGGATGCAGCATTTTCTTGTGCTTCAATCTGTAGAGCAATCCCAACATCAGCCTGAGCCAGAGAGGGTGCATCATTTATGCCATCACCCACCTTAAGAAAAAAGAAAAAGAAAGATAAACACATCAGCTGAACTTTCAACCAAATTAATCCATAGTTCTACGTGCTTCTTGTTTTGAACTGTAAATTACATTACGTAAGCTCACATTCATTAGAATGGGTTGGACCTTGGACCTATAAACAAAACGAATATCCGCTAGATGTACTAGTTCAGTAGCATCCATCATGTAGATTGATAGACATTGTCATCCAAATCACCAAACCAGGAATCAAATAATTTCCAAAATGCTACTCTCAAATGAAGAACCAAACAAACTATCATGATTGAGTTCCCACTGCATGCAATATCTTAAGGAAAATAAAAAAATAAAATTACCAAGCTATGACAGCCATGGCATCTACCAGTTTCTATATGTTGATTTATTCTAGAGGAATATATGATCTAAAATGCAGATTGCTACCATTGCAACATGATGTCCAGCACTTTGAAGGGTTGATATAACCCCCAGTTTCTGCCGTGGAGTCAAGGAAGAGTTGATGTTTTCTTTTTCTATACCAACTATCTTTGCTATAGCTGCAACTGCCTCTTTCCTGTCTCCTGATAAAAGAATTGTTTTAATTCCCTTCTGCTGGAGCCTTCCAATCAAAGCAACAGAATACAAACATTAGGACGGAAATCAATGACAACGATAGCAAGTGGAAGATCTTCTGAGAACATAATATACAGGGAATGCAGTAGTCAGGTCCAGTAAATAAGATTAAACTAGACAAGGTAATTTAGTCATCAACAGAATTTGAATTCACTCTGGTTATTACTTGAAATATAATTCCACTAACTACACCTTGCAGAAAAGATGAAAATCAGACAATAATTTTAAAAGGGCATTTATGTCTACACAAAAAGATGTAAGGCCGATGCTCAGGACGATTCCAAATGATTGATATATCAATCAACAATTACATTCTTCAGGGATAAGAATCTAAAAACAAAAGCCTATTAAATCTCAATCTATTACTTGGAAATTAAAGGATACTCTGGTATTGTTTGTGCTTCAATGCTGATTAAGACTAAAAATGTTGTCACAAAAACATTTTCTCTTTTTCGAGACTGGTAAATTACATAAGAGAAAGACAAATTGACTAATACATGAAAAATACAAATAAAATTAGAAGCATAGTATTTACCACAGTCTAATCAGGAAAAAATGGAAGAAAAGAACTTTTTAAAATTTTCTTATGGTTGGACAATTAGGAATACTTCTTTTGATCAAGTCTGCTAATCATAGACAGCACAAAATAAAAAAAAGAAAAAAAATAGTCTGATAATCATAGATGGGCAAAAATCAATTAGTTGCTTTCATTTGACAACTTGAATGCAGATGTAAAAAATCAAATTGGTAGTGAAGAGTTGTGATGGCATTAAGCACATGAATTTGTCAGAAATACAACATTTATTGGGGTAGGAGATTACCTGCTAACGGTAGATTCAGCGTCATGCCTCACATTGTCAGATATTGCAATAGCACCAATGACACCTTCTCCTTCTCGCCCAACATAGACTACTGTGTTCGAATAGTTTATTGGCAATGTGCCATTTGACAACTGATGTTTTACAGCATGCTCCAGCCTGGTTAGATCAGTAACATCTGCTCTTCTCTGAAAGCGTTCATTAACCCAATCCAGAGAACCAACTGCAGCCAAGCGTCCATCAATTTCGGCTAAGGTTCCAAAACCAGGTTCTGCTAATTGCCCTTTTGTGACTGGGATATTTATATTCAATGATTCTGCTTTATTTACAATAGCCTTAGCAATTGGATGTGTTGCTGTTTTCTCTACCGCAGCAGCAATTTTAAGAATCTCTGTTTCTTCATAAGCAAATGAGGCTACACTTGTAACTGCAGGTTTCCCTTTTGTGAGTGTTCCTGTCTAAAGGTAGGAAAAACAGATGAGGTTAATGCTATTTTTTTTTTTTTTTCCCAGTGATAAGGAACGCAGAATTTTCAATAGATAATTAAGTTTAGAGCGACCTTGTCTAAAGCAACATAATCTATGCTGGACAAACGTTCTAATACATCTCCTCCCCTTAAAAGAAGTCCTTGTTTTGCTCCTGTGCAACAAATGGGAGCTCAGAGCTTCAGTTATGTTAGGCATCCATAAACAAAAATTAGGTTTTATGATTTGTTGTAAAGAATCACAAATTACAACAATGTTGAATGCCTTCTATTTTATTTTTCATATTAAACTGCATGCAGAGTGCACTCCTCTTATTCCATGAGGTGTGAAAATCACCAAACTGTCTCATAGTACTTCTGATGTCACAACATGTAAATATATAAAATTAGTGAAAATGAAAAGTTCCAATGTATAATTTAGGTATCCAAGGGAAACAAATCCCACAGATCATCATTTTCTGAAGAACTTTATTTGGATGCTAAAAGATCAGTGGCAATATGAGCCAGTAATGTTTGTATATTTTGCTGCCAACTCATGGATAGCACTGACTCATTTAGCATCAGTCAAGATAGTTCCTGTACTGCTTTTATGCAAAATATATTGAGCACAAATTGACTTTCCCTAAACTTATGATCAATAATAGTACTGTTTAGGAAGGGATAGGTTCACCAAACATGCAGTAGACGTGTCAGCAAGGAAAATGTGTGTGTATATATATATAAGAGGAAGTTGTGAGTATCATGTCATACGCATGATATAGATTTGTGGCACACATCATATGTTGTCTAACTCAAGATTATTAACAACTTAGATGACATACCAAGAGAGGTGCCAACCAAGAGAGCGGTGGGTGTCGCCAGGCCAAGTGCACATGGACATGAAACTACCTGGAGAAGCAAATTAATGTTATATACTGCAAGCATTGATAAAAAAAGGTACAGTAAAAATCGTGGAATGGCAGATAAGCTCAGAATAACTTACCAAGACATCCACAGAGAGTTTCAAGCTCAAAACCAATGGATTGCCATCTGGCCCAGCAATATCATTGAGCAAAACATCAGGAAAAATGTGAGACCCAATGTAGTACCTGAACAAGACAATAAAAAGCCAGGCTGAAATTCAGGAGTAACTGTTGAGTGACTATTACTTAAATAAATGCTGGAAACAGGAAATAGGCATGATCTAGTTGAAGTTGAAGGCTAGCTCAAGAATGTGCTTTTCAAAGTCAATATTCAATGGGATAAATCACTGTTATTTTCATCATCATCAGTGATAGCATCTTCTCCCCGATTCTGACCATTTTGTTTTAGAGTGCTTTCTGCAATTTCGCAGGGCATCTAAAAGTTTAAAGATACTTTAAGAGCTAATTGGAGTTCTGTCAATTCCTTCCAGATCCCCTTTAAGCATTTTTTACCATCAAGGTGCTGTCTAATAGTAATAAAAGGAAAGAAGAAAGCCCTACCAGAATGCAAATGTTGCTGCTGATAGAGTCATTACACAGTATACAAAAGGACCAGCTATTGTGTCTGCAAGTCTCTGTATAGGTGCTTCATGCCCTTGTGCCTCCTCAATCTGAAGGTTATAGCAGCATGCTTAATATGCAGTCAAAACACATTACACACCCAGCCCCAATTATAGGTCAGAATCTTACATGTATATTGTTCATCGATATAGACTTACTTGAATATAAAAATTTAAAATGTCAAACAATTTCTATGAAACATCAGAAGGTTTTTTAAGTGCCATCGTTACATTCTGCAGTTGTCTTGGGTTCTCTTTCTTTTATTATTTTTTTTTTTTAAGCTGATTAACGATGAATGAATTAAAGCAAAGATGTTTCAACGGCGCTCAATTGCTCACACCAACATTCTTTAACTCTAGCAGTCAATCTGAAGAAAAAAATCTTAATGCACCATACTGAAAATAATCCATGCCAAAGGGACAATATTGTGATCAAAAGTTGGCTCCAATGGTACAAAATACATATTTCAGTAACAAGGTTTGGCAGGTGCATGATCTTATGTCTCATAACACACTTATGTCAGGTTTTTTCTAGGGGAAAAAGGGGTATGCAGCACAGGATTTAATCTTTACTTGTCTACAAATGCAGCATACTGAAAAAGAATGCTGATAGTTCATTGTCAATAACCCATAAACAGAAGAAAAGGTGAATATAACAGATGAACTTATTCAAATGTTCAAAATATAATGTGAACCAAGTTTAGGTCCATCTGAGAGGTGCAAAGTAAAACAGAAAACCCTTACACCAAATAAGTCTCAACTTAACAACATAAGCAAATGAGTCATCAAAGATCATAATTTACTAACCATGCGAACGATTTTGGATATTGTTGAGTTGGAGCCAGTGGAAGAGGCTTCAATCCTTAAAGGACCATCCTGAAAGTGCCAATATCATTTAGAAAGAATGGATAAGCAATGCTTTCATTGATCTCCCATCTGAAAATGACTATCTTTTTCAAGATTTATATATGTATGAGCTTTATGCCTAAAGGATAAGCAAAAATCTGTGATTCGTTACACCAAATGTGGAAAAAGATAGCACGGTAAATTGATTCTCTTCCAAGTAATTTAAACAGCGAGACCTAATTCTCCAAATCATACCCAGTTTATTGTTCCAGCTGAGACTGAGAAACCTTTTTCTTTAAATACAGGCAGTGATTCTCCAGTGAGCATGGATTCATCGACAATGCTTCTTCCTGCAAGAACTCTTCCCTGCGCAAGTAACTAAGCTCAGTTTACAGGGTTCACGTAAAATTAGAACTACAAATTTTACGACAGAGAAGGTACTATAACTGTAATTGTAATTCTCACACCAACGGCAAGGTCATGAAAATTAAAAAAATTAAAAAAAAACATCATCCTCAATAAAAGTTCAATACTGACTTCAACTCTATGCAGTCTTTACCAAAATCATTTCAAGATGTTGTTATTCTCCAAACAAGTATAGCCAGGGTGAGATTCACACTTGATCTAACCATGCATTTATATAATATACAAGAAAAAATTGTAATCAAATCAACATTTGTTTTGTGGCTTTTACAATCAAACCACTAAACTAAGGGGTGAGGTGATAATAAAATCCAGTAAAAGTCTAGCAAGTACAGTCGATCACTACGCGAATAACGAATCTGCATGGCACTTTTTGTGTACTCATAGCAGTTGTCTGCTTAGCATAGAATGTCAATGCATGGCACCTCAGAAACTGCCATTATATTCTTAGGAAAACTACAACATAGTATTGCATATTGCCATGCAAGCCTGTCTTTGTGTGAAATTATTTACCACATTTAAGTTACCTTACTGCTATTAAAATTTGGGAACTTCATAAACGATTAAAACACTCACATCTACAGGAATAGTTTCTCCAGGCAAAACCAACACCGAATCTCCAACTCTAATATTATCAGTTGGGACCTCAACACAAATTGCATCAGAGCAAAGTACACTATCAGCAGAGCGATTGCCATCTGATGAAGTAATCACAAGTCTTGACTGAGTGGATATAAGCGACTGCAATGACAATCAGCGCGGTGAAATCAAAGTGGAAAATTATATACATAAGAGTTATAAAGAGAATTTTGTGCAATTGAGATAGAGATGATAAAGTATGAAGAAGAAAGAATAACACATAGAATTATAGTGGTTTGGCAGTATACCTACATCCACTCTTGTACGGTTGAAAAATTTTATTAAACTTTCAATAGGATTACAACAGTTATTTATATTAAATCCTAATCCCAAAAGTACCCATCCAAAACATACTGTATTGTACCGGCCCGTCCTCTGCACTCCATCAACTAGCCCCATATGTTATATATATATATGTAAGCCATATAATCAACCGAGAACAAATTAAAAAGGGATACTGCTAACTGAAACAGCAAGAACATATCCAGCATCTTCATGTTTCAGCAACTGACAAAGCATTAACACAGTTGCTGCAAGTTTGGTAACACTAGTGTCCTATTTCAACTACAAATGTAGAAAAAATTGTAGCAGCAAAGGCTACAAGGGGTATACGGAAAAGAGTCTTCCAAGAGAGGCAAGAGAACATTGAGTATTCTATACAAATGCATTGGGAAACTTGAAATAAATAAATAAATAAAAGTTATTATGTTTTATTTTAGCAAAAGGTTTTGAATTTAGAAGAAAAATTGTCTTAGCAAGTACAAGATGCAGTCTTCAGGTTGTAAGAAAGAATAGATGAGTGATCAGACGAAATCATTTAAAAGACATTAACATGATCACCATTCAAGCAATTTAAAGGCTTGGACGTTATATATGGCAAGTATGAGCAAATTGTGCTGTAATTATGCACTGATGTCAACAATAGCCCTGCAGGACCTAGAAACAATATAAGTTTTCAGAAGCATGTACATTGACACTAGCTACAACTGAGCCTGAATTCACGAAAAAGGACACAAGGATCATATATTCTTTCAAAATAATAATATGAGGCTCATTGTAACTTACTAAAAGTTCATTCATGTCACTGGATGCTCTAATTCTTGCTCTTTCTTCAAGAGAACGTCCTAGCAGCACAAAACCAAGAAGCATGACCTGCATACTAAAAAACAAGAGCTTTCTATGAGAAATTTACAACTCAAAAATGATATCAGACCTAATCTGCAGCCCTAAGAATAAAGAAATAAATAAATATATATATATATATATAAAATACATGTAATTAAGGAGAAGGATAAATCTTGTTCAGCTCCATCATGTTAAAAAAAAAAATGAAATCGATATAGAGTCACAAGAATCGACACCACAATTCAAGAAGACAAACTACAAATGAAAGCAAAGCAAGTCACCGGTTCATCAAAGAATGATGCATCCCATTCAAGCCCGGGGTTCAGAAGCGAGACCTACAAGAGATAATGATTTAATAACAGTAAAATTTAAATTAATATAACATCCAATGACTAAAAAATGCGCCTCACCGCACTAATGAGGAAAGCAGCAATGCTTCCAAATCCAACGAGAGAATTCATATTTGGTGCTCCTTTCTTGAATGCCCTCAGGCCATCAAATAGCAAGTCTATAACAAATTTAAAAGAATTTCTAATTACACAAAAGACTCCATTTCAATCTTTTAAAAATCAATAGAATTGAAGTTGGGAAAATGAATGTAGTGATGGAAACTAACTAACCTCTCCCTGGTCCAAACAAAGCTCCCAGTGCAAATCCACACTTGACATAAGGATTATGTAGAACCTCCCAAAACGAACCTAAAACCAAAGCTGAAATCAACTAACATTTTGATTACAATTGTATTATTAATTAACTAATTAATTATTACCATGGGCAACATGAATCCCCAATGAATGCAAAATATGCGAAGCGTGAGAACCGCAACACAAGGCCACCAAAGTCCAAGCAAAAGCCACGCGGTTCCTGCTTTTAACGACCAACTCCTCCTTCTTCTTCACCATTTCCTTCCACTTGTTCACCTTCTCCGCCACTCCAGCCCCCGCCGCTCTCCTTTTCGCTTCGAATCCGCACTCCGTCAATTTCTCCGCTAAACTCTCCGCCGCATTTCTCGTTATGTCCTCCCTCTCATTGACAACCTCCGATTTCAATTTGATCGCGGCCGTCTCCGTCAACATGTTGACCACGACCGACTCGACGCGCTCGTCGGCCGATAGCACCGATTTGACTCGAGCCACGCAGCCTCCGCACATCATGCCGCTCACGTCGAGAAGCACCGTTGAGTCTCCCCGCCGCTCCGGAGCCTCGAACGGAGACTTCTTCGGCAGTGTTCTGGTCTCCAGAGAGCTGACCACAGTCCAAGTTGGCTGCCGCAGCCGGCATTGTCCTGGACGACGAAAACTGAAAGGCAGGCGGTTGTAGTGGAGCTTAGTGGTGTTGTAAGTAAGGCAGAGGCTCGGACGTGAAGTGAGAGAAAGTCGGAGTAAGTCAGTCGCCATTGTTGCATAATTGCATTGAGAGAAGGAGAACAATAGACAGTGAAGAAGATAACATGAGGTGGCTATCGAATATTGCCACGTGTGCAAATGACTGTTTTACACGTCAGATCACTATATCCTCGGCGTTTTGGCCGGGTCCACATTTGTGTGGTCGATGGCGGCTGTGTCAAATGTCGACGTGTACCCAAACCATAAAATGACAAGTGACCATCCATTTGTTTACCAAAACTAAAAACGCTGCGTTTCATGCCACGTGGAAATATCTCTACATTATCTTCTGGAGTGGGAGAGTTTTCTCTCTTCCCTCGCGAAACTCGTCAGTCTATCTCCTTTGGGAAAAATGGGTGTGGACGATTCATCCCAGAAGAAATCCGTGCCAAACCGTGTAATGCTCTCTCCGGCTTTTCCACAAACACCATTTGTGCAGCCATTTCTAAGACCCAAAAGCACGGTTCCCATTGTGTCCTCAAACGTCATTACAGACCTTCACAATTCAATCAAATCTACAGCTGATAAATTATTTCACTTGTTCGCTTCCCAAAATCCGCTCCTCCAGAAATTACTCTCTCTATCTTCTGAATTTCAGAGCTTTTGCTGCCAGGTAAATCTAATGTCGATACACACCCATGACATGACACATCTTATTTGTTGTTGTACAAGTTTTCTAATTTGGTTTGATTGAACATGACTCGAGGTTCGTTGCAAGAAGCAATTGAGAATGATGAGCCCTCTGTCGAAGCACAACTTCGCGGCCGTACTGCCAGGGGATTCGGTGGCGGGGATAGTGGTGGCTAATGGAATCATGAATTTCCTCAACTTATACAACACACTTCTGGTTGTCAGACTGGTTTTGACCTGGTTCCCCAACTCTCCTCCCGCCATTGTCAGTCCTCTCAGGTATGTATGTATGACACTGACAGGTGTTTGTATAAATTAATTACTCAGTTCTTTTCAATGTAGTTACGTCATGTTTTGTTGTTTCAAATCAGCACTTTGTGTGACCCTTACTTGAACATATTCCGTGGAATCATCCCGCCACTTGGAGGCACATTGGACCTATCTCCAATCCTGGCTTTCTTGGTTCTAAATGCCTTCACCAGTACTGCTGCTGCGCTTCCTTGTGAGCTTCCAGGACCCACCACCCACCAACAGACCCACTTAACCAATCTCACTGCGTCACACAACAAATGGATGAGAAGGCTATGTGGTGCCCGCAAGCAGGACAAAGCCTCAGACAGTGTTCATTAGGCTATGTGTGTGTATTCGTGTAATTTTTGCCATTGGGTACATGGTTATGTTTCTTTGTTATGTGAAATCAGGGAGAGTGTTGATCGTTCAATTTTATGCAATTTTTAATGTTGATATGATGCATGTCCGAAATCTTATTAAACAACTACTTGAAATAATGTCAAATCAGTAGAGAATTTAATCTGCGAAAAGAAGGATTCTTTAGGTGATGTTGGATGGCAGTATTATTGTTGCTGGTACTTAAAAGATTAGGATCAGGGAACTTTCGACGTATGTTTTGCCATTCCAAGAATGATTATATGGGAATGGATGGTAGAAAAAGAACTTTGATTATATATAGGATGCTTGCTAGCAGAATCAGATTCCAAACAATTATGCAGTCAGCATCAAATTTATGTTTTAGTTGGTGGAGAATAATCTATCTTTCTTCTATATTTATTCCCATCCATCCACTTAACCACTAAGAGCTTGACGTAGAAGTTCCCAGTAAACAAATTTTCTTCGGTACATAATCTTACTTCTGGAAAGATTCCTCAGAGATGATGGTTCTAGGAAAGTGCTCTTTCTTTGGATAGTTGAGCTGAAACGCCACGTTTTTTTGTCAATGAGGATGATCAAATTATTTTGTAACCATCTGATATCACTGAATATCTGTTAAATACTAGCGAGAAGAGTGTCACTGATTCAACTTTTTCGGGAAATTGGATCTGCATAAAATCTAGGTTTGCTATAATTAACAAGTGGGGCTTGATAAAACAAGGAAAAAAACATGAGATTGGTTTCCACTATGTGTGTTATAATAGAGCTGAGTTAGAAGTACAGTACTCTCAGGCATGGATCCAATAGCTGCAAGCAGAAGTGGCAGGGTTTGTTCTTATGAGAGGCTGGTGGTAATAGTCTTGACGGTTGTAGCTGTTTTTTCGCCCCTCTACATCGACAGGAGAGCAGATTTGGAAGATGAGGAATCCATCAACCTTGTTTCTTGGCTGCCACTTTTGCTCTTGATGTTGATTCTGGCCATTGCTTTGTCGCTTTACTGTGATCCGAGCTATACCAGGTTTGATATGTACTGGATACACAGAGTTGGGGGTTCTTCTGGTGGAATCATTATGATTCTTATGGTTCTTGCTTTGGTTTTAAAGTGCAAAGCTGAAACTTGAGAAGGACCAACCCACTTTCATTTAGGAATCTATGGTAGTGTTAACATCTTTAAGTTATGAATGCCCATGTCCTGCAGTGTCTAGATACATATTTAGCTGCTGCTTAGTTTAAAAGTTTAATTTAGCTTGTATTTGATTTCTTGTAATTACTAGAGTAAGCTAGTTTTATCTTGGATTCTTGTTTTTGATCTTTGTTCCCCTACTTTCATTTTAGATAGGTTTTTTTTTTTTTTCCTGTTTCTCTTCTCACCACATCACATCCCGTAGAGTGACATCAAATCCCAGGCAATTGTGTTAGACATACAAGGTCAAACATCTGATAAAAATTACGCTAGCAGCAGTAGAGACACTCCCACAGGCCTCAGCAAGTGAAAATACCATACAAATTTCTACTTGGATATGATATTTTGTTAATTCGGCTCTTAAATACTGATCAATCACATTGTTAACCATGTTTAACTAGATTGGTATCGAGTTCATGAATTCAATTTAGTTATCAAAAGCATGATTTAGGGAGGACTAACTAGTTACCTGTACCCTTGAAACATGAAAAAATCTAAAAACAAAATACATTGGATGCACCATTTATTTTTCATTCAATTTATACATGATATAAGAAATAATTAATCATGCCATGTGATATGACTTGAATGAAATGTATTTTACATCAAATGATTTTATAATTGAGATAACAAAATTGAAATTTTTAGGATTCTAGAGCCAATGCATTAGCTATAGTTTTGAATTCCCTGGTTCATAAATATATAAATATTTTTAAGTACGGGTGTTTAAAACATTAAAACAGAATAAAGAAAGAAAAAGTTATTTTCTTGTCTTAAAAGAGTGAAATAATAACAGTAGAGAACATTCATTTAACTTAATGAAGTTAATATTTAAGTTTTTCTTTTTAAGAAAAAATAGTAAAATAAAATAAACTATTTCCAATTTTTTAATGCATGTAATTCAAGAAAATTTAATGGTAAATTAAAATTAGAGCTAGACTAAACTATTAAATTGAATTAAAATATTGAAATCTAATCTTTGATTCGTATTAATTGATTAACTATCATAAGGCTCCAAACATTGTATCGAATAACTCTCTGCAGTTGACAAGAATATAATGAGATTAACCCAAAGTCTTTTAGACCAGCCCAAAAAGAACAGTCGAAGAAAGAAAACACTTTGCCAACCAAACAAGTTATGTCTGCTTTGACACTTGCATGGAAGAAGAACAAGAAGCTTCGCGCGACCCCTTTTGCTCATTTGTCTTCAACAGCTGGTAGTGGCCCCAACCGAAGCTCCAACCAACCATCATCATCAGCATCATCATCTTCAGCTTCATCACGATCAACCTTTTTCTTACCCTTCTCTTCTATTGTGTATCTTTTTCTTTTGTTCAAAGAAGTGCTTGCTTCAACGTACTCGGGACCCCGCGTTGCTTTGTTATTGTTACTCCCTTCAATATCATGTTCATGATCATGAACATGGTCACCGCCACCTTGGTCTTTTTCAACGATGACTGAATCTCTCTCTGGTGTTTGATCATGTTTTATATGGATTTCACCAACTTCAACGGTCTGGGGATGGACTGGATGGTTGAGATCGATGTCCAGTCCTGACTCCTCTTTCTCATAGTTGTCAGTTTCACTGGTGATGTGTGAAGAAGGAGAAGAAGAAGGGGTTTGACTCATGTTGATGAACAACATTAAGGAAATAACAGAGAAACAAAAAAGACAGATATTATAGTGTCTGTGAAGCAATTTAATATGGTTTCCATGTTTATGAGATTTATTGCCAAGTCATAGAATAAAAAGGAAACAGACAGATTTGGTTGCCAAGAAACCAATAGATCACATGGTAAGACAAATGTCCTTTTCTAGTCTTGCCTTATTATTATTACTTTAATGACAATTACAATCCGGAGTTGGAAGGGGAGCATATGACTAAAATATACAATGTAATATACAATTTCGTTGATATGGGATGTACAATTACTATGTAAGCTCTATAGTAACTATATTAATACCATTAACAATATGTATTAGAAACCAATTGTATGAATACAATTCATTGAATACGGTTACCATATACATGTTATACATGAGCACCATTAGACCAAGGTTTTTGTTGTTATTAGACACAAGATGAATATACAATCTAACCCAAAAGTTTTTGTACACCATAGCGCAATGAAGACCGGAATTTTCAATTACTTATGATAATATAAGATTTTGCACCAATAATTTAATAATTAAAGAGATGAATGGCATGAATTGAATACCCAAACATACAATGAAAATAATACACACAATACAACTTTGAGATGCCCAGTATACTCTGTTAGAACAGAAGAAAAGAGGCCTCAAAACCAAGTGGAAACAATTCAAAAATTTCCGAAGGAGCAAAAGCATCACAAACCAAAGGCATATGCAATCGCGATCAAGGCTGTGCTGGCATATGCCCACACATGACGGGCTAGAGACAAATCTACAGCGCTGCTGCATTCATCATTTGCACCACTGAAGCATCCGGGCCGAGATATTTTAGCCACACCATTCTCAAAAAGAAAGCTAGCATTCTTCCTGCCGTTGCTGAACAAGACACACCAGAAAAAGGGAGAGCCACCATCACTGCCACTTACGGCAGCCCCAACTTCAGTGTGATTCTTATTGTACAGAATATCTAAGCTCTTGCTGTTTTTCATCAGGATATCCGAGAAGGCTTCAGGAGCGTGAACATATTTGGACTGGCAGCCCAGTAGACGACCGGTGATTTGAGAGAGGGATGAGGCAAGAACACCACAATTGGGGGCGAAAGTGTTTGCAAATTCTGCATCAGAAGGTTTTCTGGCATCTGGCCCTCCTACATCATCACAATTACCTTCATATGCTTTTATGTACTGCAGAGCAATGCAAGCAAGTCCTGCATTGTCACTGAGGGTTGATCCTTTATGTGCAGTTCTATTTTTGTTTAGCTCAGCCACCAACTCATCCGCAGGGTTGTCAACCACTTTTACTGTAGCTGTTATTCGTGATATTTGTATTACAAATGAGTACAAAACTTTTCATTCTAGGCATAACTATACAATTCTAAAAAAGAGCAGGCTTTCATGAGTCATGATACGGAACTGTCATTGTTGCAAATGACAATTGCCCTTCCACGATGTATTTAAAAGGAAAACACACAACCTATGACTGGATAGTGAGTTACCAGTTACATGCCTTCAGCACGCACAAATTTATGGTAAATTCGGGCATTTAAAAAAAAGGCATTTACTAATCGATTGACATTTTCTATAAAAAGCCTGACTTTCATCTACTTACATTGAACGAAATTTACATATGCAGTGACAAGAAAATAATATACACATAAAAGGACACATGCTTTACTTTTTTAAGTGTATCTAAGGAAGAGATATACAGTTTCAGTTTGACATGTATTCAGTTTGGAATACTCATCAAAGCACTATATATAAATGCTATGTATTTTCATAATTTCCCTTTCCTGGTGACAGTTTCCAAGTGTGAGACATATGACCAAAGATCAGAAAAGCACTAAGGTAAAAATTTTGAAGGCTTATCTGAAGCCAAGCTTCTTTTGATAAACTTTACCATTTACTTCCTAGTTAGGACTTGATGCTTACTTCTTTTAAACAATGGTTTCAATATATTCTAAACTGGTCCTTAAACTTACTCAAGAATCAAGCTGATTGATCATTAGTGAAGTGGGAGGATTGGGGTACATTAAGGTCTTCATCATTAGTGAAGTGGTTTTCTTTCTTCAGCTATACAACTTTTAAAGGAAAAAGTTAACAGTAGTATATAAGTTGTATGAATTGCACATAACAGGCATGCACAGGAATAGCACAACAATGTGTTACAGGCTTACAGCAAAGCTGACAGATTAGAAGTTTGTAGAAAAAGAGAATCAATCCCCAGATAACTCATTAAGGGAAACAAAACCATCCTCAGCATCTGTCAACTTAGAACAACAATTTTTTTTAAATAGGTGATTTATTTTATTGACCACTCTTGTTCATATATACATAAATAACAAACATTGGAGTTGAAGAAAGACGAGAGGAGATAGACAAATTCTATCTTCACTTTGGAAAGCTCACATTCATAAATATTATATTTTCCATTTTCCTTTTTCCAAAAATAGAAAGTAAAAAATCCAAGATTCATAGCTTATCCAAACACCAAATGAAAATAAATAATATATAAGCGTATTAAAAGAGTATTTAGAGTCAGACAGACAAAGAGATCTACCCAAATGTACATAATCAATAAACCAAATCAACAATGCTGAGAGAGTAATCGATGATGTCAATAACCACATGATGGAACACACAAACAAAGCAACAAAAAGAGAAAACGCAAATCCAACTAGATCAGCAACATTATAACAAGGATATCAGTTTTCAAATCCACATTATTGATTAGCAAGAGAAAGGAAGAAACTTACTTAGAGAGTTGGCAGTAGCAGAGAGGAAGAGAAATGGAGCCAAAACAATCCAGAAGCAGAGTGTTGCTGTTGCCATTATTGTTATCATTACAAAATGACAGAGAGAAATATGCAACGTTGGAGATGAAACAGAGGAGGTTGGAGAAGGACAAGTCAAGTAAGTAGCCTGTCCACTTCGTTTCGGTTGCCGACAATACCACCAACCGGGTTTTCCGGCCCAACCCAAACTCGTGTCTTTTTATTTTTACCCTTTTTTATTAATTCAAAAGGGTAAACATGTAATTTGGCTGACAAAACACGGATAAGAGTAAAGAGAAGGGGATTGTGTTCGTTTTTGTTCTGTCGGAGAGCATGGCCGCAACAGTTCACAGCCCAGTGTATGTTAGCAGCGGCCGTTTCGGTTGCAAGTCAGGAAAAGTAAACAAGTTGCACGGAGTGAGGTGCGCATTGTCGCCCCCTGAATGGCGGGAAAGCCGGCGATTGGTCTCCTTCTCTCTAGTCCTTTCACACTTGCTCTACTTCCCCACCAGTATTAATAAATTTTTTCAATTATCTTTATAGATAAAATAAATAATTTTGGATGCAATGGGATTGTTTATGTCTTAATCTATGCAATTGCAGATGCTAACGCGGCCAGCTTATTGGATAAGTATGTCAAAAGGTAATGACTTGAAACTTGCTCTAACACTTATAGAGGAGAACATTGTTCAAATTTCTATGTTATTATAATTTAATGTGTGTTGAAACTTTATTGGAAACTTATTGGGATGTGGGTCATGAGATTTTAGAGCTGCTTGTTACAGGCTTGTTTGGTCATCTTTTCTTGTCACTAACTCTTTTTTGTATGTAAATTATATAGGAAAAAGCTTGATCCATTAGAGGTTTATGTACCCCCAGTTATATTGACACAGTTGCAAATTAAGGACTTAGGTAACTGCTTTTGTTGTTTCAATCTTCCTTCTTTCTGAAACCATTCATTTCATAGCGCTATTTAGCTATGTGGCATCTCTTGTTAATAGTGATCAATGTTCGAAGCGGCTATGATGCTACAGTATCCATCCAAGAAAATATAAGAGGATGTAAATTCGTTTTTAAAAATTTTAGTGTTTGCTTACACATAAAATAAATTTTTTTACTGCATTTTTGCTCCTTGTTCTCAAGTCTTTAGCTGATTCACTAAAAACGATTTTTTAAAAAATAATAATAATAATAATATATTTATGTGTTTATTATACTGCTTTTAAAATCTTCCTTGTATTCGTATAAATACAATTATATTTCGAGTGTGTGCCTTAAAAATTTTGGTCATATATGGTTTCAATCACGTTTTGGAGCACACACTCGAAATATAACGTGGTGTAGTACTGATATTTTATCATATGACTACTGCTGAGAAAATAGTACTGATATTTTATCATATGACTACTGCAGAGAAAACACTAGAAGTTGAGAAACCAGAATATGCTAATTGCCGGTCTCAACTACGTAGTGGTCCAGCTGCATCGCTACGTGTAAATATCCGAGCAGTAAGTTGAAGCTTTCTTGCATTGTCGGATAAATCTTCATATTTTCACACTTTTGATCTTCTTCTGGACTAGTTATTGTGTGTTACCGTAAATTTGAAATGGGACTCTGTTATCGTGTCATGCTGTCAGCTAATACACTTCCATGTTAAATTAATAAACTACAAACCTATTAACACTGTGTTAAATGCAAGAGAAATTAGGATTTCTAACGATCTCTTAGCTGTTGGAGGCTCTCACAAAAATGCTTTGATCTGTATGAGATTACAAATGCATGTATGAACGTTACATGCTGATTCAAATGAGAGCATGTGTAAACATCTGATCCTTGAGTGTTGATAATAACTGAAACAATAATTGAAATGAGGACAAAATTGCACGAGTAAATGAATGGGAATAATGTGTGATATGCATTTGAAGGATTTGATATAATGTGGAAGAAAATATTCACGGACTGGCATATCTTGAATGACGAGAAGATTACTGTCTTGTTGTTTTCATTATAGAATGTGAAGGCAATTGTTTATCACCATTCTCAGTAGAGAATATGCTGCGTTAAGAAAATCACTTGAAGGAATCTAACGTTTTGTCTCTGTAAAATGCGATCGTGACACCAATTGTCAATCAATCAGCGAACTTTTATGTACATGCTTTTTACTAAGTTATAGATCATTTTTCATTCTGTATTTCTTTTGACTCTGCACTAATCTGTCAATATTTTTGATTAAATCTTCTCTTGTTCCTAGATCATTGTTGTTTTTCATCTTGGAGGCTATGTTAAATTAAAATGACAAAAACATTGCATTACATTCTCATTTTGATTTGCTTTATGGCAGTTTTTGTGTACATTGAGTTCCTGAGGTTTGGAATTTTTCTTCGGAACTCCAGGTAGCACAATATGCTTCAGATGCTGGAAATGGTAAAACCGCGTTTGACGATGTTGATCAATGTCTAAGGTATTATAAATTGCATCTGATCTCTCTCTAACTTGTGAGACATCAAAATATTGGAGGTATATTTAGCCTTTCATATTAAGTGGATTCATGATGTCACTCTGTAATCTGGTGTCCTAGTTTGGGATCATAGGATCTAGAAAGCCATAGTATGACTGGTGGGATAACACACTCATCATTTTACAAGCTTGACATGGTGCTCCAAGGTAAGTCTTCTCTCAGGATCTATGAAGTCTAGCCAGTTAGGATGATAATGTCCGGACATTCTGTCCAAGCAACTAAGAATGCCACTAGATATATTTTTCTAGAAAAAAGATGCAGTCTGAGAGAATCATTGGACGTATTATTGTTTTTTCGTGGAGACAAGGAACTAATTAGTCCAGGCAGCTGGTATAACATAGTGTTTCAAGTTTGCAACAGTATCAATACTACTTTTGACCCAATTAATGTAACATTTGTAGCGCCTTAGAAGAGCTTGATTCTCTGTTTCTCCGTGCATCACGAAATGACCAAGGAGCCTCAGTCAAATCTATGAAGGCAAAGATTGGTATCGCGATTACTGCATTGGACAGGTAATTTAATGTATTTATGCCTTTTTCGAAGCTAGCTACCGTATTATTTCATTTTCTGATATGAATTTTTTCTTTACAGCCTGCTTCAAACTGTCCCTTCTGAAGTGTTAGACAAAGGCAAGGCTATAGCTGATGCCTACCGAACTCCAGATGAAGGTGCAGAACCTGAAATCTTGGACCCAGAAATTAAACAGTTGGAGTCAATACTATGATTTTATGTGAAATTTTCTACACAAACAAACATGATACGGTCTGCATGTATGTTTTGTTTTGATCAAGACCGTACAGAGTGCTCAAGAGAATGACTGTTACAATCTACCGTCGCATTCCTGTATGTTTCATGTATATGTCGCATGAATTGAAGCATAAGTTAGTGTTGATGCGAGTGTCAACAAGGACCATTATGGGAACATACGATGCAAAAGACCATTTTATTTCTAAAAGAAATGAGAAATTTCAAAACTTGGTCAAGTTATATTATGCCATTGGCCCCAAATTATCGATAATGACGGAGATACAACAGCCATGTGAATATATTGGCAATTTTCCCTTCTATCTTCTTGGAACATTAATTTCAGGATTTAATTATCTTATTTAACCACTAACATTATTTATAAATTATAGCTCTTTGATTGATTTCAATAAATATTCTTACAATCAATCCAAAGGCTATAATTGAAAAATAATATTAATGATTTAATAAGGTAATTAAACTCTTAGTTTCATTTCAAATGTCCTCTCTTCCCTCCAACAGAGGACGTAGATTTACCAATATTTTCTTTCACAGTGCTATTTCTCTTCCAAATCCCAAACAAGCACGATATTACTAACTTGTAATATTACTAAAATCCAGTCCAAATAATGCGAACCAACTTGTAATAGTCGAATGATGGGGAAAGTTGATAATTTATATAACAATAACAACTTGGCTGACACATCATTTTGGATGCCTAATCTCTATAATGAGTAAAAGAATATAACAGGATGGACAAACAAAGACAACGAACATTAACCAACATTTTATTGTAGTGTAACTACATCATGATAGCCACGTCAGGTACATAATGCCAATGCCCAAACAAAAACTGATGACAGACAAGATTTACAATAACAATCAAAGCAGATTATGGCAAAAATAACAAGCTAGTTGCCATCTGCAATTGTAGAAAATAACCACGGGACAATGAAAAATAAAGAGGAGAAACAAAACTTCCCATCACATCATGAAGGTGTCAAGCTGCTGAAGATACGCTTCAAACTAGGGCATGCTGCTCGTAACCTGCCCATGCTCATTGAGCATATCTGTCACACACAACAGAAGATTAAAAAATAATGAATTTATTTCCATTAGATACCTAGTCCATTTACTAATAAATTGATAACAGATATAAAGATTAGCATGTTCTGTTTAAGAGAAGAAAAGAGATACTGGCAAGTATTTACTAATAAGCATCAACACTTCCATAAGAGAGAATATAAACAAAATGGGTAACCTCACCTTTGGACAAAAACGAACATCAAGAGTCTCAAGCACGTTACATTGTGATATAGCAGTTTCAACAGCTTCTTCATCAATGTTGCATGACTAGTAAAGCCACAGTTGCAATAAAAATAAAGAAACAGCAGATTAGGTCAAAGTAGCATGGTACCATTCGTTAGGATGCAGTGAAACAAAACCATATAAGCACAAGCAATAATGTTCATAACAACTAAACTAAAATCAAATAACCGATTACACAACTAAGATTAGATGCCCAATAAACTCAAATTTAGAAAAATGCCTTTCTCAACGTCCATCCATGATAAGATGATACTTCATGATAGTCCCACTTAGAATAACAAAGCATATCAATGAACAGCCCCCTTAGCAAAAGGAGTGTCTCTATCAATTCATTTAAGAAAGCCTGAAGATGTAGCTAAATAACCAAAGAGATGAGTGGATATTCATAATAACCGATGAGCTCATTCCCCTCCTATGTGAGAAGGAAGTTCTGGAACTTGAATCAAGGCTCAACAATCGATATTGCACATATTCTATAAACTCAACCTTGCAGTCAAACTAATGGAATTAAACAAAATTCATTGGCGTAAATCTTCTAAATGAGCAATCTTGGCAATACTAGGAATCTCACAAAAGAGGCCTCACAGAACTCATTCATTAATGAATTCAACTCCCAAATTTAGCGGAGTAAACTAATCACACAGTATATTAATCAAGATTATCCATAAGAAGTTTACACAAATCAAATCCTTGATCAAAGCCTATGTGAAGCAATCGAAGCACTATGTATGGAAGTCCAAACATATCCCCGAATAAATGACCAAAATGCACAAATAAATAACTAATTTCAATCACTGGGGGCATATCACATACCTGAAGAAATAAGCTAGCTAATTTTGGACAAGCAAGCTTCAATATTTCCAAAGAGCAACAATTACTGAAACATTTAGACATAAACATATCAGCAAATCAAAGTCATTCAAATACAGATACCCTTAAGCAAATAAAGAGGAACAAGAGCGTACCTCAAATTGAGAATGCACAAATTGAAACAAGCAACATCAACTTCCTTTAAATTGGCAGACAGTGAAAGATTTAATGATGACAGGTGGAAACAGCGCGCCTGGGGTGGAATAAGAACTTTCCTAATATTTGGACAACCTACACAATTGAGGTTCTGCAGTAAACGATTTGGCTGCTCAGCTAACCCATGGATATTTTCACGAGGAAAAATTCCATAGGACCTATATACACCAGGTGCCTCAAAAAGCAGACCACCAGTAGAACCCCAATTCAAGTCATGCATGTTTATGCAACCATTCAAGCTGACTCGAGTAAGGTGTGTACAATAAGCAAGAAGCTCCTCTATAGCTGACTGACAAAGGGTCCCATACGACAAGTCCAATTCCTGGAGAGCTGGCAGAGAACCCTTCTTGTAAAGAGGCTCCAATGATGAGTCAGCTAGATACTTGCATGCTTGTAATTTTAACACCTACAAGAAGAACGAAAAAATTTATTCAAAAAAAAAAGAAGAACGAAAAAATAAGAAGAAAAGAAGCCAATAAGAGGGCAGCATAAGAAACATAGAAACTTCAGTCAGGGCAAGCTAAGAAAGTAAATCCTTTAAACTGCTTATTAAAAGAGAGAGTATGCCATCATATAAAAGAAAATCATCCTTCAACAAAAGGCTCAAACAGCATTGTGTGTTCAAGCTGAAACATGAAAAACTCCAGATTGCAGTGAAAAGAAGTTAAGAAGTGTTTCCACTGAAAACTAACCTTAATACAAATAAATCACTGAGCTGACAAACACTTTGACATCATAGATGAAACAGAGACAAATCATTGCACAGAAACCCTACTGGGGAGACTAAATTCATAAGATATCATAAATAGAAGGCTTATATCCCGTCCTTCAAAAATTATGTCTATACGATCAATATCCGTGGTGCTTAGGACAAACTTTCAAATTTTCATGGCATTTTACACCACCGCATAAAAAGCTATGCGATAAAAGATAAATGATCAAACATAAACAAAAACGAAAACTCACAACTAACCGAAGTTAAGAGAAAAGTTGACGATACAGAAATATTTATGAAAAGACAATAGCCTATACATCATACATGAGTTCATGCACAAGTGAGATAGGCTCTAAAACAATGCATATCTATTGTGTTATCAGTGGAAATAGCACAATTCACACAGCATGAAAAATAAAAAACACAAGCAGAGAACTCTGCAAGGTGGTTGCACATATACATTCTTTATAGGGAATGCAAACACGCAACGCTGCAGTAGAAGAATTTTGCATACTTTCAGAAATACAAACAATTACCTTTAGCTGTGTACAAGACTCAAAAATGGGCTCCAAGTTCGTCAAGAAAGTGTACGATAAATCAAGCGTTGTCAAATTTGGAAGCGAGCACAATGAATAAAGTCCATCAGGACCAACAGACGGGCATGACATCAATATTAATGACTCAATCAGCGGGCATGAAGTGGTAGTTGCAGACAGGCAGTCATCCTTTAGTCGACTGTATGAAACAACAAATGCAACGTTAGCCATTAAACAATAAAAAGGTATCAGAAAACAATGAGTAAATGCAACATAACCTGCAAAAAGAAGCATCAAGGGATGTTAAAAGAGGACAATTAATGGATGCTTCAGATAATACACCACATCCTTTTAACTCAAGCCCCACCATGTGCAGTGCCTCAATACTGAGTGTGTTCAACTTGGGGCATATTCCTAGATTTAGTGACTGAAGAGAAACCTGGAAAAGGAGAGAAGGTATCAGAGAACATATTTAGTTTTGTGCTTGTTGATAAGCAGAACAAAAACTCTATGCATTCTGTTGGTCCAACCAAATCAAACTGACTGATGCTACAAGGGAAAGCTCATATTTGAAACTAGTAACCTAGCATAGAATAAATCAAGAGCAAGGTGGTAATTGAACAAAGGCAGAAATACATGTTACCTAATAAAACTTTGCATAACCTAATATCATGTGACATATCATAAAAAAATAACATAAAATGTACTACAGCAAGAAAAGCAACCATGAGATCACCCTCACTTACTGGAGAAAATGAAGCTCTTTCAAGATGATCACAACCATCTAAGTAGACTTTCTCAAGGTAAGGGCATTTGAGTTCAAGAGATGTTATAGCACGGCAACCAACAAGAGAAAGACTGACTAAAGAAGTACTATAGAACTGCACTGTCGTCAAACCCTGGCCAATCATGACAGATGACATGTAAAACTGATAAGAAAAAGTAGACAGAACAATAAACTCATTAACTATAAAATCACCACCAATCATCATACAATTAAAATACATAAATTATAAATAAAAATCTTGGTATAGCATGCAAACCAATGTCCATTAATTGCCATTTGCCATAAGAAGTTAAGTATAATCATTTCAACAAAAAGAATTCAGAAACAATCAACAGTTCATATAACTTTTAGAAAACTAAATGCAGATATATGAGCCTATTAGGACTGCTTAACCCATCAAAAGATCATCAACAAAGCTAAACGTTGTAAATCTACACATCATTTTCCCCAGGGTCCAGACAACCCAAGCTTTTGCCCCATCAAATCACCAAAGCTACTCCACTTGAGTTACAACTCCCAAGACTCCCAAAGTAAGTTAACTCCAAGAAATTAAGATGAATCTCTAGAATCCCATGTCATTAGTAGAGTTCATAATTAGAATACAAAATGTAAAACAACTGCTCAAACAAGTGATTGTGAGTGAGAAGTCAAGTACAAAACTGTACAAGGCTAGTCAAAAGCAGACATCATTATACTTGAGAGAGTTGGGTTGTTGCAATAGGTATCATAATCAAGTCTACTTTGCGATGTTAAGTGAGTCCAGCTAACAACATCCAAGCTGGAATCCCCTAAGGGGTTAGACTGGCATTACTTTGATACTTACAAAAGTTAAGGTCAAACACAAAACACGGATAAAGTAAGGCATCAAAATCCCATGTTTTTGGTTAGATAAGGTAACAATAATGTAGACTTCTTCGCAAAACAAATACGAGATCTATTAAGTGAGAAACGCAAAGTGAAGACATTCATATTTGTAAGCGTAACACTAATATAATGACATTTTCTATTGACGAGAAGTAAAGTGTTCATATAACAAGGTTTCCTAGTGATTACCTCATACCTAAATAGCATTAAATTAAATCATACATATGCTACCTTTAAAATTAAGACAACGTAATAACATAGAAAAGCATATCAAAGAAGTTGACACAATATCACTAGCATAAACAAGCACTTCATTTTGATTACTTTATTGAACCATGCATATCATGACAATCACAAAGGCAGCTATTGATCACTACAAGGTCAAAAGATAGAGAATGAAGAGATGAACACAATTCCACAAATAGAAGTAACCTAATTCACAAACCTCACAGTTATCAAGGACTAAAGACTTAAGCTTTGGACATCCACCACCATCACTAAAAACTTGACAAATGGAATTTGTCAATGATTCACAATCTGTAAGGTCCACTTCTTGCAACTTCTTGCATTGCAATGCCAACGTTGTCAAGTTCTCCTGCTTTTGCAATGACAATTTCTGCTTATCCAAGAAACCACTTAGAATTCTCTCACAGGTCAAAAATCACAAAAGACGAGAAAAAGATCTAATGTTTCTATTTGGAGACTTACTTGAAGAGAATCTGACATGATATTAATACGATGGAGGGCAGCACAATTAGACACAGTTATAGATGAAAGCTCGGCTGTTTGTAAATTCAAATCAGCAAACCTGCATATAAAAATAAATGTGTTCATTGAAAAAATAGGAGAAAATTTTTGCCACCAAAAAATGGAGGCAAGTTTTTAGGGCTTGGTAAAAAAATAAATGAGATGGAGCAGCAAATATACTTGCGACAAAGTACGATTCTTATACTCTGCAAGCGAGGAAGCTCCAAAGAAACAGAAGTCAATAGGTTGCAATTATCAAGCTCCAAAACCTGCAAATATTCATAAAATAAATTTAACATGTTAAAGTGATTACTCATAGGCTACAGATAGCCAGGAAGTGCCAACATAAACGAGAGAGTTCAAACCTCCAACATAAAGCTATGAGATATTGCAGCCATCGAAGCCGAAGTGATGCCCTCACAAGTATGAAGCTTAAGAACTCTTAACGCAGGCAGCCTCACGGACTTCAAAGAGAAAGCAAAGAAGCATGTCAAATAAAGGTACATCCCAATAGAACTCAAAACAAAAATTGGTAGCCACCTACAAGAAAAGTACTGACCTCAAGTGATATGTTTGGGCAGTATGACGGATCGAGAAAATGAAGATCATCACAACTGAGGGCTATTTCACGCAGTGTTTCATCACTCACGCATGAACAATTTGACATATCTAAGGATTCTAATTTAGGGCATGAAGTTGCTGCTAAACGAATAGCTGCATCTGACAACTTGTGGCAAGAGCCTATATCAAGAAGACATAGAAGAGGACAGTTTAGCACCGCCTGCGCCATGTTACTGCGCTTCAATGACAACTGTTCGAGTTGCGGACACCTGTGGAAAAAAAAAAAAAAAAAAAAAAAATTTAGCAACAAAATTGACAACATTGACTGAAAGTAATAATTTGGTTATACAACATAACATCACTCCACCTGATAGATACACGCATCACTCGACATTTTATTAGTTCAAGATAGCGCAACTGATCATGGTTTATAGGTATTTCCTGAACACCAGTACCCAAAGTAGAATCATTGACAATCAATTTCTTCAACAGTTGACAATCTGCCAAGGTATGGAAAAATGTATCGGCTAGTTGACCTCTCCCCAATGTTAAAGCTTCAAGATTTCTGAGAAACCAAAATACAAATTAATAAGAAATAAATATCAACCGGCAGTCATTGTTCATATGGCCAACATAAAAAAACCAGTTACCTTAACGAAGAGACTGCTCTCATGACAAGTGACTGCAGAGCAGGGGCACCAACTATATTCACTTCCGTGGCATTCGGATACCGCTGACACACATCCTCAACTGAAAATGCAATTGTGAGTGAGCAAAGTGACTTCCAATTTTGCAATAAAACAACAAAGACAAAATATTTGTGTCATCCCAACTTTCCTATGATGCAACGCAACAAAAACTAAAAAGGTGGAGTCATACAAGATTCCCTTTTTTTAAACCCACTGTAAAGCCCCTCAAAGGGAACCACCACGCCCACAACTCAAAAGAGCAAAACTTTGGTGTGGGTAAATTTAATCCCATAAACTCGTATACAACCATAAAAGGTATTATCAGCCAAACTAGCAACAATAATAAGGAATTGTGCAAAATCGTTAATATTTTAAAAGATCGCATGCATGGTAAAACTTGTTAACAGATTCAATCAATGCAGCATACATCAATAAATCAGAAACGGCATACTGAAAACAAAAACCCCGTTCATTTAAAAAGTAAATAAAAATCTCCATTTTGATTGGAAAAACACTAGATAAAATCCACATGCCATCACGCCACACAGAAATCATACCCACAAAAAATTTTCAAGCAAACCAAATCATTCATTTATGCCACAAGCATACTATATTTTAGCCACCCATAAAACATCTATTGTGATTACATTATTGAAATGACTGAAATTAAGATTATTATACCAATTGAAGTCGATAGTCATATACATGAAAAATTGCTAACTCTATAAATTTCACGTATATATCAGCAATGATCTGAAGTCGATACTCGTATACATGAAAAATTGCTAACTCTATAAATTTCACGTATATATCAGCAATGATCTGAAGTCAGATAATCATATACATGAAAAATTGCTAACTCTATAAATTTCACGTATATAGCAGCAATGATCTTAAATTCAAATAACTACATACGGAAACATACCATCTACACTTATACAATTTTATAAAAGGAGAATGAGGCCTCACCAAGTAAATCCCAAGCACCTCATCCAAATTAAAAGAAAAAGAATTAATAGAACCCACAAAATAAAACTGCCGATAACCATCCAGAGTCTATAAATTCCCTGAGAGAAAAAGAGCAGAAAGACGATATCCATCTGGTCAAAATCACAAAGCAGTAGCTTTTTCCTCCGTTTCGGAAATTCTAAACTACAGAAGTCCCACTTTTTAATTCACATCATGTAGTGGAAAGAAAATGACAACATAAATTGCTCTCCAAGCTGAACCAGACCTCTGCTTGCCAATTCTCTTTAAGCTCAATAACCTCACACAATGTAAAATGTGCAGCACCAACCAATCCTTGACCATTGATGTGCTCGCTTAATAAAATCTCAAGTTTGTAATCCACAAGGCTTATGTAACCACCTTGACTCATGACCTTCCCATTTTAAATCATCTTGTTTGATTTAGACTTTGTACATTTCAGCACATAAATGCAAAAATGGCCTAATAAACTAGCACCTATTACCAGCAAAGGCAAAGGTTTAAAGTAACAAATTAACAATTATAAAAATCCTACTAAGTTTCAACACAACAAACAGTTTGGGGGGGAATAAAAACCTCATGATATAAGTTGTAAATGTTACCCCAAATATGTTTGATAACCACCAGCTCCAAGTTCCCTAAACAACATTAATTACTTTGTATTTTTATTATACACCCACCCCCCACACATTCCCTCCCATTCCTCTCCCTACCCCCCCAAACACACAACCATAATAGAGACCAAAAAGACAGGCAATCTACTGAGGATGCATTATGAAAACTCACATTGTTCCACAGATATCTTCCGGTTTTCAAAATTCAAACACCTCCAGAAATCTTCATGAGCACTAGCCGCTCTCCACTGCCTACAAACGATAGCAGCTCGGCAAAGATCAACGTAGTCCAAGAACGAAAAAACCTGAAGGAGAAAATGCGGCAACCAAAACGACACCTCTCATGAAGATACAAACAAACAATGACTAAAACATCATAAAAACAAAAAACACATACCATATGCAGTAAGTCATCCGTAAGGTCCATCCGAACTTCTAAATCTTCTACTTTTGAAGTACCATTCTCATCTCCATCATCCTTGCCACCGTTGGAATCAAAAGAATTCTCATCACCACCATTATTCCACACAAAGTTATGGCAAATCATCTCATTGTTAGTAGGAACCGACGAACCATGACTAATGTTGTAGTCTCTATCCACTGATGAACTAGAACTCCCGCCATCTGAAGATGTAGCAGCCGAGTAATAAAAGTTGCTGCAAAAAGTAAATTCTGTTATAAGTACATAACTATTAAAAAACCAACAAACGGAGAAAGCATTTCCAAGTAAAAGTCTCATTAAACTTGCAGCACACATTCTGCCAACATCCACATCATCAATCCTAGTAACAGACACGGACAATCTATAAGCAACACCAAAATATTAAAAATCAGGTAACAACAACCCTTATCATCAAAAGCATTTCGTAGATATCCGAACCAACACAATAAAACTAATGACTTCAATTCAACAATTTTGATATCAAATGGAAAGAACCATAAATATCATTACTTCACCCTTGCATTATCTTTCACGACTAATACCAAACACATACACACACAGAGACTCACGTAGAAGTCAACACTCTGGCACGCTTATGCTGCAAATCGTCACTCGCCAAACTCGAACCACCGCCGGCGCAAGCAACACCACCACTACTCTCTCCCTCGAACCGTCTCGGTCCGCGAACCAGCGACCACCACTTAGTCGGCCTACTAGGAACCGGAGCCAGAGCCGCTTCGCCTCCCGAACCACCGCCACCGACGAGAGGGGTACGCATCGCGATCATGTCCTCCAAAGACCTAAAGGAGTCGACTTCGTCGGCGGCGTCGCGACGGCCAAAAAGGTCAAGCGAAAGCCCTAATTGCATCTCGACATCGTCTCTATTCCCGATATTGCCCTCGGGATCGCCCTCAATCACAGGAAAGCCCTCTTTCATGATGGTGTCGTCAAAATCTTCGCCTTCGTCGCCTTCGGTGAAGCATAAGCAACACCAAATCTTCATACACTCAAAACCAAAAGGCCTCACTCGTCGTCCAACCGAAACCCTAACTCATGATCTGACACATTTCGCCTTCAACTTAAAGGGATTATGTGTGTTGATGTCGAGGACTAGGAGGAGTCTAGTAGAACCCTAATTTCGATTGCGGGAGGGCAGAATTGGGAATTAAAATAGCTAAATTAACTGATGAATCGAAACACATATACACATAATACATATGTACATGTAGGCTAGATAGAGAAGAAAGGGTCTGGATCTGGTCGGATCTTGTGAACTGATTGTTTTTAAGGATGTTTTTTTTTTTTCTTTTCTTTTTTTCCCCCTTTTTATGAGACGAACAAATATAAACAGGGTTTGATACTGATGATGCGAAATATAATCTGAGAAATAATAGTAGTTGACGCCTTTTTATATTTAAAGTAATTTCGTTAGCTTTTTTTTTTTTTTTTTTTTTTCCTTTCAAAAAAAAATATGAAGTATCATTTGCATATTGATAGAGATATTTGTCGGGGAGGAGACGACATCGTTTGGGGTCTCGCTGTTTTGTTATCCGAAAATGCACGTGAAAGGAGCCCGTTATTCTCTAACAAGTGCTTCTCTTTATCCGTTATTATTTCTTTTTCATTTCTTGAAAGTATTATAATTAGTTTCAAAAAAATAGTATTATAATTAGGTGTTAAAAATGTCTTTTTAGAAATGTTCAAAAAAATATTATAATATATTTTAAAATAATAATAAGCATGATAATTAATTAATTGAAGGCTATGTTAATTCATCAAATTGCATAATAGATTTTTACCGGATCATATGGACTCCTTTTAATAAATCATCAATTCATTTTATTATTTTTTTGGTTAGAGTCATCTATTTGAGTAAGAATTCTCTATCAATATTAATATTATACTAATCTTTTTATGAGAATAATTTATGTTTGAATGATATATAATAATTAAAAAATCTAACAATCTTAATCATATACATTTTAAAACGTTAATGTATCAATAGATTATAAAAAAAGTAGGGTAAAAGAATGATGGTAGAAATCCTTACTCTATTTATTTAATATTTAATTGAATAACAATTTTTTTTTTCATTTAGTGAGCAATTACTCATTAAGAATCAATAGGACGAAAAGTAAACTTAATTATTAAATTGATATTTTAGCCTAATTATAAATTATCAAGTTCTTTTTCATGACTTATTATTTAATAGAATTTAATTCCGTTTGGTTTTCATTCTCTACTAATAAACACGACCTTATAGTAGTGTAGATTTTATAGAAATAAAACATCCAACAATTTGTTTATCAAAAGATGCTAAATACATTTTCTCGATATACTCTCTAGAAACATTTTTCATTCGATATAGGATATGTGTATTTTTTAATCAATTTGACGATTAGTTTTATATCAAGAAAGTAAATTGTGTATACTTATCGTAAAACACTTGTCATTAGTTTTATATCTAACATTTTGTTTTTAAAAAAAAAAAAAAAAATTGCCCTTCACAATGGTGATAAGTATGGGTGAAATTAAAACTATATATTTATCCCATTTTTTTTATTTGAGAAAAAAGTATACAGTTATCATTGATTTCAAAAGTTGTGAATTTAATGTTGGTATTCTCGTGGATATATACCTATCTTCGATATTTTATATGCTTGAATTAATTTTTGACTTTTTGTATAGAAATAAAAACTTAGCAATAACCTCTAAGAATAAAGAGTTTTTTCTTTTTTTAAAGAGATTTTTTTTTTAATCTTTCAGGAGGAGTAGAGAGAGGGATTTTTTTTTAAAAAAAAAAAAAAAAGTAAAGAGAGAGTTGAATAGCGAAATTAAATTAGATTGATACAGCCAATCCTAAGTAAATGCGGTGCGGACCGTTTCATAGCAATGTAAGAACCCACCATTAAAGAAACTTTAAAAGACGATTAAAGGCTTTGGGCTCCTCGAACTTTAAAAGACATGTAAAGATTTGGTGCTCATTAAAATTATTTTATTTGTTTTATACGATAGAAGGGTCAAATTGACTAAAAGTGCAAAAGTTATCGTTATTATTTTTTGTTTTGTCATGTTATAGGTACAACAATCATATGTTAGACTCTCTTAATTTGAACACTGAGATACGATCCGAAACTATAACTTACAAAAATAGGAGGGGACAAAGGCTCTCAAGCAAGAGAAGGGATGTCTGAAAATTACCCACATAATATCAGTGGAAGAAGTGTGCATTCTAACCCGTGACCTTGAAAACAAGGTATGGGTGCGGGGCGGTGCACATTTTGATAACCGACATTTAGGTGTAGCAATTCGAATTTTGATAATTGGTAAGTTAAGACTCTACCATCAAGTTATATTAAGCAATGATAAAAATTATTAATTTTCAATATAATAATTATGAATTGTTTATTAACTTACATCCCAACTTATAACGAGATAATTAGTCTCACGTGACATGTAGTAATAGAATATAAATCATTATTAATATCAATCTATTTACTAATTGTTATTTCATATAAATCACTATTAATATGGAATATCTAACATTATTTTATTTACTTTTTTAAGAAACCACATGTTATGTAGCCATTTAAATCTGAATTACATAGACTGAATGAGTGCTTTAAACCATTAATAGTGCGTTTACTTCACTTAGAAGAATCAAAATGGAAATCAGAATGATCTGAAATCGGAATGACTTGGAATCGGAATGAAATATCGGAATCAGAATAAATTATTTACTTCAACTGTAAGAATCGAAATCGGAATCAGCAGTATTCACATTGAGTTGTTTACTTTATTTCGGAATTGGAATGATTAATTATAAATTACAAAAATAACCTTAATTAAATTGATTAATTATAATAGTGTGCAAATTTTTTATTATAATATGTAGTTTTTTTTAATATCAAATAAAAAGTTTACATTACCATTAAAAAAAAAAAACTGCATATTATTTTAATAGGCCACTATGATAATTAAGATGAAAAACAAATGGTACACAGTTTTTTATAATAATATATAGTTTTTTTTTTTAATATCAAATAAAAAACCGTACATTACAATTAAAAAAAAATGTATATTATTTTAATAGTCCATTGTAATAATTAATAAATTTGTGATAAAAAACAAATGGTGTACAATTTTTTTTATTATAATATGCAGATTTTTTTTTTTTAATAGCAAATAAATTTGGTTTTTCTTTATTTTATAAAGAAGGGTATAAGAAACTTTTTGTCTTGACAAAGGGAATGAGAATGAGATTCCCAAGTAGATTGGGGGGAATGAGATTTCCATTCCACAACTCTAGATTGATGCGGGACCCATATTTTCATTTCCATTACGGAATAAATTTTAAGTAAATAAACACTATCGATCAATCTCGTTTGTCATTCACATTCCCTAATCCATGAAGTAAACACACCCTAGATCATATTAACTTTTCCTATTTTATTATTTTATATGATATAATAAATAAATTAATATTGTGTTTGAATAAAGAAACAAATTGATGACCAATATATTTGGTCTAATCATACGATTTTATTTTTTATTTTTTGAAATTAGTCAGGATCTCTTAATATCAACAATATATAGACTTTTTATTTCAAAAGAAATATATATATATATAGACATTTAAAAAATTAGATATTGATATCACTAGTTAGGGTGAGGTCTTTTAAAATTGAACATTGCATGGGTCGCTTAAAAAATTTACTATAGTACTATTGAGAGATATCACAAATACTACTAACTATATATAATGAAATTTAAAATCTTATATAAATAATTGAGACTCGAATCTCTATTATGAATATAAAAGAAAATCATATTAACCATTTAATATGCAACTTAAGAGAATTCAATCATCAATTAAATCATTATTTTATATTGAAGTTTTGAAATCATTTAAAGAAGTAAAGGAAATTCCTAAGGAGGAGATAAGAATCCCCTAAACACTTCCAAAGAATCTCTTAAGTATAATTTTTAACAAAGACAGTTTGATAAAGTCTACAACATTTCCAAAAAAGAAAAACAAAAACAAAAGTGAAAAATCTAGTGATTTATTTATATATAAAGACAGACAAGTGAAAGTGACGGGGCAATTTGCTCGATGGCCATTGACTTCCAAGTCAAAACGACTACTTGGGTTTTGTTCTCGTTTAGCGGTGCCGTTTTGAAGAAATAATTAGGCATGATTTAGTATGTTTTTTTAATGCTTAATTATTAATTATTAAAAATTATTAATTATTAATTCCCACTCCCAACTTTCTCTCTCTCACGCGCGAAGCGAACAAACAAATTGAAATAGATTAAATTGTTTCTACTTTTTCTACGGTTTTTACTACTGATAACTGACTCCTTTGTTCAGATCTTTAACCTCTACAGAGCTGTAACAGTTGAAATTTTACCGTACCGTCCCAGACCACAAAATTTAATCCTTGCACATGCATAATACGAATCAAGCGAAGGGAAAAAAGTAAGTAAATCCAACGGACAAGATCTCTCAAGTAGGCTGATCCAATGGGGCCCACGAGGCCCGGTGTACGTTTCGTGTAAGGGCGCAGTCGAGACCAGTGACTTTATTCAACGGAGACAAGTGATCCTTGAACGCTGCTGTGGGACCACTGATCTCATCTATTAAAAGTAATTTTTTTTTACCAAACCTGTTTTGTTTTACTGGAGTTAAAATTATGAGCACCTGACCAATTTACTGTGACATTGAAGGAGGTGGCCACCCGAACCCGGTTTCGATTATTGCAGCTCTGTGTCTGGACAGCTGGCAAAAATGAATTAATTATTTTCTCTCATGAATTTGTGTGGCTACTTTTTTAACGTTTTGATTACTATTTGTGGGTCTATTGGGCAGGTACTTGAAAATGGTACGGTGAAATTTCTTATACGAAAAATGATTATGTCTATATTTATATAAAATTTCATTATAGTTGTGTATGGCTTTTTCTTTCTTCATTTTTTTTTTTTGGTGGAAACCAAGTTTTTTTATTATTTTTTTAATTTATAAAATCTAATATTTGGGTTGTTAGAAACGGTAATGGGACATGTTGTCCCCAATTTCATCAAACCAGAGTAAGTCCGACCTAGAGCTTGATGTACCAAAAACGTAAAAGTCAACTGGATTTCATCTTCAACGGAATTTTAAGATGCTTGTAATTACTTTTATAAGCTTGTTTTCATACATATTCTTTACTAGTTCAAGTGAATGAGCATCCTCTCATCTATAAAGATGTTAACAGGGACAAATGGGGTGGGAGTTGGTTCCTCCATCCCCATATCTGTTTCCTCGTTTCTCCTATTCCCTCATTTTTCATGTTCTCATCTTACATTGTTTGATCCAAAATTAAAAATATAATTTACAAAATAATTTATAAATTTTCAGCATACTAAATCTATAATATTTCAACATATAAAATGCATTAATTTTGGTGTGCTCATTTTTTATTATAGGTATAAAACTTTAATATTCATGTAAGTTTTGACTATTAAAAACCTTATTTAATCACTCATTTAACATTAAAAATAAATTAATTCATGCAAACCGATGTTAATTAGAAATGTATGAAAACTAAGAGCTTCATTGTTTTATGTTTTATGTTTTCAAAATGTGACAATGATTCTATTTATAAAGATAAAGTTCAAATATTTAGACAAATTTAAAGTTTAAAAAAAAAAAAAAAAAACTCTTATTTGATCACTTAACTAACAATAAATATATTAACTTGCACATAGTAGAGTTGACCAAAAATTTATGATAACTGAGAGCTTTCTAGTTTTATGTTATATTTATATGTTGTTTAATTTCATATTATAATTGAGAATTTACAAATGTCAATGGATATAAATGGACCATCCTTATCTTATTTCTCCATCCATCCCCCATTCCCACTCAAATCCCTGTTTGAGGAAAATTAGGGGTAGGTTCCCCCATCCCTATGCTCGTTCCCTCATTTCCCCAATTTCCTTCAATTTTCACACTCTCGTTTCGTTTTTTAATCTAAAATTGATATATATAAAAATAAAAATATAATTTATAAAATAATTTCATAAATTTTTAGTATATAAATTTCACAACATTGTATTACAATTATAAACCTTTTATCTAAGTTTTTTTTTTTTTTGCTTTTTAGAAACTTATCTAAGTTAACGTTACAAGACTAGCTCTATACATTACATAATTAATGGTCCTGCACCAAAAGTAAAAAAAAAAAAAAAATCAAAACATTCCATCTGGAGAAACATTTTATAAATACAAAATGACTTTCTTTTTTTAAGAAAATTACAACTAATCTTGGTGATTGAATCTGATTTAATTTCAAAATTCAAACAAGAAGAAACAAACTATGGAGTAATATTCAAATTTCACCAAACCCCAATATTTCGAGTTCACGTTAACATGTTTTGCTTTTTTCCTTAAAAAAAAAAAAAATGTTCATGTTAACATGTTTTTTTTCATATATTCACATCAACATGTTTAGGGTTGGCAAAATATTGATCGCTCTCAGGCATGTTAATTAATAGGGGTGGACTCTGATAATTAAGAATGATTAGGCACTTGTATTAATACAAAGTCAAAGGACGGGGCAGGGTTTCCAGATGTGGAATCATGTAGGGTCCATGGATTCAATCGATGGTAACAAAAGATGTGGAAATATCAAATTCTTCACTAAAATGGCCGACCATTGACTCTTTATCATCCCCAATCCCAAATCACTAGTGCGCACCGGATCACCATACTTGGTATCATGACTTCTCGAGTAATATTACACTTCATTCGTATTTTTTTTTTATATTTTGTTTATTTGTAGAATAAATCCGTCATACAATGTTGAATAATATTCACGAATTGAAATTTTAATTTTATAGCTTCGAGAATCAAATCCTGGAATACGGTAGACTCCTACTTACCTTAACCAATTTTGAAAATTCAATTTTAAGAAATTTTTAAAAATTCTGCTATAAAGTATAAAGTTATTTTTTATTGAATTTATTAACACACCTTGTGTATTGACAAACCGTTTTTTCTTCAAAAGAAATTTCCTTTATATTTAAAATATGTACTAAACTTTTGTATTATAATGTGTAATTTAGAATGAACAAACATTTAACTATATAATATATATTGTTTATTAAAAATGTTGTTGGTCGTAACTTATGATCAAACGTGAAAATGAAAGTAAATTCATTTCTTTTAATATTTGATTATTGTTGACACCGTTTTTTGGTCAATCCGATTTTTGAAGCCCAATACCTGCGAAACAGGAAATAGTAAGAAGAAATATTAAAGACCATGATCAAAACAGATTGGACACACTAATTTTTACGTGATTTGACAAATATAATAGTCTACGTTCACAACTGTTACCTTTTTTTTTTTTTTTTTTTTTTTTTTTTTTTTTTTTTTTTCTGCAGAGCAGCAGTATATATTTTACAATTCTTTCTTTACAATAAAATTGACCTCTTATTTATAGATGAGAATGTTACAATTTGAATTGATTTCTTACAGATAAGGTAAAAAATAAAATACATCAATTAAAATAATATTTGCCAAGATTCTCTCCATCATATTATCAACAGTTACCGAGAATGTCGTGATTTGATTTGTATGAAAATAGACAAGTTGACTCATTTCTTAATTAGACCGTTCTAAACTTCTAGAAGATCAACTGGTTAATTTTAACGAGTAGACTATCCAAGCGATCAGCTACTAAGCCCAACAAGTAGACAAACAATCAACCCATGACTTGTCAAACATTTTGAAAAGATCATGATATCTAGTCGCACAAAGGGCGACCTCCTGATCGCTCTGAATGCCTCTGAAGAATACTATCGAACAATTCTTGGATCACGATCAGATTGGCTTAATGATCATAACACGCGACTAGACTGCCATGTAATCAAACACGATTAAATAGAAGATCAAATGATACGATCAACTATACAGTAATATAAAACGATCAACCATGCGATTAGATGTGCTCAGGTTTACAAGCTGAGAACTGACTATATATTCCTTCCTTCGGTATCTACCCATTAGACCAACCTCTTGGGCTTTTTCCCATAAGACATTATATTGGGCTCATTCTTTGGCCTTTATCAGCCCATTTTCTATAATCGCAAAAATGCCCATAACACTAGTCTCCTTAGATTTAGTACATTTCTTGAACTGAAAGCAACGAGCTCATCCTTAAGGTAATTTTAACGGGACCCGTCATGTTACTTTTTCAAATACTGACTTATCCTAAGACACGCGACACTTCCTGAAGCGTTAGTTTACTGCACGTCTCTTATCATCCTAGTTTACTGACTCATCCTTAAGGTAATATTAATGTTTATTTGATGTACACCTCTCAACGGCTACGGGGTAATGATAAAATCGCGGGTTTTGCGCTATACTGTTGGATCGATGGCGGTTACATTGTTGGTTTGATCTGACTGCTAGGGCTTTTAATTATATATAAATCCAATTGTTTTATTTTTTGCTTTTACCAGTCACTTTAAAAAATCGACGCATTTTCACCTTCTATTTTCTTTCGTCCATCACTGCTGTTCTTCATCAATCTCTTCACCATCATCCAATTTCATCGTGCTTAAGGTAAACTTTCACATCTTTCCACAATTTTTTCAGTTATGATTTTTACTTATATCATGAATCTGTTTTCATGCTCGCACTAACATCTTATAACTCTTTTTGCATTATTGGTATGATAAAACTTGAAGAACTTGAATAAAAATCTTGTTTGATCGTATTAGTCACATGCATACGTATCATTCTCTATTTTGTAACCGTTTGATACCCCAACTTTAGTCGGGTCCTCGCTTTAGCAGCCTGTTAAGCTTGCAACTAGGGCTCTCATGCACTCGGTAGCCCTCCTTTCCTCCATGTACGAGCGACTTGATCTTTAGGGAAAATAGAATTAGCCTTAAATTTTGTACTCTAGTCTGTTACTCGCGACCTGACCTCTTTATTAATTTTGTAGATGTCTAGTCATAGTTGTTGCTATCACAAAGTGAGGGCTACTGACGGGGACTCTGAAGAGGAATTCATCTAGGTCAGAACTACTGAAAACACGACTCTCAGAGCGGTGAGGTCGTATCAGAACCTACAGAACATGATAATCCCTCTGTTCGTACCCTTTTTTTTAGATATGAGTCTTCTATCAGCTCCAATGAGCTCGAATCAATAGTTAAGGATTTTTACTTACCTTCTGGGTGTCGAGCAATGGTGCCGGCTACTCATGATCATACAGTTTATCCTCTTTCCATTGGTCTCCAACACATAGAAGCTGGCTTTAGATTTATAGTTCCCCGTTATCTGATCGATCTATTAAACGACCTCAAACTCGCCCCATTTCAGCTCACTCCCAACTCCTATGCTCACCTAACCGCCTTAACCTCAGTGTTTCTCAAAAATAGTCTTTTTTCACCAACTCTATCAATAATTCAACATCTCTTCATTTTTAAAAGTACCACGGGCCCCAAATCAGAGAAACAAGATGAGTTTTATTATACATCAGCTCGTAATTCTTCTTACAAAATATTTCTCCCAAAAGGGATTGGTAAATCCAATGTGGACGACTACAAGTCGCGATGATTTTACGCGTCCTGTCTTTCTATAGCCGATCTTAAACATTTGTCATTTTGTTCTTCCCCTAGTAAGTTTATCTTCATCTTGTTGCTATGCATATATATTACCAGCTACTAATCCATTTCTATTTTTATGCAGATGTTGTCAAAAGTGAGATTGGGCTGACAAGTGAAGAGTTAGCGTTGCTTTAGAAATTTTCAGAAGTAAAAAATCTTCTGGACGACCAACCACCATCAGAACACCTTCTTTAGATATACGGCCTTGCTCCTTCTTCGGATCGTAAACTACTTCATAAACGTTTCGACTTAAGAGTTCACAAAAGGAAGGAAACCCCTTCTGTCTTTGAGGTCTTTGGCTAGGAAGCACCGAGCTCACAGGAAGGTCAATCTTCACCAATGGTTCAACTACACTTCGATGAGTCCATTCCTGATGATGAGAAAGATGTCAAGGTGGTGAAAACTGCTGATCTTCCACCTCATCCACCAAAAAAAGCTGCTCAAGCTGTAAGCGCTCCTAATTTACAGACGACGTCAAAAACTGCTACTGGGTTGTCTACCCAAATGGATTCTGCAACATCCTCTGATCGAGTCATGAGATATAAATCAGTAGGGAGAAAATTCATGATGAGAGTTATTCAAAGGGAGTCCCCTACACAATCAGCTCCTCCTTCAAGCAGTTCGTCTGTCCTGCGTCCTTAAAGCGTTGATAAAGGCAAGGTGATAGCAGAACCTCCCTTAAAGCGCCAAAAAACGTTGGGAAAAGAGCCCGCAACTGAAGAACTGATCCAAGACTTTGATGCAGTGATATACTATAATGATTTTTTGGATCATGCGTCTCACTTCCTGGGTCCTGAAAAATCCGACTTTTATTGGAAGGATATAAAGGGTGAGAAGCTGATTAACTACTTTGGACACCACAATCTGAATGTAAGCTTCCTTTATTGCTTAATGTATTTTATTGTTTTTCTTGTCCTTTTTGTTTTGCTAACATTTCGTTTTAAGCCTTCATGGCTTTCATGAAGCTTTTCAGAGAAATTTCTAACTGGCCCGAGAAGAAGGCTTCTATGAAGAAAACTTCTATGAAGAAGGCTTCTATGAAAAAGATAATAAAAACATTAAAGGGTGATAAAAGAAAAGTCCAGGGCGAAGTGGATTTCTTCAAGTAAGAGGTTGAAAAGTCCTAGAAGACTGCTCATGACCTGGATCAGAAGTTTAAGAATGCCCAAAAGCAAAGAGCAGATATGAGGGAAGCTGTGAAATACCAAAAGAGCACTATTACCTCGCTGAAGGAAAAGGGTAATGATTTGAAGAAGAAGCTGAACAATGCCCAAGACTTAGAGAAAAACTAAATAAAGAGAATAAAAGACTGAAGAAGGAGAATAAAAAGCTAAAAGAGGAACTCGTTACGCATAAGCATTGAGGAGATGAAGCTAAGAAGAATGTCGAGCTGATGCAGCAGAAAGTAATTTCAACCAAAGAGAAACTAAGCCGGGAACAAAACTGCTCTCAAGCCTTAATCAAACAGGCAGTTTGTTCTCATACAACTTGTAGCGGAAGCGCCCAAATGTAGATATCTCATTTTTTGGGCGGGAGGTTGTTGAAGAGGTGAAGATGTATGTAGCGAGGGCTACTCCCCAAGCCGCGAAAAAGGCTTAACCAGAGGCTAGTCTCTCAGCCCCTCAGTCGGGCTGAGGCCTTTCTGTTTCTGAGGTGTCCCAAACTCAGCTCGAAGGCCCAACTCCTACAGCATCGCAAGATGGAATCTTTCAAGGTCCGGCTCCTTCGAATGTGACAATACCAGCTCCTTCTTCTGGCAGTGCTTCAGCTCATCCAGGACCTTATTTAAGTTCCTCACAACCAATCACTCTTGATGATGAAGGCAAAACTTTAGCAGGTGATCATAACATTTCTCTCAGCAGTACTTAGGAAATTCCCCAAACTCCACTAGCGATACTCCTTGCTATAACTCATCATCATCAACCGTAAGCATGGCTGCAAAACCACAAACCACAATACACAAGACTTTCACTCATAAAAAAAAAAAAAAAAAAAGAACCATCATCCAAACATAGAAAACCAAACATAAAGACAACCATTTACCTCATTCTATACTGACAAAACGATCCCACACACAGCAGGCATCATAAATACATAATTCCTCACATTCAAAGCAAACAAACCAATCATATCTTCCACAAAATACAAGAATCAAACTCATTCAAACGTTAACTACTAACTCATCCATAAAAAACAATAAATAATGGTTCATATTTCGAATCCCATAACATAAAATCAAAACTTTGCAAGCTTAAAAGATTACCAATATCGCACTCAGCACTTCAATTGTATAGGCTTGAAAATAGAGATGAAGTTTTCTTGATGTCACCACTAGACAGTATGCAAGTTTCTCTATGGGGGTATATATAGTCTTTGCATCGAGCAACCTCTTGCTAACATAATATACAGGAAGTTGTGTCATGTTCCTTTTACGAACTAAGGCCGCGCTGAAGGTGTATTGAGTAACCCTCAGATAAACGATAAGTTTTTTCCCTTCTACTGGTTTAGAAAGCAATGATGCTCGGCCCATATATTTTTTCAGCTGTTGAAAGGCCGCTTCACATTCTTCAGTCCATTGAAAGTTTCTTGCCTTCTTCAACGCATCAAAGAAGGGGATGCACCTGCTTGTCGACCTGAATATAAACCTACTAAGAGTAGCGACTTGACCATTCAAGCTCTGCACATCTTTGATCTTTTTAGGCAATCTCATGTCAATCAAAGTTTTAATCTTCTCGGGGTTAGCTTCGATCCTCCCATTGTTGACCATGAAACCCAGAAATTTGCTCGAAGCCACTCTTAATGCACATTTTAAAGTATTAAGCTTCATTTGATACTTCCTCAAGATCTGGAACATCTCTCTCAGGTCGCGTACATGCTTGGATACTTGCTTAGACTTCATCAACATATCATCTACATATATCTCCATCGTTTTGCCAATAAGATCTTCAAACATCATGTTAACCAAACATTGGTAGGCTGCTCTAGCATTCTTCAACCCGAACGACATTACTTTGTAGCAATAAAACCCACGATCAGTGACAAATGAAGTATGCTCCTCGTCGTCATGGTTCATCGGGATCTGGTTATACCCTGAATAAGCGTCCATAAAGCTAAGGAATTGATGACCAGCAGTACCATCAATAAGCTGATCAATCCTTAGCAAAGAAAAACTATCCTTTGGGCACGCCTTGTTCAGGTCGGTGAAGTCGATACAAATTCTCCACTTCCCGTTTTTCTTCTTTACCAGAACGGGATTTGCTACCCAGACTGGATAGTGAGCCTCCCTTATGAATTTGTTCGCCAGGAGTTTTTCTACTTCTTCTCTGAATGCTTCGTAACGTTCCTCCGTCATTGGTCTCCTCTTTTGGTAAACTAGCCGATGGTGAGGATCGATATTTAATCTGTGCGACATAACATCCGGACTGATCCCTATCATGTCTTCGTGATTCCAAGCGAAGACATCCAAATTCTCCTTTAAAAAGTGAGTAAACTATGCTTTAAAATCTTGAGGTAAATCCACTTTCAAGCACCGCTCAACATCCTGCTTGCTGACTGACACCTCCTCTAGCTCTTCCACAAGACTTGTTGCTCGATCTACTTCTATCTCTCTTGGATCCAGGTCCTAGCTTACCTTGCACTAACTGATCACGGCTTCTTCTCGGCCACCATATTAACATTCTTCCCTTTAACCCCCACCTTTACTGCATCTCTATAACATCTCCTCGTCAATTCCTGCTCTCCTCGCACACACCTTATTCCATTTGGCATTAGAAACTTGACTATGAGGGTTCTAGTCGATAGTGTCATGTTTAGGTCATTCATGACTGGTTTTTCGAGAATAACGTTGTATGCTGATGGGTTATCAATTATCAAAAAGTCAGCCAACGTCATAGCTTACCGTTCCGAATCTCTAACAAAAAGAGGGAGTCTGATTTGCCTCAATGGCACGACTGCTTCTCCAGTAAATCTAAAAAGAGGCTCAGGAGATGGTGTCGTCTGTTCGGGCTTCAAGCCCATCTGTTTGAAGCAACTCCTATACATCACATTTACCGAGCTGTCCATGTCCATCATGATTCTTCTTATTTCAGTATTACCAATTCTTATTCTGATGACCAGCGCATCATTATGAGGTTAATGTACTCCTCTAGCATTTTCTTCATTAAACACGATGCCATTTGAAATCATTCTGACTCTTTTTACGGGTCCTCTGCCTCGTTATGCCTAGTCAGCAAAATATGACTGGTCTTCCGCACATAACGCTCGTGCGATCTGTTTGATGTCCTTACTATGTGCAACCCACCATAAATAGTAAAAATGGTTCTCATCGCGGGCATATGGTCTTGATTGGCTGTTTGCTGAGGTTGTTGTTGGGCAGGTTGCTGAGTCTGATCAGGACATTGTTGCGCTGGTTGATGCCTATGCTAGAGACGTTGATTCTCTGGTCACGCCACATACTCTCTTAAACGACCTCTTCTAATTAAATCTCCTATTACGTCCCTGAGCTCTTTACACTGAAAAGTATAGTGCCCGATTTCATTATAATAAGCACAATATTTTCTCGAGTCATGAAACCTGCTCGAGATGTTTGTAAGACTCGACCTCCCGAAATTCTCTCGTCTCTTATCTACCTCAAAAATTTTGTCCTACCTATCTGTCAGAACGTTGTAATTCTGGTAGCGATTCTGTGGTGAAGGTGGCTCTCTTCTGGGCTCATTTCTTATCAGCTTTGCTACTTGATTGCTGGAGCGATTTCTGTGAGTGCTCTCTTCATTCCCACCTTGACTCTTCTTTCTTCCTTGGTGAGAACTACTCGTTTCGTTCTCTGATCGCTGGGTCTTCTTGACCCAAAAGCTTCTTTCCAGCGGATCTTCTTTGCTGCTCGCTCGTAAAACTCATCAAGATCCTTTACTTAGGACTTGCAAATACTTTCGTAGAGCTTCCCATCTTTCTTAAGCCTCACTGAAATTGCTGTCAGGATGCTTTCATCTGAGGGATTCTCCACATATTCACCTCACTTCTAAACCTAGCAATATAGTTTTTTAATGGCTCGTTCCACTTCTGAAAGACCATCACTAGGTGGTAAGTTGGCGTGAGCCACTTCCTCAGTGTCTTGTACTGATCGGTAAACTTCCTCTAGCATTCTTTTAAGATATTGAGGCTACGAGCTGGAAGACTCCTTAGTCACACTCTTGGCACATTCCCCAATGTAGTTGGGAACACTCAACACTTGATCAGAGGGTTAGATGTTTGCAAGTCCATTTGGACATTGAATGCATCAAGATGGTTATACGGGTCACTGTCCCCATTGTAGAGTGAGACACTTTGGAGCTTGAATTTTGACGGTAATGGCTTCATCTCAATTTCCCTTGAAAAAAGGGGTTCTTTCTTCCCATAACTCTGCTTGACCCCGAAGCCTAGGTCATGCTTCCAATTGCTGGACCCTTTGCATTAATTCTTCCACCATTGGGTCCTGTCGCTCAATTCTTCTTACAAGGGACCGACGACTCCTCCTGCTCTCTCTATTTCCAAAAAAACTGATCATGTGACCTCTCTCGGTCAGCAGGAATCCTCTCGCGTGACCTGTTTCTTCTGCGCGAGCTCTCTATTTGGTTTGATTCTCCTCGGCATACTCGTTTCTCATTGTGTTCATAAGCTTGCTTATTACCACATCCAACCTCTACATGACGGCTTTCATCCTGACTCATTCTTACCATCAGACTTAGAGGGCGAGATGCTACTACTTCTTCATAAGCCTGACGTCCGCCTCCCCTGGAACGCAAATTTGAGGAGCAGACCGATGCTTCTAGCTGTGCCCTCTCTCTAACGGCATTTTCTCTATGGGCCGGCATCTCTTTAATTGGTCGGCACTAGGAGTTTGCATTCTTGGGGACTGTCTGAGCCTGGACCTGTGTCAAAGCCCTAATTGCCTCTGTCAACTGCGCCACCGTATTCTCTAATGCTTTCTGGAACTGCTGCCAAACTGGTACGGCATCTCCACCAATGACAACCTGATGCGAAGGAAAGGGAGACAAAGCCGCACTGAAAGTTCCTGCAGCGTGACTTTGATCCTGGTGACTTTCTAATTTGTTAACCGCTAATGTAACAATCCTGGTTGTCTTGATCCTGGTCATGTTAGCAAATCACAACTACAAAAAAATATATATATATTAAAAAAGAGAGTAGAATAACAGTCTGGCCTCTCCTTCTAGCACGAAAGACGTTGACACCGTTTTCTGGTCAATCCGGTTCTTGAAGCCCAATAACTATGAAACAGCAAATAACAAGAAGAAATATCGAAGACCAGGATCAAAATAGATTGGACACACTAATTTTACATGGTTCGATAATGATAATGGCTTACGTCCACTACTATTACCTTTTTTTTCTTTAGAGTAGTAGTATATATTTTTCAGTCATTTCTTTACAATGAAATTGACCCCCTATTTATAGATGGGGATGTTACAATTTGAATTGATTTCAATATCTTACAGATAAGGTAAAAAATAAAATACATTAATCAAGATAATATTTGCCAAGATTCTCTCCACCATATCAGCAACGGCCACCGAGAATGTCGTGATTTAATTTGCATAGAAATAGGCAAGTTGATTCCTTTCTTAACTGGATCGCTCCAGGCTTTTAGAATGTCAACTGGTCAACTTTAACGAGCACTTTGAGCGAGCAGATTATCCAAGCGATCAACTACTAAGCCCAACGGGTAGATAAACAATCAACCCATGACTTGTCAAGCATTCTGAAAAAATCATGATATCTGGTCATACAAAGGGCGATCTCCTGATCGCTCTGAATGCCTTTGAAGAATGTTATCGAACAATTCTTAGATCACGATCAGATTGGTTTAGTGATCATAACATGCGACCAGATTGTCATGCGATCAAATACGATTAAATAAACGATCAAATGGTACGATCAACCATAAAGTAATATAAAACGATTAATCATGCGATCAGATGTACTCGGGTTTATAAGCTGAGAACCGACCATATATTTCTTCCTTTGGTATCTATCCATAAGACCAATCTCTTAAGCTTTTTCCCATAAGATATTATACTGGGCTCAGTTTTGGGCCTTTATCAGTCTATTTTCTATGATTGTAAAGATATGCATAACAGTTATCAAATTACCTTAAAGTTAACATCGAGTACTTAATACTTCTTATCTTGATTGATAATAGATCTTTAGTTGATGATATTATGGAATTATTGTGATTTAAATTATAGTTATTGTATTTTTTTTAAAAAAAAATAGATTTTTTTAAATCTTTTTATGACTTAATTATTAATATATGATTATATTAGTTATAATTTAAATAAAAAATATAGTCCATCGTTTTATATATATATATATATATACAAGTGCGTGTGCATACGTGTGCGTGCGTATGTATTTTTTTTAATGATTTATTTATTTTGAAACACACATTATGAAAGTTAAGATTTACTATACTCTTCATTATACATTTTATAAATTTAATCATGCATAAAGGTTCGACTAAGGAAAATTTTTTTAACCCTCCTCAACATTAAATTCTAGCGATGTCCTTGGCATTAATAAGATGGGATTAGTTTAATGGTAGATGATCATTATAGTCATTTCAATGGGATTATGAATTTTAGTCATCATTTAATGACCTTAAATCATACTATTTCAAAATATAACACAAAATGTTTTATAGTTGAAAAAATGTAAAATTTACTTTCCATTTGTTTTTCAATATGACTAGCATCTCTAAATTGTTTCAATTTATTTTCTTTATAGTCACCTCTATCTATCATTCCATGTAATGTTACGTAATACCTCAGAAAAAGTATATTAAATAAGTGAAAAAAAGTAAATATGTAATACTTATAATTTATTATTATCCATATCGTAGTAAAATGTATTTTATAAGCATCTGGTTGGTTTATCATTCAAAGTAGTTATGTCATGCGTGTTTAGAAAAATACATGTAGATGGACATTAATCGGCGTTCTTTATAATAAGCAAATATTTTGCTCCAACCATTTGTGGACCTGAGTAATTCATCAAGTGAGATTGTAATATTAACCACTTTCAGATTAGTGAAATAACGGTGTTTAAGTTATCTGAGTGGAAGTCTTCGCTTGAGGTTGAAGTATTGGTGTATGGTGATGCAATAAACTAGATTGTATCATTTACATAAAGACTATAATCCAAGTGGATGTGAAGTAACATAGCCATATAATGATAGCGATCTTAATTTGAAGAGGATGGTGGAATCATATCGGACAGATCAACTCATTTGATATGTCAATAAATGAATCTATTAAACAGTAAAATACGTTGATAAGTTGATGAACTCATTACTTCAATAAGAAAAAAAGTCATTAGAAATAATTTTTTTATTTTAGAGGGCCATAGGTGAATCTATGCAACTCTACATATTAGCTAAATCTCTTACATTATTTTGGTAGAAATCTCCATTTTTCTTATGGATCCAACATGGAAAAGACTAAAAATGAGAGGGAATGTCTTGATTAGTAAGAGTCGAGGGGATAGTGGTGATGTAATTGGAGAGTTGGATTATCAAGCTTTCATGATTTCTGTACACTGTTGTTCCGCTTCTACAAACACTGCTATACTACATTTTTTCAACTCAAAAAACTGTAACAATTTTATACAATGTTTATTTCAATAAATAAAATATATGCAATTTTTATTTTTATTTTTTTAATATATAGTGTTTTTGTCTATAAAAAATCGGTGGGCTTCTGGGGCTTGCCCACCGTGTTTGACGGGATAAATATCACTCTTTAATATGAATAGTTGAGTAGTTTCATACTCATCCTAAAACAGGTCAAGAGTTTAAGTGTCACGTTTATCCTAAAACAAAAAGTGTGAATAGTTTTATTTGAATTTAATCTCTTATCCCACTATAAAAAAAACAGAAAAAAACCTCACAAAATTATAATATATATTTTTTACAGAAGACAAGACCTGCTTTAATATTATAATTTGAAGCTTTCATGATTTCTGTACACTGTTGTTCCGCTTCTACAAACACTACTATACTACATTTTTTCAACTCAAAAAACTGTAACAATTTTTACAATGTTTATTTCAAAAATAAAATATATGCAATGTTTTTTTTTTTTTAATATATAGTTTTTTTGTCTATAAAAAATTTGAGAGTGTTTGACGGGATGGTAGCAGTGACATGGGAGTCGTAGATTGCGTGCTAGTCTGATAGATGATTTGAAGCCGAAGTCATTGATATATACAGTATATTTATTTCGAAACTTTAAATTCCAAAATTAAACCAATAGAAACTTATTAAAATTGATTCCTAAAAGACATTCTAATAATTTAAAGTAACTCGGAGACAAAATCTACATCTTAACTTATACGCGATGTCCAATAGTAATTCTCTGAAATTTGTACCAATAAGTTGGAATTGAGTTATTTTCCTCTTCTTTAATTCTAGAAATCATAAACATTACCCTTCCTTTAATAAGAATAGTTGAGTAGTCTCACGCTCATCCTAAAACAGGTCAAGAGTTTAAGTGTCGCGTTTAACCTAAAACAAAAAGTGTGAATAGTTTTATTTGAATTTAATCTTTTATTTTCACTATAAAAAACAGAAAAAAACCTCACAAAATTATAATATATATATATATTTTACAGAAGACAAGACCTGCTTTAATATTATAATTTGATCTAAACGTTGTTTTGATATAATTGGGCCTACACAATTGTCCATGATGAAAATCTTTCCAAATGAGTTGGCCTGACAATCAAAATTATAAAACAGAAGTAGGCCCAATCATATTATTTTACTGTTGGGGTGTACATGCAGTTGTAGCGGGCTGTAAATATCAATTCTCCATACGCCCCGATGTAAAGCTTTAGGCCACTACGTGACTGTAGATTGTCACCCGGTAACTTGATCATAAACATTTGAAGGCCATTAATTGAACACAGCCCATTAGCTGACAGAATCCATAGCCGGAGCCACGTAAGCATGTTACCATATTTATATAAAGAAGCTGCTGATAACATGTCACCATTCCATATATTCTTGTTAGGCTTAAAAATGGAAAAAGAAAACGTAGAACAAAAAGAAGAGTGTATGATTTTCTGTATCTAGAAATGGAACCAATTGGAAGCACCAATGGAACAATCTAGGATAAAAAACTCACATGATCAATAAGGATGAATGTTTTCATTCCACAATGGATATACATGATGAATAGATAGGATTTTAGCAAAATAAGTGAGTGTTAACGAACTTGTGGATATTATTTGATATATAGTCAATCTCTAAGTTGTAAATAGGGATTTTAACAGAATAAATGAACAAGAACATAAATCTTATATATTAGATACAGCATGACGTAACCGTAGAAATCAGTTTAGGTTCTGGTCGTCCCAGCCGTAAATGGTGTATCTAAAAATAAATTGTATATATTAGATGCAATTGGTTTAAACTCTATATTGATAAAATTCATATCTTTGCGCTAAATGATTGCTGTACAATAATAAAGTATATATTGAATTTGATTGACACCGATTTGAGAAAAACCTATTTCTTTGCACCTACTTGTCAATTCAGACTGGCTGCGATAAGTTTCATTTTCTTTTGGAGAAAATAATATGACATGGCCCTCACATAGTACAGTTGTATAGAGTGGAGAGACTTGTAGGGAGATGGGGACATGGACCATTCTTTGAAAAGTTAAAAAAAAAAAAAAAAAAACTTTATTTTATCTTTATTTAGAATTGAAGGGCAAGACATAATGGCAAATCATGGCTACAACTGTAAAGTCCACTAAAAATTAAAATACTTTTTGTAATTATGATCAAGCAGCTTACCCCAACTTCTAGATTTTAGGACAACGATACTGGACTCCAGGATCTCTGCTCTTTGGCTTTTACTTCAAAGATAACATCATTTCGTTGGAAATTGATCAGGTTAATATATTACAAGGTGTGATCATTTTTTATATATTGTAGATGTTTGGTTGTCCAATTATTAGCTGTTAATTAGATTATTTTTTAAGGGATGTGATCAAGTTTTTTGAAAATGTTTATGTAACGTATATTTACACTAGTTTATGAGAACTAGTAATTAAATATGAGATAGACGTCACCATAACGTTGAATTTGATCTAGGACCGAGAATTCAACCTTGGGGTGGGAACCTAAGAAGTTGCAGCTCAAAAGAAAAATTATTTGAGATAATCAAATTTGAATTGTCTTTTATTCAAATCAAGAACAATGAGATTACAAAAGATTGCTGGATCACGCAAGGGGATCCTGCATCGATCGAGCCAAATTGGTCTATCAATGTGGATGCTTTTAGCATTCAAGCATGGATGGACTTTGGAGACCCTTGTAGATAGTAAATGTTCAAATTCCAATTCAAATGAAGTATTGAAATAATAATGCAATTTTGGAGGAGTCATTGAAAGAATATCAATTCAAATTCCATATAGAAAAAAATAATAATAACTTACTGTTAGATGAATTGGGATCTCTCATTCACTTTTACTTTTCATGAAGGAAGTAATAGTATTTTCTCTTTTTTTTTTTTTTTTTTTTAACTAAAGAAAGTAATAGCATTTTACATGTTAAAAAATTACACATACAACGTACATAGATCAGGGCTTCAATTTCAAAAAACATTAAAGACAGATTCTTGATCCGAATCCGAATCTTCTCACTTCCTTTCTTGTCCGTTAACATGGGTTTTGTTTCAAAGCATAACCGAAGCAGATGGGTTTGGATAACAACGTCGAATATTAATATAGAAATATGTTTACAGCGATGCGTGCGTCTCATTAAATGGAGCCAGTAAATGTAATTGGAGTTGCACGCATAACATGGCATGTTTATGATCTTCTTCACTGGAACACAGCACAGACGTCCGTGCATGACACGTTTACCAAAGAAAGAACGTATAGGATACTCTGCATGGAATTAAAACAATAATACTCATATTCATTGGTTGGTGCTTCTTACAAGAAATCATAATCTTATAATTGCCTTCTAAAGCTGCTGTGGGACCCCCTCAATTTTTAACTTTTCTCTACTTTTTAGAAGAAAAAAGAAAGGTAAAAGAGGAAAAGCAAAAACAAAAGATGAAAGAAGGAAAAAGTGAAAACGATTAATGGAGCAAACCAAGTAGATTTGATTTTGTTTTTTTGCATGAACTCAAATAAACAACACCCCAGATTAATGAAAAGAGAATCTGACACCTCATTCGGACCTTAATGTTGCTTCACTTTTTCTTTTTATTTTTTTCATTTCTTTTTTATCTCCTTGTGTTCAAAAAGATTTGACCCATTTTGCTTAAGTTGGAAGTCAAAATTGTAATCTTGAACTGAAACATCAAGCCCATCATAGAGATAAGACATAAATATATTGAACGGTCTAAATTGATTGGCTTATGGGCACTGGTTGGATGATAGCTTGATAGAGACATGGATAGAATTGAGAATATTGACAATATTGATGTCATATTTCCAAGGGGCATGACAGTTAAGTTACTACAGTAATCAATTATGACCATGTATACACATGATATAGTCAAATCATTTATTGGCTGTAAACTTTTTTTTTTTTCCTTTTTTTTTTGTCGTTAGGCTTCATTTCAAGAAGGAAGAACATAGCTAGGATCAAAATTTCTGCTCATGATATTCCTTTACATTGCACCAACATTAATTCATCTAATAATTGGATTAATGAACATGACCCACCAATTAAAGGAAGGAAGCCTAACAGTAAAAATAGATGCCAACAAGATTACAATTGATTGATTGATTGATTTTAAAACAAAGCAGAAACACGAACTAGGACGGTTGAGAGATCCTAGAAAATATTTTCTGTCCAGGAGCAAGAATAGCCATTGGATCAAAACGAGCCTTCATCTCCACAAATCTTGTCCATTGATTCCCAAAATGATGCTGCCACTCCTCTTGTGACTTGTAGTGAGGGAGGTATAGTTTGAAATCAAATCCCTTTTCATTGCAATATTGAATAATCTCATGATTCTGCGCAACCAATTTTTCAACCGACGGGCCCTTGGGGTTCGGAGGAGTAAATCGAAGCAACGCCACGAGATAGAAGATTTCCTCCTCTGGTACCATTACGAACGTACGATTATCCCACCTAATACATTATAAAGTACCCCCGTTAATGGCAATTCATTCATTATTGAACTTAATTAAATAAGAGCATGACACAATTAAAGTACCATGGTGCTTGGCTTGGTTCAAAATTTAAAATTCTGATATAATAAAGTGATTGTATTGACTCGAAAAGCGTTATCAAATGACACTGGGAGTAGGAATCTGGCAAGCACAGGGATAAAATGGTCCGAGGAAAAATCGTTGCTGGAGCCCAGACAAATTATGGTGTCATTATAGCTGGGTTGGCGAATAAACATAGTTGTCGTATCTTAAATGACAGACTGACCATGAAAGTTACCCCTCTTCAAATCTCATTTTCTACCAAAAGAGAAATCCTCTAATGACGATTATACCCATTCATCGCTTTCAATTCACCGTTTCCACTCTTCAATCTCGTAGGCACCACAGCAAGCACCATGTCAACATACGCCAAAAACCCTTTTTTCGTTGCATAACACAGACTAAATTGCGTCGTAAAAAATTGGTGCCAAACAAAAAAAAAGGAAAAATTAATGTGGGACCCACTATATCTTTGTCTCACAAGCACACTTACTTTGTCTACGTTTGCTTCTATGCTAACACAGTCACCCGACACAATACAATTCACAGCAGCATCAAACGCCTAAGCTGACTTAACACAACCAATTTGCACAGAGTAGAAACAGAAATAGAAATTTAAAAAACGTTTCAAAAAAGAAAAAGAAATGGAAATTTAAAAACGACTTTTTTTTTTTAGTATAAAAACTATATCTTAGAACGGATCCAGAGTATTATTAGAACCAATCGAGATAGAATACTAGTGACAATCCGAAAAAGTATTTTCAATTGGAAGGGATTCATCTACATAAAAATAGGAAAAGATTTATATAAGTGTGAGGGAGCAACTCACACGAATTATAGGAGATGTATCATTATTAATATTATTATAAGTATTATTATATTATTATATATATTCTTTGGATTAAAAAAAGACTTTGAATTATGGAAATGGGTCTAAAAATAATTTATTATTGTGGGTCCTACTTGACAGAGATTAGAAGTGAAAAATATTTGACCTACCCCTCAAAATCTTAACCACCAGATTTAATATGGTCAGCATATCAGAATGAAAGAGTCAGGTGATTCAACCATTTTAGTTTTCTGCCAAGTGTCCGTGGGCCACTGGGCCCACTCCTTGACACTTGTCGACATTACAGGCACTTAGGTCCAAAACCTCGTCACCTCAAAGTAACTTAAAAGAGTGACAAGGGCTATACCGCCTATACGTGACAGACATGCAAGCAACAATGACAACCAATCTATATACATAATTAACACACACACACAAAGAAAGTTTGGGTCCACAACAGCCATATAAATTTAGGAGGGAGGAGGAAATTATGCTTACTTGCTTCGCAGGAGAGGGTACACCAGCATGGGCCCACCAATCCCATCCTTCAACATCTCCTTGAACACCACACGATCGAATTCCGCGATGTCTGATTTGGACACGAACAAGTTCAACCAGGGGTGAGGAGCCTCCCAAATCCCACTCGCTTTTGCATGTTCCTCTGCTCGCTTCACACGCAATAAAAACTCCATGTAGCTAACGTCCAGTTGGAACATCAAATTCATATTGAATCCTAGCCGTCCCAGTAATCTACTCACGACCTGTGCAGGAAACCGGTAATTGATTAACATAAACAAGGGTAATTTGGGTTATTTAGCGCAAGGAAGGAAACTAAGCGACGCACACACCCACTTAGTATTTATTGATTTTTAGGGATTCCAGAAAAAGAGGGCCTTTTGGCCATTTGCGCAAGTGTGGGGACCGAAACCCGTCACCAAAATCTCAATAATCAGGCACTAGAAGAGCATCTACTGATCCACCATTACTATAATAACCCCTAACACATTCTCGAAATCACGAAAGTGACCCCACCAAGAAACATACGTACTTATTGGAAACAGAACAATGTCATATCCCGTAATTACGTACACAGAAGACGGCAATTACGTATCCAATTATGTGTCAGAAAATCCAATGGAAGATACATTATACTGTATGGTCAGTTTCAAGTGTCGAACCATATAATTCCCTTGTCTTTAAAATTTCTCGGTGCCATTGGGAGTGGGAGGGTGAGGGGATGGGGGATGCAAGGCGAGATTCCGACACGTGTCCGTGCAATCTGAGGAGTTTTGACTTAATCTCTGTCCGGCGGAACACCTTGGATTGTGGGACCTACCTTTTAATCCATGGTCAACATCTTCCAATAGGACCTACTTAGCAACCACCGAGGTCAAAATTCAGTCATCACTGGACACAACGTGGGGCCACAAATGTTCAACTTCAGGACGGCCGCAACTTCTGTCCTAAACCACCTCAACCCCATCACTCTATTTCAAAATTTTGATCAAATGATCCACCAACTAACAAATATCAACAGCGTTTGCATCTTATTGCCATGCAACGCGCCGCGGTAGATCATTGCTTATTACATATTACATATATATAATCATAGCTGGTGAAAATTGGTTACCGTGTCAAGAGTTGAGAGGTTGTCATCGTTGTTGTAGTGAAGAGCCACTTCGAGACAGTATAGAACTGAGCCAGCTGTTTGAGTTATGTTGTAATCAGGTTCGAACGCATGGTCTAGGTCCAGTGAAATCGAAGGCCACCCGTTGACCGGGTCATCACTGTTCACAAACACGAACCCTTCCACGTAGTCGAATGACTCACCCTCCTCTGCCTGAGTCACCAGCAACTCGGCGTCCCGTGTGTACTCATCGAACTCGGCGTACACCACCCTTATCCATCTCACCTGATCACCATAATAAACAACCCAATTACGTAGCGTAGACGTGTCGTTCATGCATTTAATTTTTTTTTTTTTTTTTTAAAAAGCTACGAATTCTTGCAAGCAAGAGAACAAATTACTGACAAATGCAAAGCTTTTTTTAAAAAAATTATTTAATTATTGTCTTCATTAAAGATAAATTAAAAAATACAGACCATATCCGGCGCAGACTGTAGCACAACTCTAGCTCTTGTAATGACTCCAAATTGGCCGAGACCACCAAGAACACCAAAGAACAAATCATGGTTGTCAGTCTCTGAGCAAATCAATACGTCTCCTTTCCCCGTCACGACCTCTAACTCCGTTACGTTTGACGTTTGTGGACCGTAACGGAAAGCCTGACCACTGACGCCAGCGTTAGACAACGTACCTCCCACCGTTAAACTCAGATAATCAGTCCACGACCTGGGAGCCATTCCAAAATCCGAAACGCAACGTCTCAAAGCATCTTCCCATAATGCCCCTCCGGACACATCCACATATGACACTCCATCGATTTCAACCAGCTTGAAGTGGTTGGCCTCGATGGACCGCATGTCGATGACAAGCCCACGGTGAGCCATCGCCTGGCCGTTGATGGAGTGGCCGTTGCCTCTCGCCGCTACCGTCAGATTCGGCGACCTCGCCGCCGCTTTCACGACTCTCGCCACGTCATCAGCACCCGACGGCCTGATAATAGCCAACGGCTTGAGAGAATACATTCCACCGAAATCTTTATCAGCCGAGCCAGTGGAGCCGCCGCAGAACTCGATGCCGCCTTGGAGGTCAAGAGAGTTGCGTATAGTTGTGACATCGTCGTCGGGCCTGGACTCGGCGTCGTTTTCGTGGACGAATCTTTCCAAGCAGGCTATCATGTTTGCCGGTGTGTCTCTGGTGGATGTTGGTGCGTGTTGAGAAGCAAAAGAGGAGCTTTGTTTATATGGGTATATATGTATGTGGATTGGTGACAGTTGAGAGCGGTACAGGCTTAAATAGGAAGAAGAATTGGGACATTTTGGGAAATAAAAAATGGAGGTTAAATTAGAATAGTTTCTGGGTGAGGTCAGCCTGAGTTTCAATTCAATAACTCTGTTGACGTTGCATCCTATCAACATCCTCTGTCTGCCACTTCCACGCATTTAATTATTTTCATTTTGGAACATTTTTCTGTGATGATAGCTTATCAGCTTTTTTTTTTTAATTTTACTTCTACACTAGACCCTTTTTTTATTATTTAAATTGTGTATATTTAATTATTTTACTTTTGCTGTTATGTACATATATCCATAATCTCTTTCGAAAAAAAAAAAAAAAATCATAATCTTGTTTTATTTTACGGATTTTCGTCATTCCTTATGGAACGTGTACAATCTGAGGGCCTGACCTGACCGGACAACCATTTTTTTTAAGAGACTATAAATGAAAAATTAGATCTATGTGAAATATTGCTTATTACATGATCTGAAGAGTAATTTAATATCTATAATGACAAAATTATGTTATTGTTTATTTTAATTTATCAAAAATTATAATCTAATCATTGAAAAATTATGTTTGTGCATATTAACAAGTTCAATCTACTATTATAGTGAGATTGTGAGTTTAAATATGCTTCCCATCAATATTTGGAGAGGTTTATGTATATAGATAGATTGTTATTACTAATTTTTTCCAATTATTGATGATGACAAATCACTCAAATTCGGCCAAAAATAGAGTTGTGTACCATATTATACCTAATAATAGCTGCATCATCATCATCATCATTATTATAATAACATTATTTATAAAATAACAAGGCAACTATTTTCATTAAACGCAGCTCAGTTGTGATTGTAAGTACACAGAGTGAACTAGATATATTGGCTATGATAGTTGAGTGTTATCTAGAGTCCTATCAACTTGTCAATTCCTCTCCTCTTCAATTAATATATTTCCAATTTCGTATGAAATTAGCAGCTGGCCCCGCAATTTTGTATTTGGTGGCCAACATTTTGTTCTCAGCAGGCAAGCAAAAGCCCGTTCACGTGAGTGACAAGCTCCGTTTGAAGCCAACAGCTTGACTATCTCTATACCTTTTCTTGCGCTATTTTCAGTCCTCTTAACATAAAACAAACTACAACTATATCAAGTAAAATTAAAAGGTCACCCTAATTGATTGAAAATAATAAAATTATTGGAATAAAAATTATACCTAAATATGTTATTTTCCACAGAGTATTTTGTTTTTATTTGACTCAAATCACCATAGTATATATATATATATTTTTTGAAGATGCACCGTAGTATATTTATTAGTCATGTATAATAGCACGATATGGTTTATTCAGTTTTGTCCTAGTTTTATAATCAGTTTTTAATGTCATTAATATGCACATATAATATGATAGTGTTACATATATTAATTCTCAGTAGAAGTGGTTGAGTAATCATTTAGACTACTCTATCAGTTAATCCTATTAGTGGGAGTTATCATCTCCCGAGTTGTCAGTGTTGAGAACTGTTGTGGGTATTTTTAGTAAAATGAATAAAGCCCAGAAACGAAGGCCCATTGTATCGCCTTGTGAAGGGAAGCCCGAAAAAGGTCTGGTCAAAATAGACAGAAGTCAAAAGGAGGTAGCCATTAACTTGTGTACCCGAGGACACCTGATTACACATAAGGCCTGATCGATAACGACCAGGAATTCTGCTCGTCCGCTTGACTGAGGGACAGTTAAATCTGCTCGTCTGTCCGATAAAGGAGGCATTAGGCCAATGAAGCGGTCTGCTCGTTTGAGGCAATGTCTGATCGCTGGATAAGTTATTCATAAGAATTGACCGATTGACCTTCTGGAAGGGGAATCAATTCAAAATAGGAAAGGTGACAGTTTGCCTATTCTCATGCAAATCAAACACTCTTGGAAATTGCTATATGCGCGGGAGAGATAATCTCGGAAAAGATTATTCTAATTAATGTATATTATTTTTTGCCTTATCTGTAAGATTCTTAAGCCTATTCTGACTGTAACATCTCCAATATAAATAGGAGATGGAATTCAATGTAAAGGGCAGAGTGAAAATAAAATACAATTACTCAGGCAGTGAGAAGGGGTAATTGTCGTGGACGTAGACCATTGTTTCTTGCCGAACCACGTAAAAAGTCCGGTTGTCTTGTTGGTTTTGGCTTTAGTATTGTGTGTTTCGTGTGTGGTTTGTCATATTGCAGGTATTGGGCTTAAAATGACTGGGTTGACCAAAATCGAGTGTCAACAAGAACGAACAAATATATGACAAGTGTTTGATGATAATAAATATCTATTGAAATTGTTATTCAATCAGTGTAGTTATCTTCTATCAATAACAAAAATATTAAGATAGGGTTGATCAAAACCTGTAAAATTTTATGACTCTTGAAAGCTGATCTATACTTTCAAACTTGTTACATTTGCTTCAAGCTATCTCATATATAGACCATGTTGAAATAGCATAATTTCGGCTTCCTTAAGTGATAAAGTCAAACAGACAATATTGATCAAGCTTTTCTCAGGGTAATTTGGCTTGAGAAGCAAGCATTAATTAAGAAGGTTGGTGGTCCGTTCATTTTGTAACCATATTCAATGAGATAGCTTTAAAATGTAATTACTATAGTAAATTAATTAACACTAGAACGTACTAGTCGCTGACATTGTCATTAAATTAGATTGTAAGGAATCGTTGACACTGCAACTATAAATTAGTGTATACACTATTATAATTAGTATTATTTAAAGCCGTCTGAATTAATTAATTACACTCCCCTCTCCAAATACAATTAAAAATAAATTATATTCGTTAATTTTATGCTTTCTTTTGTTTTTTCCCTTATGGAGATTTCCTCAAAATATTATTGAAGTATATTTATTACTTTATTTTTTCGGTTGTTAATGGTACTCCACATTGACATCAATAATTTTCGGATAGACAACATAAAATAAAATAAAAATAGGATTAGAATAATTAATTAGGAAATAAATGTAATATGTTCGGACTTATTATAAAGTCAACATAAACTATAATATAAAATTTTTGTCAACGAATTTTATAATGATGGTACATCCCCCCGATCCGGCCTGCTCCCAACAGCAATTTAGATTTATTATATTCTTAAAAAATGAATCTCTTCAAAACTAATGATAGGCAGCATTAGTGAACCCCCGAACTAACAGAGACTAGACTGCCCAACGAATTAAAAGAAAAGAAAATAAAATATGATAGAAAGAAAGAAAATGAAAGATACACGTGAAGATTCATGGAACCAATCCACGAATTTTGGAATAAGCATGTTCGTGCTTCGTTTGTCAATCGATTTTTTTAATTGAAAATGTTGTTATGTAAGTGAAGGGGTATGTGGCTCTTGAGGGGGAACTTCTAAGCCTCTTGAAAGTCGACAAAGGACTATAATATTTGACTTCGGTAAATATAATTTTTCATTCCTAAATATGAGAAAGTCAATTGATTTAATTATCACAGAATATATAATATATATACACACATACATACATAGTAAAACCATATTTATCTATGCACTGTGACAAGACCAAGTTTTAAAATAATTAATTAATCAATTGATTTACATTTGAACAATATTTTTTGAAATTCAATAAGTAATTTAGAGAGTTTAAGATGAAACTATTTTTTTTTAAAAAAAAAAATTATAAAAATAATAAATACATTATTTTTATTTTTATTTTCCTGCTTTTCATTTTAAATATTTCATTTGATATTATAGATTCTATGATTTTTATCCGAGCGATATCACATGTCTCTTTATTTATTTTTTTAATAAAAATAGTAATTTTAAATTAAAAAAAAATGAACGAAGCCAAACTAAAATAATGTTATAAAATTTATATAAGCACTAACATAGTGTATTTATGATGGAACGCAATGGAGCTGTATACTTGTATTATTTGTTTGCTAGTATAAGATAAATAAAAACAAAAGGATATGAGAATCCGAGGCAGCCGTGGATCACACCTTAAAAGCACGAAAATAATATCCATATATATATATATGTATGTATATATGTATATAAATGCCAATATATGGATGACTTATATGCTGCTCTTTCATATATATAATAAAAGATAACCCATATCGACTAGGAAAAGAGAATTGCTGATTGCAGCTTAGAAAAATATTTTTGCGATTATTAATACTTTTCGTTTGCACTTTATATGCTGCCTTTTCTTGCTTTTCATTTTTGTATGTAAAAGTTACAGCTTAGGATATTTGTAATCTTTTTTAAAGCAAGCTTTGAGAACGCTTTTGTATAAAATGTCTTTAAATAAAAGAATTTTTATTTTGTATAATTGCTTGAAAGCATGTTTTTTGAGTGTTTCTTTTTTTCGAGCCTTCCAAACATTTTCAGTTTCAGAAATGCTTTCGCTGCTTTTTTTTTTTTTTTTTTCAAAAACGGCATATAGGGTAGGTAGAAAAAATTCTTTGGCAAATTAAAATCAGTTTTATCATTTGTGATACTAAAAAGTACCTTTTTCATATTATTAAATGGTACTTCAGCCCAAAACGTATTAGATCAAATAAATAAATAATTAAATGAGTGTTATGATATAAAAAGAGAGGGAAGAGTAGTGTTTTTTCACCTATTGTCATATAAAAAGAAATTTGATTCCGTAATAAGGATGGAGAGAGAGGTATGACTGTCCAAAATAAGAGACGGATATCTCGTCGTTTTGCAAGTTTATAATCAGACCTTCCATTAATATGACTAGTATATAAAATCTGCACCCTTGAACAATTGGGGAGGTTTTTCCTCTATGAAAATTATTAGTTTGGTAGTCCTGTTCAGCTTGAAATAAAAACATATATTATTTCTCCAAAAAATAAAAACCTGTATTTAAAAATGAAATTAGAAAAACACTTTGAACGTCATAAAAAACAGTTTTTCTATGGAAACTAAGTGCTTTTGACAAAAAGTACATCCTATCTTATCCTACCTTTCACCACACAAACCAGCTTTTTACTTTTCGTTCATTTTAATCATGTTATTTTTTCTAATCAGGTAGTGGTCATAAACTGCTACAAGTTTCTTTCAACACTTTAAAAAATTCAAATGCAATCTACACATCTTGATTTTCTTCGATTTGAAATTCACTTGTTAGTTTGATTTGTTTTGGTTAAATCTTATTCAAGATTTGCCATAGATTTTGTTGATTCAGATTGAAAGTGTCACCTTTAATGCAACAATGTATTTTACTGCTCTTCACACCAATTGCCTGTTGCTATGACGGGGACTTGTTCAAAGGCGGCACTTTTTAAACATTTTTTTAGTTTATCTGATGCCTCAGTTTTTCAGTCTTGATTTAGACGTTTGTGGTTTGTGCAAAGAGTGGGCATTATATATATATATATATATATATATATATATATAATGTTTTTCCATTTGAATTACTAGACTTTCAAGGCTTATCGTGCCCATTTCTTGTTTTAGAGATCGGCCATAATTCATATACAAAACATTTATTTATTAAAGTAGATTAATTAATATACTATTCTCTAATATGATTTAATGACACATAATAATTATTTATTTTGATAATGATCTAGATTCGAATTGTCCTCGTTACAGGTGGTGTTTAAAAAAAAAAAAAAAAACTAATATATATGAGCGACCAAACTTAAGTATGCATTAGTATCAAGAATGGTAATGAATCATTTATCCTGACAATGACTATGATAAATATTCAAATTGCTAGCTCTTACCTCAAGTGTTATTATTTAAAAAAAGGGGTAGACGAATTAATATATAGATCAAACCTAAGCATATGTCAGATGCCAGGAATTCCAATAGGGCAAGTTAAGGACGGGGTGGCCATGTCTATATCCATTTATTTTTCAAAAGCTATCCTCTATTACATCCCCACATTGGATGGAGTGGGGTGGAGCGAGGCAGGGTAGACCGAAGAGTGCTTTCCCTATTCCCCATTTACCTATATATAAATTTTATTTATTAAAATATCATATAATATGATGAATTTCATATAATATATAAAGTAAATCCATAAAAATGTTGAAATTCATCTTATTAGCATAAAAATAAATATAAATCTAACAATTCTAAGATGAATATATATTTTTTATCCGAAACTACATAGCTTTATCTTTAATGAATCTTCAAAAAATAACAAATAAAATTTATATTATATTTTAAGTGGTATGGGGTGGGGAGATAAAACCCATCATCGCCCCATACCTACTGCGAGTTTTACTATTTGTCCCCATCCCCGCCAAATTGAAATTCATCTCCATCACAAAAATGTGGGTTCTCATAGGCCTTATCCCCACAGGTTATTTTGCTATCCCTTAAGAAAATATATTTTTAAATGGGGATGGGGACTTTTATTTGAACATATTTTAAATTTACGTTTTGAATAAATATTAATTATTAATTGATTTATGTAGGTTCGAGTACACCTCTAAATTTGGTATTGGTCCATGAAAATGGTAATAACATATGCCAATTATAAATAATGCTGATGTATGATAATTGAGATCTTCCAACAACAATAAACTTAACAAAATTTTTATTATCATTTTATTCATGACCTAATCAGCTTTTTAAAAGAATGTATAAAATGAAATGGTCCATAATGATTAAACCAAATTTTATTTTCAAATACTGCCCTTAATTTCTAGATTTCACATGTAATCAAATCACATCTATGATTGATAATTAACAAACAAAACGGAGAAAAGAAGAACCTCTAATTGTACAGTTTATTAAAGATATTCACATGCATGTCACAATTGCTTGTTTGAATTGAGATTATAGAGATAAGATCCTCAGACTAAGAGACAATACAAATTCTAGTTTATGTTTAATTGAACGAGAATTGATAGAATTTCTATAGTTTTATATACAATTAATCTTGAATTATGAATTTTGTACACATTATTTAAATAGTTATATGGCTATGGAAGTGATTGAACATTTCAACTGTTTTGTAGATATTATGTCGTATGAAACTATATTTTCTCATGCAAAGATATGGCATGATCCACAAGAATCCTAGTTGAAAATGATAACAAACTAATCTACTTACTAAAATAAGTTTTAACTTTGAAGAAACCTGTGAACAGAGAAATTAAAAGTCTCAGTTGATTTTGACCAATTGTTCTAATTATAGATTTTCCTAGGATATTATTCTTGTTAGGTTCATTTCTTGTTAGGTTCAATAAGGTTAGCGTTTGTTTGTGATGTTTTAGAAGTTATATTGACACCACAGCAATGGTTGAAATTACATAACACAGTTGAATATTAGAGATCATGAGAATCTAAATAAGGTCGAATATTTCTTGTGTTTTCTTAGGGAGAACAAATACATCAAGTCAATTTAGACGCAAAAACATATTTTGCTTTCATAAGCAAATGGATTTGCTCGTGATTGATGATGTTAACAAAGATTTTGCTTTGGCATTTGGGGCTAGACATTTAATTTGAATTTCACTTTAATTTTCAAACGAGTAATAATCAGATGGCTTCAAATCCCAATTAGAAGGTTGGTGAGATTGTGTACATGTTTAATGCATAATTAAATTTTAAATTAAAAAAAAAAAAAAAAAGAGTCACGGAGACAGCTAATAATTGATAAAAGATTTCTGTACTGTGTCTATGCATGCTTCAATGTGCTAAGAGTTTGTTAGCTCTCTAGTCATTTTCTGATATAATGTGAATAGAGAAGTCCAAAAATTATTTCTTAGTTTCATGCGCACCGCTATTTGTCTATATGCACAGATAATTTTGTTTTCATTTAATTTAATTTCAAGATGGGCCACTTCTTTGAGTTATTGAGTAGTAGATTCATGCTTTTCGCAAACAGAAAGAAAAAAAAAAAAAAGATACGATATTTGCACTCTCGGAAGTCCACGAAGGGCCACAAATTCAAGATCATCAAATCTTTTGTTTTCTTCACTAGTCATTGTAAAATTAAACTGGGACGGAATTGTGCAGTTTTTGAGAAAAGGACATAATAGGAAGTTTGGCTTACAATTAAGTGGTGTTAAAACTTAAAACACGTCTTAGAATGACAAGACAAAATGAACTGTATTTACTCGTAATTGGATGAAATTTTACATGATTTTGACTTCACATAAATGCCCTTCATCGCAAGTGATAGTTATTGACAAGTTTGAAGAATCTAAGATTTGTATATCGTATATCTTAATTTAGAATTATTTTTACCAGTTGATATAGTATGTGAAGTTATCACTTTATATATATACATATATATATATATATATATATATATTCGGAGAAACTTCGATTGAATGGTCTTATCTTGAAATCAAGTGTGGACGGCTAAATCAGATTGTGAAGAATATTTGTTACAGCCAAAGAAGAAGCCACTGGCGTTAATGAATTTTAGACTTTTATCTGATCCTCTAAATAACTATTTGGGATACGTTATCAGGGTGGTTGATCGAATACTTGACTAATTTGGCCAAAGTTGGATAGTGATATTAATGGGGTCAATTTCATTGTACGATATGTATGCAAGCTTTATGTCATTTTTTTCTTTATCAATCTAGTAAAAAATCCTTGTCTTACTAGACATGAGAGTTGTACCATAGAATTTCTTATCATGCTTTGATGTATCCCTCTCAATACATGCGCAGCACTGCATATAGTTCTACTTGGCTTTGACATTTTATACGTCCACATCTCCTTTCATTTCACCCAAAAAGACTAATATGAAACTTCATTGGTTGGAAATTTCTATGACTCTTTATTATTTAAACCAAAACAGAAATGAAATTTAGCTAAATTTTATTGAAATTACTCACATAATTTGCAGCATAAGATTCCACTGACTACAAGATCGAGTTGGAAATAATGATAATAATTAAAGAATATGTAAATCCTTCTTGAAAAGTACATTTTTTTTTTTTGCACAATGGGAAGATAAGAAGAGGGTTTGCCTAGTTTTTAGCATGCTAACGTGAATTTTTAAATATATTTTATTGAGTTTAGAATTGGAATTGTATCAACTTTTTCTATTTCATATCCTATCTAAAATTCTCTGTTTGGAAAATCACAAACCAATTTTATCACGGATAAGTAAAGTACCCTTTTAATTTTTATTTAACATATATTTTAAGGTTGTTCCCTCCATTGAACCTGAAGATTAAACATCTGGTTATTATGTTGCCACCTATAATGTCAAATCTATATCTGGTATATATTCCGACCATAAAATTCTACAGCATATACTGTGCCATATCACATAAATTTGATTCTCATATATCATCTCTTTACTCAACATTCTGATAGTGTGTCAAAGGCTTCTCCTGATAGTATATCAGAAAATTCTTTATGTCAAATCCCAAAATATATATATTCAAAGAAAACTGATTTGTTTAGATTATAATCTACACTTCTTTTTTTAATTAAAAAAAAAAAAAAAAGATAGAAAAGTAGTGTATTATTCTAAGAGAGTAACATTCACAGAAATCCTATCATCACTCTGCTTCCTTGTAAGTCCAGTTTAGGTGACATTCTATATTCTTGGTATCTCAAACCAGATATATGGAGGTAAAGTGCAGAGCCCTTGGATTATATTAATATTCTTACAAATCAATAAATGAAAAAGTTTGTGGTTGGTTGGATTGGATTTGGGGATCTTGAGCTGTTTGACAGATGGGAAAGTGGCGCAGTCAAAGTCCAAAAATGTGAAAAAATAATGTTTCTACATGATGATTTAGATTTTGAATATGTATCACTGTAATTATTTAGGCTTTGAAAACAAATACTTCTAATACTCATGTGTCTCGGTGAGTGGTCTACTTTATTCTCTGTACTTTTAAGGGAGTTGAGATGCCTGAGAGCATATTTCTGTTCCTGGAAACACCAAGTACTGCTTGCCTTCTTTATTTGACAGAAGGTTATAAATGAATATATATATATATATATATTTATGACAACATAAAGTGACTCGTAATTGACATCCAATCCATTGAACCTGATGAATATGTCAATCCGATAACATGCACAATTGCACAGGTGTTACCCAATACTTAGTATTGACATTTTATTAAGTGTATTAAAGCTTGTAGACAAATTATCATAATCCTGTATACTGTAAATCAGTGCTACTATAAACTTGGCCATCATCAAAATGACTATAAGGGAACATAATTCTGATCCTTATTTTATTATTAATTACCTATTTTTGAAAGTGAAAAACAAACCTGAGAATCGAAAGGCTTGTTGCTTTAGATGAAAAAAAATTAATGCAGGATTTGAGTTCGGAAGGATGATGTTGAAGATCACTCAGTGGGTGTGACGTGTGAGAGCAGATTAAGGGCCTGTTTGGAGACCATGGACTGGGACTGGATTGGACAAAATTTTGTCCAATACAACGTTTTCTGGTTGGTCGACGAGCGCACAAAACCAATCCCAATCCCAAGCAATTATATAGTGTGGCTGCTGTGGCATAAAAAAATAATCCTGCCAATCCCATGTTTTCGTGCTGTTTATTTTATATATATCTATATATTAATTTTATTAATGAATACTAATTACTTATTTATAAATGATTTAATATATAAAAATAAAAATAAAAATATAGTAGTATTAAATTTTATAATATATGTTTCAAAAAAATAATAATATTTGAAACATATATTATAAAATTAAAACATATATCATATAAAATATTATTATATTTTTTATTTTCTACTTGTTGAATATAGAAATTAAAATTTAAAACAAATATGATATATCTAATTATTTGAATAATAATATAAAATTATATATATTTTTTATAAAGAATTAGCGAGAAGGATTTATATAGTACGGAAAACCAAAACCCAAGTATCTAGTTTGACCAACCTCAACAATATGCATAGAGAAGAGAAAGCCCAACTAGCTGGTTCAAGTGAAAAGCTCAGCTCTAGCTACCATTGGAACATATCTCTTAATTACATTAATTTCACTATCTAATTAGCTAATTAATTAAGTTTCATGTGCTTCCAAGTTTTAATAGATGTAACGACAATTATCAAATTTTAGGTGAAAATATGTATGAATGGTTCCATTGGCCTAATGTGATCGAATATTATATGTGATTGAATCATGTTACATACCCCATATAATATATCATGTAATAAGTGGATGACACACCATAGGACTGTCTCCATACAAATTTATCTCAAAATTAAGATAGATCAGTTACCTCAGACTCAAGTGTCAAATAAATTAGTTATTGGGTTCAGACAGAGCCATTGTTAATTTTGCATTTTATGAGGTTTTACTAACTTAAATGTCATCACTTCACTGCTAATTTAAATGTTCTTAATTTGGAGTAGCAATCAGGTCAAAGTCGTGCTTTAAATGATCATAAATGGTCGTAATTTGTATCTTTCGAGTTCTTTTTAGTTAAAAACAATTATATTTGTATGACAAAAAAAAACCAGCTATATTTGTATACATGTGCATGCACCTCATATGTTTATGTAAAGACTATTGGCAAATCATTTTCCATGAATTTATAATATAAAATTGACATACCTTTTAAACACAAAAAAAAAAAAAAAAAAAAAAAAGGTTGACATGCCTTTGACGTTTACTAGAAATTAATCTCTGCTGGTCTATTGTGAGAAGCAATTGGATCAATTCATCAGTGCAGTAACAGTTTCACGATAAATTTCTGCCAATCCTGAGAAACATTCAGCTTTTCATGCGAAGACAAGACAAGTGATACCAAATCAAGACTCATATGTTAAATTTGAATAAAAGTTTGTATATAAGTTAAGAGTACTAAATGCTAGAGAGGAATAATTTATACAAAACCCATGAAAACGATAGGACATATGTACTAAAGTTAGAGGATTTTTTTTTTTTTTTTTACCTGAAGTTAAATATTTTAAGAATTTGGATTTTGGAGAAAAACAAACTTTCTAAATGGACCACCAAATGAATCATCAACATATACAAATCATAAGCATCACATTTCACACTATGAATTGTCGCTATTCGTATAGATCCTGACAATGCATGAATGGACATTCTAGAGTTGAGACTTAGTGAGCATAAAAATTGAGAGGCCTCTTTTTTTTCCTCTTTCTTTTATCTTATGTGTTTCAATCAGTAATCAACTAATAAAAGATATGTCTTTTATGATATTTTATCTATGAATGTTGATACTTTATCTGTGAACGTAAACGTAAATATCATTGAGTGTTAGAAAGATGTAGAAAACATATTAACTATTGATTGTTCAAAATATTTATTATAATCTTATGTTGTTTCTTGAATTGTTGTCATGTGAAAAATCATTAATTCTTATTATCTCCAAAGTTATCTTGTACTTTAATATGGAGAAGTAGAACGATACGAAAAAAATAAATAACTTTAAAATGCAATTATTAAAATATTCATGTTAGTAAAATCAAATTAAATGATGAATTAGTTTTTTAATTCCTAAAAACACAATTATTTGAGTATTATAATTTTTTTTTTTAATATGTTTCAAGTAAAACCTTAGAAGATTTCATGAATTCAATGAGCCAACCTCACTACTAATGCTCCATCGTGTACATCCAATAGACCCAAAGTCTAACAAAAGGAATGGATAGAAAATGGCTAAAAATTAAGGGCTCTTATTGTGTTTGTCTCTCCTCAATAGTTTGATTATATTTATCAACAAATATCATCAGGAAGACCAAAATGCCCCTTTATTATTTTAAAATAATAATAATAAAAAAAAATTTCCTCTCCCATGTAACTCCATCTCTAACCATCTTCTCAATGGATATCCTCTTCATCGTCTCTTTTCTCTCTTCATTTTTTTTTTCTTCTCCTCCTTCTCCTTCTCCTTGCCCTCTCTTATTCTCTCATTCTCTTCTTCTTCTCCTGTCACGACCAATACATTGGTGGTGATTCATGACCAGTACACTAGTCGTGACATATGACCAAGATTCGTAGCTATGCAATTTTGCACATCTACAAGAAGAGGAAGAGGAGAAGAAGGAAGGAAGAAGAAGAAGTGTCACTCGTCGAAGATATAGCAGCATGCCAGAAAAAATGGTGGAGCCTGGAAATGGAGGGTGGAGTTTGTTTTCTAAAAGAAATGTATTTTGTGAAATGGTATGAGTGCAGTTTGAAATCAGTTTAAGATTATTTTTTGTTTTATGAGCGACAAAAATAATAAAACTTTTGAAAATGGACAAAATAACAGGTCACAATTCTAGGTTCATTTATGATCTTTACCCAAGGGTACATTATAAATTGTTCTATAACAAGGCAAATGTCGTGAATAAGAAAAATAGTACCAAATATCACTAAAATTAGTGTAAGTTTTGAAACTAATAATGAATGAAAATGAGTTTTTCTAGCATTAAAGTAAGTGTGTTGTCCATTATATCCTTCATTAAAGATGTTAAACAATGCAAAACAAACTTCGTTTTTTTTAAAAATTAGTCCTCGAACAAGGAAAAAAGATGGTTTGCAGAAAAAAAATTAAAAAAAAAGAACTTAGTTCACAAACAAAAAAAAAGGGCTATCGGAAAAAAACAAATGTAGCCTTTGAAAATGCGGAGCTCATTTTTTTTGCTTTGAAATAAATTCATTTTTTTTTTCTTTGAAATAAATAGGGAGCTCATTTTATGTCATCAATGAAGCGTATAATGGATAATCAATCTACCTTAATGCAAGAACAAATTATTTTTATAATTAGATATTAGTTTAAAATTTAATTTTTATGTTATAAAACACTTTCGCATTGGAATTTGATAAATGCACGTTAGTGATGGAGAAATTTTTTTTGTTATAATTATCATATTTTAAGTACTTTTATTAACAAACAACTTTGTCTTTGCATTAATCTTACGGCAATGATTAAACTTCACTTCTTATGCCACAGAGACAATTAACAGATCTTTGAATGGAAAATTAGGAAGTGATTAAAAATCAATATGGTTGCAATGATTATGTATACATAAAGAAGTGTCTCAACTCTCGACTCTCGAACTACAAAGTAGTTGTTTTATAATGATTTTTCTGGTAATCATGAGTGGTGCTCAGTACCAATAACATGCACATATCATTGTATAATTTACTTTTCGCATGGTTTGTACGTGTCTCAGTGTCTGTAATGATAATGTGGTGTGCATTTGTTGTAACAAATAATTTAATTTTATTAAAAAATAAAATAATAATTGGATTCAGAATAAAAGATCTGATTTTATTGAAAATTGGAGCACGCCCTAGATCTCAACTTGGCATCGATGTAACAATTTGCTGTCTTATCTAATGGTGGTGGCTGATTGGCACAGAAGGATACGGTCTTGAAGTTTTCATTGCTTCTTCTTCGTGTCATGTGTCTTGCCTCCAAAAAATCCATGGGTAGTTCATTTAGCATAGAATTCATCTAACAATTGTGATTTGTGAAATTCTTATGATGATATCATGATATGATATTATTATTGTAGTTATATTTTTGTAGAAAAAAAGAAAAAGAAAACGTTTTGATCCAATTATTCATGATTAGAGTAATTGGGAGGAAAATCTTTGAAAATTAAACATAAATACGGTGAGATTTTCGTTTTTGACCAATAAATATGGTGAGATTTTAATAGATGGATATCAGTAATGCCAACATGGCAATATCAAATTCATTTCACGTGGACCACTTCAAATCTAGGTGCAAAGGTACAATGATGAACGGTGAAATCATTGAACCAATTGATAAATTTGGGGATTATCACTTTAAAATGACACAATTTGACAAATTTATTAGGATTTGTTGATTGTCATCTACTCCATATTAATGACGATGCATCAAACCATACCCTTCCAAAACATATGCATCCACAAAGATGTGTCTTAGAATCACTAACTAATACTGTAATACACATAAATCAATTAATTAATCCTAGTACAAAAGTGCTTCACATGCTTATCTTACCTAATTCCTTAAAAAATATTTAACCAGTAAATACTCAACTATAACAGACAAAACCCCCGGTTGGAATCCAACCTACACTGATTTTGTAATTCTACTTTATCAAAAAAACCACATCAATTAACTAACAAAAAAAAAAAGCTCTAGGAAAGAACATACACAGCCTGCAAATTAATGCCTTTGAAAATTTAATGGTTTCGTCACATGTTCCTTTTACCAAAATTTGACTAAAATAAGGGCTGAAAATGTAGTCCGACAAGTCATGTAATGCTAAAAAACTTGACTCAGTAGGACCCCAAACTTTAAAAACCATGACAGGTGTTTGGTGGAGAGTGATCTGTAACTGTACCCTGCTTCCTGACACAAGCAAAGGAAGGGAAGGGGCCCTAGACAAAACAATACATACTGAAGAAGTATAATTTCGCACAGAATTTTGTGATAGACATCAAAGATGGGCATGAGGCATGTGCTTATAAGACCATGCATGTAGCTAGTAATCATGCATTTTATTTTCTCTCTCAAGAAGAATCTCTTTTTTTTTTAATTTGGTTTTAAGTACTGTACTTTATTATTCCCTGCATAATATACAGTTCTCGTTATAAAATGACGAAATTGACTTGTTTTTTTCATCTGTAATTTGACCCTTTCCTCGTCATCAAATTGTTTATCTCATTTTTCTCTTCATGTACCTAATGCCTCGGCAACAATCTGTCCCACCTGAAACTTCCAATACGTTTTCATGTAAACTGTAAACTTATCATATAAATGGCGCAATATGAGCATGTATTTGTTGATTCACCTCTTGTTTTCCAATTTGATGTATATAGATATGTGTCATGATTGAATAACGACAGCCATTGGATACATAGATGTCTTCTCTCTGTTTGTATGCTCCCCTTTTGATCAAAAGTTGATGTGTGCACAATTATCAAGTTGTATACATATAATATACTGATCACATGTTAGATTCTCTCATTCTCCAATTATCAACCAAATTAATAGAAATTAAAATATAAACAAAAAGAGAAAAATTTAAATCTGGGAACTCATCAGTCATCTCATTTATAAATGGTTAGTTGGAGGGTTGTAGTTTCAAAGTTAGTCCCGAAGAAAGGTAGCTTGCTAGATATAGAAGGGACCCATCTCTCACCAAACAATAAAACATAAATATCCCTTACTATAAGATCAACTTACTAGCCAGACTACCTGCACTTTTCCTACCTCAGTCCACTAGCTTTGTGTTTAGATAACTCTTTTGCTTGTTCACACAAGGAATTTTAAGGAAGAAAGATGCCAATGGCTTCAATGAGCAGTAATTGCACCAGGAAAGAAGCTAACAGGGGAGCATGGACACCTGAAGAAGACCGAAAACTGGCTCAAGTCATTGAAGTCCACGGTCCAAAGAAGTGGAAATCTGTTGCAGCCAAATCAGGTTATTTTCATGACATTACAGTCATGTATTAATATCTTGTCATACAAAAATGTTACATTCATTTGATCTCAATGTTGATGAGCATGTTGTTGCAGGTTTGAATAGATGTGGGAAGAGTTGCCGGTTAAGATGGATGAATTATCTTAGACCAAATATCAAGAGAGGAAATATATCAGACCAAGAAGAGGATTTGATTCTTAGGCTCCATAAACTCCTTGGAAACAGGCAACATAAGTCATATTTATAGTTTGTTGAATCTACCGTGTTTGTTCTATTTCCATTGATAACATTATATAATTTGGCTTGTGGGGTTCAATAATTTAGTCATTTAAGACTTCTATTGTGTATACATATAGGTGGTCTTTGATTGCTGGAAGATTACCAGGTCGGACCGATAATGAAATCAAGAACTACTGGAATTCTCATTTGAGCAAGAAAATAAAGCACAATGAAAAACAAAGTAAAGGTTCAATGGCAAAGGAGTTGAAGCTTGAGATGTCTAAGGTAGTGGAGATTCGCACAACAGAAAACCAAAACAAAGAGGGCACCTCCAATGCAGATGATCAGGACTCGTCAAAATCTACACTTGTAGGAAATCATGAGTTACTTAATAGCTATCATGAGGACCCTCTAGATTTGGAGTGGATGGGTAGATTTTTTGAAATGAATGAAAGTTGGTTTGATTTTGCATGATACAGAACTTTGTCATGTTTTCATGTCTCAGTTGTAGACTGTACAATGTACATTCTTGTTTAGTGATGCTATTGCATGCAAACAGAGTAATAAAATAACTTTGCTCTTTTAACTTTTAATTTCTAAGCAGACGATTTTAGATTTTGCTACATATCCATCGACCTTGGTTTCTATTAAAAGGTCATTTTTTTGTGTGGTGTGGATTGACCCTGTCGTCGGGCAAGGAATCCACTTAAAAAGTTGTAAATATCGGACAGGACTCACACATAAAAGAAGTAAACCTCGGTTTCTTATGTCAGAAATCCAAAAATGATGCACAAGATAAAGACAAAAGAAACATGATAATCGGAGATGCCTTGGTACAGTACAAGCATGAACTCACATGGTTAAGATCTTTATCCAAATCTAAATACATCATAAATGTTTACTGATAATAAATTGGGTTAACCTTTTAGGATTTTTTACCAAGGAAAATTCACATCATTTCAATCACTATGTTCCAAAGTAGTCTAACATACCACAGCAGAAAATTATGCAGAGTAACAAGTAACAAGACAAAAGACTTGGTGTGGTCGATTCCTATCATCAAACACTCTGAAATCTACTACCATACACATTCGACCATATGCTAGGCTTTGTTAGGAAAAATAACGTTTGAATGGAAATAAGTCCCACATTGAAAAAATAGAGTGGAAATTGTTTGTTTATAAAGTGGTAGCTTTTAAGACTTATAGAATGGACAAAATAAATGATAAAGCTTAGACTTAAATTGGATGTAACTTTGACTCATAAATAAATCGAAGATTAGTCTTGGGGCCATTTGGGCATTAGTTTTTGATTTAAAGAGTCATCCTATGTCACAATTAATTCTTTAATTTGATTCAGTATCATTTGAATTTGAAAAAATCGAATTTAAATTTTGACTGAAAAAAAAAAAAAAAAACTGTTAAAGATAATGGTTGTGTCCATATTGATACAGATGTGTCCTTTTGAATATACACAATTTCTTCTATAAAGATCAATCCCGAATTTAGTTAAAAAACATTTGATTTTTCCTTTCTTCTTCTTTTGTTCCTATGTATTATAAATTCCAGTTTGTCGGAATCTGCTTCGAATGCTGCGATCTAGATTATTGATAGTCGAATACTAGGAAGACAGGCACTAATAGACCTTCAAAGCACAGAGAAGAGGTGCCAAATTTCTGTCTTAGGACATTGCATTGAATTTGCAAGTTTCTGTCATCCAGTTCTTTTCAATTCTTTATTTATTTGTTTTTGTGATTTCATTTAATTATTAAGTATTTGATACAGATTATTTATTTTCTAACAGGCTTAACACAAAAAGCTTGTTCCTAAACAATAATAAATCCGGTTGATCACTAAATCAGAATTAAAAGCAAAAAATTGTTGCAAAATAGCGATTTCATATAGGCCAAATTACTTGGTTGTTCATTAATGTCCATGTGATCATTTGACTAACTTCGAACTTGATTCAATTGATTATTGTTGTGAATATATTTTGGGTTGCATAAATGGGCTAGTAAAAGCCCAACAAACTGATCCAATGAGTTGACCCAATAAATAAAAGTCCAGCTCGCTAAAGGCCCAGCATGCAAAACGCCTAGCTCATCAAACATACAGCTCGCGCAGAGATGAGCTCTCAGTTCATCATTGCATTTCTTAGGTCACAGGTCAATTATTATCAAGGCTGCCTTATGTTCAGTTTTAAATCGCTCGGAGCGAGGTCTAGCTTATAGTACGAGGTCCAGCTCGTAGCTCGAAGTGCTTGTTAAAAAAAGAAATCTTTCAAAAGGGAAGCAGCCTAATTTGAGGGAGAATCTACTACCAGAGTTGGAAATAGAATCAAATTCTTATTTCGATAGGATTTATCCATAAATCAGAGAATACATTTCTGAAAGTATAATTATTGTAAAATTCTTTCCTATTCATGTTAAACTTAAACTTTAATACACCCCACGCTATAAATAGGGGTAGAAAATTAATTGTATACATATACAGAAATAATTAATAATACACTGTCTCTCTGTCAAAATAACTAGAGAAGCAGTTGTGGATGTAGGCATCTTTTGGGCCGAATCACGTAAAATCCCCTTTGCAAACAATGTTCTTTCTCTTCTTTTTCTCCTTTGTTTTGCCTTACTTGCAGGTATTGGATCATGAACTTGAGTCGACCAAATTCAGATGTCGACATTTTGGTGCTAGAATGAGGGTCTAGACTGCAATATTTCATTGTCATGGCAAGAGGAAGGACAACTAGAAGTTTTGACGTGACAACTGATCAACTAGAAGGGTAGATGGATTAGCAACAGCCTAATGTCTAACCAATAAAGGGTATAAATGTGTCCATGATAGGCACGTCTCATGATCCCACTGACAGCGCTATTGTGGGTCCGCCTCCACTAGCCCCTTGCCAATAAATACAAACGATCCCTACAGCCGAGGGACTATAGATGTGGCACCAGCGGCAGGAAGCGCTAAAAAATACAGTGCAGCAACTGACAAATGCAGTCAGAGTGCTGGCATAGGCCAAACCCAAAACGTCCTCAGATTTGAGGCTGCAGCCCCCATAGAAATTTATTAGCAGCAACGAGAGGAGGTGCCACCCCCTGAAAGACCTAATAGAGAGGTGTCGCGACCTGCTAACTCAACTCATTCCTCTAACTCGCGCTCGAGAGCTCAAGGTCGCCAAGCTCGTTAAGAGGATGAAATAGAATATCAGTGACATGTGGAGTCGTACCGAGTTGGAATCTCATGAAGGCCTAGTCAAGGATACGTACCAGACCGCCGCTCTTCAGGTCGCGAGCATTAAAGAGGGCATGAGCCTCATAACCCAAGGATAGAGGAGCTCCTTTAGAGAGTTCAACAACTTGAGGCAAGCCCCTGTACATCAGACTAGTGTGACTAATACTAGGAAATGACCCATTTCACCAGGGAGATCGAGACACAGCCTCTCCCTCCTAGATTTAAGGTCCCGAATATCTCTCAGTACAATGAAGACTGTCGTACAAAATCGCAAGTGGACGAGCCGAACAAGAAATATAATAATGAGAAAAGTATCGTCCCACGAGGATTGTTGTTAATTAATGTCCAAAATTAAAGTAACCTAATTTTTATTTGGTAAACGAAATTCGATTTAAGAAACTAAAAACTACAACTAATTTTAACTATAAATATAAATGAATTTTTACTGAAATTAACTCAATAAATGAAAACTCTAAGGTTCTGATTTTACCATAACTAATCTGTTTCTTCCCTTTGTTCTTTTTAATCAAAAATTATTTATCCGGTTACTAGTCGAAATTCCTTGAATTATTCACACAGCCCCTCCCGAGGTCTAAGGAAAATACCCTATAAAGCTTAACTGTTATGTTCCCATGTAAGTCAAAATATTAAATGATTCATTAAGATTTATGTATCTCTTTTATAGACTACACAAACCATACAGGTATATTCCTATCCTATATGTAATTTATGACATTCAATACAATGAACTCGACACATAAATCAACTTCCGCTATCATTATGATTAACAATTCAACTAAATACTAGCTAGTTATTTAGACACATTAAGAATAATAATGAATGTATCAACCAAGATTAAAAATCCTTAATTAAATTGAACAAAGGGTTGGAACATCAAATTTAGGCTACATCATAACCTTAGAAAAATAAATCTACTTCATATTAAAATTTACAAAGACTAGAAAATTAAACATAATAAAATATAAGAAAATTTAGTGGATTGAAGCTTTGGTAAAGATTACAATATGGATTAAGGAAATCTCACTTAACCAGCATGAGGTTACCGTCTAAACCCATGCTTTGATAGAGTTGGATTGACAAATGTCAGTATCATTAAATATAATTCATCATTACAGTTTGAATTATTGTATTTTTTCTTATTATATATTACTGTAACACCTCAATTTTTCTATAAATAGGGGAGGAATTTCGCTGTAAGAAAAAAGAAAAACACTTTTACTGAGAGAGTTGTTACTCTGTCGAAATATTCTGAGAAAACAGTGGACGTAAGCATCATTTTGGATCGAACCACTCTAAAACCCCATGTCTACTTTTCTTCCTCTTACCCTTTTCTCCTTCGTTTTCTTTGCTTTTCATCCACTGTAGCACTGAGCTCAAACGAACCTTAGTTGACTGATATCGAATGTCAACAAGTTTGATACCGATTATTGAAAAATAGACAATCTCAAACACAATATAAACCCAGTTTGAATTAATGCCACTATACCAATTCATGCTTCATAATCCAATCACCTTTAAATTTGGATTGATTTGTGGTTTTTTTTTTTTTTTTTTTTTTTAGTACAGAAACTGTAACTGGGATTGATTTGTGGTTTTGGCGTAGACATTCATTATGAGTAAAATACTAGATATTTTATCTTTAGTATACCATTTGTATTCTAACCAATGATGTGGCAGTCGGTGAATAAATACAAATTAACAATAATTTATTTCACTTAAAAAACAAATCCAATCACCAATTATTACATCAGTAGTTGAGATATGATCTGATAGGATACTCATATTAAATCTTTTTACTAGAGAATCAAATGATGATCACGTTTAAAGTCTTCTTAATTTTTTCCTTTCTGGAAAAAAGTCTTATTAATATTTTGTCATAATGTAAATAGAAAAAAATCTGGAGGCCATGTGGGCATTTATTATAAAATAAACCTCTAGATTCTGCAAATAATTACTTTTTCACAGGAAAATTAAATTAGTTACTGTACTTCAAAAACTTTTCACATATTAAATTGATATTTTCTTGTTGTATCAAATCACTTGAATAAATCACGTTTGGGGAAAAGGAGAGGAATTGTAAGGTGATGAGGAAAAAAGTGACAATCACGAGACTGGAGACTGCGAAAGCTAGGCAAAATACGTACTCAAAGAGGAAAACAGGGATTATCAAAAAGGCCAAAGAACTTTCAGTGCTATGTGATATCGATTTGGCCCTTATCATGTTTTCTCCATCAGGAAAACCTTCTCTTTATGTCGGTCAGAACAAGTAATCCATCACTCAATTTTCTTTAATTTCTATGTCTCTTCTGTCTTCACTTATAATACGATTATCTTAAATCTATATAATAATTAGTCGAATTCACATACCTTCTAGGTTTAACACATTTGAATAATTACAATTCCTTTTGTTGAAATGTCTTTTGGTATGAAACACATTTCACATGTTTATTATTTACTCTCAACACTTCGAAATATTTATATATTCTATAATACACTTGAATATGGATACATTTGAAATCTTGATCATTCAATTTTCAATGACTCAAATTTAAAGGTATTAACCCATTAATTGATGATTAAGTCTCAATCCTTAAATATGATTAATTGGAAATTGAATGGTCAAGATTTTAAGTGTATATTGTTGAATTGTGGCTTAATTAGCCATGTTAGAATCCCACATCTAAAACATTAGATTGTGGTGGGAGATTAGTGGACTATAAATAAGTCCTTTAGTTAAATGATTTGGCATCCCACAAAAACAAGAATTGTAAAAGATCCATACATTTGTATTATTCTTGTTTTCTCCCCATATGTTTCTGGGTTTTTGGATCTTACCCAGATTTTGTAATATTTTGCTTTGGAGTTAGTGGAAGTTTTCAGCAGCGCCCGTGGACGTAGGTTTTATACCGAACCACGTAAATCCTGGTGTGTTCTTTCCTTTTTCGCTTTGCATTTATTTTTCTACTTTTCTGCTGTATTAGTATTTGTTATTTATATTTAATAGCTAGCATTAGTAGTTGTGTATTTGTTTAATTTCCGCTGCGCACAACAAGTGGTATCAGAGCCCTAGGTTTCGATTGATCTAGGAAATTGTCTAGGGCATTAGCTAGCTATTAAATATTTGTTTGTAAAGCTTCGGTGTTATTTTGGAATAGTTACAATTTAGGGAAGCTCTGTCAAAAAGACTATAATTGTCTAAGGAGACTGGATTTTAAGTGGGACCGTTTGTGACCCCTCCAGCCTTTCCTGGGAGCTAACCTTTTGAGTACTATTCATTTGATCACCAAGCTATTGGCATAAAATTGTCTAGGGCATTAGATAGCTATTTGTTTGTAAAGCTTCGGTGTTATTTTGGAATAGCCACAATTTAGGGAAGCTCTGTCAAAAAGACTATAATAGTCTAAGGAGACTGGATTTTAAGTGGGACCGTTTGTGACCCCTCCAGCCTTTCCTGGAAGCTAACCTTTTGAGTACTATTCATTTGATCACCAAGCTATTGGCATAAAACTTTTGTTATAAAGCAGAAATGACATCATCTTCACATGTAAAAATTGAAGTAGAGAAATTTGATGGTCGAAATAATTTTGGCCTATGGCAAAGCGAAATTACGGACGTCTTGTATCAACAAGATTTGGATATTGTTCTGGAAGAAACAAGACCAGAGAATATTGAAGAAAGGGACTGGGAGAGGCAAAATGCGAAGGCATGTGGTTTAATTCGCTCATGTCTCTGTAGAGAGCAGAAGTATCCGTTCATGAAGGAAACCTCTGCTAGTAAATTGTGGAAGGCGCTGGAGAACAAATATATGAAGAAAAGCAATGAGAATCGGCTATATTTGTTGAAGAGGTTGTACCGTATTAAGTTGAAACCAGGTTTGAATATCAATGACCATATTGATAATTTCAACCGTTTGTTAGCTGATTTGTTGAATTTGGATGAAACGTTCAAAGATGAGCAGAAGGCCATGCTGTTGATAGGATCTCTTCCTGATGAGTTAGATCATTTGTGCATTACACTTATTCATGGGAAAGAAAAATTGTCCTTTGAAGAAGTGTGTGCAGCTTTGCTTAATTATGAAATTCGTAAGAAAGATCAGAAAGAGAACAGGGATGAATCAGCAGAGGCGCTTACAGTTAGGGGAAGAAGTAAGAGTCGGAAACAGGAAAGAATGGGCAGATCACAGTCAAGAAAAAGACCTGATAAAGATGAATGTACCTTTTGTCATGAGAAAGGGCATTGGAAGAAAGATTGTCCGAAGCTGCAGAAGAAAGATAAGGGCAAGGGTAAAGCTACTTCCGATGCATATGTAGCCGAACATGAGGAAGAAGATTTTGTGTTGGATAGTCTATCATCAACATCTGGATCTGGTGAGTGGATTTTAGATTCGGGTTGTACTTATCACATGTGTCCACATAAGGAATGGTTCTTCAACTTCGAAGAGCTAAATGGTGGAATTGTGCTCATGGGTAATGATAACTCATGCAAAACCAAGGGGATAGGTTCAATCCGATTGAAGAATCACGATGGATCAACCAGAGTTTTGACAGAAGTTCGGTATGTTCCAGATTTGAAGAAGAATCTCATATCATTGGGAGCCTTAGAATCTAAAGGCTACACGGTATCTATGAGAGATGGAGTTATGAGAGTGGTATCTGGGGCTTTGGTGGTAATGAAAGGTACAAGGAAGAACAACTTGTACTACTACAATGGTAGTACAGTTACTGAATCAGCAACAGTAGTATCAGAGAAGGATGTTGATTCAGATATGATCAGGTTATGGCATATGCGTCTGGGACATGCAGGTGAGAAAGCTTTAAGCAGTTTGGTGAATCAAGGCTTGTTGAAAGGAGTAAAAACCTGCAAGTTAGATTTTTGTGAACATTGTGTTCTGGGAAAGCAGACGAGAGTGAAGTTTGCAACTGCAGTTCATGATACTAAAGGTATTTTGGATTATGTTCACTCTGATGTGTGGGGACCTACAAGGACAGCCTCCTTTGGTGGTAAACACTATTTTGTTACATTTGTTGATGACTTTTCCAGAAGAGTTTGGGTATACACGATGAAGAATAAGGATGATGTACTTGGGATTTTCCTTAATTGGAAAAAGATGATTGAGACTCAGACTGGGAGAAAGATTAAGTACCTCAGAACAGATAATGGAGGTGAATATTGCAATAAATCTTTTCGAGATGTCTGTCAAGATGCGGGTATTGTACGTCATTTTACAGTTAGACACACACCACAACAGAATGGGGTGGCAGAACGCATGAACCGAACGTTGCCGGAGAAAGTTCGGTGTATGTTGTCCAATGCTGGGTTGGGCAAGGAGTTTTGGGCTGAGGCAGTGACTTATGCATGTCATCTCATTAATCGCTTACCGTCAACAGCGATCGGTGGTAAAATTCCATTGGAGGTATGATCTGGAAAACCTGTTACTGATTATGATTCTTTACATGTCTTTGGTTGTTCTGCTTATTATCATGTAAAGGAATCTAAATTGGATCCGAGAGCAAGGAAAGCTATATTTGTGGAGATGTCTTCAGGGGTGAAAGGGTATCGTCTTTTATATCCTAATTTGAAGAAGATAATCTTCAGCAGGGATGTTACTTTTGATGAGTCTTCGATGCTGAAAAAGAAAATAGAAGATATTGTTGAGGGTAATCCGCAACAGGTGGAGTCTACTCGGAAGCAGGTGGAGTTTTTTCAGAAACAGATAGAGTCAACAAATAATCCAGCTAGAATTGTTGATGCAGATGATGACACTCCTATGATCGAGGAGGTTACTGAAGAAGAAGGAGAAGAAGAGGTTCCTACCCAAGAACCTTCGCAGCAACAAGAATCAATTGCAATAAATAGGCCAAGACGTAAGATTCGCAGACCTGCTCGTTTTGCTGATATGGTGGCCTATGCACTACCAATTGTAGATGATTATGTTCCTTCCACTTACAGAGAAGCAGTCCAATGTTCTGAAGATGATAAGTGGAAGAAAGCTATGGATGAAGAAATGCAGTCTCTTCGGAAGAATGAAACTTGGGAGCTAGCTCAACTACCGAAGAATAAGAAGGCAATTGGGTGCAAATGGGTATTTACTAAGAAAGAGGGATTTCCAAACAAAGAAGATGTTCGCTACAAGGCAAGGTTGGTGGCGAAAGGCTACGCTCAGAAGGAAGGGATTGACTACAATGAGGTATTTTCTCCAGTAGTGAAACACTCTTCCATTAGAATTCTATTGGCCCTTGTAGCTCAATTGGATTTGGAACTAGTTCAAATGGATGTAAAAACTGCATTTTTACATGGTGATTTGGAAGAGGAAATCTATATGACTCAGCCAGATGGATTCAAGGTTGCTGGAAAGGAAAATTGGGCTTGCAAATTGAAGAAATCGCTTTATGGTTTGAAACAGTCTCCGAGACAATGGTACAAGCGATTTGATCAATTTATGATAGGTCAAGAGTACACCAGAAGCAAATTTGATAATTGCGTATACTTTCGAAGGCTACAAGATGGTTCCTTCATCTACTTGCTCTTATATGTTGATGATATGCTGATAGCTTCTAAGAGCAAAGTGGAGATTGAGAAGCTGAAGACTCAGTTGAGTTCAGAGTTTGAAATGAAGGATTTGGGTGAAGCTAAGAAGATTCTCGGTATGGAGATTAGCAGAGATAGAGGAAAAGGCAAGGTTTGTTTGACTCAGAAGCAATATCTGATGAAGGTATTACAGCGTTTTGGTGTATCTGAACAGTCAAAACCTGTAAGTACGCCACTTGCTCCTCATTTCAAGTTGAGTGCATCATTATCTCCGAGTACTGATGAAGAACGAGAGTAAATGTCTCGTGTTCCGTATTCTAATGCAGTTGGTAGCCTGATGTATGCTATGGTATGTACAAGACCTGACATTTCGCAAGCGGTTGGAGTTGTGAGCAGGTATATGCATGATCCTGGTAAAGGACATTGGCAAGCTGTAAATGGATTCTACGGTACTTGTTAAAAACCGTAGATTTTGGTTTGGTATTTCAAAAGGAAGATTCACTTGGTCAGTTTGCAATCGGATATGTTGATTCAGATTATGCTGGTGATTTGGATAAACGACGATCAACTACTGGATATGTATTCACACTTGCGAGAGCTCCTATAAGTTGGAAGTCTACTTTACAGTCAACAGTTGCTTTGTCTACGACAGAAGCAGAGTATATGGCATTGACAGAGGCTGTGAAGGAAGCAATTTGGTTACAAGGATTACTGGTAGAATTGGGAATGGGACAGAAGAATATTACTGTTTATTCGGATAGTCAAAGTGCCATTCATTTAGCAAAGAATCCGGTATTCCATGTTCGCACCAAGCATATTGATGTCCGATATCACTTTGTGTGGGAAATTCTGAGTGAAGGGTCGATTCGCTTACAGAAAATTGGGACTGCTGATAATCCTGCAGATATGATGACCAAAGTGGTGACAGCAATCAAGTTCAACCATTGTTTGGACTTGATCAACATTTTGAAAGTCTAAAAGACATATATGAAGGCATTGCTGAAGGCTAATACGCCAAGGTGGAGATTTGTTGAATTGTGGCTTAATTAGCCATGTTAGAATCCCACATCTAAAACATTAGATTGTGGTGGGAGATTAGTGGACTATAAATAAGTCTTTTAGTTAATTGATTTGGCATCCCACAAAAACAAGAATTGTAAAAGATCCATACATTTGTATTATTCTTGTTTTCTCCCCATATGTTTCTGGGTTTTTGGATCTTACCCAGATTTTGTAATATTTTGCTTTGGAGTTAGTGGAAGTTTTCAGCAGCGCCCGTGGACGTAGGTTTTATACCGAACCACGTAAATCCTGGTGTGTTCTTTCCTTTTTCGCTTTGCATTTATTTTTCTACTTTTCTGCTGTATTAGTATTTGTTATTTATATTTAATAATTAGCATTAGTAGTTATGTATTTGTTTAATTTCCGCTGCGCACAACATATATATCTCCAAATACACGGTAGAATGTGCTAATAACCCGAATGATAATTATAGAGGGAGAGAGAATATGTTTCAAATTGTAAAAAATTGTCTACTTTTTGCAGGACATTACTCTGTATGGTTGATAGGTTATCAAGAATTTCTGTTAAAGACCGGGAACAAAGGTGACTTCTCAGACGTCATTCAGTAATTTCCATTTGAAACAAAATTAATTTTAATTTATTTTGATATTTGCATCATAGCATGTGTGAGTGATGAATAATTAAATTTTGTGTTTGTGACCAGGAGGGGCTACACAATTGAGGTAAAAAATCTAGATCCAATTTCAAAGATAAATAATATGTAATATAAACACCCACGTGAATATGAAGATACTGATTGGCTTGGTTTTTGTTTTTCATTGGAATTTGGTTAGCCTAATTTTTAAGCTCTCTTTGTTATGATATTATTTTCAAATTTTAATTTTACGGCAATTAAATCGTTTTGTTTTTATAGAATACATGAGTTCTTTAACCAATGGCCAAAAAAAAAAAATATGTTTATTATTATATATTATATTTTAAATATTCTAATACTATATTGAAAACAACATTTCTAACAGTCGTTAGAATATAAGGATCAATATTTGCTATGCTTACTAACTTGGATGAACGTGGATCAGTGGACCCTCCTGTTTAAAGATTGAACGTAACCGTTCAAAAACAATATTGTGTGTAGTCAACGCAAATAGTATTTCTAAATTTTATGTGCAGTGGCGGATCCACTGTGGGCCTAGGTGAGGCCCATGTCCCATCTCAAAAGTTTAATTGGTGTATAAAAAAATCTAAACTTTTTTTTTTAAATAAATCAAAAGTTTTAATTGGTTTTCACTTTTTCTAATATGTACTGTTATGTTAATTAATAGTAGTTATATTATAGTTGGATTTAAGTATTATTGTATTATATTTTATTATAATGCCCCTTCTCATGTAAATCTTTAGATCCGTTACTGTTCATGTGGTCTGCTCATCCGTTAAAATAATTTTCATAATTTGCATATATATTGGCTTTTTTTTATTAAATAATATTGTAAAAACTTCAAACAAAATGGTCCTTGACAATGTTGGAACTTTGTAGTTTTTGGTTGTGTTTTTTTCTTCTTTTTTTTTTTTTAAATACATTTTGATTATGAATTCTCTAACAATTCTCACATATATTTTTCGTTGAAACTTCAGCTTCTCAAGAAATTATATGCCGACACTGATGAGGATCTTAGAAACATATTACTTGACAAGTACATGCTTATTTTCTTTTCTTTTTTGTCATTATGTATTTCTAACATATCTAATTGTAGAGATCAAATAAAAATTTGTGTTCTTATATGTTGCAGGAGTGAACTTCTCAAGGTAAGAATTTCTCTCTTGAAAATTTATAAGATGTATATATACGTATATTTGTTGAGATGATTCATATTATAATTATTTGTGTAGTTGCAACAAGATCATCTGAGGCAACTGAACGAGAAAATCATCCAATTATTATAATTAATAATTAATTTATATCATTATTACTTCATAAAATTTCTTATACAATTGTTAGCGAATGGAAGAATCCACAAAACATCAAAGACCTTGATAAGATTCGAATCATGGAGAACCATCTTTTTGTAACTCTTGAGAATATGAGAGCTAACAAGGTATGTGTATCAATATTCCTAGATTTAAATAATTGTATGTAATGATCATATATATTGTTTAAATATTATAGTAAATTTAAAGCTTGGAAGAGGGTGAGGATTCGAACTAACAACCTCAAGGGAGTACGTGTAAAGGGTTACGAGTTACGACTTAACCAATCTTGTATTGTTATGTAATGGTCGGATTTGCTAATTAGATTTGGTAGGTGGAACACATGAACCTACTGGTTTAAGACTAGTTTAATGTTGATCTGACTTGATTACATCTACATTAATAAAGATTTTAACACATTAATTAACTTGAATAAGCTACACTATGTGTTTGGTTTTCTAGTCAAATCATCTTCTGTTTAACTAATAGTAATGAACTTATTTAGTTCTACATATGTGGGAAGTAAATATCAAAATTCTCAATAACGCCCCATCATAATTTTTTCTTCTAAGAAATTGTCAAATGCCATTATACATTTATACTCCTTTTTAATTTACAAGAAATTAAAAATATATATATTATTTAAGTAGTAAGGATAAAAGTTAGAAAGAAAAGGATTATTATATATATTATACAACTTTAACAGAGTAAGTTAACGGGTATGAGAATGTTTCTCTTTAATTTTTGCTTGTTTTTAATCTTCTAAAATCTTTGATTTATGTGGCCTATTACATTAAAATCCGACTGTAGTAATATGACCCTTCTTTGAATTAGGATCATTTACTGTGTTGAGCGGGACAAATCCGTTCACATTTCACTGAGACTTTTCTTTTCACTTTTATTTTTTATAAGTGCAATATTACATTATCTTTAATTTTTTTGGACTCAGCATAAAGATCATATCTTGATTCATGGTAGAAATATTAGACCATCTCTATATCCCAACTTAAATCTCAATTAGTGATTTATCAATTGACAATTGATATATATTAATGATGATTTAGTTTACTTGTCACTTGTGATGTGAATTAAATAACTATAACATAAGTTGCGTTATAGACTAAAAATTTTGTTGGATTGTCCATCATTACTTTATATACATATGTATGTATATATATATATATGTGTGTGTGTGTGTGCATATGTTAATGAGGTTTAAGACGTGGGATCTTGAATTTTTCTTTTTCCAGCGGAGAACTTATTATACGGGAGCAGGAGCAGGATCAGCAACCGGGTGTCCAAGCCTCTCAGGTTAATTGGTTGTTATTTTATTTATTTATGAAAACATTATGAGGCATAATTGTGGGATTTTGAATCAATTTCTGTTACTTATTTTCTTCATAGAGAAGTGAAGCAGTACGAGGAGCACTAGCGCCGAGCATCTCAGGTTCATTTGGTTGGAATTTTATTTACTTTTTATGCAAATAATATTTTGTAATAAGATCACATACTTGCGTGCCATTTGGAATATGTTTTTTCATCTGCTAATCTAAAATTTTATCTTATACAAATTAGTGGGTTTGTTTGATATTTCTTTTAAATGTTTTTTAAATCTATTATTAACAATGAACATGATGTTTTGAAAATGTTGTTTTTAAAAGTATAAAAATATTTTATAGTGTTCCTTAACAGTAGTTTCCTAAAACTGAAAGCAATGCAATTACATGTATTTGGTATTAATTAAAAATTTGTGAGACAGTTGTTTGGAAGAAAAAATTATGAGTTATTTTGATAACTCATTTTAGAAGTAATGAAAAACAATAGAACGTTTTTTTTTTCAACTTTTTCGTTATAAGTTTAAAAGTTTTTTTTTTTTTTTTTAAATTTCGAAAATAAAATTTTCAGAATACACATAAACATTTTTTTCTTTATACAAAGTCATAGTAGATCTACATGTTCTTTCTTCTTCCTCCACTGAATCCTCTCCTCTTGGTCTAAAACTGTTTTTTAATTAAAAACAATACATCTCAAATTGTTGAGAAGGGTATTTCAATTATCATTATAATTATTATTATTTATCTGAAATTTATTTTTTAAAAAAAAGCGAGTATCAAGTGTTGAAAATTTCCGGGTCTCTGAAGCCAAAATAGATCATTTTCATGCAATATTTAAAGACTTAATTGAGAGTGAAAAAAACCAACTATCTTATGATAAGCCAGTTGATAGATGATTGTAATTTGTGCAGGAAACTAAGGATCTATTTATTTGAAGTACTCTCTTGGCAATCGTCATGAATCATTTTCATGATATCTGTCTTTCTATTTAAGTTTATACAAATAAGTTTATCATTTCGTGGCAATTTGACGATATAATAATGCAACTTTTAAAGTATCTGGAATTTTTTAATTCTCTATTTTCAACTGTGCTTGATTATATGTGTTTGTTTTCGACCTTTGGTTACATGAATATATTGAAGCTGATAGTATATTCCGATATGTTATTATTTTACTATTTCACATATCAACTCACATGGTTTGGAATTATGGGGCATCATCAACTTCACATTTTCCTATATAACAGATTTCGACTACTTATTGATAAGGTCTACTCAGCTGCTTGAAAATGCTGGCCGCATCCCCAGTTTACAATCACCAAATAGCATGTTTTGTTACCAAGTAGATCACTTTTTCTCGAGTAAAAGTTTATTTTATTGGTATTTCACTGAGTGAGAGTGAAACACAATACGGTGCCTTCAAGTTCTGAAGGTGGATGTTTTAAAAAAATGAAAGTTCTGAAGGTGGAAAGCAGGTGCAATCAGTTCTGAAGGCGTTTGGCTCAATTCTCTCCTTCCAAGGTAGAGACTCCCTTTTGTAGAAGGTCAACCGGAAGGTTTAACGTTGAGACACTTTTACTTGATTTTTCAATATAAAAAAGGGTAAATTGAACCAATATTTCTCACAAATTAATATAGACTGATTGATTTTTGATTGGTTGACATTTAATTAATTTTATAGTTACATATTTTGTCGTAAGTTGAGATTGATTGACTGTTATTAAAAGAGATAAAAATATTTTTTTTTATAATTTTAATATAATTTTAATTTTTTTTTATATTTTTTAATTTTTAAATTTAAAATGATTTTTATATATATATATATGTTTCCCTTAAAATAAATGTGTTTTAATAGTTTTATATACGGTGAACCACATCTAAGAGCAAGGGTAATAGCTACAACTAGCTACACAACAAACAATGTCACGAAGTATGTTCTAATGTACACTCAATATGACTTGTTCCCAGCTGAAAACAAAACATTTTTTCCTGAATGTAAATTTACAACATTATTATTAAACATGGTCATCACTGATCATGAAGACCCTATATTCGGTGAAGCATAATTGGAGCTCCATGTTGCGGTTGAAGAGTTATGATGGGAGAATAAGTGCAGGAGGGTGAGAGCTCGAACCAAAAATTTTGAAGAACCATAACCAGAGCCATCTTTGCTTCAATCATAGCAAAGTTTTCGCCCAGACAAATTCTAGGTCCCCAACCAAAAGGGTAAAAAGCCATCTCATCCTTTGTTGCCTTTGCAATTCCTTGAGCAAATCTCTCTGGTTTGAACTCTTCGACATCGTCTCCACAATACTTAGGATCATGATGAAGGAATAGTGTTTGCAACCAAATGTCCACGCCTGCTGGCATCGACATTCCTCCTATGTTTGTTTCCCGGATAGTATGCCGAGGCAGAGCTGTCACTGGTGGATATAGTCTAATGACTTCATGCAATATCATCGACACCTGTAACAAAGGGTGATTAATTTTCCATAATCAAATTGCCTTAATAAAAGTTGAGGTAATATAATGTAAGAAATATACTCATGAGTGGAATGATGCAGTGACACCACTCTCACTTGCCTTCTTAACTTATTTATAAGCAAAGTAATGAGTTCGAGTAGCAGTAGCGTTTAAATCCCATCAATTTGTGGACAATTTTTTCACTTCTATATAAGTAGCTATCTCTTTTAAGTCTCATCAATATGTGAACAATTTTTTCACTTCTACGTATGTAGCCTTCTCCCTCCACCCACTAAGAGCGGAGATTCGGACGGTGCCTTAGAGTTTTACTTGTAATTTGTAATATAAAAAAAAAAAAAAATGTAATGTAGGTAAGAAATATATTTACTTACAATCTTGAGGTGGTTTAAATTTTCCATATCTGGTATGTTCTTGCCACAAGTCCTTAGAACCTGTTCTCTTGCTTTTTCTTGCCAGTTTGGGTGCATGGACAAGACAATCATTGTCCAAGTGAGCCAATTGGCGGTGGTCTCTTTGCCAGCAAGGTACAACAATTTGCTTTCTTCTATGATGTCTTCAATTGTCAATTCATTATTGGCTTGTTCTTTGCACTGTAACAACAACCTTAAGAGATCATTATTATCATACTCTCCATTAATTCGCCTAGCTTGCTCTTTTTTTCTAGTAACATCAAGCAATGTTGCTTTGATCATCTTGTCCATATTATATCTCCTCTGGTTCTTTTTAGTGGGTATGAATCTGTATCAGGATGTATAAAATGAAAAATTTTATATACACCAGGATGCAAATTATTGAGAATCAAATAAATTAATAAAAATTTTGGATTGGCATGTACCGTAAACCAGGGAAGTAAATGGAGTGGAAAGCTTCAAGGACTAAAACAGCTTGCTCTTTTTGAAGTTCAAATATTTTTTTTACCCTCTTCAAAGCTGCTCCCAAAAGCTGTGCGAGCAATAACATCCCCAGCAAGATTTTGGAATTCTGAGCCAGCATCAATTTCACATTTTCCTGAAGAACTAACAGATGTCTTCCGTTTATTGATAAGGTCAACACAGCTACCTGAAAATGCTGGCAACATCCCCTGTTTGTAGCCACCAAATAGCATATTTGATTACCAACTTCTAGAGATTGTTGGTATTTTCACTGAAGTGAGAGTTAAAAACATAATGGTACATTTAAGTTCTGAAGGTGGAAAGCAGGTGTGATCAATTTTCTGCGTTTGGCCCATTTCTCTCCTTCCAAGGTGGAGACTCCCTTTTGTAGAAGGTCCACCAGAGGGTTCAATGGTGGCTTCACAAAGTCACCAGACTTGTCTAATAATATCCTACCGCTTAGTTCTGGGTTTGCCACTATCAGTCTAGGTCTTGTTTGGATCCAACTCAGAGATACTTTTCCTGATTTTTTGAATGCAAAAATCATGGCCCAAAAATGCATCATTATTAGACCCGTAAAAAGTGAAAGTATGTCTGCAAATGTTTTGTAAAAGCTCTTAATGTTTTAAAAAAAGATGTATATATATACGTCTATATTCTAGTAAACTTTGTAAATGTTCAAACTAATTTTAATATTTAAAGGTGCAAATAAATCTACCAAATAATAAAAACTTATTGGCTGGCTTACCATATTTTTGCACCGTTTTATGAAAGAAAGGGAGGACATATGGTGCAATCTGATGGTTGAGAGCCATGGGCTTGGACCACGTTTCCTTTGAGACCATAACTATCTCTTTCATGTCTCCATCATGGAATTTCGAAAGCTTATGAGAATTGCCTTGGATCCCTTGCTGCCTTAAGTACTTCTCTTGGCTTTTGGGTCTCCACCAAATATCATAAACAGCTCTCATAAGCTCATAAAGGATTAGTGAGGCAATCGAGACCAGAGGGTTGTGATCAAGGTGCAATTTTCCTTTTTTTTTTTGTTTGCAAAGTAAGGCTTTTAAGTTTTGATGAAATGACACCTAAGTAGTGAGGAATTTATAGTGTTTGATGTCAATACTAGTGTTTGGCTTCTGATTACTGTTTAGCACTAAATGTGATCTCCAAGAAGTCATAGGTACTACAGCAAAAGTTGAATTGACTTGTGGTGTATACACATTTTCTTCATCCATACATACTTCTGTGACCACTTTATAAATAGAATCTTAAGCACTGTTCTTGGGGATCAAGGCATGACAAACGTTCGGTCCCAATCGTGTCTTTAATTGAATAAAACAAGTTAACTTCTTGACTTATGTGGCAAAAATTTTGAAAAGGAAGGAACAGAAATATTGAACAGTAATTCCTTACTTCGCAAGAGTTGAGACCAGTTTGAATGCGAAATGTCCAGAGTGGCCACACAACAGGAACAAATTGGCCCAATATGATTTGACAAGAAGGTAGCTATCGACAATAAAAAAATTCAAGTATCATAGATATGCACATTTAATAATATTGTTTTATGTGATCATAAGGCTTTTTTAATAAATACATCCAGGCTATACATTCTTGTTATTATTATTTTTTATCACAAGTCATGCATGCTTGTTATGACAAGCAAGGTACAAAATTTTTAAGTTTACATGTAATCAAGGGGTTTACTTACGTTACACAACCACTAATCTTTATCCATCAATTGAAGTTCTTAGATTAGTTTCAATAATCACCTTTATAACTATTTTAATGACTCTAATTGATGAATTAGGTTAATGGTTGGATAAGTAGTCAAATATATAATTAAATACAAATATTGTATTATCGTACGATGTATTATTATAATTAAAAAATATTTATTTGATTTAATAATATTTTAAATTTAAATTCTTTTTCCTACAAATATAAAAAGAAAAAAAAATGCACAAGTAAACTTTCCTCAAACTTTTTTTTTCTTAAATCATTGTCGTTAATACAAACAAAAGAAAAATATCAAACTGACCATGATAAGAAAATAAAAAATAAGAAAAAAGGTGCTATTAATCCAGAGAACAAATTGAAAGCCAAAAAGCAAAACCATGAAGAATGTCATGCCTAGCGTGAAAGTGGCTGTTTCCAGTGCAATGAAATGCAAGTGATTGGACAAAAGTGGTGGGAACAGCGTGGAAGGATTGTGATAAGAGTGGAAAATAGTAGATGGAAGTGTCAGTTAAATAATGGCCGTTGGATGTAATCTAGAGATGTGTAGCTGACACAAAATATAAATGTTGGGGACATGAGGACAAGGTACTGGTACTGAAATCACGTGCACATCAATTGTATAAATCCAAAAGGATGTCTCTCATGTCTGGCGACTACTCAGACGCAAAAGCCTAAACACGTGTCCTGCTCTTTTACTGTTCCAAACAAAAACTCGGATGTACTTCACTCGCCAACTGACTCATTAACGTTATGTTCGGTCCCCTCGTCCTCCTTTCTTCGTTTAACCTGCTGCTGAAATGATACACTCATTATTTGGGCAGCTTAATTAATGTAGATCAATTTTGTTAAATGTTTAATTTATTTTATATTAAATTTTAAGAAAAATATGAGATAAAAGAAATGTTAGAGAGACGTATTCAATCTAAACTTTTAATAACTTTTTATAGAGTTTAAAAATTTAGGTGTATTCAATACAGACTTTTAAAGATTCTACAAAAATCATATGGTATTCAATATAGATTTTTAAAGATTTTTATAAAATCTATAAAAATTATGGTGTATTCAATCAAGACATTTTAAGAATTTATAAAAGTTATGAGGTATTCAAAATGTCAATGACTTTTATAAAATTTTAAAATTTTAATGACTTTGTAGATTTTTATGTTAAATTTATAATAATTAAACTGCAAAAATTTTCCTCCACTCCCTTTAAAAACTTTTGTAGACTTTTGTTATTGATTATAGAAGTAAACCTCATAATTACTTTTACGTTTGAATCTCTCATAAATAAAAATATTTCACTTATTTTAAAAATATACACACATATATTTCACTTCTATTTTATTGTGAATTATAATGGTCAATATTTTTCTTTATATGTTCAAATTGTTAGTTTTTTAGTTTTTAAATCTTATTAAATCCCTTCTTTTCCAAATATTTGATTTCAAGTTTTAATCAAAATTGATGAGTTAAATCTTGATAAAATAATTTTTTTAAAAAAAAAAAATCTTATAATTTATATTTATATAAACACAATAAAAAAAAAATGTCTAGATGGAGATTAACTCAAATCATCTCATTATTCTTATAATAAACAATACAACTAATATTAATAATTATATTATAAGCTAACAGTTTAATATTTCTTGTGTACAAATAATGAAAATAGAACTCAATGTATAAATGAAAAATCTCATTACTTTAAAACCGATTAAATTAATCAATAGAATCTTTATATTTTATATTACCAAATAAAAGGAAATACCTCTATTTCAAATAAAAAAGAAAAAAAAAATAATATTTGGTGATTTTTTAGCTAGTGATTAATTAAGAAAATTAAAATTTTAAATTTAATTATTTAATTATATTTGTACATGTAATTTTTTTTTTCAACTTTTATTCATATTACTTTTGATTAGTTAATATTCGGGGTATAGTAATAAATTTTAATATTTATAAAATATCATAAAATTAAAATAGTTTGAATTTTGTAAAATATTAGTTTTGATAGTTGTTTTCTACATGTTTATTTACATTATGTCAAAAAAATACATATATTATCATTAAGATGAAAAATATAACTTACAAAATGTATAATTTGTACGAGTTTGTCAAAAGATTATATTTTTATTTTAGAAGTAAATGAAAATCTATAAAAATTTATCAACATCTATGAATCTTTTTCATCTTGACCATCATTACTAGTTAATGTAGACGACGATTTTAACTCATTTATTGAGGCTAAAAAACAACAAAGAGAGTATAGTAATGAATTGAAGGTTGTTATAGCTGCTGATATTTTGAAATGATGTTGGGGCAATAACGGACATTAAAGATTTTATTTTTCATAGAATAGATAAATTAAATAATGAAATGCTTGAAATACTTGATGTTTTGATTATCTATTTATGTGATTGAGGTAACTATATTTTTCTTATTATTATTATTATTATTTTGAAATAGACTGTACTTTCATTTTATGTGTCATATTTTTTAATCAATTATTGACATGATAAATATAATTTTATTAGCTTATAAAGTAAATATTATATTAATTAGTGAAAGTTTATTAATGTCCATAAAAGTATATTGGAAGTCTATGAAAGTCATTAATATTATTTTTTTAGAAATCTATAACAATGTATACAAGTTGATAAAATTTTTTAAAAAAGAATTTATAAAAGTCTTTGAAAGTTTTTCATGAATTTATAAAGCTATTAAAAGTTTATAAAATTCTACTAAGGTCATTCACTAAAATAAGTTTATAAAAGTTTTTTATAGTCATAAATAAATACATCCCCCTTAATGAAATAATTAAGCCGAATAAATTCTTTTGAATTAATAATTTTATTGAAAAAAGAATTAAAGCACGGTCTTTTGTAATAATGCCATTTCATGATGACAATAATTCATTACATGGATTTATACGTTGGTGCACCATAATTCTTTTATGTGCGCAGATAAAAGTCTAATATGGCGGAAAGAATTTGACTTTGGAATAAAACCTATAAGTGGATGGAATCCTTAAAAACTAAAAAGAAGAATCATTTCTATTTTTTTATTTGTTTAAATTACATAATGTGAAGGAAAGATTAAGATGCCTAATAATCCTTCGCTGTGATGTAACTCGCTGATAATGAAAATGTTTTCAACCTTGATTTCACCAAGCAAACACCACCCTAAATCTCAAATGTTTAACATAATCAAATCCTCTTATGAAGAGATTATATTTCATAAAATCTTTTTCATCCTTCACTTCTTGTGAATATATTTTAGTAGCCATCATATCCAAGCTAAGTTACATGCCCAAGTTCTACAATTGTATCTTCCCAAACTCAAATATTAAAACTCCATCTATTCAAATGAGTATTTTTGCCAATCAAGAGATAACTATTTGTTTGTTTAGTAACAAGATAATGCCATAATCATTCTATGTATCCATTAAGAACAAAATTTTTGTTATTTTAAGGATAATAATCAAATATATGGTAGGTATATAAGTGCTATATTAAGTAAAAATTTGAATTATTTGTGATTCGATATATTTCATAAGTAATCTAAATATCGTAATATTTATATATATATATTAATTTTACCATCAAAATTTTCTAATTTTAAAAAATTATGACGAACAAATTAAATTCATTTATTGTATTCTTTCTCCTAAAATAAATTCTCTTTTTTATTTAGTTTAAATGCAATAAATATATTTGATTTATTCATCCTAACTTTTTAAAGTTAAAAAATACTGTTAGTAAAATTACTTTTTATATATATATATATAACTCATTAGATTGAATTAAGGAATACTTTATTAACCTCCAGTTAAATTTTACTAATTACAATCATACTTTATCAACTTATTTGTCAAAACTTGCCGTATGTATATTATCACAAACCTTTCCTAAACTATTCGAAAACCTCCTTCATTTATCATATACAAGCACTCTAACCACTATGCATCATTAAAAGTAAACACTAAATATGTAAATTCTCAAATTTGGGAATTCTATACAATTTAGCTCATTCTATCATCTCATGACTAGTCTACTCAAAAGAATGTAATCCAAAAACTACAAGTTGTTCGAATAATATTATCCTTTGTTAAACTAGCAAAAGTTCAAATAACGTTATTATGACTGCAGATATCTAGATATAATAACTTTATATATATCATTTAAAATTCTACTAAAATTATATGACAAATAAATATATAACAATCATATTAATTATAAAATCATATGGTAATAATATAATTGTCATGAAAATTTATCTTATTTTTTGAATAATAAAAACAAATAAAATTTTAGATAACATAATATTATAAAATAATTTTTAGGTTCCTTCAATTTTAATTTGATACTTGAGTTAAATGAAGTTATTTTATTTCAACCGGAGTAATATACATATATTTAGAATTTTTATGGTCAATACATTTTAACTTTAAAAAGTTAGAACGAATCAATCAAATTCATCCATTACATTCTCTTTCCTAAAACAAATTTTTTCTCATATTCAATTCAAATACAATAGATAAATTTGATTGATTTGTTTTAACTTTATAAAATTAAGAGGCACTAACTATAAACATATTGCATATATAATGTTTTTAAAATGAAGACTCCTTTACTTTAAAAAATAAGGGTCAATCGATTAAATTCATTCATTGTATTTCCTCTCTTATTTAATTCAAATGCAATAGATGAATTTGATTGGTTGATCTTTACTTTCTAAAGTAAATGGGTCCTCATTTTATAAGCACTACATATATATAAAAATTTCTATAGTTAGTGTCTTCTAATTTCTCCTAACTTTAAAAAGTTATAATGAATTAATCAAATTCATCTGCTGCGTTTAAATTAATTAGGAGAAAAAAATTGTTTTAGAAAAGAGAATGTAAATAATAAATTTGATTTGTTCGTCTTAACTTTTTAAAGTTTTAAAAGGTATTTATCATAAAAATTTATATATATCAATATTTTCTAACTTTAAAAAGTTATGATGAACTAATTAAATTTTTTTATTACATTTGAATTAAATAAAAGAAATAATATAATGGATGAATTTGATTGATTTATCATAATTTTTTAAAATGATAAAATATTTATACAAAAAGTAATATATTCATATATATATATATATATATAAATAAATAAATAAAGGATAAACCAACGACTAAAACCCTAACTAGAGAAGATGACGTATAGGAGGTGTCCTTCCTTGTAGCAGCTTTTCTCTCTCTCTCTCTCACTCTTTACAGACTACTAGTCTCTCATCCTCTCTATAACACACTAACGCTAGGTTTTTTTTTTTAACTTCTCCCCCAAAAACTGGTCCTGTTCAACAACAACAAATCTCGCTTTCAACTTTCAGTGATTAGTCTCCTTACAGATATGCAGCCAACTGGTTATGGTGCAGCAAAAATTCATCAACAGCAGCCTCATCAATTGATCGACGATGACTGTTCCTATTCAGTTTTTGCCATTTCAAATCCTCATAACCAAACCCAACAGCACCATTTATATCAGCTCCTTCCCTCTCAACAGCAGCAAAAACAACAACCTCTGCAGGTATTTTTGCAACAACAGCAGCAGCAACAACCACCACCACATTCGCTGCCCATTACTCAACAGTTGTTCCACCATCAAAACTCACACTTCCAGGCGTTTCAAAGTGAGATATTGCACCAACCCCACCAAAGTTGTAACGGGCCGGATCCATCTCTCGACATGAATTTCAAGCTGGGGCTGGATGCAAACAGTGCAAGTGTTGTCGTGAATCAAGAACACGGCGGTTTTCTACTTGGAAACGACCAAAATATTTCTGGGATTCGACAACGTTCCCTAGTAATGCCTCACTGTTGGCATTCCCAAGAAGATTCTGCCATCAAACAACGCTTTTGGTAATTGTTATTATTTATAGATTAATTTTTTTTTTTAAAAAAAAAGGTTCACATGTTTATACATCTCTCGTTTTCTTCGTTTAGTTTTTGAACTGGACTGTTGTCATCTCTCTGTATGTCTAAAAATTTAAAAAATTAAAAAATGGTGTAACAGTAAGCAGAGCGGCCAAGATAAACGACAAGAAATAGAGTGCAACAAGAACGAGGAGCACAACCATGCTTTGATACAACAACAGCAGCACGAAGTTGATCAAACTAACGAGAGATGCAAGAATTTGGAGAGCAAGTACAGACTCTTTGGCGAGCTCGAAGCAATTTATAATCTTTCAAAGATTGTTGATGCCAATCAAACGGGTTCTGGGTCAGCTCTAACCGGAGAGAACTCGCCAAAAGATGGTGGAGATGCTCTTTCGATGCCTTCAAGAGATATGCAGTGCAAAAATGTTGTGGAAACGGGTGGTGCCAACAATGCAATTGGGGTTGATCATGGGTCAGAGAACTCCATCGGTGAAGAGGCTGTGATGATGAAGGCTCAAAAGAAGAAGAGAAGGAGAAAATATAAAGAAAAATTGGGTACAATGGCTGGATTCTTTGAGAGTTTAGTGAAGCAAGTGATGGATCACCAAGACGGTCTTCACAGGAAGTTCTTGGAAGTGATTGAAAGAATGGATAGAGAGAGGACCGAGAGAGAGGAAGCTTGGAGGCGCCAAGAGTCAGCCAAGTATAATAGAGAAGCAGTTGCGAGAGCCCATGAACAAAAACGAGCTTCCAATAGGGAGGCTCTCATTATGACGCACATGGAGAAAATCACAGGCCAAACTATCAATCTTCCTCCAAAGAAAAGCCCGTTGCTATTGCAGCCACAGCCGGAAGTCACCATCGAAGAATCTACAGCTATGAAAATGGACACGAATAGCAGATGGCCAAAAGCTGAAGTTGAGGCGTTGATTCAAGTCAGAAGTGGGTTAGAGTCAAGGTTTCTCGAACCTGGTCCAAAAGGGCCTCTTTGGGATGAAGTGAGCTCTCTAATGGCTTCAATGGGTTACCAAAGAAGTGCTAAAAGGTGCAAAGAGAAGTGGGAGAACATAAATAAATATTTCAGGAAAACCAAGGAGAGTGGCAAAAAGCGTTCTTCGCAGTCCAAAACTTGCGCTTATTTTGCACATTTGGATCAACTTTACTCTAGAAATACTCCTGTCAATTTACCTTCTTGTTCTTCTAATCCTTCATTTAGTAGTGAGATTGGCGCACAAAGTCAAGGCCATAAAGAACTATTAGAGGCCTTTAGTGGTGGAAGTGACCTTGGAATTGCACAACACAGCACTAGTGAGAAATTCAGGGTCTCTGAAATGGGCTCTTTAAGGTTGGATCTTGATGACATTGGCGATGAGAGAGTTGAATTTGAACAAGGTAGCTACGATAATGAGCAAGAGAACAGCCATGATGATTACCAGGTTGGTGATGAAGAAGAAGACAAGACTGATAGTGAAGAAGGAGATTGAGTATCGAGAGATTTTTCAAGAGCGCAGAGAGAGAATTTCTCACATCTAGTATTCCTTATTTAGCAACCTTGAATTTTACTAGGGAAAGCTCCTGCTTTTTCTTGGATTTTTTTTTTTTTTTTTCTAATATTCAAATGTGATATAAGTAGACTGAATTTTGCAAGGACATGAATGAATTTTATTTTATTTTTTGTTTATATGAATGAATTTTGTTTTGAATGAAACATCTTGTGCTAGCTTTTGATACCCTTTTGGAACAGAAATTAAATTTTCAAATTAAATATACAATTCAAGGAGAATTCGATGACTGAGAAATATTCATGACAATTAAATTCGAATGAAGTGTCTCGATTTCATATTCTCGTTATCAAAGCAGTGGGGTTGTAGAATTACACTGTGTGGTGGGTGCAGCCTACCAACATGAGTCATGACAGAGATGCAAGCATGTATTTTCTGTTCTCGAGATTAAATTTGAGTACGTTTTGAAACAGACAAGTTGACATCATTCATATAAACAAAGCCATCCTAAGGTGACCACACCACCCACCCGCATCACATGCACCCAGTTTTTTAGCAGAACACTCATTAAACCTCCATAGTACTTTGGTTGCACTGGATTTTAATTAATTGTCTTGGGTACGGCTCTTCTTCTGCCCCTGTAATTTTCTGCTGAACTACCAATATTCGTACCTTTGAGAAACTAGAAAGTGTTATGAAGATTGCTAATTACACAGGATTTGCCAGACAGCCCAGACCTGGTGAGTGAGTGGGCCAGCGTAGGTGTCTTTGAAGTTTATAAGCCCACAAAATGGTATCCTTTTATATTTTTGGTTGGGTCAGGCCTGTTCGAGAATTACCTTTCAGTTTAATGCTCAATTCATTTGCGGGCCACTGAGTCGAGGTTGCATTTGGATTGGTGGCCTGATAATGGTTGACGTTTGTTTAGTTTCAAATGTGTTATTTGAAGAACAAAATCGAACAAGGTTTCATTAAATTTGTTTGGTACAAAAATATGGCAGCATTAATTAGAACAGTATGCAACCCCTTACTTTTTTGGTTATTTGGTACAAAAATTACACATAAAAAAATTGTGACACTTTTCACTAACTATGTTCAATGATCTGAATCGAATCTAATAACATATACGTATAGAGAAAGCCATTTCCAAATATCTAAATCTGTTTCAAACTTAAAGACCACAAAAATTTATGGTTATTTTTGGGAAAATGACAGATTTTAAAGAGGTCATTAGCAGGGGCGGACCTACGTTGAGTGTTGATGGCAGAGTTTTTTTTCCTTTTGATCATTTATTTTTATCTTTAATTTTTATTTTATTCTATTTTGTTATAAATCCACATACATTTATTAGATAAAAGAACAAAATTATAGCTTGAGTAGTAACTTTCATAATAAATGTGTCATTTGGTTATATATATTATTTGAAATTTGAATAGTAACTCTCATCATAAAGAAGACATATCCTTAATATATATGTATATATTTTTTTGTAATAAGAAATTTGAATTTCTCTTACTAAGGAGAAGAAAACTAGTGCACAATCAAGTCGTGATTGATATTTTTTGTTTTTATATTTGCGTCAAAAATGATATTGTTAAGAAATTTTGATTATAATTTTATAAGAGGTAAAACTACATATCTTCTACTGGTTATATATTTTAACTATTTTTATGTCATATAACGTCTTTCTAAAGATTGAAGTAAACATTGCAAAGAAAATTTCATATAGTTTGGTTTATTGATATTATAATTATTATATAAAAATGTCTCCTCTTACATGGATTTCTGTGTCCACCTCTAGTCATTAGACTTAAGCAGCAATTGCCGTTAAAGTGATCACAATCTCACAAATAAAACATCAGTTGATCAATTGATATCCAATGGCTTCTAATTATCTCACAAATAAACTAACTTAGAAGCCAAAATAATATAACAGTATTTCATTTTCACATACCGTATGATGTATCATGTATGTACATGTTACAAGTTTGACTACTTTATTAGTTTGATAACTTTATTCATCAATTATATCCAATGGATTAGTTGTAAGAATAGTTATTGGAGTCAATCCAATATTTATAATTATTAGATAAGATAACTCAATTAATAAAATAATTAAATCCACGTGTTATTATTTTAGCCATTATTGACTGAATATTTTACAAGTACAACCAACATACACCTAAAACAAAGGCAGAAAAAGATTTCAAATTTTTTTAATTGTTGTGTCTGTGTCAGTCATTATAACTTAATTATAATAATCGGCAATCTCACTATCATTGACATTTTACTCAACTAAGCAAATCTTCTCAATATAATGTTGCACCTAACTTTAGGCATTATGTTACCTATTCTAGAAACTTTAAATTTTGTCACTGTATGACGAACACTCAATTGTGCTTTCAGGGCATGGAAATCAATGGCCTCATCTTTCCAAAAAGTGGTGGAGTAGTTACTCGTTGTCGATGACTTAAAATGAAAGGGATAGACTTTGATCTACATGTTTCATTAATTCGCTTGTCAATAGCTATGAAGTGGACATAACATTTTAAAGCTAATCTGTCTAATGCCTATATCTAATTCTATAATATAATAATACAAAAAGTTGTTTAAATGTCTCAAATAATTTAAGCTACCACTATCCTTGATTCATTATATAATCTACCAACTAATTTTAATAATGTCAAATTATTAGATATATGATCATAAACGATTCTTGTGAATGCTTGCACATGTTCAAATATGTTGCCCACTCCTAAGTCCTACCTCTGATCCTTGAGGCTTTGTTTCGAATTACGAGACAGTATTCTGTAGAATTTGACCACAAATTAATTCGATTTTATTTTAAAATATTTCAGGCATAGTCTTTTTGGATTCTCGATTTTCGTCCTATTCTTTTTTAATTTTATTTTGACTGTCCATTGACAAGTACTTAGTACTGATAAAAATAATTAAAAAAAATCATGACCTCACTTACAAGAAGATAGATATATAATTTGTTTTTATTACAAATTTATCCAAAAACGTTTAAGATTTTTACACTTTCCCAGATTTTTCTTAATCCAATGGTCAAATTACTACGCCTATAATTTTCACTAACGCACGCCTACCAGCTGAATCGTAGCTTTACGTACTGGAAAATGTTAATTAGATTTTCTTAAGTATAATATTGGGAAGACGTAAGATATCAGTCGAGTCGTGGGAATTTTATATTCATAAAATTACTTATCCATGTCGAAATTATGTACGTGCTGTGCTATGATTTGTAGAAAAGTACTTAATTAACTGATATATTTCTTTTATTATTTAATTATTCTTGTCAGAGTTAGTCATTCGTTAATTGGTGATTCATACAGGTATTATTAGTTTTATTTTTGAGATTATAACAGTAATGTCATAACTTGAACTTGAGGTATTATAAAATTGAATGATTATTTTTATATTATTAAATCTCTTATTATTATATAAAAAGTTTTTAAATTCAAGTTTCGCTTATATCTAAATGGAAAGGTATTTAATTCATATTTATAATACTTGGAAAAGCAAATTCAAGGTAGATAAATCGTTTTAGGACTCCAATGGTATCTAAGTACTAACCCAAGCGTAGATTTGGATTGGATTCGTGAAAGAGGCTTTCTAAGCCTATTAGTTTGTTTAAGGGAGGCAATATTTCCGCCCTTAAAAAATTGTGTGTACACTCCAAATTATTTTATCTTTAAATGTTCAATATTACTCCTGAGTAATTAAATATTCTGTAAGTAGATATACAAATTATTAATTAAAATATAATATATATCATAAAACCTTTTTATTCTTTCAAACTCTAACATTTATTCTAAATGCTAATATTAACCACGACTCTAAAACCCAGAATAAGACAATGATAAATTAAAAAAACATAAGGAACTCCAATGCTCCATCAAAACAAGACAAAACACACATTGCAGATTGCTTTTCATTTGCAGATTAACTGGTATTGGTGGCACACTCAAAAACAAAACTTTCTTCTACGATAAAAAAAAAAGAAAACAAAAAACAAAAATGAACCAACTCATAAACAATTTTTCAACCCATTAAAAAAAAAATTGAACACGACTTTTTCCCCTACCCAGATCGCTTACGTGTACCACAACATCGTGAATCTCTCTTGGCCATTGGCGACTCGATTGAGTTTGGTCTTCCATCTGTAAAGGAAAAGTTATCTCTTCTATGATCCTTAAAAATTAATTTTCTCCTCTATTTTGATACAAAAATTAGTAAAAATATTGATAAATAAAATTAAATTATTAAAAATATATATAATAAAAGTAAAAGAAAATTATATTCTTACTATTAAATACGGTTTAAAAATAAATTAAAAAATTTTAAATTTTTGGTGAGATGTGCAAATAAAAGGTATACATGCCATTTTTTAGGAGTGGAAATTTCGTCACTCTTTATTCAAGTACCAATATTTACGTCTCTCAAAAATTGTGTGCGCTCCTTTGTAAAGCATTTCATGCCGTATTTGATTGCTCTACTCTTGCTCTTACTCACTTTTAATAATTATTTGAATTCATCTTTGAGTTTCAACACTACTGCGTATACGGTTGGATATTAAGAATCCGTTAACGCAAATAAGTTCTGATTACTAGAAGACCAACGAAGCTATTAGCCAAATGATCATCATCTTGAACATAGGCAAAAGACCATCACCAGAACCCCATTGTGCAGCTTGCTTGTAAGTTGTAATTTTCCTCCAAAATTCCATTAATGCACGCATACTAATCTAAATATCTAATGGTGATGGTGGAAAAACACTATCATTGGTGCGTCTCCTTGGCGGCATCTTCACGTATTCACGGCATTTGAGTAATCGAAATATATATTTTTTAATATTTAATCCTTCACAGTTTTGGCCAGCTGTGAGCTTATCCACGCAGTATAATAAAGAAAGTTACCTGCAGTGCCTAGCCGTACTTTACTGCACCATTTTCGGACCAAGTGCAGATTTCTGATGTTTCATTTATAGCCTGAGGTGAAATTTATTTTTCTTAAAAAAATAATATAAAAATTTCGCTATCGCAATTGCTACTTGTCTGAAAAGAAAAAATGCATGTATAAATGATCACTATTTTTTTTGGAAGGATACGTATAAATTTCGGATCCAGCAATTACAACGTAAAGTTGGACCACCATACGGTAATTAATCGGCCGGGCCACGGCCGCCATTTCAGCTGCCGCTGCAAACCAGGACAACTGTTGACCTAAAATTTACAACTTCGCTTTACATCTAATACTATGATTAGCTAAATGCATTTAGACTGTAATTATTGTGCTTTTGTCATTTAATAAGTCATCATGACTTATTATTGTTAAGGGGGAAAAGGAATTTTAATTTTTTATTTTTAAATCAACAATATGACGGGCAATTCTGCCTTATATTTTAGTGGGTAATGTTAGATAAGTGCTTTAAGGCATATGTTAAGGATTTAAAATTTTAATAAATAAAATACTTATTTTTTAAGACATTTTAAAAATAAATATAATTTTTTATTCAAATTTTTTAATACCACATATTACAGAATTAAATAGAATCTAGGATATTTCATCAAACTAAATAAACGATATTTATCAACAAATCATATTATACAATGGATTTTATTCAACTTTTTAATTCTTAACGTTTTTCTATTTTAATTTATTATGTGTTCATTGATAAATATTAAAGAATAATAATAACTAATCTCATTTAACACATATCATATAAATTAAATTGTTATATTAAAAATTGTTATAAAAATTGGATTTTTTTTTTTTTTTGGCTGGCATAAAAATTGGAATACTAGTTGAAATGCTTACTAGAGTATAATTGATTTAATTAAATTAAATTGAGTAGTAAAATAAGCAAGACATTTTAATCACGATGAAAAAGAAAGCTTCTCGTATTAACAAGATAAAACAATCAAGAAAGATAACAAAATTACGATAAGAATTTTGGTGGGTCACCGCCCTAGTAATAGCAACTTCCATGCCTTGTTTATTTGAGGTGATTGATTGAGTATATGACGTGTGATGTATTTTGGCTCTTCTTGGTAATATTTACATAAACTATTCACTGTTTAATACAATTCGATGGTAAAAAAAATTTCATTCTAACTGGCAATGATCTAGGTTTGAATGACTGTATTATAAATAAATAAATAGTATTTCAAAAAGTGATTATCTGAGCATGCTGAAATGCCTAAATGGTATTTCTAAAAGTGATTAGTTGAGCATGCCTTTTGAAATTCTTCTATCAAGTGGGAGTATAGGCCAACCGCATACACGTCTTTCCCCAAAATACGATTAACAGTAAAAGAGTTCCAAGAAAATTAAAGGATGTGTAAGGTGTTGAATTTGAAATGAGAAACTTGCACTCTGTTTTTCCAATAAATTATTCGAAGTGTCTGTTTACTTATCAAAATTATTAATGGCGGAAAAAGAAGTTAATTGGTTCTCATTAGTCATTAATGTATTATAATGTTTAATAAAATAGTTTAAAATTAATTTGTGTGAACCACACACATAAATTGATAATCAAAATTAAGTCCTCTATTTTCTTTAAAAATAAAAAGGGTTTTGCTAACTTTGGCAATGTTTATTACATTGGAAATGGGGTGGGATAGGGATTTATATTTTTCTTATCCTCCCACATCTCACGTTTGAATCAAGTTTGGGTGAGGGAAGGGAATGGAGTTTTCATTCCCGGATCCATGTCTGTTTCTACTCAATTGGAAAGTGAAATCTTCAACTCAACCATGAGTTTCACATTTTCCAAGTTGGTTGGAACCCTTTTTCTTTTTCTTTTTTTAACTTATTTTTGTTTATTTTAATTCTTCCTCCCTCATCAGACAACAAACAATTATTCTCTCTCTTCACATATCGATCATCTCTCTTTTATCTTCATCACATCTACTCACCACCACCATAAACCACAAACTAGTCTTCGTCTCTCCCATTTCCTCCTCGACGATCTAACAGCGGCAACACAAATCGTCTTCATTTTTTTCTTTCCTTATCTCATTTGCAATTTTTTTATGAGTTTGTTCTAGGTTCATCGAGGAACTAGAACCCCATTTTCTTTTCTTTTTTTTCTTTTTTTTTTTTTTTTTTATTTTCAAGTTCATGTTTTATGTTGATGGATATTATTGCTATTGATGATATTATTATTGTAAGAGATGATGAGATTGATAAATTGGATTGATGATGTTAATGAACTATAGGTTGATGATGTTGAAGACAATGAGTTCTTGATGAATTTTTTTTTTCAAATTTTTTATAAAATTAATTTTATATAATAAATAATTTTAATTAATTTTATTTCAATTCAATCCCAATCTACTCCAAATATAATATAGTAAAATTTTAATCTAATTTCAAGTTCTACGAAATATGAGACAATAATTTATTATTCCAATCAATTCTAATCTCGCGTGCCAAAAGTAACCTTAGTAATTTAGATAAGGTTAACCAAATCAGTTTCTTCAATATTTAAACTCCACTAGTAATTAATGGGGCCAAAAGAAGAGAATCAAATTATCAATATATATGTACGTACGTGTGTGTGTGTGTGTCTATATATATATATATATATATATATAACACAAAAGACCTTTTTGATGCAAAAATTGGTACCTACACCAAGAAGTAAATAAAAACAGACACTGAAATCAAAGAGGGGATAGGAAACTGTGGAATAAGCCCCATTTGATGCTAGGAAGGTTCGGCTCCCGGATGATTCATCCCTTAGTCTACATGCTCACAAAGAAAATGATGTCAAGGGTCGTCAATGGGCTTACCAGTGAAAACTCTGTGATGCTCGAGTCCATAGGTATTTCGTAGGAATGTGCGTAGAAATGAGGTTAGAGAGTAGAAAAGGGAAGATCTTAGATTAAACCTTTCTTAAGACCTTAGAACAATACCCAACATTTTTAATGGATTTTTTTTATAGGAGTTCTCTCACACAGTAGGGTGTTTCAGGGTTATAGAGAATGACTTATTTTTTCTATAAAACAATGTGCATATATATACCCAGTCTCTGGTAGACTGGTTCTAGAGCTTTTTCAAGCTTCTCTTACCTAGCAATCAACTTCCCTTTTTTCCTCATTGCTTTCTCACCCGCACCGTGTCTCTTGAACCTTGTTCGACCGTTGCTCTCACACTCTTCCTTGATTCGCTTTCCTCGTTTACTTGGTTTTGATGTAGGGATACATGGCGTTCCCTTGTTTGTTTAGTTTTAGCATAGGGCAACATGGCGAATCCTCAGCCTTACCTTATTTCTCGTTGCCTGGCATCTATCATCCTCAGGCGTCTATTTGACTTAGGCCTACTGTCTAACCTGAACTCCTTATCACCCTGACAGTACAAGGAGTTGTCAATTGACGTGAAGGCCAGTATTTGAATTTCATAACAAAGTTTCTCACTGGTTTGTTTTTTCTCCCCTTGTCAAAGGTATTTTGGTTCTTTCCGTGCTCCCCTTCTCAAGGTGGACCCATCTTTTGGGCTCACTTCTTGGGCCTTCTACTTTGGGTTTTTTTTTTTTTAAATTATCGGGTTTTAATGAACCCAAGCCAATTTTAATTTTGGGGAGCGAATTTTCACTCCAAACATAGACATAAATATATATAAAAAATTTATATTTAAGCTAAAATGATGGTAGATGCATTGTTAATCCTAATCCGAGAATGGGATAGTTCACTTCCACTGAATTCATTTTGTTAATTTTGTTTAATATGTATTAAATAATCTCTAAATCAAGTCTAACTTAAAAAAAAAAAAAAGGAAAAAGAAAAAGAAAAAGAAAATTAATTCAACTATAGTCAAAAACTTTATCGTGAAAACTATCTTCTCTAAATCCAATCCTTGAGCATGTCCTCAGAAAATAAAACAGGATGTTCTAAAGGAAGCCTTGTGCTGGTTGCTACACCAGGTCCAGTAGCAGTCCTGTGATCACTCACTTCTATGCAGTGACTTTGACACAACTTCCATAAATCCGAATCGGGAAAATCTGACATCAACAGCTCTCCAAAATTGTACTCCATTGAGTAGTCTTCTCGAGACTTGATAGATATAATCCCATCAATATTGCAATTTAATCCCACCTGAACATCATTATCAGCCACTCTTCCATTTGTAGAGTCCTCCGCTTTCACCTCATAAGTCCGTGCATTTGCTTCTAGATGTGCCTGTTGTGTCCACCTCATTGCAGCCAATGGTGGGGTTTTGATGACATTGGTGGATTTCTTCTTCTTACCCGCCTTAGATTGCTTTGATTCCCCAGGTTGATCACCTCTCATCTTCTTTTTCAAGGTAGTGTTCCAGTAGTTCTTGATTTCATTGTCTGTCCGCCCTGGAAGCCTACCTGCTATCAGAGACCATCTTCAAAAACCAAGTGAAAAACATTCAATTAGTGATGCTCTTAGCGGAACACAAACATTAAAAATTAAAAATAAAAAAAAAAAGAACAAAAAAAGAAAAAACTAATTATAATTAACAGAGAAAGTACCTGTTGCCCAACAGCTTGTGGAGCCTAATGATGAGATCTTCTTCATCTGGAGAAATGTTGCCTCTCTTGATATCTGGTTTCAAATAATTCAACCACCTAAGTCTACAACTCTTTCCACATCTCTTCAAGCCTGCACCAAACATTAAACATATATACATAAATACAAAAATTTTCATTAATTTATACAAGAGTAGAAAAAACACACCCTGACACTCTCTACACTAATCATCTGAAGAATTAACGGCTACTTACCAGCTTCTTTGGGAATGGTTCTCCACTTCCCTTCACCGTGAATCTTGATGTAATCTCTGAGGATTTGGTCCTCATGAACGGTCCAAGCTCCTCTCTTCAGTCCATCTTCTGAACAAGGTGATCTACCCATTTGAGCTTATCTGCGTTCTCTCTCTCTCTCACTCACTATGGATAATACTAATTGAGAATTGCATGGAAGAAAAACCGATTCTTATACGGTTGTAAAAACTGATTCTTATACAGTTGTAAGAACTGATTCTTATACAGTTGTATTCATTCATTTTGCACATGAGCACAACAGCACAACCCATGTTGTGTTGTTGCTCATTAATTTCACTTTCATAAAATAAATAAAGACATGCATGTTTCACATTGAAATTTAAAGAGTTACAAATTTCAAGGGCCAATAGGCCCTTTCTAAATTAATGCTGAGTATTTAGATTACCTTTTAACAAGAGTGACTCTCCACGAGACCTTCCTATTTATTAAAGTGATAGAGGTTCAATTCTTATCAAATGTATTTCTTAAGTTTATAAGGATTGACTTCTTACCCATTTTATTTAGCTTAAAAAAATCCATAAAATATGGGTTGACACCTCTAATTTAATTTGTACACATAAATAAAGTTTTATCGTAAAGTCATTAACTTATGCTGTTATATATTATTCTACCCGAAATCATATATAAACGAAATCGCTGTGACACGTTATTGAGAAATTTTGATTAATGTGCATGATATACATGCCCTAAGGGCCGTTAAAGGGCAATTTGATTGACTTACTATTCTCTTTTTAATTTTTTTTTTTCTGAAATGAATTTGATTAACTTACTATAATGTTTATAGTACAATTTATTTCAATTAAGTGAGATAATTTAATTAAGATTATAATGATAAAGATTACTGTTTTCTAAGATCGAGAATTTAATTGAACCACGTCTATGAGCACGCAATTTGATTACATGAGACCCACGCAATGACTTGAAGATGCTCCCAATTAAAAAATTAGAACTGCGACGAAAAAGGGTCGATGGAATAGATCGAGACTCCTGCGTCGTTGTGAGTGGGATATTTATAGAAGATTTATAGAAGATTTATAGCATCCATCGCTTAATAAAAAATGGAGATTCTATTCGTATCGTCGATTTGAATATCTATAATAGCAGGGAATTATGTTATCTATTTACTTATTTTTTTTCTTACTGATGCAATAAATCAAACACATTTGCTATACAGAATTGAGAGGACTGCCCATTTTATTTATTAGTTCTACAATCTATAATAGAAGAAACTCCTGGCAATACCTATTGAAATCAAACATTATATATATTATCCTGAAATTTATTTTCATGGAATCTAAAAGATTCACGATAAGGGTTTGTCAAGATGATCTATAAAAAAAAAATAACAATATATATGGTCTAGATGTTTACTCTTATAATATTAAAGAAATTGGAGTTAAAGATTTGTTGGGACCTGATGATATCCAACATTATATACATAGGTAACAAATTTACTTCCATAGCATTGAGAATATTTTGGTTAGAAGCGGGATTAATAGATTTGAATTAGGATTCTATCAAGACCGATAAAGATCAACCACCTATATATACTTGCAAATCAATACACAGGCATCGTTAGACTTAAACACCTTTACCACAAACATAAAAGGAGAGATGCACACTACTTGAATTAAGAAGGGATGTATACTTTCTAGGTCTATACGGTACGTGGGATTTGATTGAATTATTATCACGAAATTAGATTTGATTGGATATAGTACGAGAGTGGACTAAACTAGTGATGTTATGTGTTTGGTATGAATTGGAATTAGATTAAATTAATTTTTATATAAAATAAAATTATTAAACGCATTTTATGATGTAAAAATTATTAAAAATAAATTTACATAAAATATGAATAATTTAGATTTTTTTAAGTAAATTTATCATGTTTGTACTATTTTAAACAAATTATAATAAATATAATTATAATAATTTAATATAATAATATCAAATATTTTAATATTATTTACAACTAAAATATATTATCTATTAGTGAAATATTTTAAAAGGAAATAGAGTTGAGAAGCATGAGACTAAATAATTTCATGCTTTGTGACAGAACCAATGTGCGGGACAAATGGGGCTTGTTGGGATTGGAAAAGCCAACAAACCCTGATCGTAAGATTTTCAATACTTTAATTTAATTCTGTCCCGCTCATCAAACATGAACCCTTTTTTTTTTTTTATTAGCTAGTACATATTACAAGTTTAGATATAATAATAAGGATCTTTAGATGTTTACGATAAAGTGCGATCTAGAATAATTTTTCAAAAATTGAAATGAGAGTCTCATTCATAAATAGAAAATTGTCTCAAATTTAATCCATATAAACGAAATGTACGACTCGAACCCAATCTCTCAAAGGAGCGACAAAGAGGGTGGTGCCGCATCGACTACAACAAACATGAGCTTATTTAGACGCATCAAAGTAAAATAATAGAGAATGCAGGTTTCTCACTATATAATTAAATAAGTTTAAGATCTAATACCAGATCGCTATTATTTCCCCCCCTTTTTTTAAAAAAAAAAAACTTCTCCTGTTGGCGCATGATAACTAGGAAACAGGTGTATATAAATGTGGACGTCAGTATTTTGTTATTGGGACACTGTAGCGTGTGACTTGCGAGGAGCTTCTAGTAGTTTTACTCGTTCATCGCAAGTTAATTTTATTGTTATTTAAACGGGGCATTGTCCAAATTCTGCGGTAGGTTTTAAGGCAAGTGTTTGATTGGGGCTTTTGTTTTTTGGTATTTTAAGTCTTTCCTCCACCACCCATTATTGCAGGAAAGCTGTGAGCCCGCCGCCCTCATTTGGTTCAAGTACATACTAATTTTTCAATCATTTTTCAAATTTCAACAACAGGAACAGGAGTAAACTTTTAAGAGTTATTAATTAATTAATTATTAAAGTCAAAGTAAAGTTTTTTTTTAATAAAGTCAAATTAAAGCTTGCTTGTTTATTTATGTTAAAGTCGAATTGGACACGGAGCTGTAAAAGGTCAATGTTTCAGATCTTCTTGTTTCTTGATGCCCGGTTGGTATTTCTCAATGATTGACCACTTCAGTACTGGTGCGGATGACTTCTTAAGACCATTTGCCATGAGCAGGTCACTGATTGTTTCTTTAGAAGATACATTTGCTTCACAAATCTGCCACCGGCTCTTATTGTTATTATTTTTTAAGTCTGTTTATTGTTTGTTGTCTGTCTTCCTCTAAATTGAGCCCGAGCCCATTTAAACTTTTTTCAAAGGGAAGAAACGGAAGAAAAATAAAATATAATATTGTCCTTTGTTTATATATTATATTTGTTAACAAAATAATTACTTATTTATTTTTCCAGCAACTGAACGCTATATGCATAGTTTAGAAGCCAGTATCATAATTTTCATTGGACTGGCCAAAAAATAGTGATTTCTCTGAAATAGCCACAAGAAGCTTGAAAGTTTTTTTAAGAGGAAAAAAGGTTAGGTTAAGTTGGAATAATTAATTAGATGCATTATTTATATGATATGGAATAGACACTGGTTACTTAAAATTTTTCGTCTCTTTCAGAGCAAATGTTTATACTCTATTTCTATAAGGAGAAAATCTTTCTTGAGACAGTTAGTTAGCGTACTATATTGATGTTGATGTTACATTTCAATAATAATGTATCACGTGACATTTCTTTTTTACGAAACTTTAATGTTAATATTATTCTTTATTTACAGGGAAATTTTAATTTAAAAAATTATATCATATTTTATATTATTATTAAAATGTCACGTCAACATTACTTTTTTATTAAAAAAATCACATGTCACGTTATTATTAGAATATCATATCAACATCAGTATGACACATTAATTAAATGTCTATAAGAACCCGGTAATAATTGTGTTGAGTACTCTTGAAACTGTTTTTTGATCAATTCGGTTCTTGAAACCCAATACCTATGAAACAGCAAGTAACAAGCAAAACAACAATGACCAAGATCAAAACAAGTAGAACACAGCGATTTTTACGTGGTTCAGCAAAGTAAAAGCCTACGTCTACGACTGTCACCCTTATTCTGACGGAGTAACAGTATGTATTTCTTAGTTATTCTTTACAATGAATTTGATCTCCTATTTATAAAGAAGATATTACATTTTGAATAGGTTTAGGAATCTTACAGATAAGACAAAAATAATATACATTAATTGAAATAATATCTCTCAAGATTATTTCCATCGTATTTGCAACAGTTACCGAGAATGTCGTGATTTGATTTGTATGAAACTAGGCAAATTGACTCATTTCCTAAATTAAATTAATTTGGTTTTCTAGAAGGTCAATTGGTCAATCTTAGCGAACAACTCGATCGAGCAGATTATTCAAACAATCAGTTATCACATCCAGCGATCAGATGAGAAGACCTCCTGATCGCTCTGATTGACTCTGAAAAAAACTATCGAACAGTTTTTTATCACGATCAGATCAACTTAGTGACCACAACTTGCAATCAGGCCACCACGCAATCAAATACATGTTCAAATAACACGATTAGTCATACAGTAATTAAAACGATTAGTCATGCGATCAGATGTGCTTGGGTTTGCAGACTAAAAAACGACCACATGTTCTCTCTTTTGACCTTTGCCTGATTGACTAGCCTCTTGGGCTTCTCCTTATAAAATAACATACTGGGCTCATCCTTAGGCCTTTATCAGTCAATTTTCTATAATCGCAAAAATGTTCATAACAAGTACTATGATGATAAACATAGTTTGCATACCTGTACGTGAAGAAAAAAATTTCTCTCATTCACACTGTTATGGGTAAAATTAATCAAGCACAAAGACTGGTATACAATCAACTATATGAAAGTTTGTGTGTTGATTAGTTGAATTATTACAACTTAACTTTAAGGCTCTTTATTGAATATTAATTAGCTAGTAGGCCATTATGTTTTGAAGGATTGTTATCTGTGGTGATAAAGCCAGCCACCAGGAATGTGGTCCCTATCACACATTTACTACCTCAAATTATAAATTTAATAAAAGCTAAAGTTGATCAGACAATAAATAATTTATTATATACTTAGAACCGAGCACATTAATAGGTATAAATATGCAAGATAAAAATGTCTCTCTTATTTGGACTTTTTTTGGTGAAATTTTACACTTAATGAAAGAGTCGGTCCCAATCTATCAAATTAAGATTACATGAAGTGTCTAGATATCTACTCCTACAAATATTGAAGAGAAATTTCCTCTTACGTGTTAATATATCACTACAAGAAAAATAATCAATGGGGACAAAAATTTTTCATCCCTCAAACTCAAAATTGGTCCTCTTAGGTGAACATAAGAACAGGAATGAAAAATCGACTTTCTCCCTAAAAATTATTTATAAGAACAAAATTATTTTGTCCCAAAAACATGTCCATTGGAACGAAATTTGTTCTTCCCCAAATTCCCAAAAAGTAAAAGAATGATCGGATTGGGCCATAACTGACCACCCAATGATCCACCAGCCCCCTGGAAACCCAAATTCCAGATTAAGCGGGCCCCCCAAAGCGCTAAATACCAAGCTTTAATTAATTAATTAATTAATCAGCTATCTATTGACATTTTGACTGAAGTAGTAGCACTATTTTAAATATATCCACTTTTTTTTTTTTTTTATTAAATATGCAACTAATTAGTTTTAAAAATTAATAATTTTACTTAAACTCAATCATATTTATAATTATCTTGCGAGGTGAAATTTATTTATATATTTGTGTATATGAAATTATTAATTTTCGATTAATCTTAATATTTTTGTCAAAAATATTAAGATTAATCGAAAATTGATAATTTCATATATTATTAAGATTAGGGACCATACAAGTCAAATTTTTTTTGACTCGTATGGTCCCTAAATTATCAAAATACAAAGGTATAATAATTTTTGTCCATTTGACCACACTTTTTTTTTTTTTTTGTTGAGAAATATTTGACCAAAATTTTAATAGTTGAACATGAAAAAAAATTTATATATATATAAATTAACTATTATACAATCGATATTAATTTAAATATACAACTGTAAATTAAAATAATAATTCACCTGTCTTTATATTAACTCAATTAGTTACGATAACGTTTTTACTCTTTGTCTTTTATAATTTGACAACTTTACTTGATTTCATTATCCAATAAGAGTTTTTCACATATCACACAAACTTAATTTTATTTATATATAGTTAAATTAATTTTTATTATAACAAATGTAAATTCTAATACTATTTACTTCAATGTACTATTTAATTTCATTTACATATATCCGATATGATTTTAAATTGAGTATTTAATTATTTATATTTGAGAAATATTTACTTTCGTCCCTACACATGACCGTTTAGGGGCAAAAAGTATTTTCCGCCTTGTAAACATTCATTTAGGATGAACATGGTTTCATCTCTATAGATAGCATTATATAGCTTTAATTTTATATTTAACTATTCTTCTTTTAGAGATGAATTCACATTTTCGTCCTTACTAAAATATCATAATTTCAAGTCTTAAATATTATAGTTGAATATTTCCCTATCAATTTAAGTTTTTAGATCTGATAATAACTAATATGATATTAGATCTTAAAGGTCTCTAGTTTAAGCTCTCTCTTCCCCTTTTATCATAAAATTTTCTTATAACACATGTAATACAATAAGGGGTGTTTAACATGTATCCGTCATCTGTTATTTATTCATGTTTGTAGGTGAGGGAGCGAGTTAACGTATCATAACCTCAAGTTTTAAATACTGTAGTTAGATAATTTTCTATCAATTTAAACATTTAAATATGATGGTAACTAACAATACTTATAAACATTCATTTAGGGATGACTACATTCCTAAAGATACAATTATATGATTTTAAATTTACATTCAATTATTCCTCTATTAGGGACAAATTTTTTAAAATTCGTCCTTGTAGATCAATATCTTTTTAGGGATTGATTTTAATTTTCATCCTTATAGTATTTAGATTTATATTTAAATATTGTTATTCTAGGAACGAATTTTTAACTTAGTCCACATAGACATCTTTTATGGGGCAAAATTTAGTTTTTGGCCCTATAGACATCTTTTAGATACGAATGTAGTCTCTATAGTGTATGATCTTAATTCTATAATTAATTATTCTTCGTTTAAAGAAGAATTTTTTATTTGGTCCTTACATAGGTCCTTTGGGGACAAAAACGAGAATTTATCTCTATAAATGTTGCTTTAGGTATGAATTGCATTGTGTGGAGATCAAGTGTTTCAAGGACAAATACTTTTCGTCCATGCAAGTTTTGTCTCTAGTTCTATTTTCTTGCAGATATAATTCCACGTGGTGAAAGTCGAACTTTCCATCATAAATGTGAAAGCAAGTATGTACACACCTTGAACTAAAAGACAATGTGCCGTTTTAATAAATTTTATTGAGCAAATTACTCACAAGCCTCTAGAAGTTTGCATAATAACAAAAGAAAACAATATTTACCTTTTATTATAATATCATCCCCTACATTAACAGTTTGACCATGGTTGACCATAAGAGTTAACTTCAATAAGGACAGTTGGGTCATTTTCTCTTATTTTTATTTTTTCTTTTAATATTATATTAATTAATAGGTTGTGATCTTAATTCTACAATTAATTATTCTTCGTTTAAAGGAAAATTTTTTATTTGGTCCTTACATAGGTCCTTTGGGGACAAAAACGAGAATTTATCTCTATAAATGTTGCTTTAGGTATGAATTGCATTGTGTGGAGATCAAGTATTTCAAGGACAAATATTTTTCATCCATGCAAGTTTTGTCTCTAGTTCTATTTTCTTGTAGATAAAATTCCACGTGGTGAAAGTTGAACTTTACATCATAAATGTGAAAGAAAGTATGTACACACCTTGAACTAAAAGACAATGTGCCGTTTTAATAAATTTTATTGAGCAAATTACTCACAAGCCTCTAGAAGTTTGCATAATAACAAATGAAAACAACATTTACCTTTTATTATAATATCCTCCCATATATTAACAGTTTGACCATGGTTGACCATAAGAGTTAACTTCAATAAGGACAGTTGGGTCATTTTCTCTTATTTTTTTTTTCTTTTAATATTATATTAATTAATAGGTTGTGATCTTAATTCTATAATTAATTATTCTTCATTTAAAGGAAAATTTTTTATTTGGTCCTTACATAGGTCCTTTGGGGACAAAAACGAGAATTTATCTCTATAAATGTTGCTTTAGGTGTGAATTGCATTGTGTGGAGATCAAGTGTTTCAAGGACAAATATTTTTCGTCCATGCAAGTTTTGTCTCTAGTTCTATTTTCTTGTAGATAAAATTCCACGTGGTGAAAGTCGAACTTTCTATCATAAATGTGAAAGAAAGTATGTACACACCTTGAACTAAAAGACAATGTGCCGTTTTAATAAATTTTATTGAGCAAATTACTCACAAGCCTCTAGAAGTTTGCATAATAACAAATGAAAACAACATTTACCTTTTATTATAATATCCTCCCCTACATTAACAGTTTGACCATGGTTGACCATAAGAGTTAACTTCAATAAAAACAGTTGGGTCATTTTCTCTTATTTTTATTATTTTTTTAATATTATATTAATTAATAGGTTGTATGGATCTCTACCATCCATCTGGACGATGGAGGTCCATTTATAATAATTTAAAATTTTAAAAATTATAAAATAAATAAAAAATTAAATTATTTGAAATTTAAAAATAATTAAAATATAATTTTAAATATAAAAAATAATTTTTAACATTTTTTAAAAAATAAAATAATATGTCTCTAAAATGGATGGTAGAGATTAAAAAGAAATTAAAAAAAAAAATCCAAACAATTGAAATAAGAAATCTAAAAACAAAAAATAAAAAACAAAACAAGAGGATGGAGATCTAACCCAGATTGGATCATCACCGTTCATCAAATTGATGAATGGTGGAGATCCAATTTGGGGTGGATCTCCACCCAGTTCATCACCCATCATCTTCATCACAATCATTTCATCACATTCAGTTCATCACCCATCATCTTCATCAAACCATTCAACATTTCACACCATTTGGTTTCAACAACCGATTTTTTCAAAAATAAATAAATAGATAAACAAAATTTCTCTCAAGAAGTGCATAGTTGTTTCTTCTTTAACTTCTCTGAAGACTATAATCTTCATCATCTTCTTTTCAACTCATCGGCTTCTTCCACTTCTTCTTCATTTGAACTATTTCATCTGCTTCCTCTGCTAATCTACTTCAATGAAGCATCTCCATTAGAGATGGAGCCAATCGACTCCATCTTCAATGGGTCTCCAACTTCGACGCCAATCGATGCCAACACAATGTAAAAAATCAACACCTAACACAAAAATTAAACACCCCCAACAAAAAAAAAAAAAAATCAACAAAAATCAACACTGACGAGAGGGAGAAGAGAGATTGGTGAGAGGGAAGAAATACACCGATGAGCGGTGTTCAGTAGAAGGAAGAAAAACAGTCGCAAGTAGCAAGCGGCGAGTGGCAAAAGGTGAGAGAAAGTGACGAGAGGGAAGAGAGCGAGGAGGGATGGACGATATGGAGATTTTTAAATTTTTTAAATTTTTTTATAGTTTTTGAGGAGCATTATGGTCTTTTAATTATCTTGACAATTAAACATCTACTCTCACGATCAACCATGGTGAAACTGTTAATGTATGGGAGGTCATTGTAATAAAAGGTAAATGCTATTTTTGTTTGTCATTAAACAAACTTCTAAAGGCTTGCAAGTAATTTGCTCAAATTTTATTTAAAAGAAATTATACCAATGTAAAGCCCAAAAAGGAAAAATAAAAATAAAAATAAAGACATAATACAAATTGTATGACCAGATATTCACTAATTTAAAACGTGGACAAGTAATACCCTTTTTTTAAAAATAAAAAATAAATAAATAAATAAATAATTATGACCTGAGGCTGCTGGCAACCACACGTACTAAATCATAAAACACTAGAATTTGGATGCACATATGTGATTAAATTACAAGTTAAATAGCTTAACAAACTCTGGCAATGACTTAATTAGCCTTTGAATAGAAGAAGCAATGGTAATAACAATTAAATCATCCAATCGTCTCCCCCTTCAAGAAGAGAAGCAAAAGATCCGAAATTCGAATCCATGCTAGCTTGAATAAAACCAATATCGCAACTCCAGTCCTCCAGCATTAATTCATCATTTAACAAATTATATGATTGACCAGAAACTGGAGGCAATAATTCGGTGTTGCTCTCATCAGGAATTGTATCTCCTTTAATCACATTATTCACATCACAAAAATCATCGAAGTCAAGGATTCCTGAGAGGTCTGTGTCTCCAACGTTGAAACCCATCATCATGCACTCTGAAGAATTTTCTTCTTTGGACAGGAAGGAAAACGATGTCTGGCCAGTGGATTCGGATTCCACTGGCACCACGTTGGCATCCATGGATGATGGGGTCTCCAGTACGTTATCAGTTTTAGGATTTTTAATTTGTTCTGTGTCGACCAACTGATGAAGACCCTGCACCGGGTGGGTCATCAAACGTACAGCTCTTGTCCTATAAACTTTGGTCGGGGTCTCATTACATGGTCTGGTTGTTGATTTCTTGTCCAATTTGGAACGCTTTGATTGCTCTGCTTGTGCCTTCTTAGACAATTTGGTGTTCCAATAGTTCTTGATTTCATTGTCTGTTCGCCCTGGCAGCCTTCCGGCTATAAGAGACCACCTGTTTACACAGCTTAGATCTCAAAGTCAACTAATCATTCACTTATTCAAGTTACCCCATTTGGTATGAATATTCATATATCTTTTATCTACTAAAATGCAATTACGAACTTTTGAAAAGAAAAAAAAATACTGGAACACATTAGTTTGAGTAGATACATTAGATGTCTAAGATTTGAAAGTTTACGTTTTAGGTTATATATGGTGCAAGTAACTTCGTGAATCACCAAGATAATTAAGGACTGTATATGTAACAAATCAAAAAAGATGGGAAATAAAATGAGATTATGAGAACATAACATAGAAGGACCTGTTGCCAAGCAGGCGGTGGAGTCTTATGATGAGATCTTCTTCATCTTGAGTAAGATTGCCTCTCTTGATATCAGGTCTCAAATAATTCAACCAGCGCAGCCTACAACTCTTCCCACATCTCTTAAGACCTGCAAATTAATTAAAAATCTACAAATATTAATCCACGCTTTGAAATCATTATTTTTTCCTGTCTAGCTCTCTCAACATATATGAAGCTGCCTTTTCTTTTAACTTGATGTCGCTTAAAAGCTAGCTAACACTAGACAAACAGAATAAATTAACCTGCATCGTTTAGTAATTAGTATCGTACCTGCGGCTTTGGGCAAGCTTCTCCATTTTCCGTCACCATGAACCTTGATGTACTCAGTGAGGATTTTGTCTTCGGTGGCAGTCCAAGCTCCTCTATTCAGTCCCTCCTTGGCGCAACATGGACTCCTTCCCATTTGGAAAAAGGTTGCTTTTCTGTTCTTGTCCCTCTCCTTTTCAAGTAACTGGAGTGAGAGAGAATATTTGCGCTTCCGCTCTCTGGGATAACCTGTACTTCTTATAGACGTAATGCATCGCCGTTTTAAAATTGAGCAAATTACACCAATTACCCCCGTTTTAGATAAAATTGAATACATATGTGTCATTAATTAACAAGGCGGTCGACTTCCACTATATTAAAAGTAATGGTTGACTATTGTAACGTCACACAATTATCCCTATGTATCCTAACCTTTCTCCTTCTATAAACGAATAAAACATTAATTTTACAAAAATATTAACTTACTGAAAAATTAAAAACCCATGGTGTGGGCCGAGATCTGATCTTCTTTTAATCGCGGGAAGGAGATTGCAATCCTTTCCATGCATATGCGGGAGGAGACCAATAGTTGGAGACTATAATTGTTAGGTACATTTTAATTTAAAATGTTTAAAATGATAAAGTATTGGATCATAATGATTGGATAATTTTAATAAAACAACTGAATCATCTTTTTATCATTAAGTGTTATCGATGATTAATTATTGTTGACACCGTTTTTTGGTCAACCCGATTTTTCAAATTCAATACCTGTGAAACAACAAATAACAAGAAAAAATATAAAAAACCAAAATCAGAACAGATTGGACATAATGATTTGTACGTGGTTCGACAAAGCAATAGTCTACGTCCACGACTGTCACTTTTATTTTCGCAGAATAACAGCATATATTTTCTTAGTTCTCTCTCCCTACAAATGGGTTTTTTTCCCCTTTTATAGATAGGGGTCATACAATTTAAGTAGAATTGAATTACATCAAATAAAGCAAAGAATATTTACATTAACTGTGATAATAATTGTGATAATTATGAGATCTGAGATTCTCTTTAATAAGTCAGTAACGACATCTCTTAGAATCTTGATATTTGATTTGTTTCAAATAAGGAAAGTAATCTTCTTCTTGAATTAGGCTACTTCAGGCTTCTAGAAGGTTAACTTTATCTATTGTAACGAACAAATTTTCCAACGAGCGGGCATATCGCTCATCGAGCAGATGAAGAATTTCTAACAACAAACTGATACCCAAGCTGATGACAATGAACAGTATGCTTGTACAATACAACGATAAAATCTTTATAGCGATCAGGCTACTGAATTCTCTTACAGCGATCAAACCAACAGTCCTCCGTTCAATGACCAGATCAACGATCTATCGTGCAACGATTAGGCGAAACATAATTATAACGACTACATCATGTGACCAGATATGTGATTATTAAACAGCGATCAACCCTTCGACCAGATTATGGGATCAGATCAACGAGTAATCGTTCATATCAATAGTTCCTATGTGCGATTAAATTACACGTTCATCTTATACGAATAGCTTGTGTGGCCAACTCACGCGATCATACTGTGTTCCATAACGTGCGATCAGATTACCAAGCTTTTATGCATGATCAAATTACTGGGCTTGCAAGGCTTCTGGTTATTGGGCCCATCATTTGGACTATTAACGACCCATTTATTCAGATCACGAAATATACACAACAATTATTAATTAGTGAACGAAGATAAGGGATAGCTTATGTAATTAATGCATTAGTTGCAATAGCTTATGTAATTGATGCATTGGTTGCAATAGTTTACGTAATTAATGCATTAGTTGCAAATGCTTACTCTCTCACTTAAGCTTAAGCTTAAGTTAGCGTAATTTATCCTAAAAAATTATTAGTTTATATAGTTAATTTACTGTATATATACGTGTGTAAGATACAAGACCATTTTCAACGAAGATCAGCTCACATTAAAAATCAACGTGTTTGACTTCGGTATACGAGCCAAATATGTCACTAATTGAAAATTACTAATTTAGCACATTTCTCAATGTGATTTTATTGCATGTGACCGGAATACACGTTTTGACCATTTACCAATATTAATTTTACAATAGAGAAATCTTATATGAATAGAAATTATTAAGGGTTTAGTTAATTTATTGATTTAATAATGTTGCTGTGTCGGTTGCTAATCGGGGTACATAAATTTAAGTAATTACAGTTCAATTTTTTTTTCATATTTATGGTTGCATAATAATAATGTAATCATGATACAGCACGTCAAAATTTCTTTTTTATTTGAGGCTCACTCAATTCTAAATACTTATGAAGAAGTTAAAATAGGGTAGCAATAAATATTTATATCTACATCAACAAGATTATAAATTTAAAGGATAACTTTTTCTTCACTTCTTAAATTTATAAATAAAATAAAAAGGTTTACGTACCTTTTTTATGCCTTTAATATAATTAGGTGAAATAATAACTTAAATTAATGGCATGAAGATAGGGTCAAGCAACGCTTGATGATTGATAATGCGACATATCTTGCTTCTGTGATGTCTAGTGGACGTCATAAATTAAATTAAAAGGGAGGATATTCATCTACCATTCGTAGTAATCATGTAAGCTCAGGAACTAACTTTCCCACTGCGTTCTGGAAACTTAGAAAGTTAGTTGTGAACTGCGCGCGCCATCTCTCCTTTTTCAGTGTGAAAAGGAACACAATAAAACTACCTAAAAGGAGGGGTAACTACTAGGTGTCAATTATTGATATGACAAACGAAAGAGGAAAGAGAACCCATAAAGCTCATTTGTGTTTTTTTTTAATAAAAAAACATTATAGTATTTTCTTCGTTCAATTGAGAGGTTGTCCAAAATAAATTGTTCCATACACTAATCAGAAACTGTTAGCTAAACCTTTTGATCTACCTATTATTTGGAAGTTAAACAAATAAGAATTATTACAGCGTCTAATTAATTTCAGCTTATCATGTCTGCCTATATGTTGAGTGTAAAGGATCAGTCCCAGTCCCAGCCCAGCTATCAAACCTTGCAGTTTGCCGCTGTCTTTTATGGAAAAATTCAGCAAAAGCAAGGCTCTAAAGTACTGGCTAGATAGCTAGTACAACGAAAAAGATCATTATATCACCTACCGCGTCCTTTGTTGCGAGGGCATCGCCGCATCGGCTTTCGTAATAGTCTCTGTCTCTATGACCACTTACCCAAGCTTATGGCTTAGATTTTACCTTTTTACGTGAATCTACACGTACAGGCAGACAATATTGACAGGAACTTGATCTGTCTGTGTCAGTATTGTTTTTGAGAATCTAGGCAACAATGTAAGTGAAAAGGTCACATGCCTAATCAGGTACATAACAAACCTTGCCTCACAGTATGAGCATGAAAATGTTACAAAATTGTCAAATCACAAGAAGAATATGCAAAATGGATTACAAAATGCAAGGCATCACCATTTAAATTAATGAGAACCAATAAATAGCCATCTTGAATAATGAATTTTTCAATATATATGTTGGAGGACACGAAGAATACCATCAAGATTAGTCAATTAATCTACAGGCGCCCTATTAATTGTTCTCTTGAATAGTACATGTGAAATAAAGTAATTCATCAATGGAGAGAGAGTACCATTATCAAGTATCGTCAACTTACATATTTATGTGTTCATTTGCTTGCTGTTTAAATTTAAGTGCCACACGGGTTGAGAGACTAACTGGTATATGTGTTGCAAAGTCTAAATATTGTTAGACAAACATGTTTCATGTTGGTTTTTCCGCCAAGCGAAAACATTATTGACGACAGAACTTCCTCTTTCCTTTCCTATTGTATGTATGTAGTATTATTAGGTTATATTTGGCACGCAAGATTAAAATAAAATGGATTTGATTGAATTAAAAAATTATTGTTCCATATTTGATCAAATATAAGATTAGATTAAAATTATACTATATTATATTTAGTGTAAATTGAGATTATATTGAAATAAAATTAATTTAAATATTTTATAATATGTTTAAAATTAATTTTTAAAAAAAAAAACCTTAAAATTTTGGAAAAAAAATGAAATTGAAGATGAAATGTTTATTCCTAAACCCACCAAATGTCATAATTTTAGTTAAGAATGATCATTTTCACGAGAGAAAGATTTGAAGGAGTTTGAGATTGAATTTGAAATCTTATCCGTTGCATTTCAAACATGAAATCTGAAAGTTTGAAATATTTTGAATTTGAAATTCATCTCAACTCTTATGATCCAAACATAGTCTTATCATAACTTTATAGGGCCCATAGATTTGACCTTTTGTCTTGTTATCCTGTTTCGGCAGCCCCGTCCAGATTAATGTTAATTAAGCAAATGTCCACTTGCTAGACATAAACAATGCATCTGACCGGTGTTAAACTGTACATATAAATGCATACACCACAACCTTGGGCTTTTATGGCATGGTGGGCAGCAAATTTAACCCAAAAGTTAAAGCGCTAAAAAGTGAAGAGGGACCAATTTAGGCTCCATTGGCTATATTACATGATGTTCTCTAATTTTAATTTTTCATCAAATGGATAATACCTGCAGTTTTTAGACAACTTATAAAACAATAAAAATAAAATTTACTAGTCTCTATTATGTTATATAAAATTATAATATGGTAAACGAAAAGAACTCCATATATAATAAGATGTAATCATAAGAAATATTAGGAAAGAAAAATCAAAAATTGACTTTACATTCTTGCGTGCCTAAAAACCTTGGATCAATCAATACTACATTTTGTCCATATAAGCATCAAATTAGTTTTCTGTATATTTAATGCATAATCAAATTAAATATTGAAACATTATATGCACAAACACTCCAAAATTATAAAGTTCTATACAGCCAGCTTGAAGTCTCTGGAAGACCATAAATATTTACAGCGATTTAATTGGTATACTTTTCACCGAAAAAAGAAAAGGGAGACACCACACTATGCTTTGTATATATTTCTAGCTCAGGCACTGCTGATCAGCCTTATCTTTAAGTCCCTTTTCATACAGTGTTTTCAATTCTTCTTAGAGTCAAGCCCTTTTAAATGGCAACCTCTACTGATCGAATCAATAATATATCAATAACAATGTGGCTTCCTCCACACAAATAAGTGCTTGTTGTACCAATTGGACAGTGCGCAGGCTCAGGCTTTTAGTAAACGTATTAGAAATAGAATACACCTATGCATATTCGTCTATAATTCTGCCGATTCCAACCACACCTCCTACCAGCTTCCCACCACACCACCCTACCTCTTTCACCTCAAGAGGTCAAGGAATTTGGATCTACCATTATTTTATTAAAACACACTGTAGGGAGTATTATGCTTTTAGTAGGAGTTATTATCTTGTGATTGTAAGAGCAATTATCTAAACCGCATTATCAACGATTCAATTCGATAAGTTCTCATAATTTCTTGAACTGTAAGGTGTCAATGTTTGAAAAACCTTATATTTGTATTTAAGAGAATCAGGAGAGTCTCCAATCAAATCAAAACATAAAATGCTATTATATATATATATATATGGAAAAATTAGAATTCAAATGTTTCGCGTACATAGAAGCAATCAATAGCTGAATGTGGTTGGAGCTTTGTGTGGCTAGAAAGTGTCTGGGCTCGTGCCGCTGTCCATCGTTAATTAGTCTTTCCTTCTCATCCTTGTTAGCAAGAGCGAATCAGATGGCTAAAATATCAAGCTGTTATGTCTCTGATCATTTCTTTTAAATGATCTGATTGATTTGTTCTGTTTCTTTTGATAATTATATAATTTAATATTTTCACACTCTTTTGGTTTATTTTATTTATGCCTTAATTTAGATGTATGTGTTTACGTTTGTCGAATGTGGTCCCCCGGTTGAGTTTCATAAATTCCTCTCTCTATTAATTGCTTGTAGCGTGTCCACGTTTGCTAAAACAAAAGAAAGGTTTGAACTGAAATTATTTCCAACTCTGCGACTGCGAAGAAGACAAAAGTAGTTCGTCAAACATCAAATATCGAGGACAGTCCTACAATAAATGTGAACAATTTCAAGCTTCATTGTTATTTAAGAAAATGAAGAAAAATGTATTCTTCCATACACTTGAAAAATGAGAGAGTCAAAGTTTATACACAATATCAAAACCGACTTAAAACAGAGTTGCTTACACTGAAAGATTTATCTATAAACTGCTGCCACCTGTCTAACTTAAGTTTATATACTTTCGGCTAAATTAACATTCACACTAACATACACGTACAAACTGTGAATGATAAATATTTATATACATATTCACACTATGAACCACAATAGTAGAGCTCTTCCAAAATTTTTGGACATTCTTGCTTTTATCCTAGAGTACAGGAGTTCTTTATATGGGTCATGACTCTTAAATCTTAATGTACAGTAATAACTTTTTGGTCATGATAGTGCCAATGCTGCATATTTTGCATGGTTTTGTTGATTGGATCTTAATTTCCATAAAGTCGAATAGTATTTACTAATAAAATACATGAGTAATTAACTAGTAACTAACACTTTTAAAATGTGTCTACTGATATGAACTTAAAAGTGAGATAATATGTACATGAAGATGTATTTTTTATTCTTTCGAACTCAGTTATATCATCCGCTCATACTAATAATATGGTTTTACTACTTTAATTTCATCAACTTTTTGTCACCTCAAATTGGACGGAATGTTTCACTCAAATAGATTTTTAGTATTACGTATGAATACTTTTAAATATATATTGACTTTGATGTAGAGATATTCTGCAAGTGTTTGGTGGGAAAGACCAAAGTGAAACGTGATAAGAATAGGTGAAGAGTGCGTACCTAACCACACAGGTACATATATATAAGTTCTTCACTTCTATTACTATGATTTGAAAGTTAGCTGGCACGTACCCAGAAAGGTGTTCATCTTCTAAGCCCACCATATTTTCTTTGAAGGCAGCCTCAGTGAGACAGTGATTGATTCTTCTTGCAAATGGACTGCTTTTCTTTATATATATATATATATATATATATATGAGTCTTACGAGGTTATACATTAATGATTATATCTATGACTATATAATTAAAAGTAAAGGCAACTTGTCTTTCAAGAATAAAATTAAAAATTGTACCTGTAAACTATGGCTTTACATAAAATAGTAAACAAATTGACTAATGATTCTTTTAAAATACAACAAATCTTTTATTATTATAAAACAAAAACCTTGCTGGAAAAGTTTAACCACGTGCTGCATTCCTAGACTATTTAGAATTTGATTTATTTTAACACTCGGTAGAATTTTCCTCTTTCAGTCGTGATAAAATATGAAACATTAAATAATAAAATAGTCTTCATCCTTTCCTCTTCTGATCAGGTTTATCATGATATATTTTATTACATTTTTTATGATTATTCTTCTTATAATTATGACCGTATCTTTTGATTTTATAACAATCATTTTATAATTTATAATATATTTTTAATTTATTATGACTTTCCAAGTTTTCTTATTAGCTCTATCATAATATATTTTATTATATTAATAATAATTATAATTATATCTTTTTATTTCATAACCATCGTTTCATAACTTAATTGGGAGGCTATATAAATACCCCTCACCAATGTATTTGTATACTTGATAATGGTTATAGATAATTGATGAAAATTGATTAATTACTTGATAGTTATATATTCCTTATATATTTTGTTGGAGGTATATTCCAAACTTAAATTTGTTCTTGTTCTTTTATTCTTATAGTTGAACGGGATCTATTAATTTTATTGCTAATCTTACCTGTCAAAAGACGAATGAAAGATCAAAGTTATAATGCTTCAATTTTCAGCCTAATTTTCTACAACCCAAATTGGGAGGCAATAGTTGATGCTTTTGGATGAGAATGGATCCAGAACCATTATTGTTTCTGTTTTCTAATTTTCATTTTAGGTTCCATATTCGATTTTTAACTTCTTATTCTTCTTTAATCTATGACGGGAGGATCTAAGTTGTTGCTATAGGTACTCTTCGAATTAAGGATTGCTTGCTTGAAGGTAGCGTTGATGAATTCTTCAACTTTTAAGTGACTTTGAATACGCAAAGATATAAACCAGTAAAACATGAATACAAGCTGACATTCAATAATAAAAGAAACGACTCCAAAGGTACTATGAGCACGACTAGTTATATTCAAAGTGAGATTCTTATTTAAATTCTAGTTTCTAAATATGTCTCTAAGTCTAAGAGTTGTGCTAGGAAGACGTATATAAAAGAATGACCTAGTTACGTATCAATAGAGACCAAATAAAGGGAAGAAAAAACCATTTTTGCGACGTCACGCTTAGTTTGTTACAACTTGAATGAGAGAATAATTTTACCCAACTTGCAATTAAAAATTAAACTACAATCACATTAATACATTAATAAAGCAAAAGCCACATAAAAATAATATAAGGATGTTCTTTGTGAATACTACTTAGCTTAATTTGTAAAATTTCTTAATTACCATTGCTAAATAAATTTTGAGATTAAATCTGCTCTTTTTTGTATTTTCTCCGAATACAGATTAAATCTGCTCTTATATTGTGTGTGAAGAATTTTTAAGCACAAACCCACCCACGTATATAGAAGTTATATTCTACTCTCAATTATTTTATGAAAATTTTTATATTTTTATGATATTTTTTGCATAAATATCAAAAGAATAACAATATATATTTTCAAATTTGAGAACTATATTTTCGAATTTTTTACTTTTTTTTTTTTAGTTTAACATATTAAAAAAAATAATTCTCTGACTGGAAAAGCATAAAAAAAAAAAGCATAAATATATTTCATTTTTATTAATATTCCTATATAAAAATCTCACAAAAATATGGAACATTTCATCAAAGACAAATATGGAGAATTATAGGGAAGTTTGCATGTATGAGGTCTCATATATATATACAGAGGCGGACCCACGCCTGGGCCAGGGGGGACACGTGCCCCCCCTGGAATTTGAAAAAAAAATTGTTTAATTTACTTAAAGAAAAAAAAAAAAACTTAACTGTTGCAGTCTGCAAACTGCAGACTTGCAACAGTGCATGCAATCTGTGGATATCGTGCAACGGCTGTCGATTTCAATTATTTCCATTTTTTTTAATTATTTATTATTTTTTTATACAATTATTTATTTTTCTTATTCCTAATAGAATTAACTTTATTTCTTATTTATTACTTCTATTAAACTTGATTTTTCTACTTCTAATATTTTTCCTACTCTTAATTAATTTATAGTTTCTTTTTTCATTTTTTTTTTTTAGTTTTCTCCTATATAAATTCTATTTACTTCTACCTTTTATGTGCTATACAAAATTCATTGACAATTGCAAGTTTAATGAACAATTTTTTTTTTCTTTTCATCTTTATTTGACTTCTCTTTATTTTCACTTTAATATCTTCTAACTTATCAGGTTAGTCTTCTAAATTAATTACTTTTTTAATTAATTTATTTTTTAATAATTTGAATTTAATATACATCACATCACTAAATCCTAAAATCTTAAACTATAAATTATTGCATTAAAATTATCCATGCACAATGTATTGTCATAATTCAATTATATATATATAATCCAATTTATTAACATAAAATCATAAAACATAAAATCCAAGTTGTTAACATGGATGATTTGTTTACGCCTCGAGGGAGATCAAGGCGTAAAACTCAAGAGATAAATAATATGCATCATTATCGAGTATATTTGTTTTATACTGTGTTAGATTTACAAATTTAAAAGCTAAATAATTGGTTTCCAGAAACAAATACTGAGTTACTTCTTTGCGTTGCATGTCTTAGTCCAAGAGATCAATTTCATACATTTGATAAACAAAAACTGATTCAACTTACTCAATTTTATCCAAAAGACTTTTTCTCTACTGAACTTTTGGCACTTGAAGATCAACTTGAGAATTATATTATAGTCATGCGCTCTAATATTGAATTTTCAGAATTAAATGGCCTTACAGATTTGGCACAAAAGATAGTTGTAAAAAAAAAAAAAAAAGATAAGGTTTTCTTATTAGTTTACTTGCTCTTGACACTGGCATTATTACTACCTGTTGTAACTGTTACTATTGAAAGAGTATTTTCTGCTATGAATATTGTGAAGACTGAATTACGTAATCGAATGGAAGATCAATGGTTAAATGATAGTTTGCTTGCGTATGTGGAGACAGATATTTTTGACAAAATTGATAAAGAAGTTATAATGAAACAGTTTCAAAATATGAAACCTCGTCGAGAAAAATTATAATTTTATGTAATTTATTTATTTTAATAATTTCATTAGAATTTTTAAGCATAAAATTATTTGTTTTGTCTAAATATAATATATATTTTATTTTATTTAAATTATATAATGTTATCAAACATTATTTTACATAAAAATATTATATATTTAATATGTTCTTAATTTTTTATATTTTTATTATTTTATTTATGTGTCCCCCCTGAATAAATTTTCTGGGTCCGCCACTGTATATATATATATGTATATACGTATGTCCGCACTTAAAAAAAATAAAAAAAGTTCCAACTGCCCGCTACCATTTAGAACTTATTAGTGTTTGACTCAGAGCTAAAAGACACTGAGAACGTATGGTCACTGTCACCGGCCGCAAGGCTGCAAGGGCAGCATAGTGATTAAATGACCAAGGCCAATACGCACGGTGCTAGCTTGACTGCTTGTGGAGGACATATACAAATACAGCGGTATATATACCCTTTCGGCCAATCCTTAGACGTCAGAAGAATATTCTTGGTTTATTGCAAGTCCCAAGACGATCCATATGGTCCCGACCTGTTAAAGATTTAAATTTCTCTGGATATCAAGTTAGCACTTGTCAATTTGAAATTTTTGTATCTTGTTAGCAAACATGCAGTACGTCGACTCTTGATTGTGATGAGCAATACTTCAATTGCCTACCTTCTGGAAGGATAATTAGTCAATTGTTTTTGTCATTGGGAGATGCGCAAACAAAACTAAAATTACAGGAAAAAAAAGAAAAAAACCTTCTATAAATTTCTTATGCCTGGTTGAATTATTTTCCTTTTTTTTTTAAAGAAGATAACGTTTGTGTCATAAACTTCTAATATTACTGCTAGAAGGCATAAGACGCAAAAGTAATAGATTCTTGGGAGTTCACATGTAATTATTTACAATAACTCAAGATGTAAAGAAGAAATTATAATTTGAAGTTACATTATACCACTTCGTTAATCTTTATTTATTTATTTATTTTTAAATTACAAAGACGAACTCAAGAGACAACCGGAATCAAACTAGTAGAACCCTAATGATATGGCTGAAATAAGCGGCTCTTATATGGATGGGAACTGTCCACACCAGAGCAGGAGACAATTTATATATATGAGAGAAATTTTCATTTTTACTGAGTAAAGTGAGAGTATGGGATATCAAACCTTGACTTAAAGTCAAGGTTAAGCCATGCACTACCACCGCGCTATAAGCTACTAACCACTTCATCAATCTTATATTATTAAAATTTCAGATATTTCTAATGAAAACTAAACAGAATAGTTATTTTAAAGTATTATATTTTATTTAACAAGATTATTTATCTATAATTTGTTTTATACTCCACCGACTAACCTTATATTTTTAAATCTAAACTAAATCTCCCAAATTGATATGTATGAATAGATATTAATAAAAAAAATATTTGTTAATATAAAATATCTTATCAATTAGATTAACTAAGAATAAAAAAAATTAGAAATGTATTTATTATATAATGTATTTTGTTTTCTCGTTTATATAATAGTTATTAATGGAAAAAAACAAAAAAACAAAAGTGTTTTCTGTTTGAAAGATTGGAAGTAACTTTACAGAGTACAACCACAGAAATACAAATTTACTTTTTGAATACCAAATTGTTTGGACTTAACCCATAGCACGAAAATTAGGTGAGAATGATATTCATTTACGTATTCTGTATATATTTTCTAGTTTGAACTTAAACCATAGCACGAAAATTAGGTGAGAATGATATTCATTTACGTATTCTGTATATATTTTCTTTCTAATAAATTTCATTATTGGTGTGTCTAAACTACAGCAACTCGCTGTAGCCAGTTCTGTCTCTTAACGCAAAACCAGTAAAACTACCACTTTTAAGGTTTTTTTCGATATTTGTGTTTTAAAGTTACGATTCAAAAATGAAATCATTAATTATTCAAAAAAAAAAAAAATGAAATCATTAAACATTGTTGTCCGTGTTTGGCTGCTACACTAATGGGGTGTAAGAATGCTACCAACCACGTTAATTTCAATAAACAAAACCTTTATTCTTTTTGTAAAAGAAAAGTTTTTATGTAAGATTTTGTTTTTACTTGGACTATTAAGTCACACTAACACAATCCAAAAAGTAATACTATTTGGGTTGAAAATACTATTTGGTTAATTATCTTTCTTATTTTTTTTATTTAAGTAATGGCTGTTAAATTATGTGATAGAAAATTTGTGATTATTATGTAAATCATAGGATTGCGTAATGAATACTGTCAACTGTCAAGTATATCATTTATTGCAAGAACTTATGGGGGGAAAGTGGAGAAAGAAAACGTAGTATTGCCATCTGAGTGATTTTTATTTAGAAAAGGCAAATTACACAAGCATGGCTAAGGTTTGTCATAATTATGTAAACATATGAATCAGGGTATAATTAAGCAAACACCACTTGACGATTTAATGGTGTTATAGCTACAACCTCTTGTCGTTAATTGTGGTCCACTGATCATTAGTTAAAAGTATAAAAAGATATCATTTATTTTAAAACTCAAATAGAAAAAAAAAATTACCCACTCTTTCAAGTTTAAAAATTAAAAAACGTATAATAAAAAATATAAAAATTAAGAGTATTTTAATCTTTTATGCTTTTGTACAAACGGTCTTAACCACAATTAATGGTAAAGAGGGTAGTTATAACACTAATGAAAAATCAAGTAGTATTTACGTAATTATACTATAAACTTACATATCCATATTTATATAATCATATCAAACGCAAAAAGTATTTGTGTAATTTGTCCAAAAATATTGGTATCAAATAATAGGTCAAGAATTTGTCTTCACATACAATTTGTAAACTGCAATGAGTAGGATTTAAACCCCACTATTAACATGGATGGGAAGATTCAAAACCAATTATACTAGAAGGAGATGTATCAATATGAGTGATTCTATTTATATTTATAACTCATTTTATTCTCTTCATACTCTTTATAAAAAATTTACAACCTATGTATTTTCTTATTAAAATCCATTTGATTTTAAAATTGCCCTGCAATAAATTCAATATTCTTTGACTATTTTTAAGGTATTCGATCTCCATCATTAATGAATTTGGAACAAAAATGAACTATATAAATTTCATCTAGTGTCCACTAACTCTATTTGCTTTTAGTCAAAATTAATCTATTATATTTGTTTTAGTCGAAATCAATCCCCAATATGTAAAAATTTGTTAAAGACAAAAAAAATAAATAAATAAATAAATTCTCTTATAGCCTGATTTAACTTATGATTAATATTCTTGCCTCAAATTTTGATGGTATTTGTGATTCATACTACACACGATAAAAAGATAATGAATCTTTATCGCTCTTTTTTAGACTATTTTCTTTCAAGTTTCAAGGCTTGAAGTTAGAAAATTATAAGTCCCAAAAAACCAGAAGTTGCAACAAAAGCAAGATAAAAGAGCCCAAACCAAAAAAGAAAAAAATAATAAAACCTATGGAAACCTAGTGACTTATTTGAAAAAGAGTTTTTTTTTCCCCCTTAAAATCAGGGAAATTTTTGGTGATATATTTATAGGGATTTCATTATCCTTTTAAATGATTAATTTAAAGATAAAATTGTCATTAAAATAAATTTTAATATGAAGACTGAAAAATTAAAAAGTCATCATTTACCAATTGAACAATTCTTATACAATATACTTATTTTACCGACAAGATTGCAAATTTATTGGGATAAGAAATTTTATCTAGAAATTTGAGGAACTTTTATCTTTTAATTAATTTATAAATCTTTTTAATTGAACGATAATTTTTTCGAAAGTAAAAGGGACAGTCATTTTCTTTTGTCTTTTGTACTTGCGCGATTAATAAATTTAATAAATTGTTATTCAAGTCTCTAACACGAAAAAAGGACAAATTATGGATATTAAGTTGAATATTGAAAGGAATTTCATTTAGTTTTTTTTTTTTTTTTTTAAATGAACAAAAATGCTAGAAAAACAATTTTTTCTTTGTTAGTTTTAAACAACACCTTCATCTACCAGTTGCAGTTAGAGTCGGTCTCCCTTATTTTATTTTATTTTAGGATAAATTTCATTTTTATTTCTATACTTTAAAAAAAATCAATTTTTTAATGTGATTTTAAAACATAGCAAATATTTTCTAAGTTTTGAAAAAAAAATATATCAAATTAATTTCTCTAATAAGTCAACTAATGGTTAAACCAAACATAAAGTAGTAAAAGATTTTTTTGCCATTTACTTTAGTTATAATGCATACACGGTCTCTTGCAATTAATAAATCTAAAAAATATAATTAATTAAAAATTAACAAAATAAAAATTGAAACTAAACCCTCAAATAAAATGAATAAAAAAAAAAAAACCTTCAACCCCGACATCTTCGTCTCTAATCCAATCACCATAACAACCTTTATCTTTAATCGGACAACACCCCACAACAACAACTTAATCTCTCGTTCATGTCACTTCAATAAAAAATCAATTAAAAACCAAGATAACCAAAAAAAGAAAATTCACAAATAAAAAAAATCTGGATTTTTTCCAGATATTAAAAAGGAAATTCATCCACTACATCTTCATTTTGAATCCAATAACCACATCAATCATCGTCTTTAATCAAACAACACCCACAACATCAACTTAATCTCTCATCCATCAGCACTTCAATAAAAAAAATCAATTGAACACTAAATAATATCAAGAAAATTTCACAAAAACAAAAAAAAGCAGATTTTTTCTAGAACTGAAAAGGTGAAAATAGGATGCCAATGATTTAATTTAACTCCTTTTAACCAGAAACAATCAAGTGTAAATCTTAAAACTTGCCCTTCATTAATAAGTGTAGAACCAAATCACACGTTCAATTGAATTAATAAGTTGTAGACTTATAGTTCCTTCAACCTTTTGCTTTATTTAAATCATTATTTGTATTAAACATAAATGTCTAGACATGACCTCTTGTTTTTTCCCAAAAAAAAAAAAAAACTAAACTAATTGATCTACTCCAAACAAAGCAATACAGCTGAAAACAACACTAACCCAAATATCATTTTTGAAAATAAACCGAGTCTCAAAATCAAATGAAGTGAACAACTAACTCCATACATAGATAAAAATAGAGAGATATCGAGGGAAATAGGTGTAAACTGATGGTTTTTTTGGTGGCAAAGTTTATGAGGGGGATGCGTTTTTTGAGAGTAGGCTCTCTCCATTGGTCTTTGATGATCAGGCGATGACTTGTGATCAGAAATCACCCGTGTTAGATGGGTGAACTTGAGTGAGTTTGTCCTCTTCGAATAAACCTTCGAATAAGATCATTTAAAACAATTTTTTTTTTTTAAGAAAAAAAAATTCCTTTTGTTTTTGTTTTAATTTGTCAAACTTTTTATTTTTAATCTTTTGTTTATTTTATTTTTTTATTCTACCATCCATGGTTGACATGTGTCTTTTTTATTTAAATTTATTATTTATTAATCAATTACATAATATCCAAAATTCCCATATCAATCATAATCAATATTTAATTTGACTACTAGTTGACTAGAATGACTAGTTTGATAATTTTTTTTAAGCTTTAGAGAATATTTTATGCATTTTCAAAATATAGTTAAATTTTTAACATTTTTTCTAAATATGGGAAAAAAATAAAATTTATCATTTATTTTAAAATGAAAACGAAACGAGAGTGTACAGTCGTTCCGTGTGGAAATTGACTTCACAATCAAAAGCGCTATTGAGAACTCTTCTTTCTTGTTTTTTTCCTTTCCCATGGAATCCAACTGTTAAATTTCATACATGCATTGTCTTGGCACCTCTGTATCTCTATATAATATGCAGGTACATGTAACATATATAATGTGAGGGTACCTTTAATACAATTATTAATTTGAGTTGAATTTCTTACCATATAAAATAGGTAGACAAATTAAAAAAAAAAAAAAAACTCTATCGAATGTAATTATTTAATCTAAATATAGAGCTGATGTGATAAAAAAATAGAAAATATGCAGATGAATTTCTCGGTTGAAAACCTCTCCTACAAATGCTAACTATCATTTCTTACTTATCCAACCAATTAAAATGCTAAAAATTTTTGTCTCTCTTTCTCACTGTCTTCTTTTAATTGTAATATATAATAAGAAAAATATTGAGACACACATTTAATGGTGATTGGTTAAAAGTAGATGTATATTTTTCCTTTAAATCATTGCATTAGAGATGTGAATATGCACCTCTATATTTTGTTTAGTCAAAGTGGATCCATATTCAAAAAAATTATTGATGTATCACTAATAAAAATTAAAAAATATATAATCGCATTAGAGATGCTCTTAATAGTTTATTAAGGAATAATTAATTTATTAAGAAATAAACAAATAATTTGTCATTCAAGATGCATGTGAATTGTCATATATATTACTTTTAGTTTTTAAAATTAATTTTTTTAAAGGAATTTTTAAAATTAATTTTATTACATTGCATTACAACAGATTAGCTAGAGTATGTTAACAAAATTCCACATAAAATAGATTTAACTGAATTCTTCTTCACTAAGAAAGTCTATTACATTATTTCAAAAGAAAAAATAAAAAATCAATTACATATTCTCCTGTGGTCATCCGACTTGCCAATTAAAATTTGACAATTATCTGTTGAAATCAATTTCTGCCCCATCACTGCCAATCACTATAATAATGCAAGTATAGTAATTATGATTTATTTAGTAGTTAAGTTGTGCACTCTTTTATATTAAATCACTGCCTGGCCTTCTTCAAATAATTTATACAATTATTTTATTGAGGAATTATATTTGATTTTGTTCCAAATCTCATCACAACATATATTAAATATCATTGCATAATAAAGTATTATTTTTAGAATGTTGCCAATCACATAAGATATTTTCATATATTTTAGTCAATTACAAATTAAATAATATACAGTACAACCTTATGGGTAAAGAGTAAATTTATATGCTACAGAATAGTTTATATAAAATAGATTCTAAAGATTTGTTGCAAGAAACAAAACTCACCCAATATTTAATATACTATATATACCAGCATTCAACAAGACTGTAGGAACATGTGCATAAATATTCTTATAACTTTTTAAACAAATAGAAAATTCTAAGTTTAACAAAGAAACAAGTATTATAAGTTAATATCAGTAAATTATATAAACCATTTACAGCTTGAAAAGCTCATCAATTATCAAATAGGGGTAGGGGATCTGCTTCAATTAACGTTGATCACCCGACGAGGGAATTAATTGTATATTGTCATCCGACTTTTAAAGATTGTCTCAAAAGAAAACTAAATATATAATACTAGTACTGATTAAAAAACACTAGCACTAGTTGCTCTAACAGTTAAAAGGAAAGTGACGTAAGCGTCCTTCAGTGGCATTGTTTCTTGCCGGACTATGGCTATAAAAGGACCCATGCATGGGTCCTCCTTTCACTTCAAAATTTGTGCACGCGCATGTGAGAGAGAGAGAGAGAGAGAGAGAGGGAGACAGAGGGAGATACAGAGGGAAGAGAGGATGGGGAGGAGCCCATGTTGCTCCAAGGAAGGAATGAACAGAGGAGCCTGGACTGCCATGGAAGATAAAATACTTACTTCTTACATCAAAGTCCATGGAGAAGGCAAATGGAGAAACCTCCCCAAAAGAGCTGGTATACTACTAGTCTACTATATTTCCTTTTCATTTCCTCTCTTCCTTTCTCTCTGTTTTTTTTTTTTTCCCCCTTTTTCTGTGTGTGTTTAGAACCTATAAGAGCATGCAGGTTTGAAGAGATGTGGAAAGAGTTGCAGACTAAGATGGTTGAATTATCTGAGACCAGACATCAAAAGAGGTAACATAACACATGATGAAGAAGAGCTCATAATCAGACTCCATAAGCTTCTTGGTAACAGGTAATAGACTAATTATCAAGTTAATTTTAGTGCTTTATCTCTCAAACGGTGTTCAAAGATATTGGTACGCAGTTAATTTTGTTTATTATGTGTAGATGGTCTCTAATAGCCGGAAGGCTACCGGGGCGAACAGACAATGAAATCAAGAACTACTGGAACACTACCTTGGGCAAAAAGGCTAAAGCTCGGTCATCGGAAAATAGTCCTCCACCTCCACCACCACCACCTAATGAACCAAATACTGTCACTCACTCATTAAACTCACCTACTAAAATCCAAGTTATCCGAACCAAGGCTACTAGGTGCACCAAAGCTGTGGTCCCACTAGTACACCCACCGACAGCTCATGATCATCAAGACTCACCGTCCACTGACCCAGTAGAGTCTCAAGATGATTATCAAAACTACTTCGTGTATCATGGCATTGAAGAACAACACCAGGAGATGTTTAATAACGAACCAGGTTTCTTGAATGATGGGTACAGTGAGTTCGGAGCAATCAATGAAAACACAAAAGTGGACTCTGGCTATGATGATGGTTATATTTGGGTGGGTCATGAAGACCACTCACTGCCCTCTAATGGTACATTGGAGTGTTGGACCACAGATTGTGCTCAGGATAGTATTAATGCCAGCATGGACCTGGATTCCTTGGCATTCTTGCTTGATTCCGATGAGTGGCCCTGACAAAGAACATGGTCCAAGTTACAAATGTCAAAGTGTCTCTATTTGTATAGGCAAATGTATTCCTGTGAATTTCATCGTTTCATCAAGAAATGTGTCACCACTCACGTCTGTGCTAAGATATTAGCCTGGAGACAGAGTATCTACCACTTGTAACAGCTAGTGAACAATAAACTTTTGTTGCAATAAATTCAAGTGAAGTGATTCCCTCTTCTAATCATGTTTGCCACTGCATCAACGTGAGCATCATTCATTGTTTATACTATACAAAGAAAATCTAACGGAATGATTTTGAGGTTGTCGTGTTATAATTAGAGTTCTAATCAGTTAAAAGAGCGCACAATTGCAACTTTTTCGTCACAGTGCCTTCTAATTATATCACGCCAGAATTTAGCTTGAAACTTCAACATTTTCACGTGGAAGCAGCATATCAATTGGGCACACCAACGAATTTTCATCATGTAAAACAAAATTACGAAATAATGAGATTGTGATGTCTAAATGTTCATGATAGATGTCTAAATGTTCATGATAGACAGGGTTCTTTTGAATCATTTGACTTGTATATGATTTTTCCACGTGTCTATTGGGCCCCAGAATTTTTTGTATATGCCAAATGTGCGATGCAGAGAGCCAGAGCATGCATTTCTAGATCCTAATTTGTCCACAAACGGTGATTTTTAAAGAAAAATATTGTAAGAATTCCTCCGATAGTAGTTTGTTAATCAGCTTTTAATTGATTTTAAATGGAGCAGGTTTAGTCTCCTCGAAGTCTTGATATTTTTAAAGGGTTTTTGTTAATTAGCCACTCCAAGCAGGAACAGCGTTGTTGTTGTATCTGTTCACACTGTGTGTAGTAGGTAGCAAGACACCTTCCAGTGAACAATTGATTATTAGGTAGACTATTATAAAATTAATTATTAGTCTTGTCAGTTGCTTGATTATTGTCATATTACCACTTTTGTATCTCAAAGGGAAATCAACGATAAGACCACCTCCACTGCTTTCCAATATTAGTGCCCTTATAATCTCAGTCAATTTTTTATTCATTTTGCAATCATCGAAACTTTTTTTCATGAACATTTTTATGACATATGACTATTACTTACCAATAAGCATACGTATAATATCAGTAAGACGTATTTTAATGTTCTATTTTATATATCAATGATGCATAATAATTTTTTTTTTTTATTAACACCGATTAGGTCTTATCTGTCTGAAATTATTACACGTGTAACTCAAATTCATATTTACTCCATAAACGACATTGAAAGATCTATATCTATGTATAAATGTGATTTGTCTCCAACGTTGTAACCACATATATGAATGGAGGTGCATGGCACTTTTAGGTGTAATTTTATTTTATTTTATAAATTATAATTAAATTTTATCTTAAATTATTTTTCACTTTTTATCACTTAAATATAAAAACAGTTTCAAATCGCCCCTTGCTGCTCCTCTATCTACTCCCATATAATAAATTCCCCATATATATCTAGTAAAATATTCACGATCGAGCTTGAATCTCACCATTAGTGTCAAGGGAGAGCTGCATTCTAATACAAGTTAATTTAATATGTGTCTAGATAAGAAAGTCCATATTTATTTCAAAAAAAAAAAAAAAAAAAAAAAGTCCATATTATTCAAAATCACATGAAGGAAGATTTTCCGCTTAGAGCTTGTTTAGGTGACCAAACATGAGAGAAACAGCGAAGAAACCAGAAGAAAGGAGATACCCTTTTTCACTATTTTGTCATCCAATCATCTGCTTATTAATATTATGATCATCTTAACTTTCCATGCACGGACCCTATCTTAGGCGAAGTTAAACTAATTAATAAATTCAGTAGGGAGAAAGAGATGTGTCCTTGGGTTGAAAGTGGAAGCTCAAATCGAATCAACAGCCTACTTCACTCAATCCGATGTAGATATACGCAGACAGCAGACTCATAGAAATGTCAGTTTCGATTAAAGTCATGATTCTTTTTTCCTTGTTAATGACCATATGTGGTCCTATCACCATAGATTCCGGTTTCATTTAAGTAAAAATTCAACAACCCACAACCCAGAAGACACAAGCAAAGGAAAAAAAAAAAATAGAAGTTTAAAAGAAGAAACATAAAAACGTGCGGGTAATAGAGATTATATATATAGAGATCAAACCTCACCAAAAATTTCTTACAATCAATTAATTGTAGGTTAATGATGATTATGTTCCATTCAAAATTGTACGTTAAACCATCGTGTCCATCTTGGTAGTACTTTGATTTAGACAGAAGTTAATGTCCAGAAGTATTAGGAGTCCAGATTCCCAGTGTTCTTGATCTTGGAAGCTAACGTACTCAATTTACTATAAAGTTAACAAAAAGCAAAAAACGAGATACTGTATCACCAATAGAATTTTGGTTTTCTTCCAGAATCCGTCAATCTCCAAGAATCAGTGAAAATAATAATGAGTGTTGAGTGCTGGGCCTATCAAAACACAAGGAGGTTGGAAACTTGGAAGCGGCAACTGTAGCGTACCTAATTTGACAAAGTTTAGCGAAATGTCATGTTGACTTGATGGTTTAAGTTTCGCTACATTGATTTATATAGTTTGAGAAAATAGTAGACTGATTATAGAAGTAACTCCTATTAAAATATATATTATCAGAGAGAAAGATATTATATGTACCACCGTATGGTGCATCCCTAAACCCAGCAAGTTTACAAAGATATAAAATAGGAAAAAAAAAAAAAAACGATTTTGTCTTCTTCAAGCTCGTTACTTGTTAGAATAAACATGTAAGTACTTCAAAATAAGATCAATAAGTCGATTGATGGAAATTGTTGCTAAATTCATCAGACCTACGTTTCTAGAAGTTTTTGCTTTTCAAAGTAGATTCCAATCTTTTCAACACCAAAAACACTCATGCTTTCTTGAAATGGGTAGGTGTGTTTTGCAGCACTCTTCCCCTATAGCAATGATAATTTTGTTAATTAATTTGGCTTTTACGTACTAGGTCTTGTTAAAGTTAAAAAACTGATCACTTCCCAGTTACTATCTGCGACTAATATTATTTCTACTGCTAACCTTTCCCAAGAGAGAAACCAAATCACGCTACAATAGTTTGATTACTTGAATCACTAGGCAGTTATCAATTAATTTAAAATTGGTTTTATTGATTATAAGTTTAAAGTGTAAACTCAGATGATGTCATTTCATTCGCCGAACAAATGTGGCCCACACAGATTCATCAACAGATTTTGTATTGAATGACTTCAAGATATAAGTTTATGATGCTCGTGTTGAAACTAAAACCTGATTCTGACCTCCATATAACCCTAGCTTGTCCACCATTTTCTCATATTATTAGCTGTCCTCATGATTATGCACATTCAACTTGGCTCGTTGCAGTAGAATCACGCCTCTGTAACTAATGGATCTCATGTGACTACCACCATTAAAAGTTAACCATAACTAAGCAATGATGTAGCACAGCAAACATGTACAATGTGAAAAAGGCTTTTTTGATCCATCCAATTATTGTTCATCCTTAAAAGTACTATGTCTAGTAACGAGAATATATGTAGAAAAGACAAATAACTGAACAGTGAAGACATGTCTCATGTTGATCAAGTCTTTGAGACACATCACCTCTAACTACTCGTACATACATGTGTACTTACAATCACCAGGATGGTGGAGTTCGATCCCATCATAGTTTTTTTTCTTATATAATAATAGTTATCTACAAATTATAAAAATATATTCTGACGTATAAATAGTGACCGATATTGATAAATCTTTACGATCTTAAATTTATTTGATAACAAATTTTTAAATTAAATAAAAAATAAAAATAGTATTCGGATTTAGAGTCTAACATCTATATATCTCTAAAATCGAACTGTGTAAGTTTTCAAATTTAATCATTAAATCATTATCCTGTTAACAAGGGTACATGTTAATCATAAGACCTCTATAACAAATTTTTATCCCAATTGAAACCTACCAGTCTATTCAGGCAAACATTCAGCTCTATGCCTCTTATCAGTATATGCACAGTATGCCTCAGAAGTTGGAAACATAGAGTAGGAAACTGGTGGCCAGTAAGGTGCTTTTTGCCTTCCTATTCCCTACTTCAGGATTGAAGAAAAGCCCTTTGTAAAGTAATACATAAAAACATCGTTATCAATCACTAAGAACTAAAAGAGAATAAGTAAAATTACACAAAAAAGTCATAAAACAAAGTCGTACTCCACAGAAAGAAAGGCTTAACTAGTAACTTACACAACTAAACAACATTTATTGTTATACGTTTCAATTGCCTTCTTTGTCAACTGATACATACTACCGAGATTTCTTCACGAAACGTCATGGAAGGAACGTATCAATATTACTGCAGTACCTATTCCTTAATAAAGCATTAATAATTTGGACAACAGCAAGAAACTACTGACCATCATGTGAATAAAGGTGATGAGAAAAGGACACATTCATGTCCACAACAATTACAGTTTGAATTTTGTAACAAATTATATTCATTACACGTTGCTCGAGGCGGCTATGTCCTATGATGATTAAAGTAAACAAAATGTACCGATTTTCCAAGAAAATAATTGAAACAGGTTACACAAATTTGACATCAAAATACCAAGCCACCTAACCTTCTAGCAGGTAAATCATATCGTGGTAATTGGACAATTATGAATATGACATGTTTCATGTCTCGGACTCGCACACAGTTCCTTCCCCCCTTAAATATAAAACATAAACTATGATATACAAATTCTGAATTGGAGTAAGAGATTCTTCATGGGGTCATCATGATGAGACAACTAAAAATTGTCCATTACCATCGCTTTCTAACGCATTTAAGTAACGAAAAAAGAGCTTTCTGACTTCGATTTTTCTATCTACGAAAACACCCACTAGAGCTGTTCCCATTTTTCTTAGTCATTTTATATACTTTCAAGCAAGCTATCAGTATTCAGTACTCAACGCAAGCAAACTCTAACTTACAGACCAAGTCTAGATAACGATGGATTTCTAAAATGTCCTTTGCTTATGACTAAACAACTTTGGCTTCCCCAGTTGCATCACCATCAAATGAAGTACTAATTTAAATCACGATGTAAAACATGTCATATGATCATATGATATATATTAATAATCAACAGACCAAAGATTAAACTGATAGACAAAACCCAATAATGGTACCTAATTAACACTCTAATGCACCTCTCATATGCAAGACTATTTACTTGCCACTTGGCTGCAGTCAAAACGTAAATACATAATATATTCAAATACTATTACAGGGATGTAGTATTTGAGAGCTCACATTTAAAATGAAAGAAGATGAGATGAATCTCAAAGTAATTGAAAAAAAAAACAAGAAAGATGTCACAAGCTCCAGTCTTTTAAATTGTAAAACCATCCGTATGTGTGTGTGTGTGTCTCTCTCTCTCTATATATATACATATCACTTCTTATAAACACATAAAAAGCAACAATTGTGAAAAGTTTAACAACACACTTGAACACATTTGCGTGGGGGAGGAGAAAAAAATATCAGACCAAGAGCGTACCTTTCAATTGATGTTTGGTGAGTCTATACATGCATGTAAACCCCGACAAGAAAGCACAAGTCCAAGAATCAAATGTTAGTCTACTAATATCTTCTCTATCAAACAGGAGGAGGGGTGGGTTGCTGTGTGAAGATTGAAGAAGGGAGGGGAAAGAGCACAACTAATTAAAAGTTAAGAGGGATTAGTTCAATAAGAGAAAAAGTTAATATTAGAGCTGTTACATTAATAATATAATAAGTGGACAAGATCCAGCAGGCAACTAAACTCAGGTTTACAATTAAGATTACATAAACTGTAATTTCACCAATATAGGCAAAGCAAATGCAAAAGAAAACAACAATAATTTCATTTTAATTTTAATAAAACAAATAGTCAAGTTCTACCATTAATTCTATTCAATTCTTCCCACGCGTTAGCTATATTTAAACTGAAAAAAAAAATGATCAATTTTTTTTTTTAGTGGCGAGGAAGGGAGAATTAAATTAATGGAAAATTATTCACATCTTATGTTTTAGGATAAGAATAAAACTTGAATATTTGATCTTTTAGAATCAAGAGAAATATTCAACCACTTCAACAAAAGGGTGGTGGGCTCAAAAAATGGATCAAATGTTATTATAATTTATGTAAAGAATTACAAGGTTGCTTTTTCACTGGTTAGTTGTCATCTTCTTTGCATTTAGAGGCTCTGGATTCACACTTGAATCAAGGGTTTGACTGATGTTGCTAATAATTTTTTGTTTTTTGTTTTTTTTAACAAAGTTTTTAATATTACTTATTTTGATAAAGTAAAAGTACTTTAAAATATAATCTTATTTTTTAGTTTGTTTAAAATTATAAATATTTTAGTGTTTTTAAAAAATAATTATTAATATTTTTATTATAATATATTATGATATTTTTATAAAATATAATTTTGTTTTATAAAAAATAATTTTCAATATTTGTATTTACTTTAAAATAAATTTAATCCAATTTTATTCATTTTTAAGCTAATCCGATGATGTATTCAATATAATAGTGTTCCATCCAACCCAATCTAATGTGATTATCTACACGAGGCTTCAAGGGTTTGCTTTGAAAGCCATACTTGAGGTTGTATTGGATTGGATAAGGAATAAAATTTTGATGCAGGTGGTTGGAGTGTTTTGGAGGTGGTGATGGGTGTGTCCCCTACAATATAATTATGTACTACAAATTCGGGTAGAGGAAACCCAAGTTTTTCTTTAATCTTTTTCTTTTTAAAGTTATAATTAATTATTTTGACTCATGAATGTTATTTACTGTTATTTAAAAATATTTATATTCTGCTAAAATATTATATATTTAATTTTCAATTCTTTAAATTTTGTAAATAATCTTATTTAAAATATGATTATTTTATTTAAATTATTGAAAATAATTTTATTTGAATGAAAATGTTTTCAACTAAATATATCCAATTCATTGCAATGGTACATTAAAAAAAAAAAAAAAACTGTTATCAATTATATTCAATTCAATCTAATACGATATAATATTTTCAAAATATTCAATGGCATTTAGAGGTCGTCAGTCCTGTCACTGTCATTCCAGTTTGCATAACATGTAACTGAAAATGGTAACCATAAAAGTGGTGTCCAAAGACATCAGAGGGTGTGAATCATAAAAGAATGGATTCGCTTGCTGACAAGTGATAGACTTTGCACTTGGGCCGAGCCTTCTCTTCGCATTGGAAAATTTGGGTTACAGGTCACATGTGCGGCCGTGGGGAAAACTTGAAGTTAAACAATTTACCCCTGCTGTTTTTTTTTAGCACCCACTTCATGTGTAAAATACTTACTTTTTACCTCTCCATTGAAGAACTATACCGCACACTACAAATTCGAAATTAACAACACCTTTTAGCGTGTTATATATTGTGATGATTTACTTTGTTTTGTTACCTTATTATTTCTATTGCAGCTTATATTGGTATTATTATTATTGTAGTAATATATAAACTACAAAAAAGAATTAAAGATTCACCATCTGATGTGGTTTGGAGGTTTAACTTGACAACAATCTCACCCACCATAAATGGTATCTCAAAAGAAAAATTAAGGATCAAGCATGTGACTTCAATAAAACTCTCTCACTTAAGCATTGATTTAAAAGATCATATCTGTTATTCATCTTAATAATCAATTTGATTATTATTATTATTATTGTTATTATTTTTTGAAAATACATATACATATGCATAGTAGGACAATAAATAGTAGTCCATGTGCCAAACATCCATTAAACTATTAAGTAGGGATACGATAGAGGTTAATTTAGTATCCAAACTCAACGCAAATGATTAATTATGACTTATGTGAGGCAACTAATCCCCATGACCAAATGGGGTTGATGTATTTATAAACTAAAATCAATAATTTAAAACAAAAAATAAAAAATAAAAAATTGCTAAAACACCATCTACGTTGGAGAGGTTTTACAAGAAAAACGAAAATTAAAAAGTGGAGATCCATATTTCTATCTAGGGTCCTTATCAATGATGATCCCAATCTCTGGTTCTCCATCATCGCAAAAGACTAGCATTGTCAACGGGATCTCAAAATCCCCAAATCTCCATCCTATTTGGACGGGGATTTTGAAGATTTTTCGAGATCAATGATGGGGATGAGAATGGATTTCCATCCCCAAATCCAAATGGGATAGGGATAGGAAAATTCAACATCATTTCCATTTCCCCATTTTCCTGCATTTATGGTATAAAAATATAAATTATATATTAAACAATTAAGTTAGTTCTACTAATTTCTCTCATTTATAACTTTATTATATGTGATAGTTTTATATTATTTGAATTTTGTTATGTATTATGTCTTATGTAAGAAGATTGTGATTATAATACAATGTTGTGGATTTCATATATTAAAATTGTGTGGATTTAATATGCTGAAATTTTATGAAATTTTTTTGTGAGTTATGCTTATAGTTATATGTTTTTTTCTTTCTATAATTTGAGGTTGAATAAGGGTGAAATGGACGTGGAAAATCAAGGAAAATGGGGACCCCCGAATATCCACATTTTCATTTCCCCCGAATAAAAATTTGGGTAGGGATTGCCCCCATTGATATCTATAATAAAGATCTAGAATTTTGGGTCTCCATTGACGATAATGGAGACCCATATTGAAATCTCTAAGCAATGAAGATGTTGGTCTTAGTCCATCAATGATGAAGATAAAACCTACATAGATAGAGAGGTGGGTGGAAATCTATGTAGGATTTTTTTTTTTTCAAATCTATTGTTTTCTTTTCTCTTTTATAGAAAATATGATCTCAAGATCTAAGTTTTTTTATTGTTAATTTTTTAATTTTTTTAATTAAAAAACTTTTTTTTTTGGTTATTTCTTTTGTAATATTTGTTGTTATTGAACATGGTTTTTATTTTCTTTATTTTATTTTATTGAATCCAAAAATAATAATAAGATAAAAAAATATTTTTATGCTTTTAACATGGTCAAATATTAAAATTGACAAGGATGAAAGTTATTTGTCAATAAATAGATAAATTGACTCCATCTGTAGATAATTATAGCCCAGATAATTAATTTGTAATTTACTATTCATTATAATCATACTTGTCCACTTAAATTGGTTCGATTTGTAATTATACCGTAAGTAGTAATTTATAATTTCCTCTTCATTTCTCCATGTCCAATCTCTAACAATACTCTCCGATGAGCCAATTAACACCATCGGCATGCAGCTATTCATCTTTGACTCTCATTTCTATCACATATGGTATGATTATTTTCATAAGCTGACATTGTACTTTCGAAAACATATTCAAAATTCCATCAGAAATGATGATAAAGTGATATGCATATATATCTATATATATATATTTTAAGTTAAGATAGTTATTGCCAGTTACAACATTAATCAAACTCGAGACATGCTATATTACACAAATATTATCATTTCTCAATCAATTAATATCATATCAAATTCAAAAGAATAAGTTGAAAAAAAAAAAACAGAAAAAGAATAAACTAACAGATTGATTGCTTAAAATAAAGAATAAATTACAAATTATTTATCCAATTCAAAAATATATTCAAATGGAGTAAACTTTTTAATTTTATTACAATTTGGTTATTTATTGTTAAACTATTAAAGTTAATAGTAAACAACAATAAAATAGTATGAAAACTATAACACCCTTGAATTAAAGAAAAATGTAATTATAAAAAAATGGAAGTTTAACAAAATTTTTAAACAAAATGAAGACACGTCTCATCACTCTTGATAGATGGTGGATATCCAATCCCCCCCTTCCGTTTTTTTTAACCAAAATCATCTTCAACATCAAAATCATCAAACACCAACTTAATCATCTTCAAAGACTGGTGGAAGAAAACCCATATTCAACTATCTTCACCCTCAAAATAATTGATCATCAACTCAATCATTTTCAAAAACTAACAAAAAAGGAAAAAAAAAATTATCATCAACCTCATCTTTAACCATGTTTAACCTCATCTTCAACTTCAAAATCATCAATCATCAACTCAATCATAGTAAAAAACCATCTTCAACCTCATATTCAACTAAAATCATCTTCAAAAACTGGAAAAAAAAAGCATCGTATTCAACCATATCAACATAACAACAAGAACATCAACAACAAACGGTGGTGGCAGCGATGAAGATAAAAATAAAAAATAAAAGTGAAATGTTTGAATTCCTATTTATCGGTTTCCAACCATGAAAACTGGTTGGAGACCCATATCATCATCTTATAACACATCTAAACATCTACCCATTCATCGCAAAAACCCCAAACCACTCATTGCAAATCTCAACATCACCTCTAAACACACCTAGACACCTACCTATTGCAAACCCTAACATTATCTCCAAACACATCCTGACCAAGCAATTTCGACAGTGAGAGAAGGAATGATGATGAAAAGAGAAAAGTGAGGATAGCGATGAAAGCAACAAGCAAGGCGAAGAGAGGAGAGTGAAGTGGATTGATGCGAATGAGCCAAGAGACAAGAGAGAAAGAGCAGCGACAAAGAGTAAACAATGAGAAGAAGAGATGAAATCTGATGAATTTGATGAATAAGTTTAATTTTGTCTAAGTTTGATGTTATTCACTTTTGGGTGGATGAAGATCCAATTGATCGATTAAATCTGTATATATTTTTTCCACTCTTTTTAATTTTTTAATTTTTTTTTTTTTTGCTTTTTTGGTTTTTTAAAGTTGTTTTTTATCATTTATCAACGTAATGGACGGTAAAGATCTCACTTAAAATAATTATTTTTTTATTTAAAAAAAAATTAGAAATGAGGTAACTAAAGTTAACGTTAACCGACTTGAGGTAACGACCGATTGGTAATTGATGATAAAATTGGAAAGTTCCGATTGGTAATTTATAAAATTGAAAGTTTACTCTGACTTAATCAATTTCTGGACAATTAAGTAGCTAATTTGTAATCACTCCAAGATAAATATTAATAATGCACCTTTTTATAGCCCGTAAAGCAACCGCCTTAGAAGTCAGATTGGACCCACTAGCCCTCCGGTCCTATATATGGATTTGAATCAGTCCGTGCCAGTCATGAAATAAAACCCTTTCCATCCAAGTAAACAGACAAACGAAAGAAACGAAACCTCCATAGCCAAGCAACTTGTATAGAGTTCTTCTGTTGATTTTCTTGCAATCCTGGCAATTTTAGCGATCACAGTCCGATACTGACTCGCCGATTCGAATCGGACATGGCTGTCCGGTACAAATTCAGGAGCTCAGTGAACTTCGACTCCGTCGACATAGATGGTCGGTCGTCAATTTCAATTCGCGATCTCAAATCGAAGATTGTACAGTCAAAGAAACTTAATATCTGCGAAGATTTCGACCTCGTCTTCGCCGATGCTCTCACTGGTCAAGGTCAACTCTTTTTCTCTATTTCTTTGCCTCGTTCAATCTAATTCGTCGTTTAAATTGCTTGATTATGGTTTGACTGCGACAATAATGCACGATGTCGCGTTTTGAGATATTGCATGAATGTTTGATTAAGCCTTGTGGTTTATCAGGTTTGTTAGAAAGCCATTTGTTCTTGTCAGTAGATTCTCACTGTGAAGGATTTAGGATTTTAAATATTGTAGATGAAAATGAACGAAAATGATGATTAGATTTTGTCTGAAATTTGATGGTTAGGGTTTCAAGTATATAATAGCTTATTTAATTACGTATTTCTTGCGCAATTGGGTGCAAAATTGGTTGCCAAATTGAATTAAGTTGCAAATGCATAAATCTTTTGGAGTATAGTGGTGTGAATAATTAGATTGTAACTACAAGGATTGCTTAAATGTGGAATTTTAGATCACATTCCATACTAGTTTAATTTCTAGTCTAGTTTGCGACAAGAATTAATGGTAATTTGGAAGATTAGTAGACTAACAAATATAGACATGGTGGAAAAGTAATAAATCGGGGATGATTATAGTATATGAAATTTGGGTTAATTATAGTATATGAAATTTAATTAAAGAAAAGCTATTGATTGTTTGGAAATTCTCTATTTAATTACATATCATACAATTTAATTATCCTCGTTTAGTTTACTTTTTCATCAGCTTCGTGTTGAAATACATGCAATCAAAGAAATCTATATATTACATCTAAAGCCCATAGTTAATAATTGATTAATAAATCCAAAACTACTCAATGCATGTGATATTGAAAGATAATGGAAATTATATTAATCAAAGAAATATCCTGGGAAAATTTTAACTAATCAAGCTCAAGATTAGGGAACAATACTTGAATAAGAAGAATTAATACATTAATATAGGTTCATCCTACACCTTCAATTTTAAAGAATTTGAAAAGCATATTCTGAACAAAAACTAAAAACAATGGAATCATTCACGGAAAGGAACTTGTGATTTTGGCATCATGGTTCAGATTCAGGCTCCACTAGTAGCATTGTAGCAGTCCCATGTTCTGGCTTCTTTTTAAAGTGCTTCAAGCTTCAAGTGAGTGACAACCCTTTCTTTTGGTCTCATGATCTGTTCTTCAACGTTTGAGCGGGAAAAACCTCTTTAGTCATGAACTTCCTTTTGACACATGATGCATGAGCCTCTTGATGAATATGATGATTGCCTGTTTTCATCCTACCCCTCCATGTTATCCTCGACCGAATTACATAGGGGCTCATGTGTCTTGCTTTCCCATATTCACAATCACAACTAACACGTGAATTCATAAAAGAAAAGAGAGTTGAGACCACAAGTTACTCTTCGAACTGTTGCTATTGCCATGTGGCTTCTTTAACTGAAATTATTTTGATCTCATTTTCTTTGCTTCTTCATGTTTTCGGATTCAGATGATGATTTTTAAATGCACTTTTTTTAAAAAAAAAATTTGCTAAATAAGCAATTTGTTCCGTGCATCAATTCATGTTTCCAAAGTTGAATAAGAATTTTCCTTTTTCATAAATTCAACGCTAATAAAATGAAGTTATTAAGTAATAAAACTAATAAAATCTAAATTAAGTTTAACAAAATTTAGTAGAATTAGTTCAAAGTGGTGTTCATTTCTGTAATGTAATGATTGCTTATCCATCATTTAACTTTGGTTGTTTATCACAGAATATACCGATGAAAATTTTCAAATATCAAGTGGTTCGAGTGTAATTATCAAGAGGGTGCCTGCTGGATTGGCGCCTACTGATAAGTATGATTTATCACCATTTTCTTTTCTGTGTCTCTTTTTTACTGTTGGAAGGATAAAGTACTGCAGATAGATTTATATGTGGATTTATCTTTTTTCATTGGCATAATAATATAGTTTTTCTACCTCCAGGGCATACAATAGCTCATTTGAAGGTTTTGGGGCCAAAGTTAACAATGAAGTTAAAGCCTCCTGTCCAATGGTAGGTCTATCACTTGCTTTGGATTGAAATTAATTGCTGTCGCATATACTTGGCGTAGAAAAGGAGTGCTTGCTTCTATGCATATTTATGGGTTAAAAATTTAGATTTAAAATGTTGGTCGGTTGGAGAGTTCTACTTTGGACTGCCCCAATTGTGTCATTAGAAACTTGCGGGGGTTTGTATATGTGTTGCTCCATATGTGATAGTATATAGACTTCTTTAGGCAATGGAATGATGATGCACTTTTGCATGCCATATTGGAAAAATATGATTGCCCCTTTATTTGTTTTGTTTCTTAAAGATTTTGATTTTTATTACTTAACTTTTTGCAGAATGTGGAAATCAACTTTGACGACTTTGGCATTGATCTGTGTCCTGTTCCTGAGGCGAACTTATCTTGCTCTAATGTTGATGACAATAAGAATGAATACATTGATAATAAGATTAAAAACATTGATGCAGCAAGGTAATCTTGTAAGATTGTATTTTTCATCCCTCAACATGGTGCATGATTTGTTATCCCAGTTGTTTGATGTATTAAATTCTTTGTGGTGAATTCTTGGTCACTTACATACATAATTATTTTTAAATTGTGTGTGAGTAAGTTCTTTGCCTGTATGCAGATGTTCCGAGCCACCTGCTGTACGATGTAAAGCAATAAAAGCAAGTGACCTCAGCGAGACTATCCCAAGAGGTTTATATGATGTTCAAAAGTTTTCTTAGAAATCCTTTTTAGACAGCTTTGAATTTAATGTTCTACATTGTTTTTTCAGGTTCTACATATAGTGGAAACAAAGAGAATAAAATGCTGGAGACGAAATTGAAACTTGATGCTGAATGCATTAAAACAGGAAAGTAAGATTTGTAGTCATCTATTTTGTTTGTACTTTTCATTATCATTGTTTGTTCTTAAGAATTTAAATTTCGTGTGTTCTGTTGCAATTTGCAGTACAATTAACATGCAAAACGCTAATTTTCCATCTGAGCTTAAATGCTCTCTGTGCAACACATTGTTTAAAGAAGCTGTGATGATACCTTGCTGCCAGCATAGTTTCTGTTTGAAATGTAAGTTAATGTCTACTGATAGCTGATTTCCATATTCTGGATGTCGGCTACTTAATCAATTTATCATTGTCACAAGTTGTTAACTGAAAATCATTTGTTTGTTTGATTCATATGTATTTTTAGAGATTTTGATTTTCATTTTAACATCGTACAAGACTAAAATCTTATCTTTTTAGTTGATGCAAGCTTACAAAAAACAGTCAATATCTCTATTTCAACTTTTTATAGACTAGAGTAATTTTACATTGTTTACTGCATGCATCTAACATTGTCGTACCTGACGGTGAAATTTTTGTGAAGGCATTCGTTTACTGCTTGTTGAGAAGGCAAGATGTCCCAAGTGCTTTTCTTCTAAATGCAGAGCAGAAGATTTGCTGCCAAATGTATCCCTTAGGCAAGCAATTGAGCACTTCCTTGAGTCCCAAATTCAATTTAATGAGTCAGATAATGCTCTTCGTCAGTATGCTCCAGGTAAAAAACTATTTATTTTTTGAATGTTCTCTACCTCTTCCATTCAGGACGTTGCATAAGCATTTAATAATTCAAAAGCAGATGGAGAATCGGGAATTCAAGCAAAAGGCATGTCTTGTGCTGTGACTATCCTTCAAAAAGAACCTGAGTTGCCTGATTCTCCCTCTGCAACAGGGAGAGGATCCAATTATATTGTGGCGGATGAGTGTGACTCACTGTTAAGAAACAATGTATCGGTAAGTGGCACTGGTCCTTTTATCGGTCAATTAGGTGGAGAGAAACTTTTAAAGTATTATTCTTTGCCATTCAAGGTAAAGAAAACAGATGGAGAAAGACTTGTCCCTACCCATCCTGTCAATTTCAAAAGCAGAGCTTTGGACTTGGAAGAGTTTGCCGAATTTCAAGGTGAAAGCCAGCCCATCAATGAAGAAGGTAATAATTTTTTATTTTCTATAGCTGCTTTTGTGCTGAATTCTGTGATTGAATTCTCTGCTGCATTATAAAAGTTAGGCTGCTACCTGGTATATGATTGTAAATCACAATATTCTATCAACTGAACTTAAAACTTATTAAACTATCTGCATTGTTTTATCTAGTAGACAATATATGTGCCCTGGACTTTGGAACTCTGAATTATTTGTTTCTATGTCATGCCAGCAGAGTACATTATCAAGAAAAAAAGAGGATTATGGGTTAACACATCAGGTAGTTAGTATGTTTAATTTTTTGTTATTATTTGTTTATTATAATTTCACCTAAAAGCTCAAGCAAACATCATTGCTATATAATATGTGGTGTCAGTTTTAACAATCAAAGTGACTTTTTCAGGTGTTGACAAGAATTTTCAAGAGAGTGGAAGATACAAAAAGGTAATAACCTGGGCAGCAGATGTAAATTGTTTAAATTTATTGTATTGTCATTAGAAAATCATAAGCATTTCATACTGATTCAATTTATTTAAGAATTCGGACCAACAGGATGGCCGACCTCCTGTCCTGTGATTTAATTGAAAAATGCTTTGATGGTTCTGATTGTCAACCCATAACCTGTTTGATGTGCTCACAAGATTTTCAAATGTTTTGCTTATGTACCTCTGGTTTTTTTTTTTTTTTTCTCTTGGGTCATATATGATGTTTTGGGTTTTACATAATTGTTGTTCTTGTTACACTGTTTTTAATTTCTTTGGTTCTTTCTCTTTCTTTTGTAGGGAAAGTAAGTTGTATTGTTGTTTTTTCTCACCATAAGTTTCGCCTCTTCTGGTTTTGAATTTTTTTGGAGAAAATTTTTACAAGGATGAATTCAATGTTGATGTTATTTATTGAGAAGGGGAAATAAGATGGAAATCGAAATTTATTGATTGCAGCTTATGAGGTGTTTCTGATGCCATAATTATCGTTCTTTAAATAGGGGGATCGAACCTGTTACATGTGTGGTTCTCCGGATCATTTTATAAGAGACTGCCCTGCTGCTTTGAATTCAAATCCTATGTTTCAGACAGGTATCTACTGGGTTCCTGCATTGTTACTTGATTGTTTTCACTTTTCATATACTGTGTGATGGTGTTTTTGATGTCCGCTTTCTTTTGAATTTCAGGAAATGCTATGTTCCCAGGAGCTATGCATAGTAAAATTTCACCCTACTGGAATGGAACTCCCTTGCCCCATATGAGGCCCTTGGCAAACATCTATGGCAATCCTGTGATGATGCCTTTTAATGCTGGCATGGTCCCTGTTGCACCTTACACTGTTCCTACATATATGCCATCCATGTTTGGCAGTGTACCAGCCTATAGGTAGGTTGAATGCTGCTTTTTTTATTTTTACAGTTTAATTAGATTGCTGTAATATGCTAGGTAGCTATAGATTTTTGGCTGATATTGGTTGCACCATGCTACGGATTTTGATACTAAAACATCTTGCAGCGGATTTATGACAATGAGAGGTGCGACAGCTCGGGCGGGATTTAGCATGGAGCATCGTCCATCTTGGTTGAGGACTCCTAATTTTCATGATCATGAAAAGAAACGAACATTAGAAAATGAGTATATGAGGAGGTAATTTTTCTTTTTAATCCTAGGCTGGTGGAATTCTGTTTGCCTTATAATTTTTTTTCTTGGTTAAGGTGGGGAGGGGAGGGGAGGGAGGGGCGTAAGTGAGTTTAGTTAGGTTTTGTATCGAGAAGTCTACAAGATTTTACAAAAAAATTTCTTCTTTCTCTTTTTGCAAAATAATATAAACGGTTTAATGATTTGCACTTATTTTTTCCCCATCTTGATGTTTTTGGCTTTTAGCTGTTGTTTCTGCCTTTAGTAATTTTTGTAATTACATTTACATTTTAATTTAATCACACATATTAAATACCCCCTATCCCCTTGTTTTGGTTTTGAACACTCTTTACTTGTCATTTCTTTCTTTATATTAACAAAGATCTTATGTGGATTTACACATGTTCAACAATCCTGCAACAACAGTGCCATAGACATTAAATTAGCATCTTTTAGGGTCTTTTGTCTCTGTTGACCTATATAAGTACATGCATCTGTTATTTCACATGGTTGAAAATTAATACACAAGCTGAAATGATAGGTAAAATAGTGTTAGGTAAGAGACATTATAATAAGGTCTCTAACAATTGTAATATCATTAAAATTCATTTTAAAATTTTACTCTGCTCCTCTCTTAAGAGGGGAAAGGTTTTCTCAAAATTTTTGTCTTCTTTTCTTATGTGTAATTGCATATGGATTTTTTTTTTGCCTTCCTGCTTATTGATTTTCTGTTTGGTGGACAAAAAGAAAAGGTATTTATCTGTTTTGTATTGTCTCTTTTATTCTTAAAGTGTATATTTTACGTTAGTTTGTTGTATTTTAATGCTTCTGCTAATGAACGTATCTTCTCTGTGCACCAGCGAACAATTCTCTGATGATGTTGACAAGAGGTGCCATCCTGGTGAGGCAGAAAGATTGCATGACCTCAAATCTCACACTAGTAGGGAAAGGAATGAAAGCTACTCCGAGGACAACAGCCATACACACAGGTCACATGGGAAATATTATCGTGACAGTAAATTAGATGATGACAAGCACTCATTTGATGACAAACATGAGAAAAGTTCCCGTTCTTCATTTGCTAGAGATTTGAGGCCATATCATCACTCAGAGAGACTAAGTTCGGATGTTGAAAATATGCCCAGTAGTTCCAGCTGGCATGGGGATGATAGGCATAAAAAACACAGAAGTTCCAAAAAGCACAATGAGAGCCTTAAGTGTCATGATGATTGGAGTCGCTATCCAGCTACCAGGGAAAAGGATGTTGAAAGAAAGAGAGTGAAGTTTGATGCTGAAAGACATGATCATAAACATAACAGCCATTCAGAATCTGGTTTGGAACCAAGCTACAACAGTGATGAGAAAAGGCGACACAAAAAGAAAGATTTAAGTCATGGTTTCAGACATTATAGGCACAATCCAAATTCCATCGATGATGAGCTGAATCATGATAGATGGCTGATGGTCAGGGGTTCAAATGAGGATGGTAGAGAGGACTATCGTTCTTTTAAACGGAAAAGGGTTTACTGAAGAAACCACAGGCCTGATTTCTTGAGGTAAATGTGTATATGAAATCACATAATCATAACGTAGGTGATCCATCTGACTCATTTTCCAGTTTAGTTAGGTATTTGTATACCTGGGTTTATTATTAGCTCCGTTTAATCATCTTTCAACCACCTAAAAGTGATGGATCTGGCACAATTTTTTTCTTAGGGTCAATGCACAGGCTATAGCTGTTGTGAATTATCTGTTGGTTTTCTTTATACAGATATAGTTGATAGTTGACTGATCCACTTTTTGACAGCAGTTTCGTGGATTAATTTGCTTTAATATTTGTTAACTAACCCTTTACTTTTTTAGCTTGAGCTGTGGAGATTAGCAAACAAAAGTTTTAACTTGAGGAGCAGTGGTAAGTATAATATAAGTTCACACGTCGTACTGTGCCCAACTTCTTTTTCCAGAGATGGCTGAAGCTGGTGAAGGTATGTTTCCCTTTCAAAAGAGAAAAAGGAAAAGCGTGCTATGAAGTTAGTAGCACATTCATGCTTATATAGGCATAAATCTGTTTTGACATGCACCCAAGTTGAGTTCGGTATTTTTCTGTTTAGAACTGAGGGGATTGGACCATGATAGCTCAGTGAGCATTTAGTTAGGATATAAAGTAATGGTGTGGTTCATGGAATGAACTTTCACAATGTCTGGTTAGAAAAAATGGGCTTTTCTTTTAATTTCTGCTCCTTCAAAAAATTGAAACCAATCTTTCCAACGTGGGGGTCAGGAATATAATTATCATGATTCATGTTTTTATCCTCACTTTATCCTTCATACCCTCTTTTTTTTCTCTCACATCTATTTCTCTTTCTTCGTTCATTTTTCTTTCGTTCTTTCTTTCTTTTTATAAGTTGCATTGATTGATGGTAACTTTTAAATTTACATAAGAGGGTGTTTAAATGTGTTGGGAGATTTCTAATTTTAAGTTCTTTCTTTGATTGCTTTGAGTTTATGTGATTTTAAGTATTTCTTTGAAAATTATTTTTGCTCTTTTCTTTTTCTTCCAATTTGAAATATGTTGCATTAGATACTTCTTCTTCTTTTTTATTTTTTTATTTTTTTAATTTTTAAATAAAATTTAGAATTCTTTGTGGCCTACTATTTTTGGATTAAATTTCTACACTTTTTCAAGATAAGATGTTGAGTCTTGTTGTTGATGATTTGAGCAATGAATTGAATTTTTATTTAATTCTTTCCTTAGTTTGATAGGTCTACGGCTTCAAATTCAATTTCATTCCTTGTAAAAGGTATCTGTGTACAAGTCATTTCTTGCTATCTTGGTCGCACTTGTATGAGGTCTTCCTTTTTGACCTTGTATATTGTGCAATCAAATGTCTGATGATATGTTTCATACCACCTGTCCTCATTTAAGGAAAGTGAATTGAATTTGGTTTTCAAAATTCTCTATTTTTCTTACTCATTCTTGACATGATATATGTTTATTGTTCTTCTATGTTTATTACAGGATTATATAATCCTGCAAGTCATTTTAAAAATTCATTTCTAAAGATTAAAAGGCACAATATATGTGATATAAACATCAAATTGGTTTTTTATGGTTATGGATGATGTGAGTGCGGATGTTCTTAAACTTAGCTTCCGAATACCGCTAATAATAGTGCTCCCATGCCAGTACAACTGTACTGTGTTGTGGTGTCCATATGTGAATATGATTATTCTGGTGGACTAGAGTGAAGTTTAGTTTTTCTCTCCAGCAAATTTCTTTGATTCTCCAGTTTCTTTATGTGGTTTGAGAAGAAAAATAAAAAGCTGTGTGTATCATGTTGAGGATGTCATGTTGACAATATTCGGAAACAAACCAATTGAAAACATCGGTTTGACAATATTCATCGGATTTAGATAGAGAACATTAGTGGGTTGAAGTAGCAAGGAAGATAAAAGCAATGGGTTGAGGTAAACAAATATTCTAATGATGTGTTTTATTGCAAGGGGAAAGTAACTAACAGATCTAGATCTAATATAATTTGCTAGTGGTTATGTATTGCACGGTCATTAAATTTTCGGGTGAGCTGCCGCACTTGATTCCTTACATTTTGGATTAGATTTACTGAGTTTGAGATTGTTAGATACAATTAGTTGCTCTTCTTGATCAAAATTTGGCATGTGATGATAAATTAGATTGGTCTAGTGGTGAATTATTTACATTAAATCAATGAGTTTGTGGATATTAATTATGATCTCCAGTATATAAATTTCAAATTGTAAGAGGAACTTTAGATTCATATGAAAATAAGGAAATTGCATCAACTGGCCTCAACTTTGAAGAAATTGCATGCATTGATAACTTTTGTTTTTATTACATATTCTTGATTTTTGGCTCATAGGGTTAAAGTAATGCTAGATTGTTCCAATTTTTGTTCAAATAATGTGGCAAATGAAGCGTAATGAACACTTCATCGATTGCATTATTTCAAGACTGATATGGACTATATTATGGTTATAACTGATTGATCATATCATTTTGACATAAATTTGAATAAATAATTTGAACAATTTAACATAATTTTTATTAAAAGTATATTATTAAATTAGTTTTTGTATTTGTCAAGTTTAAAGGTTATAAAGGTTATTTCTGTTTTTTAAGTATAGATTATGTCGCGTGTTCACAAGGAAAAAATGTATAACAATTAATGTACAAATATTAAAAAAAATTTGAAGTTTCAAAATGAAAATATAAAATATAAAAGTTGGTTGTACCCTCCCCACGTGAAAAATTTTTTCCATAGGATTATCCTACAGTTGATGTGGTGTGACAAAGCAATTAATAGTATCGTTTTATTTTCTCTCACTCTTTTCATTGGTCATTTATTTTTGTCTTACTTTTTTCATTGGTTTGTTATACTACATCAGTTGTGAGACAATCTCATAGAAGATTTTCTCCTCCAGGTGCTTTTGTGCGGTGTGGCCTCCTTTTGTGAAATGAAAAATGATGAGTGAATCGTAGTTGTGCCAGTAACCTAAATGAGCAAACTGGTGTTAGTTATTTTATTTTTACCTTAATTTAAAATGCTTCTGATGGAGAATTTTCCCAATGGTTCTCGAGATAGAATATTAGTACGGTTGATATTAGGCATAAATATCTATCTATGGAGGAAATTGCTTCTGCTTTTTTTTTTTTTCTGAATCTCCAACTTTGTTTTTGTTTGTTGTTTAATTATTTGATGAAATAATTGAAGCATTTATTATTTGTTTTCATTGGCGTTCAATTTATTAAAAAAAAAAAGAAGAAAAAATAAATTAAGGGATTATATGGCATCTTTTATTCTTCCGTGATATTCATATATAGTTTATTTATTGATCATTTACAACTACCTCAGTGGAAAAATATAACAGTTATGTTAGCCCTTTTTTATTACATAAGAGTTTTCTCAATTTTTTGTTTTCATTTTTCTCAATTTTTTATTTTCATTTTAATATTTTTGTTTTTTTGTTAAATGAAACTTTAGTTTGATGTTAACTATTTAATAATCTCGCACAAGATTTGTGCAGCAGTATGATTATAACTACGAAGTCAGTTTATATACCTATTGCATCATTTGAGATTTTGGAGTATGGTGGTTTAACACAATAAAAATTATATTATTCTGAAAAAGGAAAATCAAAGTTTTTAATTTTAAATGATGTGCAAGTTTACTTGTCATCGATTCTTAATATTACGTCGTTATATCTTAGTGATAACTTTTCTCCTCTAAGGAGCACCTCAAATTTAGGAGACAAATGAGGTGGCATTCTGCTAGATATTGTTTCAGTTTTAAAACTGGTGTGTTAAATGATGTGATGACTAAGCTGTCACACCCTTTGAGGATCGTAAGTTTTTTATTTTTTTATTAATTGAGTATATCGTACTTAAAAGTGGGATCAATGAGTGTGGATCCTTGTTTGGTTTAGAAGTGGAAGTATTGAGATCAATCAGTATGTGTTAAACTTGTTCGGAGGGGAAGGAACTAAATGTTGGCGTTAAACTTGTTCGGAGGGCAAGGAACTAAATGTTGGTGTTGGTGGATCATGGATATATATAGAAGGTTCAAAAATAAGGATGACGGTGACAAAATTTTTATTGGAGTAATGTTATGTCAGTCAAAAATTTATCCAAATGATGGTATAGGTAGAGGTGCTGATTTTTTTTTAAAAAAAACTGAGGCGTTGAGTTTTAAGATTAACTAACATTATTAATATATCATCTTAAATGAATATGTTATAATTATGTAAGGTGCCACATTACTTCACTAACAAGTTTCGGCAAATTTTCTGGCCGTGTTTTATAGCTAAACAATATCCGTTATCTATTTCCTTGCCTGACCGTGGGACAACATGGATGTTTATATTTATAACTAATTTCCTAATTACTCGCCAGCGTTTGACAGATGATAGCATCAGATTAAGTTGAGAGAGTTGTGCATGTGATCAGTTTGGATGCTGGTAAATGGTTAAGCGTGTTTTGAGCAGAGATCAAGATTGTTTGGCTGAAATGGCTAACTCTTATTGGAAGAATGGAGTATTTTATGAGAGAAAATAAGTAAATTAGAAATATAAATCGATTTGGTGCCTACATGTTGGTAGACAAAGGGATTTTATGGACCGGTGGGATGAGTAAGAAATCAAAGTAATTGTCAACGAAAAATGAGATTTGGCCTTTAATGCAATTATTATCATCCCTTTAACTTGACCAAAAAAAATGCAGATCTCATATGGTTTATTACGGTGCATCCATCAATGGGACATCAGTATATTATTGATGGATATTTTACCGTAATAATTGATTGTGATATCTGAAAACTAAGGTGAAACGATTGTAAAAGTGAACATGTTATCAATATGATATGGAATATGAAATTACAAAATGTAACAGTTTATGCTACAAAATAATTTGCCTCTATCGACTAAGGGCAATGGACAATACGAAGCTCAAAATCAACCACCCCAACATGAAGTACCCGACCAACCTTGTTGGCCCTACATCTTCTGGTTCCTGTAATGGATGAGAAATAAATCAATATTTGACCTAAAACCGAGCTACTACAAAAAGAAAAAACTTCCATATTGGACTTGGGACAGATGATTAATTTAATTGGATAAGGGTGGAGATGATACCTGTGGCGGAGGTGAGTTCGGGGAAGGTTTTGTAATGTCAACCTCATATGGCCATACATATCTATCTGGATTTTCACTTCTCGCCAAGCTCCAATCATACAATCTCCTTTCTTGCTCCGTTGATAATATCGAGTATGATTCCTATTAACGCGTAAAATAATACTATTATGGGATTTTATAAAGGATATAGATACTATTTGACTCCATATTGAACAAAGAATTGTGTTTGCATGCTAATTAAAATAGACGGTAAGCTTTTGACAAAAGAGAGAGAGAGAGAGAGAGAGAGTCGAAATTACTGACTTTTAGGAGTTCCATCTTCTTGTTAATTTCTTCTTCCTCCACCTGTTGGTTCTTCAGTTCTTCCACCTTGTTTTTGTATGCAACTGTGACCTGATTAGTTAGAAAAAAAAAAAAAAAAAACATTGAGATAAGAGAGAGAATCAGATAAGAAAATTTGGCAGAGACACAGCTAATTTGAGTTTCGATGACCTGATCATAAGAACATCCTCTTTGAAGTCCAAGTCTGCCATAGTGATCTGCGTCTGTTATTGCTGCATTTTAGAAAACAATTCCATCAATATATGCAAACTCCGTGCAGATAATTTATCAGTGAAAAAAAGAGGGTAATTTGAAGGATTAAAGGTTGGAGGGTCATTACGAATGCCGCGAAGAGCTCGCTCTACGTTAAGAGAAGAAATTAACGAAGAAGAAGATTCAGCTGGAGCTTTGATGGAACTCTCTGATTCTGTCTCTGCCGAATCAGTCTCTGCTGATACATCTCCGGAATTTCTGACTACTAATTTGCGCGGCTTTGTTGCAAAAGAAATGGAATTGGAGAAGAGAGAGACAGTGACTCGTTTTGGGGTTGGGCTGTAAAAAGTGTTGTGGGAAATGTAGATGGTTGCTGCAGTGGTGGAAGAGACAGCCATGGCTGGGTTGAGTGACCGGTTTTTCTGTTGTTATCTTTTGGGGATGAATTTTATTGGTTGTCTATTTATGGGTGGAGATAACATAGAGGGAAGAGGAAGGACGAAGAAGAGTGAAAGCCTTTGGAGTTGGGACTGCTTACGCCACTCTTCCTCCTCTAGTGAAGCCTCACTTGCAGTAGAAGTCAATTTTAACATTAACTGGATGAAGACTTGTAAGAGTATTTAAGCCCTGACTCACATGGCTTTTGAAAAGGTGTCAAGAAAATATCTAGTAAGTTTACATATAACTACAAAAAGTTGAAAGAGCAATATGTCACTTGGCAACTATTATTTACAGCTTTTTATCCTTTTAAGAAGCTGGGATTCCATTATTCCTATCAAAGATTTTTATTAGCTGTGGTAATTTAACATCTATTCTTCACGTTTATACAAATAAAAGTATGAGACTCATATCTGTCTTTCTCGATTTTAAAATTTATAGTTAATGATTTCTATAGAAATTTAGAAATCAAAATTTAATTATTATAATGATAAGATGATGTGGTACCGTATTACTATGCTTTTCACATTTATACATTATAATTGTAGATGTGTCATATTTCCTTAATTTTTAAATTATTTGTACAGTTAAAAAATGGTTAGGGAGAATTTCATTTTGGTCCCTATCTTTTTATAAAACTTTTTATTTTTAAATGGAAATTTGTTTATAGCTTTCAAGGTTCTTTACTTTTAAAAAAAAACTCATCAAATAAGTCTCTCCAACATCATCTTTAACGGTCAACGTCAACTAAGAGTAATAAAATACTATTTTATCCTTAATTTTATATATAAATGTTAAAATGATGAGCTTATCCTCTTAAAAAAATTAAAATTATAATTTAAATAGGTGAAATTACAATCTCACCATTCAATTTATATATAATATTTTTAATTACTAACATAATAATATAATATTTTAATTATTAAAATAATAATATAATATAATATTTTTTTTCCAAAAAAAATATTTCATCTTCTACCTCTCATCATCTTCCTCATCTCTAATTTCATCCTCCATGTTTATCAAAATCATCATCTCCATCATTTTCATCAAACCAACATCAATCAAATTAAACAATAACATCAAACTAAACATTACCCAAATTGAAAAAAAAAAAAATTCAAAGATTAAACAAATTTAAAAAAAAATTGGAGATGACATCAATCTTCACTGTCGGAGACTATCTCCAACGGTGGAGACCCTCTGGTCTCCATCAATGGTAGTCTCCATCATTGGAGACCAGGTCTTCAGCAATGATGACCAATTGGTTTCCATAGTCGGAGAAGCAATGGAGATTCATCTCCATAGCCTCTTCGGCAATGTAGATTGGTTGGTCTCTATCGCTGGAGACCCCTCCCATAGAGACCAAGTTTTTTATATTTATTTTTTATTTTGACATATTAAATTAAAAGTATATATACTATATTAAATTTTTAATTTATATACATGAAAAGTATTTTTGTCATAAAGAATTCAAGTCAAGCTGTAATTCTAAAACTTTTAAAAGAGTAAATATATCATTTTAATATGTGTATATAAGATTAAAGGTAAAATAGTCTTTTAATATTTTTAGTTGATGTTTACTGTTAAAGATGATATCAGAATGATTAATTTGATGAGTTTTTTAAAAGTAAGGGATTATGAAAGTTATAAATATATTAAAAATGAGAAATTTTTTAAAAGTATAGGGATCAAAGTGAAGTTCTTTCAATTTGGTTATTATAATAATTATGGGGATAAATTAATAACTTAGATGGCTGTATTAATATTGATTGGTTCATTGAAAAGGGTGCATTCCGCTATTCTACTTTATGATAATGTTAAACGAGCAATTGAGTCGTTGTAGTATAGTGGTGAGTATTCCCGCCTGTCACGCGGGTGACCCGGGTTCGATCCCCGGCAACGGCGAACTGCGTTTTATTTTCGGCTAGTATTAGGATTTAGCCCAACTTGATTGTCCAACCCAAACCAATCTCCATTGTCATACGGCTGGGTGGGACGGTTCGTTTTTGGGCTTTTTTCCATTCGTCCGATATTCGATAACTTCTGGTCGAGTTGGTTAGTGCTTCGATACGGATCAACTCAGTCTCAAAACCAGTTTTTACAACTTACAATCCATCACTTGTCGTCACTGAATTTTGTAGTAACGCTCTAGAGAGAAAGATGGAGTCGGGCGAGCGACGGCGGTTTCCGCTGGCGGCTCAGCCAGAGATAATGAGAGCAGCCGAGAAAGACGAACAGTACGCTTCCTTCGTCTACGACGCCTGCCGTGACGCCTTCCGCCACCTCTTCGGTACCCTACTTCCCATCCAAATTTGACTTCGATTTCTCCAATTTCCACCATTAATTTTCTTCTTCTTCAGGTACAAGAGTCGCCGTCTCTTATCAGAGCGAGGTTTGTTTCCTACTCGAAATTGAATAATCAACAATTGTGCGTCTTTTTTATTGTTATTTTCGTTTTATGCAGACAAGACTTGTAGGTCAGATGCTTTATTATGTATTGACAACTGGTTCTGGCCAGCAAACACTTGGAGAGGAATACTGTGACATTACTCAGGTCTTCATGCTCTTGCATTTTGCTCTGTTAATGACACTATTAATTTTTCTCACATCCTTAATCATGTGATACTTGTTTCTCGTTTTATTAGGTCGTAGGGCCTCATCGACTTCCTCCGACACCAGCAAGGCGTGCTCTTTTCATTATATACCAATCGGCACTTCCTTATATTGCCGAAAGAATCAGGTTTGACACTGCATTTTCTTACTTTTATGTGTTTCGTTTGATTTATATGGTTAATGAATTTATATAAACCGGTTATTTTGTAGTTCTAGAGTCGCTTCGCGTGGCTTAGTTCTTGCTGAATCCGAGTCTGATGAACTCTATAGCAACAATGCTCGGGAGACGAGCCAAGTGCTATATGTGGAAATGGCAGAATCTCCATCATCCTCTTCATCAGGGATAATGCCAAGATTGAAAGACAAGTTGAAAGGACTTTGGTTGTCTGCAGTTCAAAGATGGCCTACAGTAATACTTACTTTCAAGCTTCCTGTTTTTGGTCCAATAAAATTTGAAAGGAGGATAAGTTTAGGGATTTTTGGTTCCATAAACACCATGTAGAATGCTTTTCTTAGTTGAGATTTCTTTGCTGATAACTGTAGGTGCTGCCAATAGCACGTGAATTTTTGCAATTGGTTCTTCGTGCTAATCTTATGTTGTTCTACTTTGAAGGTGATTCTTATGTTTCTTATATTGTAGTGGGAGTTACAGTGAAGTATTTGAGAGAAACTTTATTTAGCTATTATATATTGCCTTTTCTTTCTTAGGCTTATATTATCACATATCAAAACGTGCGGCTGGCATTCGTTATGTGTTCATTGGAAAACCTATGAATCAAAGGCCTAGGTATGGAGTTCTTCTTGCTTGTTCTTTCTAAATCTGTAATGGTCTGTTCCAGTTGTCCTCTTCTTTTTGGTGTGTGTCTCCATGTGTGTGTTTGTGTAGTCAATATCATGCAGTCAGTCACCAGATATATTGAGCTAAAACACTTGGAACTTTATTACTGCCTTCTGGTGCAGATACCAAATATTAGGTGTGTTCCTTCTAATTCAGCTATGTATCATTGTTGCCGAAGGTCTACGGCGCAGCAATTTATCTTCTATTACAAGTTCAGTTCATCATACATCCTTTGGAACCCAACAAACATCAGCAGGTTTTTACTTTAAACTCATTTTTATTATTGCTATAAATTTTTCTGGAATCGATCTGATACTGTGAGTTTATTCAATATACCTTATATTTGTGCTTGATGTGGTAGTTATCTCCTGCTAATTCAGTGAAGTTATCTATTTAGTTAATTTTGCTATCCTGTCAAACTTACTTACTATTTGCCAAGTTTACAGGACGTTTATTCAACCATTATAATTTAAAATTTGGATTGTGCACTTGTTTGAATGTCACGTTACTATGTCAGTGACTGTTTTCAGGTAGTGGCTTCATAGCCTGTGTTACAGGACTAATTATTTTCACTTGTTGAATTGTTGATTTGCTATAACTGCTCGATTCTCCATGGCCTTGTAGGACGAGGTTTGCCTGTCCTGAATGAGGAGGGCAGTTTGATACCTACGGAGACTGACAAGGGGAGTTGGGCCTTAGATTCTGCTTCAACTTCAGAGGTATGCCTCAAGTTTCCACATAGAACAATGTAGTGTTTGTAGGTTGTAATATTATTGTTTGCTCTTTCACTTACCATGTTTAATATGCAAAACTACCCATATCAGATCACTTTAACCTGTAGTACAGGATCAGGCAAGGAAATAGAGGAAGTTCAGATCAGGACATTCACATCCTGAGTCTGTAGCATGGCTATCAAAGAACTTTATTATGGTTTTCTAACGTAAGGTTCTCAAAGCAATAGCAATGATGCAATATAGTCAAAAGTCATAAATCTAGGAGCCACTTAAGGACTTAGATATGTCTCATTCCTTGTCTTGGAAGAATTCTTATCTGCAGAAGCTACCTCATATTTTCCAATACAAAAAAATACTTTCTTCAATATCATCAGAATATTTCCCCAGATGATGTTCTCTGCTCTTGTAGGTTTGTCAAATAAGCGTACATTGTGCAGAAAATCTGCTTCGATCACTTGATAAGGCTGATTTAATTTGTTTTAGTTTTACAGTAGGATATCAAATTTTGTAATGTTCAATACTTCTGAATAGCCTGTACGCATGATTATTATTATTTTTTATCTTGTTTTGGGCCTGTTCAGTCTCAAGCAACAAGTGGAGTCAGCAAATGCACACTCTGCCTAAGTAATCGGCAGCACCCAACAGCCACACCATGTGGTCATGTATTCTGCTGGTATGCTCCTGATATTCTCCCTTTTTCTGTGACTCAAATGCATCAATCTCGCTAATTTTACCAATGGCATGCTCTATTGCAGGAACTGCATCACTGAATGGTGCAATGAAAAGCCAGAATGCCCTCTTTGCCGTACTCCCATAACTCATTCTAGCCTGGTTTGTTTGTATCATTCAGACTTCTAGCAGGTGAGATCACAGACAGGAAAGGAGCTAAAAAAATCCACCAACTGGGTTACTTCATTTGACAATGCAAAACATTTTGTAGCAAATCTTGGAATGAGTATAGAAATTTAAAACACAAATCCCATAGGGGTTCACATGTAACTCGGGAAACATTCTTTTTCCTATATATATTGTAAATTATATCGACTTAGTAGTATCATAAAGATAGGTTACAAAGCAATGCTTAGTTCCTAAAGTTGAAATGTATCAAAATCTCGCTGTATGTATCTTATGTAACTTCTAATAAATTTGGCTCACTTTCGGAGATTTCATTTTTTGTAGGTTGTTTAATTAAATGGCTGAAATACGCGAACAATTTTTGTGCTCATGAAGTGAGAAAACTCTACTGATATTAATGTTTTTTTATTTTTTTGTTTAATTATTATAGTAAATTCAAAATTTGACGAAGAGATAATGACTTGTACTTACTTTTTACAATCTTTAGGATGTTAGTGGGAAGGTAATTACAAATATTTGTACTTAATTTTGTAAGATTACCATTGATGGAGCAAGATGTCATTTACAAGAAGGATTTTGCTATGATTAAAAAAAAAAATCTTGAATTTTTGAGGGTTGGTAGTAGTTTTTTGTTATCGGTATGATTTATAGGAATCAAAAAGTGAAAATGCTTTCGCCAAAAAAAAAAAAGAAGTGAAAATGCATTATTAATTACATAATAGCTTTTTATTTTAATTTTAATTTTTAATCAATATTAAATTTAATCAAATTGCTTTATTTTTTAATCTAAATTGCATATTTTTAATATTAAATATTTTAATTTATATTGATAAATGAATGTATATTAATATTAAATTATAAAACAAAATTAGATTTTGAGATTTTTTTTTTGAAAAATTAGATTATGAGTTAGAATAAACTGCCCACCATTGAAAAATTATATATTAAATAATTCATTTTTTTATCCTAAAAGAGTGATACTTTTAATCCTAAATAATTGATCAAGGAACACCACCACTTTGAAATCTCATCGTACCCGTCAAAAATTAAGATTTAAATTGCCGGCCGTCTGATTCAATTATACGAGCTTAGAGGTGGGCATCTCTAACCCAACCCGATCAATCCAACCCAACCCGATCACTTTTTATTTGGTTGAATTGGGTTATATCTTTAAAAAAATTGAGATGAATTAGGTTGAGTTGGATTCAAAATTAAATTGAGTTGGGTTGGATTGAAAATTTTTAAACCCAACCCGACAAATGCATATCCCTAATTCTAAATCCAAGTTTTTATTTTTTTCTTAAAAACATATTTGTTAGAGATGAAGATCAAGAATAGTCTATGTGGTGGATTAAATCTTTTATTTTCAATCATTAAATATTTATTTGTAATCAAATTGTTAAGACTATAACAGTTACTAATTAAACTTTTTATACCTTTTTAGTGGATTAAATCCAACCCGATCAACTTAACATAAATCAACCCGATTATTATTAGGTTGGGTTGGGTTGGGTTGGGTTAAAGACTTTATTGGGTTGAATTAGGTTAAAGAATTATTAACCCAACCTATATTGGGTTGAGAGATTTTCAACACAACCGAACCTGAACCCGAAAACGCCCACCTCTATACGAACTTATCGAAACCATTTTAGGTCACACGCTGCAAAATAATAATAATAATAACAATAATAATAAATAATAAATAAATAAAAAGTAAAACTAAACTAAACTACACTGAGAAAAGACACACACACCACTCTCTCTCTATAAATGTATAAGCAGCTCTTACACCCTCACTTTCTCGAACATTAGGGTTTGGCGCTCTTAAGAGGCGAAACAACAGCAGCGGCGGCTCGGTATTCTTAAATTGGGTTGAATTGGGTTAAAGAATTATTAACCCAATCCATGTTGGATTGAGAGATTTTCAACTCAACCGAATTTGAACCCAAAAACGCTAACCTCTATACGAACTTATCGAAACCATTTTAGGTCACACGCTGCAAAATAATAATAATAATAACAATAATAATAAATAATAAATAAATAAAAAGTAAAACTAAACTAAACTAAACTGAGAAAAGACACACACACGCACTCTCTCTCTATAAATGTATAAGCAGCTCTTACACCCTCACTTTCTCGAACATTAGGGTTTGGCGCTCTTAAGAGGCGAAGCAGCAGCAGCAGCGGCTCGGTATTCTTAAATTCTTGATAACATGGCGACTCAGATTAGTAAGAAGCGCAAAGTCAGTTTCTCCCGTCCCCCTTTTTTTTTTTATTAAGTTCTTTACATTTATTATTTTATATAAATAATAATAGCAGAATAAATCATCTTTTAATCGTATGTTTTCATAGTTTAGATCTTGTTATGTTTGATTCATAATAGTAATGAATTAAAGTAATAACTTTTGACGTGGATGTTTCGTTTTCATTAATTTATTTGTTACAAAAATAATTGATTTAGTTTGCCAAGAGTATAATATATGACAAATATTGCAATGCGATTTGGCTGCAGTTCGTCGCCGATGGTGTATTTTTCGCGGAGCTGAATGAGGTGCTTACAAGAGAGCTTGCGGAGGATGGATACTCGGGTGTTGAGGTTAGGGTTACTCCAATGCGCACAGAGATCATCATCAGAGCCACTCGCACTCAGAATGTTCTCGGTAAATTTTCTCCAAAATTCTTGATTTATTATTACTTGTACTGGTCTCATGGTTTAATTACTAATATTTTGTGTATATTAGGTGAGAAGGGAAGAAGGATCAGGGAGCTGACTTCTGTTGTTCAGAAGCGGTTTAAGTTTCCAGAGAACAGCGTGGAGCTCTATGCTGAGAAAGTTAACAATAGGGGTCTCTGTGCCATTGCTCAGGCAGAGTCCCTGCGTTACAAGCTCCTTGGAGGTCTTGCAGTTAGGAGGTACATTAAATTTGTCGACATTTTTCAGTATTGTGTATTGCTTGAGTGGTTAATTTTTTGGCAATTGGTCGGTGTGTGGTTTAATTGTTTCACTGTTGATTATATTATTTTGATTGTTGTATATATCTGGTTGTACTTAGACGTTGTGCTGTCTGGTACATGTGCTTATTTGAGTACTGGCTGCCGCTCTAATTTCTCTAATTAGGTTGCATGTTATTGTGGTACTAGTAACTAGTACAAGTCATCTTTACAGCGAGGTGGTTTCTGATGAATGACCATCTCGTGTCTGAGGATGACTATATTTGGTGATTCCATTCAGTCCTGATTTTAGAGGAATGATGATGACATTCCTTGTGACAAAGGTTTGGATGGTAAATTTTTTTTCTTTAATTTAATTTGACTGTCATTTTCTACTGTCTCTGATTTAAGGTTAGTTTCCTGTCTACAGAAAATTACTTTGGGGCTTTTTTTTTTTGTTAAGTGTGTGTTTGTTATTTCGATGTTAATTGTACTAGGAGCCCTTTGTCAACTTGCTGCATAAGTATAGTTTTAGTACTGTACCCTCCTGTTAGCTGTACGTGGACTTCTGTACATTAGAAAATCCTTGCTTATCCTTATTATATGTACTGCTTTTAGTAATTGGGACTTTTGTGCAAACCTCAACAACCGAAAATGTGGTTTGCTCATGAATCATGATGGCGTATTCTGGGTATGAGTACTTCCTTTTCCTTCCTACTCGTGTTGTGTTTGTCTCACGGGCCACAGAATATGAGCATTTTTTTTGCCCCCTTTGCCTTGCAAGATGAGCCTTGGGGTTTTGACATAAATGCTTATATGAAGGTTTTCTTGGAGTTTGTCAGGCTTCTTGTGCTGCTATGAAAGTGTGCCTGGAGTTTGGAATATCCTCCCACATTCCCACTTTTCAAACCGCCAATATATGTTTCACTATGCTTCTGATTGCTACTAATGATTCCATTACTCTTTTGTATTATAAGTAATGTTTATGCTCTTATTTTCACTTTTGGGTTGTAAAATGCACTAAAGTTCTTGGGCGCTCTTGCATAGAATACAACCAAGCTACTTTAGTAGTGGAATGAATAGGGTAGTGAAGGAATATGTTTGTTGATGGCCTTAAGCATTCTAGCACATTCTTTCCATCACTTTTATTACTTGTTTTATGTGGAATTTGGCATGACAAACTTGGATTTCCATCGTTTTACAGGGCCTGCTATGGTGTCCTCAGATTCATCATGGAGAGTGGAGCAAAGGGATGTGAGGTATGAATTACTTATTTCCCCCCTTGAGTGTATTTGCATACACAGTGGTTCATTTTAGAAAGCTCAGTCTTCTTACATTCTTGGCTTCATGCAGGTTATTGTAAGTGGAAAGCTCAGGGCCCAGCGTGCTAAGTCAATGAAGTTCAAGGATGGGTACATGATTTCCTCTGGTCAACCTGTTAAAGAATATATTGACTCAGCTGTGAGGCACGTTCTTCTTAGGCAGGTCAGTAATTGAAAGTTCCGCGCTGCTAGTTTCTGTTAGAATTCTCTGACTAGGATGCTTTGATATTAATGACCAATACTTTATCTCTTCAATGATTACAGGGTGTGCTTGGTATCAAGGTGAAGATCATGCTTGACTGGGATCCAAATGGCAAGCAGGGGCCGAAGACACCTTTACCTGATCTCGTAACAATCCACCCTCCCAAGGAAGAAGAACAGTACGTTCCACCAATGATGGCCACTACCAATATTGAGATTCCAGTAGCATAACTCCCAAATGAAATGCTTTTAAGTAGTACTTTTATGTTTTTTATATCTATCAAAGAGAGCAAGAGAATTTCACGTACTTCTGCTAGGGATTTTTCATGCCTACAGTTTTTCATATGTTGACTTTTAGCTTTATTCTCATTTTTGTTCTTTCAAAGGAATTCGAGCCATCTATAATTTTCCTGTTAATTTGTTGTTGATGGTTTATACTTGTTTCCTTTTAAGTCCCATAATAATGTCTCATTGTTATCCCCTTATGTAATTTGATGCAAATCCTAACAGGTGAATCTACAAATTTATCTTCCTTAAAGATGAAAAGATCCCAAACAAAATTTCACTCTTATCAAATCATACAAGTAGAGCAACACTCTTAGCTCAAGTGTTAAGCTCTTCTTTTCTCTAGTTCAGTGTTAGGCATTTACAACTGATGAGAGGTGTTTAAATTCCGTCATGTGCATTTATCCATAGGTGCTGGGAGATTTTTTTCTTGTTTAGTAGATTAAACGTGTCACGGAGCACATCTCCTCATATTAGGTGGTTGCCTACTTCCAATCCATGTTAGTAGTAGTATTCAGAAGGGTCATTTTTTTATCCTTTTATGGGAACTCCAAAACTATGGAAAAAATAAATAAAAAATGAAAACATTGATTAATGTTTGATGTAGTATGTTTCTGTTATCTCCTCGTACTGAATCATCAAGCTCGAGAATATTTTTCTCCCCATACTAAATGCGATCATCAATTATATAGAGCGACGGTCCCAAAGATTCATCTTAGAGGGGTTGTTTTAATAAATTATCAATAATATAAATAATTAGAATCGCAATAGTAAAATTTTCTTGTTGATTAATTTATAGTCATCTTCAAGAATCCGAGAAAAACTAAAGATAAAAATAAAATAATAAATAATACACTTATTAATGATATAATATTTATAAGAATATTATTAGGCTTTTCGAATTTTTATTCAAATTCATGTCCAAATAACATGATATATAAATTGTTTTACATCATATTAATTATCAATTCATCTCATAATTTTAAAATCTTTAATTATAAGATATAAGAAAAGAAATTGAAAGAACACATTTACCAATTAGTAATCTATATAAAGAAAAAGAATTTAATTTTAACTTATGATTATAGTGTAATTGTTGGCTATCAAATTATTTCAAGCATATTCATATAACATAATATATTTCTTCACTCAAGAAATTTTTTTTTTATCACCTTATTGATTACAAACAGAGGAAAATCACAAGAACAAATAAAATGAAATAAAATAAAAAAGAGAGAGAGAAAAATTAAATCATGATTATATATTGAGAAATTTGATGTACCACATTAAAATTTAATATTTAGAAATTTAGACATTCATTAGATTTTCAAATCTAGTTATAGACATTATATTTAAAACATCTACAAAAGCACTAACATTTCAATAAAAGTTATAACTACAGGTAAATTTATTTTTTTATGAAATATATTATTGTAGTTGTTGTGGACGTTATTGTTGTCTATTATCGTCAAAATTCTAACAAATATAAGATAAATATATGCTTTTTAAAAAAAAAGATAATATATAAATAAAAATGAAAAATAATAGAAATTAAATATTAATAAAGATAAAGATAAAAATATTATAAATGAATAAAACGATAAATCTATAATTTATTTTTAACTAATATACCTAGAAACTGTGAAAATCTTGTGAGATTTCCTAGTGATGTAAGCGACCTGATATCTCTAAAGATGCTCAATCTAAATGGCTGCTCAAAACTAGACAAACTTCCTGAAAACTTGTAGGAGATCGAGCGCTTGGAGGATCTAGATGCTGGTGGGACTGCAATAAGACAAGTACCATCCTCAAAACTATCTTTCCCTGGATGTAAAGTAGAGCATCCCAAAACTTTCAGTTCTTTTCTCCGGTCTTTGTTGTTATAAACCAGAAAACCAGATTGCATTGGTTTGTTGTTGCCTCCTCTCACGGGTTTAAGCTTTTTAAGAACACTAGATCTCAGTGACTGCAATCTCTTGAAAAGGAGGAATCCCGAGTGACATTGGATCTTTATCATCATTGGAAGGATTAAATCTAAGCCAAAACATATTTGTTGGCCTACCAGTTAGCATCAATCAACTATATCCAAACTTGAAGTTCTTTTCATGAAGAAAATGTCAGAGTCTTCGATCATTGCCAAATCTTCAGATAATATTTGTTGGGGCAGAGAATTGCACTGCATTGGAAACAATGTCGAATGCAATAGAACTAAGCAGCTCCAAATCTGTTGCACTACAGTTTTTCAACTGCTTTAAACTGGTGGACAATGAAGGCAAGGGAAATAGCCTGGCAGTTTTGATGTTGAAGCACTGCCTTCAGGGCCGCCTGTAGAAAGGGAATAAATAAATCAATCAAATTTCGGGAGGCTTCATGAAGTGCTTCTTTAGGAGTTAAACCTCCATTTGTCCATATTTCTAGGAAAAGGATCTCTTGTTTTTCATTTCCGCTTCCATAAGAATGAATACTATAATTCGCATTGCGAACAGGCATGAATACAGCATCTATAGGATAACTTCTATCTTGAAAGTTATTGGGTGCTTTTATATTATATCCACGATTCCTCTCTATTTGTAATCCAATACAAAAATCAATTGGTTCCGCTAGGTTAGCTATATATGTTTGTATCAATTTGGATCCTCTCTTGATGTTTCTACAGTATGTGATTGGTTGTTTAAAAACTAGGAGTTAAAAACAATCACATCTCCGCCTTTTATTTATTCCAGTGCTGATGTGTCGTGAGAATATCCAAATTCGTTTGGATATAAATGTATTTATGTACTAGGTCCAATTTAGACTAGTTGTTCTAATAATCAATCCCTGGAAAAAATGATTGAATTCGTTATTTGACTTGTTCATGTTACAGGAAATCTCCAATCATTTTATGCAATTTCATATATGCTTAACAGGAAGTAAAATTCCAGAGTGTTTCAGGTTTTGGAGTGAAGGATCGGAGATGAAGTGAAAATTGGATTATCTCCTAATAGGTTTAAAGATGAATTTGTAGGATTTGTTGTCTTTGCAGTAATTTCAATCCCTACTAAGGTAAAGAAATTTGAGGTTCGTCATTCCATTACCGCAAAGGCCAGAAGCTATGTGTTTGAATTTGCCACCAGTAGTTTCGCACCTATGGAGTCTGATCGCCTTTGGCTGGGCTATGTGTCACTTGAGGAGATTCAGAATAAGCATTCTGATCAGAGAAAAAATTTAAGCATTGCTAGTTGCATTCACGCTGCATTCATATTCGAAGCCAGAGAATACACCTACTGGGATGAAAATCCGATGAAAAGATGTGGAACGTCTAGTTTACAAACAAGACTTGGCATGCTTTGAGGGACCGCAAGCAATGGAAGGTTCTAATATTTTGGAGCAAAACCATGATGTTTTTAACGTTTCAAGTACGGTTAATCTTATGATTGATGCACCTAATATCTTTGATGGCAACAACAAAAACTGGTACAATAGAATGCCATAGTTTAATTTATATATGTAACACTAGCTTTAATTTTCTAGTTGGACTGCTTCTATTTGATTCATTTCAACTAGAGCTAGCACTATTCGTTTGTACGCGTATGCAGTGAAAGCAGCTACCAAGAATTTTACATTTATGCTGCCTATTCTTTCATGATTTTTGTGCAAGTCTCATATTCTTATGGATTACAATTATATTCCTTACGAGTGACGATATTTTTTACACCCCTAAAAATACTGTATAACAGTCACGTGATGTTCAGCAGATAGACCTCTTCTTTACCAAAGAGTAGTGCAGAAGTCCACATAACGTCGTCACCTGAGGTGAGGTCAGGGTCAAATGTACATTGATAGCTGATCTTTGGCTCAAGCAATCCTCCTTTGATAAGCTCGGGTATTGTATAACTTAATTCTTTATAATACTATTTAAGGATAATATTGATTTTTTTTTTTTAAAAAAAAAAAAATTAATAATTTGAGGTGTATATACAATTATGGAGGGGTGGAAATATAGCCACTCTTGTTTCTTTCCTTGTCTAGCAAAAAGTCTTGCCCATGCCTTTCAACTTTCCAAAATCATGCCTTTTATAGTCTGCTTGGAGACATTTGGATGCATTTATGCTTTGTGCCTGGAGCTTAATCATTGAAGTCATGTTATTCTTAATGCAATATTGGTGTTAATTAGTTGTTTTTGGTTAATTTCATGTATATCTTAATGTTTCTATGTTTTTGGTTGAGAAAACTACTCAAAACCCTCCGGATGTTAGCTTAATTACAACTGGAAACAACTTTAACCTTTTATTACACCTCCCTCCCTTAGACTAATGGGTTGACTGGATTTGACAGTCAATGTTAAGACCATGAATAGTAGTATTGTCATTTTCTATTTTTAATTTAAAAATATTAAAATTTAATTTTAAATATAAAAAATAATTTTTTATGGATGTAGGTTGTCCATTTCAAATATGGACTGTCAATATCAATTTAAAAAAGTAAAAAAATAAAAATAAATAAATATAGCTGTGGAGACCTAGATTGGATCTCGATGGAGATCCAATTTGAGCTCCATCATCAACAGACTTCAAACTCTTCATCAACATAAATGCAAACATGGAAATCTCACCAAATTCCAAACTTGCAACAAAAAATTTCCTCTCCTTGAAATCTCAAAACATTGAGCCTTTTTCTGTTTTCTTTTATTGAAACATGGAAAAATCTCCAAACATCATTAACACCAGCCTCCCTCTATTTTCTCTCATTGAAACAAAAAACCAAACATGGAAATCTCAAAACATCATCAACACTGACTGTCATCTAAACATCTTTAACAAATTCAACATATATATATTTTTTTTTCAAAAAAGAAAATTCACAAAACCACAACCAGTTCTTTTCATCTTCATATTAAATAAATCCAACCAAAACCACACCAATCATCATCACCAAAACCAAAACCAGATGTCCATACACATTATTGCTCGAAACTGGATACCATGGATCCAATCAAGTCCCAACTCCGACTCGCGTCCAGATTCACCAACCTCTTCTCTTGTCCTCCAACGCATACCAAATCCAATCTCACCTTAACCATCACCGTATCCAGATGCTTGGGTTTCCATCTGAAAGTTTCTGTCTGAAAATCCAGACATCAATCTGGGTTTCCAAATCCAAATTGACTAGTGAAGAAGACGAAGAAAAAGAAGAGAAGAAGGAGAAGAGAAAGAGAGAGAGAGAGAGAGAGAGAGAGAGAGAGAGAGAGAGAGAGAGAGAGAGGACTGGTGAAGAAGACAAAGAAAAATAAGAGAAGAAGCAGAAGGAGGAGAGAGAGAGAGAGAGGGAGGTGAGAGACAGTGGGTGGCTTTTTTAAATGGAGGGGTATTCTCATCTTTTTAGTTTATTTTATCATTTTTTAGTTATCCTTAAACGGTTAATATGATCAAACTGTTAGTATATGAGAGGTCATTGTTATAAAAAGTAAAAGTGATTTTCGATTATAATAAGACTAATATCCAGAGGGTTGTGAGTAATTTGCTAGCTTTTGGTTAGTTTATATTTAGTTTTTTTTTTTTTTTTTTCCAACTGAACCTATCATATTGATTTTGCTCTATGATTAAATTGCACTGAATTGAATCATATTTTCTTCAATTTAATTGGATCAAATCAAATTATAAATTATGAAAAAGTTAATGAATGCGATTCACCTATGCACAGATAAATATAAAGTTAAATCACCAAACTCAATATAAATGAAATTGGTTTCAATTATAAAAACATTTTGTTAGGCGAATAAGTTAGAATTCAACCCACAAAATGGTAGAAAATATAAAATCAAAGACAAATATTTATATAATCAATACTTTCAAAAATCCAATCACATGATGTTTAAAGATGATGTAGTATGTAATTAAAACTTTACATGAAATTTTTTTTTTTTTTTCAATACTACTTGCGGTATGTACCATCAAACTAATCTTCATGAAACTCATTTGAATAGCTAAAAAAACGACATTAATTTTTTTCTTCGCATAAACATTTTAAATAATCATAATAGAAGCAAATTTAAGTTTGGTTACTCCCATTCAATGTAACAACATTCATTATTACTAAAAAAATAATAAGAATACAAAGCAAGTACAGCGGTTGTGAATGGAGCCACTTGGTGTCCTAGGATAGAAATACAGAAACCTTATCAGGATTGACATCAATTTAAGGTCATCATCTTGCAGCACTAAGAACCAGCACGTGTGCAAGACAAATTGACGGCATGTCACTCATGAGCCCTCCACTTTTCAAGACATTTTTGTGTGAAAAATTAGGATTTGGCGCACCAAGTAGCAGCCCACTCTTCAAAACCCATAAACCAGCAAAATGAGTTTGTCCCCTATCGCCTTTGCTTTTTTAAGATTTCATTTTATTATGGACTCGTTACATTTTATATATAATAATTGTGATAATGGTAGTGGGTTGCACCAAGCACGCCTGATCCTTGCATTCTCGTCTTGGATGATTCATTATCCCATCACCTTCTTATATTAATTAATTATTATATCAAAAAAAAAAAAAAGAATCAGTTAGTGGTATTATTAAATTATTAATTGACAATTGTTTTTTTCTTTTTTAACCTGTCAAATTTTCAAATAGTAATCCAAAATATTATGATACTTCAACAAGAATTGATTCAAAACTGGATCAACATTTTACAAAACTATCAAAATCAAATTCAATTAACGGAAGTAGTTCTAAGTATTACTGATATAATGTAGATTGATTTTTAAATTTTTAAGCATGCCACATGAAGAAGATGAGTACAAGCCCACAAAATCATGATAAGCAGATTGGAAATATCTAAAAACGTAGATATAAAAGTTGACCTTTGTAGAGAAAATGTAATAAGGAAAAAGTTTTGACTAGTATTGAGCGGTCATAGTCTAGGATTATTAAAGTGATTGACCTAATGGGACAGATTAGTGAAAAGTGGGTTGGGACTTGTATAAAATAGCACAAGCCACAAAGGTCCTGAAAACGATTTGTGCCAGCCGTCCTTGCAATGAACAATGACCAAAATGCCTTGGTAATTTTTATTTTAAATATGGTTGAACCCTTGTCTCCCTATTACAGGAAAAAACATTGCAACTATGCAAAACCCAATGTCCACTTCCTTTTCCCCCTTTAATTTGTCCTCTCCCATGTTTTTTACTATGAAATTGTAGAAAAACCAATATAAAAGATGAACTTATTAGAAAGTGTGAATTGAACGAATGTGGTATATGAAAGTCGAACAGGATGGCCAAATGACTCAGGAAACTCAACCCCATTAATTAATTGCGTGGGGGGCCAAAAAAATCATGTAGCACATGCTATGCTATGCGTGCAAAGAAGAACAGTGAGATATGATGGAGACATGAGAGAGGACATATCAACAAACATGCAAATGTAGAATGTAGACAGGGGAGTGGACTCTCCACAGAAATTCTTGCATTAGTGGACTCACCCCACGCTCAACAATCAAAACTCTCTCTCTCTCCCCCCTCCCCACTTTCCTTTTCCTCATTCATCACTCTTTGGTAGGCTTCGTTGGTGGGATGTAGTACACCCCCACTCACCCACAACCCTGTCTGTGGGTGGTCTATTAGATTTTGTCTTCTAAAGGGGTGTGAAAAAAGATATTTATTATATACATATTTCCCACTATTCAATCCCCTATCATATATCCCCACCATACATGTACATGTCATGGAGGAAAACAACTTGTATCTATTTTACATATATTCTATCTTTATTTAAATTACTATCATATAAGGTAAATTTTAGTTTGGCATGTAAAAATAGATTGAATTATTTAAATTTAATTAGATTAAGTTTTGTTCAAATTCGATCCAATCGCATACTCCAAACACATACTCTATATATACATGTCATTAAAAAAAAAAAAAAAACAACTTGTATTCATTTTGCATGTTACTTGTCTTTCATTTATATTACGATATGTACGGTAAATTTTAATTTGATAAATTATTTAAATTTTATTAGATAATTTCTTTAATTCACTTATTAAATGCCAGCTGGATTTTTTATCGACGTGTCAGTTACAATCATTCGCATGTATATAGTTGGGCCCCACCATTATTTTATGTGGATGGGCCTTTATATGCTTTGTCACTTAATCCACCTCACTCATAGCGGCAAGGATACGCGCATGCAATCTCAAGATAGATACAATCACATCCGATCTCTTGGAAATTTCAATCCAACTGGCTTTAAGTGAAAACACGTGTCTCAATGCACTGCACATTACCTTCCATAAACAATTTTAAAATAAGGGTGCCCATTTTGATGCCCACCAATTAGTGTTGAAGTTTTTTTTTATCAATTTATCACTTCAATAAAATTCGCTTATTTTGTATCAACTTTCGAACAATAAATCATATATCCAAATAAATTAGGATACTTTTAACGGATTTGAATCAAACTCACTGAATCAATCACATCAAATTTGTACAAATCTTTTAAAAATTTATTGACATGTAGCAAGCTTCACAAATAAATTAATAAGATTTACTTAGTTCTTACTCTATCTCTCACTTTTAAATACTCTATATATTTTTTATTTTTTCTCACATTAAAAGATCAATATATATCAGATCTGAATCAGAGTTTATTTTTAATAAGGTATACAAATATAAAATAAGTCTTAAATATATAAAATGAGAGTCCTTATTAATAAATCTAGAAATCACAAAATGTTTTTGAAGGCATGTAATAATTCTTAAAGTGAATTTTATATTTTATCAATATTTTTTTATTTTATTATATTTTAAACTACGAATTGGTAAATGAATTTAAGGAGTTTTAAATTTTTAAAAAAGTCTCATCAAATTGATTTCATCTTACGTTGATAGTCAAGTTTATGTTTTTAGAAAGGGGAAAAATCATTTTAGTCCCTAACTTTTGAGAAAGTGTCAATTTTTTAACTATGTTTTCTAAAAAGACGAAATGAACCTTAACTTTTCAGAAAAGTGTCAAATTAGTCCCTTCCATCGGTCAATTAACGGTCAAACTTAACTGATAGCATACTAAATGGGGGTAAAATTGGTATTTTCAATTATAATGAAGGAAGATGTAAAAGGAAGATAAAATAAGTGAAAAAAATCATTTAAAACAAATGAGGAAAAAAATTAAAAAAAAAATCTCGTTCGACAAAATTATTTAAAAAAAAAAATCATTTTGTTAAATATGAATATTATCTCAAAGCATATACCAATTGTACCATAAATATGTGGATTTCAAATATATAATATTATAGACTGAAAAAAATTAATAGATACAACAAAAATATTAAACAGATGGAGCAAGAGCAGAAACTGTAAAAATATTAAAAGCTAGAGCAGAAATTTTGAAAAAAAAAAAATTACAAGCTAAAGTAGAAATTAAAAAAATAAAAATAAAAAAATCACACCCATGAATAAAGATTTAATGAAAATTTTTAATTGTAAGGGTAAAATGATAATTTTACAATTAATAAATATACATAAGATCCTCAAACAAAGTTACGCCCAATCAAAAATTTTCTAAGGGTAAAACTGTAACTTTATGAAAATTATATGCAACTCATTAAGGGTATTTTGATAATTATATATTATTGTAATATTTTACTTTATTTGAGGATATAATGATCTTTTTATCTGTTTTAATAGTATCCATGGTTAAATTAGTCTTTTCATGTTTTCCATTAGGTTTGACCGTTAGTTGACTGATGAGAGGGACTAATTTGATACTTTTTCAAAAAGTTAAGGTTCATTTTGTCCTTTTAGAAAACATAGTTAAAAATTTGACACTTTCCCAAAAGTCAGGGACTAAAATGATTTTTTCCCTTTTAGAAATATCTTTGCCTTTAAACATAAATATCATCTATCAACATACAGTTTTTTTTTTTAAAAAAAAAAACACAGTTAAACAATAAATTAAAAATAGAAAAATTATTTGCACTGTCCATATCAAAAAGTAATTAAGGTAAAATTAAAAATTAAAATGCCAATAAAAAAAAAATAAATCTCTACCATCTACTTTAGAAATAGACGGTGAGAATAAAAACGAGTTAATTTTTTTTTTTTTTTTTAAAAAAAAAGATTCTCGAACCATATTAGGACGATTAGGTGAACTTAAGTATTTATAATCTGGTTCCAAGAATACCTATTTGGTGGAACTCTAGATTAAATTTTCACCATTGATAGAGATTACATTAATAATATCGAATATGAATCTCCACTATATGATTTATATATATATATATGTTTTACTTTGTAATAATTTATTTTTAAATATGTATTTTTTATATTATAAAAAATAGTTCAAATATTTCAAGGAATTTTAGTTTTAATTTTTAATTTTTCAATTAATTATATGTAAATATTTATATATTTTAATTTACTAAATGATGGCATGTTTTAATTTTAAATTTTTTAATCTTTAGTTTAAGTTTTGGGTGAGACATGTTGAATTCTTTTTGATTGATAAATTAAAATTAAATGATTAAATTTAAAGATTAGAGGTTTAAAACAATATTTTAATATGTTTAACCAATGTAGTAAGCAAAATGATCTTTTTACTTTTTCTATCGTGAATTATTGTTAAAATTTTTGTTAAAATAATCATATTAATGAGTTTTCCAATAGTTCAGGAATAATGTTAACAATTTGCTGTTAAAAATTTAATAAAAATATTATATTTTTTAATAGATTTGGCTACATTTCCCGTTAGGTATGGTTATTTATTACTAATAAATATTTAATATACTTTTATAATCAGTTTTACGCTCAATTTAAGTTGTTATTGATAGAGAGTCTTGTCCAATTAGCAAGATACCGATACCTTTTTAATATAAAGTTCAAAATTTAAAATTGCCAATCAGGCGCAAAAGATAAAAGAGTGTGACGGAAAATCTGTAAGATTGCCTGTGACAGAATCATTGCCCGTGGTGGCGGGCAAAAATACAATCGGCCTTTTTGGAGTTATTTGCATTATAAAAAAGCCCATATCCATTGTTAGACCCTCACACTCTGCATTCTGCTCTCTTTCGTTGTGTGTTTTGAGATATTTGTGAGTTTGCTTTGATTAATATGGGTGAGGTTGTTGATATTTATTTCGAGAATGGTTTCTCCAACAAGGGTTGCAATGACACCACCAATCCAAATCTTAATGGCCACCACCAGGATTGCAGCTGGTATGAGGAAATCATCGACGATGATCTGAAATGGTCCTTTGCTTTGAACAGGTTTTTATGTAAACTGTTGTTTTGGTATTTTAACTTTCAGGTTTGGTTTTTCTTTTTAAATCTAGCAGCAACTGGGTCAGGAAAAATAATCTTGTTTGTTTTTTCGTTGGTATTGGATTATAGAGATCATACACATATTTCAGTAAAAAGCTAGAGAAAAAAATCAAGAAATTTGAATGAATGTGACTTTGACCAAATTCTCACGATCAATTTCGTGTTTATTTCTTTTTAAACTAACAGTTTGAAAAGAGAAGTGTCTTACTTGCACCTACAAATTTATTAATGTAGGTGTCAGGACTTATCATTAAATATTCTCAATTTTTATACGATTAATGACTTTTTTTTTTTTTTTTCCGAATTTAATTTGTTTAAATGATTCAGAGATTGGTTGGTTATAAGTGATATTCCAACCAAAGTCATGTGAATATAGGAGTTACGTTATATACTTTTATTTTTCATATTGAGAGTAAAATTTAAATTTTCATGTCTCCTCTCTTGTGCTGCCTTGGTGGTAGGCAGCACACCCAAGTTTATTGTGAACTTGAACTCGACACCCATGTGTTGCAGCCTTATGGTAGCTGCTTTCACCTTATGTGTGAAGCGATCTCTTTTGAACTGCTTTCAGGGTCGCGTCACCGGTATCTCATTATGTATGGTCCCCATAATCCAGAACTTTTTAAGTCTCTATTGAACCTGTAGAACATAACTGATAGTAGATAGGAATCATCAAATGGATAAACTTCACTAAAAGAGACTAGTTTTCTTTTGAAAATATAACTCTAAAGTTTAGTGCCTCTTTCCATCTCAACAGAGTGCTTCATAAAGGGACCAGCCAATACCAGGATATTGCTCTTCTGGACACCAAGCATTTTGGAAAGGTTAGCATTTATGGTCTTCTTTAAGTCAATATATATATAAAAGAAATAATTATTTCTATTCACTTTTTATATGACATAATCCTAGCTGGTACTATTTAATTCATATTTGGGAGTTTAATAATTTATTAATATATTTGTTGGTCAGGATAATGTCCTTATTAATTAGTTGTTATGGCTACAGTATTTTAGTGCCCATTCACTAATTTTTAATGGGATTGATTGGATGTAGGTATTGGTTATTGATGGGAAGATGCAAAGTGCTGAAGTGGATGAATTTATTTATCATGAATGCTTGATTCACCCTCCTCTCTTATGTCACCCCAAGTGAGTCTATTTAATTTACAAGGTTAATTTATATACTACCCCGATTATATGCATGTTAAATTATAATCAGAACAAATTTGAACTTTCTTTTTTTTTTTTCAAAAAAAATAATAATTGAAATTGAATGAATATGTATGGTTGACAGCCCCAAAACTGTATTTATAATGGGAGGTGGCGAAGGGTCAGCTGCCAGGGAAGCTCTCAAGCATAAGTTAATTGAAAAGGTGGTCATGTGTGATATCGACCAGGTATTTTTTTTTTTTAATTTTAAAGTCTGGTTAGAGTTTATAAATTAGATTGCCCTCAAGCATAAGTTTATTGAAAAGGTGGTCATGCGTGATATCGACCAGGGGATTTTTTTTTTTTCAAGTCTAGTTAGAATTTACAAATCTAGCTCTCGTGCATGAAAATCACTCGTGTATAGCACGTGCTCATGCAAAGCAAATAGTTTGGACCTATTTCTTGTATCAAAGCCCACGTCTCTTATCTTGTGGGCCAGAATTGACACAAAACGTAAATAAGCAAGGGCACAAATAAGGGTTTGTTTATAAATGTCCATTTTTTTCAGCTCAAGTTGAACACTAACATTTTTTCTAAGATCTTGCAATAAAATCTGTTTTTGGACAAAAATATAATTGGTAAAAATAAGGATTTAAAAAATGAGTTACTTTTTAACTTCAACATCAAAAAAGAGAGTTATCTCTGCAATTATCTTTAAAAACAAACATTTTTTACAAAAAATAATATTCGAGACCCACGATACACACATACTTCTTTTATAATTTTAACAAATAAATTTAAGTAATTAATTAATCTAATCATTAATGTTATTTTATGAAGTACTTAATTTTCTAATTTTTTATTAGAAATTATAATATAAAATAATATTAAGAAGAATGACTATTCTTTTTTTAATTTTAAGGGGTCAAAGAGTTGAAGTCTCGTCATTTTCTAAAACATAACATATGAACTTTTTCTTAATTTAATCTTTTATCTACTTGGATAAAAAATGCATGTGCTAATGATAGGCTGTTTTATGTATTGCAGGAGGTGGTTGATTTCTGCCGTAGATACCTGACAGTGAATCAAGAGGCATTTCGTAACAAGAAGCTGGAACTTGTTGTTAACGACGCCAAGTAAGAGAAGTTGCTTACCTCGAACATGTAAAACTCCCTAGTCACATATCAAAATGCATTTACAACAAGTGAAACAATTATGTTATGTTGATTAACAGGGCTGAGCTGGAGAACAGGAAAGAGAAATTTGATATTATAGTGGGCGATTTAGCAGACCCAGTTGAAGGAGGCCCTTGCTATCAACTCTACACCAAATCTTTCTATGAGAGAATTTTGAAGCCTAAACTCAACCAAAATGGCATCTTTGTTACCCAGGTAAGTTATATTATTATGAATCACCTTCCATCTTTCAAAATTATTGAAGCCAAAAGTTTGTAACATGTTGTGTTGTGTTATATACATATAGGCTGGACCAGCAGGCATTTTCACCCACAAAGAGGTCTTCTCTTCTATTTACAACACCATCAAGCAGGTTTTCAAGTGTAAGTTACTAGTTAACGCAAAATATTGTAACCGTAATGATTTATAATTTAGATAATACAAGGCAATTTTGTTTCTGCTTTTGGATTGCAGATGTGCTTGCATACACAGCTCATGTGCCATCTTTTGCAGATACCTGGGGATGGGTTATGGTATGTGATTACAAGCTTTGATTATCTTGTTAGAGAATATGAAGAAGTGTTTGGTTGCTGTCTTGTTTAAGTTAATTTGTATGTGTTGATCCAGGCCTCTGATCAACCATTCTCCATCAGCGCTGAGGAACTTGACAACAGGATCCGAGATAGGATTAATGCTGAATTACTTTATCTAAATGGAGCTTCATTTCTCTCCTCTGCCACAATGAACAAGACTGTTTCTTTGTCGTAAGTTGACATCAACCCTTCAAACTTCTATATGTTGCTTATAACGGACGATTAATCAGATTGTTTAACTGGGTTGCTGAGATGCTCAATATACTTGGAATATTTTCAGGCTGTTGAATGAGACACATGTCTACACAGAGGAAGATGCAAGATTTATTCATGGACATGGGGTGGCTTATAATTACCTTTGAGGTCTTCAAACCTCAGTTTGGTGGGGGAATTGCTGTACAGGAAAAACAAAAGACAAAAAACAAAAAGAAAATTGTGGGGGTTGGAGAATATAGAAGTTAAAACTTCTCCAGAGAAATCAATCAGCATTTGTTGCAAGAATTTGGTTTTATTTGTAGACAGTGTAGCTGGCTCCATAGGGCTGTTTATAGGAGTCAATATGTAATAAACTATGACTTGACAAAGCTTTATTAAGTTCAATGAATCAAGAGGCATTCCTCCATTCAAATTTCCGTTCCCCAATTGTTTCTCTTTCTATTTTCTCTTAATGCTTGAACATATATAGCTTATTTAACACAAACATGCTGCATTTTAATCAACTTCAACACATCGATCATCCACATTGAAGTGTTCCATATCCATACATATAGTGTTCTACAAGGCTTGCAAGCTACAAGCATAAGTCTAACTACACAATCAATAGACCACCAACAATACAGAGAAGAGACAGAAAATTCACAGATGTTACAGATTCTCCTCAGGCAGGCTTAACAGGATCAAAGTTGGCCACGCCAACAACAAGCTCCAACGATAACAGTGAGGACGACTCCACCAGCAACAATGCTGAGCAAGAAGTTTTTGAGAGAAGGAGAAATGACAGACTCAGCTGCCACTGCCACCTCTGCTATCACCATTGAAGCAGTTAATATTGCGGCAGTCAATCCTGTCACTGCCTTCTCTTTCAAAGAGGCTTGCACTTGAAGCCTGGCCCTTGACTTTGGCTTTGAAAAGAAAGCACCTCTTGATGGTCTGATGGGTAATGGATTCAAGACGCATTCGGAGGTTGGCAGTGGAAGCCTTTTCTGGGCAGCAGAAGTTGGTGGCATAGTAGCCATTGAAACTGAAACCATTTTGGAGTGTTGTTTGGTGTCTAAGGTGCTGCTCTCTTTTGTTTTAGAGACATGAAACCGCGAGAATTTTGAGCTCAGTGTAGAATGTGAAGGTTTAGATAGTGGATAGAGAAAGAAAGTGAGAGATTGAAAGGTGGAAAATAGAGATTTTCAGATGACGTATCATTGGATGTTTAACTATATATGAGGCAAAATTCACACCTGGGTTTGTACTTTGTAGGATAAGGTTATCCTCCTAGATTCATCTAACATGGAATGGATTTATCTCGATGCTGCAATATCAATTATGCACCTCAGAAGCATACAGCCGACTCACAAATATTAGTTGGCCATTATTATGTCTTTTAGAACCTCCTTTTACTTAAAAATCCATTTTACTTTTTATTTTTTTAAATAAAAAAAAAAAAAGGTAAGAAAAACAAAAATATCAATTTTATTCGTGAGGATGTAGTCTTTTATGTGAAATTGTTGTCCATTGTAAATATCAAAGTATTTTCCGTCAAGGGAACAATGTGACTCACAGGTTGGCTGCTTTGACTTTCTCCACTCAAGGAGATTTGTATTGGGAAGATGTGAGCCTCCAGTGTATTCTTCGCTTTCCTGGTCAATGAATTCTTGTTTTATCTCAAAAAAAATTGTTTAGAGCAGAACAAGTATGGATTTAAAGATTTGAATCAGGAACTTCCTAAGTATCAATAATCCTACATAGTCCGAAAATAAATAAAGATTATTATCAAGTAAAGGATATTGTACAAAATTTTGGTGCATGATCCCATTTAGTGTTTGTTACAAACTAGTTTTGCCTGTATAAAAATTCAAGCTCTGCATGAACAACTGAACGAACCCACAGAATTCTGGACCAAAGAAGTCCTTTGGGAATGATTTATCATATATTCATATTACATTGAATAGGCATGTTTATGAGACAGGAACAATTACTGAGCTAGAAGCAGACGCAAATCCAAGACTTAGGAGGCAAAGCCGAAATGAACAAGCTGAGATAATAGTGTTTAGGGCAATCACTTGAATTCATTTCACAGTATATGGATAAACTTCATTCTCAAATTTAGAATCATAACTTTTTGGATGATGGCTTGAGTAGTCAAGTCATGACCATGGTTTATTTTGTTAAGATAAAAAATGTGCCTCTAAAGGCGTCAATGGTCAAGCTGGGCCCTAGGATCAGGAGCTCATATTCTTTACGGCATTCGTATTTGAGCATTTTGGCCACGCTCAATTTGCTGTCATTTTCACCAGTAATGCTAATGCATAATAGTAGCTACCAACTAAAGCATACGCTTTTTCAATTATTATTATTTTTTTTATCCAGCTAATGAAAGCTGACCCACCACGATCCTCAATATGCTTTAACACGTAACAATTTCCACAATCATTGCTCCAAGGTTAGACTTGAAGCTCCAATGAATTTGCCCACTGAATTGACAGATCCTTGTCAGATACTCAGATGACTAGTTACATGCATCATGAGTTTATTTTCTTAAATGCTTGACAATGTTCAATTTGCCGCGTACGCGCTATTCTCTCATCAAAGAGTCGAGCAAATTAAATTTGATGTTCATTTAATCCAGTGAAAAACTTCTATAAGGGTCTGTAAATTTCAAGCTCTCTTGTATGAATTGAGTTTCTTTGTGATATGGATCATTTCCTAGCTATAGACAATACACCCATAAGGATATATAAATCTAAAGGGGGCCCGAAAATTTTGCTCAAACAAGAGCCATTTATAATAAATTCATCGATTAAGGCTTGCCAAGAAATTAGAACCACAGAAATACAGCCGCAAGCTTCACAGAATATATAGATGGATACTACACAAACATCTTAAGGTCCATTACATTAGAGCAAGGGTAATTTATCCATCTTCCAAAACACTAATTCAACAGACAGCTTTCATACCTTGACGATCACTCATTGCAACTGATACATAGATAAAAAAAAATTGTCACAATTTCACTATGGCATCTCTGTCCCTCGCCATCCATCCATGACGCACTGAAGCATAAGAAGTCTTCGTTAGTACCAAGTTTGTTCATTTATAGAAAAATAAACAAATAAACGAGATAAATTTTTGTTCTGATTTTTTACAAATATAAGAAAGCAGATGCGCTATAAAAAGTTGAGTTGTAATTGAACGACTATCAGAGGTGTACAAGTGACTATTATATACAAAGTTATGCGTGGCCCTGACTGCTGATAACCAAATTGTAAATTTAAGTACAGACAATATATGTAGTTTAAATTGATCATCAAACACTTTTCAAACAATTGCAAACCTTGTTGAAAATGCATTCGTATATGGTTATCATGCCATGTTTTCAAACATATAATGATCTAAGCAATTTCACCAAATTCATAGTTAAGGATCAATCTCTGTACTGATAGGGAGCTCTTATTATAACTACAAAACCTTGTGTTGTTTTTGCTGCAAATTTGTGAGGTCCCTATGGCTCTAACATTAAACAAGCAATCATTGCCAAAGGCCATAATACTCCTTATGATTATTCATGGATATGCAGACCATGAGGGCAAGCATCTGGACCATTTTTCTTTACTAACTTTAAGATAAAATGTTTTAAAACATATTTCCATAAAAAAAAGTTGTAAAACATTAATTAGAATTTCCGCATTACTTAGAATTGTAGGTAAAAATCTTCATATTTGTGGATTTGGTAGCAGCTACGCTGCTAGGGGATGCCAGTTATAAGCCTACCAAAAGTTTAATGCATTTCTACACAGTACACTAAAATAACAACATAATTGCTTCTCAAAAGAAAAATAACAACACAATCTACTGGACCTATTTGCACTCCCTTGCTAACAGGGAATTCATAAGCTAAATTAGTCAAACAAATTTGGCTCATTAAATTATGTAAATAGAATAGACAAACACATACTTGCATATCATCAAAAGCATTTTTGGGCCATGAGTTGTTATCATCAGCTGGTTGCACCGATTGATTCTGTCCCACTATGCGCAAGATGAACTAGTTGGGGCAGAAGATAGTACTTTATATTTAGTTCTTCGAAAATTTTCTTTATTTCAATGACCAGTTCAGTTCTCCGTTTGTTCTTCTCTCCAAATTCTTGGAAGTTCATTGTGTGATTGCAGTAGAGAGCCATCTTAATCTTATTGACATTCTCAATTTCCTTCACCACCACAGTGTGGTTAGGATGCCAATGTAGGGGATTTTTCTCCAAGCACCTGACCAGATCAAGGCAGAGACAAAAGTTAACCAAGCTAGCGGGTTATAGCATTGATCTAAAGAAATTTAGAATACAATATAAGACACCTACGCACAAGGACAAAAGTTTGACATCAACACAATAATCGGTATTATTGCATAAATAAAAATATGAACAGGGCTACAGATGAATTACTTCTTTATTTTTTCTCTCAGCAACCCAATTTTCTCAACTGGTGTTGAAAAATCAATTGAGAATTCTACTGTATCACCCATATCTGGACTTCTCTGATAATTGCTGATAGGCTTCGTAGCCAAAACTGAATTTGGATAGTATAACTTTTCATTGTCAAGCTTCAAGAAGACTGTTGTTAATATGTTCATTTCTTCAACCAGCAACTGCCATGTCACACATGTATTAGTAGATTTTATTGAAATTTTATAACATAATGAAATAAGACTTCTTAATAATGTACCGGAGTGCCATCGACAACACATCGGTCACCGACATCGAATGGATGCATCACAAATACAAATATAATAGCTTCAAATATTGTCTTGCAGGTATTCCCAAATATAAATGCTGCCACCACAAGCTGTGAGGAAAGGACAACAAGCACTTTTGTTGTTGCAATTTGCATTAAAAGAAGCCACACAACGCAGGTCACAATAACAAGTATCACTATCACAAGCTTGTTTAGTTGTTTCACAGCAGTTTTAGTGTCATTTAAAGCATGTGCGAGTGCTTGTCGACCTTTGTAAACCTTTATCTGCACAATAATGCGTAAAAAAATTCAACAATAATGTAGATTACCAAAAGAATATCAAGGTAACCAAACAGAGTTTACCCTTTTCTACATAAAATAATAACAAATCTAGCTCATACATATCATAAATTTGTTCTACACCATTTGTTACCAAACTTGAAACAGAATAGACTTTATAAGTAGGAAAGTAGATTTACACTAAAGGCACTTAGCCATTTGTATTCTTTGATGACAGGACACTTAGGCACTTATATGAGCTAAGTAAGTCGAAAGGATAAAAAAAAAAGGACGGGGGGTAGTGGTGGTGGGGGGTGGGGAGTAGTGGAACTTTATGAACTCAATATAAATGAACTCACCACCCAGTCTGTCAGAGCTTTCCTATCAATTTGTCCTGTCTCAGATCCATCAATTAGTGGGAACACAAGATCCAGCTCCTCCTTGATCATAAATCTTAAGAGGTCTTCCTCAAATATGTACCTACCAATAAGGAGAAAATGTTCAGGACAGAATGACAAAGAAATGGGAAAAGGACAGCAGAATGTTGAAAGCATAGATTAAAGGATGAAAATCTCACTTGGAACCAGGCTGAGCAACATTCCTAAAAATGCGATAGGCAGCTGCAGTTGCTTCCATCTCATTGGTAATTTCCTTGTCTGTTTGTTCACCTCCAAAACCTACACTTTCATCCAGCGTATTGGAGATCGTCGACAGCCCTGAATTCATGATTGCATCAACCAACACCTTCATGGTCCAAGCCGAAACCTTCTCTTGCTTAATTTTATGAAACTTTCCCATATCAATCACCTTTTGTTCCTTTTTGTCTTTGCCCTTCTTTTTAGTCCTGAAGCTCAGTTGACCAGGGCCTGGTGATCTCCCAACCCTCTCAGCCTCCTCAATGAGAGGAGGCCCAGAAAGAGTCTGGAGGACATACTGATGGAAAACCGATTCTTGAATTCTATCGAAGAATCTATTCACATGGAAACTACAGGCTAAGATCTTCAGCAACGTAGTCTTGATCAGCCATAGAAACGCCCCAATGAGAATAGAAACAAGAGTCCAGGTTATACAATCCAAAACATTTGTGGCAGTCTCCGACAGCTCCACCCCACGATTGAACAATAAAACCCAAGTAAAAAGAACCACAGCCAGCCATATAAACACCTGAACACTCTTCTTCAAACCATGAACAAAATAAAGCACCTTCTTTCTAAGCAAAAAATTCTTCTCAATCAAGAAAACAATAAAATGCATAATCCAATTAGTCACCAACATGCCAGAAAATATCACCAACACAAGCACGCACCACTTCCAAACTTCCAACCCCCAAGGTTTTTTCTTTTCCAACTTGTTCGAGGTCAAGCTAGCAACTAAACACCCCACTATGCACACCAATACAACCCACTCAAACAACACTTTAATTCTGAACCCCTTGCGCTTTTCTTCACTTAATTTAACTTTGTGGTAAATTTCCTCTCCCTCATCCTCCACTGTTCCTCCCGGAGACGCCATCAATGGGGTTTTCGGGGTAACAGAGTTCGTCCTAATGCTTTTATTATTAGGCGACCCTCTACTAAACGAATTTCTATATGGCGAATTTGCACCCATTTGCTCTTGCAATGTTAACTTATCATTCTCTTCAAACATATTGGCATCAATATAAGGCTGTTCACCAAATCTAGACTTGGGTTTCGAGTACACTGACCTTGTAAGCGTTTTCCTCCGTGTAAGGGTGGTCTCATTGGCAGTAGGGATTTTTGGGGGCTTATTGGGGCTTGGACTGAATCTTATCTCAGGTGGAGGAGAGCTTATAGGCGCTGATTTTGCCACAAAACCAACAGCAACAGATTCACTTCTTGCATCAGAAGGAGAACCTTTTGTGTCTTTGGCTCCTGTATTAGCTTTAGGGTCTCCTTCACTTGAAATAGATATCACCACTTCACCTCCATTCACAGTGTTCTTCTCTGGTAGGCTTATCTCGCCGCCTTTAACAGCTTTCTCTTTAGCATCCATCAATCAAGCCCTAACAACAACACACTAGTAAAAACACAACAAAACTACCACCAGTCAAAAGATTACCCAGAAACAGACTTCAAACAAAATAGGAAAAATATCATATCTCCACACAAATAGCACTACATGTTTTTCAGGAAATATTTCCAAGTAGTAGCCCCCTTCACCTAAAAACATGGTAATCAACTTTACAATCTTTTTCCAGGTTTTAGTACAAGTAATGTTATTTTCGCGCCAAATACACTAAAAATACAACCTTTATTAAAATCTTAACTGTTTAAACAAAATAAAAAGGTAGTGTGTTTACCGGGAAAACCAGGCTACTCGCCGGAAGTCAGAAACCCCACCAAGAGAAAGTGACTGCTGATCGAAATGTGAAGGCCAGTATCAGGAAATATTAAAAATTCCAAAACAGAGAAAGCAATAGAAGAACAAACTAAGAAAACGATCAATATAGTCAAAATACAAACGAGAGAGTATTTGATTTTTTTTATATTTTAGGTGATAGTGATAGGTAAAAGCACATATTGCGCCACAACATGGAACATTAGTTTCCGGTGTGAACAAACGAAAACAAAAAGAAGGAGAGATTGAATATTTGGAAATAAATATTTTGTATCGTTGGACAATGCGTGAGAAAGTTTGAGTAGAGAGCGGAGACAGCTACACAAGGCAAGACATTGGAAATAGAGTTCATATTTTAATATTTTAGCTCACAGTTCTAGTAAAAATGTTTAGCTGTATTTGATATTATTAAAGTTGAAGACAGTGTAGACGCAGACATTGTGAGGTTATCGTAAAATCTTTAAAAAAAAAATCATCTTGCGTAAACTTTTTAGCCGCATGTAAGAAACCCATCTAGGCTTCTGTTCTGTCCTACCAGAGCTAGAGGAGTTTTAGGAGGACAGGATTGTAAATTTAATGGTCGGTTTGAAAATCGAGAAACAGGACTATTCTGCCATTAGCCATTGGTTTCTGGTTTCAAAGATGAGTACAGTTGTGGTCCTGGTCATCTGCTCGCACAAGTCTGACAAAAATGATGATGTGTGCCCTTTCTTTACATTACACCTGTAAAGTTGCAATAATTAATGTGTGGGTACATCGCACAAGAGCAAATTACTATTTCACTACCCAGATGAAACATTATTACTGATGGAGCTAACTTTCTACTTTAATTACAATAAACCCACCCGCCGTTAGTCTATCTTCTTCAGAGTTAACAGCTTCAGGGGTAAACTTGTCTTTTCAATATTATTTACATTATTTTTTATTTTGTTTTTCTTACCCTACCGACCACAATCAACGTCCTCTCCTGTTCTTCATCTTTCTTCTCCTTCTTTTTCTTCACTTCTCATTTTCTTCTTCTCTGATTCTTCTTTTCTTCTCCTTCGAATCCAGATTCATCTGGGTTCGTTCCAACCAAACATCAAAATCATCAACAATTATCCATCGTCATCAATCATCAAAATCAACCATCAACACAAACAATCATCATTAATCATCAACACAAATAACACAAACAGAGTCTAACATCATTAATCATCAACGCAAACAAATAACACAAACAGGTGATGGTCCCAGATCGGCGACTGGAAAACAGATCGACGTCTGGGTTTGGATGGAAACCCAGACGTCGATCTGGGAAACCCAGACGTCCTGGGTTTGTCTGGAAACCCAGACAGTTTCCCAGATCGACGTCTGGGTTTGTCTGGAAACCCAGACCGGCGTCTGGGTTTCCAGACAAACCCAGACGACCCAGATCGACGTCTGGGTTTGGATGGAAACCCAGAAGCCGGTCTGGGTTTCCAAACCCAGACGTCGATCTGGGTACCCAGACGTCGATCTCGGAACCCAGATCGGCGTCTGGGTTTGGAAACCCAGACCGGCGTCTGGGTTTCCATCCAAACCCAGACGTCTGGGTTTTGCCAGACGCCGATCTGGGATGGAAACCCATACGCCGATCTGGGTTTCCAAACCCAGATCGAGTGGTGAAGAAGACGAAGAAGACGAAGAGAAGAAGGAGAAGAGAGAGAGAGAGGCGTGAGAGACTGGACGTCTGGGTTCCGGTGAAGCAAACGAAGAAAAAGAAGAGAAGAAGCGGAAGAAAAAGATGAGAGAGGGAGTTGAATTTTTTTTTGGGTCAATTTTTGCAGTTGATTCATATGGAAATTTTTATAAATAAATTTTTTATTTATTTTTATTTTTCATTATGGGGGCATTTTGGTCTTTTAATAATATTTAAACTGTTAAGCGTTAAACTTAACAGAGATTCCCTAACAGAAGGGGGTTAATTGTAATAAAATTGAAAATGTTGATCCATCTGTAATAATGAATTAATTGGGTAGCTAAATTGCAATTTACTCCATCGCACAAATTTCCCTTCTGTTTAGAGAACAAGGTTAGATATGTAAGAACCGTCCATAAATACAGCGGTCCCTTTGCTTTTATTTTAATAACGAGTAGATTACAATTTAACTTGAAAATTTATCTTTTGTATTTTATTATAATTTAATTTGTGGCTGTTTCAAAATCCTGCTAGACTGAATCGTAAACAGTATATCTATGTCCAAAAAAACCTAAATACCCTTACGTATCTTATTGACTCAGTTAATCTCATTAAAAATTAAATTAAATTAAAAAAAATTCATAGAATTTTATTAATTAAAAAATTAAAAAAAAATAATCTTTAGATTGAATCTCTATCATCCATTTGATGAGATGAATTGTGAAAATCCAATTGGAGATTGGATCTCCATAATTCACAAAAAAAAAAAAAAAAAAAAAAGAAGCATAAGCATTATCGATTCAACAATCAATTGTCAACATCATTAACATTATCAATAAATCATCATCAACAATCCACATCTTCTTCTCCATGTCAAAAATCATCAACATTCAATCTCTTGAAAATCAAACCAACCAACATAAAAAAAATAATCTTTAGATTGAATCTCTATCATCCATTTGATGAGATGAATTGTGAAAATCCAATTGGAGATTGGATCTCCATAATTCACAAAAAAAAAAAGAAGCATAAGCATTATCGATTCAACAATCAATTGTCAACATCATTAACATTATCAATAAATCATCATCAACAATCCACATCTTCTTCTCCATGTCAAAAATCATCAACATTCAATCTCTTGAAAATCAAACCAACCAACATAAAAAAAATGAAACCAAATGAATCAAACCAACTATTATCAACCCATCTAAAAATCAAACCAACCAATATCAAATCAACCCAAATAAAATATGGGTTAGAATCGAATCTGAATTGATTTTATGTTGGTTCAAACCTTTCAGAACCCAAATTCATCTGGGTTCAAATGAAATATGGGTTCGTTTCCATTGGGTTGGATTTGAACCCAATTTAAGAAGAAGAAGAAGAGAATAGAAGAAGAAGAAAATAAAAGAGAAAGAGAAGAAGTGGAGAACGGAAGAATAAAATAAAGATAAATAAAATTTTTATTTAATTTATTTTAAAGTTTTTATAATTATTTTAAAGATAATTAAAAATAAGATAAAAAAATAATTTTACCCTTATTTAGTTAATTTTAACGGAGGAATTGTAAAAATAGTAGACTAAACTGTAATAAAATGTAAAAAGTGACTTAACTTATAATGAGTTTTCAATCATAAAGTTAAGTTATAATTTACTTTTTTAATAATCATTTCTTAGATTTAATGTTTCATCATGAAAGAAATACATATATACTTTGTTTGAAAAAAATAAATAAATAAAATAGTACAATATGATAATGACTCAATTTCCTCCCATAGAGTGAGATCGATCCCTTTATAACAAAAGCCTATGTCTTATGTAAGAGAAGTTCTCCTTCTAAGATTGATGGCATTTAGAGGGAGTTTGCTATTACTTTAACTTTTAAAATACTCATATATAATTGTGTTGAATAAATAATTTATTACAAAATTAATCAAACAATGTTTAATTAAATTTAATATTAAAACTGTACAAACGCGAGAAGAAGCTAATGAGAAAAAGACACATAAACGGAAAGAGAACGTGACACATGCTGTATCATCCAAATCTTTGGTGAAGGTAGTATAAGATACACCAGATTATGCTACAAGAATCATTATCGAAGGCTAGAGATACCGACCTTCGAAGAAATTAATTACCCACTTAATTTCAAGTTACTTTTACAAGGTGGTGACATATCTTGCATGTAGTGAAAACTTGTCACTACATGGCTATTGTATATGACACATGGCGAACATCCACACGCACACAGTGACACCAGGATAGCAACTTTATTCTCTTGTAAAAAGCCATCTGTATGCTATAACATACATCAATCAACAACGTGATCAGAACAGTATGCTATAATATATATGAATCAAATTCTATAAAAAAATAGATCTCTTGCAGACAAAAAAAAAAAAAAATAGATCTCCTAAAATAAATAAATATATTTAATATATAAGTAAATTATTATATAAAATAATTATAAATTTTTTATTGGTTGAGGGGAGCATGGCCTTTTGGGCCTCCTATCTATCTCCGAAAATCTTTTATGATCACAACTGATATAATAAGTTGGATTAACGAGAAATGTAAGAGGAAAAAAGGAACAACGAAAAATATAAGAGAAAAATAAATTATATTATTATATTAATTCGTCTTATCATATCAACTGTCCGACAGTCTCATGAAAAATTTTATCTGCTATTTCCATGTGTGTCATTTAATGTTCATCTTCTAAATTCATCTACCATTCAACTATGATTTTTTTTCTTGTTATTTTCATGGATCATTGAAGTGGCCATTGTTTTAGAAGAAATACGACAAGCATAAGATGTTAAAAACATAAAAAGACATGAAATCGAAGTGCCACTAAGGTGATCACTTTTCCTCCACCAAACTTTATATAAAAGGGATCTGTTCAAAATGATGAGTCAATAATTGTGTCTTTGATTGCAATAGGTAGCTCAATTTCCATAGTTTCATTAAGATAAGTAATTGATTATCACGATATCGTTTTTATTTTAAAACATCAATCTATATCAGTAATCACGTCTCTCATCTTTTTTATGTCACAATTTTTATTGTAAAACCGGTCGATTCAATTTTTTCTACTCTATGACGATAATAAAAGTTATTTTTCAAGTTTAGGTCCCAAAAAAAAAAGAGAAGTTATTTTTTAAGTTGAATATAATCAAGTATCACTTGAGTGATTAAAGTTGAAAACAATTAGATAATTAAATATAGTAGTGAATTAACAGATTAAGATCTTAATATTTAATATGCAAGTGTAAACAAATTAAGATCTTAGTATTTAATATGCAAGTGTAAGTGCCAATTACAGTATACTAATGTTTATCCAATCAAAGGTCCTTATATCATTACAACTATAATAAGAGTTTGGTGCCAGTGGCACTCAACCCATGATAGTTTGGACTATTTCGATTAGACATTTATGATTCGATCTGCATCCAGGATCCTTGAGTTAAAGACAATTTTTCTACACGATGTTGACCTTTCCTTCCACTTCTAGAAGCTCCAGTTATGGATTACGTCTTAAAGACTCTGATAAAAAATGTTCGACAAGCTATACGGTATGTAATATGTTCGTTGTAATAAAAAAAATAAAATTTCTTTACTTACACCGGGGTTAAAAGGGTTCAATCGAAAACGATTTTTTTTTTTGTCTTTTTTGACTACTTAATTCTAATTTCTTAATTTAAATCGAAATGAACGTAGACATGCACTAATAAAATAATGTCAATGAATTATAAGTTGAGTGAAGTCCTCTCGTGTTTCTAGCGAGAGAAACATTGTAAAGAGAAAATGTCCTTAGGATAAGGGGTCTTTCACTGCTGAAAGGGTGGGGTTGGTTTTCTTCTTCTCTCTATTGTTTTGCCTTGTTTCCTTGCAGTAAGTCAATGGATGCAAAAGAGATCGGGAGACTTGCCAAGAACTTTCCTTATCAGAGGAGGTGGTGTAGATTTGTAAGATCGAAGGTGAGGAAAATAAGGTAGGCTTTGAGGAAGTTGATCACTGTTTAATGGGTAAGGTTTTATAGGGTAAGAAAGTAAATAGGGAAGCTTTTAAAACGATGATTGAACAACTATAGGGACCCTATGGCAAGGTGGAGGTGGAGCTAATTGGGTATAATACTTTCATGTTCTATTTTGAGCAAAAAGAGATTAGGGCCAAAGTATGGAATAGGGGGCCGTGGCATTTTGAATGTTATCTTATCGCTTTGGAGATCCCTACTGGAATGAGGAATATTTCGAAGCTAGGGTTTGGTAGGGTGGATATGTGGGTTCAAATCCATGATATTCCTTTCATGTGTATAAACAGAAGAGTAGCAATGGTGCTGATTAGATAGGTTGGAGAGATAGTGGTGATCCTGGATGATCCTTGGGATTATCGAGGTTAATTTCTAAAGGTGCGAGTGACAATTGATATCAGGAAACTTTTGTGGAAGGGCTTGTTTATAGATGGGGATGGAGAAGAAAGAGCTACTTGGGTGACTATCCAATATGAGAGGCTACCTGAGTTTTGTTTCTCATGTGGTAAGGACTGTGAAGACGTTAAAGCAAGGAAAGAAGCTAAGAAGCATGGAGTATTGAAATATGGTGCTCGGTTGAGAACTGCTCTTTATTATGAACATAAATCTAAATGAGGTAGCACTTATATAAATCCTATGACGAGGCTTACGAGATAAAAGGGTTAAGGAATCTAGAGTAAACAAATAAGGAATATTGTGGAGACAGTAAAGGGAGTTCGAAGCAATGAAAAGGACAAAAGGGGACAGCCAGGAAAAGGGACTCTAGTTGTAAACAAAGGTGTTACTTCGGTAGTCAATGTTGAAATAAAGACCAGTGGTAAAGGTAAACATTTAGACTCGAGACTGTTGCAAAGCGAGATTTTGGACTCACCTGGTGGGTATGGTAGTAAGGAGGGGAATTACCAAATTGTCTTGCAAGTGGGGGTCTTTATTCCATCTAAGCAAAAAGGTACCGGTGGAGTTAATGATTCTAGTAAGGGTATTTTAAGTGATAATCAAGGTTCAAATATGGAAGCTATTACTATAGAGACACAAACAGCACAAGTGGAGTATGAAGATACAGGATCTGAGCTGAAAGTTATGAATACAAGTCTAATTCGCATATCTACTAAGGAATGGAAAAGGGCAACCCGAGATATAAAAAGAACAAGCAAAGTGCACTGCAGCTGGCCAAAAAAGGTAAAAAAAAAAAGAGGTCTGACAACAGTCTCCCTCCAAGCCCGTCAAATAGTTCTCCCAAGGAAACAAAGTTAAGGGCATCATTTAACATTAAGGGAAAAAGTAAGATGGCCTCTGATTCGGAAGAAAGTGCAGGACGGAATAATAGGAAACTGGCCTTCAAGGACAACTAACAGAGTGTGAAAAAGACAAACAAATGAGAGTATGATATGGAAGTGAAAGTTTCGTGTATAGTGGCAGAGCCTGGCGACCAGGCTCGTCGAGCCCAATGATCGTTTTAGCTTGGAATGTACGGGGGTTGGGGAACCCCCGTACATTTTCAGCCTTTAAGATTCGAAGGTATTCCTCGAGTTTGATTTTTTTGTCGGAAACAAAGCTCATTGGTAGTTCTGTAGATAGAATCAATGTTAATATTGGACTAATGAGGGGTTTTATGGTTAGTTGTTCTGGTAAAAGTGGTGGGCTTCGCTTATTTTGGAAGAAAGGTTTGGATGTCTTGATTCTGTCCTTTTCTTCAAGGCATATCGACTCAAGAATTCGTTCGAAGAATGGATTGTTGTGGCAATTTACAGGATTCTATGGGAATCATAACCCTTCTAAAAGGAGGTAGCTCTTAGGAGTTAGTAAAGGGACTGAAAGATGTCGATGATCTACCTTTGATCATTGGAGGTGATTTTAATGAGATTTTGAGAAATATCGAGAAATGTGGAGGATCGGATAAAGCAGTGGGTGGAATGGTGAAATTTCGGCAATTGCTGTGTGATTATAAATTAATAGATCTTGGTTATTTTAGTCCACGGTTTATGTAGACATAGACAAATAAGAGAGATGGTAAGGCTAATGTCTAGGAGAGATTGGATCGTTTTTTGGCAAACTTGCAATGAAAGGGCTTGTTTATGGAAGTTAGAGTGGAAAATTTGGATTTCAACTCATCTGATCATAGACCCTTTCTGCTCGGTGTGAAGGAAGGTTCAAACGTGAAGGTGTACCCCAAAACAACTTCAAGTTTGAACCTTTTTGGTTCAAAGAGGAAGATTTCTAGTCGTTACTTAAGACTATTTAGGAAAGACAGGGTAGTGCGTTTTTCGGGTTGGACCAAGTTGCTAAGTTAAAGACGTGTGCGGGGGTGTGTTTGAAGTGAAGTCGTGAGAGGTTCAGCTCAATGAAAAAAACAGATTGACTCTAAGCAGAAGTTGATAGAGTGACTTTATAAGCAGATTTCGATAGATGAGGTTATGGAGGAAATTAAGGTTCAGGAGTGGAAGTTAGAGGTATGGCTGGTTAAAGAAGAGGTCTACTAATGTCAAAGGGCTAGAGCTGATTTGTTACTGGCTGAAGACCATAACACTAGATTTTTCCATGCCAGAGCTTAGCAATAAGAAAGAATAACACGATCTTGAGACTACTTGAAAAAAATATAGTGTGGCGACCTCAATGGAGGACATTGGTAGGGTGACATGTGGTTATTTTGGTAAGTTTTTTTCTTCATCTTCTCCGTCAACCATAGAGATTAACATTGTCTGTAGAGGTATTAAAGTGAGTCTTAATGAAGTTATAAGGAGAGGACTGTTGGTTCCGTTTAAGGGTGAAGAAGTCAAAGTGGCAATGTTTACCTTGGGGCCTACTATAGCTCTAAAACTGGATGAGTTTCAAACTTCATTATTTCAGAAAATGTAGGATGTAGTGGGAAGGGATATGATTGCCGTCTGCTTAAAATTTCTGAGTGGTGACTTGTCCATTAAACCTTTCAATTATACAAATGTTGTCCTTATTCCTAAAAAGAAGAATCCTGAAATGCTTAATGTTTTTCGCCTGATCTACCTCTGTTCGGTTTTGTATAAGATTGTGACTAAAATGCTTACTCAAAGGATGAAGATAGTCCTTCCCGTTTTGATCTCGAAGAACTAATTAACTTTCGTGCCAGGAAGACAGATTTTTTATAGCATTTTGGCCTCCTTTGAACTGTTACATTCAATTAATACACGTAAGAATGGTAAAAAAAGGTTAATGGCTTTGCAGTTGGATCTAAATAAGGCGTACGATCGTGTAGAGTGGCGTTTCCTTAAAGCGGTGATGACGAAGATGAGATTTCACCTTAAATGGATTAATTTTGTTTTGGATCATATTTCTACAACATAACTCTGACTTCTCATTAATGGTAAGTCTGTTGGATGTATCACGCCCACCAAGGGTATTAGATAGAGGTGTCTATTATTCCTTTATCTGTTTTTGTTGTGTGTGAAAGCGCTTTCGAGGGGGAGAGAGGGAGGAAATGAGGGATGGGTAAGACAAGCGAAAAAGGGTGCTAAAGGATTGGGTTTCAAATGTGGCAGGGCGGGGCCTATTATTAGCCACTTCATTTTTGCCGATGACAGTGTCCTATTATGTAGGGCTTCAGTAGCTAATTATCACATGATTAGGGAGATTCTTCATTCATAAAGTAAAGGCTCTGGACAGCAAATCAATCTAAAGAAATATGATGTTTGCTTTAGTGCAAATATGGATGGTGTATTAAAAAACGACATTCTTAAGGTGCTGGGAATGAATAATTCCTATTCTCACAGTAGTTACTTGGGGCTTCCCTCCTTGGTTGGCAGAAATAAATCCAAAACTTCCAATGATATCAGGGAGAAGGTCCGGAATCGTTTGAATGGTTGGAAGAGTCACTTGTTCTCTCAAGGAGGGAAAGAGATCCTCATCAAAGTCGTAATGCAAGCCATTCTGACGCATACTATGAGCATTTTCCATCTGCCGGCCTCTCTGTGCAAGGAGTTAAGGTTTTAAACTGCAAGCTTTTTGCGGGGCATGAAAGGTGGCAAACAGAAAGTTAGTTAGGTGAGTTGGGAGAGGCTTTGTAAGCAAAAGTCTCAAGGTGGGCTGGGATTTAAATATTTGAATCTTTTTAATCAGTCTCTCTTAGCTAAACAGGCATGGAGGTTAGAAGATAAACAACACACCCTTGCTGCTCAGGTTCTCAAAGCGAAATATTTCCCAAAGTATGATTTTATGCAGGCTTCTCTGAAGCAGGGGTCGTCTTGTACATGGAAAAGCATCCTCTGAAGGCGTGAATTGTTGCAAAAATGATTGATTTGGCAAGTTGGGAATGGTAAAGATATTGATGTCCATTAGGACCCTTGACTCTTAAGGCCTAAATCGTTTAAAGTGATTTCTCCACTGAAAGTTTCCTCTTTGAAGGTAGCTGACCTGATTGAGCATGATTAACATCAATGGAACCTCTAGAAATTAAATGACTTGTTCCTTCCAACTGATAAAGAGTTAATCATGTCTATCCCTCTAAGTTGTAAAGACATCAACAATAGTAAGATATGGTTTTTCGATAAAAAAAAATGGGTGTACTCTATCAAAAGTGAGTATTGAGTGGCCTTACAGGATAACTTATCAGGTGAGGTATCGACCGGCTCCTTCTCCCCATCACAAAAATGATGGGTCATGTTGTGGAATTTAAATATCCCTCCCAAGGTCAAGATTTTTGTTTAGAGGGCTTGTCTAAAGGCTCTTCCAATAAAGGCTAATCTTCTTTAGCGGAATATTATGCACGATGGTGCAGTGGCGGACCCAGAAAATTTATTCAGGGGGGACACATAAATAAAATAATAAAAATATCAAAAATTAAAAGTATAGTAAATGTGTAATATTTTTATATAAAACAATGTTTAATAACGCCATATAGTTTAAATAAAATAAAACATACATTATATTTAGGCAAAACAAATAGTCATATATTTAAAAATCATAATGAAATCATTAAAAAAAAAAAAAAAAAAACTACATAAAATTATAATCTTCCTCGATGAGGTTTCATATCTTGAAATCGTTTCATGATAACTACTTTACCAATTTTGTCAAAAATATCTTTTTCTACATACATAAACAAGCTATCATTTAACTATTGATCTCTCATTCGATTATGTAATTCAATCTTCACAATATTCATAGCAGAAAATATAATAAAAAATTTTTAAAAAAATTTAATAATAATTTATTGATTCTAAATAAAATAAAACTATAAAGTAAATAATATTACATATATATATAATTGAATCATGATAATAACAATATTACATATATATATAATTGAATCATGACAATACATTATACATGGATAATTTTAATAAAATAATTTAAAGTTTAAAATTTTAGGATTTATCGATGAGATATATATTAAATTTAAATTATTAAAAAATAAATTAATTAAAAAAATAATTAATTTAGGAAACTAACCTGATAAGTCACAAGATGTTAAAGTGAAAATAAAGATATGCCAAATAAAGATGAGAAAAAAGAGAGAAAAAATTATTCGCTAAAATTATAAATTGTCACGATAAATAGTATTTGTACAGAAGAGAATTAAAAGAATAAAATTGAAAAAAGAAAATATTAATTAATTAGGAGTAGAAAAAATATTAAAAGTAGAAAAACTAAGTCTCATTGAAGTAAAAAATAGGAAAGTAAATTAATTTTATTAGAAATGGAGAAAATAAATAAAAGTAATAAACAATTAAAAAGAAAAGAAAAAAGAGACATAAGGCATGTTGAACAAAAAGTGGATGCTGTGCAGTCAGCATATGCACCAGTCCAGCGCTGCAGACTGCAACAGTGCAGCGATTGCTAGTTTAGTTTTTTTATTTTTTTTTTTTTTTTAATTATTTCTTTTGTATAATAAACTTAGCAATTTTTTTTTTTAAATTTGAGGGAGGGCACGTGCCCCCCCTGGCCCAACAGTGGATCCGCCACTGCGATGGTGGCTATGAAGGGTGCAATGGTGCTTTAGAGATCAACTTCGATGCTTTATTCGAATGCAAAGTTGCTAAGCTATCATAGGGTTCTTTTACCAATGGTTTGTTGTCTTCCCTCCCCTGCTTGAATAATGTTTTGGATTTACTGATGGGTGTTTGGCTCGTTGGTGGGGTGGAGCAATTGGCTTGTGTCTGTATGATTATGTGGTGCATTTGTAGAAGCTGTAACTGTTGGCATCACTTGGGCACAGGTCGAAAGCTGGAGGATGTTTCTGGGAAAACATTGGAGGTGTTGGTGGAATTTTAGCATTCCAAAATTGCTCTTTCTCCCTTTTATTTTCTAAGTGCTCAATCCAAACCTCAGGTTTGGTGCCCTCCTCCTTTTGGTCACTTGAAACTCAACTCTGATGCAGCAGTCCGCCAGGTCAGTACTTTTGTTGGGTTGGGAGCTACTGTTAAGGACCATACGGGTAGGGCAATTTTAGCTTTTGCTAAGTCTTGGCAAGGTGTTTTCTCTCATGAGGTTGGTAAATTGGTAGCCCTTATAGAAGGGCTTAGGTCTGCTATCTCTGCTGGTCTGAAAGTGGATTTTCTAGAGGTGGATTCGGTTAATGTAGTCTTTGCTCTTAACTCTTATGTATTTATAGGGTGGTTTTTGCTTGTATTGTTGATGATATTAAGGCTTTATGCGAGGAGCTGGACGTTTCTCAGTGTCAAGCCATCTCTCGTAATGGGAATCACTTGGCTCATATGCTCGATTTCTTAGCTTTATCCTCTTCGGAGGATGTTTGTTGGCGTAATGTCAATTTTTTGTGTATTTTCACTACGATGGTTGGTTTTCAATAGTTTCTTGCATCTAAAAAAAAAATTATAAGTTCAGTGGGAAAATGACAATGATTTTTTTTTTTAATAAAAGTGGGAAAATGACAGTTATTGAATGACAACAAGATTTTGCTATTAAGAATGACTAGGTAAATATTTAAAAAACCATAAAATATTTTTGGAAACTACTAGTTGCTTACATCATAGAGTTACGTAGGATGTGTAACGTATTTCGTGTATTTGCTTTATTTATAAGATTAATCATTCATGAAAGGGCAAATCAGGTTGAGGTCAATCTGTTCTCCAGTTGGCTGTCATCTTCCAGAAGCTCACACCCTACCTTACCTTCTCCGCATTCGACAGCAATCTACAAATATAATCCACATTAGCAATAGATTCAATAAAATAGTTGTACATAAGCATCCGACGTTTTTGACGATATGTAATGGAAATTGATTAATTTAGTACAAGAGATAAGCTTAAAGGGACTAATCTTAAATATTGTTTAGTGGCAGTGATAAATGTTTGTTTGTACATGCTCATCTTAATTAGATGTATTCCTTTTTGAATCAATAATAAATGTGTAGTTCGGTGCATATGTGAATTTTTAGAGTGTCTTGTATACAGCGTTAATTATTTCCAAGAAAATATGATTAAAATTTTAAAGTATTTTAAAATGTTATATGAAAAAATATTTATCGAGTGTATATTTTTTACTTAAAGACAAAAGTGTTTTTAAGTAGTACTGTATGGTAAAAAAAAAAAAAATTGTATGATTCTTAAATAAAAACAGTCATAATGATGCTCCTGAAGGAGAGCTTACCTAGGTGGAATAACGTGGCTTGGTTGATCAATTACCAATGAAAAGATGACCTCACAACCCCCAAGAGAAAAAACTTTATTCAAATTCTGGGATCGAGATCATCCCTCTAACTACGAAAATATATATGGTGAATTCAAGTTGTCAACATGGTGAACATTTTATGTTGTTACACAAGTAAATTTTCACAACTATATCCGTGAACATCAGATCTGAAGCGGACATCGATGACATCGAAATAGACGAATCAACTAAACAGTCCTAAGATCGGTTAGACATCCTCACAAAATGTGATTTCTTGCTTTCCTTTTTCATGGATTGTTAGGCGAAGTGGACCGAGCTTGGCTTCGTATGCATGAGCCAACTTGTCTAATCAATCCTAATCGGAATGGAAATACTGAGCCCACAAGACTTTATTATTATTCTTATTATTATCATAAATTTTAAGGCTCCGTTTGTTTGACTGGTTTTGGTATAAAACTTAAATTTCTTGGCCCCACCAACCGGGAAGGCGAAACAAAATATTCTTCCCGAGCCCACTCCAAGTCGCGGTCGGGTGGGATTTTTTTTTGTCCCATCAATTTGTCGGGTTTTAAAAACCCGGATCCTGCCCAACTAGGTTTTCAACCCCCCCTTATTTTTTTTTCAAATTTACTTACTAAATAATATATAAATTATTTATTATAATAAAATAATTATAAATTTATTAAAAATATTATTATAAAATAACAATATAATATCAATTGAAAGGAAATTTCATTTTAATTTTTTTGTTTTTATTTATTTGAATTGTTTTTATATTAAATATAATTAAAAATAAATTTAATTCGTTGATAAATTAATTTAGTTAAATCCAATCCAATCTCAATTACATCAAATACGTTAAAGTAATTATTAAGTCTCTTCCAATCCTATCAAAGCCGGTCCAATCAAACCATTGATCATTTTCTATTCATCCTGCTTTTTATTAGTTAAACACAACAATCATTTATAATTTTAATAAACTTCTGGTTGTTTTAAGTAAAATAAAAAGATGAAAATAGAAGATCGATAGAAATTCAAACAGTAGAAATCAAGTGAAATTGAAGAGAGTAGGAGAATTCTATTTCTTTGTTCTCATGAAAAAAAAAACGCTGACTTGTATTTTTTTTTTTCAGACTCACTTGAGTGTATAAATATATATGGTGTGAAGACATACCGACTTTAAACTTATATATTATATTAGGGATAAATAATGTGGTGGAGTTATGATATATTGGGTGAAGAAAGGAAATTTGATATTTAATTATAATCATGTGTTTTTAAGTAATTGTATGTAAAAATATATCAATAATAAATGATTTGATTAAATTATGAATGGGATAAAAAATCTCTTGGATGGCAATGGAGCCCCCCATAATTTCATTGATATCATATCACTATGAAGTACTATCATATAAAGAATATCAATTCCTTCTTATTTGTTAAGCTTTAACAATGACATAATTTCATTGATATGACTCAGCTTAATTATCTTGTCTTTTTTGATAGAGTCTCTTATGTCTTTTCAGTTTGGGGCTCATCTCTGGTCTCTCAATTCTTAGTAGCCGCTTGATTAATCAGGTATAATCGAAACTAACTTATTCATGTTACCAATCCACGCTGACGAGCAGGCTGCAAGCAAGAAACTACCTTTTGGAGTTTGACTCAGCTACATGTTCATCGCTCCATCCTGACAGGTTAGACTTCTCTTCTTGCATCTGGTCTCCTCCCCCTTAAGGTTTTTTCAAGTTGAATTCTGATGCATCTCTTGATAAGGCTCGAAAATTGGTTCGTTATTAGAGATCATTTAGGTCGAATCCTCTTCGTTGTAGCTGCTATTTTTCGTCATTGTTCTGCTGTTGCAACAGCCGAACCACTGGCAACTCGCAAGGGCTGCTCTTAGCCATCTCACATGGTTTCCTCCCTCTACTCATTGAATCTGATGCTTTGCAAGTTGTAAAATTCTATAATGGGGCTGATCACGCAAGACAGGATATTGCTAACATTCATTGTTCATGACATTCAATCTCTCATTGTTGCGCACAGTATAGGTCCACTCTCTTTTGCCTATAGAAATTGTAACAAAGTTGCCCATGGTATAGCTAATTGGACGCTTGGTTTTAATAGTTCTACCACTTGGCTACAGGCCTTCCCTACTTGGCTTCAAAATCTAGCAGCTCTTGATGTACATCCCTACCATCTTTTTGGTGGTTCTGTTTCTTAATTTAAGCATGTTTTCCTTTTAAAAAAAAAAAAACAATGGCACATTGAACTATATAAGGATTAAAGTTAGGTGGACCGTAAATTATTAATGAAAATTTCGTTTAGAAAGACGAGAAGATAAAATGAATATTTTTGTGAGAAAATGGCTTTAGTGCTTTGATGAAACCAAAAGTCCATCCACTTACCTTATAAAAAGTTGTGTGTTTAAGTCCTTAGTCCCCGTTTAATGTGGGCAATTTTTCTCATACATAAAGGTTACTTCCTTTTGTTTTTAGGAAGTTGATTCATGGACCATATCTTAGAGTCATATTATAATTGATCTCAACAACATCCTGAGTTGGTATCAATAAAAAAAAATGAATACTTATATATGCACCAGAAGGAGCATGTTGTTTACGATAATCAATAATGGTTCGTTTATTTCATATAGAAGAATTGGAATAAGAATCAGAGTGATCTGGAATCGAAATAATATATGAAAATCAGAATAAATTGTTTATTTCAACTGCATAAATCGAAATCGAAATCGAAATCAATATTATTCTCATTGAACTGTTTACTTTGTTTTGAAATCAGAATGGATTAATTATATGTTACAAAAATCTCCTTAATTAAAATTATGGATTAATTATAATAGTGTATTATTTTTTATTATAATATACGTTTTTTTTTAATATCAAATAAAAAAACTAGATATTATAATAAAAAAAATTACGTATTATTTTAATAGTTCACTAACTTGGTGTGCAATTTTTATTATAATATACAGTTGATATTTAAAAAACTGCATATTATAATAAAAAAAATTACATATTATTTTAATATTCTATTATGATAATTAACAAATTGGTGATAAAAAACTAATAGTGTGCGGTTTTTTATAACAATATGCAGTTTTTTTTTTTTTTTAAACATCAAATAAAATATGTTTTTCTTTATTTTTTAAAAAAATGGTATAAAGACTTTTCATTTTGACAAGGAAATAAGAATGAGATTCTCAAGTGGGTTGCAGGGAATGAGATTTTCATTCCATAACATTAAATTGATGTGAGACCTACACTTTCATTCTCATTAAGTAAGTAAACACTATTAATCAATCATATTCTTCATTCTCATTCTCATTCCTCAATCTATGAAGTAAACACATCATAAGTTTAATAATATTTCTACAGTTTAAATAAGGTTAATATTTAAATATCAAGATATTTTCCTTCTTTTATTTGTTTATCGTAAAGTAGTGGCAATGTATATCACGCCTGACGTTCTCTATGAATAGGGTTATTTCATGAGTTGGAAAAGACTATTAATATCAAATGTTAGATTAGATTGAATAATGGTCGTGAATTAAAAAGCGCGTTTAAGTCACCCAAATCAACTATATATTTATGCCATTGAAGGTCTTTATCATAACATTCTGAATAAGAATTTTTAATTTGCTAATATGAAGTTAAAAGGATTCAAAAACCCCTATTTTTTGTCTTTTAACTAAAATATTCTCAATTTAATCAGAAATAAATATAGACACTATCATCGTCATGATTTAGACTTCATTTGATACAGTTTCTCTAAATAGATTTTTTAGAAATAGATCTTTTGAAAGTATATATTTTAAAAATAGATATTTTAGAATAAAGTTGTTGTTAACGTCGGAAAATGGTTTTCCTTAGTCAACGAGGTTGTTTTCGGGCTCAAGCTGCAATCCACAGAAAATAAGAGAAAGAAAGGAGAAACAGAGAGGAAGAAGAAGAAAACGAGAGAAGAAAGAAGAAAACCACGCCCGATCTACGTGGTTCGGCCAAAGGGAAGGCCTACGTCCACGGCGCCGGCTCCGACGAGGAGCGCGACAATTACTGTTATTACTGTTCATTTTGTTACAACTGTGTAGAGAGAAAAAACAGTAGCGAGAGGGAGAGCCAGAAAGAACCAGCCCCTTTATAATGGAAATCACCCATCTTTTTCCGGGGGGGAGCTATAGTAATAGTACAACTTAAATAGGAAAACATTTAATGCATATTACAATTTTCAAGGTCTTCTGTCGCAAAGTCTGAGTCGTCTGACATGGTAGGTGAGATCCCCGAAAATCGCGCTGCTAAGATTCTGAGAAGGGCTTGGCGCATGCACGTCACGCTATCCACGAGTTGGGGCGGTTCTGGGCGGACAGACCCGGGTGAGCAGATCTGAGCGAATAGACTCAGCGGACACGACCAGCAGTCAGGCGGAGAGATCAGCGGTCAGTCTGGCTGTCAGGCGGAGAAATCAGCGGTCGCACTGTCAGCGAGCAGGCTGTCAATGGATAGCCGGGCGATCGACCGGGCGAGCAGATCTGAACGCCTTGTCGCTGCTGGTTGCTGTCAGAACTTTTTGGCAGTAAATGTAAGCCTCAAGAATACATCTATTAGAACAACAAATTTGAGGACGCAAACGGCATCAATCGGGAAACCCCTGGTTGCCACGCTATAGAGCACAAAAATCCTTTTCCGAAAACATATTATAATAGCCAATCCGACATCCGAGCACAAAGTTATGCCCGTTTCTTTGGACCAGTCACTTGGACCCCCTGTCTGTTGAAACGGTTTTAGCATGTTATCTTATTGGGCCTCTGGGCTTTTACCAGCCCATTTGCGGTAGCCTAAAAATACATATAACAATTGTTGATTATTTGATTGTCAATTAAAAAAACTATTTTAAATTATAGACGGTTTGGTTAAAGTATCTTTAGATTATTAATTTATTAAAAATGATATGAGAGAGAGGAGTAATACATTCATTCTAGAAATGTAATTATTTCAACCTCAACCATAAAACATTAATCAATCATAGTAGTAATAAAAATATTTTTACTCTCTGTCAATTTTTCACTTTTAGTTTAATTAGCTTTAAGAAATAAAAAAGTCATATTTATCTATTCTTTTTTTTATCTATTTTATGGTTTTCATAAAGTTTATCTATACTCATTTTAGATCTGTTGGCTAATTTTGTGCCTCTATTTTTTTTTTTTCAAATGAAATAAAAAGATTTTGTTTTTTTTCCCACTTGTATCAATTGCAGTGTACATGTATATATGAACCAATACAAAAAAAAATTTGTATTATTAGCCAAAACCAATTTAAAAAAAAAAAATACAACATATAAAAAATTTACTAGTTAAAAAAGAATTCTCAAATATTTTTATAAAATAGTAAATGAAAGTTATAAAAGTGGAGGCTATGCATTTATATTTATATAAAAAAAATAAATATAATAAGGTTATAAGGGTATAGAGATATTAATAAAATAAAATAGGGATAGATTAGACAATTTAATCATTTAAAAAAAGCTCAAAAAAATTTTAATTGAAAAAACTCAAAATTTAAACTTCTCCAAATAGACATTTTTCAACATTTTTAATTCTTCAAAAGTTCTATTTTGATGTCAACCAAACAACGTAAAAAAAATTAAGTAAAATTTTTAACATTAAAAGAAAATACTTTTAGCCAATAGATAAATTATGTCGAATATACACTTAAAACATTAGCATTACCTCCTCCATGACCACAAAAATCAATTAAAGACCTTACAGTACAGGCAAAAATTAGCATTATTGTTTCCTTTTTGCCATTTGTATCAAAGGGATAGTGTGACATGTCATACTGCAACAATATATATATAAACACTGAATCCAGGGAAAAATATTTTTAATAGAAACAGCTGGTTGTTTATTTATCTAGACAAGTACTGGACGTCTATCATGTATAAAATGATTATTCTATAAAAAATTTCTAACAAATACTCTCTAAGAATTTGTAACATCTCAGAAAAAAATTAATGTATAAATTATATGAATATAAAAGCACTGAGTTTATGTTAAAAAAAAAAAAATGCATTTAGTACTTTAGCGACAAATATCTTTAGTAGAAACAAATCCCTCATGTAAAAAATGGTTGTGGTATTAAAGATTTTTGATGAACTCAAAACATATAAGATCTCGAAAGAAAATTAATGTATTAATTATATCAATGGAGATGTACTTAAACATAAATAGGAAAATTGTTGTAGATAAATTTATTCTTAACAACTTATTACTGTTTTTTTTTTATTTTAATTTTTTACTTATAGAGGAAGGATTTAAATTTTAAACTTCAACAATTGTTTAAAAGTAAAGTTATCATCGAGAAAAATAAATACCTAGAATGTCTATTTTTCCTTCATACTTGTAAGAACAACTCCTCTTTGTTACACTTGAAAAAAAAAAAAAAAAAAAGTCCTCTTTGTTACATTTATTGTGTCTTCACGATCAATTATTGTTCACTTTCAATCAATCACAAGCCTTTTCCATGTCTATACAAATGCATCTCCAAATTTATATATAATAAATGAAACTTATAACATAATCATATGTAAGTAAGCAGTAGTTTTTAGAGTTTTTTCTGAAGATCTCTTAAAGCAGAGGTTATAATTGAAAAAGGAGGCCTAGCGGAAGCATCTCCATCCCATAAAAGGCGAATCAGGTCAATCAGCTCTTTCAGTCGTCCATCATCCTCCGGAAGGGCAGGCCTCAGCATACCTTCTCCAACTTCCACCGCAATCTAACCCACAATTTACACACAACAATGAATATCAACAACATGATTAATTATTGTTACTTTCATTCATTATTGATCTGTAACTTGAAGCCAACATCTAATTACTTTTTTCAAAAAATGCCCAATCTTGAATTATGTCTTTTTTTTTTTTGAATATGTAAATGTAGAAAACTATAAAGTAATTAATCTTTTGATGTACCCTGGTTGGACCGTAGTCTGTCTCAATATATGGATGATCTCCAGTAATGAGCTCATTCAATATAATACCAAAACTATACACGTCACATTTCTCATTATATGGTTCACAACGAATCACCTCTGGTGCCATGTACACATAAGTTCCTGAAAAATACCAAGGCAAAAGCTTATTAAAATATATATATATATATATATAATCTCAAATAATTTATAGGCTAGGTTGTTATTATTATTATTATTATTTAAAATCCATTTATAGGCTAGGTTATGATTTGAATAATGTACTTAGAAAAACAAATACAAGAGATTCAGAGTACTTGCCTGTTTCACCAGTGAGTGCCATCTCTTCATCAGTCAAGAAGCGAGCATGACCAAAATCCGCCACTCTTACATGATTGGCATCGTCCAAAAAGATGTTGCTGGGCTTCAAGTCACGATGAATTACCTTAGGCCTCTGTTCATGTAGGTACTGCATTGCTTGAGCAATCTCCAATGCCCTGGTCAACCTCTCTCGAAAAGGAGGGAGAGCTACTGTCCTCTCTTTTCGTCTGTTGCCTGGTCCATGCAGCCATTCCTTCAGGGTCGTGCTCAAAAACTCACTCACCACCCAACCATTATCAGGAGGGTCCAGACACGCACCCATCAGTTGTAGCACAAAACGGTGGCGCTGCCTACACAATGTGTCCAGCTCTTGAGCGAAGAAACTTACACCATTCTCGTTTGTGTGGAAAAAGTCCGGGTTTATGCACTTCACTGCAACGTCGAGTCCTCTCCAAATCCCTCTGTAGATTTCTGCTGTACTTCCTTGCCCTATTTTTTCTTGCAATACTATCTATAACAAATACGGATATAAATTTTTTAATTATTCTATGTAAGCAACCGATTAACCCAAAAGTATAGGTTAGTGAAAAGTGATCTAACTTATATTATATAAGTATTTCAACACACCCCCGACATGTACAAAATGAACAAACTTGTCTGGTGGCTCAAGTCTAAACACAAACACACGATAAATTTAAATAACAAATAACAAATTAATATAATCATGCAGGGAATTCAAACTTAAATTTTTTAGGATAAACCAAACTTTAATACTATATTGATAACTGATATAATAATAAAAGTTCAAGATAACAAGAAATTGTCCAACAATAAAATATAAGCACTCTGGGACATTTTATTCTTTACGCATTCATGATTAATATGAAATAGTACAAAGCGGTTAGAAACTGTACCTCGTTTGGATTAATGTACCAACCATTCATCTTGGCTTGATCGGTTGTAAGTGATAGATCCGAATTTTGGTGCAGGGGGCTACGGATTGGCAATTGAGGACTGGCATTGATGCTATTAAGATTGGAAGGAAGAAGAGATTGATGTTGGTTGTCATTGTTGTTGATCATTAGCTCCAAGAATCCATTGTCTTGTGCTATTTGAAGACAGTGTCTTAGATAGGCTTGTGTTCGTTCCATTCTCTTCGTATACATGATCCGCAGTTCTTTTTGCTTCTCCACTTCCAATTTAAGGTCTTCCACCTTTACAAGCCCAACACAAAAACGCATAATGTAAATCGAATTATCATTCACAAGTTTCAACTCTTGTGTAGGCCTAGTCTATATGGGCTTGTACTTTCAAACCAATCTAGTTGGAGAAGACGGCCCGAATACTTTCTAATCCGACTTACAACCAAGAACATTTGTCTTTCACCTCTTAAAAGTCGAGCATTATTAAATGCACTCAACATATTTCTTTGAAAACCCACTTTCGCTCATTGCAATGCATAACATTTAGAACTTAAACAATGTTATACTTCTAAAAAATTATACATCCACATTATGTGACAAAGATAATTTGTAGTAACTCTATTAATTATATGATGATGTGGTAGTTACAAATAAACTTATTACATCATTTGAATTATAAATTTGGGTAACATTTGAAATAGCACAGCATTACTCTTAGAAAATAGATGGAATGTATTTATTATTTAACAACATAAAAATATGAAAAGACAGAATAACAATAACTTAATAAGTAGCTAGCATGTTCCTTCTAATGAGCAAGTTTCAGGCTATCACGAGGAAAATGTTTAAAAGAGAATTTAATCATAATCTCATAGTCTAAAACTTATTTTAGGCTAGTCTAGTAATTTTGGAACTAGGGTCGACAGTTCCATTCATTTCAACTTTCATTTTCGTTCGTAAGTGCCAAACTAATGTCGGCCTATTTGATATGTCTGAAATCGGGACCAAATCTATAAAACTAGCGATGTGATTGGACCATAAAATAGTAAGCCACTTGTGACCCTTCATACTGGTTCAACGACCATAATATGAATTCCTAGCTATCAACAGTGGTCCAAACTACCTGTTGCTCCAATTTGGATGTAGACTGCTGGTGGTGCTGTTGTTGGTTTGTTGAAAGTGTAGACCCCATGTTTATGCAATCATTAATTCCACGGCAACATCCTCGAGACCGTGCCGTGCCGGTGGCCTTCTTCCCCTGTTTTGGTGGTGCCGGTGATGATTTTCGAGACCCACCAAATAGAGTGGCCTTTTTATGTTGGGGAGTTCCTCCAACGATCATGATACGTTTATTACCTGACCAAGACTTGTAATTCTAAACTAGGGAATCACTTTGTTTAATATCGGTTTGCTTATATATTGGCCCAGTAATTGTCGTATACGTAATTTTTAAGGACGCTTTGGGCGGTGGGCGGATTTAACAAGTAACAATAGATTAAATTTAACTTAGAATTAGATTATGATATTCTTATAATTATTTATAAAAGTGATCAGCGTAGTTTGATATAAGAGGTTGGTGATATTGTCAATGCAACAATTTAACGTTTACAGTGAAGTTTGGAAATCATGAAACAGATAATTGGGCGGGATTTACTAAAACATGGGTACAAAAATGGGTTGGATTGGACCACAATTCTGTTAGTGGTCCTTTCGGCAGTAAGTAAAATATAATATAAATTGAAGCGTGAATGCATGCATGATCAGCACATGACATGAGTGCGTGCAAAGCAAATTTTTAGGAGTCAGGCTCGTCTTGGAATGGAGACGGCCGTTGAATAATTCAATCGACTTTGGTCACCAATTTATGTGTTGTGGTCACACCAAAAATTGCACGAAAAAATCATTTGCTCTTTTTTTTTTTTTTTTTTTTTTGGTTGCTCTCTTTTGCTTTGATATAAGATTCTGTGCGTTGTAGATCAAATATCAACTTCACTTATTGCTTTGTACTTTGTAGGAGAAAGTAAAAGCTGCTAGTGATCGTATTGGAAACTCGCCTAGGGATCGAAGAGCATACACCTTTGTCTCTTTTACTAGCTAGCTAGCAAGCAAGCAAAGCAAAAGCAGATATGATCAAATTAGCCAGAAGTGGACCATCTTTCCCTGAAGCCTACCTATTCTATTCATCCTGCCAACTTTCACGCGGCTTTGCTAAAATTGAAAAGCCTTCCTTAGTGTTACACCTAACAAAGAGTTTGTACAAATTTATATTAAGATGATCGTATTCTTGTCCAAACAAAAACTGTTTAAAGAAAAGAAGTTGATGCTACATTGGGTTGGTGGCGAAGTCCCAAAAAATGCCAATAATTAATTTCCCTCTTAAACGCTGGTGTCGTTTTGTTCGTTTGTTTGTCAGTAAGCTTTGGTATGACAAAAGTTGAAGCCTTGCAAAGTTGATGTCATGCAAACGTGGTTGTGAGCACAAAATACAATATTTTCTCCAATCATTTCAGCAATTTGATTTGAAATTGTTTGTGAAAATAAAACTTACCGACAACATGAAAGATTGAAACAAACAAACAACCAATTAAGAATATTTAACTACAAATGCAATAGCTAGAAAAATGTTATGGGGTAAAATTTTGTTTTAAATGATGTGGTAGAGGTCAATGTTTTGAGTGATATTATCACCGATGAAAATTTTCTATCATCTCCTATTAAAACAATTTGAATGAAAAACAGTATTAGAATGGATGACCTTCTAAAAATTTTTTTGCAGTTTTTGATCAAAGAATATGTGAAGATGATTAAGTCAGAATGGTGAGATGGTCAACGACTAAGCTAGGCAGTTAGGTTTGGGTCTTTAACTCTCTTCACCGTCCATATAAACATAATTCTTCTCATAATTGCTAGCAACTTCCCCACCTCACCAACTGTACGAAATCTTTAACATAAAGAAAGGTTGAAACCAGAAGAATGATCCCTTAACTTCAATTTTTAATCCAAAACTACATTGTTATATTTCCACCAAAACTTTGTTAATTAGTTTGAAACACTTGAAACTATAATCTATAAAGCAATCCCATTAAAATACTCCGAATAATTTGCATCAACATCTTCAAAATTAGTTACGAATCCACCGCCGCTTAAACTAATATTAGTTTAAGCTAGTTATTTTCGATTTTTAATCATATGATCATGTTAGAATTTGACTAGCGAGAGATTCTTTTGAGTGGGACATTTAAAAAAAAAAAAAAAAAAAACACTTTGTGCATGCTTGTCACGTATTAACAATATAATATTAGTTCATAATTATTAGGTCTAGCTACTAACAATATATCCCCCGTTTAATTATTATATAATTTATGCTTCAACATCGTGTTCCGATTCGCAATCACCGTTATTTAGCTCTATGTACACTGTTTCTGTCATTAAAATCCTTAATTAACCAGACGTGGTCACTGTCATATGTATCTGAATTCTAAAACTATTGATAATTAATTGGTTTCCTAAAATATTAATTTGTTTAAACTTTCATGGCCTAGGATTGTGTTTTGAAATCACAAGAGAAGATGAAAAAAACAAAAAATTATTGTAGACGATTAGGAAATCAGGAGATATATATATATACTCAAATCGATTTACAAGAAAATATCCAAGTTTGTAAGATTCCTTGAGTGGAATTGGGACCCATTGCATGTCATGCTTCATTTCTTAATGCAAATTTATTGCACGAACACTCCACCGCAATTATTTTCCTGTAAAAAAGTTACGAAATTTTTAAGAAAGAAAGACCAATTAGAATTTCATCATGCATAACAAAGCCAATTCATCAACTTGAAAAAACCAAGCAAGCATCAAGGTGCTGTCAAATAATCTATATGTTCTACTGCGTTATATATGTATCATCTCATATATGCTAACTAATAAAGAGATGTGGAAAATGATTAATTAATAGGTAATTAGTTCCCGTTTCCATCCACTAACAACTTCCTATTATATTACTACAAATAACACTAAAATAAACAAGCATATATTATTTATTTCTTCCTTTTTGGATAAACATGCAGTTGGAAGAAGACTTGTTTTGGAGGGTTAGGCACCTAGAAGTGTCTCTTTTTTTAATTTTTTGGGTATTGATAATTGGGACAAGGACGGGAGTACTATTATGCTAACTCAATGTGGAAGCAAGAAGCGAAAACTATATACAAGTTACGAGATACAGTTCAATTGAATTCAATTGGACAGAGAGGGAGAGAGAGAGAGAGAAACAAAGAAAAGAAAGAGAAAGAAAGCAAAATAAAGGTGCCAACTTTCTCTATTCCCATGAGCGAAGATCTGCCTTTGCCTTTACCATCACAGAATTCACACACACACACACACACACTCTCTCTCTGTCTCTCTCACATTTTGCTTCTCATTGCCCATCTCGAATCTTTCGTTTTCCCTCCTCTTTTTTCTTTCTCTCTTTTTTGGTTTCTTCTATCAACAGCCTCTCCTGTTTAGATCATCAACATCATCAATTAACGCATCCCCATTTCTCACTTTTTCAGAAAAATCAAATTCCGTGTTCACTTTTTTATTTTAACTTATTGTGTGATTTTAATCAATCATCAAATTCATAAAAGGCGACAGAAAATGTGAAAAATAATTAAAACAAATACTTGACAACAAAAATTTGGGCATTATAGTAGAACCAAAACTAACAAAATAAATAATTTACAACAACTTTGGTTTCTATAAATTATATAATTAATCAATTAACTACATTATCAAGCCACTAGCAATGGCACGATTTGTATCAACATGAGTAGTTTCATAGACCGGAAGCTCTTCACAGTACCTATTGTTGTCAATCATCGACAAATGATCAAGCTCAAACAAATCCGAACTTGAACAACTCGCTGCATCATCATCTTCCTCATCGTCCACGTAGTTATAATCATCGCGAACATCCCTCATAATCTTATCATTTTTGTTCTGATTTTGGTGATAATCTTTCAAAAACTCTCTTGCCGCTTGGTTTACACGCTCGCTTCTCTGTTTAGCTTGAAACTTGAGCTCTTCCTCCTTCTTCTTTGACTGTGATTTCCCGATTTTCCAAGCAGTTGGTACTGAAACAGACATTAGACTTGCATCATCTTGTTGTTCTTCTTCGTATAAAGATTTGTGGCCACATGGTTTGCAATCTTCGTCGACAATTACACTAACTGGGTAAAATCTAACGCTTCTTTTGACACCATTGCGCAACCTTTCCCTTGTAGAGGGTGAGTGTTTGCTCAAACATGATCTTGAAAATGAGGAAGTGGAAGAACAAGTAGAGACTTGGCCTGACTTTGCATAGTCGTAGCTTGAATTGAGAGAAGATGGGTTATTATTCTTTGGTTTCTTTGTGTTCCCTGTGGTGAAGAGAGAGTTGATGAAACTTGCCAGACGACCACCTGGTGAAATCGGCTGTTTCACCTTCTTTAGATTGCCGTAGATTTTCAAGGCTCTTGATTTGGACTTGATGAGACTCTCTTCAAACTTTGGAGCAGAATCATTGTAGTGATATTTATAATCATCAAACATTTGCACTTCTTCTCTCTGCTCATAAAACAGATTCCTATCTGTTTTCTTCGACTTCTCTGCCTGAGCCAACACGCTGGTCCTCACAGGCTTTGGCCAGGCAGGCACGTAGCAGGAAGAGGCCGACCTCGATCTAGAACCGTACAATGAATCGGTATCAGAGGATGAGAACCCACCTGAGCTAGAATCTGATGAGCTTGAAGTGGAGCTAAAGAAGAGAACATCTTGATCATGATCATGATCATGATGATGATGTGATTTTCTCTCGTAATCTGTCAGCAACTGTTTGCTTTTCGCACTCACCTTCTTGTCCATCCATTTCTCGATCAAACAAGCTCGGCGAAGACTAGACGTCTGTTCCTGATCCTCAACGGTTCTGCTAACTTTGACAATGTTTTTGCTGCTCTGTTTCCTCTGCATGCTCTCTCTGTAGAACTTCGAGTCAGGAGATTTCGCCGTCCCATCATCGGTCGAACGGTAGATTTCGTCCAGAAGAGTTGAAGAGAAAGATGGGTTTTTCCTTTCAGGCTTGTATCTATCATCTCTCGTTACCTTCTCCCGCCTATACATGGCGTGATATAAGAAGAGATCGAGAAGAGAATTAATGTTCAGAGAAGTTGAAAGGTGACTGAAGTTTGAAGCTTGAAATATGTGTTTGGTGAGTGAATGAGAGAAAAAGAATTGAGGACATGAACAGAGTGATTGATGTGTTCGTGCTTGGAGAGGAAAAATAAAAGGGAAATGGGAGAGAGTAATGAGAGCAATTTGAGAGCAAAATTGCACGCCTTTGATTGAGAAGATGAAGAGAAGGGAACAGAAGCGATAGAGTTTATAAAGGTCTTCATGCGCGTGCACGTCCGTCCTATTTGGAGCCAATTCCAGTTTCCACATTTGAATACGTGGCCTCTTTTTATGATCAATGTTTCCCGAATTGCCCTTGCTTTGATGACGAAATGACGTTCTGTCCTTTGTTTGACCCCCACTTTCAAAATTGAATTTGGAATTGGAGCCGTTGATCCTGGTGTTGGAAGAGATGGGTGATTATATTGTGTTGTGTCACATAGAGAAGCAGTGGTGTGTGTGACTGTATTTGTGTCATACAGGTGGGTCCGTGTGTTGGCATTGGATGGAGATATTGATGGGTAATTTGGATTGCTCAACGGTGGATTATTATTGTGTATGATTTTAATTTTTCTTGATTAAAAAACAAAATAAGATCTAACATTCTTTTGGAAAGAAAAGCTGGAGCTAGCTTTGGTGGTACAACACATTTGATGTGAACAGACGAACTGAATTTGGTCGACTTATTAATTTTTGAAGGTTGGGTGGCATGGAATAAAATTTTAATTATTTTTGTGCAATGTAAGTTATGTTTTTAATGAACTGGTGAAGAAGTAAGGATTAATTAAATAATGTACTTCTAGATGAGGAAAAAATAAGAAGAACAATTGAACAAGGAAGAGGGAAGGTTCATTGTTGTTAGGTTTTATAATATCTCATGAGTTGGCATAGTCATAATAAATAAATGAAAGGAACCATATAATAAGCTCGAGGACAAGCAATGAAATTGATAAATTTTAAAAAAGCATGAATGGAATATTGATTTTTTATTTTCCTTTTTTCACATTCGTTTGTATTATATGGTTGTTAATGGGAGTTCAAGTATATATTGTTTTTTCGATTCAGTACAGACTACAGCATTGGCTTACAAGCTTTTTTATGCTTTGGTTGGTATATGTAGATCAGGATGGAGTGAACAAAAGTAGATGTTTAAGATGAATTTATTGTAATAATTGAATATGTATCATTGTGAGAATGGTAAGCTAAAACTTGGATTATTGTGCACTATACAAGTAATTAAAAAACATAGCACATGTATTTGTTGAAAATTAGTTAATCAATGAGCTACTTTTTAAGAATATTATCCACTATATGCTTCCACAGTAATAAGTTACATTATCAATGCGGGAATGATTGTACTTTTATAAAATATTTGATTAGATAGGACATCTCCAAATAAATTTCTTAAATATTAGTTAAATTTTAACAAAAATAATAAGAAAACTATTTTGACTAGTAATTTTTTATTGAATCACTCCATCATTATTTCCATTTTGACTAAATAAGTATGAAAATTCATATAAATTTATTTTAAATTAAATAGTAAAATAATAAGGGAGAGAGCTTGATTATGAATTTTTTTGCTCTCTACATTTAGTTATTAGTTTCTTTTTATTAAGATAATGAATAATTGTATAGTTGGGATGCATTAGAGGATCAAGTTATAAAAATTGAAATATATTTTGTATTTTGGAAAAAAGATTTTTGAATAATATTATATTAAATAATGAATGAATTTAAAATTTAAACTTTTTTTTTTATAATTTTGAACTATGAATGGTAAGAATGTAAAAATTTGCAGCCTTCTTCAATTAAACAGGAGAGAGAGGCTTCCAAAATACAGATGAAGGTAAAAAATAATAATAATTGTAATAAGAGAATCTCCTTTACAATGTAGCAGGATTTTGTACTTGCAAGTTTATGGGGCCCTTTCAGCTTTGTGTAATCTTTTGAATTTGAAAGTAAATGGAAGCTCTATTACCAAAAATTGGACTTGACAGTTAAAAAGGGAAAAAACTAGCGGATATCAAAGAAGGTCTTTACCCTCTGGTACTCTTTAATCATCAAAAACTAGCATTTTTAAGCTTTAAACACGAGTAATTAATAGGAGGAGCCTGTAAAAATTGGCTTTTAAATTTTAATCATGTAAGATTAAATCCCCAGGAGCCTCTTTGTCTCTTTTGAGTGCTGAAATTTATAACGGTCTTATGCTCTAATGTCACGCCTTTGGGCTTGAAACATATATGTGACATGCCAAAGGATTTAACACGATAAAAATCATTGCGGATGATGTATGGTCAAACAACAACTTTATATTCCTTGACATGGTTTGTTAACATTTTGGGATCATCTCCTGCAATGACCCATTATTCCCAAAATTTTGATATTTATTTTGAGAGTTATGCTACATGTTCTCTTGTGATGGGAATAATTTCATTTTAACAAACTAACATTAAATTGTGTTGGATTACTATTCATATTAAGGAAATGTGACAAAATCTACTATATGTTGTTCATATATCATATGTTCAATTTTTATATGTACACTTTAAAAATAATCTCATTAAAGATGATTGCAAGCCCTAATTTAAAAGAGGATTTAAATGCTAAATTTTAAAACAAGAATTTGCTTTTATTTTTATGCAATGTACCATCAAAATTATGTATCATAATTTTAAATTATATTGAAAATTGTGATCTGACTAGATGATAAGTCATGGTTCAACTTTTAAATTTTTTGGTTTGTGAGTTTGAAACTAACCTACCCTTTTATATTGGTAATTTTCAGGTTATTCTTTCTCTCGCTTGGGAGTCTCTGTCTCCTCCCAATTTCGGGAATTTTAGTTTCGGGTTACTCTTTAGTATTCTATTTAAGAGAGTTCGACTGTAATATGTATTTATAATATGTAAAAATAAAAAAATAAAAAAAAGAGCAAATTACAATTTAGCTACCCAGATGAAACGCTTTTACAGACGGAGCAACAGTTTCGATATAATTACAATTTACCTCCCTTCCGTTAGTAATTTTCGTTACCGTGATCTAGTTCAGGGGTAAAGTCGTCATTTCCATATAAAATTAAATGTGAAATTTTTTGGGATGTTTGCCTTTCAACTGAAATCGCTAAATATAGTTCAGCATTAAATGTGAAATAACCCAAAATTGAATGGTTGTGAGAGCAGCAGATCATGCTCAGGTCAACTCTTCCTTTCATTCTTCTTCTCTTCTTCTGCTTCTTCCCTTTCCTCCTTCCGCTTCATTCTTCTTCTTCCCTTCTTCCCCTTTTCCTTCTTCGGGCAAATCGGAGGACACGGATCGGGGCTCCTCAGACGAGCCCAGATCTGGGTTCGTCTGAGAAACCCCGATCTGGCTGGTTTCCTCAAACGAACCCAGATCTGGGTTCGTCTAACGAACCCAGAAATCTGGGTTCGTCACTAACCCAGATTTCTGGGTTCGTTAGACGAACCCAGATTTCTGGGTTCGTTAGACGAACCCAGATTTCTGGGTTCGTCACGAACCCAGATCGGGTCTGATCTGGGTTCGTCACGAACCCAGAAATATTTGGTATCTCTTCGTGAGTTTAAAGTAGAGACTGTAGAGTTTGATAACTAAGCTTGGCATTTCGTCCAGCAAATGGTGGTAGTGGAGACAGAAGGTGAAAATCTTTTCTTCTATTTTGTGGTTTCATTGGCGACTACAAAAGACATGAAGCAGGAGGGCACCCAGATCGGATCTGATCTGGGTTCGTTAGAACCCAGAATTCTGGGTTCCTCTGAACCCAGAATTCTGGGTTCTACCATGGCTCTGGTAAGTTAGAAAAATGTTGCAAGTGGAGATCAGGTGGTGTAAAGAGGGAGGAAGCAGAAGAGAAAGAGTAGGCATTTGTGTGATTATTTGGACTTTGATATTTCGCAGCTGCCAATCAGTCTTCAGCTGACATTCACACCTAACTGTCCATTTAATTCTTGTATATAAACGTGTTCAAGCGACGCACCTGAAACTTGTGTGAGGAAGAAGAAGAATGAAGCGGAAGAAGGAAAGAAGAAGAATGAAAGGGAAGAAAAAGAAGAAGGAAAGGGAAGAAGCAGAAGAAGAGAAGAAAAATGAGAGGAAGAGTTGGTCTGATTTATCTTTTCTGGGTGAGCAGCATTTTCTGATGCAACTTTGATGCAACTTTGAATGATGATTGTTTTGAGAAATTTTTTTTAACTTAGACTTGAAATCAGAGAACGAACAGTATATTTATTTTTAACTTGACTTGAAATCAGTCGAACTCAATTCCTGTGAACCGTCGATTTTGATTTTTCAAGGGTTCGGTCAATGAGGTCAATTCAACTATCAAGGGTATTTTCGTCTTTTTATCGCTTTCATACCGTTCACAGTTAAATATAACGAAAACTGCTAACGGAACGGGGTAAATTGTAATTATATTAAAACTGTTGCTCCGCCTGTAAAAGCGTTTCATCTGGGTAGCTAAATTGTAATTTGCTCTAAAAAAAATCAGTTACATTATCATGTCTCTTAACATTATTTCGACAATGAACTACAACCCTCTCAACATATTTAAAATTGTTTTTGCAATTGGAGTGTGTCGGAAACAAAATATTAATTAAAATGCCATAACTCAAAATTGTGTACATAAGCATATCATATGATGAGTCATATATAAATCTTTATAATATATATATATTTACAATAACAACAACATTGTCTTACAACAAAAATGAACTGGCAGTTCATCAGACACAACCCCTACTCCAAAATGGGAAATTCGAGAAGGTCCCTAAATCGATCCACCAACTTAAATAAAAGCCATGTGCACGTACGTGAGATATAAATGCTAGAAGAGGAGTGAACTATCACAAATCACATGCAAGACCATATCCATATATATATATATAAATATATAAAATATCTTCTCTGTAACAGTATTTTTTGATAAAATGTTTCACTTAATAAGTAAGGAACAACATCATTAACATGACAGAGAAAAGGATTGGCCTAATTAGACCAGACTTATCTTGTGACTACAGTCACAGGTTATAACCAATTAAGGATCTGCTGCCATAATCCATGTCAAGATCACATGATTTCCAATTTTGGTTTGTTGATGTTTAATCATCACAGGACACAGGCTATTATGCACACAACATCCGTAACCCTTTATGCACCCTCCACTGGAGGTAAAGGAGAGATTGACGCGGAAAGGTTATTGATCTGGTCTCTTGAATTGGTTTCACGTCTCAGCAGTATCTTAGAAATTTTTTGATTTTGGAGTTAAAATAAAGTACATGTGCAAGGTGGATTCCACCAGCAATTAGACAATGATCTAAAGTACTATCAACATTTGATGATAAGAGATCTGAGGGAGAGATTAAATATTAAGTGGGGTCCCTTTATTTGTAAGGGATCATCAGTTTGTATTGGAGCAGTCAAAAGACCAACAATGGAGCCCATTAGGGCATGCTTCTAGGCAAGAAAATGGTATGGAAGGGGTACTTTCCTTGAACTGCAATGGCACAGTGCTGTGTAGATGAGGAAAGTGTGCCTTTCATGGTGAGACCCACTCCATTTCTTGGTCCTTGCTTGCTCCTTCTTATACCCATCAATCATCCCTCCTTATAAGCTAATTATATCGATAATATCTCCATGTTTTGGAATATATATATCTAATTATATGTCCAAAATCAGTTTGAATGACCACTTGTATCGTCTAATAATTCATATGTATACACAATTATTTTTTTGATTATTCAGGGGAGTTATGTCTCAATCAAAGTTATGGCTTGTGCATCTAAAAAAAAAAGTAATCACTCATGAGTTTTGATTAATATTGAAGTAATGACAAAAATAACATTTAACCTCCCTTTTATTTTTCACCATCCTCGCCTTATGGAGTTATAGCTACATCATACATTGTTTTTTGAAAATTTATAATGTAATTAGAAATTTATTGATACCGATCGTCCAAAACTAAACACTACATTAGTAAAAAATCTACCTATACACTTGTTGATATATATTATCACAATAATGAGAGAAAACTTTACATACATATTGATAAATGTGTATATTGGGATTTAAACCGCCATTGGTATTACAAATGTAGAAAGGAAACTAATCACTTAAAGTACGAGTAGACGTACTAATAGTCATATACATATATACATATATGTATATATATATTACAAAGTAAAGCAAATGCTAATTTATTAGTAGGCTAATATGCACACATGAATTGAGTTAGAAAATTTTTATATTAATAATCATCCTAGCAATTTGTCTTAAGTTCATCTATTAAAGAATGAAAAATTAAATAATAATTCAAAATTAAATATTTTTTATTCACCTTTTTATAATTATTAACATGTGCTTTCTCGATGTTTAAAAAATAAAAGAAAAAAAAAAAATGTCTTAATAACACATATAAATATTATTTATATGTGAATTAAAAATAACATAAGTGAAAAACTAACAAAATAAAATGACATTACTTACATATCTACTCATGGTTGAAATGAGATTGCTATAATTTTCATTCACATCCATTAAAAAAGTCTTAATTTCATTATATGTATTTACTAATATACAAGAGAAATTTTCTCTTCATATTATATAAGTAGAAATCTTTCTATGATATATATGTATCTATTTATTTTCGAGCCACACATACTTTTTAACCCTTACTAGTTCCAAAAGACTCTTAGCAATTAATGTCAGTTTATATTGTATATAAATTTTCGAGTCACACATATACCTTTTAATTCTGATTAGTTCCAAAAGACTTAGTTTACATTGTGTATGTATGTATGTATATATATATGACATTTACTTTCTAGGATTTTGCTAATGTATATGCAATGTATGGATACATGGGTAGTTGTAAGGAGGATTTATTTGATGGATTTAATTAGTACACAGGCTCTGTATTTATATAGAGATGATTACAAAGGGAATATCATCTCTTCTTAATATTTTAATTTTTACCCGGACTTATAGTTATCTAGACCAAAGAAAATATCATCTCTTCTTAATTTTTCATTTTTTACAAAAATTTATAGATATTTCGATTGAGCGTGCAATCTGAAAATTTACTCACCGAAGAATAGAAAAAGATTATCCACAATTAATGAAAAAAATTGTCATTCCATTTCGTGATTGTGAGGAATCGACCCTGGCACCTGTGAGTGAGCAAGGCAAGGGTGAGTTGCCACCACTGCAACCAGCCTCGCTCAATTTATTCGTAATTTTCAAACGCTGGTAATGTCCAACAATTACCCGACTTATTATACAAATAGCATAACCCTTATTCCCTGGCGGGTTACTAAATAAGGTCAGCCATCGGGTAAGTCACAGATCCAGATGGCGACGATGTAAGGGTTTGGTCCGGCTTTAAGTGATTGTTCGTGTGAGGGCCAAAATACCCAATGTGAGTAGACACCGCCTGATACGAATAAATCATAATCTCAGCACGGGCGTCCAATAATGAACGGCTGATCTCGCATGACGCGCAGGGCCCGTGGGACCACTGACTTGCACCTGAACCCGCTTTGCTGTTCTCTGTCCAATAGCATACGGCTCTGACACGTGCGGTTAGGGGAGTGCTCTCTCCTCCTCTTGTCTCTTTGCTTTCTTCACACGCATACGTCATGCTCATCAATGTAGCTTCCCATTCAGGAACACGCCTCCCAATCGCCTCCTTCCACGTGTCTCCAGAGTCCCTGTCAGTGCTTCCAAGCAGATTTCATATTAAGACTGTTTGTTCACTGTGTTTAGACTAATTCCAGCCTCGGGCTTTTCATAACCAGGAAAACGATATCACAATTGACAACACACAAATTGCATTATTTATGATCAGAAGTCAGAACAACTCAATAATTTGATTTAACTTGCAAAAATTTTTGTTGTGAGGGTCATTTAGGGGTTTGGTGTCTCTGGTGGGTGGAGGACAGTCCAATCAATGGGGAGCAAGACTGGAGTGGGACCTTGGCATTGCCTCCTCAGCAGAGTACCACGTGACATGGAATGGACACACACCTGAAAATAGCCCCATTAGTCCTTGTGTACAAAAGGAACAGTGTCCTATTGCCCTGACTAGTGACCCCCCTCTCTTTCAAAGATTTTTTCACGTGGCCAGGATTGTATTGTGGTCCATTAATAATCACCGTTTGATGTGAATAAGAGGGGATGATCGAAAGGTGACAAATTAAGGGCTGGTGGTGGGGTTGGGGGGGGTTTCCTTCGAGAGAGAAGTGGTGGGGATCCCAAGGAGAAGTTTGGGGTGTGATCAAGAAAGGAACAGTGCTCTTTTTCCAAGAAAGAAAGCACACTGCACACCCTCTTTGATTTATGGTTTTAATGTGCATTTGTAGCATCTTCATCTTTTCTTTTGTTTTGTGTCTTTCTGACAAGGCAAGGGGTTTTGGGTGCCTGGCTGGTTGGCGTTGTTCATGGTGCACCCACGTGCACTACATGACTTGGCCGCTTTCTTGGCCTAGGGTCTCTCTCGTCACGTGCACTGCATGCCTTCTTTTATCTCCATCTCTGAGAAAGAGTATTATTATGTATTGTTTGTCTCATTACTCTCATGTATTAGCCTAATTCGTGATGGTTTTGCTACAACAAAAATGGATCAATGACGTGTTTAAAATCAACTTTATGGTTAACCAAAAGCATAAGGATCTTGCCCCTGTCAAGTTTTGGGAGATTAATTAGTCACTTGAAGTTAGAAGTTTGATACAATAATCACAATATCGCAGTTATTTTGGAGTGAATTTGTACTCTGTGAAGTGCTTACATACAAATATAATATAAAATTAAACTTTAAATCTATTATAGTGGTCATAAAGTCTTATATCGATTTGAGAGTTGTATATTTCAAAATTGATATAAGTATCCAAGATAAAGTCAATAAAAATTTATGTTCGCTACCACCATGTATGACTGTCACTTGATATTTAACTGACACTTAAATTGATGTGAAAGAATTATGATATCAAAGTTGCCACCCTCTTTTAATCTAATACGAGGTACAAAGGTTGCATAAACACTCTTGTTAAACTATAGATTGGTTTGTTGTTAATAATTTTTTAATTTAAAACAATTTGCAGATAAGAGAGGTTTGTGTACGTCTTCGAGGATTTCGTAATTTGGTGAGACTGCCATAAAAGATTTGGGGAGCATCTTTGGGATTTGTGGACCTAACAATCCATACGTTGAGGCTTCTTGTACAGACTCTAAATTCAGTTCATGGAATTTGGATAAACATATAGAGTTATGCTGGAAACAATTTCTAAAACTGGATGGAAATGTCAAGTGTGATGTTGGGAGGCAATGTCCCAGTTGCTTTCAAAATGAAATAAGCAGACAAAACCCACATCTTGATAATGGAAGGATAGGACCTTCATGAGACGTAATGAACCATTACATCAAGGTAGCCATGGAGGAGATTTATTCCAGGCCGTCCTCTTCTTCAATACTAGTGTCTCCAAATGTAGTAGGTAATTGTTATAGATGTATAGGAGACACATCTAGTCTACTTTCTTGTGTTTATCCGCAGAATCTGATATATACAACTGAACAAAATATAAAAGAAAAAGAAAAAGAAACAAGAGAAAAGACAAATTGACTTTCATTATTGGAATTTCTCACAAGAATTTTGACATCAACATGCGATGAATCAATGATACGTGATTTTTGCAAAAGCTGGTTCAATTCCATGCATGTCCTAACAGTTGTATAGTACCTCGATTATCCAGGTTTAATCTAGTCCTAGCAGATGATGCCACGACTTCAAATCTCGACGAAATCATATATTACTTGATTGGCATTGCCATTTCCGCAAACGAAACACCCGCTAGACCCTTTATCGATTATAATCACATTGACACTGTTGCCATATATCAATTTACCAAAACAAGCCCCACACTTCTTTCTGGTTGGAAAATTACAGTAATGCTGAATGCTAATAATGTTTGAGAAGCATATCCAATTATTACTGCTGTTTTATTTGCTGTTGTTACAAAAGTTGGAGGATGATAACGCATGAATATCCGGCTATTATCTTACAAACAAAAAGAAGGAACATAGTAGTGCCTGCATTGATTTTTTGGGTAATTATTTCAATGGTCCACCATCACCAGACCAATCTAGAATTTCCACATTATAGAAGGCTATGATACTCTCATCATTTTCATTACAATAATACCACTTTCCCCAATGAAACGTTGGCTTGAATCACTGTGAGTTAAGCCTTTGGATGTCTACCAACTGGTAAAGATCACCTCGTCGTTGCTTTGATAATGGAAGGCTCGTCCTGAATTTTCATACAAGCAATAAATAAGAATACTAATATTGGACGTTACAACAGCTATCTATTGGGTTGGAAAGCATGTCACCTTCTGTGATCAATTACTGAATAATCAATTTCTGCTATGATTAAGTCCTCTGCATGCTCTGTAGTTGCCAGAACTTCTCCAAACTGTCATTTATATATTTCAATTAGCATTGCTGTTCATGAAACTTAAAAGCACAGAAGCTTCGGCAGATGTTTTTGATACCGGCTCTCTAACAATTGTAACTAGCAAGAAAGAAATCATAAGAAATCCACAATGAGTATCTGCTTACCGGCCCCACAAGAGTGGAGTGGCCCCAGGCCACATAACTGCCTGCCTCATCTCGAGCAGGTGAGCAAGTTGCCACATATAACTGCCATTCAAATTCACCACAAAGAAGCATCCATGTGATACTGTCAATAGCTATATGTCATGTCTATTTCAATAACTAGGGAAGTGTGACTGCAAGATGCCTTGAAGTTCCATTTCCATTTTGACAAATGACAAATCAAAGATAAGAGTGAGGCACTGTGTCTGTGTGGAATAATCTCTAGGAATTTCATTTTCACAAGGTAGTTTACATGTTTAAGATCAGCAAGTGTCATACAATAAGCGGCCTAAACTAATGAAGCAAGCCTGCTTCCATTTCTTTATAATCTTTATGATTATGACCAGAAGTCGATAGCTATGGTAAGTCCCTGTTCAACCGTGAATGTCTTCATTCGGTTTTTTCATTGTGCCATAATTTATGTGTGTGTGTGTGTGTGTATATATATATATAAAATAAATAAAAATAAAAATAATACACAAACTGGTTTACTATTACTCAACACCTCATAACATCCCAAGAATTTTATGTCCTCGGTTAGGAAGACAACTCAATTGCAATGTCAAATAATAAAGGCTTCTTCTCAAACATTGTTGGAATCGAGACACTCCTCAAGGCATGAAGGCAGTATTAATTTTAAAACATATGAAAACTTTTATGCTAATCATATGCATATACACACAGAAAATTAAAAAAAGGAATTTATGTGATACCTGATTATCAGCAGCCCTGCACACAAAATAGCAAAGACCAAAATAAATATGAGCCACACCAACCATCATATACAACATTAAATATCATAAACCACACCAGTCATTATAAAGACATTAAAAATTACTAACGAAGGAAATTCAAGAGGTAAAATAAAAAGAAAGAGTTAATATAACAAACAAACAAACACAATAAATATAATGATTGCAATCACGAGAAGAAGCTCTTCTATTTTATAATTTTTCACAATGGAAAGTTATTTTGAGATTATGCAACTAATGCCTAACAATTCTACTTCCTCGATTAAATTAACAATGATTTGAATAACACATACCTCTCATTCATCTTGTAGTCTAAACGTGTAAAATTAAAATATGTTGTAGACATAATAGAAAATTCAAATCAAGACTATACCCACAATCTCAAACCTAGTGAATCTAGTTCAGGATATGCAAGAGCAGCATCCAAATTTGTATGTTATTCGGTCATTTGAAGACCATGTAATGTATACGGTGAAAAGACTGTTATAAGTGGTTCATACAGTCTTTAGCCTGTGGTAAAGTAACTTTATGACACACCCTGCCAACTCAGAATTTAGCAACATACAATACAGCACAACTGAGATATATTAGTACCTTGCCCTCTGCAGTAACTCCCAATGCAATGGTCCAGTTGTCATGTTAAATGCCCCAGGATAACATATCAAGTGGGCACCTGATGTCAAAAGCCTATTAGTGTCAATATTAAGCAAATTTATGAAACGGAAAGCGTCATAGCAATTTGATAAGTAATCAATGGAGAGGGACAAGGATTTCTGAAACTGCCTGAAGTCTAGTCCTCAAAAAATAGATGAAAAGATATTAGAGTGTATAATTAAAAGAGTAAAAGAAGTAAACTTGAACTTTAACTTCGTAGATTTAAATTCATGCAGGATGCCTCTTTTACACACTAATACCAATGAATAGATTGACAAACATGTTCAGGATCATTACTTGATGCTGTTACTGCAAAACCAAGATATCTTTAGCAGTATATGTTCCCAACTTTTAGCTTCATGTAGTACCATTCTTAATTTGAACTTTTGCAATTGAGCTGATGTCAAGCTACAAACTGGAAGTTTTTGATATATTTTTCAAATAAACAGGCTTGTCACTATTTCCAAAAAAATGTAATTACAGATGTTTCCCTCATCTGATCATCATAAAATTTTTCTTTATGCACCAGTCTTTTTATCTAAAATAAAAATATATGCTGTAAGAAAATTATAGAAATATTTAACAAGAACAATACACAAAAGGTTAACTCGGAAAGAAGATTATTGTTGTTGACCTGCTTTAGTCATAACTAAGGATGTGTGGATTTAGATTGAGTTTGTTAGTACAGAAATCTTGTGCTTCTGAGTAGACTTTTTTTGTTTTGATATCAATAGATAAAATATGTCACAGTATTGCCAACAATTAGTATTTGATGACAAGCAGATATAACAATAGAAAGAACATTGCAGTTAATCATTTCGCAGGTCAGTTAAAAAAAAAAAAAAAAAAAAAAAAAAAAAAACCTCTTGCAGCATATATCATCGCCAGTTCCTGGAATCGAAGGTCGTAACAGATACCAATACCGATACGCCCAACATCTGCAGGAACACGTTGATGATCATATTTCAGACAGGTATTGAAAAAGAAGGAAAGAAAGAAAAGAAATGTTTCTTCTCCGACTGGAGGTAAAAGGCTGTGTAAATAAAGTTAAAAAAATTACTTAAATCAGATTTACAGCTGGAGATTAAAAAAAAGGAAAAAGAATCTGAGTGCAGCTAACAATTTCACATGCTTTAATTACTCTTCTATGGAAAAAAGCAGTTCTGACACAAATACAAATGCATATTCAACAGATTTGCAGGTTTTTCATTGTTTGAAACCATAATAAAGCTCCAATTACTTAAAACTCAGTTGTCTAGGTAGACACGCAGAGTTAAATTATACCTGCTATTCAATTAATAACAGGGTAATATTTAATTTGTATCGTATGAAGATGTACTTGAAATTAGATGTCCTCGAGCCCAATCCAGAAAATTACGTAAAGTTCATTCAAATGTACTTGACTGTTATGCATGTCCTAACAAACATAGGGCATCTAGAAAAACTCTTCTATTTTTGACAATACTAGGAATTGATATATAAAAATAACAAATAATAGTCCATGAAATTGGATTAATCACAAAAGCTATATAAGACTCTGGTATCCAACACTCTGCAATTAAAAAGCAAATACGTTACTAGATCTGAAAATTTAAGAGTATCAAACCTGTGTCCACAATGGTAGGAGTATCCCCTGCTGTTAGGGTTTTCGATTCCATAAAGGTAATCTTTCCAGGAATGTCAATATCAAAAAGATGTACCTGTTGTCACATCAAAATTTAAAAAATTTGCACAAATCAGCAACAAAGAGATATAGTTAATATGATGTTACTTCTAAAGACTTTGTGTCTGATAATGGAAAGATATTACAACCCTCAGACCTCCAGCTATAATCCTTACACGTTACAAGCAGGCATATTGTTGACATACAATGTTCAAATCCTCACTAAGAGATAAACCCAACTTATGACAAGGAGATTATCAATACCATTATAGACCCAACCTATGACTAGGAGATTATCAATAACATTTGTATCTAATAACATCCAAGGTCCAACCCACTGCAAACTCACGATAACATTATTGAAAAATAAAGAAATATCGGATGAATTACTACTTTACATCCAGTTTTAGTTTCCAAATAACATTACTGACGTCGTGTTTATTAGAAGTTTTCCGCTAAACATTTCGATAGATACATCCAACCATATAGATGACCATCTCATTTTTATCTTTCTGATAGAAAGAATAACAAACACCAAACGGCAGGAAAAGTGAACTTTAAAAAACTACCTTCCGGTGCTTAGCTTTCAGTTTTCCATCAGCACCAAAAACACAACAAGTGTTATACAACCTATCCCCACAACGTTCTGGAACGGAGCCACCAACTATCGTTATCTTGTGAAGACGAGAAACTTCAGAAAGCATGGCTGTCGAAGGAGATGCCTCATAACCAGCATCAATATCCTCAGCATAAACCGGGAAGCTATCGTTCGAATAGGGACTGTTCCAAATTTCCTGCAAGCAATCGAAACAATCATATTTCAGACCCATAGCACCAGCAGCGTTCCTAATTAAACCCAAAACTACTAGTCCCAAATAAATTCAACATATCAAACTTCTTTTCCCCGTCTAAAATGATTACACTTTCTACTGAAACATTCGAAGATGTGAGTTTTGAATAAAGAAATTTTATTATTCCGTCTAAGTTGAGTACATTCCAACGAATCATACTATGACATTGAAACCATAATTAAAACATTTTACATAATATTAAAAATCATAACCTATGATAATCAAGGATCACTTTCGAATGTGGTCGCCTTCGTTTACAGAATAAAATTCCTACCTAAGATGAAATGAACAAATTAACAGTAAAACTGTACTTAACATTGAATGTATATGATTAAATGAAGATAGAAAACTCACAGGCAAGACAACAAGCTTGGCGCCCTTCTCTGCAGCCTCACCGATGGCTTTGCGAGCATGTGCGATGTTCCTCTCTTTATCAGCTGTCACCGATAACTGGCATAGTCCGATCTTAAACTACAAAAAAAAAATCAGAAATCAACGAAAGTAAGTAAAAACTGTTATTAAGAGAAAAGAGAGAGAGAGAGAGAGAGAGAGAGAGAGAGAGGTGGAATGCCTTGGTGAGGGGAGGAGCGGGCAAGGGAAGGGCGGGCGGGGCTCTGGCATGTTCGGGCTTGAAGGAGGACATGATTGGAGTGAAAGTTTTGTTGGTGGTGAATGATGTGGTGGTTGTTCGGATTGATGGAGAAGGTGGACGGAATATTGGATTTTGGTGGAAAATGGAGGGGCGGCAGAGAGGGATCAAGTTAAGATGAATCTTAGAGTTTAGAATTGTTGATATTGCTGGCTTCATTTCACTTTCCTAATGGCTTCTTCTCATTCTCAGTTAATTGACTTGCTGATTCCATTTTTCACCTTCTTTCTCTGTAATACGATGCCGTTTTATAAACTTTGATTATCACCCATTATTTTTTTCCCCAGATTTTTTTTGAAACTTTTTTTCCCCATAAATTATCCTTGATACTTTGATTTGTAACGGTTTTGTTGTTGTTGTTGTTGTTTGTACTCGGTTTTGTTGAGATGGAGATGAGAGAGTTTGTTTGATAAGTTTGGGTTGGCATAACTCTCGAGGATAACCATTTTTAAAATATTTGTTTAGAAATTCTGAATGTCATTCACCTTTTTAAGATACTATTTGTGGTGGTGAATGCCATTAATTATGATTATCAATTTTTTAATATTACAAAGTTTGTTTTAATTTTAATCTTGAATATTTATCATATTGCATAAAATTATCATATAAATTTTGATAATAAGATAATTATTATGTCAAAAAATAGCATTAGGACTAGAAGTCAAAATAGGACTCAACATGATTAACAAATTCAGAGGCTGAAGAAGCTTAATACAAAGCCCAAATAATATAAAGCTCATAATCTCATGATACGTCAGCATACGTCAGTTAATGAAAAATATTTACCACATTCGATTAAACTAAACAAAGGAAGCAGCTCAAGTTTAAAATTGGATAAAATAACTAAATTTATTTTTTTTAATGCATAGGAAATCTTTTTTTAATTTTTTTTTATAGGAAACAGTTTCAAAAATTGATTTTGAAAATATTTTTTTGAAAGATATTTATTTTAAAAATAAATTACTACTATTATTTATTTTAAAGTAAAATCATTAGGATTTTTTTTTTTTTAGAATAAAATTATTATGATTGTCACTCCAACTATATTTCTGTCGTTCTCAATTTACGATTTCTTTTTTCTTTTTTCTTTTTCTTTTTTTTAATAACGGGGACTTAATTTACTTGGTCGGTTCATTCTAGAGGCCGTGCGCCCACAACTGCATCCATATGATGGAGGGAGAGACATTTGATATTGTTGATCTTTGATTTCCCGGTCCAGGCTTCTTATCAAGGAATCCACACCACCAAATCATCGCTCAAAAATTTCATTTTTTGAAAAAAAAACAAAAAGTTAACCGTTTGTCACAACGGTCATTAACTGTCTCCGGCGCTTACTCTATTTTCACACACACCTCTTCAAACATATAAAAATTCCTGAATCCAAACATCCACATACTTGATTCACTTCGCAGACAGTGGTGGCGCTTCCATTCAGCGCCACCACTACAAACCAGCAAGTAACACCAACATCCCCAAGAAAAAAAAGATCTTCACTTCATCAAAAATCACATAGTTTCCTAGGCATGGCAGATCCTAGGGCCTTTGTCCCCTACAACGAACCATGTGAGAACTCCTATACAGACGACATTCGCAATATGTTAAACGCCCCAGATGTTGCTTTTGCTAATTTATCATTGATTGAGGAACCATATATGCATCCAGCATGTTCAAGTGTTCTTCAATCCAATGTTGATGTTGGGGGTGCTGAGGATCCATTTAATGACCCCATTGTATGGGATGCTCTTAGCAGGTTGGCTGGAGCGAATTCTCAAGCGGGTCCTTCACAAAATTACGCCGAAACGAGTATTCAACAGAGACCAGAGAATGCAACTTATGGTAACATGCGGTATCAGCAGGGGCCAGGGAATGAAAATTATGGTAACATGAGGTATCAGCAGAGGCCAGAGAACGAAAATCATGGCGACATGAGGTCAATTCCAGTCTGGCCAGTGCCACCAGTGCCGTATCTTTGTAGTTGTTGCCTCGTGCTTAGGGAAATAATTCATACTAGTGGTATGTTACATGTTACATTATGTTTTTTTGTTGTAGAACTTGTTTTATATGTTTTTGTATTAAAAACTGCTCTTCATGGCATAGCCACAAGTCGTGATACTACAAAATTGGAGATTCATGGAAGACTTGGTCTAATCTGCCATGCTATTCTTGAGATTCGACAAAGTACAAGTGCAAATCAGTACCAAATGTTCGAGTAAGTTTGATTCCTGTTTTTATTTATTTTTATATTCAGTTTACTTTGGTCATAGACGAATCTCTATTTTGCTTCAATGTTGTTGATGTTTGGTTGTTTTTTTTTTTATCAATTGTGGAATAAAAATCCGGTTACATTCTTCTCTAGATCATGCTAGGCTTCCTTCTTGTTTTTATTTCTTCTGTTGTTAATACGATCTTCGTTTTGAATTGATTGAGCAACATATTTCATGATCCTTGAATTTTTAAATGTAAGCATCGGTATTCTGAAATTGTTCTTTTGTTTTATCAGTTTTTGCAAGAAAAGCATTGAGGATGTGAAGAATTTTCTTGTTCAGTATTGTGATGAGCGAAAACAAGCAGGATTTTTCATGCTGCCAGATCCCCTCTCTTTCTTCTATGAAGCCTTATGTGTTGGGTTGGACAGACATGATAATCTAACAGTAGATGATTATAATATTCAACCACCAATGGCAAATTTAGGTTGGTTTGCTTGCCTACAGAATTTTTGTGAGGTTTTTTTTGTTACAGAATGTTCTTTTAATTTGCATGTTCATTTTTTCTTTAGAATCTTTTCAGAAAAAAAATATTTATGAGTTAACATACTATTTACTTGAATGTTTACAGATGATTATGATATTCAACCATCAATGGAAAATTCAGGTTGGTTGGCCTGGTCAGTGAATTTTCATGAAGTTCTTTTGCTTCTAAAGTACCATTCATATTACAGAATATTCTATTGTATGTTTATTTTTTCTTATAATTTTTTCATGAAAAGAATACTTATAAGTTAACAAATTATTCATTTGAATTTTTGCAGATGATTATAGTACTCAACCACCAATGACAAATTTAGGTTGGTTTGCCTACTTAGTGAATTTTTGTAAAATACTCTTTGCTTCTAAAATGTTATTCACGCTACAGAATATCATGTTGTATGTTCATTTTTTTTTAGAATTTTATCAGGAAAATAATGCTTACGATTAACACATTATTTATTTGAACATTTACAGAGAATTATAATACTCATCCACCTATGACAAATCTAGGTTGGTTCATCTGCCTTGTGAATTTTCATGAAGTTCTTTATTTTTAAAGTGTCATTCATATTTTATTATATGTTCATTTTTTTATAGAATTCTATTAAAAAAAATATTTATATTCACTTGAATATTTAAAGATAATTATAATACTCAACAACCAGTGACAAATTCTTCAGGTTGGTCTGCCTACTTAGTGAATTTTTACGAAGTTCTTTTTGCTTTTAAAGTGTTATTTATGTTACAGAATATTTTGTTGTACGATCATTTTTCCTTAAGTTTTTTATGCTATTTATCTGTACCAACATTAGCATCTTTGAACTTATGTTTAATTTTCAGCAGGAGCAAATGAAATAAATCAAGTAGCGGTGGTGAATGAGCCAGAGAGAATTCCAAGGACCTCTCTTGCAAGACAGGTTATCATCAAGTCTGTTTCTCTTTGCAGTCTATAGATATTATTGTCGATTTTCTTAAATTTCTTGGTCTCTAACTTGTAAACTTTTGTTGTGCTTGTGAGTAGCACAGAGGATGAGAACGGGAAAGTTGTCATTGAAAGATTTTGTACAAGTTTTTCATCTTCCCATTGAGGTGGCAGCCAGGGAGTTAAGGTTATGTCCAACTGTAGTGAAAAAGATATGCCGCAAATATAATTTGGATAGATGGCCTTATAGAAAGGTCTGTTACTTTCTTACTTTTTCTTTCTCAGATTCTCTTCCTTCTAATATAAATACCAGTTGTTGTTGTTGTGTCTAATATATATTTTGTTTATTTTTCACATGCAGATAAAAAGCATTCGGAGAAAAGTAAAAAATTTGGCACCAAGATTAGCTTCAAATGATGCAGAAGAGAGGGCTGCTGCTCAAGCTCAATTGGACAGACTTCGCAATGAATTGCATAAAGCATGTGCTGGGGTCATCCCTAAACGACTATCGACAATATAATTTTTGTTTGTAGAAAGGAATTTTTTCATTGCGAAGCTCAATTGGACAGACTTCGCAATGAAATGATGCAGAAGAGCTGGCTGATCAATTTTTTCATTTTTTTTGTTTGGTCTGGAAGAGCAGAAAAATTTTGATAAAGCTTTTTTTACTTTGTAGTGAATTTTGTTGTTAGATAGAAAAGAGGATATGTTAACAATTTTATCAGTAGCCTTGGTTTTGTCTCGTCGGATTTTTGATGTAGTGTAGTATGGAATTTTATTTGATGACTAGGCTTGTTTGAACAAGAAGTGATACATATGTGATTGTACATGTATATCTCTTTTGTAGTAGGTGAAAATTAGACAGATGGAACCAAATTCCAAATCTTGAATAAAACATGTTAATGGTGGCACTATTCTGTGTTTCTTTATTTGTTTTGATATGGTGGTGGAAGTTTATTTAAACAAGGGAAAATGACCTAGAAGCCGGCTTTATATTTTGTCCTAATCTTTATTAGAGTAATGGTTAATACAAATAACAAGTAAATACACACAACTTGCTTGGGAATATCCCACGCTGCGATCATGTGGCGTGAGAACCTAAAATTTGGCATCATAGAAGTGTTCGTACAACGTCCACAGCTCTAAGTTTTTTATGATTTGATATCTCTCTTTCAATATAAGCTGATCAGATTCAATGGGAAGATACTACATTTTCAAAAGGAAGGATAAGGGCAGTATGCAGACCCTGGTTTGTGTGAAGGAAGTCAAGCAAGAGGTAGCAGAAGAGTGGGATGAAAGCATGCCCTTGCCAGGAGACATAATTGACGGGTTTGCTGAGGATGATGAGGATAACTTATATGTGCCGGCTAAAGCCAAGTCAGACCTTAGTTCACATCTTGGCAAGATTAGCCAAAGGGTGGAGGCGATGTGGGTGAAGATCAGAAGGGGTGATAGCATACTCAAGCTTCAAGTTCGAATCGTGCAGGAAAAGAGTTCTATGTTACAGAGAAAGTTTACTATTAAAGCAGCTAGAGATGATAGACATGTTGCAGTTTTAGGTGACTTGACCTTAGAACAATGTGCAGAGCTGCAAGGTAGGTCTCCATCCTCACCATTGGAATAATTGTCAGAATTTACTATTCATTATAGCCAACAATGTGTGCTTAAACATATTAAAATGGATGGTTGTATCTGACAATGCAGAAATGAGCAGGAGGGTGGTGAATGCGGAATATAGGGGTTTTAAGAAAAAGGGTGTAAAATATGACTGGAAGTTGAAAGTAGCTACTCACTTACCGGACCAACGATCTATAGTTGTGAGTTCCATTTTGTTCACACCTTTACAGGATGAATACAGCATTGAGGCTACTACCGCCAGGTGCATGGCTTGGTTTTCCGCAGCAGTTTCCTTGGGGGCTCCTCTCATTTTTGTTAATATCCAAACAGAACAGATCATGACCTCGGTATACATCACTGTCTCTCTGAACTTATATTGAATATATATATATATATATTTAATATTCTGTATCATGTCAGTGTCACTCTTGAAGAGATACTGATGTTAGTTTAGAGCTTCTCCTGTGATTTTCCTATGTATTTCGGTGATTGGAATGTTTTTGTTGTACACATATGCATGAGTTTAAGGCCTATTCCAAGAGGAGAATTTTGTGGTAGTTTGTGGCAGAAAAGTAATTGGCAATTCTATGTTCAAGCTTAATTTCTTTAAATGCTTGTATCACTGGCAACCGATCAGTTCTGTAATTGTTCTTTATACCCTTGAAGGAGAAACAGATTTTCTCAGGATCAGGAAGAGAAATAAGCTGGGGGAGGCAACAGAACAACACCACAACTATGGAAATAGTGAAGGGCATAAGACTATGGTTTCTGCCAGGAGTTGCTGAAGTTTCTCTGGAACTAATACCGGAACCTGGAGAAACTCGATTTGGAATGGATATCAAAAGGATTGAGGAGGTAATCTTGTTGAACCTAAAATATTCTGTGGTTGATTTCCATTTTCATTTTTTAAAGCATTTGAAATATGTCTACTTTTATTGGTTAATTAAAGTATTTTTATGAGACTGAGTTATAAGCAAGTACTTTAGGGTGAAATTCTTTGAAGTTAAACACAACTAATAGTATTTGGGAAAAAGTTTGACTTCCAGTTACAAATATAGGAAAATTAGTAATTGAATTAATAAGTTACAAATATAGGAAAATTAGTAATTGAATTAATATTTGTTTTAAGGATTTAACTACTTTACAGTTACATAATAGTTATTAAACTCTTTTTTTTTTTTGTTTAAAAAAGAAGATCTTTTATAATTTTTAAATCTTGAATTTCGTAGACCATTAAATTGTAATCTAATGATTACTGCACTGTATAGTAGCATGATTCTTATGTTAATATGTCCAATCATATGTTCAGGGCTTCTTTTGTATCTACACGGTATCGAAAGGATCAGCAGCTGAACGTGCTGGACTGTTGCAACTATACGAAGAAGCAAGTAGAACTGGGCATCTACTTTTGATCTCTCGATTAGAAGGCAAGAGCGTAATGCCTTCTAGCGCTAACTCTGATGGGCTCTTACTTTGTTGTGATAACAATGAGTTAAGGGGAATTCTTTCTTCTGCAATTGACCGTATGGATGCAATTCAAGTCCACATCATGGCCTGGCCTAACCACAGTCGTCCCACAACTTCTTGGGCAGATTGTGCTGCCATACTCCAGCCTCCTAGCCAGTATAGTTCTCCACCACGACTGTAACAAATTGGGCTGCAAGCAACATAAAACTCGAACTTTTGGAGCCAAGAGATTGTCTAGTTGGGATGACATGTTTATGATGTCTTGGAAATAGCATTACATTCAGGATTCAGCAGTTACATACATAACCTTCCATTAATTGTTGTTAAGTAATGGAATATGTAAATTCAATAATGGAATATTTAGACACACATACACTTATGAAAAACAATAGTTTTCGACCGGTTTATGTTAGTATTAATTAGTATGTTTAGTGTCGATTGAGAAGTTAAATGGAAATGGAAAAACTCGAAATTTATATGAAGATTGCAATTAGACTTTAAAAAATGAGATCTCAGTCAATTTTATAGATAAACAACATAACTCAATGAGAAATTTAGAAAAGTAACATTTCACTGTTGATTTCGATCAGCAACGATTTGTGTCAGTCAACGTCATTGAGTGTCCATTGAAAAGTCGAATGAAGTTGAGAGTGCTTGAAACTTACATAGAGATTGCAAGCAAACCTTGTAAAATGAGAAACTCAGTTCGTTTTATAGAGAAAAAATAGAAATGAAAGAGAATACTAGAACAATCACAATTCACACATGACTTTGGTCAGCACCAGTTCGTGTCGATCAATATCATTTATTGTCAATTGAGAAGTTAGACGAAGTCAGGAGAGCTTGAAACTTATATGAAGATGAAACTCAACCTTAAAAAATGGGATCTTAATACCTTTAGAGAGAAAAAATGGAATTCAACTATAAGATTAAAAAAACCAAGCTTTATGCCTGATTTTGGTTGGCACCAATTCGTGTTGGCTAACATCATTTAGTGTCGATTGATAAATCAAGTGAAGTTGGAAGAGTTCAAAGCTTACTTGAAGATTACAACTAGATCTTGAAAAATGAGATCTCGGTTTGTTTTATAGAAAAACATCTGAACTTAATGAGAAAATTTGAAAAACTATACTTCACGTTTGATTTTAGTCGGTATCAATTTGTGTCAATCAACATTATTTAATATCAAATTGAGAAGTCAAATGAAGTTGGAAACATTCTAAACTTACATGGACATTGCAACTTGATATTGAAAAGTGGAATTTCAGTCTATTTTAAAGAGAAACAACCAAAATTAATGAGAAAATTAGCAAAATCACAGCTAACATTCGATTTTGGTTAGCAATACTTCCTGTAGATTGCCGAAATTTATTGTCACTTGGGAAGTCAAGTAAAGTAGGGAAAACTTAAAACTTACGTGGATCTTATAATTTGACCTTAGGAAAAGGGGTATCAGCCCGTTTTAAGAAAGATAACCGAAAATCAATGAGAAAATTAGAAAAACCACAATTAATGCATAAGGCGGATTTAGGTTTTACTGCAAACTTTACTTGATTAGTATTTTCCTCTTTTTTTTTTTTTACGCGTACATTTGTCTCTTATTACTGGAGCATCTAGGACCACCGAATATCGAATTACATCAATAGTTATTAATTTAGATAAATAATGTAAACGACACAAAAGACTACAGGAATAATAATTGAACAGGGGATTCCGAAACTCCAGAGTTGCAAATAGTCCATTTTCGCCTGGCCAAAGGCCTAGCAAACCATATCAATGGCTGAGCCGTTTAGATTCCTAACCAACACACTTCACCCCCCAGACCGTGTCCCTCTTGTTACCTACATAACTACCCTTCTTCGAAACCTGAACCCACAAAACTCTAACCCCAACAATATGGATTCAACCCCTCTCAACCAATTCTCTCATCACCTGGACTCCAAGCTAGTCATCCAAGTTATCAAACAACAAACCAACCCATTCCACGCTCTTTTCTTCTTTAACTGGGCATCAAACCCGAATCCTAACCCCACCAATTATCATCATACTCACCTGTGTTATGTAGGCATCACCCATCTTTTGCTTTCTCACTCTCTCTTCGACACTGCCACCTCGCTCCTCCAAAAATCCCGCAAGCTCTCTGATTTCTTCATTGGCATGTTCATCAAAGCTTATGGTGATCGCGGCGACATCAGGGCCGCAATCTCCTGGTTAGACCAGGCCAAAAAGATTGAAAATGGGAAATGCTTGTTTTCGTATAATTCGATTCTGGGTGTTTTGGTTGGAAAAAATAGGATCCAATTAGCTGAGGCGATTTTTGATCAGATTGTGAAGGATAATGTGGTGCAACCTGAAGTGGCAACATATACAACAATGATTAAAGGTTACTGTAAACTGGGCATGATTGAAAATGCTAGAAAGGTGTTTGATGAAATGGCTTGTGAGCCTAATTTAGTCACTTACAACACTTTGGTTAATGGGTTGTGTAAAATGGGTGATATGGAGAGTGCCAGGTTGGTTTTTAATCGAATGGTGAATACTGAAGATTGTTTGCCTGATACGGTAACTTATACGACTATGATTGATGGGTATTGTAAGATTGGTGAGTTGGAAGAGGCGGAGAGATGTTTTAGTGAGATGGGAAATAGAGGCTGCAAACCAAATGTGTTCACATACAATGCACTGATTAATGGTTTGTGTTTGATTGGTCACGTTGATGATGCAAAGTTGATGATTACAAAAATGAGGTTTGATGGATTGAAAGATAACATTGCCACTCATACTAGTATTTTAAAGGGGCTGTTCGTGGCGGGGGAAGCTGAGCAGGCTGTTAAATATTTGAGGAACATGGTCAAGTTGAACATGAAGCCGGATGTGATATCATATGGAGTTATTGTTAATGAATATTGTAAATTGGGGAGATGGGATGTGGCCATCTCGCTTTTGAAGGAAATGCAAGGTAGAGGCATTAAGGCGAGTGTTTCGAGCTTTAATGCAGTGTTGAGGATCCTTGTGGGAAATGGGGAGCTTGATAGAGCTGTTTCACTACTGAAGGAGATGCCCCAAATGGGTTGCTCGCCCAATTTCTTGTCTTATAACACGGTCATTTGCAGTCTTTGTGCGGCCAAGGGCAGGATGGGAGAAGTCGAAGAGGTTGTCAATGACATGACTAGAAGTGGTGCTAGCAGTGATGCTAATATGTACAATTGCTTGATTAAAGGATACTGCGAAGATGGCAACGACGAAATGGCAATGCGAATTGCCTGTGAAGTGATCAATAAGAAATATGTTGTTAATCTGGAGAGCTTTTCAGTTCTTGTCAAGGAGTTGTGTGCAAAGAAGAAGGTTACTGAAGCTGAAAAAGTCTTTCAATTGTGTAGTAGATGTGCTGAAGTTGATATGGGGAGTTACATAAGGGTACTTGATGAACATACAAGTGTTTGTTCAAAGAACCTGTACTAAATACGGAGAGAATCTTGAGGATCTAACAAAGCTACGAATTTTGTATCACTGTCAATCTTGTTAACCACATCAACATTTTTATCAACATCTTTAGTTTTTAATAATGCCTGCAAAGGAAAAAACAAATGTAACATATTCTCACCACATCCAATTACATTTTGTTAAGTAGGGATGACAATATACTGATATCCATCTTAATAAATATATAATTAGCTTTCAAAAAATTAAAATTTTAAATTTTATAAATTGTACGACTTGATATATAAAATATATATTTTTTAAAAACCGTGACACAACATAATTCAATGTTATTTATTTTATTTTTTGTTAAGTTGATACCAAATAAATTAGAGGTTTATAAGATCCAGTTAGAGATATATTAAAATTTATCAAAATTAAATATTAATGATATGATTTGAATATTTATTCTATCGGCAATTATTGACAGTGACAATTGACCATTTACATTTTATTAACGTCTCATGGAAAATTTGCAGACAACAAAAGCTTAAAACAAATGAAGTCCATAAATGTAGCTTTTATTGTAATTTACGAGTGGTAATAAGGGTACAAATTAAAAACCAGTTGGTGGTTCATTTTCAAGGAGGAACATCCACTCTGGCAAGCTATTAGCCACCTCAGCGACCATTAACCACAGAATTCAGTGAGTCTGTAGGAAGATGACGTGGCGATATCTGGATGGCAAATTTGCGAAAGTTGCATCATACTGGGTCGCGGAGGCAACCCACGCGTCAACTTCCAAGTGGACCATGGAGCCTTATTTTGATTTTGATTATTTGTTTTGGTTTCCACCAATTATAGTATCGAAATGGGCCGAAACAGAAACAACATCCGGTTCACGGACTCGTCCCACATTTATCAAATCCGGTTAATGAATCCACTTTGATTTCCGATTCAAACCACACACCCACCCACCCAACAGACCCAGACCCAGTTTTGCGTTGCGTCTCTCTCTCTCTCTCTCGGGGGAGGTCAAAATATTTTTACGTCTTTATTCTTTCCCTCCTTTACTCTCAGTCTCAGTGTCTCTGCTATTCGATCTCTCCTTCATTTCCTGGACTCGAACAGTGAAAAAAAATAATTAGAAGAGTTGTGAAGTCGAATTCGATTGGGTGATGGACGGAGGTGCAGGCTACAACCCACGTACGGTGGAGGAGGTCTTTAGGGATTTCAAGGGCCGCCGAGCTGGCATGATTAAAGCCCTCACCACTGGTTCTCTTTTTCTTCTCTTACTCTCCCTCTCTGTCTCTGTCTCTGTCTCTGTCTCTCTCTTTTTTTTTTTTTTTTTAATTATTATTTATTATTATTGTTGTTGAATTGATGTATTTAATTTTTATTGTTTGGTGAGTTTTGTAGATGTTGAAGAGTTTTATCAGCAGTGCGACCCTGGTAATTATTTATATTCGATTAATTTTTATATTTACATTTAATTGTTTTATTTTAATGTTTTTGTTGTTGTTGATGATGATGATGATGATGGTGTGGTTTTGGTGTAATATTGTTCTCTAATTTGAATTTTATTGTTACTGGATTTTATTTTAAACATGTTTTACGTGCGTGTGTGTTGATAATTTGAGTTTGTTTGATGGAGATGCATTGATTAGAAGGGAAGAAGATGTTATTGTATGGTAGACAATGCCTTGCAATTTGAAACTGGTGTTGTTAGGTGGTATGGGATTGTTGGTGGTGTGATTAATAGAGTTTTGATGTGGTTGTTTATATTGAAATTGAATGGAAGTGAGAATGCATTTTGGGATGTTGAAAATAAAGGATGAAGATGAACAGTACGTGGAAGAGGAGATGGGCATTGATGTAATGTTTTCGGGGGAATATGTTACTGTTGGGTTTTGGATTTTCGTTATGAGCTTTTCTTCTCACATTGAATGACCTTGCTCTGTGGCGTTCTGTTATTGGGGGCTAGCGTATGCATTGTGTGCCTCTGAAGTTCTTCTCATTTATTAGAGATTGTGTGATCAGATGGTGGAAAAGAAAAGTTTAAAAGAAAGAAGTTCGGTTTTTAGCATATGAAATGTTAAGTTGTATATTAATGAAGTGTGGCTGTCACTGAATAGGAAAAACTTCATGATGCTTGAGGCATGTATCACTCACCCCATATGTTCCTTTAAATGAAATTTGTCAAATCGGCAATTGGTCCATGTCAGCTTGACTCATTCATGTTCTGTAAGTGTCGGATACGACACCGACAAAGGTATATGGGCCAGGCACAGTTTTGTGACAGTTTTCTCATATAAATGGGAAGCATGTTACTTGTTACATGCATGTGTGTTTAACAAAACTATATGTATACAGTATACCTATGATTGTGTTAACAACGTAATGTGTACTTTGAGGGCATATGTTCTGAGTTATTAAAGGGAATGAAAGTTTATATTTATACTTTCAACGGTGGTGGGAAGTTGTGTATTGGATGATTAAGTATTTGTGTGTGTGTGTGTGTTTTTTTTTAATTTTTTTTATAAATTCTAATTCTTTGGGCAGATGATTTGAGCATCCTATATTTATTTTTAATATCTTCTTTCTAGTCAACCTAACAAATAGAACAATAGAAAGAAACTTTGGTGGTCTTCAGTTATCAGAGATTTGAGACACCCATATGATATTTTTGAACTGCTTCTCTAGTTTTATGTAGCATCCTACTGTGTCATTTACATAAATGCAAAACTTTTGATTGCAGAGAAGGAGAATCTTTGCCTTTATGGGTTTCCTAGTGAGCAGTGGGAGGTAAATTTACCTGCTGAAGAGGTGCCTCCAGAGCTTCCGGAGCCTGCGTTGGGTATCAACTTTGCCAGAGATGGGATGCAAGAAAAGGACTGGTTATCTTTGGTTGCTGTCCACAGTGATGCTTGGTTACTTTCTGTGGCCTTCTATTTTGGTGCTAGGTTCGGGTTTGATAAAGCTGATAGGTATTTTTTCCTCTTTGGCAAATTGTGGATGTGGTTTGGCTTTGTAAACAATGTGAATGAGTTTAAATTTTGGTGATGGTCTGGTGTTGCTTACACACTCGTTTCCAAGGGCTTGTTCATCATTGTCACAAACTCCCAATTTGCAGTTATGTTATAGATTTTAAATTTTCATTGTTTTAAGCACCCAATTGGCAAATGATTTAATGTCTATTTAAATAAATAACTTTTAGCCATGATTTTTTTTTTTTTTACACCCATGGTGTTTGTGCATGATGAATTAAGTCCTAGATTTGTTATTTTTCAAATCTCTATCCATATTTCCTTTGGTCATTAGGATGGATTGAGTTTTACTTCACCACATGTATATTGTCTAAGAATTTTGTTTTTGTTCACCACTTTTGTTTTTGGAAAGTATCATTGAATTAATGTTTACATTCCATGTACTGCTTCTCATGGTCACATTTAATTCTGTGTTGTGCCATCGAATTTTTAATTTTACATTCCTGAAGGTTGAAGACCGATAAATGGTTAGTCTTATTCACAACTTTGGGCTCCAGGAGCTGTTTAGGATCTTAAATTGATTAAATTGCAGTTTTCTATAAGAGACATAAAGGCACCATAACTTATTTGCTTGTAAAATTTTTGTGTACCTCTGTTTACGGGTTCTATGTTGACCTTCATTGTTTTCTCAATGATATTTTCTTGGTATATGTGGTGCAGGAAACGTCTTTTTAATATGATAAATGAACTTCCGACAATATTTGAGGTTGTTACAGGGACAGCCAAGAAACAAACAAAGGAAAAATCTTCAGTCTCAAATCACAGCAGCAACAAATCTAAGTCGAACTCAAAGGTGCTATAGGATGTCTACTGACATAATATTTATATGATTATATTTCCATAATATAATTTAAATTACTTAGTTCACGATTTTCAGTGTTGGAATTGATTGATGGAACTTTTTATTCGATTTATATTGCATATGTCAAAAAGGATATTTTGGATTCTTTTTGGCCTAATTAAGCTTTAAAGAGGGAAGTCATTTATTATCAATTTGACATTCATTGAGAAAATTAAGTGTTGGTAAGAATAGTTTTACTTTCTTGTTGAATTAGTGTTTTTTAAAGTATCATCTGTATATTCCAATAGTGGACTTAGAAGGAAATATTTTTTCATAATTGTGTAGAATTATGCTTCGGAAAAGATACCTGACAAACTTGTTTGTCCGTTCTTTTTTTGTTGGCATCTGCAGCGTGGCACTGAATCTCAGACCAAGTATTCAAAGACAGTGCAATCAAAGGATGAGGAAGAGGAAGCCTTGGAAGAGGAAGACGATGAGGAGCATGGCGAGACATTATGTGGGGCTTGTGGAGAGAACTATGCAGCTGATGAATTCTGGATTTGCTGTGATGTCTGTGAGAAATGGTTCCATGGAAAGTGTGTTAAGATCACGCCAGCTAGGGCTGAGCATATTAAGCAGTACAAATGCCCATCTTGCAGCAACAAGAGAGCACGACCTTGAACGGTTGCTTTGTGTGTATTCTGGCATTATTGAGCTTCTAACTGTTTAGTAGTTTTGTTATTAGTCAGGCCTTCTTCTAGGATATGTGTCTTGGATGTTATGTGTAGGATGCGACTTTTCTCTTTAAGTTTAGAGTATTTATGCATGGGTAGGGGAATTATTTTCCCTGTTGGGAGGAAGACTTGTTTTATATGTTATTGAATTTTCTTGTGTTTATAAGCAATCTATGCCCATTCTTAAAAGTTTTTTCTTTTTTTTCCTTTTCTCATTGACTTCCAGCTTTTAGCTGTATATTAAATATACTTTCAAGTGGGGTAGATGTCTGTTGGTCTCATTGGTTAAAACACTAACAGTCCTATGCCAAGAGATATGGTTCTATGCCCAGTAAATATCATTCTTCCACCATTTATGTGGATAGATTTTCCACCTCTGTGTGGGTCGATTTTTCCTATATGAAAGCAATTTTTTGGGTCGAGTTGTTAATATTTTCATCTCGGTTGATACCGGTAGTCCTTTAAATGAATTTCAATCCTAAAAAGGAAAATATACTTTCAAGTATTTGACTATATCTACAAAAGAAAGAGCAAATAAAAACCGGGGCAAGCTCATAAATATTACTAAACCACATGGTAGTTCATAGAATCGACGTAGGGTGACAGGTTAGGAAGACAAAACTTGAATGATTAAAATGTGTAAGTATATAATTAGTTGTCAAATGGTATAACTCGTTCTTCTGTTTAATGTGACTAATGGCACGGAACGGTTAAAATGAAATGTGCAAGGGAAACCATACCCTGGACAATAAATTACAGACCTTGTTGGCTGATTGAGATTTTCTACTGAGAAGTGGACCTTGTTGGCTTATTCAGCTCTGGAGTCTGGACTAGCGGAGGGGCAAAATCAATTTGGCCTTTCAGGTGCAGAGCTGAAATTTTGCCCTCTCGGAAACGGCGCATTTTACAAAATGACTTCAGTACATTTAGGCCTATAAACATAATTATATCGCCAAGAGTTAAAAAACAAAAGGGAAGACGACAAGTATGTCAACAAAACTTATGTAAGTAATATTTTATCCCTGTCATTTCACGTGTTTTCGAATGTAAAAGATACTACTTATTGCAAGACGACGGAGGGGTGTGATGCACAGCTTTTAGTTTACGGCATAATTATCAGGAATTGTCCAACTACTGATACGTATCATATGATACAATCATTGCCAAAGGAGATATTAAATTGTTCCCAGCTGATTTAATTGGTAAATGACAGCAAAAGAATTTGAATCTTTCGTTTACCGAGTTCTCTTGAATTTTATAAAAGTACGGGATATGTGCTTTCTTTCACATTATTCAACTTTATGACTGTAAGACTATGACATAACATCAACAAATTTAAAGGAATAATATCTTGATCCATATAAAATTAAGCCGCTTAAACTAAGAACATTACATCCTTGCACAACAAAAACAGAAATGCGAGCTGAGAGATACATTATCATAAAGAGGGAAATAGAGAAGATATCTTGCTACAACTGTACAGGTTTACACTGATTTCCAGCGATTTTCAACATATTAACAAAACAAACCATGAAGCAGGAAAAAGAAGGGATTTACAATAATCAACCCTCTTTCCAAGCAGGCCAATTAAGACAACAAAAGAAAAGATAACAAAAACAAAACTAGGGGGTTTTGATGTGGGAACAAGGTTTGTTTTTCTCGTTGCTGCTCAAAAGTTAAGATGTCAACCTCTCTTGGCTCTTAGTAGAAAGCCTTTTCAAAAATTCGTAGGTGGTGATCATGGTTGTTGCAGACATAGACATTGAAGCCCACCTTGGACCCAATCCCCTGTAACAAGCTGCCAATCCACCTTCCTTCACCAAATTCCTAACAGTCTGCAAAATCGTCAACCGTCTTCTTCGTCCGTTCTCTTCTCCATCCAAAACCTGTAACCTTGTCTTGATTGTATCAAGCGGCATGGTGATTATAGCTGAAACTCCACTTGCCATGGCTGCACTTAAACCTTGCACTGCCACTACAGCCTTCGAATTAGGCCTATAACTACACACACTACTCACACCACTATCGTCCTTTTTACTCATATAGCAACCAAAACCACCCCAAATGAGCCTATGTACTACAGAGTAAGATGCCCACCAAACCGCGTTTGATGGAGCATAAGTCAATATCGATATCCCAAATCCCCTATATAATCCTCTCGGACCATCAGCAACCAAAATTTTCCTAAAAGCATCAAGGCCATTACTATACCTACATGAACTAACATTAGGGACCAAGTTTTTGTTACTAATATTGTGGCATCCCTGAATCATCAGCCTTTGACTCACAACATCAATTGGGGTCCAAACTAGCTGCGCAGCCATAGCTGAACTCAACCCAGCTGCAGCATTAGCTATAGCAGTGGCAGTCGTATCTGAAAATCCTAATCTAACAGTAGCAGTCCCAACACTACTCTTGGTAACCTCCAGTGCTGTCATATAAAGTGCGCGAGCCGGGATAGTTCCCATCAAAGAAGTACCAAACCCTCTATAAAACCCTCTTAAACCCTCATACTGCATCATCGTAAAAGACATCTTAAAGCAAGAAATTTGAGTGCTCGAAACCTGTTGCCTTGTTTTCAACACCACAATGGGATAAAGAGCAGCGGAGACACCAGAAAACAAGGCGGCACCCAAAAAGAAGAACTTCGATTTGTCAAGCATGTGCCAATCTATATCAGCTGGTATGTGAATCTCTGATGCCGAATCATCCTCGGCCGCACCCAAACTCATTTTCGCCACTTTTGACACCAATTAACGAACCAGACTTTTTATACCACCCCCCCCCAAAAAAAAAAAAAAAAAAAGAAGTCTGTTTTTTTCCCTGCTATAAGTAAACAATATCTACCTACCTATACAAACAAGCCCAACAAAATCTCAACCCTAAATCCTATAAAAAACCACTGAGCTCAACTGCTGAATCCAAATAAAAGCTTTAACCTAATAAACTGTAGCTGGCTGTACAAATATAAGTATGTAATTAGTATAAACCAAAGATGTAAAAAAAAAAAAACAATCTTGACAACCCAAATGAAAGAATATACTAATTATGGGGTCTAAAGGCAATAATACATGAAACAAACTGCAAGAATAGAAAATTTAATATAAGATAAAAGCACAAAAACTGAAATGGGGTGTTAAGAGTTATAAACTTTTTTTCCTTTTGCGGAACCAGATTTGAGAGCGGACGTGGATCAGCAGAAAAGGGTGGTCGAACATGAGTTCACTGCCCGCATCAAAATGATGTTTTTCTCACCAAAGGAGATTTGATCACCTACTTGATGTCTGCAAAATTATAAAAATAGAACAATAAAAAAAAAAAAAAAAGTGTTGACAGAGAGAGATCTGCAGTGGGAAGAGGGAGAAGAGGGGTGGCTATGAGGGAACGCGAAGTGGGATTGTAATATTTAATGAGATGGAAACGGATACACGACGAGGAGCTTTCACACAGGGAGAGAGAGAGAGAGAGAGAGAAAACAATGGCATGGATTTTAGTGTGAGGGTTTTGTGGATCGAGGGAAATGGACACGTGTCGGTTATAACTTTCGAGATATTCGCCCTCCACCATAAGGCCTCTCACCTGCTGATCCTGTTGGCCTGTTATGGGCATGTGGGCGATAAACTCTGGCTCTGCCTCTTGTTTTTGTAGGCTTCCCCTTAACTGTGGGTTTGATCTACATGCAAGGCCACTGGGTTGGGCTGTCTAGCCACCGGTATTCTGATTAGAGTGTCAGATATTAATAGCCCTTTTAAACTGTATATACACGCATTCCTTGTGTTCATCCTATTAAATGAGTAATAATTCTAATTTAGAGTTAATTACATTGATATGGCTGAAAGTATTTTAAAATCACACTTATTGACAACCTTTGTCAATTATTGCACTAACATCCACTTAAAAATATTAACTGACAGTTTGGCTTATGAATATAAGTCACTAACCTCACATTTCACCGTTAAAAGGTAAAATGGTCATTACATTTTAATAAGAAAGATTGTTATTAATTGATTAATTAATTAAAATAAAAAATAATGGATGGAAGAGATCTCAATCTCATTCCATCCATAATCTACACCATTGAAATTGATTTTTAAGAAATAAACAAATTGAGCTTAAAAAAATATATAAAGAAATTTTTCTAAAAAAGGGAAAAATATGAGACCAAAACATGAAGAACAGAGCAAAAATTCAAGAATCAATTCTTCTTCACCCAAAAATTTCTCTTCTATGGGAGATTGATGATTTCCATTAGAGAAGTCTATGTTCTCTATATCAAAGAAGACCTCTCTTTTTGTGGAGGAGATGCAATCTCCATGGGAGATGAACTTCATTACCGATGAAATTTCTTTGGTTTGTTTGGGGGCATTTCATATTTATTTGAAATTATTTTTTTGGGATAATCTTATTTTTCCTCCTATAGTTTAGTGTAATATCCAAAATCTATCGCTAATTTGAAAAATCATTAGGAACCTTATACCGTTTGATTAAATAGACAAAATACCCTTTGTAGTTTTAAAAAATATTCAGAAAATCTCTTATAATTTAAGAAAAACCTTTGGGCCTTTTCATTATTATACATATTATAATCACAAAAGGGGTAAAATGAGATTTTTATAAATTATAGAGGATAATTTGTAATTACGTTAAATGATAAAGGGAAACTAAAATTATCCTTTTTTTATTTATTTATAATTTTTCTTTAGGTTGATTTGTATTTATAAAAGTTGTGACATTGGGTTAGAAGTTTCTTTTCATTTAATAGACAAACAACCATTTTGATCCCGAACTTTAAAGTCAACCGTTAAAGTTAGTGAGGTTGTTACAATGACAGCCATTACTTGCACATTTTGCTTGATTTCTAAACGAGGAAAGCTTGTGTAATGCAGAGAAGAAATATATGAGACAGCGGCAGAGGCGATTTTACACCATCCGTACGTGCGAGAGAAATAGCTACTCAGAGACCATGAGTGATCGCTGGAGACGTAGGAGTGGAGTGGACTCTGATGGCAACAAGAATTTGCATTTGGTAGTCACTTGTAAATAAATAAAGGTACATGTTAACTGAACTAGCTTTTAAATCTGATGTGTCTTCTAGTTTAAGAATATTAAATAAAGCTTAATCTAATTAATTTTAGTAACCTCATTTGATAGTTGCAATTCTTCATGGAAATTATATAAACTTAAAAACTAAAGTTTTGTTAACTTACTGGTTAAGTAAGGTTATCCATCAATAATAACAATCTTTTGATTGGTTGTGAAAGTAGTTATTGAAAAATATTTAAGTGTTATTATTGTCAGGATGTAACCAAAACCCTTAAGTATGATTTAAACTACTAACTCAAACACTCAATTATAATTGCTGGGCTAGCATCCATTTACTTTTAGAGTGTGTTTGCTCTTGCTCCAAATTGAAGTGGAATAGATTTTATAAACTAGATTTTTTGAATTTTAGGTCTCCTTGAGAGGTACCTTCTGCTCTTATTTTTATCCCTCCATTCCTATCTCCATTGGGCCAAAGCTTTTACATATATATATATATATATATATATATATATATCCACACACATATGTATATATGTTGCACTCGAACGCTAGCTCTTATGGGTTATGACGTATCCTACAGAATCTATTCGAACAAAAGTTTGTCCTTTAACCATTTCCCAATGTCGCATCACTATATTCATCAATTAAATATAATTTCTTACGAAACTAAATTCCTTTACATAATATATAATCAGTTGGTACATGTCTTGGACAATAAAAAAATTCAACCCTTACCTTGAATGTTTTTTGTTCAGAAGAAGGAAAATGGTCATGCCCTTCGAATAGAAATATGAGTAGTGCTGCCTTTTCTTTTCTTTATTATTTTTTTTAAAAGAAATATGAGTAGTGTTAACGCAAATGCAAACGGTTAAGTTTGTTCAAATTATTTGTTTAAAATCATATCCAAATTAATAATGTGATATATAAATTGTACTGTATCATTACTTATATTATCGTAAAATTGATATAATAATACAATTTATATACTACATTACTTAGGTACGAAATTGGAAGATCTAATAAGCGTTATTTAACATGAGCTTGGGCTAGTAATTGTCACTGTCCTTTCCTAAACTTGTGTGATAAGTCACATTGAGTTTACATACATGTGATAAGACAATGTTGCTAAGTAATGGTAACAAATATATAGTGGCTAGTCTGGTCTACCGATGGTTAAAACTTATAGAGAGTTAGTTAATTTGTCTATTTATATCTGACGTCACGTATTAAATATATAGTTAGAGGCCTTTCAATATTTATATAAATAAACATAGAATTGTATTTGATGTTTTTGAATTGGTCTAGAGAGTTGACAACATATGTTAGATATAGAATTTAATCTCTACATATATATTTACTAGGAAAACAAAGGATCTCCTCACTTGTTTGGATTGAGACGATATCTATTATCTAACCGAAAAAATGGATAGAACGATTTATGCAGCGGCAGTCGAGGGCAACGTGATTTTATTACGTGAGTTGCTGGATGAAGATGCTCTAATTCTTGATAAAATCATGGTGGATTGTAAGCCAGAGACGCCTTTGCACACTGCTGCCATGCTTGGACACGTTGAGTTTGTGCAGGAAATTCTAAATCTGCACTTGGCAGGAGAGCTTGATCGGTGGCAAAGATCAGCACTTCACTTGGCAACAGCAAGAGGCTACCTTCTTATTGTGAAAAACCTGATAGTAGTTGCTCCTGAAACGTGTTTTCTGTGTGATAGAGATGGACTAAATCCCGTACATGTTGCAGCGATCAAGGGCCGCCTTGATGTCTTAAGAGAGTTGCTTGCAGTGAGACCGGAGGCGGCTCGCGTCTTGTGGAACGATCAGGTGAGACAATTTTACATTTGTGTGTGAGATTTAACCAATTGGAAGGATTGAAATTCTTGGTGCAGAAGATGAATGATCATGAGCTTGTCAATTCTAAGAACACTGATGGAAAGACGATATTTGATATGGAAGTAGATGATCAACAAGTCGAGGTATGATAGAAACCTTAACCTTGCACTAAAGTCTATGTCTATGCAACCTAATAACGTAACTCTCTTGAATGTTGATTCGGATGTACAAGATTCAATTTATTTAGACCAAATTGATCAAAGTCAATTGGATTAGATTTCAGTGGATTTCCTGATTGGATTGGATTAAATCCAAAATTTTGAAATCTAATTAGATTGATCCCCTTGTTTTTTTTCCCAATAAAATAAAAAAGAATTACGAGCTTTAATATATGAGTAACAGGTGTTGCGACTTTTCAATTTCAATTGAGGAGGCAATTATATAAGAATAATTCATAAATTATTGATGGATCTAAGACAATCCAAAGAGAGGGTAAGCTGGGAGCGTAAATTAATTGGTTGTTAGCAAGTTCTAACACCACATCATGTTGATTATGTAATTGCAAAACATACAAATCCAATTCTATATGGCTAAATAAATACATATGCAACAATGAATACAACGAATATATATTGCATTACAGTTTAATGAGTCAAAGGGTAGAGATCAAACACATAACTTTGACGTGATTCAACAAACACAAAACTCATTAAGCTTGTGAATTCCACTGATTCCTGTATAGCAGTATAGGTAACGGCCAATAGTTGACTTAATCACTAACGTCAATTAAATACTTTCATCAACATAGATATTCATATCACATTCCACTAAGTGATATCTTACTATTAGATTTGCAAAATCCTCGGTTCATTCACCATTGATTTGCTAAATGTTTCCCAACTATTAAATACTAGTGAATATCAAGAGTGAAGAGTAGATATACAAATTTAAGCACAAATGTTTAGTATTATGCGTATAAAATGGCAAATTTAGAGAGTAAAACAAAGAAGAGGCAAGCCTTAGAATAAAGATTACTTCATTATAGACAAATTTCGGAGGCTTTAGAAATTATTTGTGGGATACACATGCAGCTTTACCTTTTAACTTAGATATGCAACTAATTTCGTTCAAGAAACCAAATACGAAATTCTATCGAGCACGGTAGTGTTCTCGCTTGTTTGAGTAACTTTACATACCTTGTGTTATTGAGTGTGCAGGCCATAAAGTATTTAACTACCAGTGGTAGAGTAAAAGTGAATGATCTTGATGCGCATGTATTAAAAGCGTTAGCTGCTTTAACACAAAGCAGTAGAGGTGTCAAAGATTGGGACGTTGGAGGACTGGTACTTAGAGCAACGAGTGCAAAGGAAGATTGTCAGTCATCGGCACCTGATCAACTTGGAATCACACAGACCTCAAGTGTAAACTCCTACGAAGATAAACAATTTAGTACAGGTTCAAAAATCCTGAACAGCAACGATTTGAAAAATGGTTTGCCTTAAAGGTAGCAGTAGTATTGCTGCTGATTGCCACCGCGCCATTCCAAGTTGGTTTGAGCCCCTTTGTAGCATCTCTTATCATCATACTGTTGCTCATAAGTGGCGCACCTTTTATACGTGGGTTTCTAATGTGGGTTTTAACAGTGATCATGTCCGTAGCAGCTATTGCAATTGGACTGACTTACATGATATCTCTATCTGGTTTGGCAACCTCTGTAGCATTGGCATTGGCTGCACCAATTATAATGTTGATATGGATTGGCTCCATTGCAGTGCTTCTTCTTGGGCACGTGGTACGTCTTGTGATTGGGATGCTGAAATATTTCGGAACATTAATTTGGAGACGTCGAAGATGACTTTCAGGCGCTCAGGATTCGTCACCAACCACGTAGATAATCTATTGTCATATGGCATGAACAGTGGGAACGATTTAGTATCATGTGTGCATCAACGCAAGTTACATGAGTCAGGAGGCTCCTCTGTTACGATGTTATATGTGTAGGGGTGTATAGATACTTGTTTAAGTATGAACAGTATAAGTAATGTTTTTGATGCATTAAGCTACTACAAGTATTTTTATAGGTGTGTATCTATTATTTGTACATTGTGCTTGTCTAAGTATGAAAGTTATGTTTGATGCATTAACATACAAGTGTTTTCTAGTGGGATGCTTTATTAATTTTGAGAGATACATTGATACATATATTTCCTTTTGTTTTCATATATTATATTGATATTAAATAAAAATTAAAATAATCATCGGAAGAAGATATTTAATAGAAGAATGCATATTATGTCATTAGTATGTACGTTCAATAAAGTCCTATTTGACTATTATATTTGAATTCGAAAGCTGTTTCGTAATCATATATATATAGAGCAAATTACAAAAAAACTACCCAGTTGAAACGTTTTTACAGGTGGAACAACTGTTTCGCTTTTATTACAATTGATTCCCCTACCGTTAGTGGACTTGAGTTAGTCTTAACTGATTTAGGGGTAAGATTGTCTTTTAATATTTTATTATTTTAAAAAATAAATTTTAAAAACTTTTAAATATTTTATTATTTAAAAATATAATTTTAAAAACTTTAAAAATACTCTCTCTCTCTTCACTCAGCCATCTCCTTTTCGCTGTGTGTCTCTGTCTCTTCTTCTGCTTTTTCTTTTCTTCTTCCGCTTCTTCTTCTTCTGTTATTCTTCTTCTCGAACCCGATCTGGATTCATCATTCGAGTGAACCCAGATTTGGGTTCGTGATGAACCCAGATTTCTGGGTTCGTCGTGAACCCAGATCTAGGTTGGACAATAAACCTGAGGTTGAGTTTGATTTCTGTTTTTTTTTTTTTTTTTTTTTTTTTTTAAGTTTGATTGATAGTTTTATGGGTGATTGTGAGGTTGATTTCAGTGATGATATTGGGTTTGATGATTTTGTGAGAGATTGATTATGTTGAGTTTGATTGATGATGTTTAAGGTCATTTTTTGGGTTTCCAGAAGTGAATTGATGATGTTGGGTGATTGATTAATGATGTTTATGACTATTTTTTGGATGTTTGGGATCATTTTTTTATCTGGGTTTCCAGACAACTAGAAACCCAAAATTTGGGTTTCAGTTTCTGGAAACTTAGATTCTGAAAAAAAAAATCCAATTTTTTTTTAAAGATTTTTCAATTTTTTACTCAGTCAATTCGATCAACTCCAACAATCAAGGGCATTTTCGTATTTTGCTCATTTTACACTATTTTTAGTTACATATAACGGAAACTTGCTAATGGGAGGGGAGTAAATTGTAATTATATCTAAACAATTATTCCGTCTGTAAAAACGTTTCAACTGGGTAGTTTTTTTGTAATTTGCTCATAAATATATATAAACTTATAAAATAAAGCTCAAATTTAAAATTAAAAATAAAAATATCACAAACAATTCTGCAGCCTTTAAAATGAGTTAAGGCCCAATATCACATATGATGAGCCCAATTGACCTTTTGACTTCACACTTTCTTAATGTGGAATGGACCAGCATGCTAAACTTGTTAGAACATACTTGTCAACGACGCCAATTCATCTCTTCCCATTACGCCATTCATCAGTCAACTTACAATTTGTTAGAACATATTTGATTTCATTCATTTTTCAATATTGGTAACTAGCTAGCTTGAACAGTCTGAAGAATCCTAAAGTTTCAAACCTTTCCACGCATTTTTCACAATTTTCAGGTAGAGAGAGAATGATGATGCCATTTGAATGGGATAAATAAATCAATTTTCTTGCATAAACATGATAGATGTGCATAATTGGGTTTTCTTACTGGTCTTCGTATGCAAAAGGTGAATATATATATATATATATATGTATTAAGCTTATGCTATTGAATCAAAGATTAGATATCAAATATTTGTCAAGATCTACTAAGATTAAATATTACTTGTGTGGTCTGAACATATACTCTCATAAATGTAAAACAACTACTCATAAATAGGTCAAAGATTTGATATCAAAGATTTATAGGATCAAATTAAATATTACTTGTGTAGTCCGGACATTTACTTTTATAAATGGGGAGCAACTACTCATATGTGAAAGCTTATACTAAATAGATTAAAGAATTATCAAAACCTATCGTAATCAAACATTACTTATGATCTCACAATTTTTTTTTTTTCAACATTGATTATAAATGGGTTAAATATTTGTCAGGACTTATCGAGATTAAACATTATTTGTTTGACTTAAATATCTAATTTGAATCTCACATTTTTTTTTCAAAGCTAATACTAAATGTGTTAACGATTTATTAGAACATGTCGATATTAAACGTTATTTGTGTGGTTTGAATATTTACTTCCGATCCCACAAAAAGGGAGAAAAATACTTACATAAGTTGTAAGACGCACTTAAGGTGAATTGAGCCTCCTAACTTGTTGAAGGATGGGAAAGTACGTAATCATATGCGCTAACAAGTGGGGTGTGGACGGGGCACTACTGTTGAGGGAAAACCCAAGTTTAATTGGCCAGATTTTATTTCTTTAATGCAAGATATATATACCATCCTTATGGTTGAATTTTAGTTAATCAGTCCATTATATTAAAATGGTTACAGTGCGGTCCCAAATAAGTGTTTAATGTAAAAAAAAAAAAAAAAAACTTAATTAGAATAATTAACTTCTTAACTCTAAATCCATCCTCGTGAACCTTTAAATATTTTCATAAAGCAACAAAAGACCTCTACCTACCGTGCTTTCGTTGATTTCTTCTTCTTCTTCTTTTTATTTTTAAAAGTCACAAAAGATTTTTGTTATTTTTAAATCAAAACTGAACCCTTTTTTTTGGAGGTAAAAACTGAACCTTTATTTATGAAAGAAAACAAAAAATGAATAAAATTAAATAGTTAGAGAAACAACTAGAGTATCCGACTAGTCGCAAAAGTATTTTGCATTTTCAGTGGATCAATTTGGTATTATAGTAGTACTGAGAGTTTGGGAATTTGCCCTCTATATATATTGGAAGTTACGCAAACTCAACCTGTTGTCAGATAAACTATGGTATAGTACTTAAATATGTGTAGGAAAGCTTATTATAGGGAATAATACATTGAATTTTCATAATAAAAAAATACATCGATGTTTAGATCACACACACAAACAGACATGAATCATATTGTCAAATAAGCTATATTATAACACTATAAAACAATTCATCTCATAATTTCAAAGTTCAACATAATGATATTTAAAACATTTCTGGCTTGAAATCTTGATTCATATAAATTCCGCCTATACAGTATATGTAAACTGAAAAAAGAGAGAGACAACTGTTGGTGCATTAATCGATGCTGATTGCCAATATTTCTCGTTCGGATATCGGTGGATCAGGATTCTCACATTTTCATGGAAGTCAAGACATTGACTGTCGAGTTTGATAATAGGTGGCTTCTCTGAACACGAAATTGATTTTATAGCAGATGTTGCCATATATATACATATACGTCACATCATTTGACTGAGTAAATTTACTAATTGTTATCACTTGAAATGGTACGAGTACTATATCCACGCACCAATGGTTCCTTATTTGACCATTATGCACATCTCTTTGGACATAGTTTATGAATATTTGCTTATTAAATTAAATCTATGAGTTATATATATTTCTTTTGTAATGTTAAGCTTTTATAACCGGATTTTGATTAAATCATTTTATTGGAAATGAATAATTTTTGAATAAAATAAATAAATATTAATACCGTATATATATAATAAAATCCTTTAAAATTTATTTCATTTGAAAAAAACATTGAAGTATAATTGAATATGTATGTTAGTGTGTGTATAAGGCGAGACTATATAATTAACTTTAAGAACTTAGAAAAGTGATGCTAACATTTATTCATTTATGTTCACTCAATTTAATGACGACTATCCATTGAGTTTATTCATATTTGTCACTATTGAATTGAATGAAAATAAATAGATAGATATTGAAGTTATTTTTTTAAGTCAAATTTAAGAGTTGAAATGAATTTTTAAGTGTCATCAGTGTATAGTTCATGAACAAAGGAAACAGTTTACACAATTCATGACCTTCATTCGGAAACTATTACATGAAGCAATGCAAACTATTTCTTTTATTCGCCAACAATAATTCATAAACATTGATAACATTAAGAAAAACTTATTTAAGTTCTTTGATAGAAAATTTACGCTTTTTTTAGTGCTATTTATTAAAACTACTAAAAATAATTTTGTTACATTATTCCACCTAATGGAAATTCCTTGAAACTTCTAAAGATACACATAGGTAATTAATTCCTCTTTAATATTACTGATGATTCAACAATCAACATAAAAAATTCAACTTTTTTTTTTTTAATTATAATTTTCTCAAATAAACAAATATTATATAAAAAAATTGCAAATTCCTCTTTAATATTACTGATGAACATTCAAAACACCAACAATTCAACCTTTCCTTTTTTATTATAATTTTCTCAAATGAACAATATTATATATAAAAAAAATTTACAAATTCCATTGCCTACCCTGGAAGCCGTCAAAGTCCTTTGTAACTATCAGTTGTGCGAACACTTTCCTTCGGATAAGAATTAGTAAAATAATAATATATAAAAAGCATAGTCATCATTTTATTTTTCAGGACTAAAGAAATGTATACGGTAAACGAATTTGTTAGACTCAATCTATTGACATTATGTTGTCAATTCAAAGTATAAGCTCTCCCTTATACGGTCCATCCTCATTTATATTTGAATCTACCTTCGTTTTTCCTCAACTCTTTCGAGGAAATCCATAATCACAAAATAAATCGTAGAGATTAACACACAAAATTATAAAAGAGATGACCCAAAACTTGCTGTATGAAGCAGCTGTAGAAGGGAGTGTACCTACCTTGTTAGATTTGCTTCACCGAGAACCGCTGATTCTTGATGAAGTTAACATGAATGCTTCCTCGGAGAGTACTCCTTTGCATATAGCAGCGCTACTCGGGCATGTAGACTTCGCGAAGGAGATTTTATCCCGAAAGCCCCAACTTGTTGGAGAAGTAGATTCGAGGCGATTTTCGCCTCTCCATATAGCATCACAGAAGGGTTATGTTGAGATGGTGAAAGTCTTGATACAAGTCAATCCTGACACGTGTCTTGCTCGCGACGTTGAAGGAAGAAACCCCCTTCATCTGGCAGCCATGAACGGCAAGATTGAGGTGTTGGTAGAGTTGGTTAGAGCCAGACCCCTTGCAGCTTATGCCAATACGATCTTGGGTGAGTCGATATTACATTTGTGTGTGAAGCATAATCAGTTGGAAGCACTGAAGTTGCTGGTGGAGATTATGGATGATCCTAACTCTTTAAGAGCTAGGGATGAGTACGGAATGACCATTTTGCACCTCGCTGTCGCTGATAAACAAATTGAGGTACGGATCTTTATGTATGTGTATGAAAAAGGAGAAAACATATGCTATACCGCGATGCAGTTAATAAATATATAATTTTGGAAAAGAATACTTTGAGAATTTAATACTCTTACTTGTAGTCTATATTATTCCTAGTGTCAAAATCCCATACTAAAGAGCCGAAATTATACATAACTAATCTTATTATTAGGCACAATATAACAAATTGTTTGATCTTCATAGAGACTACTGCTATGTAAATTTTGAAAGTAATGCCAGAAATTTATATTACATGTTAAATTTTTAAATAAAGGTTGAACATTAGTACTCTGACTTGTTCTCTCTTTACATGGCAAATGCAGAAGTTTTAGTTCATTAGCTTATTGTGTATCAAACGATATGAATTATTTTAATTACAAATGCTGGATCCCTCAATCAATTAAGTAGGGTATGATAACATTCATGGCGAAGAACTTTAATCTTCTACAATTTAGGCTCTAACTGATAGTAATAAAAAATTTTGGTTTCGTATTTTGAGAAGCATATACATTATTTGTACAATTAATAGATAAATATGATGAAATTTTTTATTTTTCAAAAATTTTAATATTAATGAACTAATTTTTAGAATTGGATGACTAGTAATATATATGTATATATATATATATATATATCAATGTTTTTAAAATGAAGACTCACTTACTTTAAAAAATAAGGATCAATCAATCAAATTCATTTATTACATTTGAAATAAATAGGAAAGAAAATATAATCAATGAATTTAATTGGTTGGTTATTACTTAAAAAAGTAAGGAAATCTTCAATTTAAAAGCACTATATATATATACACACACACATTTGAAAAGAGTGTATAGATAACAATTGTACAAAAAATGTCTTTATTAGATGACACAAACAAAACGCACCTTATAATGAATTTAGATAACCTATTTAAATTCTCTTTTAATTTAAGTTTAATCTAAGCTCTTGAGTTTTGAAACTTACCAAAAAAAGACCCCAAGTATTTTAACATTATTTTTTGCAAACTAAATATTAGTTTCCAAATAAATTTTCTTTTGATTTATGAATTGCTCTCCTTTGTTTTCGAATTATCTAATACTTAAGAAAAACTCAATTATTATTATTTTTATGCTAGTTTTAAATCTCACTTTATATATATATATATGGGATTTAAAAAACTCTCTGCATACGACATGATTAAGTATTTTTATTAAGTTTATGACTTTTTCTAATGTATAGTATTTGCCTAACTTGTATGAGTACAAATATATGCAGACGATACACTTTTTGGTTACGTATACTAGAATCGAAGTGAATGCTTTGAACACACATGGATACACACCTTTGGATATTCTTGCACAAAGTCGAAGAGACATGAAAGATTTGGACATTGCAGACTCTCTCCGCAGTGTTGGAGCCCTTAAAGCCATAGAGATGCAGTCATCTGTGGCCGGGATTGGACCCATAAGAACTAAATTCGTACCCTCACACATTCAGCTATTACATTGGCAGAAGACTACTAAGGAGGATTGGCTGACCAGGAAGCGAGACTCATTGATGGTGGTGGCTTCGCTCATTGCGACCATGGCTTTTCAAGCCGGACTGTACCCTCCTGGCGGTCTATGGCAAGATGAGTCGCCCCCAGGCTCTCAAGCTAATGGTAACACCGAACAACACCTGGCTGGGACATCAATATTGGCTTACCATGACCGTCATAACTATTCTCTATACCTTTCTTACAATACCACAAGTTTGATAGCATCATTGAGCATAATATTGCTTCTCATAACCGGATTACCTTTCAAGAAGAGATTTTTCATGTGGATTCTGATCGTGATCGTGTGGGTGGCAATTACTGCAATGGCTCTCACCTACAGAGTTTCAATTCTTGTTTTCACACCTAAACAAGACGAGAGAACAGTCACTCGTGTGATAGAGTTCGCAGTGGCAGTGTGGTGCGTCGTCATGGGCCTTCTACTAGTGGGGCACACAATTCGAGTTGCAGCAAATTTGTTCAAAACGCTTGAATATTTAGGTGGGAAGAAAATGAGACCATCACCATTAGTACACTCAACCAACGCCCAGATTTAGTGTTCATTTATGTGTGAATAGATTAGTGACTGCTATATATATATGCACTTGTAATTAGTATCGATATTGTGGGACATTGTGTCCAAGGCATTTTCAGGTATGTAGCAATTATGCGTCACATATTGTTATGTACTGATTAATCCGGATTTTGGTTTTTGTTCGGTCTTGAGACCAAAGTGCTTATGGGCATTCTGATTTTGCCCTCTCTAGTATGAAGCTATGTTAAGACGTACCAATGGGCACTGACATGAACAAAATGGCAGCCTGCATTTGGCATTGGCTGAGTATTAATTGATTGTGCAAGTGTTTGCTGGTATTATTTGGATGGGTTCATGGTTATTGGAAATTACACATTATGTTATCTTACCTTAGATAATATTTCTAAATGATATGATATATGAGTTGTAAACAATATGCAAATCTTAAATAGATGTGAGAATTAATTTGATATTAATAATATGTTACATCATTTGGATATAAATATGAATCAAATATTTGAGAAACCTAATATTATTTTTTTGAAATACCTCTATTTGTAAACTGTTTACTTCTTCTAATGAAACTATTAAAATTAGAGCTTTAAAAAAATTATAATTATTTGGTTGAATCATTTTTATTGCAAAAGGATATTTAGCTGCATATTCTCAAAAGATCTAATAAAATATTAAATTATTAAATTAAATAAGGTATTATTTATTATATATTTATTTTAATAAGAGTATTTCCATATTAATAAAGGGATATTTAGGTCATATACATTTTTTTTAAATGTCTATTTGAAAAAACTCCTTCCCATGACATTTAGCTAGTGGAGGTTAAACCTCTAATATATATATAAAAAAAAAAAGAAGTTAATTTCAAAATCCCAACCAAACAATTGTGAAAGAAAAATTAAATAAAGTGTAGTAAAGCTTTTAAATTAGTAGAAGATTCAGCCAAACAAGCACTTAATTAAAATAGAATATATATATATATATATATATATATATGATGTGTTCTCTATCATGACCATAGAGTCTAGAAAATGCAGATAAAAGAAAGGAATAAAGACTGGAGAGTCCAATTTATTTTGACAAAGAAGGCAATAATGATGACCTTTGAAATTGAGATGAGAATTAAGTGAATAATCTTAATTTATTTCATCTAATTCATTCAACAAAAATAATTCATTTGTACAAAGAATGTAAATCATGTAGTGGATCTGTGGGCCTAATCAATGTTAGTTGTACCTCCAGCAAAGGAAATGATTTTTTTGTTTACTAACGCTACTATTTAAGGCAATATTGAGAGCAAAATTTATCTGTATTGTCATACAGAAGAAGAAGCTTGTTCAGCACATAGCTAATTTCGGGTGACTGATTTTGTCTAAAAACCTGCGTATTAATCCAAAAAAATCTATGCAATTTACTTCGTGAAAAGATAAACTGATTACAGTGGATGTATTGGAGAGTTACTGGACATAACTAGAAAATTATTAGTTATTATCCCCTTGTTTTAGATACAAAATATTTCGTCATTGCCTGTTAGTCACTTATTAGTGACAACAGTAACGGTAGCATTAAACAACTGAATAAAAAGCTATAACCTTCTTTTTTTTTTTAAAAAAAAAAAACAACAACAGGCAGCCAGCAACTCCACGATCTCCCAGTCCTGTACATCTCTTCTGCTTTGCCTGAAAAGATCCAATGCTGTGAAGCCATTTGCATTAAGAGCATTCACCTCTATTGCATTAATAAAAGTCAAAATGTTAATTGCCTGCATATTTGATTTTAAAATGTAATCACTTCAAAACAAGAAAATAATAACAAATCGAAATCAACGAGCGTATGTTTCACTTTGCCTTCCTCCTTAATTTTTGTTAGTTTCAGACATAAAACTCAATCTGTTTTTCAGCCACTGCCACATGCAAGAGATTGTTGCCATCTTCATCTTTCGAATTCAAAAACCCATCATAATGCATGGACTACATTCCATAGCCTGCAGCTGGTTATATCTTACACACAAATGCAAAATCGTCTCACCTCGATCCACCAAGATCATTCGAGCAGCATTGGATCTTATTTGAACCAACTCTTTCAAGACAGTGATGTTACCCTTGATGGCAGCAATATGAAGAGGGTTTCTCCCATCTCTATCACAAACAAAACCTGCTTCAGAGTCAACAGATACCAACATTTTCACTATATCAAGGTATCCCCTTTAGCAGCTGCCAAGTGAAGTGGTGATGATTTTCGAGAGTAATATGGTCTTTTCATAATTTTAAAATTACTTGGACCAATCATGATATGCCGCATCATCACTTTTAATTTAAAATAATTTAAATATTTAATATATAATTATTAAAATAAAAAAAAAAAAAGAAAAGAAATAAGGATCCAATGAAGATCTTCATTTCTGTTGAAGATCCAATGAGGAGATTTGCCAAATCTTCACTGATACGTTTACCATGGCGGTGGGAGAAGACCAGGTCGTCTCCTCTCGTGTAGAAGAGACAATCTTCTCCTCGCGAGGACAAGATTTGTTGATCTCCTCCTAAGGAGGAGGAGATCATCTTATCTCCTCTAGGAGATCATCTCCTCCATGTCTCCTCCTGCTGCAATCTCCTATTGCGGGGAGACTCATTGATGAAGATCCGATGAGTCTCTTCATCAGATCTTTGTTTTTTTTTTTTTTTTAAAAAAATTTAATAATAATATATTAGCATTTAAATTATTTTTAAATTAGTGCGATGATGTGGTATATTATGATTAGTCCAAGTAATTTTAACGTGTAAAAAGACTTTCAAAATGTTAAGTTTTCTATTAAGTTGGTGTTGGTCAAACGAAGTCAAAGGTATTCATGTGTAATAATTGAGAAATCGTATTATGGTTGGAGTTTTGAAATACATCAGGGTCTTTTGTGTAATTAAGCCATAGCAATCGGACAGTCAAGTGTTATTAATATGTATATATTAATAATGATTCACGGTCGACCGCATATTGGCTTGTCTAATTGTTTAAATATTCAGTATTCACAACCACTTCTTGCAAATGCGTACTCAAGTGTCAATACAGATATGTAAGGTGGTTTTTTCTTCTTAAGTGTACAGGAAATTTGTCAAGGAACATTCTTATGGATTATATTACGCATCAATAAACCGAAGCTTCATTGAGGTCTCGTAATTGTCTATGGCTCCTTGGAAAAATGAGTACAAGAACGAATTCAAAATTACCACTTGGCAAGAAAGTTCTTTGGTTGAGGTCCAAAAACTAGTATACTTATTTTTCTTTCTTTTTCAGTGCATTTCATTCTAACTCTGTTAATTTGCAAGCCTTCACTACAAAAATCATAAGGTAAGGCTACATCAACTTAAAATTCTAACTTAAATTTATGATTTTAACATTCTTCTATTTATTTTCATTCAATTCAACGATGGAAAAGAGTAAATGATAATAGAACTTTTGGATTGAGTGAAAATTAAGTGGATATTGAAATCTTAAATTTAAATTAAAAGTTAAGTTAATATAGTCTAACCCATAATCATATATAAAATACTTACGGGAGACTTTTATGAAAATTCTTTCATGTTCTTTATGATATCACCCATACTAGCCAAACTGTGCGATGAGATAATTTAACAAAGAAAATCTTGTGTTCAAATAATTTCTTGATTGTGCATGTGATCAATTGTAGTTATTTCATAATAGAGAAACTTGTTTCGTTGAACAAAATCTATTTATATAAAATTCAATTTTCTTTGTATATCTTAAATTTTTGAAACTTTTAAGGTTATTTATTTATAATAATTTATTTGTACACCACCTCTTAACAGGAATGACTAATTTATTTATAATAATTTCTTGATTGTGCATGTGATCAATTGTAGTTATTTCCTAATAGAGAAACTTGTTTTCATTTAACAAAATTTGTTTATATAAAATTAGATTTTCTTTGTATATCTTAAAATTTTGAAACTTTTAAGGTTATTTATTTATAATAATTTATTTGCACACCATCTCTTAATAGAAATGGTTGAGTATCTCCCTTGATCTTAAAATGTTAAGAGTTCAAATATTACTTTGATCGAAGGTGTGGATAATTTTCTATAAACCCATCTTTTAGCAACGTGCATACCTATATGTTGCCAAAAACTCACTTTTTAACAACATGCACCAAAAACCATCTTTTAGCAATGTGTAAGGCTGCACATTATTAAAAGCCTATCTTTTAAATTGATATAAATGAATTTAATATTCAAATTTATTTTATTTAATATCAAGTTTAATGTCCAAGTTTGATCCAATGTATTATTATCTTAAAAGAAATGTTTAATTACTTCTATTAAGAGGTGGTGTACTAAGTATCAGATAAATCCTTAAAGTTAAAATTCTATCAGTCAATTTATTGGTCAAAGAGTAAATTGGCCAAATTCTATAAGTGCTAGCAGGCCACCTTTGGCGATTTTGAATGTCAAGGTTCGACTCACCAATGCTACTCATTTTTAATTTATTAAAATACAAGCACAAATATATACTCACAAAACATTGTAATATTATGTCCAGTTCGATCATAAGGCAAATTTATATTATTTCATTTAAAAGCAATATTCGCTATATACGTACATAAATATAACTTTTAGAAGTTACAACAGGTGGAGTTTCAAAGTGAAATTACATCATGCAAATTGCAATTGATCACTCAACTAAAATTAATCATTTGATCTATTTGATTTTTAAAATTAATGGTAATAAACATGTTAAAACCATATTTGTGTTTTAATTATGAATTTACTTTCAATGAATATTTAAACACCAGTATACTGGCATTGCATTATTAGTATTATTTAAATGTAGCGATTCGTTATTAGATCCACTCAGGTTAGAAGCACAAATACAAATGCAAATTTACTTAGAATTGAGAAGCACTAGATGTTCTATACACTGTATATATGCGCCATATATGATGTGCCAGCTGTGGTTCATGGAAATTTCGCTGGAGTGTTGCATGCCTTCAACTATTCGTCATGGTTGATATTACAGAGCAGTTAACAACCTTTGCTACAGCACGGATAGTACGTGCGACCGACACATCAATCAAATCTATGTTGTTGGAAACATATATTGCCAGAAACATAATATTCACTAGGACGCAGTACATGCCCACCATAAATACTTAATGTTCAGACCATATTGAAAGAACCTTGCCTTCGTTGCCTTAATGAATTTACCATCTTCATTATACTCCTTATACGCCAAAGAATTAGAAATCCCGCCAACCCAAACCATACAGTCAGTACAGTTTGCGCAAGGTTAACTTTGTTTGTGTCCCATAGCGAAGATGAGACAGCAAATACGGACCACAGATAACTGCACGTCATTGCTGTAACTGCAATCCACATGATAACCATTAAAATCCACATAGGAATTCTACTCCTTATTGGTACACCGCTTATCAGCAACAGTATGATGCTAAGGGAAGCCACAAAACCTGTGGCATTAAACCCTAAAATCGTCCTGTGTAGATGGGGCAAGATCAGCGATCATGGAAGACCCTGCCATGTGTGGTACTGATAGTGGTTCAATCGGGTCGCGCAAGGAACGAGTGTCTTGCCATACATCGCCAGGAGGATTTACCCCACTTGTAATGCCATGGTAGCAATCAATGATGCTACAACCATTAAGGCACCACACATTTTTTCAAGCCAATCACTTTGATCATTTCCAGAACCTTTATTCTGGGTCCGTGATGCCCTGGTTGGATGATCTCCATGGGGTCTGACCATCTCCGTGGTCCGAAATTCATGTGCTGATGAACGAATGTCCTTTGCATTCACTGCTCCAAAACGTCGAAGCAACTCACAAATCTCCCAATTTTTTACATCTCTTCTGCCTTGTGCTGAAAGATCCAATGCTGTGAAGCCATACGCATTCAGAGCATTCACCTCTATTGCAGTATTAGTAGCCAAATCTTAATTGCCTGCATATTTGATTTTAAAAGATAATCAGTTCAAAGCTAGGAATATAAACGTTGATCGAAATCAACAAGCATACGTTTCGGACATACCTCAATCTGTTTTTCAGCCACTGCCACATGCAAGAGAGTGTTGCCATCTTCCATCTTTAGAATTCAAAAACCCATCGTCATGCCTTGACTCCATCAAAAGCTTCATTACCTGCAGTTGGTTATATCTCACACACAAATGCAAAATCGTCTCACCTGATCCATCTATCATGATAAACTTGAATAGAATGTATATTTCACTGTAATTTACAATGTACGGTATAAAGTCTATTTTATAAGCCGAGGACGAAAACAAATAAGACAAGAGAATAATCTATATATGAAAATAAAATAATATATTATATGAATGAAAAATATTGATTTGATTGATCTTATTGATTGTCTTGATCTAACTGATTATCTTTGCTTGTATGTTAACATTCTCCTGCAAATTCAAGATGATAAGATAGATACAAGATTGAGTTTAAAAACCAATTCACAAAAACGTCCTGGGTGATGAACTTTGATGAAAATATCAATAGGTTAATCAGTAGAAGAGACCAAATGAAGTTTATTAATATCTTGATTAACATGTTGCTGAACAAAATGACAATAAATCTCAATGTATTTGGTATGTTCATAAAAAATATCATTGTGGGTAATTTAAATAGCACTATGATTGTCACAACAAATAAAAGTAGTCGTGACATGATGAACTCTCATAATTGTAAGTAACCAGCGCAATCAAACAAGTTCCTGAGCTGCATCAGCGAGGGCCCAATATTCAGCTTTATTATTGGTTCGAACTATAACAGTCTATTTCTTATTACACCATGAGATAAGGGAATCACTAAGAAACAAGCAAAAACCAGTGGTAGATCGTCGATCAATAAGACCGCCAGCCCAATAAACATTTGAATAAGCATGTAACTCTAAAGAAGAGTTAGTAAAAAAGTTAAGTCTATAAAATATCGTGTCATTGAGATATCATAGAAGATAAAGAATAATAGCAAAATAACTGCAATGAAGAGCAGACATAAACTGACTAACAACATGCACAACATATACAATATCCGACCGAGTCATGGTCAAATAAACAAGACTACTAACAAACTACTAATAAAAAGTAGGATCATTGAATGAGGTATCTTCGAAAGATATCAGTTTAACATTAGCTTCCAAAAGACTAGTATTGATTTTATTATCAGTTAAGCCAGCACGAGCAAGAAGATCTAAAATGTATTTTGCTTGGAAGAGATAATAATCATTAGAGTCTGAGGAGACCTAAAGATTAAGAAAATAACTGAGATAATCAAGATTTTTCATCTCAAATGACTGCTGGAGATAAGTCTTAAGGTTAGAGATACAGACAATGTCATCACCTGTAATGATCATGTCATCCATCTAAATTAACGAGAAAACAAAACTATGACTGATTTTACGAAGAAATAGTGCATAGTCATAAGAGTTGAAAGCAAAACCAAACTGCTAATGGTGGAAGAGAATTTAGCAAACCAAACTCTAGGAGTCTGCTTTTGCCTATACAATGCTTGACGGAGATGACAAACTTTGTATGAGGGGTATGGATACACTAGTGATGGTGTTATATATACCTCTTTAGTAAGATCCCCATTAAAAAAGACATTTTTCATATTCATTTGAAACAAATTTCACGGTTTGAATACGGCAATTGCTAGTAAGCCACAGACAGATGTAAGTTTAACAACTTGTACAAATGTCTTTTATAATTAATTCCACACTCCTAGGTAAAACCTTTGGTCATGAGACAGGCTTTATATCTTTCAAAAGACTTATCTGATTTTGTTTTAATCTTATATACTCATTTGCACCTGATGATAGATTTATTAGGAGAAATATCAACCATGTCCCAAGTGTGAGTCTTCCCAAGAACTTACAATTCTTCAGCCATATCTTGCTGTCAAACAAGGCTAGTGCTGACCTCTTTATAGGATTGAGGCTCATACAAAGAAAGAATGGTAGAGAAATAATGAAAATCTCGAAGAGTCACAGATGATTCTCTTACCCAGGTAAAGCAATAAAGAAGAGGAGCAAGAGATGAGATTGGGTAAGAGGACTCGGTGTATGATGATGAGGTGCAGCAGGTGAGATTAGGCAAGAGGACTCTAGTACAGGATCAATAATCAGGTGAGACTATTCAGGAATCAACCGGATATCATCAGAAGGATCTGTTTGAGTCTCATGAATACTTGAATCTCTTTCATCAGAAAACAAAGTAACAGTAGGATCTATAAAAAGTTTATGAGGAGAAATATGTGATATGTGAAATTTGGATATGGATGAAAATAATTTATGTTCCCAAAAAATATTATGATAAGAGACGTAAAGACGATTTGAGATAGGATCCCAACAACAATAACCTTTATGTGCAATGTTATAGCCAAGAAAACAACACAAATGGACTTTAGACTCTAATTTAGTTTGTTCGTAAGGATGAAGAAGAACAAAGCAGACACATCCAAAGACTTTGAGATATTGATAGTTCGGAGGAGTGCAATACAGTCACTTATGAGAAGTTTGATTATCAATGATAGAAGATGGAATACGATTGATAGTGTATATTGCTGTTAATGCAGCTTCTCCCTAAAACTTTTCAGCATGAGAGGTAGATATGAGAAATGCACAAATAATTTCAAGAATATATCTATATTTACGTTCAGTACGGCCATTCTGTTGCGATGTACTAGGACATGAACGATGGCATATGGTACTCATTTAACTCAATAGATTAAGAAATGTAGTATCCCGATATTCCATGTATAACGGTAAAACTTTGATAATTTTGGAAAACTGAGTCTGAATTATTCAAATAAAATCAGAATAAATTTTATATAATTCAGATATATTATGCATAAGATAAATCTATGTATAACGGGAATAGTCATCCACAAAGATAACAAAATAGTTAGATCCCCTATAGTAGTTATTGGTAAGGGTCCTCAAATATCTCAATGAATTAAGTCAAAAGGTGCCTGAGAAACTGATCACTATTATGAAAAGGTAATGCATGATGTTTGGATAATTAACATGATAAGCAATCAATGTGATCATTAGTTACAGAGTCTAAATGTAAACTAGATGATAAAGAATGCAATTGACTAAATAAAGTATGACCTAATCGTGAGTGCCAACTCAATGGTAAAGATGAAGAAATAACGACAAATTGATAGGGAAATGAGACCCCTGAAGGTAATTAAAAATGAATGAGCTCAAACAAACATTCGACTTTACGGTCTATCCCATCAATCTTCCCCGTTTGTAGATCCTGCACACGACAACCAGAATAAGTATATCAAAACCAAGTTCACACAACTGACCCATAGAGATAAGATTTAAGGTAAGTTTAAGAATAAAATATGTATTTTGTAAGGACAAGTTATTTGTAAAGATGTGACCTATATGTTGAACAGACATGGATAAACCATTAGCTATAGAAATGACAGGTAAGGAGGAAGATGATGTTTGGACAGAAAATTTTGTGAAGTCATGTGATTACAACATACTGAATCAAAGTACCAAAAAGAATTACCCGTTGACACGGAAGGAGCAAAAGTGGATGAATCACTAGATTTGGAAATGATTTGATGGGACATGTTTGCAAGATCGTGAATTGAGATAGAAAAGGAACTAGCAGTATCCGGTTTGTCGTCAGCTATAGCTGTAGAAAATTGCTGATTATTTTGAAAAAGTTTAAGAGAAACACTTTTGGATATGGTTGAAAATCCTCCATTAGTAATATTCCAAGGACAATTTTGATTGTAGTGCCCTGATCTAATTTTGTGGCGATACTTATAGTGTCTCGTAGGGTAATGAAGAATACAATTTCTTGACAATTTGCAATAATTACAAATAGGTTTCTTCCATATATTCTCCATAAAGAAGCCTCATAAAATAAATGAGTAACAATAGGTTCAACAAATAAGCTTTTAGTCCAACTCAAAACAAACAAACCCAATAATTAGTAAGCAATGAGCCAATCAATAAAATTCCCAACAAGAGAAATAAAGGGAAAAGGCCAAATAAAGGAAAAAAAAAAAAAACCCAATAAATAAACATTAAGTTTTGAGCAAATTAAACAAGGGTGAAAGACAAAAATGACACATTAGAATAAGGGGTTAACATTCATATCCTTTTTGATAAAATGAAACAAATGAGTCATAAAGTAGATATGAAAAGACCAAAATATCCTTAGGATAGAAATAGGTTATCAATTTTTTTACTACTGACAATCTCTGCTTCTTCTTCATTTTCTCCTCCTCCTTCATTTCTTTTTATCTTTTTTACCAGACCACCTCCGACTCACCATCACTATCGAGCCGTACATCTTCTTTCTCCGTACCACCGGATCAGGCGCCGTCAGCCCCTCCATCTTCTTCATTTGCTTCTCCTCGTGGTTTTGTTTTTATCTTCTTTGCCAGACCGACACACCACCTTCATTTTGCAGTCACCATTGGAGCCGTTCATCTTCTTCTTCCGTACCACCGGACCAGGTATGCTGCTTCTCTTTCCCTTCTTATTCTTCTTCTTCTTATTCTTTCTCTCATTTTTTCCCTTTGTTCAGATCTGCTTTTCATTCCGTACTACCGGATTAGACGCCATCAGCCCCTCCATCTTCTTCATTTTCTTCTGTTCATGATTTTGTTTTTATCTTCTTTGCCAGATCGGCATACCACCTCCCTTTTGCTGTTACCATTAGAGCCGTTCATCTTCTTCCCCGAACTAGGTATGATGCTTCTCTTTCCCTTCTTGTTGTTCTTATTCTTCTTTCTGTCAATTTTTCCCTCTGTTCAAATCTGCTTCTCATTTTCTATATATGTTGTGACATTTCCTAAACCTATTATATAAATGACTTTTATGTGAGGACGTCTAAGTTCCAACGTTCACTAATTTAGAATTAACTTTTAGATACATTTGATAGATTGATAGGGTAATTGAGAGAATTTTCTCTACTGCTAGTACGGGGTTTGTTTCAGTTGTGGTAGGTAGTTTTGCGAGGAACTTGGGTTTAGGGCTTTATGCGAATGGTGAATCGGTGAATGGGTTGAATGTAGGTGATCATGCTAGTGTGGTTTAATGTCGGGAGGGATCATCGGGTATGGTTGGATGGGTGAATGTGGTTTGTGATGATAAATGTAAAGAACTGATAGCTGATTGCAAATATAAAGGAGAGGGGACTTTTTTACCGTAAACAAGTTGAACCACAAAAGCATACCAACTCAAAATGATCACAATAGCTGCGGTGGATTTGTATGTAAGTATATCGAGTGTATCAGTATGAATAGTGCATCATGGAATTGGGGGCTACTAGAAGTTCACAAAATGAAAAGGGAATATGCTTTCGTCATATTTTATAATGTTGTTGATGAAAATGTGGAGTAATTGTCGCTAATGATGTAGCACATTTATATATCAATGTATATAAAGTTACTTTAAGATGTTATGTAACATTTTTATTTTTTACGAATATATTTTGTGTTATTTTGAGGTGTTATGTTAAACTTGTATTATGTTTTATTCGGTTGGCAAAAACCAATACTAGTCACACCAATAGTGATGAATGTTAATAATACTCGTCACTATTTGTGTGACTAGTGGTGTCATGTCTTGATTAAAAAAAAAAACAGTAGGCAAAACACTAGTCACACCAATAGTGACGAGTGTTAATAATACTCGTTACTATTGGTGTGACTAGTGGTGTTATGCCTTGATGTAAAAAAACAGTAAGTAAAACACTAGTCACACTAATAATGACGAGTGTTAATAACACTCGTCACTATTGGTGTAACTAGTGGTACTATATCTTCATGAAAAAAATCAGTAGACAAAACACTAGTCACATCAATAATGACGAGTGTTAATAATACTTGTCACTATTGGTGTGACTAGTAATGTCATGTCTCAATTGATTCGACATATAGAGAGAATCAGGTAGCACATTTAAGGTACTTGTTGCCTTCCTTGTTGGCAAAGTCTGGTTATTTTGAGGAGAAACACATGGAAAAGAGAGGGGACTTCTTTACCGTACAGATGTTGAACCACAAAAGCATACCAACTCAAAAGGATAACAATAACTGCGGTGGATATGTTTGTAAGTATATCGCGTGTATCAGTAGGAAAAGTGCATCATGGAATTGAGGGCTACCAGAAGTTCACAAAATGAGAAGGGAATACGCATTCGTCATATTTTGTAATGTTGTTGATGGATATGTGAAGTAATTGTTCATAATGATGTAGAACATTTTTTATATGAATGTATATAAAGTTTCTTTGACCGAGGCTATGTAACATTTATAGTTTTTATGAATATATTTTGCATTATGTTGAGGTGTTATGATTTTCATGTGTAAGTGTATATTTAGTTGGTAAAAACCAGTACCCAAAACACTAATCACACCAAGGTGAATAGCGTTAATCATGCTAGTTCCCTCGGTGTGACTAGTGGTACCATTTCTTGATGGAGAAAAATCAGTAGGTAAAACACTAGTCACACCAATAGTGACGAGTGTGAATCACACTCGTTACACTTGGTGTGACTAGTGGTGTCATGCCTTAGTAGAACAAAACCGGAAGTCAAAATACTAGTCACACCAAGTGTGACGAGTGTGAATCATACTCGTCACACTTGGTGTGACTAGTGGTGGGCGACTGGACTGAAGAGGACGTTTCTTGAAAAGTTCTCTAGTATATTTAAAATATCTGTTGTGTCTATTAGCTGCAACGGATAGAGACAAAAGAGGTGAAGTTTTTGGGAAAACAATTGAAGAGGAATAAGGATAGACTTTAGGAACATATGATTGGATGAGGATTTGTACAAATCTTTATTCATTTGTTCCAGTTGGTCCTTCAATTGTCTAATTTCATAATCCTTCTTAGCAAATTTTGAACCATTATACCCTTATTGGATATAATAGTGTAGATCAACATCAAGTTTGGCAATTCTGGATTGTAAATCAATGTACATGTCTCTAAAAGTAGAGTCCATAGCTAAAAGCCTTTGATCAAAATGAGAGACATGATTAGAGACTTGAGTGAGCTTGTGATCAATTTGCTTAAGAACTCTATTTTGGGGCCTGACATTATGAGTGTGCCAGTTGAGAATCTGTTCAGCTTAAATTGGCTGCTCTCTTCCATTTGAAAGAATTTCTATTGGTTGGATGTAAGGTCGGGAAAATAAATGCTCTGCATGATCCACTATTGGCTCCAAAGGTGGAAAGTCATCATCATATGATGAAGCCATAAAATAATGTATTGGTGGTGGAGATGGAGGGATGATAGGTTCAGGATTGTTGGCTAGTAACAAGCCTTCTTTCTTTAAGACTTGAATAGCTCTATCGTAAATGGATAATGACTCATTTTTTAGAGGATGAAACCCTATCCATGGACTGTCAGGGTCATCTGATTTATAACGACGTCTCTCTGATCGGTATGATGAATTAGAGATTCTGAGACAATCATGACAGTCACACTCTTTGTCACACATATTTGGATCGACGTCCCAAATAAAGTGACCATTAATGTTGCTGACATAAACAAGTGATCTATCAGGAGAGAAACTGTGGATAGGTATATTTTTTTTCAATAGGAACAGGATGAATCATCAGAGATTGAAACACAGGTGGTGTGTTTGAAGGTTGTGATAATTGTTTAAGAGGTTGATAAATGGTTTTGACTGTGTCATCAGATTGATTGATGTTGACAACATTCGAGACTACCACTGGTTGATCATCTTGAAAAAGCTTTTCATAACTGGTAATCCATTCTAGGGGCATGATCTGGATGATTTGATCCCTAGAGAGTTGTTTAGGAATTTGAAGGATAGTAAGAACTTCTCATTCTCTTTCCGCTATAATTATCACTGTATCTCAATAATGTCCATGAATTGGAAGATCAAGAGCATGATCTTGTAGCCTATAAGCGATCTAGTGGTGTAGTATGGCCATGAAAGAGGAGGACATCATAAGTGCTCCTGTAATTTGCAACTTGACCTTCAAACAGGTAGAGAGGTTTTTATCTCTCAGTGGAATGTTGAAGTTAGGTCGAAAGGTAAAGGACAGGCTCCCAACATTAAGGGAGGAGAGACATGTGCCAATAACAATATGTTCATACTTTATGTAAATAGTGTTGAGGAGTGCAAGCTTGACAACAACAGACAAACATTTTCTTTCATGGAGGGTAAGAACAAGTCTGATTGCTCTAAGGTGAAGGTGTGTGTAACCTTCTGAAATCCACTGATCTATCAATTGTTGAGGAATTTCAATGTCAATATACTGTTCAGATATGGGTGAAGAAACCAGATAATTGTTCAAGGTAGAGGCCTGAACATATTCTTTTACTGGAGGAGGCCTATGAGAAATTAGGATCTGCATCTTTTTAGTGAGAGATTTTTCTTTTTTGAAGATGTTATATGGGTTCAGTAGAGGAATGTTGGTTTCAGAGATTTGGAAATCTTAAGATAGGTAGCTAAACTCTACAAGGTTTTATATTTTTTAAGAACATGTTCTTTTTACAAAAGGTGGAAGAGTCGTAGAAGAAGAAAAACGTTGAGGAGTGATTATAGAGTTTGAGGAAGATGAAGAAATAGGGTTTTCAGAGGAAACAGTATTGCTGAAAAAGGCCATATTTTTGGTATCCCTTTTCCAGTATTCTTGTTCTCATCAAATTCAAACAATCTAACTCTGATACTGGACTCTAGTTCAGAGGTTGCTCTTGGCCAGTACAAGCTCTGATACCACAATGGGGATCGGGAGCCCTATACCATTTCAAACCCCTCATAGTTAAACCTTTTCCCCCACGGGACGGTCTTATTGTTTCTTTCATTTTTAATGCTTTTTGAAATATATGGTTGTTTGAAGTACGTGATTGGTGGTTAAAAAAATTAATATAAAAATAATAATATTTTAATAATTTATTGAGTATGATACATAGATGTTACAAAATTAGGTTAGATTTGCCAAAAAAAAAAAAAAAAAAGTAATAAACTATAAACGATCCAGATTTCTAAAGGACAAATGGGGTTCACGCTACTTGGGCATATTGTGGTCCCAAAAAGCAAGGAATCAATCCTGGTGCAAATACTGACAATGCCTGCGCACTTTTAGAAAGAAATTACACAGATCTCCATTTTATCAATATTATATAAATAAGATAATTATGACGTGTTTTTTTTAGTTTAATAAAAACACCCATTTGACCATCGATTCGTAACGGTCAATGTACGATTATATTAAAATGATCAAAATACTCTCCTCCAAAAATTTTAAATTATTTTATTTAAAAATAATTAATTTATTAATATTTTATTTTAAAAATTAATTAAAATATAAAATATTTATAAAAAATTTCATCATCTTCTCTCATCTCCCTTCTTTATCGCTCATCGATGATCAACCTCACCCTTATTCATCACCCTCATCATGGATCACCCTCGTCATCTCCATTCCTCTTTTTCTATCATCATTTCCATCTCCACCACAAAATTAATCTATTAAAACACACCAAAAAAAAAGAAAAAAACCTCAGAGTTTAAAAAAAAAAAATCAATAAAAAAAAGGGTATTCACTTGGGAGACCAAGAGCTTCTAACATTAATTTAAACGAAAACACCCAAATTGTTTTGGGGGAGACCAATGTTTTTTTCATCGGATTTTTTGTTTTACTTAGAGGGATTTTTCTTATGATGTTGTGATGGATTGATTTTGTGATAGAGATAGAAATGATGATGAAAAAAGACGAATGAAGATGATGAGGGTGATCGATGATAAACATGATGCGAAAAATCAATGATGAAGAACTGTGAGGTTGACGGATGATGGATGAAGAAGTTGATAAAATTTCTTTTTAATGTTTTTTCATTATTTTTATATTTTAATTAATTCTTAAAATAAAATAATGATAAATTAATAAATTTTATTAATTTTTAAAAACAAATAATGATAAATTATTTATTTATTTAAAATTTTATGAGAAGGGTATTGCGATATTTTTAAAATAATTAACCGTTGACCAATATTACTTGACAGTCAAAACTAACCATTAAAGTGTTTTTGTTGAATTTACGAAAACTAAAGTAATATTAGCACAAAAAGGGGTCATAGTAATCTTGTTTGTGTAATATTAATAAACATCAGAATATTTGTGTATTTTGCCTATATGTCTATTAACTATATATAAATAAGGGAAGGAGGGTTTTCACACTTCTAAAATTTATTTGAAACTGAAATGACAAATTTGACCTCGATAAAATAAACAGATCACTACAGTAAAATGATAAAAACATAAATAAATCATTAAATATTTGTTTGGTTGAGACCGACAAGTATATAGAATCTTTGAGAATGGATATGATTGAGAGTGTGGTGATGAATATCGAAAGTGTAGTGATTAGATAGGATTTAATATAAGTCACTTGGTTGCTAGCGCCGTTGGTTGGCGCCAGCAACCACCTATGCCTCCTTTGTCAGGGGCATGGGTTCGACACCCTTCCCCAACATCCAAAAAAATATATATATAATTATTATAATATAAATATAAAAATATACACTCTTATCTTCCACCATATGTGTGGGTTGATCCCCCACCTTCGTGTGGGTTTCTATCCATCCGTTTCTGGGTGTGTTGATCCCTCCCAATTGGGAGTTGTCATCCGGACCGTACTCCAGTGTCCTATCTCGGTTGATCCCGGTCGTCCTCTGGGCTTGTCCGGACCGTACTCCAGTGTCCTATCTCGGTTGATCCCGGTCGTCCTCTGGGCTTGTCCTAGGTACAGTTTATGTATTCAAAAAAAAAAAAAGAAAAAAAAAAGATAGGATTTAATATATTGTAATTAGATATTTTCTAAAGTTCAATAAAAACAATGGAATCTTAGTAACCAAGATGACCCGATACTCATCCTAGCCAGTTAAATTAGGCATGGAGTGGGAAACAGTATATATGGTCTGTTAGGCCATCTCCAATGTTTGACACCAAATTTGACACCATTTTGGTGTTAACACCAAATTTTTTAACACCAATTTTTTTTTAACTCCAACGTACATAACACCAAATTGGTGTAAAAGGTATCTTCACAGAATATTTCATACATAATTCTTTAACCAATATTAATTAATTTATTTAGTATATAATTTTATTCTCGAATAATTACTCACATTATATTTCAAAATTATTAAATACTTACATAATTTTTTTTTTTAATTTTTTACAAAATATTATTCTCATTATATTTGCACCTAATTTTTTAGTCACTTAATATTTTTTAACTCATTTTTATCCAACTAATTATTTATCCACCTAATTTTTGATCCATCTAATTTTTTCAATTAATTTTTCATCCTACTATTTTATTATCCAACCAATTATAAAATCGTATTCTCAAATAATTAGGCATAATATAAAAAAAAATTAATTTCTCACATAATTTTTTTAATTTATTATAAAATATTATTATCATTAATTTTCTAACTAATTTTGTAGTCATTTAATTTGTTAAACTAATTTTTATCCAACTAATTGTTTAACCACCTAATTGTTTATCCACCTAATCATTTAATTCTATCAAGTAATTATAAAAATAATAAATTTTTATATACATTAAATAATTTAAATGATATTATATTAATATATTACTTATAATATATATTAAAAACATAAAAATTTATTAAAACATATTCAATATTATACTCATTTTAAAGATTTCAATGAAATATTTTCAATGATATATATTTTTATAATAATATAATTTTTATTTTTAATTATTAATCAAATTATATAAATAAAGAAAAAGAAATAAAGGACACAAATGGAAGAAATATTGTTATAATAAATGTTGGAAGGGTATTTTTGGGATTTTGAATAAAATAAAAAGTGAGGTGGGCTATAAAAAGGCATTTGGTGTTTGCTATAGTATCGCACCAAGATACTGTAGCACAAACACCAAATATTCCATTGAGAACCGCGCCTGTACATCATTTTGGTGCTACATTGAAGCTAATTTTAGCATCAAAATGGTGTTTTTTGGTGCTACGTTGGAGTTAGCCTTATAATTGATAACTAAGTGATTGGCGGGAGGAAGGATAATAATTGACTGTACGAGACAGGAAAAGTAAACTGTATATAAAAAAGAAGCATCAATATTCATACATGAAAATAAAGCGGTAATATATAGTTTTAATGGGTGACCTGGGGTGGGAGACAGTTCATGGATGGTCTGTCATAATTGGTCAGACGGACAATAATTGATATAGTATGTGACAGGTGACGTAAGAGATGACGAATCATCCGTATTTACCATTGATTGTGAGTCTTTTAATTTTTTTTTTTTAACTTTGCCCTTTTCAATTATTGATTGTGGGGGTGACATGGTGACAGGGTCTCGGACGCAATGGTGCACGTATCCGACAGTTAGTATTTATTTAGTGTACGTAGAAAGTGTGACGAGGAGCATAAACAGTATAAAATTCATATCCTGATTTTGTTTGGAAATATAATTACATCTTTACTGTTTTTTCACTGACTCACTGACAAATAAATTGATGATTCCATATGTGATCCCAAAAAAAATAATAATAAAATAAAAATTGAAAATTAAAAGGCGTGATGGATGCATGGATTACCTCTCTATGTACCACTCTCTTTCCCATCCCGCCTACTCAAAACATCGTGTATGGCTATATCTTTTCTCTGAATTTTTATGGCTCTCTTATTTTTTCTTATTATTTTCATATTTTCTTCTCTTACTCTGAAGGAATCTTATCGAGAGGCTTCTCTTATCAAGGTAAGCCTTTTTTTGGGGGGCTTGTTTGAAGTCACTACTAGATACGCTTTTGGTCTCATTCTTTCTTCTCGTAACAGTCACTACTATTGATTCTAATAGTAAGGCTCAACAATTTCTGGATTTACACGAAGATAGCTAAACCAACACAAAAAAAAAAAAAATTGTTTTTCAGCTGTGTTTTCATTTTTTCTGTGTGTTGGTAGATTTACCAAATTGCCCTGGTCTGAATCGGACATCCTTATTACAGGAATTACCAGAACAAGTATGTGGGGCTGAGATTAAAGTTAAAGGGTTATGTTGAGGCATGAGTGAATTAAATCAGCAATTGAATTATTGCACCTTTTTTTTTGTTTCGGAAAAATCCGTAAAGCCAATTTTGCTTTTATTGTTGGGGAAGCAAAATAGATTGATTGGATTGATGCTTTGTGCACCAAGAGGTGAAAATTTTCAACCTATGGTCCATCAAGATAAATTTTAGATCAGTGTGTTGACTTTTGAGTTTGAAAACTGACTTTGCTATCGTATCATTTCCTTGTGTAGTGTATATTCGCTGTACATGTATTGATCAGCTTTATCTACTATACATTTGAAATTCAAAACAAAACAACTAACATAACAGTGGATGAAATAATACCACTCTAATTAATCACTTGATAAACTTTTGTCTTCACTCAACTTCTCAGTGATGTTATCACGTCACAGATGAGGGGTGTGTCCTGATTTAATAATCTCTTAAACCAAGTCAATATCCAAACATGGTCCCCACCATTCTCAGATCGTCTATGCCGCTTGTTGATGAAAATGAAGTTGGTGGAGAAGTATTCTGGAGTGAAAATGGTGGGGACCATGTTTGGATATTGTCTTGGTTTAAGAGATTATTAAAGTAGACGGGATGGGTGGCAGGAAAGAAGTACTGCAGTAGTAAGAAAAGTACAAGTCAGACCTGCAATAAATGATATCAGAGTGTGGTTAAGGCTTGAGATTTGAGTTTTTTATCCTCCAACAAATTGTCTTGTGATTCAAATCGGGTTTATTATTTCTTTCTTCAGGTGGGATTGTTTGGGCGAATGGGATTACCATTTTTCCCTGCTCTCGAGCCGAGTCGATTCACTCCAGTCCCTGCTTTCAAACCATTATTTTTAGAATCATGATGATATGTGTTAATCTCTTACTTCACTCTCAAATTTTTGAGTACTAATCTCTAAAATTATCAAGAGATTAATTACCTCTTAAAAATTTATCATAGCATCGATATTTATGACTTTTATTATCTTAATCATTCTTATCAAAATGAAATTTATTGATCAGACGAGACTTCTTTTATTTTTAAAAATAATCATCAAAAAGATAGTTCACTGTATCAGTACTAAGCTACTGGGAGAGCAATCAATCAATTTTCCATCTGCTGAGTTGTTAACTGATCTTAGTATTTAATTGGCGAGGGTAGTAATCATAATTCGTTCACGTGGTGACAGTCCTTTTGTATTGTGAGGTAGACCTTTGGGTATTAGTATAAGTATCGGATGGTGGCTGTGGTTGGAATAAATTACAGGTAGAAAGTTGATTGGAATTTAATTAGGGTAGTATGACAAAATTTTATGATGAAGTACACTTTTCCTTACATGCGAAAGGTTGGGTGGCATGTTAAAAGAAAATAGTTCGTTGGCTTTAGACCTTGGTGGACCCAGGCGGCCACGCCTGAAAAAGTTGAAAAAATACAGCTCATTTCCCACTCAGGATTTTGTGCAGCAAACGATCATTTCCTTGGTGAAACTTGCTTTTATGAAACTTGCTAATATTGAGGAATTTTGGAGTCCTCGCCAATTAAGCTTGTTGTCAACAGGTTGGGTTGTCTTTTTCCTCTATATTTCTCTAATTTGAACCATTCCAAGGGCAAGCCTGACTTTTGAGATACAATTTTGCTTTCTCATGACAGAAGATATTGGTTAATTCATCATGCTTGTCATGGAATAATCAGACTAATTTTCATTCAATATATTTGGTCTCCAATGAACATAAATTTTAAAATGAACCAACCTCTAAATTGTTCCAAAATGTACGTATAATGAATATCCGATGTTAGAGTGTTGTGTTTAACCGACACATCACTAGTTACTGCTATATAACATAATGTCTCTGGCTGATAGCGTGAGCGAAAAACTGAGAACAGAAAAAAAAAAAAAAAGAAAAATGGGGGCCAAGTGAGGATAAAACTGAGGAAGATTTAGTTTGTTTTTTTATTCGCGATTTTTCAATTTGCTTTGTTCTCTAGAATTGCTCTCTGATTGAAAGACTAAGAGGCTAAGAGACAAATGTCAACGAAAAGACGAGAGTTGGTCCGGTGGTCTGCCACTGTCCATGTTTCGACTCGAAGCAGCCTATCATCCACTGTAGATTGTCTCCATTTTGTGTGGATCTCCTTCGCATATGGATTGACTCCTTCGGTATGAAAACCGTTTTCAGAACCATCTCTTAAAGTGAAACCTCCTTTGGTTTTAGTTATCTCTAAGCTTATCTCAATCATAAAAAATAAAAAGAATTGCACAATACTCTGATATTTATCTAAAAATAAATGAAAACATAATTATCCTTTTATCACACGAAATTCGCATGTCGTGATACGATTTTTGACGACGTTAACTGAACGAAGGACATTTTCATCCTTTTATTCGGAACGGGGAGGCTTTAATAGAATGATGACATCAGCATTTGAAACGAAAAATATATATATATATATATATAAAACTTTAATTGGATCAAATCAATCAAAATAACATTAAATGAAAAATTAACAAAAAAATAAAAAGATCCCAATGCAATGCACGAGAGTTATTTCTTGTCCAAGACGCCATTATATTTTTTAACGAGGAAATTACTTAAAACCCTCCGCACATTTACTTTATTACAATCGAAAATCACTTTTACCTTTTGTAACAATAATCTCCCTTCTTCTAACGGGTTGATCAGAGTTAACTATAAGAATTAACTATAACAGAAGCATTTTGGTCAATTTATTTAATTTTCTTTTTCTTTTAAAAATTATATTAATTAATAAATAATTTAAAATATTTAAAAATTAAATAATTTTAAAATTTAAAAAAATTAAATTTAAACTATAAAAATTGTCTTAAAATTTTTCAAATTGATCTAAACCATCCATCTCAAAGATGGACGGCCTAGATTAATTTAAAAAAAATAATACTTAAAACAATAAAATAAATTGGTGATGGTTTCTGGTTCATCAACAGTTTTGGGTTCATATTGTCTGTTCCAATATCATCATTCATCAACATATTCCAACATCATCAATCATCAACACAAACAATCATCAATACAAACAAAACAACTATCATCTTCAAACAAAAATCACTACTGTTGTGGGTATTTTGGTACAATAGAAAAGCCCAAGAATGAAGGCCCATTGTATCGAAAAGCCCAAGAAGTACTGGTCAAAATGGTCAGAAGTCAAAGGAAGGAGTATAGCCATTCAGTAACAGGTATATCTGAGCACACCTGATTATGTGATTGATCGCTTTGAAACACTAAGTGTCCAGATTAACTATGCGAAGGTTTGATTGATGGACAAAGTATAAAGATAGTCTGTTTGCAGACAAAGGACTTATTAATAAATGCCCTTTAGAAGCAATCGCAGCGATCAGGGATTCTGCTCAATAGTCAGAGGGATAGCTGACTCTGCTAGTTTGTTCGATAGCGGAAGTGTCTAACCGTCAAGGCAGGCTGCTCGATGGGTGTAACCTCTGGTCGTTGAAATAGCTTGCCCGTTCGACACAATATTTGATAGCTGAACAGGTTGTTCGCTAGAGTTGATTAGTTGACCTTCTAGAAAGTGAATCAATTCAATTCAGGAAAGGAGTCAACTTGCCTATTTTTATGCAAATAGAATCTTTGCAATCTTGGCAATTGCTATATTTGCGATAAAGATAATCTTGAAAAATATTATCTAAATTAATGTATATTATTTTTTGTTTTATCTGTAAGATTCTCAAACTTATTCCAATTGTAATATCTCCACTATAAATAGGAGATACAATTCAGTGTAAAAGACCGAATAAAATAAAATACAATTACTCCGAGAGAGAGAAGGGGTAATTGTTGTGGACATAGGCCATTATTCTTGCCGAACCACGTAAAATCTTGTTGCGTCTTGTTTGTTTTGGTCCTGGTAGCATTTGTTTCATGTGTGGTTTGTCGTGTCGTAGGTATTGGGCTTGAAGAACTGAGTTGACCAAAATTAAGTGTCAACATCTTTTGGCGCTAGAGGAAGGGTCCAGACTACGATTTGACAACTTCTTTTTAATAGTATTCTTCTTTATTTTGATTTGCTGACACGGCCAGGGTCAAGACAACTAGGGTTGTTGCAACAGAAGCCGACCAATCGGAGGGACACCAAGGCCAAGGTCAGGTGGTAAGGACGTCTAGTGTAGCTTTGCCTCTGCTTCCCCCACATCAAGCAGCTACTGGCAGAGATATAGCCCCAGCCTGGCAGCAGCGACATGAAGCACGTCAGGAGGCGTTAGAAAATACGGTAGCACAATTAATAGAGGCCATCAAAACCCTGACACAGGCCCGGGCCCAAGGGGTTCCCAGGAACGTGGACCTACAACCTCAACACCAGTCGGTAGGTATCATGCCTGCTGGAAGAAAAGAGGCTGGCAGGGTAAGAGAACAGCCAGCGGTTTCGGTCAATTCCTCAAACTTACGCCCGAGATGGGAAGAACGTCAGGTTCATGAAGAAGAAGTAGCTCCACCCCTCCCAATCTGAGAATCAGGGTAAGCCAGGACGGCAGTCGCCGTGTGGAGACTGATCGAGGGGATGAAAGAGTTCAACAGCGCAATGAGGAGCGTATGCGCCGACAAGAATCACCTCGTGCAGGAAGTTCTCATAGGAGGAATGGATAACGTGAAAGAATGTCCCTAGATCGAGGAAGGTCACGAACTCGTTTCTCGGAAGGCAGTGAGAGTAGGAGGAATCATCGTTCCCCAGCAAACAGGATTGAACGGCGAGACCCAATGGTGCAGGAATTAATACAGAGGGTTCAGCAATTGGAACCTAGACCTGGGTTCCATAGCCCAGCAGGAGGACGAGAAGATAGAACTCCATTCTCGAGAGAGATTGAAACACAGCTGTTGCCACCAAGATTCAAGCTCCCGAACATCCCGCTTTATGACGGGGATAGTGACCCGTATGATCATCTCGACACTTTCAACGTCCAAATGGATTTGCAGACATCTAATCCTCTAGTCAAATATCGAGTGTTCCCAGCCACACTGGGGAATGTGCCGAGGACATGGCTAAGGAGTCTTCCGGCCAACAGTATAAATAGCTGGGATGAATGCCAATGAAAGTTCAAAGACCAGTATAAAGCATTGAGAAAACAGCTCGCACCGACTTGCCACTTGGCAACTATCTTTCAGAAGCGGAAGGAGACTTTGAGAGACTACATCGCCAGATTCAGGCGTGAGGTAAACAATGTGGAGAATCCCTTTGATGAAAGTATCTTAACTGCTATTTCTGCAAGACTGAGAAAGGACGAAAAGCTTTATAAAAGCATCTACAGGAACCCTGTGAAAAACCTGGGGGAATTCTATGATCATGCGGCTAAAGAGATTTGCTGGGAAGATACTTTCGGACAGAAAAAGTCCAGCGAGCAGAAAAACGGGGCGAGCAGTTCACGCCAAGGAAAAAAGAGAGGTCAGCGTGAAAACGAAGAGAGCGGTCACAAACATCGCTCCAGTAATCAGGTAGCGAAGCGGTCCAAAAATGAGTCCGAAAGGAAGACATCTCCACCAAGAGATCGCTATCAGAATTACAACATCTTGACCGACAGACAAGACAAGATATTTGAAGCAGAGAAAATACAAGAAAATTTCGGGAAGCCAAGTCCCACAAATATACCGAGGAGATTCCAAAATCCAAGGAAATATTGTGCCTACCATAGAGAAAACGGGCACTATACTTCTCAGTACAGGGAACTCAGGGATGCGATAGAAGAATTGATTAGAAAAGGTCGTCTGAGGGAGTATGTGGCACGACCAGAAAATCAGCATCCCCAACAAGGGCATCAGGCAGTACAAGAACACCCTAACACATCTCGGCAACCTGCCCAGCAACAACCATAGCAGATGACTGATCAAGGCCACTTATCCGCTGTGAGGACCATCTTTACTATCCATGGAGGACCGTACATTGCGGGGACATCCAATAGATCACAAGAGCGCTATGTGCGGGAGGCCAGCCGCGTCTTACTAACAGGTCATAGTGAAATGGAAGGGTCGACCAAGAAAGTCAGAGTAGCTTCAGGTGGCATGATGTTTAATGAAGAAGATGTTCGAGGTGTACATTGGCCCCATAATGATGCGCTGGTCATCAGGGCAAGAATCGACAATGTTGAAGTAATGAGGATAATGATGGACACATGCAGCTCGGTGAATGTGATGTACAGAGGTTGTTTCGAACAAATGGGTTTAGCATCTGAGCAGTTATCACCATCCCCTGAACCCCTCTTCGGCTTTACAGGAGATGCAATTGTGCCGCTGAGGCAGATTAGACTTCCCCTCGCTATAGGGGATTCGGACAGACAAGCTCTCATGATGGCCGATTTCTTAGTTATCGATTGTCCCTCGGCATACAATGCTATCCTCGGAAGGCCAGCTATAAACGACTTAGATATAACAATATCCACCAGAACGTTCACTATTAAATTTCCCACTCTGAATGGGGTAGGATGTGTTAGAGGAGAATAGAAAGTCGCAAGGAGGTGCTATAAAAATGCAGTAAAAGCTGGGGTCAAGGGAAAAAAGATCAGCATGGTCACCGAGGAAAAGAAACAACCAATCAGCACTGTAGGAGTGAGTCAGGACTTGGATCTGAGAGAAATAGATGAAGATCGAGCGACAGGCCCTGTGGAAGAAATGGAGGATGTGCAGGTTACCGAGCAGGAAGCCAGACGATGTTTAAAGATAGGGAAAGATCTACTCCCAAGCATTAAGGAATAGCTCGTTGAGTTCTTGAAAGAAAATCTGGATGTCTTTGCATAGAATCATGAAGACATGGTAGGAATCAGCCCGGATGTAATGTCGCACAGGTTGAACATTAATCCTCTCCATAATCCAGTTCGTCAAAAGAGAAGACCAATGACGGAGGAGCGATATGGGGCGCTCAGGGAAGAAGTAGAGAAACTCCTGACGAACAAATTTATCAGGGAAGTCTATTACCCGGTCTGGGTGGCAAACCTTGTTCTGGTAAAGAAGAAGAACGGAAAGTGGAGGACCTGTATCGACTTTACCGATCTAAATAAGGCATGTCCGAAAGACAGTTTTCCTTTACCACGGATCGATCAGCTTGTTGATGGTACTGCTGGACATCAGCTCCTCAGTTTCATGGATGCCTACTCGGGGTATAACCAGATCCCAATGAACCCCGACGATGAGGAACACACCTCATTCGTTACTGATCAGAGACTTTATTGCTATAAGGTGATGTCGTTTAGGCTGAAGAATGCAGGAGCAACTTACCAACGTTTGGTAAATATGATGTTTGAACATTTGATAGGGGGAACAATGGAAGTATATGTCGATGATATGTTAGTAAAATCCAAACGAGCACGCGAACATATGCGCGATTTGGGGGAGATGTTCCAGATCCTGCGGAAATTTTAGATGAAGCTGAATCCCCTGAAGTGTGCGTTCGGAGTAGCCTCAGGCAAGTTTTTAGGATTCATGGTCAACAGCAGGGGGATTGAAGCAAACCCCGAGAAAATCAAAGCCCTCATCGACATGAAGTCACCTACTAAGATCAAGGAGGTGCAGAGTCTAAATGGCCAAGTTGCTGCTCTGAGCAGGTTTATATCTAGGTCGACAGACAGATGCATTTCTTTTTTTGACGTGCTGAAGAAGGCCAGAAACTTTCAGTGGACTGAGGAATGTGAAGTAGCCTTTCAACAATTGAAGGAATACATGGGTCGAGCACCTTTACTATCCAAGCCAGTAGAAGGGGAGAAACTGATCGTTTACTTAGGAGTTTCCCAGCACGCCCTTAGCGGGACCCTGATCCATGAGGAAGATGGAAAGCAACTTCCCATTTACTATATAAGCAAAAGGTTGTTCGATGCAGAAACCAGATATACCCTCATGAAAAAACTTGCATACTGTTTGGTGATAGCATCAAGGAAGCTCCGCCCTTACTTTTAGGCGTATACCATTGAAGTTTCGACCATGCACCCTCTGAAACAGGTTCTTCAAAAGCCTGACACCTCTGGTCGTTTGCTTAAATAGGCCATCGAGCTCGCCCAGTTTGAAATAGAATTTAAGCCCCGGACAGCAATCAAAGGACAGGTGCTACCGGATTTTGTGGTTGAGTTCACAGGGCTGAGTAATGAAGAACCCGAATCTTCTGAAGGTCCATTCTGTGAGCTGTATGTAGATGGATCCTCGAGCGAGCAGAAGGCTGGGGCCGGTGTAATGCTGATAAGCCCGGAAGGTCATAAAATTCTGTGTGCCTTAAGATTCAAATTTAAGGCCACCAACAATGAGGTCGAGTATAAAGCGTTATTGGTAGGATTAAGATTGGCCAAAGAAGTACGAGCAGAACGGGTAAGGATTTACAGTGATTCCCAGCTTGTTGTAAGCCAGGTCCGAGAAGAATACCAGGCCAAAGGATAAAAAATGGCCATCTACCTGCAAAAAGTCCAGGAACTTTTGGCAGGGTTCAAGAAGTACGAATTGCAGCATGTCCCGCGATCACAAAACTCTCAAGCGGATGCATTAGCTCGTTTGGCCACTGCCAAAGATGCAGATTTCATAGGGCCTGTACTAGTAGAAGTGTTGTTGGTTCCAAGCACGGAGTCACGAGATGAGATAATGGCGATAGTGGTGGCACGGGACTCCTGGATGAATCCTCTGGTGGAGTATTTGTAAAACGAAAAGTTACCAGAAGGAAAGTTAGAATCTCGTCGTCTTCGAGCACGAGCGGCTCGGTACTGTATCTATGATGATAAACTATACAAAAAATGATTCTCAGCTCCGTTGCTTAGATGCATTGATGGCCTGGACTGTCAAGCCGTTTTGGACGAAATACATGCCGAACACTGTGGCAATCACGCCGGGGGGCTATCATTGGCTTAGAAAGCTCTTCGACAGGGGTACTATTGGCCGACAATGAAACAGGACTCTATTGAAATAGTCAAGAAATGTGACAAATGTCAGAGGTTTACCAAAATACCTCGAGCCTCACCGACTTTTTTGCAGCAGATGGTCAATCTGTGGCCTTTCGCCATCTAGGGCATGGACCTGATCGGACCACTTCCCATAGCTCGAGGAAGGTGTAAGCACGCCATTGTAGCAGTGGATTATTTTACAAATTGGGCAGAAGCTAAGGAGCTTGCCGAAATATCTTCTACCAAAGTTGAGAAATTTGTCTGGAAAAACATTATTTGCAGGTTCGGAGTTCCACAGCAGATCGTGACAGATAATGGAACCCAGTTCAGCAGCAAGTAGTTTCAAAAGTTTTACAAGGATCTTGGGATTAAAAAGAGCTTCTCGACAGTAGATCACCTGCAGGCCAACGGTAAGTGGAGGCTTTCAACAAAATCATCAAGCCAAACTTAAAGACTAAGCTGGAAGCAAGGATAGGAGCTTGGGTAGATGAGCTGCAGAAAGTATTGTGGGCGTATAGAACCACTGCTTGCAACACTACAGGAGAAACTCCTTTCTCATTGGTCTATGGCTCGGAAGCGATGATTCCAGCAGAGTATGAGGTTGCTAGTTAGCGCAGAACAACGTTTAACCAGGATGATAACAACCATCTGCTCGCTGCTAATTTGGATCTAGTCGAAGAGGCAAGAGATGAAGCCCAAGTGAGGATTGCTGTCTATCAAAGGCGGGTTGCCAGGTTCTACAATAGGAAGGTCCGCACCCGGAAGTTTAAGGCAGGAGATTTGGTTTTGTGCCTTAATCTACCTGCTGCCCGAAAATCTAGCGATGGAACGCTTGGTCCAAATTGGGAAGGACCTTATATTGTGAAAGACAGTATACAGAATGGAGCCTACCACCTGACTAACTTGGGAGGAGCAGAAATCCCCCGAGCGTGGAATACTGAGAATTTGCGACCATACTATGTTTAAATAATTCAGTTTTTGTTTTAATAAGTTATTTTTTTGTGTGTATGAATGCAGTTAAGTCAATAAAGATTTTCTTCAAATGGTAATTCCTGATCGTTTCACATTCGGCTGATTATGATTTCTACTCATGTTTTGGAAGGTTCAATTGCTACCTGTGAGCGAGTAGACTTTAGAAGGTTCAATTAATACCTGTAAGCAAACGCTCTGAAAGATGTCATTACCACTTGTGAGTAGCTGGGCTCTGGAAGGTGTAATTTTTATCTGTGAGCTGAAAACGTCCTGGAAGACCTTAGCATTTCCTGTGAGTAAATGGACTCTGGAAGGGATGCTCATGGCCTGTGGACTCACAAAATAACCCTGAAAGATCTATGTAACCTGTGAGCGAGCAAACTCTGAAAGGAACATTTGATCTGTGGGTTTAAACGAGCAGAGGTAAGGGGCCTTAAACAGATAATTTCAGCACGCTGGCTGTTCCTACACCTACTCTGCCCAAATTAACTTAAACGCTGGGAAAATTTAACTTACAGACCAACTAAAGAAAGTAAAGTCTGTACGGATATTTAATTAAACAGAAGTAAGGGGCCTTAAAAAAAAAAAAAGGAAAAATTCAGCACGATAGCTGTCCCCACACCTACTCTGCTCGAATAAGTACTGTTTCAGCTTACGCGATTTAACAGATGCTAAGAGGGATATGCAAATAAGCAATAATGGCAAACAATTCATCGAATCGAATAATATTGTCAATAATACGAGTTTATTACAAGAAAACAGGTAAGAAAAATCCCTAAGTTTTAGGGGGGGAAGTTCTGTTGGCCAAACGCCCCGCTATCATTTATGCTAATTGGACGAGGAGAGCTGGAGGAAGATCCCGTATGAGTAGGAGCAACACTATCGAAAGGAGGAGGAGGATGACCGAATTGGGAAGCTGGAAGATTGGCTTTTGATTGGGCCTGCTGAGCATACAACTTAACTTCTGCCACGGCATCTGGACCAAAGAATGAAACATCCACGTCTGGTCGTTTGAGCCACAGGTTGTATAAGAACAAACTCCCTGTCCTTTCTTCTGCCTCCCGGACCAAAGTTTCAGTACGCTCCCGCTCTAAAACTATTTGTTCTTTAAGAGAAATCGCCTCCTGCCTCATTGCTTCCATAACTATTTTAGCTTCAGTCGCTTCATGGCTCGCGCAAGGACAACTTCCTCTTCTGCTCCTCGTTTTCTGTTTTTAGCTCCTTCTCTGAATCCTGAGCAAAATGAAGAGCATGCTTCAGCTCCTCGATCTCTTTGTCCCTAGAGAGAATCTGCTCGTTCTGCATCTTCATGGTCTCCCGCTGCTCGAGCTTTAGGTTAATGGTTTTCTCATGTTCCCGCTCCAGATCGTGGAAAGCCTCCCTTGATTTTTCAAGCTCCAGTTCATAAGAGCTTACCTCTTCTTGCATTCTATTTTTCTCATCTTCTAGGGAATTGATGGTGGCTTCCATGGTAGCTTTCTCCTCAGGCCAATCCGCAATCTCTCTGAGGAGTTTCATGTATGCCATGGACGCCTGAAACGAATTGTTACTCAAACAGGAAGGACGAAGAAGAAAGCAATAGCAATAAAAATAAAAGACTTACGAGCATGTTGTGGAAGCCCAAATAATTGATTAGCCTCCGCCCTTCATCTCTTCCTTATAGAGAGCTGGTTTCTTCATTCCCAAGAATTGAGGCGCGCGATCTAAAAGATCATTATAGTATATCCCCGCATCAAAATCCTAGGTATGTTCTTCAACAGCAGGGTTCATCTCATGTGTCCTTTGGCACTTGGTAGGGGGTTTTACCGTTCTTGAGTCGGCGATCCCTTTGCCTTTATCTTCGCTTTGGGGGCGAGCAGCCGGTGAACTGCTGGTAACAGGAACGGATTGAAATGCAGCATCTCTGTGAGCGTCCCTATTTGAAGATTTCCTCACCACTGATTTCTGTCTCATAAGGCGAACAGGAGACGCATCAGAATCTTTTTGGAGAGGTGATTCTAAAGGAACCTCAACAGCAGGAGGAGTATCTGAACTCCTAGCAGCCTGGTCAGATTTCTTTGAGGTAGAAGCCTAACCGGGTAAAGGTTGTTCGAAATGAAGCCTCATCATTTTTGGAGTTTGTGTATTCGCTAAATGTGGAATTTCTTGTCCGGAGGCTTCAACAGCAGAAGGGATCTCCTTATCCTCGCGGGAGCTTAAATCAGAATTTTTGTCTAGTAATTCTTGGTCGGCCGTAGGGGCAAGACCGTGTAGTTGAAGCAGGATTTCGGAAGGCGGCTGATCGTCTGAAGGGGTTTTCACTTCTGAGAACCTCTCCAACAGAAAAAACTCCCGATCTGACAGAGTAATTTTACCCCTGGAAACGTCTGAACAAGGAAAACATTAGCAACGAGCAGAATGTGAATAAAATAAGTATAAATGTGAGTACATTTACTGGGAGAAAGGCAAAAGGAAAAATTCTTCAGATTTGATAAAGACAAACACGACACGTAGAACCATGGCGACTTGTAGTCGCCTACGTTGGATTTACCGACCCCTTGAGGAAGGTTTACTTTGTAAGGGGATTTTCGGGCCGAGGTATAATAAAACACATCTTTCTTCTCAGATTTTGGGCCCGTGGTGCTCTTAAACAGAAAAAGATGATGGATCATTGCAGGGGTCGGAGGAGGAAGGTCGTTTTTAAGAAAAATTGAAGCTAAGGCAGTAAGGTGAGCATAAGAGTTAGGAGTAAGTTGAAAAAGGGCTAAGTTAAGATCGTTCAGAAGAGTGACTAGGTAACGATGAACCGAAAATCTAAAGCCGGCCTCTTTGTGTTGATGGCTTATAGCGAAGAAACCTTTATGAGGGAAGGCCGCGTGGTCTGAAACCTTTGGCACCATAGCCCGGTAGCCAGATGGTAAGGAGAAACCCTCAGCAATAGTTTCAAGATCGTTGAGGCTAAGGGAAGACTCATATCTGAAAAAGGGGGTGTGAGCAGAAGGAGCACGATGCTCGGAAGGGCCTGAAGCAGCCCCACCGCTCTGAAAGGTCGTGTTGTCAGTATCCCTGACTCGGTCAAGATCCTCCTCGGAGGCCGCATCAGTAGACCCCACTTTATGACCGCGACGACTACGACCAGACATCTACAAAAACAACAGGGAAATCATGTCGCAGAAAGCAGACCAGAACTCAGTATTTAAGGGTACCCCTATTTCTCTAAAAAGACTAGCCGGACGTGCAAGGGGGCTGCCGGGCATAGGAGGAACCTTATTTATAAGCCTAATAGATTACAGGGAACGTTGAACAAACTAATGGATTCTTAAACCTACCATGGTAAGGAAATCAGACGAATACCAACGACGAAGGGCATGCGTAAATAAAACTTAAAATAGTTAAACAAAAATCTACTCCAGATTCTTTGAGCAAAATCATATTAAGATGTGACGAAAGCATTTGCAAACAAGAGCTTACGCCCGAACAATCAAATACATGCAAGCAACAATCTTAAATTAAGCAGATTGAGTAAGAGTACGAGAAGTTACCTTGAGTATGGAAAGTTCCGCCGGTAAAGAAGAAAAAGATGCAGGAAAACAATGGAAAATGAGAGAAAAATGGAAGCAATAAAGTGCCGGTCTTCGAAAATGGCTGGTAAAAGGCAAAGATGGAGGGATAAGGGGTTTATGTACAGCTGTCTTGAAACCTCAATCGTCAGGCCAGAACACCCAAATCATCGTCAGTAATTCAGCAATTTAGCGCGAAAACCGCGGTTTCGTCATCATGAGCAGCTATCGAAAAGACTCGCATTTAATGCATGCATTAATAAACGCGACGCTCGATATACATAAAGCCGGCGCTTGGGAAATTGCCACGTGGCGCAAACAAAGTAACATTCAAAAAGAGGCGACGGTCCATGTCCCGCCAAAAGAACCCTAAAAATAAGAATGTTGCTTTCGGTACAAAAATATACTAAAAGCAATGGGACTAGTGTTGTGGATATTTTGGTACAATAAAAAAGCCCAAGAACGAAGGCCTATTGTATCGAGAAGCTCAGGAAGTACTGGTCAAAATGGTTAGAAGTCAAAGGAAGGAGTATAACCATTCAATAACAGGTATACCCGAGCACACCTGATTATGTGATTGATCGCTTTGAAACACTAAGTGTCCAGATTAACTGTGCGAAGGTTTGATTGATGGACAAAGCATAAAGATAGTCTGTTCGCAGACAAGCAAGATGAGTTAAACCAATTTCAATAGTGTTTCTATGTTTTCTTTCAACTATACAATTTTGTTGATGAATATAGGGGCAAGAAAACTAATGAACAATGCCTTATTGAAGAAAATAAGCTTTTAGAACCACAAACTCTCCCCCTTTATCGATTTGAAGAATTTTCAACTTAGTGTCAAATAGTCTTTCAACTTGTTTATGGAAATGAACAAAAATATTTTTAACTTGATTTTTTGTGTTTAAATGATAAATCCAACACATTCTAGTAAACATATCAATAACACTTCCATAATACATTTAACCTTGTTGTGAAGAAAGAGGTTAAAGACCCATACATCGGCACACATAATTTCTAGAGGTTTTGATGCTTTGTAAGAGCATGGTTGAAAGAGTAGTTGATGAACTTTTGCTAGTTTATGAGAATCACAAAAAATTTTAGCAAAAGATTTGTCCATAAAAACATTCAACATTCTTAACACTTTGGACAAAATTTGAAATGAAGGATGGCCAAGTTTATCGTTTTATACATCAACCAAAATTTGCTTAGAAGAATATAAAATTTCGAAGCTAATAATAAATGTATTGCATTCAGGTGTAGAACTACTATTTTATTACATTCAGGTGTGGAACTACTATTTTTTATTGAACAATCAACTGTAGAAACAAATTCAACAATGCAAGGAGTGGACAAATGAGGTACATTATGAGCAGATTTAACCATGCTAGGAGTGGACATATGATGTACATTATGAGTAGCATCACTTTTGTTTTTGAAACAATGTGATGAACTTGTTGTATTTATAGACACAATTGTACACCATTAATAGGAACTTTTTCAAATCTAGTTGAGAAGGGCTTTTCAACCTTTTGGAGCGAAAGTTAGTATAGACCACCTTTTAAAGCTCCTTGAATCATTGTTTTCCTTATGGTTTTGTCTTTGACAAAACAAAATTTTTCATCAAACTCAATTATGACATTATTGTCTTTTTTAAGTTGAGCAATGCTAAGGAATTTTTAGTGATTTGAGGCATAAATACAATCTTATCTAATGTGAGTGTAGTGGCAAGTGATACGTATGAGTGAACTAAAGTCTTTCCAATATATGAAATTGGTAAAGTTTGACCATTACCTACTGCCAGTTGATCATTGCCTTTGTATTCTCCATTGATTGAAAGATTGTTAAGGTCAATGGTGATGTGATTGGTGGCTCCATTGTCGATGAACCACCTAGGATTTGCTATAATGGAAGGAGATGCAATCACTGCATTATAGTTGCTTGTTTGATATACCTGATCAGTAAGAAGGCCCTGAGGATGATAGACCATGTTTCCTTGAGGACTATACTACTACTATCTTCCAAATTGGCTACTAAAGTTCTGATCATACCTATAAAAGCAAATAATAGAAGAGTGACTAATCTTGCCACACAATTGATAGGTTAGCTGTGACTTACCTCCTCTACCTCTACCATGTTCTCTTACTCTTCCCTTGTTATAATTCTGAGATTAGTAACCTCATTAATCCTATTGCATTTCTCTGTTCTGAGTCCTTGTGTTACATTTATAAAGGCATTGTTCACCTCAAATGTTGTGTTAAAAGAAACCTACTCTAAACAAGACTCATAAGTCATAAATAGAAATTGCACTTCCTACAAGTGATTTCATTCTTTGCTATAATGGTCACAATGACAGGATCAGACTCACTACCAAGACCGCCTAAAATATATGATATCAAATCTCATTCTGAAATTACTTATCTAACAAACATTAGAGCACCACTTATCCCTTTCATTTTGACAACAAAGTCAGATATATTCATGGCTCCTTTCTTTATATTCTGTAACTGAGACCTTAAATGCATTATACGAGTCATAGATTGTTGAGAGAAGAGTTGTGTTATCATTTTCCAGATTTGGCAGGCAATGATGTTGTAAGTCCATTAATTTGACCTAATAGTTAAAAAAAAAAAAAATCAAAAACATAGTAATTATTGATATTCATTTGGTAATGTTACTTCACCCTTGATACCAATGTATTAAAGCAAAAAATAGGACTGATCGGACCCAAATTGACCCGAAATTATCGGTTTTCATTTGATATTTGGGTCGAGTAGGTCTTCAGTGAGGAAAATTGAATTTTTTGGGTTTTTGGTCACAAAAACTTACCCGAATCGAAATCAACTTTTCTATTAAAAAAAATCGAGAACTATAAAAGGCAAACCTAATTTCTCTAACCCTAGCCACTATTTGCCTCATTTTGTCTCACAAATCTCTCAACTCAACCCTGACCATTCTCTCATCTCTCTCTATGTGTTCCCATTTCTCTTTCTCAAATTGTCCATTTCCCCAAAAATGTCGACACCAATCTTTGTTTCTTCTTCACGAGTTCTTCAATTTTGTCCGTCGGTGGGAGGAGATCGACTCCAATCTCTTATGCTAGGAAGAGATTGGTGCTGATCTCTTCTTCTACTGGTGATGATGCAATGGATGGTTGTGTTGTGGGTTGGTGAGAGGATGTTATCGATTGTTGTAGGTTGGTAATGAGTCTGATGACTAATGAATGAATGTTGATATAGATGTAGAGAGAGAAAAAAAGAGGTTAAGGTGGAGAGAGAAAAGGCGATTGGATCAATGTGACCGGAGGTGACTAGTTTTTTTTTTTTTTTTTTTTAGGCTTGGACGTTTTTTGGAGGCCCCTTTTTTTAGGTTTGGGTGTTTGTAGATGTAAAGAGAGAAAGAGAGAGGTTAGAGGTGGAGAGAGAAGAGAGGATTGGACTAGCAAGGGTGGTAGTTACCGACTGTGATTGGGTTCTGGGCCTGAGTGTTTTTTGGGGGCCTTTTTTTTTATGGGTCTAGGTGTTTTCTGAAGGCCCTTTTTTTTGGACCTAGGTGTTTTCTGGAGGCTAGTCCAAAGGCCTAAACCGACATGGACCGACCCGAATCAGTCAGTTCATGTCAAGCTCTACACCTATTTCAAGTTGGGTTAGTCCTTCAAAGTAAATACCCAATCAATGTCAGTTACCGGTGCCCACCCCTATCCTCGATACCAATGTATCTAACGTCTAAGAAGTATAAAATTTTTATCTTCATTCAAACCAACAACATTGATAAATATTATTAATTTGACCCAACTTTAATTTACTTATCCAAATATTGGGAAATAAATTAATTACATATTTGAAAGTTGAGCAATATGGTTTGAACTCACAATCTCATGAATGTGTATGTAAAATGCTTATCACTAAACCACTTTCATTTTGTCACCAATCTCCATGTTATTAAGTTATCACAGCTTTGCACATCCAGCAGGTAGAATAAATTTCAGTCATTATATTATGCCTTAAATTAAAGAGTTGAGGATCACTTTGAGCTTGTTATAGATAAGGTCAAATTATTCTATGTGAAATATTGGATGCAGATCATAAGTGGATGCAAGGGTTATACTTGTTTCTATTTTTGGTGTAAATACATGATGCTGTGATCAATCAATTAGATTTATTTTCTTATGACAAAATAATTGCTCTGCTTGCTTCAGATTTCTTGTGACGATCAAAGCGCCATTATTAAGTATGTGCAAGCATGCATGTCAGCTCAAACACGGCACAGAAATGTTTTAATTAATATGTACGACCAATTTAACAAATATTAGGAATAGGAGCTAATAAAATAAATACATGAGATCATGTAGAACAATAGCTGGCAACTTCCATTTTCAAGCCATATTTCTAGAAACTGTGATACATGCAAGAGACATCTACTTCTAATACATATTCAAACTTAAGACTATGAATTTATTTATTTCTTTCTTAATTGATTATATTTTTTAAACTATTTAATAAATTATGCTAATATGTTGATTCCTTGAGTATTTTTCTTAATCAAAGAGTTGTATATCCTTGATCCTTACGCTTTAATATCTTTCTTCAACCGCAACAGAGATCTCTTCCTATCTAGAATATTACTAGGCCAATTAAATTCTGCCAAGTTCGAAACTTTAAACGATGTTCAAAAAAATAGTTGGAAACTTTAAACTATTCAAGGAACCTCCAAACTCCAAATTATTGATTAACAAATTTAAGGCAGTTGATTAATTCTTTCTTGGAAGTTATCAGAAAGACTTTCCATTTTATATATTATTTAAGCAATTACACTCCTCAACTCTATAATTCTGATTAGTCTATTGTAAACTAACAATTATTAAGATTAATTTACTCAAATCTACCACGTTTAGGTGAAGCCATCGTCTGATTTCTTGAAGTGTACTTGCAGAAAACTCTGTCCAGTACTTGGATGAGGAGCATGTAAAATTTTTCACGCCAGCAAGTTTGTACGTCTTCAGATTATTACAATTTGTTTCACAGTCACAATCCAGGCTAGGGTGTGTTTGTGAAGTTTAGGGGTGCATCATGATGCACATAAATCGATCAATCAATTTATGTTACGTGATACGATACAGATAACTAATCATATTTATTTCTATATCATATTATATGAATTAAATAAATTATACATATGCTGATATGCATCATCAATGCATTCTAAACCCCTAGATCTAATAAAAATTGGAGAAGTCTTTAAACAATAAAAAACATTTTTTTGTTTATATATTTAAGGTTAATACTAAACTAACTTAAATCTGAAACTTTAATTTTTAGGACTTATTAATAAATGCCCTTTAAAAGCAATCGCAACGATCATGGATTCTGCTCGTCTGCTTGATAGTCATAGGGATAGCTGACTCTGCTCGTCTGTTCGATAGCGGAAGTGTCTAACCGTCAAGGCAGGCTGCTCGATGGGTGTAACCTCTGGTCGTTGAAATAGCCTGCCCATCCGACACAATATTTGATCGCTGAACAGGTTGTTCGCTAGAGTTGACTAGTTGACATTCTAGAAGACGAATCAATTCAATTCAGGAAATGAGTCAACTTGCCTATTTTCATGCAAATCGAATCTCTGCAATCTTGGCAATTGCTATATTTGCGATAAAGATAATCTTGAAAGATATTATCTCAATTAATGTATATTATTTTTTACTTTATCTATAATATTCTCAAACTTATTCCAATTGTAACATCTCCACTATAAATAGGAGATACAATTCAGTGTAAAAGACAGAATAAAATAAAATACAATTACTCCGAGAGAGAGAGAAGGGGTAATTGTCGTGGACGTAGGCCATTATTCTTGCCGAACCACGTAAAATCTTGTTGTGTCTTATTTGTTTTGGTCCTGGTAGCATTTGTTTCGTGTGTGGTTTGTCGTGTCGCAGGTATTGGGCTTGGAGAACTGAGTTGACCAAAATTAAGTGTCAACAACTACCATCATCATCAAACAGATCCAAGAACATCATCAATAAACACCATCTATAATAAATACAATCATCATTAACACCATCTAGGTTTCCATATCTAGACATCTGGGTCGAAAACCTAGATCGGTGTTTGGAAACCCAGACATCTTTTGCGTCTAGAAACCCAGACGTTAATATGTCTGGGTTTCCAAACCCAAATCGAGTTGGGTTGTCTGGGTTTCCGTCTGGAAACCCAAACCTGGAAACCCAGACCGATGTCTGGTTTTCGATCTGGAAACTCAGACCGAGCCCAGAACCGAGACGCCCGATACCCAGACGTCGATCTGGGTATCCGGACAAGAAAAGAAGAAGATGAAAATGAAGAGAAGAAAGAGAAGAGAGAGAAAGAGAGACTAGTGAAGAAGATGAAGAAAAAGAAGAGCAAAAGGAGAAGCGAGAGAAGAGAGAGAGAGACCGAGAGAGGAGAGAGACAGATCTGGGTTTCCAGATCTGGAAACCCAGACCGATGTCGGGGTTCCCAGACGGAAACCCACACATAGGTCTGGGTTTCCAGATCCGAAAACCCAGATCGAGCCCAAAACCGATACGCCCGATACCCAGACATCGATCTGGGTATCCGGGCAAGAGAAGGAGAAGATAAAAATGAAGAGAAGAAAGAGAAGAGAGGGGGAGAGAGGGAGAGAGACTGGTGAAGAAGATGAAGGAAAAGAAGAGCAGAAGGAGAAACAGGAGAAAAGAGAGAGATCGAGAGAGGAGAGAGACAGTGGCTTATAATTTAAATTATTTTTAAATTTAAATTATTTTATAATTTAAAGTTTATAAAATTAATTAATCAGTGATATTCTCGTCTTTTTACTCTATTTTATCATTTTTCAGTTATCTCAAACGATCAACTATGATCAAACAGTTAGTAAAAAGTAGGTCATTATTATAAAACGTAAAAGTAGTTTTCGATTGTAATAAAGCAAATGTGCAGAGGGTTTTCAGTAATTTGCTCATTTTTTAATGCTTAAATTGGGATAGGTAGAGTTAGTAGACTGATGATGCCGCATCTGAAATGAAAAGAAATAAAATATAAAAACTTTTAATTAGGCCAAGCCAATAAGAAAACATTAAATGAAAAACTAATAAAAAAAAGAACAATTTTCTTTTTGAAAACTTAAATCTTTACGTCTCCGTCACTTTATCTCTCTCTTTCAATCGCACTAAAGACCCTTTTTTTTTTAAATCACTCTCTTTCCTTTCAAAACACATTTTTTATCTGAAATCTCATTCCCTAAATACAGTCTTGTTCATGGATGACATGAAATGACAACGCAAACCACTTCAAGGAATCTGGATCTTCTTCGAGAGCTGGAGACAGAGACAAACAGAGGCATCATTATCTTCTCATAGTTTTTGACTATTTCAGTGGACACGAGAGAAGGAACTCGCAACAAACTGGATACAAAACTATGCCATCACTTCTTATGCTCCCATGTATCACCGAAATGGTGTTTTGCACCCTTTTGGTGCAGTTTTATGCTCTAATATAGACATCATTTTTATTGTTTCAAGGTAAATTTTTGGAACAAGGATTCTCTGTCAATGTTGACATGGTGCTAATCTTTTTATGAGATTAATTTAAGTTTGAGTGTTGTATGAGAGAGAAAAAATCTATCAATCTTGATCATTTATTCTTTTAAATGCTGATGTATCACTAGATTATCAAAAGATTAACAAAAAAAAAGATGGTAGAGAATCCTTACTCAAATTTTTGATGTCAATTAACAATGTAATATCAAATTTGATATTACACTATTCATTACACCAAATATGGTCTTGATTTAAAAATTAATTTAATTAAAAATATATATTAAATTATTATTAAAAATATATATCATTTAAAATATTTTATTAAGATCTTTAAAATAAGTATAATATTAAATATATTTTAATATATTTTTAAAATTTTAATATATATTGATTAAAAAATTATATATAAAATATTTTTTTAAAGATGTCATTTACATCAATTTGGTGTAAAGTACATTGGAGCATGAAAAAATTTGGTATAAGAAAATTTAATGTAAACATCAAAATGGTGTAAAATTTGGTGCCCAAACATTGAAGATGACCTTAGGGCCGAAAACATTCAAATTGGTCAATTAAATTAAATCATAAAATCTTAAATCAAGTATAAAATTAGTGGTGTTGGCAGCTGAATATATGAAAATGAAAAAATACTTTATTATTATTTTTTATCTTATTCATGGATAAAAAGTAACTATGTTTTTATTTGATTTTAGACAAATTTGGAAAGTTAAAGTTGATGAAAGTAAACTAATGATATGGAATTTTGTATAATAAAAATGTAACTATGTTTTTATTTGCTTTTAGACAAAGGTGGAAGGTGTGGTGCAATTCACTTTAAAAAATTATTAATGAAAATATTTCATATATGTTACTATCACTGTTTTTTTTTTTTTTCTTTAGATTGGAACGAATTTAAAAAACTGTTGGGATCAATCGAAATAGGATAATGATAATGCAATCTGAAGAACTACTCCCAATTAGAAAGGATCAACCCATACGAAGGTGAAAAAGACTCTCATGAGAGTAAAAGGTCAATTCATATCTAATGGTGGGAGAGATCTATATGAGGGTGAAAGATCAATCTACATTATTATTATTATTATATAGATTTCATGGGTGGATGACGAACCAATACCACACAAAATGGGAGGGAGGGGAGCTGTTGGATCCTAACCAATGGCGACAGCAGCCAAAGACCATCATTGTTTGAAGACTATACCTGAACCACGTATTTATCATGTGTAGTTGTATATATTAAATCATTGTTAAGAATCACTCTAATCAACGAAAATATGGAAAGGATGATCTATGAAGCAGCCGTAAGGGGCAGTGTAATTTCCTTGCTTAACTTGCTTCAAGAAGATGCTCTTGTTCTCGATAGATTTATAGTGGGTTGTTATCCTGAGACGCCTTTGCACATAGCTTCCATGCTTGGGCATGTAGAATTTGTGCAGGAAATCCTAAATCGAAAGCCTGAGTTGGCTGGAGAGCTTGATGCCAGGAAAGCATCACCACTTCACTTGGCAGCTGCAAAAGGTTACCTTGATATTGTGAAAATATTAGTATCTGTCAACCCTGAAATGTGCTTTGCTCGTGATTGTGATGGGCGAAACCCACTGCATATAGCAACCATCAAAGGTCACATTAGTGTTTTGAGAGAGTTGGTTAATGTGAGACCCCAGGCAGCTCGAATATTGGTTGATCGAGGTGAGACCATTTTGCATTTATGTGTGAGATATAACCAGTTGGAGATTTTGAAGTTCTTGGTGGAAACAGTTGGTGATCATAATGCGTTTCTGAATTCGAAGGGTGATGATGGTAACACCATCTTGCACATGGCAGTGGCTGATAAACAAGTTGAGGTATTTGATCGAAACCTTGTAGTACCATACTAAGTATTTTCAAATTATTAATTACATAGTTTTGAAGTACGTGAGCTAAGTGATCAATCTTTTTTTTAAAAAAAAAAAAAATTGATTTCTCAAGAGTAGACAAAGTATGAAAACAATAATTTTAAAATTTTAGTATATGAAATCCCCTGCTTTGGTAGTAGTATATTCAAGCCTATCCATCTCTAAAGTATTTTATTTTCTAGTTAAATTTTGCTACTTAGTAGATAAAATTACCCCTAAGCCATATGCACGTATGTTTAATGAATTAACCCTATAAGTAAAATTTTAACTCCTTTTAACGCTTCTTTTTCGTTTGTTCCTCTCTACAATTTGTTTTCTTTGCTGTTTGCATGCTGGAAACACATGTTTTCACCGTCAAAATAGATGTTTACATACTACTATATCATTGTATAATGTTTGTGCGAAATACAAAATCAATCAGTCAAGCAAATCGATGGACTAAACATGCATATTTAATATGATAAGCACATATAATTATACAAAATCAAGATATAATTAAGTCAAAATTAATTAAAAGTTTCAAAGTAGTTAAGCTAATATTTTATTTTTCTCTCCGCTTCATGTTTATCTCTATAGTTTTGATTTGTTTCTCTTCATTTTCGGTTTCTCTCCCTTCTAGAGACGAAAAATGACCAGTTAAATTAAGATGATGTACTTTATTAAAGCTTGAGGTAATTTTGTCCAAAAGTGATTCTTTTTGGCAAGAAAAATGTTCGATGATGACTGTTTTTGCATTTAGAACTAATTTGAGGGCTATTAACTTTAAAATTTTGCCTTTCAATCTACGTTTTAAATACCTCTTTCTACTTGGCCACTCAACCTAAAAAATGAATGATAACAAAAACTCATGGAACTTAATTTAAAGTCTTCAAGAATGAGTGCGTTTCCCCAATCTCTCAATCATATGAATGCTTCTGCAAGTTCTAATTAACAGTCAAATTCTTCAACAACCCAAAGTGGATCGAGTATTTCTTTTTGTTCAAAATAAAATTTCAAATTTGTTTTTGTTTTGTTTAAATCCAGATCAGGAAACCGAGTTTTGTAGAGAGAACACTATTAAGTTAGTGATTAAGACAAGTAATCAAACACTCAGTTTTCTTACTCCATTTTCACCTTCAATAAATCATCATTAATCTATCTTATGCAAAATTGCAGGCCATAAAGTTTTTGACTTGCAGCACTACAACACAAGTAAATGCTACGAATGCATACGGCCTCACAGCACTGGACATTTTAACACAAAGCAACAGAGATGTCAAAGATCGGGATATCGGAGAATTGCTTCGGGATGCCGGAGCAATGAGTGCGCAGCATATTCATGAAGTTGGATCCACTGACCCGACGCCTAGAACCTCAACATCCCATGAAAATCATCGTGTTACTGTTGTACAGTCAGCTGGTAGAAAAGGACGACGTTGGGCAAATTTTCGGAGGAGGCCAAAAGGTACTTGGATTGACGATATGAGAGGTTCCTTGATGGTTGTAGCATCACTGATTGCTACTATGGCATTCCAAGCTGGTGTGAACCCTCCTGGTGGTGTATGGCAAGATGATTCCTCTGGTGGCGCTCCTGCATCATCGCCGGTGCCTGCTTTTCATCAACACAGGGCGGGCCTTTCCATTTTTGAAACTAATTATCCAGATTCTTTCATTTTTCTCTGGGCTTTTAACACCACAGGTTTTTTTGCGTCTCTTACGGTCATACTACTGCTCATAAGCGGCTTACCTTGTAAGTGTAGGTGTTTTGTGTGGATTTTAATGGTCGTCATGTGGATTGCTGTTCTTGCAATGGCGTTCACTTATGCCTTTTCTATTCGGGGTACCACTCAATTCTCCGAACCGATTAGTGTTCAAGCGTATGTAGTGATGGGATTGCTCGGCTTGTTAGTGCTTCTTCTTCTCGGGCACATTATCCGTGCTATAGTAAAGACTATAAAATGGTGTAGAAGATTAATCATGAGATGTTGTCGAAGGCGAAAGTATTCAAGCTCACTTGCTATGGACCGCAGGCAATATGGGGATAATAATGTATAGAATATCCAGTGCGCGTACTCAAGGTCACTTGTTTCTTACAAGTGATTCAATTTCTAATTAATGTTTAGTGTTTTATTTATTTATTTTAAAGCTTCTTTTTCCACTTGGAATACTATATAGATTGGAGTGACTCAAATCTGGATAATTATGAATTAAATGTGTGCTTCTTTACCATTAAACCACTTTTGATAGTGGTGTTTCTATTTTCGTTTTGAAATAAAGTGTTTGTTGTGTGCATTTTCATTATGACTGTATGTATTTATGAATCGTGAACTATATGTTAAAATATTTATAACATAATGCTAATCATCATAATTTCTTACGGCATGTTTGGCACATCAGATGAAAGATTGGGACAGAATTTCCAATCCCAGTACTTTGTTTGGGAGTTTACAAGATTGGACTCCGATCCTGTTAAGGTAGTCAGGTAGTCTCAGCTGAGTGGAACTATCTAAAACCGCCCATTTTGATGGGTATAGATAGATAATATATATAACCTCGAATTTATGGAACTATCAACTATTTAAACCCACTTGTATATGCGGATTTTAAACAACTCGCAATCGCGGGACTATTTAGCTTAGTAGGATTAGAATTCATCCAATCTTATATATTGATATTTTTTATGCAACTTATCTGTCAATTGAAACCATATTGCACGACGAATTCAGGTGTCAGCAAAATATGATATAAAAATAAAATAAAAAAAATCCCACTGGGGTCAACATGACTGGCAAATGAAACAGGCCATCGCTTAACTCCATAATCGTGTCAAGTCAAACAACCAGAGATGATATCCTGAAATTGCCCCGTCGTTTTCAATCCTTAAAAGCAACATCAAAGGCGAAGCCACGTGGACCAGAGAACTCTCTCTGGACCGCCACCTAGCCCGCAACCAGACAAAACTCACCGCTAGCTTTTTAGATTTCTAACGATGGAAGCCTCCGGCGAAGAACACCGTCGAATTGGTTCCAAAAAACAAGGAATGGTTATGGTCCATACTAATTTGCAGTGATTATAATTTAAACCATCGAGTTTTTGGTTTTCGGTCACAATTTCATGTGTGTATGTATACTACTATATAAAGTGGTTTATGTTTGTCTAGTTTATTGAAGTGTTTCGAGTTCATATTAATTTGCAGTGATTATAATTTAGGAAAATTTATAGTTTTTATCTAAATAAAATGAAAATTTTTGTTTTTATCCAGATTTTTAATAAAATTTATTTTTGACCTCTCAAACGAATTATTTCCATTGTATACCCAAGATTACAAAAATACTCTGAAGTTTCTATTACCCAAATATCCAACATTGAAATTACGAAACTAACATTTTTCTGCTTCACAATATCCTTTATATTTATAGTTTTTGATATTTGATTTACCATTGATTATCCATATTTCCTCTTCTTCTTCTTTCTCACAATAACCATTGAGGTTTTTGAACATTCAAGCTTCATCCATTGAAGGATTACAAGATTCTTGAAGCATTTACTTGTTAAAGGTAATGTATATGTTTTTTTTGTTAGTTTTTGGGTTATTTTGTTCATATTTGCGTGCTAAAATACTATAAGAATGTATTGGTTGTGATGGTTTTGATAATCGTTATCTGCGATGGAAACTGTAAAATCTGCGACGAAATCAGTTTTTCATGACTGATAATTGGTTTTTCAATCACTGAAAAATCGAGTGAAGAGGCGTATCGGTATCGAGTTTTCAGTGACTAAAAAATCGATATTTCAGTCACTGAAAAACTGATAATGGACCCTTCAAAAACCGAAATTAGCAATTTTTTTAGTGACTGCTATATTTGTGTTTGGAATGCTATAAATTAAATTTTAATTTTATATATGTTTAGATATGATTGTATTTTATTTTATTTTATTATATTTGATTGGAGAGTATTGTGAGTACACAATCAATGCGCTTTAGTGGAGCAAAAAATTGGTTTCAATAGTCAAGGTTCAATTAAAAACCTAGTTAAACACATTGTTAGCATAATTCTGATATTTCTTGAGTTATTAATACTAGGTATTGATTTATAGTGTTAAATTTGATTAGACAATATTATATTTTATAATGTTGCCCGATTGAAATGAGACTAATTTATTAATAATTTTATTTGATTTGAAAGTTACAGGAATTATTCAAGAAACGATTGTAATCAATTTTGACGGAGAGTAGAATTGATATAATTACGTTAGAGGGGAGTCGATCATGTGTGAGATCCACAAAAATAGTAGTTTTTCATCATTAGTGGATATTATGTATAGAGAGGCTGGTATTGATAGAAGAATGTGGGATATTCATATATATTATTTACTACAAAATGAGACAAATGGTAGAGTTAAAAAGATACGCATCATGTCCGATCTTGGTATTGTTAGTTTGATGACGATAAAAAATATTGATGTAAAAGAGATTTATGTGGATAAGATTGCGAAAAATTTTGGAGCTGAGGTTAGTAGGCGTATCGTTCATCCGATTTATCACCAACTCAATACCAGGCAAAAGACATGACAAGGCAGATACGTCAAGACCTGTAAATCCTCATATGGTTGAAAGTCATTTTTATCTTACTTCAGTTATTGGGAGCAATCAGGTTCATACTACTGTCACTTTATTTACATCTATAGGAAGTCCTATTTGCAATGTTAACGATGACTATATGAATTATGGTACTGATGATGAAAATTGGGACATAAATGATAATGGTGATGGGATACGGGATAATAACGAAAAGGAAACTGGAGATAGTGATAACGAGAAAACTCGATTTGATTATGTCTTTAAATAAGAAAGGTTTCCAAAAATAAGATTTTCAGATTTACAATTTCAGAACAATCATTTACAACCATACTGGATTATTCCTGGTGTTGAACTGGGCGACATTGAGGTTGCCTCAAGTGCTACGTCAACCGTCTACCAACGTGGTTCGTTGTATAAGGGAGCATTATTTAATAGTAAAGAAGAAATGAGTATAACTATTGGAGAATATGCTCTGAAAGCAAAGTTTGAATATCGGGTTAGACGTTCAGACACGGAGCGATTTAAGGCCAGTTGCAAGGATAAAACTTGTAGCTTTATAGTTTGTGCAAGATACAGAAAGGGTTGCTCGATGTGGTTTGTGTTAAAGTATGAGACGGAGCACACGTGTCGTCAAACAGTCATGGAATCACATATGAAGAGTGTGAAAACTATTGTTATCAGAAATAAATTTTCATCATTTATTACATTATCGCCTACACGGTCTATATGACTTCTTGCCTTAAGAAACATGGTAAACTCGGTTATATCCGGCAACACTCCATTAAACCATCGTCGTAGAAGACTATTCTGGTCATTTTGCACTATATTGAAAATTTCGAGGTTGATGCCCCCAAAAGGAAGTCCTGTAACCAATAAAAACTTTTGTTTCCTAAACCTGTATATTCTCCCACCGATTTCAAACCATATTTCATAAGTGCATCCACCCACTTCTCTAGTAAGAACCCATAATATCAAAGAGGTAGCAATCGTATTATTGATAATCTTCAAAATATGTCCAAATGGGCACTCCCTTATGAACCGGTCTTACAATTTTCTTCTGGTAAGAACAGCAATTATTTTATTAACCAACCTCTGACTAATGTGTGTATTCCCATTAATATCCTTGAAAAAATTTTGCGAACTATATTTATATCTGAAATCCATCTGTAGAAAAGAAAAACAGTAATAAAAAATCTGTATCCGGATGAAAAACCGAATCGATTTTTTACTGTATCTGAAAAATCGATTTTCCTCATCGATTTTTCAGTTCGGTTATTCACTTTAGTTTTTCACATGGGTTTTCAATTTGGTTTTCACTTTGGTCTTCGGTTTTTTTTTTTTTAATTTCAATTTTTCACTTCCATTATTCAGTTTGATTTTTCATTTCAGTTTTTCACTTTGGTTATTGAAAAACAGAAGTGAAAAACCGAAATGAATAACAGACGTGAAAAACCGAACTCAAAAACCGATATGAAAAATAGAACTAGAAAAATTGAAATCGAAAAATCGAACTCGAAAAATCGAACCGATGCCGACGACACTACTATAGTCGGAATCGGCCATTTTCAACACAAATCAGGCCAAACACAGTTAAACCAACCTAGTCTAAACTAAACACTGATAACCCAACATCCATATTACACAAACATATCAAAATCGCAAATCAAAATAAAAAAATACAACCGCAAAACCCGAAACCATACCTTCACAAGGAAACGCAGCTCACTGGCGGTTGTATCTCCTCTGGGAAGGTCGAAAATGTCGCTGTTATGGTCGAAAAATGTGGGTGTGCATCGTCGGGTCGCGATCGGGTTCGGATCACACAACACCGATCGGTTTTTGCTTTTGCCCGATTATGGAAAATGTTTTCCATCGATTTCTGGGCATTTATATAGGTAAGGGTTGTTTCGTAATTTCACGGGTCGATTTTTTATAAAATTATAAGAGTTCAGGATTTATGGATAAAAATATGTAGAGGTATTAAAGATAATTTGGATATATGATAAAATTAATTTGTTTAAAGGGTTAAAAATAAATTTTTTTAAAATACGAAGTAAAAAAAATTGATCATTTTTAAATGGATATTTATTGTAATTTCCACTATAATTTAAACATTAATTCATCAGTCAACCTCCAGAAAGAGCAAGAGCAACAAATGCTCTGGGTTGTGGTTCATGCAAATAGACTTGATCACTTGATCATTTGAGGATTCAGGCTGATTCAATGTTATGATAAATTTGGTCTCCCAAATGTTGATATATATACATACATATACATACATATATATATATATAGTGTAGGATTTTTTTCTTTTTTTGACTAAAACTAGTTCACAGACAATTGAGATCTATCGAAATAAGAATACTGGTGATGCAATTCAATATGTTGCTTTTAAGTAAAAGAGATCCACTTACACGGAAATAGGAAAGAGACTTATATGAAGGTGGGAGGCAACTCACACCAAAAGTGAAAAAACATTTATTTTTTAGCGTCGTCAATTGTCGACCTATGCACTTCGAAGCACAGGAACAACTGATGCATTAACCAACGTCGTCAGTTGCCATTGGCATATGTAGTGTAAGTGTATGATATATGAATAAAATGAGAATTTTCTATCATTTTTTATTTTACTAAGATTATAATCCAGTGATATATTATCATTTAAAAAAATAAAAAAATCTAAAAACTTTCCAAAATAAAAAATATTGTCAATTCATCCAAACTTTTAAAAATATTAGTTAAGAACCCCCTATGGTTGGTCCAAAAGTGATTTCATTCTAAATTTGAATGGTTTTGTGATAAAACAATGAAAGACAAAAATAACCTTACTAAATTGAAAAATAAAAAAATAAAAAAAAAAATCTATAATTAAAAAATTGTAATTGAATATAATTGTTTAGTATTTAGTATTTAAACATTTAATAAATATAATAATTAAAAATTTATTAAATTAATTAATGAATAATTAAAAACAATTAAAAGTTAAAAAATAGAGGTCATATTCTTATATTCAAACCAATTAAAATTAAATTTTTCTTAATTAAAATTAAAAAAAAAAAATGTGGGCAGCCAAGGAAAAGAATAACAAAAAAATAAAAAAAACCTAGATGTTCAAGAGAACAAATCAAAATCTAACGTAAAATCCAAATCAACATATCAATTCAAACCATATCAATATCCATAAAAATTAAAGCCATGAAGATCTGGGTTTAAATCAAAATCTGTTATGGGTATTTTGGTAAAATGAATAAAGCCCAGGAACGAAGGTCCATTGTATCGCCTTGTAAAGAGAAACCCGAAAAGGGCTGGTCAAAATAGACAGAAGTCAAAGGGAGATAGTCATTAACTTGTGTGCCCGAGGACACATGATTACGCAAGTGGTCGTCTTAAAACGCCAAGTGTTAGAAAATTGAATGAAGGTTTGACTGGTAGACAAAGACTAAATATAATCTGCTCGAAACCAAAGGACTGTTCGATGAGTAACCATCATAACGACCAGGAAGTCTGCTCGTCTGCTGGACGGATGGACAGTTAAGACTGCTCGTCTGTCCGATAGAGGGGACATTAGACCAATGAAGCAATCTACTCATTTGAGGCAACGACTGATCGCTGAGTAAGTTATTCGCTTGGATTGACCGGTTGACCTTCTGGAAGGGGAATCAATTCAAAATAGGAAGGGTGACAGTTTGCTTATTCTCATGCAAATCAAATACTCTTGGAAATTGCTATATATGCGGGAGAGATAATCTCGAAAGAGATTATCCTAATTAATGTATATTATTTTTTACCTTATCTATAAGATTCTTAAGCCTTCTGATTGTAACATCTCCAATATAAATAGGAGATAGAATTCAGTGTAAAAGACAGAGTGAAATAAAAATACAATTACTCCGAGAGTGAGAAGGGGTAATTGTCGTGGATGTAGGCCATTATACTTGCCGAACCACGTAAAAATCTTGTTGCGTCTTGTTAGTTTTGGTTTTGGTATTGTGCGTTTCGTGTGTGGTTTGTTGTATCGCTGATATTGGGCTTGAAGAACCGGGTTGACCAAAATCAAATGTCAATATCTTTTGGCGTTAGAGGAATGGCCCAAACTGCGATTTGACGACTTTTTTAATAATTTTTTCTTTTGTTGTGATTTATTGATATGGTCAGGATCAAAACAACCAGGGTCGTTGCGACAGAAGCTGACCAATCTGAGGGACACCAAGGCCAGGGTCAGGCGGCAAGGACGTCTAGTGCAGCCTTGCCTCCGCTTCCTCCACATTGAGCAGCCGATGGTGCAGATGCTGCCTCAGCTTGGCAGCAACGTCAAGAAGCACGTCAGGAGGCGTTAGAAAATACGGTGGCACAATTAGCAGAAACCATTAGAACGCTAACGCAGGCCCGTGCCCAGGAGGCTCCCAAAAACATAAGCCCTCAACCTCAGCACCAGTCGGGAAGGAACGGGCCTGGTAGAAGAGAAGAGGCTGGTAGGGTAAGAGAGCAGTCGGCGGTTTCTGTTCGTTCCTCAAATATACGCCCTAGAAAGGAAGGACGCCTAGTTCACGAAGAAGAAGTGGCTCCACATCCTCCTGATCAGAGAATCAGAGTGAGTCAAGACGGCAGCCGCCGTATGGAGAATAACAGTAGGGACGAAAGAATTCAACAACATAACGGAGAACGTATGCGTCAACCAGAACCACCCCATGCAGGAAGTTCTCACAGAAGGAATGGGTCGCGGGAAAGAATGTCTCGAGACCGAGGGAGATCACAAACTCGCTTTTCGAAAGGTGAGAGTAGGAGGAATCGTCGATCCCCAGCAAACAGGAATGAACGACGGGACCCAATGGTGCAAGAATTGATGCAGAGGGTTCAGCAGTTAGAAACCAGGCCCGGAATCCACGGCCAAGCGGGGGAGCGGGAAGATAGAACTCCGTTTTCAAGAGAGATTGAAACGCAGTTATTGCCACCAAGATTCAAACTCCCGAACATCCCACTTTATGACGGAGATAGTGACCCGTATGACCATCTGGATACCTTCAATGTACAAATTAGGGGTGGCAAAAAGGGTTGGCGTGTCGGGTTGAGTTGGATTCGATTCGATTCGTTTATGAATTCATTCAATTCGACACGAATTCGTTTAAGAAACGGGTTGACATTTTTGGATTCGACACGAATTCGTTTATACACGACGAACACGACACGAATTCGTTTAACCCGTTTAATCATTTAAACCGTTTAATTCGTTTAACTCGTTGAACCCATTTAATTCGTTTAACTCGTTCAACCCGTTTAATTTGTTCAACCCTTTTAATTCGTTTAACTTGTTCAACCCGTTTAATTCGTTTAACCCGTATAATTCGTTTAATTCGTTTAATCAAAATACAATAAATAATATTTTAACTAAATATTAAATTAACCATAAAACCTAAACAATAAATCAACTATAAAATTTCATATCATCAACATTAAAAACCACAATAAAATCAAACTCAATCTCAATTTAAACACAAATATAACAAATAATTCACAATCAAATATTTAACACCTAATTTCACACATAAAAACCTACACATTAAATCAACTATATAAAATTTCAAAAACTCATCTATATTTAAAAATCACAACAAAATCAATTTTAATGCAAACACAAATATAACAAATAATTCACAATCAAATTTTTAAAACACTCAATTCAACACATAAAACCTACACATTAAGTGAACTACATCATATCATCCACATAAATTTTAAACACAAAATCACAACAAAATCAAAGTCAATGCAATAATTAAAATGACATAACATTATCATTCTCCAACATCAAATTTTTGTCACTTAAAAATTCCATCCTCATTGATTCCAAACTCCAAAGGGACCTTCAAGCTACACAAAAAACACAAAAACACATATTAGATATCTACATTCACAATCTTAAAATTAATGACGAAATATAATTAAAAAAATTTACCACTAAGTGAAAAAATTTGGTGTTGAACCTTCAACTGATTCACTAGGGGCACTTGCATTAGGGGGAGCTTCATTAATACTTAAATTCAATATATCTTCAGTGATATCTTCTAACGAAACAATATCCCTCTCTACAATAATTAATGACGAAAGTAACTGAAAAATAATGAAAGATAATTATAAGAAATTACTATCACAAAATTAGTGTGTTACATCTACCAATTATCCAGTGCAAATTATTGATTCCACCACTAAATAACCATAAAATAACCAAATAAATCATAAGAACCAAATAACCAAATAACATTACACTAGAGATATATATATAATAACATTAATAAACCAGATTCATCACCCCGAGAAGAATTAAATTGACACTTCAGTTGAAAAAGAAATATTTTTTTAAGTTAAAATAAAATTATAAATTTTAAGGTTATATCAATTAACTTATATTTATACAATTAACTTATATTCACATATCTTCAGAGAAAGCTACAACAAAGCTGATAAAACTTGCAAACTATGGTCATTCCACGTTCCCACTCCTAATTTCCAGTGGCTTGGTACTGCTCTGCCTCATTAGTTGCTCAGATGCTTCTTTAATACAAATGGGATATCACCAATTGTAGATGTTTTTAGTTTTCACTTTTTCTATCTATGTTAACTAGCATTATAACCTATATATGACTATAAATGAAAGTTAAAAAAAAAACAAAAAAAACAATTATACCTTTCTTGAGACCAGCACAATTGTCTTCTCCTTTAAAAACAATAGGCACATCAACTTTCAACTCCGTGCCGTCATCGGCCCACACAAACACCAAATTGTATACACTCCCAGTCTCTTCATTCCTGTGAACCTATAACCCACAAAACAACAGCAATAATTATTATTGTACAACAAAACTAAACATTTCCCACCAAAATCATTCAACAAAATCCGACCTTCACAGGAAGAACTTTTCCGGAATCGAGCAAGACCGAAGATCCGGAGCCGGCCCGGATCTGGAGTGGGAAAGTGGAGTAAAAGAATGGGAGGTGGACGGACTTGAGAATGGCCTGAATCTGTCTTTTTTTGGTGGTGAGGAGTTGCTTTCTGGACTGGATGGTTACCAACAGTGTACCGAAACTGGTGAGTGGTGACCGTCTGCCGAAGCTGGATGATGAGTTGGACGGCTACCCAAGCTGGTCAAGCCGAAGCTGGTGAGTGGTGACCGTCTGCCGTGCTACGCTACCATAGCTTGAGCGGAAGCTGGTGACCGTCTACCGTGCTGCTCGTCCGGTGGTCAACTGGTCCGTCTGTCGCGCTGCTCGTGGCGTCTGGTCCGTCTGCCGTGCTGCTCGTCCGGTGCTCAACTGGTCCGTCTGTCGCGCTGCTCGTGGCTTCTGGTCCGTCTGTCGTGCTGCTCGTGGAGTCTCGGCGGTGCTGCTCGTGGGTCATGGCATCTGATCGAGTGGCTGCAAAAAGAAAGGGGCTGCGGCTCGTGCAAGGTGAAGACGTGAAGTGAACTGCAAAAACGAAAGGGGCTGCGGCTGCCGATTTAGGTTTGTTAGGGATTTACTGAAGTGTGTGTTTATATATAAATGTATAATTACATTATAACCCCTATAATATATTAAATTATAATTTGACCCCAATTTTAATCGTGTCAACCCGCGATTCGTTTAACCAAACCCGATTCGATTCGTTTAATAAACGGGTTAAACGGGTCGACACGATTACGACACGAATTCGTTTAACTCCAACTCATACCCATTTATTTTTCACGAATTCGTGTCGACCCGTCGTGTCGTAACCCATATTGCCACCCCTAGTACAAATGGACCTGCAAACCTCCAATTCTCTGGTCAAGTGTAGGGTGTTCCCAGCGACATTAGGGAATGTGCCGAGGACGTGGCTGAGGAGTCTTCCGGCCCATAGCATAAACAGTTGGGATGAATGTAAGAGAAAATTCAAGGATCAGTATAAGGCACTAAGAAAGTAGCTCGCACCGACCTGCCACTTGGCAACTATCTTTCAGAAGCGGGAAGAGACTCTAAGGGATTACATCGCCAGGTTCAGGCGTGAGGTAAACAACGTAGAAAACCCTTCTGATGAAAGTATCTTAACCGCAATCTCTGCAGGACTGAGGAAGGATGGAAAGTTATATAAAAGCATCTACAGGAATCCTGTGAAAAGCCTGGGAGAATTCTATGATCGGACAGCAAAGGAGATTTGCTGGGAAGATACCTTTGGGCAAAAGAAGTCTAGCGAGCAGAAAAATGGAGCGAGCAGCTCACGCCAAGGGAAAAAGAGAGGTCAGCACGAGAACGAACAGAGCGGTCATAAGCACCGCTCCAGCAATCAGGTAGCGAAACGATCGAAAAACGAATCCCGCAGGAAGATATCTCCGCTACCAGAATTACAGCCTTTTGACTGACAGACAGGACAGAATATTTGAAGCTGAGAAAAGGCGGGAGAACTTCGGGAAGCCCGGTCCCACAAACATCCCGAAGAGATTTCAAGATCCAAGGAAATATGTGCCTACCATAGAGAAAACGGGCATTATACTTCACAGTGTAGGGAACTCAGGGATGCGATAGAGGAACTAATCAGAAGAGGTCGCTTAAGGGAGTATGTGGCGCGACCAGAAAACCAGCATCCCCAGCAAGGGCACCAGCCAGTACAAGAATATCCTGACGCATCTCGTCAGCTTATCCAGCAACAACCTCAGCATACGGCTGATCAAGGCCACTTACCTACTGTAAGGACCATTTTTACTATTCATGAAGGACCGCACATCGCGGGTACATCCAATAGAGCTCAAGAGCGCTACGTGCGGAAGGCCAGCCGCGTCGTACTAACGGGTCATAATGAAGTGGAAGGGCCGGTCAAGAGGGCCAGAGTATCTTCAGGGGGCATAATGTTTAGTGAAGAAGATGCCAGAGGGGTACGGTGGCCCCATAATGACGCACTGATCATCAGGGCAAGGATTGGCAATGCTAAGGTTAGGAGGATAATGATGGATACGGGCAGCTCAGTGAATGTGATGTACAAAGGATGTTTTGAACAAATGGGCTTATCTGCCGAACAATTGGCTCCATCCTCGGAACCCCTCTTCGACTTTACAGGAGACGCAATTATGCCGCTGGGGCAGATTAAACTTCCGCTCGCTATAGGAGACTCGGACAAACAAGCTCTTACAATGGCCGACTTTTTGGTCATTGATTGTCCTTCGGTATACAATGTTATCCTTGGAAGACCAGCTATGAATGACCTTGATACAGTAATATCCACCCGAACGCTTACTGTTAAATTCCCTACTCCGAATGGGGTAGGATGTGTCAGAGGGGAGCAGGAAATGGCGAGACCTATAAGAACGCGGTAAAGGCTGGGGTCAAAGGAAAAAAGGTTAGCATGGTGACCGAGGAAAAAAGCATCCAGTCAGCACTATAGGAGTCAGTCAGGACCTGGATCCAAGAGAAGTAGATGAAGATTGAGCAACGGGCCCTGTGGAAGAATTGGAGGATGTGCAAGTTAGCGAGCAGGATTCCAGACGATGTCTGAAGATAGGGAAAGATCTACTCCCAGACCTTAAAGAACAGCTCGCAGATTTCTTGAAAGAAAATTTGGATGTCTTCGCGTGGAATCATGAGGACATGGTAGGAATTAACCCGGACGTAATGTCACATAAGTTGAACATTAGTCCTCTGCATAAGCCGGTTCGTCAAAAGAGAAGACCGATGACAGAGGAGCGATATGAGGCATTAAGGGAGGAAGTAGAAAAACTTCTGGTGAACAAATTTATCAGGGAAGTTCACTACCCAGTCTGGGTGGCAAACCCTGTCTTAGTAAAGAAGAAGAATGGAAAATGGAGAACGTGTATCAATTTCACCGATTTAAACAAGGCATGTCCAAAAGACAGTTTTCCTTTGCCGCGGATCGATCAGCTCGTTGATGGTACTGCTGGACATCAACTCCTCAGTTTCATGGATGCTTACTCGAGTTATAACCAGATCCCAATGAACCCTGATGATGAGGAGCACACTTCCTTTGTTACTGATAGGGGGCTTTACTGCTACAAGGTGATGCCGTTTGGACTGAAGAATGCCGGAGCTACTTACCAACGACTGGTAAATATGATGTTTAAACGCCTTATTGGAGGAACAATGGAAGTATATGTGGATGATATGTTGGTGAAATCCAAGCAAGTGTGCGAGCATGTGCGGGATTTAGATGAGATGTTCCAGATTTTGCGTAAGTTTCAGATGAAGTTAAATCCTTTGAAATGTGCATTTGGAGTAGCTTCGGGCAAGTTCTTAGGATTCATGGTCAATAGCAGAGGGATCGAAGCAAACCCTGAAAAAATTAAAGCCCTCGTTGACATGAAGTCACCCATTAAGTACAGAGCCTAAACGGTCAAGTCGCTGCCCTGAACAGGTTTATATCCAGATCGACAGACAGATGCATGCCGTTTTTTGATGTATTGAAAAAGGCTAGAAACTTTCAATGGACCGAAGAATGTGAAGCAGCTTTTCAGCAGTTGAAGGAATACATGGGCCGAGCACCTCTACTTTCTAAGCCAGTTGAAGGGGAGAAACTGGTCGTTTACTTAGGAGTTTCCCAGCATGCCCTTAGTGGAGCTTTAATCCGAGAGGAAAACGGAAAGCAATTTCCCGTATATTACATTAGCAAAAGGTTACTTGATGCGGAAATCAGATATACGCCCATGGAAAAACTTGCATATTGTTTGGTGATAGCATCAAGGAAACTTCGCCCTTACTTCCAAGCACATGCCATCGAAGTTCCAACCAAGTACCCTCTTAAACAGATTTTACAAAAGCCTGACACCTCTGGTCGATTGCTTAAATGGGCCATCAAGCTCGCCCAGTTTGAAATAGAATTCAAGCCCCGGACGGCGATCAAAGGACAGGTACTGGCAGATTTCGTGGCTGAGTTCACAGGGTCGAGTAATGAAGAACCCGAGTCTTCTGAAGGTCCATTCTGGGAGTTATATGTGGATGGATCTTCGAGCAAACAGAAGGCTGGGGCCGGTGTAATGCTGATAAGTCCAGAAGGTCATAAGATTCTATGTGCCCTGAGATTCAAATTTAAAGCCATCAATAATGAAGCTGAATATGAGGCATTTTTGGCAGGATTAAGATTAGCCAGAGAAGTACGAGCAGAACGGGTAAGGATTTACAGTGATTCCCAGCTCGTGGTATGTCAAGTCCGGGAAGAGTACCAGGCCAAAGGATCAAAAATGGTCATTTATCTGCAGAAAGTCCGGGAACTTCTAGCCAGGTTTGAGAAATACGAGCTACAGCATGTTCCGCGGTCACAAAACTCTCACGCAGATGCGCTAGCTCGTTTAGCCACTGCCAAAGATGCAGATTTCATGGGGGCTGTACCAATAGAAGTGTTGCCGGTCCCGAGCACGGAGCCACATTTTGAGGTGATGGCAATTGAGGTGGTGCAGGACTCCTGGATGAATCCTTTAATAGAATATCTGCAAAACGGAAAGTTACCCGAAGGAAGGTTAGAATCTCGTCGCCTTCGGATGCGAGCAGCCCTGTATTGCATCTATGACGACAAACTATACAAGAAAGGGTTTTCAGCCCCGTTGCTTAGATGCATAGATGGCCTAGACTGTCAAGTCGTTCTGAACGAAATACATGTCGGACATTGTGGTAATCACGCCAGAGGACTATCATTGGCCCAGAAAGCTCTTCGGCAAGGTTATTACTGGCCAACAATGAAGAAGGACTCGGTTGAAATGGTCAAGAAATGTGACAAATGTCAGAGGTTTGCCAAAATACCTCGAGCCCCTCCGACTTTTTTGCAGCAGATGGCCAGTCCGTGGCCCTTTGCCATCTGGGGCATGGACCTGATCGGACCACTCCCCACGGCCCGAGGAAAATGTAAACACGCCATTGTAGCAGTGGATTACTTCACAAAATGGGCAGAAGCTAAGGAACTGGTTGAAATATCCTCCACCAAGGTTGAAAAATTTATCTGGGAGAACATTATTTGCAGATTCGGAGTTCCGCAGCAGATCGTGACAGATAATGGAACCCAGTTCAGCAGCGAGCAGTTTCAAAAGTTTTGCAAGGATCTTGGGATTAAAAAGAGCTTCTCAGCAGTAGATCACCCACAGGCCAACGGGCAAGTGGAGGCTGTTAACAAAACCATCAAGCAAAACTTAAAGACCAAGCTAGAGGCAAGGAAAGGAGCTTGGGTAGATGAGCTGCAAAAGGTATTATGGGCATACAGAACCACTGCTCGCAACACTACAGGAGAAACTCATTTCTCATTGGTTTATGGCTCGGAAGCAATGATTCCAGCAGAGCATGAAGTTGCTAGCCAGCGGAGAACAGCGTTCAACCTGGATGATAACAATCATCTGCTCGCGGCCAATTTGGATCTAGTGGAAGAGGCAAGAGATGAAGCTCAATTGAGGATTGCTACCTATCAGAGACGAGTTGCCAGGTTCTACAACAGAAAGGTCCACACCAGGAAGTTTAAGGCAGGAGATTTGGTTTTGCGCCTTATTTTACCTGCTGCTCGGAGATCTAGCGATGGGACACTTGGTCCGAATTGGGAGGGGCCATATATTGTGAAAGACAGTTTACAGAATGGAGCCTACCACCTGACTAATCTGGAAGGAACAGAAGTCCCGCGAGCATAGAACGCAGAGAATCTGCGACCATACTATGTTTAAATTATTCAGTTTTGTTTTAATAATTTGTTCTGTGTTTTGCATAAGTGCAGTTGAGTCAATAAAGATTTTCTTCGAATGGCAATTCCTAATCATTTCGTATTTGGCTGATTACTATTTCTACTCATGCTTTGGAAGGATCAATTGATACCTGTGAGTGAGTAGACTCTGGAAGGTTCAAGTGATACCTGTAAGCAAATGCTCTGGAAGGTGTAGTTACCTGTGAACTAAAAATGTCCTGGAAGACCTTAGCATAACCTGTGAGTAACCAGGCACTCTGAAAGGAATGCTAATGGCTTGGGGACTTAAAAACCTTGGAAGGTCTATGTAACTTATGAGTGAACAACCTCTGGAAGGAACATTTGATCTGTGGGTTTGAACGAGTAAAGGTAAGGGGCCAAAAAAGGATAATTTCAGCACGATTAGCTGTCCCCACACTTACTCTGCTCGAATAAATTTAAATGCTGGGAAGAATTGACAGTTAAGACCAATTGAAGAAGGTAAATGAAAAATCCAGACAATTCATCGAGCAGAGTTTACACGATTGAACAGAATCATCAACATAGATGCAAATAAAGGAGTAATGGCAAGTAATTTATTAAATCAAGTAAAATTGTCAATAATATGTTTATTACAAAAAGACACAAATTCTCAAGTAGGGGGAAAATTCTCTTGGCCAAACGCCCCACTGTCGTCTATATTGAGTGGGCGAGGAGAGCTGGAGGAAGATTCTGTACGAGCAGAAGCGGTACCAGAAGGATGACCGGATGAGGAAGCCGGAGGATTGGCTTTTAATTTGGCTTGTTGAGCATACAACTTCACTTCTGCTACAGCATCTGGACCAAAAAATGAGACATCCACATCTGGACGTTTGCACCACAGATTGTACAAAAATAAGCTCCCTGTTCGTTCTTCTGCTTCCTGTACCAAGATCACAGTACGCTCCCGCTCTGAAGCGATCTGTTCCTTGAGTGAAATCGTTTCCTATCTCATCGCCTCTATAACTATATTAGCTTCAGACAGCTCGTGCTCGCGCGAGGACAACTTCCCTTTTAGCTCCTCATTCTCTGTTTTCAACTTCTGCTCTGACTCCTGAGTAAAATAAAGAGTGTGCTTCAACTTTTCAATTTCCTTGTCCCTGAAAACAATCTGCTCGTCTTGCATATTCATAGTCTCCCGCAGCTCGAGTTTCTGGCTGTGAATTTTCTCGTTTTCTCGCTCCAAATTACGGAAGCTCTCTCTTGATTTTTCGAGCTCCAGTGCATAAGAACTCACCTCCTCTTGCATCCTATTCTTCTCATCCTCCAAGGAATTGACGGTGGCCTGCATGGTCGTTTTTTCCTCAGGCCAATCTGTTATTTCTCTTAGAAGCTTCATGTATGTCATTGATGCCTGAAACAAAGTGTTACTTAAGACATGAAAGAACGAAGAAAGAAGCAGTAGAGATGAATAAAAGATAAGTAAAACTTACAAGCATATTGTGGAAGCCCAAATAGTTGATGAGCCTCTCGCCCTTAATCTCTTCTTTGTAGAGAGCAGGTTTTTTCATGCCCAGAAATTGGGGTGCGCGATCTAAAAGATCGTTGTAATATATCCCTGCATCAAACTCCTGTGTTTGCTCCTCGGCACCAGAATCCATCTCGTTTGTTTTTTGGCGCTTGCTAGGTGGTTCCGCTGTTTCTGGGTCAGCGATTCCTTTGCCCTTGTCTACATTTTGAGTAGGAACAGCTGGAGAACTGCTAGAAGGAGCAGATTGAGAAGTAGCATCTCGATGAACACTTTTGTTCGAAGATTTCCTTGCTACTGATTTTCGTCTCATAGAGCGTGCAGGAGATGAATCAGAATCTTGTTGAAGGGGCGGTTCTGGAGAAGCCTCGGCAGCAGGGGGGGTCAGAACTTCTACCTGCTTGATCAGGTTCTTTGGGGGTAGAAGTCTGGCCGGGTAAAGGTTGCTCGAAGTATAGTCTCACCATTTTCGGAATTGATGTATTTGCTGGATGGGGAACCTCCTGTCCGGAAGCCTCAAAGGCAGAAGGTATTTCTTTCTCCTCGCGAGAGCTTAAATCAGAGCTTTGGTCCAGTAATGCCTGATCAGCTGGGGGACCGAGACCATGTAGTTGGAGCAAATGCTCAGAAGGTGTTTGATCGTCTGAGGAGGATTTTACATCCGAAAACTTATCTAAGAGAGAGAGCTCCTGATCAGAAATGGGAATTTCACCCCTGGAAACGTCTGCACGAGGAAAACATTAGCAATGAACAGAATATGAGTAAAATAAGTACAGATATAAATACACTTACTAAGAGAAAGGCAAAAGGAAAAATTCTTTAGATTTGATAAAGATAAGCACGACACATAGAACCATCGTGACTTATAATCTCCCACGTTCGACTTTCCAACCCCTTGAGGAAGGTTTACTTTGTAGGGAGACTTTCAGGCTGAAGTATAATAAAACCTGTCCTTCTTGTCAGATTTTGGACCCGTTGTGCTCTTAAACAGAAAAAGGTGGTGGATCATTGCGGGAGTAGGAGGAGGAAGACCGTTTTTGAGAAAAATTGAAGCCAATGCAGTAAGATGAGCGTAGGAGTTAGGAGTAAGTTGAAAATGGGCTAGGTTAAGGTCGTTTAGAAGAGCGATCAGGTAAGGGTGAACCGAAAATCTAAAACCGACTTCTATGTGTTGGTGGCTAATAGCAAAAAAGCCTTTAGGGGGGAAAGCCGCGTGGTCAGAAGCCTTCGGCACCATAGCCCGGCAGCCTCTAGGTAAAGAAAAACCTTCAGCAATAGTTTCAAGATCGCTGAGGCTAAGTGAAGACTCGTATCGAGAAAAATGGATGCGAGCAGAAGAAGGCTGATGGCTAGAAGGGGCTGAAGTGGCCCCACCACCTAGTGAGGAAGCATTACTAGTATCCTCGACTCGATCAAGATCCTCCTCGGAGGCTGCATCGGTAGACCCCACCTTATGACCGCGACGACTACGACCAGACATCTACAAAAGCAACAGGGACATCAGGTCGCAGAAAGCAGACCAGAACTTAGTATTCACGGGTACCCCTACGCGTATAAGGGGGCTACTGGGTATAAGAACAACACTATTATAAACCCAACACATTGCAAGGAATGTTGGACAAGCTAATCGACCGCTAAATCTACTACAATAAGGGATGTCGTATATAGGCATAACTTGAAACAGCAATGCGATTGTTTATTCTTTAAATGAAATCATGTTATCAAGTACACACAAGCGATAATCACGGCAAAGAAAATTAAAAGTTACCTTGGATATAGTATACTTTGCTGAGAAAGGCCTGAGAAGTCACAGGAGGACGAAAACAGTAGAGCGATTGTTTGCCAGAAGCGAATGGAAGAAGGCGAAAATGGAACGACAGAAGAATATTATATAGTTGATGTCTTGAGCCTCAATCGTTGAATCAGAGCACCCCAATCGTTGTCAATAATTTGACGATTTGGCGCGAAAAACTGAAGAAATCGTCATCATGAGCAACCATCGAAAAGACGCGCATTTAATGCATGCAGAAATAAGCGCGACGCTTGGAGTATAAGGAGCCGATGCCTGGGGAAGTGATACGTGGCATAAATAAAAAAGGGCGATGGTTCATATCCCACCAAAATTGTTCTAGACATAAGAATATTGCTTTCAATACAAAGAATGTATTGAAAGCAAGGGGGCTAGTGTTGTGGGTATTTTGGTAAAATGAATAAAGCCCAGGAACGAATGCCCATTGTATCGCCTTGTAAAGAGAAACCCGAAAAAGGCTGGTCAAAATAGACAGAAGTCAAAGGGAGATAGCCATTAACTTATGTGCCCGAGGACACATGATTACGCAAGTGGTCGTCTTAAAACGCCAAGTGTTAGGAAATTGAATGAAGGTTTGACTGGTAGACAAAAACTAAATATAATCTGCTCGAAACCAAAAGACTGTTCGATGAGTAACCATCATAACGACCAGGAAATCTGCTCGTCTGCTGGACGGATGGACAGTTAAGACTGCTCGTCTGTCCGATAAAGGGGATATTAGACCAATGAAGCAATCTGCTCGTTTGAGGCAACGACTGATCGCTGAGTAAGTTATTCGTTTGGATTGACCGGTTGACCTTCTAGAAGGGGAATCAATTCAAAATAGGAAGGGTGACAGTTTGCCTATTCTCATGCAAATCAAATACTCTTGGAAATTGCTATATATGCGGGAGAGATAATCTCGAAAGAGATTATCCTAATTAATGTATATTATTTTTTACCTTATCTGTAAGATTCTTAAACCTATTCTGATTGTAACATCTCCAATATAAATAGGAGATAGAATTCAGTGTAAAAGACAGAGTGAAATAAAAATACAATTACTCCGAGAGTGAGAAGGAAAAATTGTCGTGTATGTAGACCATTATACTTGCCGAACCACGTAAAAATCTTGTTGCGTCTTGTTAGTTTTGGTCTTGATATTGTGCGTTTCGTGTGTGGTTTGTCGTATCGCTGATATTGAACTTGAAGAACCAGGTTGATCAAAATCAAGTGTGAACAAAATCTAACACTGTTTCAAAAAAAATCAAAATCAAAATCGACATCTCTCGAACCTAACAAAAATTAAACTTTTCAAAAATTCAAAAATTAATAGGTCAATATCCATCAACAATCCAAGAGCTCATAAATACACATCACAAGTAACAAATAATCACAATCCATCAACAAGCTAAAACTCAACCAAGATTCACAAAACCAATTGAACTTTAAACCACAAAAACACCATTAACAAACCAAGAACTCAAAGATAAACATAATCGATCCATATATTCATCATTGTTTATCAAGACACCCACATCAAGCCTTTCAATACTCTCTTTGATTCTCTCAACACCCTCATCAAGATCACCACTGAAATCCACTACAACGTTCTTGATCTAGGTTTTGGAACACTTGCCTTTGAATTGAATCCGAAAAGTCCTTCACCTTATCCCGATTCTGACCCACTAGGATGAGATTGAGACCTATCCTGGCCAACTCAAAAGCTAAACCCTTGCCGATACCATCAGTGGGGCTGATGACTAGAGCCAGAAACTGTATTTCTTCGGCAGTTGCGTATCCCTGTTGTTGCTCGATGAAGAACGGCCAGCAAACCATTGGCGCTCCACGATACACGAACAGCAGAGAAGAGCAAGAAGAGGAGAAAAGGAAGCGACGACGACGACAGAATGGTAGTGGCCAGCGCTGACACTATTGACGTTAGCAGGTGAGCTCGGGGACCAAGGTGCGCTCATAGGCATCGGTGTCGTGCCCGTCAACGACGACAGGTGGTGCTTGAGTAGAGGGTGTGCCTCCAGAAATCGTGTGATGTGTGGAGGGTGATATATGCCTCCAGAAGTTGAAAGGTGATGTGTGGAGGCTGTGGCTCCAGATTTTCCATCCCATTTTTTTAATTAATTTTTCATTCTTTTTTCAACAATTTTTTAAAGTTTCTTAATTAAACATCAAATTACCTTTTACTTTATTTTTTTTTAATTAGAAAAAAGGTGATCAATTAGACTGCTGAACCCCAATTACCTTTCTGCTCTTACACCTTAACGGAATCGTTTATTCACTAACGGAATTGAGTAACCATCTAACAGTTGGACTATTGTAGCTAATATTTTTAAAATCAGAGGTGATTTTGACATTATCTTTAATTTTAGGGGTAAAACAATTATTTAAAAAAATAAATAATTAAGATTATTAAATTTTCTCTCATGCATCACTTAAACTTAAATTTTTCTTATAAAAAAATTAATACTATATAAATATTGATAAGAGAATCTTTACTCATAAGAGTAAGGGGAAGAAGCTCTTAAGAATATGGGGTCGTCTTACATTAATTTGTTAAAACCAACATTTAGAAAGAGGTAGAAAGAGTGTAATTCGGTAAAGCCAATATTTAGAGTGGTAAAAACCAATATTTAGAGTGGTAGCATTTAATATTCAAGCATATCGCTGGATCGTGTTACACATTTTTAAGTGAATTGAAAATTACAAAATTAGAAAATTAAATTTCATATAACGTTAAATTAATGTCCACACTGAATGATTATTGATTGTTGTTGCAATGAGAGCTATTTAGTAACATAAATGGGATATTTCACATTCTACTTATGAATACTCAAATTTCCTATTAAATTTAAAAAAGAAGTGCCATTTTTATAATTTTTTTCATAGTTGGTTAAACATTAGTCAACCTTACCAATGACGGTTATTTTCATCATTTTTATAGTATCATTTTAACTAAAAAAAAATTCTTTAATTTTCATTTTTAAAATGGACAGTAAAAATTAAAAATAAATTAAAAATAAAATATAGAAAAAAATTAAAATAAAAGAAGAAAGTTCTTAAAAATAAAAATAAAAATAGAAAGATTTTCACCCTGCATGTTCACATGGAAGTGGAAATCAAAATTAATTGAACAAACTTTTTAAAAAGAATTACGCAAAATTATATAAATAATAAACCATTTTTTAAATCATTTGAATAATCTTATAGCACTAAATTGTTGATGATCTGGTTTTACCACTAAAACATTCATCGATCTAGTTCAAATAATTAAATTGGTGATGAGCCAGATGGATCACATTCATTGTGCAGTAGAAGTTTCTAGTAGGACTTTCATTGTTGATGATGGAGGTTCGATGGAAATCTCTTTGTATCTATCAATGGAGATTGCATGATCGATGAAGATACATATTAGATATCCATTCTTTTATTCTTTTACTTTTTGCAAATTTTTTATATTTTAATTTTCAAAAAAAATCCACTCCATATCTTATATGTAGGCAGTAGAGATTAGAGGGTTTCTTTTTTCATTTTTAATTAATTTAAAAGTTAACTTTCTTATAATGAATTTTCCACCATCTATATATAATAGATGGTGGAGATCTAAAACTTTTTAATGTTATTAATTTTTGCAAAAGATAAAATGATAATTTTCTTAAAGCAAAACACGCTTTGTACATTTTCTAGTTATCCTTGATTGTTGAAATTCTTGTTAATAAAGGGAGCAAAATGATTCAAAACCGAAGGGATCATATGTATCAAAAGTGAATTTACACTAAAAAAAAGTAATAAAACCCTAAAATATATGGATGATAATGAAATTTACTTAGAAACATGAAAAAAAAAAAAATATACACTTTGGTTAACCTTCATAGTGACATATTTTTCATATTTTATTTTTAATTTGACATTTAACGTATTATCTGTTATGAGTATTTTTAGGATACCCTATATGGACTGATAAAAACTCAGTACTGTTGATAAAGGCCTAAGATAGAAGGAAGCCCAAGGTCTTGCAAAAAGAAGAGGCTATACATTTAACTAAGGGATAGCCTACTAAACAACCAGTTTATCAAACAACTTATCAGACCTCATAGGTCCAATGTGACAAACGTGCAAGTCGCCCAAGAATATAGCTAACCAGCTATATAGTTCGACAGATATGCGACTGGCCAGTCATCCAGCTCTCAAACTCAGAGCACACGATCAGTTCACAGAAACAAAACTCAGTCAAACTTTGGACATTCCAGCTCGTGGCAACGAACTCTCGAACACTTAGCTCGCAGGTCACCACTCCACCAACAGTCAAAAACTCGTCAAGCTAATTATAACTCAACACGTGTCGTATACGCCAATTTCGTCAAAGATTACAGCCCGGATTACAAAGATTTTATCTAGCCCACTTAGGTTAACCACTTAAATTAGCTGCCCAAACAACTTGTTTTGACAGCTATCAGACACATTTAATGCATCCTAGACGCATTAAATGTAAATCTGAAGTATTAACTGTAATAATCATTATATTTTAACTTACCCAGCACTACTGTAGCATCCCCCCTTTCTATAAATAGAGGGGTATCCTCATTGCAAAAGGGATGAGTGCAGTGACCCACGCTATACAATAGTGAAAAAACAGTGGGCATAGGCAAAATTTGAACCGAACCACTTTAAAAAATCTGTTATCTTGTGTTCATCCTTTACCCTCTCCTCTGCTTTTTCACATACTTATTACACCGTTTCGAACATCATCTGTAATTTGGACCTACACATACCTCATTGACTAATTTCATACGTCGACATTATGTAATAAAAAGATAAATTTACTTTTAACCTAAATAAAAGAAAACCGTTCTTAACTCAAAAATAAAATAATTCACTTCTAATTTCAAATGAAAGTGAAAAATATCTTTAAACTTTTTTAATTCCATAAAATATTTTATGTATGTAAAATATTTTTATTTATACTATTTCTCATAGATTTAAAAGTATTTCATATTTAACATTACAAATAAAATATTCATAAAATATATAAAATAAATAAATTTTTATTTAAATTTAAGATAAGCCATTTTTAATAATTTCCATTATCGTCTCACCGATAAATATTAATCTGCACGTTAGGCTCCAAAGATTAGCAGCATTTTTACTTCTAGGCAAATAATTCCTTCTCCATATTTAAAAACAAGACACGCGGTGGTCCACGTGGGTCCATTCCAATGAATAAAAGTCGTTTAATTATCGGCAACATTCTAGCACCTCGTAGAGAACTTAAGAGAAGCCGCAGGAAAGTCCCCGAATGTTCCATCTCTCTTTCCAGAACTTTCATGTTTCCAGTATCAACCGACGCCCACACCCTCCTATATATACATCCAAAACACCACCCTCTCGTCACAATTAAAAGCAACCGAAAATAAGCAATTGATCTCGTGTCACAAGCCAAATTCGCGATTCTCCAAGCAAAGAAGGGTAAGATCATGGATTTCAGAATCATGGGCATGGACTCACCTCTCTTCTCTACTCTCCAACACATGATGGACATGTCCGATGACACCGATAAGTCCTCCAGTGCTCCCACTCGTACTTACGTGAGGGACGCCAAGGCAATGGCGGCCACGCCTGCTGATGTTAAGGAGTATCCCAACTCCTACGTCTTCATCATCGACATGCCAGGATTGAAGTCCGGGGATATCAAGGTGCAGGTGGAGGACGACAATGTGCTCGTCATCAGTGGAGAGAGGAAGCGTGAGGAAGAGAAAGAAGGGGCCAGGTATGTCAGAATGGAGAGGAGGATTGGCAAGTTTATGAGGAAGTTCGTGCTGCCTGAGAATGCTAACACTGATTCCATCTCTGCTGTTTGTCAAGATGGTGTCTTGACTGTCACTGTGGAAAAGTTGCCACCACCAGAGCCTAAGAAGCCCAAGACTATTGAGGTCAAGATTGCTTGAACTGTTAAGTCATGGGCTTGCTGGGTTTATATGAATTACGAGAATTGTGTGTCTCTGTTTTTCTTTTCTTCTTCTTCTTCTTCCTTTTTTTCAAAGTTTATTTTTATGTTTATTTTCTTATTTGAAATTTTGTGGGTTGTGTGGATCATCTGCCTATGCCCTAGGAGGCTGATGATTTTGTAGTAGGTGTGTGATGACTATAATTATAATAATTAAGCCCAGTTTATGTGCCAATCGTGTTTCTCTTTTATCTGCTTCGTGCTTTGTTTTATTTTATAATTTGCCAGTGTCTTAGCTCTTCAGCAATTCATCACTGCGCGTAAATGCTAGTGGGAAGCTGATATTAATATAACGATTAGACTGTACGAGTATAAAGATAATATATCTTGTATTTGTATACATCAAAACAATCACTACAATTAGAAAGAAAAACAGATATATTGAGAACTGCTGAGTTAAAACATGATATTCTATAATTCTGAAAGTCCAATTAAAAAGTTGACAATCAAAACGTTACACGAAATAAAGAATTCTTACTGTTCCTCAGCTGACAATGCGACATCATCTTGAACATATTATTAAAAAGAACGGGTGTTACATGGTTTTTCTTTCTTACACTTAAATTATCATTTGTACGTGTGGCCATGGTGATTCTGCGGTTCGTTATAGGCTTTTGGAAACGATGGACCCTGTCTTTCCGGACAAAAAGAGCAATGAAGAAGCCTTCTTTGTCCTTCACAATGTCAGTGCGAAGCAGATTTTCGGCTGCAAAAAAACAAGTGCACCAGCGACAAAAAAAAAAAGAAAAACAACCCGTCATATTCAGTATTGCAATTGTTGGGTTGGCTTTCCCTCTTCTATGTAAACAACCCATTAGAGTTCATCTATTTTGGTTAAAATGGGCGAGAGGTCTTGATGGCAAAAGTGCAACGGCGAAACAAATAACTGAACAAATTTTTCTCCGTTGTGTTTGAACCTTTAGAACTAATAGATCTATATAACAACATATAAACGTACAGCAGGATATCAATCAAAACATCAACGAATTTCATGTGAAAAACCTTTCCAAATCGAGCAGTAAAACCACAAAACCGTAGTTCCCTCAAACATCTTTCATTATCAATCAAATTATGAGTTTACAATAATTTTTAAACTTTGTCTAAGAATTTATCACAATAACATCATTAAGAAAGTTAATTTTTGGCAATAATCATAACTTGATATCAAATAAGAAAAATGAGATAGAAGAATTAAACTCAAAATCTCTGTTCGAACAATATATCTCCCCATAGAATAATCTAGTCACCGATCTCATCGTTCAGATTAAAGTGTTATGTCTAATGAACTTTCTATCTAAACTCAAGTTAAATTCGATGGTAAACGAGCAATTTAAATCTTGTTTTCCAACCAGCTATGTTTTGAAGGTTGAAAGTCACTACAAGGATCTCTGATCAAAGATCCAACCGTTCAAACTCAAAAAGAACTATGATTGTTTAACCTACTGGCCAAATTTCAGTTTAATCTCTGATCAAAGATCTGACGGTTCAAACTCAAAAAGAACTGTGATTGTTTAACCTATTGACCAAATTTCAGTTTAATCTAACAGTGAACAAAGGAGATACGAGTTTCTCTATGTAGTTTTTTCCTTTTCTTTTTTCAATCTTTCGCTTCCTCTGTTTCTATCAACCAACTACATTTGATTTCTAGCAGCTAACACTCTCCAACAACTGCACACCCACTATTCCACTCTCAAAGCCCTAATCAGGCAAAAAGGATTTTAAAACCATTATGCGGGAGGACCCTTTTTTTTTTTTTTTTTTTTTTTCCATTTTGATCAAAATAAACCAACTTTAATGAATTGTGTTCATATAATAAGGAAACCCAACCCGACAGGTCTTTTGGTATTTTCCATGTGGTTTAAACCCTTTTTTATCATTAGGGTTTTGGTGTGGTTGGTTGAAAAAGAGAAAGGAAAAGGAAAAAGGATAGAACAAGAGAAAGAAGGAAACTGTATAGAGAATACACATAACAGTTTTTGACAAATAGTCATATCTCATTCATCCACCGTTGGATCATGTTGAAATTAGATCAGCATATTAAACACTCGTGGTTCTTAAGTTTGAACAGTCAAATTGTTGATCGGAGGTCCTGAGATGAATTTGACCTTCAAAACCAAAGAGGCTGGAAAACAGAGACTGAACTATGCAATTTTCTTTAGAGATCTAACTTCTTTACTCACCATTAGATCGAGATCAAATTTGGATAAAAGGGTTATCAAACATGACACTTCAATCAGGACGTTTGGATTTCTAAACAAATTATTCAATATAGAGATATTAAACTCTAATCTTGTAATATTTCTCCTCTCTATTTTTATTTGAACTTAAATTGTTTTTATGTTGTTAAGAATTCAATATCTTGATGTTACTGCTGTGATTATCCCTAGTTGTAGTTATAGAGAGATTATACATTCACGATCTGGTTGATAGTGAAGTTTTCGATATACTATGGTCTTATGGTTTTTACTTCTCAAATTACGGAGATTTTCCACGTTAAAAATTGAATTGTATTGTTGCACAGATGTATGAATAGTTTGGTTGATTAATTGTAACATATAATTATTATGGGATTGTGTTCTACTTGATAGGTTCCTATTAGATTCACATGGTTAGGGAGAATTTAGCGGTTGGGTTTTGTTTAGCACTCACCCTTTCTCCCCATCAGCAATATCTATCGAATTGCTCATGTAATGCATGTACTGGAAAAAAAAAAAATGATGATCTTACAAAAACACTTACAGCCTTCATAAACTGGGAGGCCACGACGAGGCCACTGGGGGAAGGGAGTTGCCAATTGAAAACCATAGGATGACGCAAGAGATAAAACGGATTGCAGAACATCTTCATTTTCGATTTGGTGGATGGAACATGTGCTATAAACAACTCTCTCTACTGCTGGAACTGCAACAATAAAAGCATCACATTACAACACTAGTTAAAATGTGTCATTGCTCTCCCACTGCAACATTCTGCTGGGGAATTTGATCTTGCATTCGACAAGGTGCATGGAAATTTTGGATTCAAAATACTCAGAAAAAACTATCAACTAAAATTAATCGCCCAGAAGAAATGTTTGTGAGTTGCATCCACATGGTTTCTCACAAGTGTCCTGCTTGAAACTATTAGGCCTAGAGACAACTACTCAACAGGGGCTTAAAAATGCTAATCCTACCAAACCACCGAGATCAAAAATTAAGTTTGAGGATAAATTGTCATTATGAGAGAATTTGTATATATCTGGTGTTGCAGTGATTATTTTTTATGAGTAAATTATTACCGACATACACCTACAGATAGATGGCAAAGCTAGAAATGTAGTGAAACTCGTCGTAGAACAAACTTACAAGATAGCGCATGCTCCAAAGCCTTCTTTTGAAAAGCTGCAAGCTTATTAAGTCTTTCCAAGTCAGTGACATCAGCAGCACGGCCTACACAATGAAGGATGGAAAGTTTTTTCAATTTCCCATCTAACAGGAAGCCTTTCAAATCAATGATGTGAGTAACATTTATTCTCATCTTTTATGGGGAATATAACCACGTAAACTAGTAATAGATTGACCTTTTAGTAAAATTTCAATAGAATGTAACATCTAACATGATATGTTGAATAAGCACCATGTAAATACATCATATATTAAGGTACACAATATTTAACTAACAATGATTATGACTGGAACTAGCATCAGGAAGACCACACCTCTCAGCGCATGGTGTGGAACGCACAGAAATTTTAGAACAATCTAAATTTGAAAGACACTGTATATCAATAACCAACTTTTACGCTGAATAGCAAGTTACCAGCAGTATGTGATGGGAGTAGGTGGTCTAATCTATCAGCAGCAGTCCCAGATCCAGAGCAAGATGGATCTAAAAGAATGGCATGGACCTGCAATTATTTGCCTGTAAGGAACACACTGGTATAGCTTGTAAAGTAATTTAGTAAATGCTGTGAACAGGTTGATGATCATGCAACGAAGAAGTCCACATAATTTTGAATGTCAAACACCCAGGATTATCTTTTCAGATTCCAGTTAACCACTATGATTGAAAATCAACCTCATGATAACCAAAGAAATGACCCAAAACAATTATTCCATTGAACTGTGAATTGCTAGAGTGTTCAATTAACAAGCTATGCAAAGTAGATGATTAGAGTCATATGCCTGAAATGCAATTAATTGGGAAACTTAAACAACACAAATGCCAATGATAAGATGTTTATAAACGACTGAAGAATGAAAATAAAAGAAAAAGTAAATTAAATCTTATAGTGCAACAAGCAAAGATTTTTATCTAGAGGTTGAGGAGAAACTTCTCATCCTACAACATGGCACATCCAAACAAATGAAGTTAAAGTTATTGCCAAACTGTTAATTTACTAAGTTGCCTAACATTATCTCCATATTTGAAGACCAATATCATGCTTACCTCAGAGTACGGAGGTTCTTTTGGGTTTAACTTCAAAAAATCCCCATTCAGGACCTCAACATCTACAAGCCAGACTAAGGATAATAACAAAAAATATAGAGACTAGGAGACAAACTCCAAGCAATGTTCCAAACAATTGATAATAAATGAAAAGAATCAATAAGGAAAATATGCCACAAACTGGACACCTTCCAACTCAAAAGAATATGCAGACAGCAAATCATTTTACTGTTGTGAACAAGCTAAGAGAATGAAAATAGTAAGTATGCAAGTAATTAAGGCTTGTAGCATCTAAAAGATCAGAAAAATTTTGGAAGGATACTAGCTGCACCGGAGAGCCTGATGGTTTCTTCTAAACGTTTAACCCTTTCCTTATTAAGTTCACATGCTATAATTTTCCCCTTTCCTTTCATAAGGGCAGCAAGGTGCACAGTTTTGTTTCCAGGAGCTGAACATGCATCAAGAACCTTCACACAATATTGAAACAGAGCATAAAACATAAGCAAACATAGAACTTAAGCCGGAAAACCATGGAACTCACATTAACTGCAAAGAAATTAATGAAAAACATGTAACAACTGCAAGAGTACATTTGGTGTTGGTGTAGTTCAATTTAATAACAAATATTAGATTCTCATAAACTTATTTAGTGTACACTTTCTCAATATCCTTGATCAAAAGATCTGGATTCAAGCAACTATTTTGGTAAATAAAGTAACTTAAGCCATGGAGAACTATTTGTCCACATTTATTATGAATTCATAAATTTCAATCATTTATCATAAATTCCTGACTAAGAGGCATTGCATCGCTCCTTTAATGAATGATAATAAGAGCATGAATTTAGTGAGGATGACCATGCAAAAGGTATAACTCACCTTCCATCCAGGTTCAGGAGCAAGAGCGGCAGCCACCATTGAACTTGCCTTTCCCTATGAAAACAAGGAATCACTATAATCCTCAAATGATGAAACCAAAAGGAGAAACAGCTACCCCTGCCTAGTCACTGTAACTTTGTCTATACGAAAGAACAATATTAAGGAATTTACTCATTAATTATTAGACTCTTACTTGTAAGAACACACTTCCATTTGTGACCAGGGGATGATCATGCAAATCACAACCCGGTGGGAGTATCAACAAATCAGGTACCAAGTCATCCTTTTGCACCTATTTAATCCACATCAAAGACACATCATTATAATAAAAATGAACCAGATACATGACATACATACTTACTAAACCGAAGGACGACTATTGATAAGAGAATACACAAAAGTAATTTGATTTATTTTTCCTTTTTTTTTTAAAAAAAAAAAAAAAAAAGAAACTAAGGCATTCAACATAATCAAGTATAGAATACTGAAAAGGATTCAAAAGGTACCATAAATTCCTTCCCTAATTCAAGCACTGCTGAATCAACATTCATTTTCAGAGTATTCACACGAACATAACGAGGCTTTGAAACATCTGCATAAAAAATGAGCAAACCACATTTATGATGACTGAGATAGCCGATGCATCTCAGCAATAAAACAATTGAATACCTACCAGGAGGTTGATAAAGAGCCACCAAGTCTTCAATGCACTTGGCCCTTCTCCTCACTAAAATGCGAGCTAAAGCCGACTGTATGGCATCTCTACGAAGGGCGAGAAACTTCTCTGCATCACCAACTAATGAAATTTCCTATAAAAAATAATTCTTGTAAAATGTCGGCACAAAAGTAAAAAACCATTTCATAGCTCAGGTACAAATGACAGATGAAATTCTTCACTCTTCATTAATGTCGACTAAATCTGGAGCTTAAAGGTTATTACTTATTACCAAGAGTATATTACACAAGTTACCTTGCCAAACAATATGTCGTAAGTGATTATGTAAACCAATTCCAGTTGCCTCTGCAACAGCAACAGCACAGTTGATGTCATGCATACTAGTTAAAAAACAATTGAGATCATAAGTACGAAAGCACGACCTTTATACCTTCCATTTGCTATTGAGTACATTACCAGCATCCAAGACGTCTTTTATAATAGGAAGATCTGAACATAAATCGAATAAGAAAAACAACGCGAGTGAGTAGAGAAAAGTATATAGATAGGTAAGATTACGAAGTAGCGCTGTGGTTGAAGAAGTTACGTCTAAGGGTCTGACAAACCAAAGCGAAGGTGGCCTTTTTGTTTCTAACGGAGGGGTTATAGATAAATGACTTGATGGAGGCGGCGGCTCGACGGCGTGCGTCGCCTTGGAGAACGCTGCGCAACACCTTGGCAGCCTCTCTCCTCGCGAAGTAGGCTGACCGCTCGGCACTTGTTAGCCGCTTGTTTTTGGAATTGTTGGCGGCTCGTGATGGGCCGTTTGCCCCTGCTGCCGTCTTGAGCCGCACCATGCCTCACTCGCTCACGCTAGGGGATTCGACGACCATTGGAGCCGACACTTGTCACTTAAAAAGCGAGCACATTTTTGTTTTCTTAAGACAGTTAGCTAAAACGACACCGTTGCACTATTTTCTTAATATGACACCCACCGCCTATCCTCCTCTGAATCAGAATTCCAGTACACTTCTTTTGTTTTTTTCTAAGATACAGTACACTTGGTTTTTGATAGCGAACAGGATGGACACTTTCGGATATAGGTTGAGTTGGATTGATCCATAAATTCTTCAACTAACTCAGCCCAACTAATAAAATCGAGTTAAATTTAATCTATCATAAATATGCAAAATATTTAGTTGATAGATCTTATAATTTTAATAGTTAATGATTATAAATAAAAAATTGATCCACCATAAATATTATCCTTAATTTTAATTTCTAACAAGTGTTCCTCTAGATAGAGAGAAAAAAACATTGAATTTAGAATCAGGGATAGCTATTCCTCAGGTGAGATTAAAAATTTTTTAATCCAAACTAATTCAATACAGGTCAACTCATCTTTATTTTTTTAAGATTTAACTTAATTCAATAAAAATTGGTCCGATCGGATTGGATCTCTCTGGTTGGGCCGCAGATGCTTACCCTTAGTGGCGAATTTTTCCTGTTTTCTTGTTTTGGTTACTCGTGGGCTAGCAACAATGGATGACGTGGAAGTTAAAGCGTTGCTGAATTATTGTCAGTTTGTGCAGCCCCTAGTTGGACCGTTAGCTTAACCTTATGACCCGGGGAGGCCCAGTAATTCCACGGGATGGAATCATGCACCTTTAGAAATTAAAGGTTGTCTACTATGATTATTTTTAGTTAATAGTCAACACCGATGGAATTTTAAGCTTAACTGAGATCAAGCATTTCTTATCTATATATTTATTCACACATTTATTTTTTTAATTATCTAGAAATCACCTGAATTCGTTTTAACGAATTCGAATTCAAAATTAATCTTTACTGAATCCTATAATATTTGGGAAGTAGTAAATTATAGTCTTTGACCTTATAGGTACTTACGAGAGTTTGAATCTTAGACTTTAAAAAAACAAACTCCAAAGTTCAACCATTCTTACTGACCACTCATGGGTTATTTACATATATTAGTAAACATATTTATGAAACAAGTGTGTATAATAAGTCATGAATCTACAAATACAGGAGAAAGTGTAATTAATTGAGATTGAATATTAAAATATTACGATTTTGCTAGGATAGATACCAGTAAAGCTATATTGTCTAAAATTTTATTTAAATTAACTTAAATGAGGACAAATCATCTTAATATGTCATTTAAACGAAAACAACATATTTGGTGATTATAGCGTGATGCTGAATTTTTTATTACTTTTTTTAAAGATAACTCTAAAATTGTCAAATGTTTATCAAATACTATTGAAATCAATCAATAATTATGCATTCCAAACATCTATTCTCATCATCGAGAGACAATTAATCTTATAATAAGGATAAGCAAAGTTTGATAGGATTTAAATATCTACTGTTATGGAGGAGGGTGGGAAGATGAACAAGTGTTGGCGGTAGGAATGAATATACAATCCCAATAGTTATGGAGTCACGTTAATTATACTTTATCGATCATCAACTGACCCGGCAACACTACCGTACTAGATCTCGTACCCAAGTCTTCTTGGTCGCATCTTTGTACTATGGTCTGTAATTTGCACAAGACTGCATAAGCAAAGAAATAATCATGACAATTAGTCATTTCTGATTAATAGGAACAACTTTCAAAGTCCACAGGAAATAAATAGTGAAAAAGATGTTGAATTGAGTGAAGTAGATTCTTCGTGCAATGTCATCCTTAGTTTGAGGTCATCCTCCAATGAAAATGAAGTAATTTCGGAAACTTAATTGTCTATGCTTGATTCTTCCTTCCAGGAACTCGAACTGATTTGACAGATGCCTAATAAGAGATAAGACTTACAAAGGGCATCAAATTGGAAATTATTTTTACTAAATAAACTCCATGATATTTATTATACAATAAAAATATTTAAAAATTGCTGAATCCAGAAACATATCAAGATTTTTACTTCCCCTGGAAGTTACTTGTGAGCTTCTTCAAGTCAGTGGAGGTCAATTCTCCTTTCATGGCTCTAGTAAGTGGTGTTTAATGTCCTTCTATTGGACTTTAATATCAAAGATTCCTCATAAGCAAGTCTGAATTGGTGATGTCACAGATGTTGACCTGCTTTGCCTGGCAGTGGCAGCAAAGCTCATGACTGTTCGAGGGAACATTCCATCGGTGACCACAATACATTATTCATTGTTTCTAACTGCATTTTCTCTCTAATTTTCACACAGTAATGGCTGGCCACACAAAAAGGTCAAGTTCCCATCTAGACAGATCAGCACATGCCTTGTATGTCAAGTTTTTATATTTACAACAATTTAAATAAATAAGAGCAGTCACCCTCAGACTTGCTCATTACGGTCAAACAAGTTCAAACAAAGGATTCAAACATGATCAGTGCTCTATAATGTTAAAATTTGAAACGTTAAACATAATCATGTGACAGATTACTCAAGATTGGGATGCAAGAAAAAGCAATTAATTAACATTAAACATTCATATACAGTTGAAGTCACTATCGATTTTGACTGGTATTCCTCCCCGTTGTGAAAGGGGCTAAAGCCTGGTCCAAGCACGAGACCTGAAATTAAAATAAAAACAAAACATTTTAAACGAATTGATAACTCAAGTCTACCCCAAAGTCATCCAGAGCATGCCCCATTCGTGTCATGTACATGTTGGTTGGTTAGTAGCATAGAAGCACTCACAGCATTAACATTGAAGTTTCCCATGATATCCCCAGGAAGGTCAAGGAGAAGCCACCTTCAAATCTGTATGTATATATATATGTACATGTAATGAATATTGTATGCTAATAAAAGGTTAAGATACTGATTTGAAATTGGTGATACCTTGAAAATGTCTAACACATATTTTGTGCCACAAGACTCACCTGAAAGTGACTATACGGAGCAGACTAATTTCGAGCTGTCAGACTACTTCACGTTCAATGACTGGAATGAGGAAGAACCATCGTCTGTGTTTTTTGGGTCGGTACAGAATCCGGTTTACCGGGCAAATCAGGTTATTGAATCTGGAGGGATTGGGAACAGCCAAGAAGGACCTAGCAACAGTAAGTCAAGTAGTACTACTAGTCATTAGAAAAGCTTGTTGAGTTTGTAATGTAATATGGATTCTGCTTTCTTGTTATTGATAAAAGTGTTTTGAGTTTTTGTGTTTACATCACTGCTAATCTTTGTTTTGGTGAGTAGATGACAATGAGAGTGGGAGGGACAGGAGAAATGTAAAAGAGAGAGTTGCATTCAAGACGAAATCGGAGATTGAGATACTGGATGATGGATACAAATGGAGAAAATATGGCAAGAAAGTGGTGAAGAACAGCCCTAATCCAAGGTATAGTAACAAATTTTAACATCAAAATACAGTGTTTAAAATCTGTTTTATTGTTGTTATCATATAAGGGTTCAAACTTTGGTTAAAGTGTCCAAAACTAGACATACAAACACGTTTAACTGGCTCATTTTTCATGACCAGACCGAGGGGAAGAAATGCTCATTAGTCATTAGTCACCACTTGGTCCATCACATGATTAAATGACAAAGTCTCTATAAATATTGGCTTGGCTTTGGATTTTGTTATCTAACATAGATGTTATGTGATTGACAGGAACTATTATAAATGTTCCGTAGAAGGATGCCCTGTAAAGAAAAGAGTTGAAAGAGATAGAGACGATCCAAGCTTCGTAATAACGACCTATGAGGGTGTTCATAACCATCAAAGCATTACTTAGTTCCATGATTTTCTTGGGGTTGAGTAGTCTTCTACTTCACTGAATTCTGTTGGCACACCGCACATCTATAGGAGAGAAGTACAGTTCCTTTTTATTACAATCGGTCCATAGTTACCTTTTACATTTAAAGTGCAAGCAAATCTGTTGCCATTAGGCTAGGCAGTATGATCTATGATATTGTATCTTTATGTTTCACTCATGTACAACCGTGTAGACCTTAACAATTTCAAGTTTTAAAGAGCCTTATATGCGAATTAATTAGATTAAAGAGAGTTTTGACAACTGAACGGTATTTATTGCTATACTATATGCATGTTTTTTTTTTTTCCTTTTTTGAGCTGAGAAATAAAAGTATTTGTAACACTGCTTTTGATACAAGACAAATATGGATGCTGGTGATACAAGACATGTATGAATGCAAAGTACAAGACAACCGATTAAGAACAAAATATCTTTGTTTAGGAGAACAAAGAAACAAGAACATAGAAATCGGGGTGGAGGCTGGTGTGATTGGGACTGGGAAGTTCCCTTATGGAAGATGGTATCAAGTTGTGTGAATCTAAGGAAATTAATGTCACCAAGAACTAACAAAGTCAATAGTTTGTATTTGTAGAGGATTGTGACAAAATGGTTTTCAGATTATGTAATCAATCCTTCTGTTGCGCAACATTTGTGCACATATGATTTGGGCAGCAGCAGTTCTCCCAGCTGTAGTCACTTTCCATCACACTTGTTCTTAATGTTAAAATCAGACTAGAGCAAAAACAAGTAATTTGAAATGGGTATACAATTAACCAGATAACAGTCACTAGCAAGCAACCACAGGGACATATGCTGTTGAAACAGCAGTACGACACCTGAAAGAGCCTAATCAACACTAGGAAGATGAGTGCAAACACTACATAAACCTTAGAATAACAATTCTTCTACGGTGAAATGCATCCCCTTTTATGATTCTTTTATTCAACTCAACTAGGAGTCCGATATTTTCCTTTTGTCTGACAAACATAAATTGTGGTTTACCGAAAGTGAATTTTTGCAATTGTATTAACGACTCAAATACAAACTAAGCACCCCAAACTTGTATATAATTAACTCTAAGAAATCACTGCCAAGCCAAATGGGAGCTGAGTTAATTGAACCATCCAATATGTTACATGTAGAGACCACATCTCTTCTGAAGTTCCAGGATCAGGATCAGCTAAACTTCGTACCTGTGTTGCGAAACCCAATTAAAGATCAAAAAGTTTAGAGCAACCATTATCTCCAATTTAAGTTGAAATAGCACTGTAACGGGATGTGAGAAAATATTATTACATTCCTATTGTAAGAGACCAACTACTGGATAAGAGCCAAACTCAAACCATCAAGAACTAGGAAAGGCAAAAAATTGAGCCATAATTTATTAGTTCATTGCAAATCAATTGATTACATCAAACGTAGAAAATAATATTGCCAGTTCCATCCCATCCATATTACGGTTTTCTACAAAATCATTCCTATAGATCTATACAATCTAGCCATGTGTAAACTTTTAGTATAGTACCAAAGAAAATGCAAAAGAGTGTGTAAACTTATGTAAAAAACTGCAAGGTTCAAATTCCAAATGCTTTGTAAGCTATAGGCTACACTGTGATCTCTGCACTTTCATGCGGAAATACAACATCAGGGTTTCGAATGTGTGGAACCAGTGCTGCCAACCCTTTCCAATTACTTCCTTCATCATTAACATCAGCGGTTATGCTCCATAAGACATCTTCATGTGTCACCTGTCTAGTCCCCTGTGGGTATGATCTTATAATGGCTTTTGACTTTGAAAATAGACGCTTACTGGACTTCCCCATGCCACTAGCAAGCAACCACCGGGTTCCAGACTGCTGTTGAGCCTTTGTACCCCAAAGACGGTTTTTACCAAGTTGCTCAGTTTTCAACCCTGCAAGGTGAACTTCAAAAATTTTAAACCACGGACTGCCTTCTTCTACCTTTTCCTCCTCTGTTCTATTGTCACTTATCTCCTCTGATATGTCGGCTTCCTTCTCTTCTTCGTTTCTTTCGAACATTGTGTTGTATATTTTCGGCTTTAGAGGGACAAAGGTCCTCTTCACTTGAAATAGAGCAAGCATTGATGTGCCAACAGGTTCATAATTACGAAGAGGGTCTCTAAGCAACACCATGAGTGCTATTGTGAGGTTGTCCCCCAACAAACCACAGGTTTTACTAGATGTCTTGAACCAATCAAGGTGTCTTGCCAAAGTTTCACTTGCTAAATCAACGCACTTAGCATGGTGGGCTCTCAGGATGTTTATCTTATGTTCACTAATCTGATCTTCATCCCCAATTATTCCTCCATCTAGCTTTGACCACTCATCCAGTGTTATAGAAAGATCCATCAATCCATCAATATCATTAGCACCTCTGCTGACATCCTGTACATGCAATCCTGCAGCTCCCTCTGAACTCAGAAACCTATCAAAACCGGCATTCTTCCATTCAAAAGCTGACCTTTTTCCAACCAATTGGGTTCTGACACTTGATGGGGCCTCCTCATTGGACATGCCAGACTGAATTCTTAATCCTTCAATTGAGAGTGCTTCGATCCTATCCATAGCTAACGTAGAAAAATCTTCTAGAGATACACAGCCTGGGCCCATTTCACCAGTTGTTAAGCCTGTTCCTGAGTTATAATGACTCGAAACAAACTGAAATTGTTCGTCTTCCACTCTCCGCGCAAAAGAATGCTGCCCAAATAATGATTCATGCTGCAGAAAATACTGCCTGTGAATACAATAAGAACATGTTGACACATAAGGCATATCAAGTAATGAAAAGAGCAAAATGTAAACATATGTAGAAAAATAGAAATCAAGAATACTTCGTATTCCAATACAGTTGATATGTTCACAAACCTCTCGGACACCACAGTTCTGGGCACAGCTTCCTGTGCCACCTGTTGCAGTGTCTTTCCAGTAACATCCTCCAAAGGCATTAATTTGCTTGTCTGCATTGAGAGCTCCTTAATTCCAGTCGATGCCAGGTGCTGTAATACGTCAATAATATCAGAACCCATTTCTACAGGCAGCACAACTGGTCTAGAAACTTGCATGATCAGGCTCCCAACATTTTTAGCATTTCTAAAAAGTGAGGGATTCATAGACCGGAGATAACCTCCATTCTTTATTGGAATCAAAGATCCAAAGCCATCTGCTAGTGACGGTAATTCAAATGGATCTTCAGTTGGGAATTCAATGGGACTTCCAAATCCATCAGATTGATGGCTTGGAGACCTTTGAAAAGCTCTCTCATTTAGACCCCATTCTCGCATTAGAGATTCTGTTTCCAGGTCTTCAAGCATGTTGGCTGGCTTTTTATTTTTCAATAAAAGACCTTCACTCTTGTTCTCCTCCTTGGCACCTCGAACAAGAGGAAAGACATCAAAATGATTATAAGAATCCCCACAACCAGACCTAGTCGGAGGGCAACCGTGTTCCACTTGATGATCCCTTGTATCAAAACCTAAAATGAAGTTACCCGAAGCTAGAGCCTCTTTCTCAAACTCTCTCAACAGACGCTCTCGCGGAGACTCGGGATCACCATCAGAGCTTGAAGCAAATGGAGTTTGCTCCATCCCCAGCATATTTAAGAATTCACTTGCCACAGATTCAGTAATGTCATCCAAGCTAAGTGACTTCCTTGACAATTTACTAGACTTGTAATTTGATTTAACCTCTATGTAGTTTTGGTGCTCAAGAAACTCATCTGCAGCTGATGAAGATTCCAAATCTGCCAATTCTGCTGTCAACGGGCCAATAAAAGCTGACTGTAGCTCTTCCATGGCACCTGTGGCACATAAACCACTCTCTTCATGTTTACAGTCATTTACCACAACTTCAGCATTGCAACTACAACCGGTACTTTCTTTTGAAACACATTCCATCTCCTCATCAAGAGCTACATTATCATCTTTAATGATCTCATCCACATTTATAGTCTCGATTGCAGAGCCATCAAGTGTACATACAGCACTTTGTTGTGATTCCAAGTGTTCCTTCTCAGAGATTTCTATCCCTTGTTCAATCACAATGAACTCGGAAACGTCACTCTCACTTTCACTAATATCTTTAGTCAACTCAGATTCCTGGTGCTTTGGTTCAAGAGACTCCCCACGCTCTGATGATAAATCAAACTCTTCTGCACCATGCAAGTTCCCTTCATTGAATTTCTCATATAGAAAATTTACTGACTTGGAGAGCTCCAATCCCGGAAGTGGGGAAACATCCTGATAAACCATAACATCAACGGATGTAGATGAATGAGAAGACCTGTGGTCTAAGTTACTTGGAACACTCCCAATCCGCCTCAGCATCATACTGCCAGTATTAGACCCACGGCTTATACCAGATTCCAGAGTAGCTGACCTATTATGAGCAAGCTCAGAAACAGACATGTTGTTATTTGATTCAAGTAAATCGTCCTTCATAACTGAGAAACCGAAACTAAGATTTAGTGAAGCACTCTTAGCCTTGCCTGCAAGTTTAAAGCTTGTGGTCCACTTACCTGAGCTTTTCTCCCCCTCCAACTCCTCCAAAGTAAGAGGTAACAACCTAGAAAGATCAACCCAATGCTTCCCTATATCAGCTCCTGGAGACCCAACTACAGACGGATGAATCAGAAAAAGCTTCTCTTCATATTTTGCATTATTATGAGCACCAGTCCTACTACCATAGACACAACATTTATACATCAAAGTCTCTTCAAATTCAGAAATGCCCTGCAAAACCCTCGATGGACAGGTTCGTAACACCTCATTATTCCTCTTCCAATGCACACACAAACTAGTGCCATCAAAATTTGCTGGCAAACCTTCGATTGAATGCACATGGAGGAAAAAACAAATATTGAAACTCTGACGCCTAATGTTCACTAAAGCTTTCAATGGCTTCTTCCATTTCCACAACAAGGATGGTTTCTTGTTCTTATTGAACACATTATCATTAAAATCTCCTGGCCCTTTTGGATCTACGAAACGGGTTCTTTCAGCAGATTTAGACCGTTTTTCATATGGGGAAACCAGAGTCCTTAGTGGGGGTTGTCGCACGTACAAGGCTTTGCTTATTGCCTCAATGTCACGCAACAATTGACTATTATCAAAATTCTCACCACCACAATCGTCTCCAGTCTCAGCTTTGAACAAATTCATTAAATTCATTTTCTCATCTACAAACTCCAACCCATTCAAACTCTACACGCTTCAACATTAAAAAACTGAACCTTCTCAGATATCATCAATAGCTCACTTGAATCACACCCAACAAACATAGGACCAAAAAAAAAACACTACTCAGTCAATCGAAAGAAATAATCAAATCAAAATCATTAACACACAAGACTTAACAAGTAAATATATATATATATATATACACACACACACACATATAACAACACCCATTTCAATTTTCAAGACAAAGCAGTAAAACAAGTTGACAAGTTTTGGTTTTGATCTTTTCCCAACGCAAACTAACTTGCTAGTAATCGCAATAGACTAAAACATAATAATAATAATAAAGCAATAAAGAAGAAGCCTACCAGAACTTGGATTCTCCCCTCACTGACAAATTTCGATAACTTCCACTTCTGAACCAGAACAAAGACTAGAAAGTGGTTGATTTAAGCGGTAATGTCTGGGCGATTGGTGATGGTCGCGGAGAGGAATTTACTTTTACTATCTACTTCCACGAGAAACTTGTGAAGAAGATTTATGTTTTGTCTCTTTTGTCTGCAATCTATCATTTTTGTAAACATGGACTCTCATCATTTGCTGCGCCTTATGTCTCCTCTGCTGTCAATGATATGATACACCCGGTTTCATTAAGGCTCACATCTCTTGCCTTTGATTCTCATGCTCATGGACGGATGGAGATTAGTTCATACACGTCATCCGCCTGAAATTTTTCCGCTGTATCTAAAGCAGGTTAATGTATTAGTATTCCTTCCCGTGTGTTTTAATAAATTAATTTCATGAGATATATACACTTTTCTTTTCCTTTCTTTTTCTTTTACGGATGAGATCAGTTCAAAATATAACTGAAACTAGCTTTAATAGGTACTGTGACATAATTCTGAAATCAACTCCCAAAAATGAAAGGGATCAACTCACGAAAGAGTAGCGGCATGTCGAATTTGACATTCAAGCATGCCTATAAGGCAACCCATTGCGTTTTAATTTCATGAGATATTTCTTTATAAATTATACTATAATAACTAAAAGTGTTAAGAAAATTGTATTCCAATGAACTTATGTGAGCGTATGTCGGGAAAAAAAAGAAAAAATCTCTTGTGAATGTGATTTGGCTAATGTACTAGATTATTTGACGTTGTAAAACAAAGAAATAAATTGGAAATCAGTAGAGAGGGAGAGAATTTTTCTTTTATTGATGTTATGTATGTTCTGCCAATCTGCAAAGAACATATATATATATCTATATATATAGCTGCAGCCGACACATTTAACTGCTCTTTTTAACTACTCTTTAAATGGGTGAAACTCACTGATAATTCATAACACTTCCCTTAGGTGTACGCAAATTTAAGATAGATTACTTCGTTGAAAAACCTTATCAGTAAAACTCAATGAAATAAAACCTTATCAAAGAGAAAAAAAGTATAGTATACAAAACTTTAAAAGAGAGATGACATATTCCTCTCGATGATTCTTCTAGATGACATTATTTAAATTTTATCAGTAAAAATTTAATGAGATAAAAAACTTAAGTAAAAAATATTTTATGATCTGCTGAATCAAAAGTATAGTAATTTTTTAAATTCAATAGTATTTAAACGTACTTAAATAGACTATTTCGTTGAAAACCTTGTCAGGAAAATTCAATGAGACGAAACCTAATCAAGAAAAAAATAGTGCAGTGTACACCATATTGACTTAATATACTCCCCTTGAAAGAATGTTTCATAATCAATCCTGTAGCTTACATAATCAATGGATTTTAATGTTGGCAATATTTTGGTGAATAAGTCTATAAAATTACTCGTGGAGCGAACTTATTTAACATTAATCTGCTGACTTTGTTGAAGTTCATAAGTATAAAAAAAACTTTAGTGAGACGTGTTTAGTTATCTCTCTTGATGTATTCTCCTTCAATTTGAGCAATACATGCAGTATTTTCTTCATATATTATTGTTGGAGAATTTGACACAGTAGATAGTTCACATATACTCTAGATATAATGAATGACAGTTCTCAATCACATACCTTATCAACTTATTTCATGAAGTATAAGAATTTCATAATGGTTGAAGGATGTGACAACAAAAATCTGTTTTGTGGAGTGTCATAAAATTGTTGTATCATTATAAGTTAAAAAATATCCAGTTTGTGAATGAATCTTATGAGGATCCGAAAAATATCCAACATTAGCATAACCAATCAAACATGCACCATTAGCAGACTTTAAATAGAATAATCTCAAATATGTTGTTCGGAAAAAAAATATATATATATATGTTTGATCTTATTTCAATGACGTTATGTTGGTTCAAAATTGAACCTAACCAATAAATTTACTGAAAAAATAATATCAGATCTATTACATTGTGCTAAATATAATAAAACACTAATTGTACTCAGATATGGTACTTCTGGATTAAGTATCTCTTCGTTACCTTTTTTGTGTTGAAATTGATCAATTTTAGGATCAAAATATTGAACAACCACAGGGGTACTCAATGAATGAGTTTTATCTATATTGAAACGTTTTAAGATTTTTTTCAATATATGACCTTTGATGAATAAGTACTTCATGTAATTTACATTCGATCTAAAAATTGAGACAATATTTTGTTTATCCTAAGTCTTTCATTTCAAATTCTTTTCTAAAATATTTAGCAGTTCTTAGAAGTTTTTTAGAATTTCCAAATAAATTCATATCATCGACATATGCTACTACAATTGTAAATCCAAATTTTAATTTCTTTATGAATACAAATGGATATATAGGATTATTAATATATCATTCATTTATCAGATATTCTCTAAGACGATTGTACCACATAAGTCTAGATTGTTTCAAACCATGCAAGGACCGTTGTAACTTAATTAAATAAATATTATTGACTTCTGATTTATATGCTTCGGCTATTTTAAATCCTTCAAGAATTTTCATATAAATATCAGTATTAAGTGACCTATAAAAATATGTTGTCACTACATCCATAAAATGTATTTGGAGTCTTTCTTAGACTGTCAAATTTATTAAAAATCTAAAAGTAATTGTATCCATCACAGGTAAATATGTTTCATCATAATCAATTCCTAGTCTCTGCAAACAACCTTGTGCAACAAGTCTTACTTTGTATCTTACAATCTCATTTTTCTCATTACGTTTTCGTATAAATACCCATTTGTACCTAATAAGTTTGACATTTTTAGGTGTTTAAACTACAGTTTTAAATATTTTTTGTTTGGCTACATAATTCAATTCTACTTAAATTGCATCTTTCTATTTAGGTCAATCATGTTTTTATTGACATTCATCAACCGTATGTGGTTTATAATTATCGTTCATAATTTGAATAGCAATTGTATATAAAAATAAATTGTCAATGATTGTTTCATCGTAATTCCACATATCTCTTACAAAATTCAATGAAATTTCTTCATTTTTAGAATTTTATAGTTTTGCCGAGGTTTATACCTTTTTAATGGTTTCAATATCCTTAGGGATTGGTAATTCTTCTAGAGTTGATTTTTCAAAGTATGTGGATTTTGCAACTTGAGTTTAATCGTGATTTTTCATTTTTCGCTTCCGGGAATACTATCTTTTGAACCAACTAGTCTGTCATACTTCTAACGTGCAGTTGATAATTTATTTGCTGCATTTTGATTGCATTGTTCTATAGGAACAATTATTCTAACTAATGCATTGACAGCTGGTATATATAATTTTGTTACTCTAGATGCATATGTAAATGCATTTGGCTACTGATTCCCAATTATCTAGAAATTAACTATTGTTTGCACTTCATTTTCATATTGGATGGTATGAAGATCTAAATGAAATATTGTTATTACGTTCTATGAGATTTTATTTTTCTCTCCAATAATGACATTTTTCTCATATTTCTCTTCAAGAGAAATTTTTTCTTCTTCTAATGGTGGGAAAATTATCTCATCAAAATAACAATTTGAAAAACAATCAATAAAAAGATCACTTGTCAATAGTTCGAAATATATGATAATTAAACATAAATTAAAACCAACATATATCCCTAAACGATGTTGAGATTCCATTTTGGTTCGTAAAGGATGAGTAATATGAATTTATACAGTACAACCAAAATGCGTAAAGTGCAAAATATTAGGTTGGTACCTCAGCACAAGTTATAATAAAGAGTACTAGTGATAGGCTTAGGTATAATAGAGAGTACTAGTGATAGGTTGCAGACCTAAAACGAATTAATGTTATTACATGTAAAATAGCACATCCCTAGGCAGAAACTGGTAGTTTTGTTTGCAATAACAAGGTTACTGTAATTACCTGAATGCGCTTAATAAATGATTCTGTTAGACCATTCTGAGTATGTACATATAGAACTAGATGTTCAATATCAATTCCAACCGATGTGCCATAATTATCAAATATTTTTTATGTAAATTCACCAGCATTATCGAATTGTATACTTTTAATTGGATAATTTGGAAATTGTACTCGAAATCTAATAATCTGAGCAAACAATCTAGTAAAAGCAATGTTATGATTAGACAATAAACATATATATCACCACTTTGCGGATGCATAAATTAATATAATAGAATAACGAAATGGTTCACTTGATGAATGAATAGGTTCATATATGTCTCTTTGAATTCTTTGTAGAAAAAATGAAGATTTAAAACCAACATTAGAAATTGATGGTTTAACTATCAATTTTTTTCATGAATAAATAATACATATATTTTCATTGGATGATAGAATCTTCAGGTTCTTTAATTGGTGTCCATTAGAATTTTCTATAATTTTACATATTATTGTAGATCCTGAATGACCAAAATGGTCATGCCAAAGTTAAAATATTATTGGTTTTGAAAGTTTCTGACTCAAAACTACATATGTTTCAATTGATCTTATAATTGTATAATACAATCAAAATGAGAAAGTTTTAAACTTTTGTAAAATAAGCTTCTGGCCTGAAAATAATTCTAATAATGCGTAAATATTCGGTATTCTTCTCATTTGTAATTTCAGGATGATATGCATTACTATTTATATATTTGAAATTGAGTAGGTTTATTCTGGATCTACTTGAGCATAATGTATTATTTAAACATAATTTGATACCATTTGTTAAGTCTGTAGGATCTGATATAATATTTACCTTAACTTTAATACTGATAAATTTGAAAAATATTTTTTATTTTGAAAAATAGTATATATTGTTATACTGTCGATAATATACACATCTTCACTTTCCCTTCCCTTTTGAAAATAGACATATTCATTTGAACCGTGTTGATAATGTGTTATAAAATAAGGGAAATAAATGGGAAAACAATAGAGAGGGAGAGAAATTTTCTTTTATTGATATTGGGTGTGTTCTACCAATCTACAAAGAACATATATATATATAGCTGACACATTTAACTACTCTTTTAACAGCTCACTTAAAATATAATTCCCTAAATTGATGGACCTATCCAATAATTCACAATATATATCTTATTGATTGTATAATAGTGTGAAATTTAAAGATAATCTATTTAACTAAATGAATAATACTTTAAAATTTACAATTTTATATTAATTATAAAAGATATTTTTATATACTTTAAAATTTATGATGTTAATTGTAAATGGTAGTTGGCACGGATGGTTTCAGCACCAACTACCCTTATGCCTTTGGTAGCATGGATTCAACACTTCGTGTAGCTCAAAATTAATAATTTTGCTATCATTATGTATAGATTATTTTTCTATTTTTGTGTGGATCTCTCCTTCACCTCTATCTGAATGGATCTTTCTTATTTGAGAGTAGTATCTCAGGTCATGTTATAATATTTCTATCTTGATTGATTTCGTTATCTTTCAATCCCGGTTCTTCGAAAAATAAAAAAGATGATAACCTATTTGAAAAAAAAAAAAAAAAAAAAGAGGAAGGTTTGATTGGTCTCGTTATCTCTTAGTCCCGGTTCTTAAAAAAAATAAATAAATAAAGATGATAACCTATATCAAAAACAAAAAAAAGAGGTTGACCAACTGTCAATTTGACTGAATGATGAAACAGGTGTTTGCCTAAATATTTCTCTCCTGTAGAGTCCTTTTCTGAAGGGTCAAGCACACACTGACATACACGTAGCTCCAGATAAGTTTCTCTTCTCGCACGTCACACAAATACACATTTCAAACTCTATTAACTTAGTCTATCATCAATGGAAACGATAATGCAAGCACCCTACGATGCGACAGTGCGGCTGATGCTAGCTTCACTGGAGAGGAATCTGCTGCCGGACGTTGTTATACGGAGACTGACTCGCCTGCTGTTGGCCAGTCGCCTTCGCTCCTGTTACAAACCTTCTTCTCAACTCCAACTCTCCCACCTCCTACACTTCGTACATTGTAATTTGCACTCCACATGATATACATGCATTTGTATTCTGTTGTATGTACTCAAGTATTGTCTAACGTGGTTAATTTCGATTTTAACAACATGTCCTCTTGCAGCTCTTAAGGAGATGCCTATAGCTATCGAGACGGACAAGCCGAAATCACAGCATTATGAACTGCCAATCTCCTTCTTCAAGCTGGTGCTTGGACAGAATCTTAAATACAGGTTTGCCCATTTAATCCAAGTTAAAAAAGTTTAAAGTTGGTTTTAATTCTAAATTTGAATAGGTGATCATCTTAGATTTAGAATCTAAAATAAGATTTAATACTAATCTTCTTGTTGGTTATTTTTAATTTTTTAAAGTTATTGAAATATTTGGTCCTAATGATAGTTAAAGATAACATGATCAGCTACTAATTTTTTGATTATGTATTAGTCGGTGCTAATATTTTGGAGGTTTTGGTTTCTCTTTAAAGTTTAACCAAATTTAATTCCTTGGTGCTAAATTTTGGAGCTCTTATAGTTTCTTTTCAGGTAATCAGATTTTGTTTTTGGTGTCATTGTATCAATCCCTCACTGAACTTAAAAAATGGGTTTCCGTTTTCATATTTTGCATTTCTATCGTTTGAGCGATTGAAAGTGCCACATTTAGGGGACGGGGCAAGGGCGCATATCATTGTGATATCTTAATCGGATATGCTCCCTTGAATTAGTGCAGCTGCTGTTACTTCTCTGACAAGTCTAGCACCTTAGAGAATGCTGAGAAAGAAATGCTGGAGCTGTACTGTGAGAGGTGTCAGTTAAAAGATGGCCACACTGTTCTTGATGTTGGATGTGGTTGGGGGTCACTTTCTCTATACATTGCCCAAAAGTATAGTAACTGCAAGATTACAGGGATATGCAATTCAAGAACTCAAAAAGCATACATTGAGAAGCAGTGTCGGTATGTCAAATTCCCATGTGGCTTAGCCTTCTAGTTCAAATATGTAATACAAAACTCCAAATGTTGACTATTTCACTTACAAATGATATTCCTTTCAAGTTCCCGGATTAAAAGCTGCAAGGATTGTAATTTATTTGCAACATTCTGTTACATTAATATAGGGTTCTTGAGATTCAGAATGTTGAGATCATTCAAGCAGATATTAGCACATTTGAAATGGAGGCATCCTATGACCGAATATTCTCCATTGAAATGTTTGAGGTCAGTCCTTCTCATGCTATATATGCTACAGCTACAATATTTGATTGTTATATGTTCTAGCAACTGTTCTTGTCCTTTGACAGCATATGAAGAATTACCAAGATCTTCTTAAGAAGATATCCAGCTGGATGAAACAGGATAGCCTTCTCTTTGTTCACCATTTTTGCCACAAAACATTTGCCTATCACTATGAGGTATTGCCTGATTTCATTTTCTCCAGTGACCCCTTGAGGGATTTTGCTACTTTTTAATTCATTTAGTTAATGGTTAATATGTAGTAAAATCATTTCAAATAGTGGTATCTTTTGCTTTTTTTTTTTTTTTCTTGTAACTCAGGTCACAAATGAAGATGACTGGATTACTAAGTACTTCTTCAGTGGGGGTACGATGCCTTCAGCTAATCTGCTTCTTTATTTCCAGGTGGAAATGTGTTTTATTTCCAAGACTGTCGTATTTTCTTTTTCGTTATATCAGAGTCTTGATGATTTTATTTATAGGATGATGTTTCTGTTGTTGATCACTGGCTTGTCAATGGGAAGCATTATGCACAAACAAGGTAGCTTGAATTATATTGTCACATTATAAAGATGGGAACGAATTAGACTCTAAGACAACGACAGTTATTTAAATTTTAAGTGCATGTGTTCTTGCAGTGAAGAATGGCTCAAAAGAATGGACCAGAACATGGCTTCCATAAAGCCAATAATGGAGTCAACTTATGGCAAAGATCAGGTTGTCAAGTGGACTGTTTATTGGAGAACATTCTTCATTGCTGTTGCAGAACTTTTCGGATACAATGACGGAGAAGAATGGATGGTCACTCATTTCTTATTCAAAAAGAACTGATGCTTCTTTCTACTCCGAACAATAATGATAAATAAAGTAACGAAGCTCATCCTTATTCATTAAAGAAATTGAACAAATGTAATGTTGTGCAGCTGCAGTGTCTACATTTTAGAAGATGAATAAGGCTAGAACATCATGCTGGGAATGTTTCTATAACGTTTAACAGGATCTTTATGTGTTAAGTGGTGTCCTTCAAAGAATTGAAGAAAAGGGAGAGAGAGAGAGAGATATCATGCTTGATCTCATGTTACTCTGGTGGGTATATTTGATCTGCAATTTAGATCAATATAAGAGAAAATTTGAAGAAATTTGGTTGGTGAGAGTATTTGCTTAAAATATAGATTAAGTATAACAAATATATATTTATCTTAAACCAGAAAAGTTTAAATCTTTACCATGATGTTTTAAATGTTACTTTTGGAAAAGACCCTTTTTGCCCACCTGCTGTTATGACCTCATCTGACCTACATCAGAGTAATGCACGCAGCTCTCCTCATTGCATGTAGAAATCTGGTTTTGTCAGGTTTAATATCTCTGAAAAGAATTAAGTAAATGCAAACCAATGAGACACAACAAATACCTACTTGACTATATACACTAAACAAATTAGAATAAGATCCAGCTTCAAGCACATCAATTCAATAACACAAGTGGGACAGCCAAGTATTAAGCTGTGAATGTAGTTATGCTTGTGAATAGATTCAATGACCAGGAGACTTTAAGCGATATAGAATCTAGCCACATTTTCTGTTAAGGTGTCCTCCCTCATCAACACAGTCATCATATCACCACCAGGCAGATATTCCATAATCAAATAAAAGTAGTAAGCATCCTGGAATGAACAATAATAGAGCTTCACAATGCAGTGGCTTGCAACTTCAGATAGCAAGTTCATCTCTGCCCTAACATTTTCCACCTGTAGAGTGAGAAGACAATTTGCAAGATGATCATAGCAAGTTTGGCATGGATAAACACAGACCAACGATATAATGGGCTTTAAAAAGTCAACAGATGGCAGAAACCAATTCTACTTGTCATTGAGACCTGGAATCAATATCGACAAAATGACCAAATTGCCCCTTTGGGAAAACCCTAGAACTGGGATGGGCACAAAAACCCGAACCGAATCGAAAAAATCGATTTTCCCTTATATTCGGTTTGGTTTCAAGAAACCGAAAATTTTCGGTTCGGTTCAATTTTGGATAGGAAAAATCAAGTAATCAACCCAACCGAAAACCGAACCGAATGTCAAAATGCGAGGGGAGTATGTGAGGCACTCGGTCAAACCCTGACCCTTTGTTTCTTATTTTTCACCTCTTTCATTTTTACTCACAGTCACAGACAAGCCGCCGACATCAAAACTCAAAACAAGTGACTAGTTAACAACTGAAGCAGGTAATCTCCTTCATTCTTCATTCTTCTTCTTCATTTCTTCACAGATTCTTGAAGCTGTTCTCGGTTGTTGTTCTTGAAGTTCATTCTCGTTCTTCTTTATTCTTCCTTTGTTTAATTTGTTATCTTAAACAAGAGACACCCAAGTAAGCATTGTCTCTTGAGCTTCTGTTATTGTTGTTGTTGTTGTTTTTTTTTTTTTCCATATGGGTGTCTCTTGTTTCTGTTTTTGTTTTCTGGCATGGAGATCAAAACTTCTTGTTTAATTTGTTTGTACGTGTATATAATCACGATTTCTGGTGCTCGATCAAATGTGTTTCTGTTTCGTTTTATATTAATGGTTTCTCTGTTTGAATAGGAAGCCGAGTGGATGTGTAAAAATGTTTATTAATTTTTCTTTTCAAATTTTGTTGATTTCATTGTTGGATTCAAAACTAACTGGAGGCCCAAAATGCCAGGCCCAAACCGAATCGAAGTAGATCGGTTCGGTTCATTCCTTCTATTCGATTCGGTTCGGTTTATAAAACTAACAATCGAAATTTTTTCAGTTCGAATCGAACCGCACCCTTGCTTATAAGTCAACTTAGTGATCATCTCACCACTTTCCACACTCATAACATAACAGGAGTGAAGCAGCAGAAACAGTTTCGGGTCATTTCTAGGGTTTAAGGTTTCTTTGAAGTCAGCAGCCATGGCGAGTACCAAAGTTCAGCGGATTATGACTCAACCCATTGTAAGCTTTTTTCCACTCTCTCCTGTTACTTTTTTTTTTTTTTAATAATCTTTTAATTTAACGCTCCTCGGTTTTGTTCTCACTTGTGCGGCACCAGAACCTGATTTTCAGATTCCTTCAAAGCGTAAGTACACTCCATCTTCTCAAATTTTATTTCTCTGTTGATGGGTTGTTGAGTTTTTAGCTTAAATTTTGTTTTTTTTTTTTTTTTTTTTTGTTGAAGAGGTGTTGAGTTTTTGGCCTAAATTTTGTATTTTTGTTGATGGGTTTGGTTTTGGATGAGTGCAGAAAGCTCGCATTCAGATTTGGCTGTTTGAGCAGAAGGATTCGAGGATCGAAGGCCGTATCATTGTAAGTTGTATTTGTTTTAAATATGCTTTCAAGCGAATTCACTTAGAGTTGTAGTGCGTTGTGTGTAGTGTGTGTGAGTTTATTTGTATGTGGTGTTTATAAAGAATATGTTGTGATGCGTTGTTCTTGGAGTACAAATTGGTGTTTCACAAGTGTTGTTTGGTAATTGTGAATAGGTTGATTGGTGTTCTTAAGTTGGATAATTGATTTTTGTGTAGTGAAATGAAATCTTTGTAGTTATTGAGACCAAGATAGACAAGAAAGGAAACAAAACGTAACTAGTGCCAATACCTTGAGGCTAGTTATGCTACACCTCTGATCTGAGGGCCAAATGAGGATCGTTCTGCCAATAAATCATAAAAATATCAGAAATGAACTTAAGTAACTTTTATCAGCAATGCAAAATTCAAACAAAGGTGTCCTATTAAGAATTCTGGCTGTTGACCTTCTATTAATTATTGGAGCCAGTTAGGATTTTCTTCAGATAGCTTTAAAAGCATATCATCACTTTGTATCTGCTCCATTTACTTTTCTGCTTTTGCATAATAATATATTCGGATAAGACAGTTTATGAGTTATTCGTGTTTCATCTGTCATATTCATAAAAGCTCCTGTTATTTCCAATTTTTTTATGGATTGATTGGATTGGTGATATGATAACCTATAAACTGTCCTTATGGTAGGTTTAATGTTGGATAATATCTCGCTTAAGTTCAGAAAACTTTGCTGTATGGGGCAAAGCCAAGGATACTAAATGTAGCTTCTTAAACTCTTTAGTTTAGTGACAGTAAACCTACTCACTCTGCCAATTTTATTTTGTTTCGTCTTATTTCCTGTTAAAATTGGTCTAAATCTTTCTTTTCCCTATACCTTGTAAGATAGGACTCTCTGCTGCCTTTTGACTTCGGCTCAGTTCTTCAAGGCATGAATCAATGATAACCACATAGAGTGCTAAAGGACATTTTTCGCAAGAGAACGTTTAGGATATATATTCTTTTAGGAAATGAGATTTGAGTTTAGGATGCATATTCTTTTAGGAGACAAGATTTGAGTCAAACGCAGTCAAATGCATAAAGTTTTCTCTGCATAGTTATGAACTGTATGTCTGCCCCTTTGGCAGTGAATCAATCGTTTTAGAGATGGATATGTTCAAACATGATAAATTTTCTCGTTTCTTATTAAAAAAAGAAAAAAATGATAAATTTTCATTCATTGTGTCAGCAGTCTTTCTGGTTTCGTTACAGATCATTGCAGTGACATGCTTTGAACCTTTCTTCCGACTTTTTTTTTTCTTAAAAAAAAAAAAAAAAAAAAAGTGCAAGATTGAAAGCAAAGTTGTATTTTTGCAGTGACATGCTTTAATGACCTCCTAAAAATGTGAAGGTTTTGGTGTCTGTTTTGCTTGTGCAGGGTTTCGATGAGTACATGAACTTGGTTCTGGATGATGCCGAAGAAGTTAACATCAAGAAGAAGAGCAGAAAATCATTAGGTGAATCACGTTCTATCTACTTTAAGTGCTCTAATTCATGTGTGCGCTCTAATTTGTTTCTTTTCTTTAACAGGAAGGATTCTTCTTAAAGGAGACAACATAACTCTGATGATGAACACGTAAGTAAAATTGAAACAACCTTTACTCTCTCTCTGTCTGTGACATAATAATGATTTTCTTCTTCTACATTACAGGGGCAAGTGATGATCATTGCAATTATGTAGATGGCATTACATGCGCTTGTGATAGAGAGCCATTTAGACTCCGCGTTCTATCTTAAAATGTTATTAGGCTTCATATACGATAATAGATTGTTTAGTACATCAGGCTTAGTAGCTTTTGTTATTCTTGATGGGGATTATTTTGCCATTAGCTTTGATTGTCCTAAATGGTGATTATTTAGCCATTTTCTTGATGTGTTGTACTTATCATTTGTATCATTTTGATCTAGTTTAACTGGCTTAACAAGCATAGAAATTTGATTGAGATTTGACTTTGGTAGCTCTTTGGGTGTTTATGTCATTTGTCATGAAATTTGTGCTAAATAAACATAGGTGAGTAACGAAAACAAAACTTGAGAAGTGAACATTTCGATTCAAGCACATGCTAGAGCAGGAGACATGTCTGTTTTGACAAATGCATTCAATATTTTGCATTTCTTATGCCTTCAAGCCTATATTTTTCTTCCCTGATGTTCTTCGCCAAGCAAATCTCTGAAATCTATGCCATCTACAGCTTAATTGTTTGTAGTGCAACTGTCTGCCGAGTATCATTAGTCCCCCCTCTCTCTCTATGTAGCTATTTGTGTTGGTTTTTTTTTTTTTTTTTTTTTTATTTTTTTTTATTTTGTTATTTTTTTCCCTTATTTTTCTTGAAGATTTAACTCGGCCATAGATGTTATATTTGAAATTGAGAATGTTTGCGATGCAGTAGCTACAATCCCTGTTGAAAATAGTGATATCAGTCAATTTGTGAATGGAGTCATACACTTGCTTGATCATGTTCTTTATATAACAATCGGCCCTTTGAGGCTCTAGAGTAGCGTTGTTGAGAACATTCTGCCACGGAACTTGAGATAAGCGGTAGGTGCTAGGAGTTATTTGACCATTGGTGTTGAAAATTCAATTATCATATAATTATATATAGCTCAATTGAAATGCAGATGTCGAAATATCAAACATCGCATTTAATTCAAAGGTTTGGTGTTAGAATAGATATTTTCAATATCAAACAAATTAAAAACTTAGCATTTATTTATTTATTTGATAATCCATGAAACTTACTGAACTTGCCTAGCGAATCTCAGTTTGAAATTGGAGCTCTTGTTTAACAATACAATCTTTGGGATGCAAGCCACGCATGTATTTGGAGACTTTATGAGAGCAAATTACAAGTCTAATTATTCTTACAAATCTTTCTTTGGTTTACAAAAGAAATTGGTGAAATTTCAATCAGTTTTCACAAGTAATTCCTGAAATGGTTCCTGCACACATTGTTAACAGAAATGAAATTTCACCATCTTTCTAAATTTGATTGATGCACCTCTTGCTTATACTTAATAGAAGAAGAAGGAAAAAAATAAAAAGAAATAATCAAATATGAAATGCTTCAGTTTATCAAAATTTTTCCCCAGTTAAACTTTCTGCATCAAAATCTACATTGGTCAACAACCGCATAATAAAATTCCTCAACAAATGCAAGAGCCTTTTACAGCGGAACTCACAGAATAAAATAATACAACACATGAAGAACCAAGCCTCAACTTTCCTCGTAAAACTTAAACAAGCATAATTGCTAAAAACCATAATCGTTCTTGTGTCAAAAGTTTTTGTTCAACATCTGCACCAGTTTTCCTTCTTCTGATCAGAATAAGAGAAGTTAATTCGTTGATTACCTGAAGAAAATCACTGCAGTTGATATTAGTCAACAGTAACAAACAACCTTTTTCTTACCCAAAAAAAAAACATCTAAAAGATGCAAGTAAGCAGACTTAAACTCACAGAAGATACGGTCATTCGATACATGTTGGCATAAATGGCTATAGAGATTTAGACACATTTGAATTTTGATTTACATATTTGGGATTTGGAGGACAGATATAAAACTTGGGCCATAACTTTAATGTTTGGGTGTGAGAGGCTTACCACTAACACTAAGCCGCCTCAACTTTAGTCAAACACATTTGAAATTTCTGATTTAGTTATCATTCAGGTAGAAATAATGATCCCTTCACTGAAGAAGTAACCCTAAATATCAACACATCACTCTTGGGGAATGAAAAAAAAAAATCCAAATGATATAGTGGAATTATAGGGTTAGATACCAGAAATGAAATTTACTATGGATAATGTCAATAGCTGTACAATTTAGGGGCCTACTACCACAGAATATTGTAAAATCCACAAGTAGAACTCAAGCCACATCATAAGAGTAGATAGTTTTGTCATGCTAGCACACCTAAAACATGAAAGATCCTCCCTTGGAAGAAGATAGGTTAATAATAATAATGCAGAGATCAAACCCTAACATGACACTCATAATTCATTGCACTTGAACCCACAATGTAAATTGTTGTCACAACTTTGTAATCTACAAGAAGCTACAATTATCCAGGTCACACCGAAAACAGAATATCATTTGATATATCAATAATAGCGTACGGCTTATGCTTCGACCAACACATGTCAATATCCAAGAGCTCATACTCATACAAAGCACCACCCACTAGACATAATAATTTCATAAACTTTTTTTTAATCATGACTCAACCCCCATCACCTAAAACACTTATCACAAGCCACCGGACCTAACACACTCCAACAACAATTTCTGCAAGAGCATGATTGCATGAACAAGGATTGGGGCTGGAAGGAATTCGCGCAGCAAATTGTTCCACTCTATGAATTAGCAAAATGCATTCTAGTCCATAAACGCAATTGTAGATACATCTTGTGATTAAAAAACAACTAATTTCCAACTCAACAGCTTACAAACAGACCAGACAGTCATCAGTCATCAATACACCTAAATATCTATTTAACATTCACTTCAGTCCTGGCAGACCAAATTTAAGAAACTTACTCCACTACAATTCTTATTTACGCACACAGAGTGATAAAATGTTATATGATTCGAGTACAGGCATAAGACATGAATGAAAAAAAAATAAAACTAAAAACTGAAGCAATAATTGACCCAAAAACATTGAAAAAAATAAAAACTTAAATAGTTGCATTTACCTACCTTTCTATTGTAACGGTTGGATATTGAACTCAGTATTACTGAGAAACTCCACTGTTAGTATCACTAACTGGGTGTCTTAAATCAGCCTGAGTGATTGAATCAGCAATGCCTTCAGCTTCCAAGAAGCGACTCAGATGCTTATCATCCAAATGTTCCTAACAAAATAAAGTAGATTTAAATTAAACAAAAAGCGAAATTAACAATCAAAGATCAGAAATGGAGGGGAAAAAAAAAAAGAACTCACAGAGAGGCAAGCTCGGTAGTTTTGCCACTCAGAAACACACTCTTCTTTGTCCCATTGACCCTTCACAAACTTCTCTGAGTACCACCTGCACACAACACAAAAACCCCACTTCACACATGAGAAAAGAAAGAGGGTTTTAAAGACCCCAAAAAAGCCATTGAAAAATGGAGACCTGTTGAAGCAATTGTGATAAGCCGTTCTGAGATGGGCACAAGGGGAAGTAGAGGAGGCTTGCTTTTCTCTCTTGCTCATTCCCATCTACAACCAGTCAACCACTAACGCCTTTTCGCCGTCCGATACCCGAATTTTTGCTTCAGAGACGCCAGATTTCGGTTCGGCCCGTGTAGGGCTTTACTTGACCAAACGTTTCTGGTTTTGACTTCGCTTAAGCCAGTTGATCGGCGACCTTTCTTTTTTTTTTTGGGTTTTTCAAACTTACTTACTAGACCAGGGATAGGACAATCCCTCGATCAGAAGGTTGGAGAAAGCTACCAACACGAATGTGAAAAAAGTACCCACACGTTGGTGGAATTTTGGTGAGTTTGAACCCATCATTTGAGCTAAGTGATGGATGGGTTTGACCTAGTTATTGGATTAATCCCACTACCCTCGATCAGTGAAGAAAATTAACTAATCAGTTTCTTTTAACTAATATATATATTTTTTGTTTTGTTTTAATAATAATATTAAATTGTTTTACTTACAAATGAGTTCATGTAAAGGTTGTATGTAAAATGCAAATGCAAAATATAAAGTTTTTTGAGTAATATTTTATGCGTAATTGATATGAATTTTATGTATCTCATATAGTTTATTTAATTCATAAAATAACACAAGCATATAGGCAAATTAGTCTTTAATTGAATAGTTTGAATAATTTCATAATCTTCACTCCAGCAGTTGAGCAAATCATCTCTTAATATAGATAATTGTCCACCTCTTCATCCGTTAATAAGGTGGAGATTTGATTCTTTGAAAGCTTTGTGGGTTTGTGGAAGTTGTTTTTTTCTTGATTATAGATATAGTTATTAGGGTTGCGCAACTAATAGTTGATCAACACAAATAATGAATTTGACAAATCTCGATAGATATCTAATTTTTTTTATGTTAACTTTTAAAGAAAAATGTAAAAGAATAAAAATATGGGTTATATTTCTAATTCATTTGGTGTCGGCTATGGATGGTCATAAATCAAGGTAGGGTAGGCTTAGTAAAACCTACAATTTTATTTATTTTTTTCATTTAAGCTTATAGGATTGAACTAAATATGCTTCCTATATATATATATATATATTTAAAATCAATTTATAATCAAATAACATTATAAAGTAAACCAAATAATAGGAGCTTTCCTCTATGACGATATGAATTACTTCTAGATCTACATTTGCGATAATAAGGAGATGGAAGAAAAAGAGGGGAAGAAAGAAATATAGAAGAAGAAGAATAAGCAAAGCAAGAAGATATATATATATATATATATATATATATAGACGTATATAGGATCGAAAAGGAAATAAACTCATGTTCAAAGACGTCGGAATGAGAAAATAAGGATTCCAATGACAAAAGACATTTAAGAAGATGTAGTTAGTTTTTCTTTTAAAAGCGTTTTTGTATAAAACACTTCATTTAGGACATAAACGTTAAAAATAATAAGATGATACAAAAACAACAATTTTAACTTCTCAAATTTTTAGGTCAGTATTATCATTTAATTTTACTGTATGGTTTTTTATACTATATTCCTCTCATATAAATTTTTTGGATTGGATCGTTTTTCGAAAAAATAATCAAAATTCAAGAGTTTTTTTTGGGGATTTCCAATGACAAATTATTTAGCTATACATCTACCTTACACATCATCATTATATGCTAATCTTAGTAGATAATTTCAAAGATTGATTTCTCTTTCATTAACAATTATATTTTTATTGTTAGGTGACTGTGGTACAAGTAACTTCTAAGTGACATTTGATCCTTTTTTCTAATGAGAATAAAAGAATATTGGAATAAATGTGAGGAGATAAGATTTGCTTAAAGAAATATCTTTTATACGTACATAGTTAAAGTTGTAGAATTAAGTCCTATTTTGCTTTTTCATATGCTAAATTAATTGTAACGAATAGATATTACAAATATAATGATGGGTTAAAATTATTAAAAAGAATATATTTTTATATATAATATTTTTATAATCAGTACCTCCTAATTTTAAAATGATAGGATTAACCAATCAAATTCATCTATTATATTATCTCTCATAAAATAAATTCTCTTTTATTTTTAATTCAAATGCAATAGATGAATTTGATTAGTTCGTCTTAACTTTTTAAAATTAGGAGTTACTAATTATAAAAGTACTATATATATATATAAATAAGTGAAAGAAGGCAGCAGAGCAACATTCCATTCCTACCTAGTGTGAGGAGCAGCAAAGATGCTTGTCAAAAAAGGAATTAAATTTTTTTTAGTAATTATATGTTTTCACATGCACCTTCAGCTTTTAGACTATAGTTAAGTACGCAAAATCCCTCTTAGGTTAAGTAAAATACAAACGTGTTAAGATTTTGTTTTTTATAATACAATACCCCCAATGAACGGTCAATAGCGGTTAAGTGTGATGTTTGATATTTTATTAACGAAATTACCAAAATATAGAGGAACGGTGGAGATCAATTTGGAAAAAAAAAAAGTCAAATAAAAATTAGTAAATTGAATGAAAAAAAATTTCACCTCATCTCCACCATTTATATAAAATAAAAATTACAAAATAAAATAAAAACTTTTTATGAACAATGAAGAACAGTGTTCTTCATTATTCAAAAACCTAGAAAAAAAAAAAAAACATAGGATTGAAGATTTGGGTTCAAAACCTAGATCTTCAATCTTCAAGTCGAAGATTTCAAAATAAAACATCATCAATCGAACATCACCAACCATTATCAACAAATCAATGCTTTATCATCAACATTGCTAACCATCATCAAACACTAAACTGAATCTTCAAACCCCAAACAACATCAATCATCAACAACAAAAATTGGAAAAAAAAATTAAAAAAAATGGAAAAAAAAAATAACGCGAAGATTGAAACAAAAAGAAAAAAAAATTATCATGTTAATGGACAAACTAGAGGATGAAAAAAAATTAAAAAATCAAATGTTAAAAATCATCTAGCTTCATCGATTCACCTAGATGATGATTCGAACCTAGATGAAGGTTCATCTAGGTGAATCAACAAACCCAAATGAACCGAGAGAGGAGTAAATCGACGGCTAGATGATGTGAATAGAGGGAAAAGAAATTGGCAGAGAGAAGAGAGGAGACCGAGAGATCTGGCTTCTGAGGGATGAAGATCTCTTGATGATGAAAGGTGTTGGATCGATGATGAGAGAAAAAAAGAGAGAAAGGGAGGGTGTTAAAGGAAGAACCTAGAGAGAGAGAGAGAGAGATGGTGGAAAAAGGAAGAAAGAGGGAGAAAAAATAATTTATTTTCTTTTTTAACATTTTTTCATTTTTTTTATAGATTTCCACCATCCATCCATCTGGATAGACGGTGGAGATCCAATCTTATTGAGTTTTTCATTATTTTTTCAAATTTATACTTTTACCTTTTTAAAATTATTTTTCATTTTAAATTTATTTGTAAATTTTTAATATAAAATTTTTTTGCTCATTCATGGGCAAAATTTAAATTAAACAAAAAATGAAATTAACAATCAAATATTAGAAATAGAGGGGGGGGGGGGGGGGGGGGGGGGGGGGGGGGAATGGAACACACAGAAAGACAAGCTCAATACTTTTATCACTCAAAAACACACTCTTCTTTGTCCTATTGGCCCTTCACAAACTTCTCTGAGTGCCACCTGCACACAACACAAAAACTCCACTTCACACATGAGAAAAGAAAGAGGGTTTTAAAGACCCCAAAAAGCCATGGAAAAATGGAGACCTGTTGAAACAATTGTGATAAATCGTTCTAAGATGGGCATAAGGAAAAGTAGAGGAGGCTTGCTTTTCTCTCTTACTCATTTCCATCTACAACCACTAACACCTTTTCGTCATCCGATACCCAAATTTTTGCTTCAGAGATGTTAGAGAGTGATTTCGGTTCGGCCCGTACAAGGCTTTACTTGACCAAACGTTTTTGGTTTTGACTTTGCTTAACCTAGTCGATTGGCAATTTTTTTTTTGGTTTTTTTAAACTTACTTACTAGCACCAAGTATAAGACAATCCCTTGATTAGAAAGTCAGAGAAGGCTACTAACATGAATGTGAAAAAATTACTCACACGTTGATGGAATTTTGGTAAACTGAACCCATCATTTGAAGGTTAGTGATAGGTGGGTTTGATTTTATCATTAGACTAATCTCACTATTCTCGATTAGTAAAGAAAATTAATTTATCAGTTTCTTTTAACTAATTTTTATTTTGTTTTAATAATTATATTAAATTGTTTTATTTACAAATAAGTTCATGTTAAAGTTGTATGTAAAATACAAATGCAAGATATAAAGTTTTTGAGTAATATTTTATGTATAATTGATATGAATTTTATGTATCTCATATGGTTCATTTAATTCATAAAATAGCACAAGTATATAGACAACTTAGTCTTTAATTGAACAGTTTGAATAATTTCATAATCTACACTCCAGCGGTTGAGCAAATCATCTCTTAATATAGGAAGTTATTCACCTCTTCATCCATTAATAAGGTGGAGATTTGGTTCTTTGAAAGCTTTGTGGGTTTGTGGTAGTTTTTTCTTGATTATAGATGCAGTTATTAAGGTTGCGCAACTAGTAGTTGATCAGCACAAATAATGATTCTGACAAATCTTGATAAATCTCTAATTTTTCCAGTGTCAACTTTTAAGGAAAAATGAATAAAAATATGGGTGATATTTCTAATTCATTTGGTGTCAGCTATGGATGGTCACAACTCGGGATAGGGTGAGCTTAGTAAAGCCTGTAATTTTATTTAATTTTTTTTTTATTTACACTTGCGGGATTGAGATAAATCTGATTCCAACATTTTTCTTTTAAATTAATTTATAATCAAACAACATCGTAAAGTAAACCAAATAATAGGAGCTTTCCTCTATGATGACATGAATTACTTCTAGATCTATATTTTCAATGAGAAGGAGACGAAAAGAAAAGAAGGGAAAAAAGAAATAAAGAAGAAGATGAATGCGCAAAAGAAGAAGATAAATATCGAATGAATAAAGAAAAAGCCTCATCGGCAAAGATGTCGAAATGGGAAGATAAGGATTCCAATGACAAAAGACATTTGGGAAGATGTCGTTAGTTTTTCTTTTTAAAGCATTTTTGTATAAAACATTTCATTTAAGACTCAAATATTAAAAATAACGAGATGAAACAAAAACAACAATTTTAGCATCTCAAATTTTTAGGTCAGTATTATCATTTAATTTTATTGTTACTATATCCCTCTCATTTAAGTTTTTGGTCCACAATTAAACTATTGGATTGTTTTTCGGAAAAATAATCAAAATTCAAGAGTTTTATGGGGATTTGCAATAACAAATTATTTAGCTACACATCTACTTTACACATCAGCATATATATGTTAATCTTAGCAGATAATTTTGAAGATTGATTTCTCTTTCATTAACAATTATAATTTTATTGTTAGGTGACTCTGTACAAGTAACTTCAAAGTGACATTTGATCATTGTTTCTAGTGAGAATAATATAATATTGGAATAAATGTGAGGAGATAAGGTTTGCTTAAAGAAATACCTTTTATACTTACATAGTTAAAGCTTTAGAATTAAGTCCTATTTTGCTTTTTCATATACTAAATTAATTGTAATGAATAGATATCACAAATATAATAATGACTTAAAATTATTAAAAAGAATATATATATAATATTTTTATAATTAATACCTCCTAATTTTAAAAAATTATAACAAATTAATCAAATTCATCTATTAGATTATCTCTCCTAAAATAAATTATCTATTCTATTTATTTCAAATGCAATGGATGAATTTAATTACTTCGTCTTAACTTTTTAAAGTTATGAACTATTAATTATAAAAGTACTATACATATATGTATATATATAAGTGAAAGAAGGCAATAGAGCTACATTCCATTCCCACCTATTGCGAGGAGCAGTAGAGATGCTTGTGATTGAAAGAATTAATTTTTTCTTAGTAATTATATGTTTTCACATGCATCCTCTGCTTTTAGAATAGAGTTAAAGTACACAAAACCCCTTTGAGGTTAAGTAAAAAATATACGTGTTAATATTTTGTTTTTTGTAATACAATACCCCTAGTGAATGGTCAATAGTGGCTAAATGTGATGTTTGACTAATTTTTCAATGAAATTACTAAAATGTCCTTACCTTTATAATTTTTATTTTTTTAATATAAATTTAAAAAATGTAAAATAAATTAAATAATTTTTTTAATCAGATCTCCACCGTTCATCTTAAGATGAAAGATGGAGATCAATTTGAAAAAAAAAATCAAATAAAAATTAGTAAAATAAAAAAAAAAAATTTCAGCGTATTTCTACCGTCCATATTAAATAAAAATTAAAAAATTAAATGAAATATTTTTTATGAACAATGAAGAACAGTGTTCTTCGTTATTCAAAAACCTGGAACAAAATTAAAAAAAAAAAAAGGGATTGAAGATCTAGGATTTGAACCCAGATATTCAATCTTCAAGTTGAAGATTTTAGAATAGAACATCATCAATTGAACATCACCAACCATCATCAACCGAACATCACCAACCATCATCAACAAATCAACCCTTAATCATCAAAATCACTAACCATTATCAAACCCTAAACTGCATCTTCAAAGCCCAAATCACATCAATCATCAACCGCAAATCAACAATAAAAATTGAAAAAAAATTAACAACAAACATTGGAAAAAAAAAATGGAGATTGAAACAAAAAAAAATTCATCATGTTAATGGACGAACCCAGAGGCTAAAAAAAAATTAAAAAATCAAATGTGAAAAATCATTTGGTTTTGTCGATTTGAACCTAGATGAAGGTTTACCTAGGTGAATCAATGAACCCAAATGAACCAAAAGAGAAGTAAACCGACAGCTGGATGATGTGAGACAGAGGGAAAAGAAACCAGTGGAGAGAGGGGAGAAGACTGAGAGATTTGACATCTGAGGGATGAATATCTCGTGACGATGAAGGGTGTTGGATCTATGATGAGAGAAAAAAAGAGAGAGAAAGAAAGGGTATTGAAGAAGAAGCTAGAGAGAGAGAGAGACGGTGAGGGAAGGAAGAAAGAGATAAAAAATAATTTTTTTTTTCTTTTTGATTTTTAACATTTTTTCATTTTTCATTTTTCATTTTTAGATCTCCCCCATTCATCCATCTAGATGGACAGTGGAGATTCAATCTCATTAAATTTTTTTAGTTTTTTTTCAAATTTATACTTTTATCTTTTTAAAATTATTTTTAAATTTTTAATATAAAATTTTTGTTCTTAGGGTATTTTCATGGTTGCACAATATTTCCAAGTCAACATCATCTTTAACTGCATTTGACCTTTAACGTGGGGTGTTTTGTGTCACAAATATGAAAAAGTGTTTCCGTTTATATTTAAGTTAATCTCGGAGGGGTTTTGTGAATTTAACTCTTTACGATAATAAAAGGTTCAATAACCCGGTACGAGGAATAAATGTTTTTGAAAATGTATACTAATATCTTGTTAAAAAAAAAAAAAAGGCATTGGAAAACATTTAAGGAAAGCATCCATTGTAAGACATTTATTCTAGAAAGGAAAGCATCCAAGACAATTTAGTTACTGTCTCTCACTTGAAACCCAAGATTTGTTAGGGAAGTCGACAGCAAATCCATAGTCAAGTTACTGTTACCTCCTAGTTATGAATCATCTCGTCCTGTTGGGTGCTTGCTTTATAAAAATCTTCATAGAATTTATCCCATCTTAACTCTTTTGACCCTTTAAAATAACAAGATTCTTTATAAAAATCTTCATAGAATTTATCCCATCTTAACTCTTTTGAGCTATTTCAAAAAAAAATATATATATATATTTTAAGCAAAAGTGATCAAATGATTTGGCATCTTGATTATAAATTACTATGAACATAATTATCAATTGATAATTCAAACATTTCTCCAAAAAAGAAAAAGGTAATTTCAAACATAATAAATTCAAAAAATCAGCATATCAGTTAACAAAATTATCAGTAACATACTTTTTTACATTACGTTTACTTCACTTGAAGGAATCGGAATGATTTGGAATCGGAATGACTTGGAATCGGAATGAAATATTGAAATCATATAAGTTGTTTACTTCAACTACAGGAATCATAATCGGAATCAATATTATTTCCATTAAACTGTTTACTTTACTTTGTAATCGGAATGGATTAATTATGATAATGTGTAGTTTTTTATTATAATATGCTCTTTTTTTAATATCAAATAAAAAATGACATATTATAATAAAAAAAAAACTTAATATTATTTTAATAGTTTACTAACTTGGTGTGCAATTTTTTTATTATAATATGTAATTTTTTTTAATATTAAATAAAAAACTACATATAATAATAATAAAAAATTACATATTATTTTATTAGTCCATTATGATAATTAAGAAATTGGTGATGAAAAATTAATAGTGTGTAATTTTTTATTACAATATGTAGTTTTTTTTTTTTTTAAACATCAAATAAAATAGATATTTCTTTATTTTAAAAAAAAATGGTATAATAAACATTTTATTTGACAAAAGGAATGAGAATGAGATTCTCAAGTGGGTTGAGGGGAATGAGATTCCCATTCCACAACCCCAAATTGATGTGGGGTCCACACTTTTATTCCCATTACGGAATAAATTTTAAGTAAGTAAACATTATCAATCAATCACATTCTCCATTCTCCATTCTCCATTCTTATTCCTCAATCCATGAAGTAAACATACCATTAATTATGTCTGTGGAGACAATATCCTAAACTTGCATATTAGATTGAAAGGAATCCTAAGTTCTGTTTCATTGGTTTCAATTTTCTCTCATGCACATTATAATTAGTAGATCTTCTTGATAGGTGTGGATATTATTACTATAGATCTATCTTATGTTTTATAATTAAAAATGAAAGATTATACATATATTTTTTTAGCGTAAGCATCCAAAACCTATCAACAGGGGTCCTATAGAAATTATTATTATTATTATTATTTTCATTTGTACACATAGTTATGTTTTTTGCAAAATTTTTTTCTGTTTTAGATTTGAAGCTATCTTTATTCTTTACGATTTGCACAAAAGAAGAGGTATTTTAAATGTTAGTGAACTATGGTCCATGAATTATGCTTTTTGGAAGTGTACATCATTACTTAAATTGTAGACTTCGGAGTGGGATCTAGTGATAAGACCACAAGATCATTATCACCCTTTACGCTTACGAGGTAGTGGATTCCACATCCATCTCCACAAATTTGTGAGTTATTTTTTCTCACACTTGATTTCCTTTCCCATCTTATCTCTCCCACTTGACGTGAGTTACTTCATCCTGCATTTTGAAAGTTGTTCCTTAGATCGTGCTATTAGAGTTATAGTCCAGCTGATCTCGATTGTCCCTTAGGTTAATATGAGCAGTTAAAAGAAAAACTTAAATTGTATTTATTTATTATTTATAAAAATGAAATTGAACGCAAGATCTCACCGTAATGAAGAAATAGAGTTATCGCTACCATGACAGGGACCCCAAAAGTATACTTGTACTGTATATCAACTATTTGAGTTTAACATTAATAGAAGTATTTTATATTAAAAATATTTTTGTTATATAATTTTTCTAGAAAAGTTGGAGTCCATAATTCTTTCATAATATCACCAGTTTTAACGTAATTTGATGCCAAAATATATTCATAAAATCTTATACTTACTAGACAATAACTCTATTAAACATTATGAAGATTAAAAACTATTTACAAATTTATTATTTATTTCTTATAGGAACTAAACTCCTCATATTCTTTTTAAGATTAGGCTGTGTATAAAATATTCAGTCATTGACATTGATTGGGCAGTGGATGGAAGCAATGAATGTTACGAATCTCGTTAAAACGCAGCCGTTTCAAGGCCAGTGACGTCCACGAAGCAAATCTCTCTATAAATGTCTGTTGATCGACTGTCACTCTCACTCAAATCCTTAAAAAACAAAACTCTGAAGCTCAACAAAGAAATGGAGCAATTTAAAGGACAACCTCGGCTGCCGAAATTCGCGGTCCCGAAAAAGTACGACCTCAATTTGAAGCCCGACCTCACCACTTGCAAATTCACAGGCTCCGTTTCCATCGACCTCGACATCGTACAAGCCACCAACTTCATCGTCCTCAATGCCGCCGAACTTACCATCCACGACCGATCCGTCTCTTTCGCTTCCAAAACCGCTTCTAAGGTATTCTCTTCATCTCCTACTTTCATGTTTTGTCTTATACAGTTTGATATGGTTGATTGATTACAGTAATGAAATTGTTGAACAGGTATTGGAGCCGAAGAAGGTTGAGTTGGTGGAAGATGATGAGATTTTGGTGTTGGAGTTCGGTGAGAGTCTTCCTATCGAAGTTGGGGTTTTGAATATCGGATTTGAGGGAGTGTTGAATGACAAAATGAAGGGCTTTTATAGAAGGTGGAATCATCTCACAAATTAATTGATTGATTCACATTAGTATTAGATTGTTTGCGAGTTGAGTCTGCAATTGTCGATACTATTGAATGATAGTGTTATGTAGCTAGTTACATGTCTTAGTCGTTAGGAGACGATTTATCTTATAGGGAGGTAGAGGATTATAAGTTCTGATATTTTGAGTTGTATTTGTTTTGCTATCCAGTACTTATGAGCATAATGGTGAGAAGAAAAACATGGCAGTTACGCAGTTCGAGCCAGCTGATGCTAGAAGATGCTTTCCGTGTTGGGATGAACCTGCTCGCAAGGTTGTGCCGATTAACTATTCGTTTCTAAAGTATTTTAGTATTATTTGAAGATCTTATCAGACTATATAGGTTGTGAATTTCAGTATTTTAAATTATGAAAGTCAAGGTGGGATGATAGCACCTCAACGAGATTATCGTCACAATTTCAAATAAAGAAATCCTAATTTATTAAATCATCCATGATATTAAAAAATATATTGAAAAACTAATGGAAAAAGCGTAAGAATCAAACAAAATACAACAAATGTAACAAAAATATCTTAACATACAAAATCTTAATTTAGATTAAAATGATGAAAAATTTTAAAACAATTAAGAAGTGTAATTATATTAAACATGAGGGGCTATATTGCTAAAAGTGATAATACAATATTTAATAAATATTGATAAAACAAAAATATGTCCAAAAAAAATTAATAAAATTAAAATTTATATAAACAGTTTAAAATTCTCTGCTTAAGAGGTCGGTATCACCTCCTCTGGTCCTGTCTTAGCCATCAAAACACCACCTTCTTTTCTCCTCTCTTCTTCTACTAGTGTTATTTGGTTCTCTTCACAATTTGCATCGTTAAAAAGACACAGACAGAGGTTTTGGCTTTATGGGTTGTGATTGGTTCGAAAGCTTTGACGTGGCCATCGTCCCTTCAAATGCTGAGACTGAACTTGATTTTTCAGTTTCAAATGCTCCCCCCTCTCCTCTCTCTCAATCGCCTCACTGTCGCCTCAGCCCGCCTCCCCTCGAGGCTGTCCTTAGGCGATCGCCTTATTCGACAGAGGCTTGTTTTTTTGGCAGCCATCGCCCGAGGCTGTCAGCCCGAGGCGAGGCGGTGAGGCGCCGCCTCGCCTTTTAAAACAATGGTGAATTTCACTTGGAGAACATCTAGAGAACATAACATAAAACCCTCTATTAAGCAATTATCTTTGGTTTTTGAGCTAGTACATTCGTGTTTAATCTCGTGGTTTGAATGTTTTTTTTTGAAGTATATTTTCATATTGGTGGTGCAGGCTACATTCAAGATCACATTATTGGATGTGCCGACTGAATTGGTGGCTCTCTCAAACATGCCAGTCATTGAGGAGAAAGTGAATGGGCAGTTGAAAACTGTTTCGTATCAAGAATCACCTATAATGTCAACATATCTAGTGGCGATGGTTGTTGGTTTGTTTGATTATGTGGAAGATCATACGTCTGATGGTACATGAAAGTTACATGTTTATCTATATATTTTTGTGTTACTATACTTCTTGCAATCTTTGCCTAAATTCATTGCATGGCTTTATATAGGGAACAAAGTTCGAGTATACTGTCAAGTTGGGAAGGCAAATCAAGGAAAATTTGCACTGCATGTTGCTGTGAAGACACTTGAATTATACAAAGGGTATGGCTTAGCGCTACCTAATAATTCCATGTATTGATATTTAGTCACAGGCTTCATGTTTCAGGCTGGCAAGTACTAGCTGATGGATGCCTTTGACTATACTTACTGGTTATATCATTACGCTTACATATGTGTGCCTCAAGCATGTTGTCTGCATTTGGTATCTAATTAACTATGTTAAGTTTTACAGGTACTTTGAAGTGCCATACTCTCTTCCTAAATTGGATATGATTGCGATCCCTGATTTTGCTGCCGGGGCCATGGAGAATTATGGGTTAGTTACGTATCGTGAAACGGCTTTGCTTTATGATGATCAACATTCTGCAGCTGCTAACAAGCAGAGGGTAATGTGCATCTCCCCAACGTTGGCCTCGTTTTTTGGTTCTACCAAGTGAAATGATGGAGCTATTGGTTAAACCACACTCTAATACTAAATCATTTTGGTTGGTTGTGTTAAGGTTGCGACAGTAGTAGCGCATGAATTGGCTCATCAATGGTTTGGCAATCTTGTAACAATGGAATGGTGGACGCATTTATGGCTGAATGAGGGTTTTGCAACATGGGTATAATTCTTGTTTAGTATGTGTATGAATCATGTTTATTACGGCTTTTGGAAGTAAATAACATTATTTGTAAATGGTTTTGTTCAGGTGAGCTACTTAGCAACTGATAGCCTATTTCCAGAATGGAAAATATGGACTCAGTTTCTTGATGAATCTACTGAGGGTCTTAGGCTGGATGGGCTTGAGGAGTCCCACCCAATTGAGGTAAATGATCATGGACGACTATTTTCCTTTTTTTTTTCCTTCTCTTGTACCCTAGAATAGCAGAGTAGTCATTACTTATGGTGTGTTTTATCCTAAACATATTCTTTTTCCAGGTGGATATAAATCACGCTGGTGAGATCGGGGAAATATTTGATGCAATAAGCTATAGGAAAGGTGCTTCTGTTATCAGGATGCTGGAAACCTATCTCGGTTATGAAAACTTCCAGGTTGGTCCCCATTTTTTGTACTTGTGTTCATACATGTTGTATCTGAAAGAGGTTGACCTTCTCGCTTCTCTCACGATACAATCCTCTTCCCGCCAAGTCCCCCTTCTCCTTGGTTGACAGAGACAAAATGTAGGACTGTTTCCAACAGTTAATCATGGGAGAAAGGACTAAATGAGCCAGGATCACTAATACTGGTAGTAAATAAAAAATACTAATAGAATAGAAAACAACTATCTTTTCTGTATGCTTATGTTTTTCAAATAATTCCTTTGTTGTGTTGCTAATATATGATCTGTAGCATTTGCTGTTGACTGTTATTCTTATGGTACTACTTAGTAGATTATTAGAACTTAGAATAAAAAATTTATCTCACTAAACGTCATTAGAGATTTGATGCATTTTTTGTTAAACTAATTGAATGGATAAAACGGAGCCAGTATTTGCCTTGAGAAATATGCTTTCAAACTTTTGGTGATAAATTCTTTGTTCTATATCCCCTATCTTATGGTGAGAAAAGTTTGAGCTTAGTGTATCAATAGTTTTTGATAGCTAACAGCCTAACAGTGAAATCCGTTAGTAGAGGTACAACTGCAGCTGTGAAATGATGATATTGCAAACAAATTGAAAAGTGTATTTTAATTGCTTATTTGATAATTGTTGTACTATGCTTATTAATGTTTCTTTCCTTGCATGTGTGAATTTGAGCTGTTACCTTTTATTTTATTTTATTTTCTGAAGCTATCTTGATATGTTATGTGCCTTACTCTACAATCAGCGATCACTTGCTTCATATATAAAGAAATTTGCATACTCGAATGCAAAGACTGAAGACCTATGGACTGCCCTGGAGGAAGGATCCTCTCAACCTGTGAACAACATAATGAATTCATGGACGAAACAGAAAGGTTACCCGGTCATCTCTGTGAAAATCAAAGAAAAGAAATTGGAAATTGAACAGGTATTTTTTGTGATAGAATATTCTTAACTCTTTTTTCTTTTTTCTTTTTTCTTTTTTTTGTTCCTTTTGATGAGGGGTTAGTTTAAAGTTTGAAACATCTCTTTGTTACAAAGCCTGGTCAGTTGAAATGTTGTATGCAAGTTTTTTCACAGCATGGTACTTTAACAAGTAAATTTGATGCATGGCAGTCACAATTCCTGTCAAGCGGTTCCAGTGGCAATGGGCAATGGATTGTCCCAATAACTTTATGCTTGGGCTCGTATAATGTGCGGAAGAATTTCTTATTGGAAACAAAGATCAATGAATTCCTGGACTGCCGAATCCGCGATGATGGTCATAATGCCGGATGGATCAAAGTGAACGTGAACCAGACTGGTTTCTACAGGGTAAAATATGATGAGGAACTTTCAGCTAGACTTAGGCATGCGATAGAGAATAAATTCATGACTGAGACAGACAGATTTGGTACCTTCTTCACTCTACCTTGGCCCATATTTTATTTCTTGGGTGGTGAGAAACTTTGACAACACCATCTAATTTCATTAACAGGCATTTTGGATGATTCATTTGCCCTTTGTATGGCTCGCCAGCAGTCATTGACCTCTTTGCTTACCTTGATGAGTTCTTATAGGGAGGAAGTCGATTATACCGTGCTGTCAAACTTGATTAGCGTAAGGTTCACCCTTATATCATGCTATGTGTTATTAAATGATGCCCTTAGACCTTATTGTGGTTCTTGGTTTTTGCAGATAAGCTATAAAGTTGTGCGGATTGCTGCTGATGCAAGACCTGAATTACTGGACTACATTAATCAATTTTTTATTTCCCTTTTTCAGTATTCTGCTGAGTAAGTTATTTCGTATCAACTTACAGGAGTGCCTATGTCAACCTTGGATTAGAGCTTGTAGCTTTTAAAGTTGCCTGTCTACTGCTGCTTTTTAATGTTAATGGACCCATTGTAGTTGATTATGCAACAACTGATTGAGGAAAGCCCCTAGGTTGTCATAATTGAAAGTTACTTAGAGCCATTTGAGTTTGTTAGTCTTATTGCTATTGCAAGGTACTGGATAATATATGGTATATTAGAATTTCACTGCCCAGAACAGGAGACCAGGCTACATCTTCACCACAATGTGTATAATTAGTTTATTAAAAGCTACCAGAGGAAGGAGCTATTGTAGTAATATGCAAGACAATTATAAAGTGAAATAACATGCTTCCTCCTGTGAACAAGATTATAGAGAAAAGATTAGTGTATTTCTTTTCGCTACTGAGAGTCTTTTTCATTGACTCTTATCAAAGCATAAACTGGTTGGAGATGTTGCTAAATTTATAGAGTATGCAATGTTTTGTTGGGGATTCTTTTCCTTCAATGTAAAATGTCCCGCCAAGATGATATGCATTCAGATTGCAAGTAGAAATCTGGTTTTGTCATATTTCAATGGGCCATATTTTTTAACTTTATGGTTGAATTTCTTTACAGGAAGCTTGGTTGGGATCCTAAACAAGGTGAAAGTCATTTGGATGCGATGTTAAGAGGAGAAATTTTGACTGCCCTTGCTTTGCTTGGACATGATGAGACTCTAAATGAAGCAAGCAAGCGATTCAATTCATTCTTAGAGGACAGAAATACTCCGCTACTCCCTCCTGACCTTAGAAAGGTTTGACTGTGAAGTTTATTCAGATGCTATATATATATATATATATATATTTTTTTTTTCTAATCGAAATCCATAATGATTTTGCATAATGGTTTGCAGGCAGTGTATGTAGCTGTAATGCAAAAAGTCAGCCAATCAGACAAATCTGGTTATGAATCTTTACTGAGAATTTACAGGGAGACTGATTTAAGCCAGGAGAAAACTCGCATTCTAAGTATTGAAAATCATTTTTGAGAATGATGATATTTGTATATCTGGAGTATCTGGTACTCACTTTTTCCCTACTCATTGTAGGTTCCTTAGCTTCCTGCCATGATAACAGTATAATTCTTGAAGTTCTCAACTTTCTGTTGTCTTCTGAGGTATGCAACCTTTATGTAATTTTTTATGGATGAGTTAAAGGTTGACATTGAGCTTGTAGAATATTGTCTATGAAGTTCTTTTACAACAAGTTGTTTCCTATTTGTTCTAGGTTCGAAACCAAGATGCTGTTTTTGGACTTGCTGTTAGTAGAGAAGGGCGTGAAACAGCTTGGAAGTGGCTGAAGGTAATATTCATCCCTAGTTATCTTATTGTCATGGATGAAGACGTTTTGAAGTCATGGACATTGTATTTCAATAATATATAGAATTTCCTCAAGCACTTAGGATACATTTGTAAGTTTTGGCATATTAAGTATGATGATGCATTATCTCAAATAAAATGGAAGTGAGAGAATTATGATAAATAGCAAATAGAGGGAGAAGGAGATGAAAGAGAAAATAATGAGAAAGGAAAGAGTGCCTCTAATGTTTGCATAACGGATATGATGGGAGATTTTAGATGGGTTATTTTTTTCCAGTTGATTACATGTAAATCTCCACCATTCTGAACCCTGCTTCAAATTTTGGAGAAGATATAATAAGTTTCACTTGGGAGCAGCGATTGTTTGTCAATAGTTAGTGGAGGCAGTGATATCAAACTCTATAATGCTACTTCATAATTATCTGCATATTTACGCAGTGATCCTTCTTTACGATGTGGGAAAAGGAGAAAAATTATTCTGATTTTTGCCGCACTCTATCTAATGTGACGTCATTTTGTAATCACTAAATTGTCCTGATAAAATGGTGCAGAAATGACATATTATATAACACTATCTTTTGGAATGCAGGATAACTGGGATTACATTTCAACAACCTGGGGTTCTGGATTCCTTATAACACGCTTTGTCAGGGAAGTTGTCTCGCCGGTTTGTCTTTCTCTCTCTCTCATTCTCATATTAAATTTGTTGTTTCAGATACTGTATATAATTTGCTATAATTGTTGGATATTTGTGATTAGTTTTGATGTTCTTTTGTGTTATCCCCTCAGTTTGCTTCATTTGAGAAGGCCAAAGAAGTGGAGGAGTTCTTTGCAAGCCGTTCGAAACCTTCAATTGCTAGAACCTTGAAGCAAAGTCTTGAAAGAGTCCACATAAATGCAAAATGGGTCCAGAGTGTTCAGAGTGAAGAAGATCTTGCCGATGCTGTGAAGGAGTTAGCTTCCAGGAAGTAGTAGGTGCGATTTCATTGGCTGCGTTTTTAATCCTCAACAAGCCTCGTGCAATAAACAATGCTTTCGTGCGGGATTGGGCAGATTATTAGCAATCCTTGATAATCTCAATAAGTTGTGTACTTTCTACGTGTGTTTTTATCTCCTATTTATATCCTCCTTTGTTGGATTTGGGGGTTTGATGATATCTCCTGTGTGTTTGGCAAAATGCTATAAAAAGGGTTTTTTGCATTTGTGTCTCACGATTCTCACCAGCAGTGGTAGAAATATGCGCTCAATTTCCTGAATCACCTGCATACTACATTGTTGTTTGAACTGGCCCTTATCATCCATCACGGGAGAAATATTTGATAATGACCTCAAGATATTTAGGGAACTAGAGATATATGCAAAAAGAACTTGCAAAGTCTTTGACTAAAGTTGAAAAACTATCTACGATTATCAAGTTAGTTAGAAAACCTCTTTCCATTAGTCAAACAATCTCGAGTAAGGATGTTTTGCCAGAATTAATTTAAAGTACTCTCATAGGACAAACTTGTAGGGGAGTGTTCAGGTCCTGAAAATCTTAATCAAAGTAGGGCTTGTGATGATGAATGACGAGATGTGTTAGGGAAGCTGACAATGAATCCATCGTCAAGTTACTTTTACCTCTTAGTTATGAATCATCTCATCTTGTGCTTGCTTGTGAAAATAAAAAGATTCTTTATAAAAATCTTCATATAATTTGTCCCTTTATGCAAAAATGATCAAATGATTTGGCATCTTGATTATAAATTACTATCAACATAATCATCAGTTGGTAATTTCAAACATCATTAATTAAAATAATCAGCATATCGGTTAACAAATTTATCATTAACATCCTTTTTTCATTGGATTCAATTTTCTCTCATGCATATTATAATTACTTGATCTTCTTGATGGGTGTGGATATTATTACTGTAAATCTATCTTATATTTTGCAATTAAAAATAAAATATTATATATTTTTTTACTGTAAGCATCCAAAACCTATCATCAGGAGTCCTATGGAACTTTTTTTTTTTTTTTTTATCATTTGTTTGCATTTTATTTATACACATAGCTATATTTTTGCAGTCTTGTTCTGTTTTAGATTTGAAACCATCTTTACAATTTGCACAAAAGAAGAGGAATTCTAAATGTCAGCGAACTCTTTTCCATGAATGATGAGTGAACTATGCTCTATGAATGATGCTTTTTGGAAGTATAACTTAATTACTTAAATTGCATTTTGTTTTATTGTATTTATTTATTAGTTAAAAATGAAAGTGAACGCAAGATCTTCACGATGACACGAACCCCAAAAGTGTACTTGTATGTCAACTATCTGAATTCAACATTAATATAAATATTTTAAGTGAAAGAGACTTAACAGGTGTTTTGATTTAGTTTTTACCTTCTTACAATTTTATATAAGAATATTTTTATTACATAATTTTTCTAGAAAAGTTAAGAGTCCATAATTCATTTATAATGTCACCCACCATAACATGGTTTGGTGCCCAAATGTACGCATTGGGTCTTGTACTTACTAAACAATAAACCCATTAAACCTTATCTAGATTAATTAAGCAATGATTATCTGTCATTATTTTTTTATTAAGTTTTTGATAATTTAACGACATATGAGTTTGAAAAAAAATGGATGTGTAACGCCCTCGACCAGACTCCCGTCGAAACAGAGAACTCAGACGGATGATGCTACCTTACAAATCTCTTTATTTGAAAACTCTATTATTATTTCAGAACCTTATTTTAATTTAATGAAAATTTAGCAAAATTTTCTCTATTTTTCTGAAAACTAAAAATTTACAAAACCTTCAAATTTAAAAAGAAACACTTTTAAAATACATTCACTTTCTCAACTTTCATTTTGGACTCTCAGTCCGAAACCAAAATCACTTCACCACACAAACATTTTTCAAACTAATAGTATCACAAAACTTTATCAATATCACAAGCAGCGTAATAACAATCCTCAAAAACATTTTCAAGCCACAAAACTTAATTGAAAATACATAATTTCATCATATGTACCGTAGTGGGCGTTATAGATTATAATTGTTTTATACAAGTGTACCAAATATGTAAAGTCATACAAATTTTTTCAAATATTTTCAACTTCTCAAAATATAAATCGTAAATTTAGATTTCACCAAATTTTAAACTTTTACAAATAAATTTTCAAATGACTCAATTTACAATTTAAGACACACATAAACTCAACAATTATCGTTTTTAACTATTTTAATACGGTTTTCTTTTTATACTATTCAAATATCATAATAATCATTTTCCATATATATTTTTCCAAAATTCTTAAATCATTTATTAAAATTCATAAATAACATTAATTTACTAATAACTATACATGTTTATTTCATCAAAAATCATTTAATAATACGATTTCGTTTAATCATTTTCTTTAATAATCATTTTCACAACATAATGACACAATTTTCTTTAATAATTTTTAATACGATTTCGTTTAATAATTTTTAGTGCCCTTCGTAAATTCTGACATGATACTATGGACCGAAATTCGGGTCTCAGACAGAATAAACGGCGTTCCCAACATCAATGACTCAGTGACTATTCGTTGGATCGTATATCACATATCACAGTCAATTTCGACTTCAGGACCGAACACCCAGTGCCTCTTACAGTCCATCCGTCAAAAAATAAGTATCGGTATCGGTGTAACGGTGCAGTACTGCTATATCACCCTATTGGCTAACCAACTACCAGTCCCCACCTACCAATATTCAAGTTTACTCGGGCTCTACTCAATTTTATTAATTTATTATTTACTAAAAATTCCATTCAAAAAAGGATAAACACAATTTCAACCATAGTTTTTACTTTTTCCATACATTCAGATTATTCATATAAATATCATAAAACACTATCTTATATTAAGTTAAATCATCAAATCTTTTTCAGAATGTCCGTGCCCTTCTTCAGATATACGCTCGGTCAAGACACTGAACTTATTCGTTTCTTTTCGTTTACATTCGAAATTCATTAAAATCATATTTAAACATCTTTCATTACGATTTAGTTGAAGATTACTACGTATTTCATAATCAAACATAATTTTTCAATCGCGAAAATTTTTTAATTATATATGTGCGACAACTTTTTGAACGCTTTCAAAACATCAATCATTATCATTTCAAATTACTATTTTACATTAATTTTTACATCAAAGTGTCATAACACCCTATTTTTTTCTTTTAAATTATTACATAATTATACATCAGATAACACAACTATTTTTGAATTTCAAAAATAATATACATTTGCCCCAAGAATGAGTTTTAAAATTTTTCTTTTTCACACGTTACTTCACCACATAAAGCATTCAAGAATCATTTATTTAACACATAAATAAGATTGAAATGACAAAAATATATATAGATTATTCCTTAATGTGCATACGATCTATGGAACAAAATTATTATTATTATATTTTAATTGGGCTTGAATTTGAGATATCATCTCAAATGCTTACGTACCCATTCCATCATTGGGATCAAAACCCCCGTAATTCAACAAACTTTTATTATAATTTATCAAAACAATTCATAACACACTCAATCTTTATTTTCAGTCAAGCATATATTTCCCAAACTTTTTATTTTTCATTACATAATGTCACAAAATTATTTGTACTATGATTTTCACATAAACATGAAATCAAATCAATTAAAAATAGCATTATCACACAATTTACTAAATGATTAATTTATTTTCAATATATAATAAAAACTGAAATACACGTAAACATACTGAAAATCTCATTTTATTCATTTTCAAATCTTAAATCATTTTATACGTAAAATTGTATAACTCGATTTCTAAATATAACCATAATTATCAAAATACATATCGTATAATCAAATCATGAATCACAATATATAATCACAATATATAATCAATAAGTTAATAAATTAATTAAATAATTCTCGTATAGTAACACTTACATAAATAAAATCCGAAATATATATAAACTTTTATTTCAATCGAAAAACATAATTTATAAAATCAATTAATTTAACTAATTATTTACTTAAAATCAATAATAAAATTATGAAATAAAATAAATATAACTCAAACAAATTTAAGTTAAATATAAAACTATCTACTAACATAACTTATTTACTTATTTTTGGATCCATCCTAAAATCAAATAAAACCCAATTTATAACTTATAGATTTGGAATCAAATCCTATTAAAGTAAACTTACTTGGATAGATAAACTGAGCATCCACCGTATTTTTCTTTTCTATTTCTCTTCGTGGCCTGCTTTGGTTCTTCCTCTTTTTTTTTTTTTTTTTCCTCCCGCTACTGCCCAGTTCTGCTCTCGCTTTTCTTCATTTTCTTTTTCTTCCCACTGCCGTCCTCCTTCTCTTGTCTATATATATATATTTTTTTTTCTTTTGGTTTCGTTTTTGCTTCGTCTGTCTTTTTCGTTTTTTTGTGCTGACAGTATATATATGTATATATATTACACCACCTCCCTCTCTCTTCTTAACTCTGTCGCCTCATTTGTTTATTATTATTTTTTCTGCTCTTTTAATCATTCGGCTGCCAACACATATATATTTTAATTTTTTTTTTTTCCAAATGGATCCACCATTATAATTATATAATATTATTAAAAAAAATATCCCAGCCCACTAATTTTTTATTTTATTGGCAAGGTAGGTAAATTTCATTTTACTGATCTTTTTTCTTTTTAATTCAACTTTTTTATTTTTATTTATTTATTATTTTTTTTAAAAAAATATCCTCCAATTATATATTTATCTACAAACTTCTGTATTTTTAAAACTGAAACCGGACTAAATAAATGATAATAAATTATATTTCAATTAATCTCTTGGATCTAGTTAAATTGAGACTTTATAATTCATCATCGTTTATAAAATTTTATCCCCGAAATTTAAGTACCATCTCATTTTAAAATATCTTATTCTAAAATCCTTGTTTTCATTTAATTATCAATAACCATAATAATTTGACTCTAACTAAATCTCCAATTTTTTTTTACATACATAAGATCATATATTTTACACTATAACAATTTACACCCACAATTATTCTAAATAATAATAATTTATTTAGAATATATTTTTTTTTTTTCAAAATTTTTCGGGACCTATATTCAGACTTCCTACATACTCCTGGTAACCTCAGTAATTCTTAAAAGTCATCATATGTCCCTTTTTAACTCTCTGAAATTCAATAAATCGCCCCTAACGATTTTTCGAATTGATTCCATATCAATCCGAATCTCTTTCGAAATCACCGTTTGAGTCTCCAAAATATTTCTTACACATCCTCATACTCATCTTGACACTTTTCTAAATTTTTTAAATTTTTCAAAAATCCGTTCGAATTTCCAGTCAGATCCAAAAACTGTTCCGTTTTTATCTCAAACTGATTCGTTTTCGATCCGATTCAATTTTCACAAATTTCAATATAATTTTCAGAACTTTTAATATATAAAACCCATTTTCGAAAATTACTATTCACATGGACATTATTTTGTCCGAAAATATTATTCATCCGGAATCACTATTCATCAAAAATTTCACTTTTACTAATTTTTGGAATCCAAATCTCAAAAATTACTATTCACTCATCACTATTTATCCAAAAATCACTACTCCATCCGAAATACTATTCATCCGAATATTCGGGACGTTACAGGATGACTACGATCATTTCATTTTTTCTCTCTCATATAAATTCCTCTTGTAAAAAACTTACCATATCGTCAACATTACTAGAGAATTATCACTCAGGTTAATTACTTTTATTAATGATTTCTTATAGGATTTTAAGATTAGGCTATATAAATGTTGTGTCATAGGTAGAGATTAGGCAATGGTAGCATGAGTATTCCTTATGTTTGGCACGCAAGATTGAATTGAAATGAATTGGTTTGAAATGAATTATATTGAATTTGAATAGAATAGATTGAAAAATTATTATTCTATATTTGATAGAATTTAGATTTTATTAAACTTATATATATTATATTTGATATAGGTTGGAATTAGATTGAAATAAAATATATGAGAATGATAATTTGGTTTTTAATCTCATGGTATGTTTACTTGATAAATTTGAAAGCAAGAATGAAGAATGGAAATGATTGATGGTGTTTATTTACTCTAAAATTATTTCGTAATAAGAATAAAATTATGGGTATCACATAAATTTGAGATTATGGAATGAGAATTTTATTCCCTCCATTCTATTTGAGAGTCTCATTCTCATTCCGTATATCAAGGTAAAAATTCTCTTATACCTTCCTTTAAAAAAAATAAATATAGATGCATAATATATATTAAATCACAACCTTTTATATATAAAAAAACATATGATATTGTTAAGATACTGTTGTAGCATATTTGTAAGTAACATTTTATATATTAAAAAAAATATAGATATATAATATATTCTTAGAAAAAAATAATATATTTACAATAATATTGTTACAAGGGTTTTTTTTTAAAAAAATATATATATTATGACGAGTTACATAATAAAAAGATGGTACTACATCTTAAATATAAATTTACGTATTATAATTATCCATAATTTTAATAAATGATATTTTTATAATTTATAATTAACACATTCCGATTTCAAAGTAAACTAATTAATCTATTCAGAAATAATATTGATTCTGATTCTGATTAGTATAATTTAAGTAAATAATTTATTTTAATTTCGATATATTATTTCGATTCAAAATCATTTCGATTTCGATAATTGAAGTAAATATACTACCCTTAATATTGATTCTAAGAGGGAGTGTGCTATTATATACATGAATAATACAAAAAGAAATATCACGTAATTATAGAATACAATCAATTCTAATCAATCATGATTGATAACAAATTAACGAATGTAACGAGTTCCAAATATAGCCGAATGTAACGAATCTGGTGGAAACGCTTGGTTTCAAAGGAAGTGACGTCTCGACGAAGCAATCTCATTCTCTATATAAACTTCAGTCCATCGATTGTTAACTCTTTACTCAAAGACTGTGAAACACAACTATCTATCCGACGAAAATCTGAGACTTCGAAAACCAAAAAAAATGGAGCAATTTAAAGGACAACCTCGGCTGCCGAAATTCGCGGTTCCAAAAAGATACGACCTCAATTTGAAGCCCGACCTCACCACCTGCAAATTCGCAGGCTCCGTTTCCATCGACCTCGACATCGTCCAAGCCACCAACTTCATCGTCCTCAATGCCGCCGAACTTATCATCCACGACCGATCCGTCTCTTTCGCTTCCAAAACCTCTTCTAAGGTATTCTCTTCATCTCCTACTTTCATTTTTTTTTTTTTTTTTGTAATATAGTTTGATGTGGTTGATTGATTATAGTAATGAAATTATTGAACAGGTATTGGAGCCGAAGAAGGTTGAGTTGGTAGAAGATGATGAGATTTTGGTGTTGGAGTTCGGTGAGAGTCTTCCTATTGAAGTTGGAGTTTTGAATATCGGATTTGAGGGGGTGTTGAATGACAAAATGAAGGGCTTTTATAGAAGGTGGAATCATCTCACAAATTGATTGATTGATTCACATTCGTATTAGATTGTTTGCGAGTTGAATCTGCAATTGTCGAAACTATTGAATGATAGTGTTATGTAGCTAGTTACATGTCTTAGTCGTTAGGAGACAATTTATCTTATAGGGAGGTAGAGGATTATTAGTTCTGATATTTTGAGTTGTATTTGTTTTGCTATCCAGTACTTATGAGCATAATGGTGAGAAGAAAAACATGGCAGTAACGCAGTTCGAGCCAGCTGATGCTAGAAGATGCTTTCCATGTTGGGATGAACCTGCTTGCAAGGTGGTGCCAATTAACTATTCGTTTTTAAAGTATTTTAGTATTATTTGAAGGTCTTATGAGACAATATAGGTTGTGAATTTCGCTTGGAGAACATCTAGAGAACATAACATAAAGCCTTCTATAAAGCGTTATCTTTGATTTTCAAGCTATTACGGTTGTGTTTAATCTCGTGGTTTGAATGTTTTTTTTTAAGTATATTTTCATATTGGTGGTGCAGGCTACATTCAAGATCACATTATTGGATGTGCCGACTGAATTGGTGGCTCTCTCAAACATGCCAGTCATTGAGGAGAAAGTGAATGGGCAGTTGAAAACTGTTTCATATCAAGAATCACCTATAATGTCAACATATCTAGTGGCGATGGTTGTTGGTTTGTTTGATTATGTGGAAGATCATACGTCTGATGGTACATGAAAGTTATATGTTTATCTATATATTTTTGTGTTACTATACTTCTTGCAATCTTTGCCTAAATTCATTGCATGGCTTTATATAGGGAACAAAGTTCGAGTATACTGTCAAGTTGGGAAGGCAAATCAAGGAAAATTTGCACTGCATGTTGCTGTGAAGACACTTGAATTATACCAAGGGTATGGCTTAGCGCTACCTAATAATTCCATGTATTGATATTTAGTCACAGGCTTCATGTTTCAGGCTGGCAAGCACTAGCTGATGGATGCCTTTGACTATACTTACTGGTTATATCATTACGCTTACATATGTGTGCCTCGAGTATGTTGTCTGCATTTGGTATCTAATTAACTATGTTAAGTTTTACAGGTACTTTGAAGTGCCATATCCTCTTCCTAAATTGGATATGATTGCGATACCTGATTTTGCTGCTGGGGCCATGGAGAATTATGGGTTAGTTACGTATCGTGAAACGGCTTTGCTTTATGATGATCAACATTCTGCAGCTGCTAACAAGCAGAGGGTAATGTGCATCTCCCCAACATTGGCCTCGTTTTTTGGTTTTACCAAGTGAAATGATGGAGCTATTGGTTAAACCACACTTTAATGCTCAGTCATTTTGTTTGGTTGTGTTAAGGTTGCGACAGTAGTAGCTCATGAATTGGCTCACCAATGGTTTGGCAATCTTGTAACAATGGAATGGTGGACGCATTTATGGCTGAATGAGGGCTTTGCAACATGGGTATAATTCTTGTTTAGTATGTGTATGAATCATGTTATTTGCAGCATATGGAAGTAAATAACATTATTTGTAAATGGTTTTGTTCAGGTGAGCTACTTAGCAACTGATAGCTTATTTCCAGAATGGAAAATATGGACTCAGTTTCTTGATGAATCTACTGGGGGCCTTAGGCTGGATGGGCTTGAGGAGTCCCACCCAATTGAGGTAAATGATCATGGACTACTACTTTTGTTTTTTTTTAACTTCCTTCTCTTATACCCTATAAGAGCAGAGTCGTTGTTACTTATGCTCTGTTTTAGCCTAAGCATATTCTCTTTCCAGGTTGATATAAATCACGCTGGTGAGATCGATGAAATATTTGATGCAATAAGCTATAGGAAAGGTGCTTCTGTTATCAGGATGCTGGAAACTTATCTCGGTTATGAAAACTTCCAGGTTGGTCTCCAGTTTTTGTACTTGTTTGCATACATGTTGTGTCAGAAAGAGGTTGACCTCCTTGCTTCTCTAATGACACAATTCTCTTTCCCCCAACCCCCTCTCTCCTCGGTTGATAGAGACAAAATGTAGACTGTTTCCAACAGTTAATCATGGAAGGACTAACTGAGCCAGGATCACTAATACTAGTAGTAAATAAAAAATACTAATGGAATAGAAAACAACTGTCTTTTCTGTATGCTTATGTTTGTCAAATAGTTCCCCTTTGTTGTGTTGCTAATATATGATCTGTGGCATTTGCCGTTGACAGTTGTTCTTATGATAGTAGATGATTAGAACTTAGAATAAAAAATTCATCTCACTAAAGTGGATGCATTTTTTGTTATACTAATTGTAATGGTTAACTATTTGGATAAAACTGACCCAAAGAAATATGCTTTCAAACTTTTGGTTCCATATCCTCCCCTGCCACCCTGTCCGGCCCACCACCCCCTCACCCCCTTCCCACCCCAAAAAAAAAATAAAAAAAAATTTCATTATTTGAGGTTCAACTGCAGTTGCCAATGATGATATTACCAAGAAATTGAAATTTTTTTTTTTAAATTGCTCATTTGATAATTGTTGTAGTATGCTTGTTAATGTTTTGCATGTATGAACTGTCATCTTTACCATTTATTGTGTTTTATTATCTGAAGCTATCTTGATATGTTATGTGCTTTACTCTATGATCAGCGATCACTTGCTTCATATATAAAGAAATTTGCATACTCCAATGCAAAGACTGAAGACCTATGGACTGCCCTGGAGGAAGGATCCTCTCAACCTGTGAACAACATAATGAATTCATGGACGAAACAGAAAGGTTATCCGGTCATCTCTGTGAAAATCAGAGAACAGAAATTGGAATTTGAACAGGTATTTTTTGTGGTAGAATTTATTATTATTATTATTTTTCTTGGTTCCTTTTGATGAGGGGTTAGCTTAAAGTTCGAAACATCTCTTAGTTACAAAGCATGGTCAGTTGAAGTGTTGTATGCAAGTTTTTATCACAACATGGTGCTTTAACCAGTAAATTTGATGCATGGCAGTCACAATTCCTGTCAAGCGGTTCCAGTGGCAATGGGCAATGGATTGTCCCAATAACTTTATGCTTGGGCTCGTATAATGTGCGGAAGAATTTCTTATTGGAAACAAAGATCAATGAATTCCTGGACTGCCAAATTCACAATGACGGTCATAATGCCGGATGGATCAAAGTGAACGTGAACCAGACTGGTTTCTACAGGGTAAAATATGATGAGGAACTTTCAGCTAGACTTAGGCATGCGATAGAGAATAAATTCATGACTGAGACAGACAGATTTGGTACCTTCTTCACTCTACCTTGACCCATATCTTATTTCTTGGGTGGTGAGAAACTTTGACAACACCATCTAATTTCATTAACAGGCATTTTGGATGATTCATTTGCCCTTTGTATGGCTCGCCAGCAGTCATTGACCTCTTTGCTTACCTTGATGAGTTCTTATAGGGAGGAAGTCGATTATACCGTGCTGTCAAACTTGATTAGCGTAAGGTTCACCCTTATATCATGCTATGTGTTATTAAATGATGCCCTTAGACCTTATTGTAGTTCTTGGTTTTTGCAGATAAGCTATAAAGTTGTGCGGATTGCTGCTGATGCAAGACCTGAATTACTGGACTACATTAATCAATTTTTTATTTCCCTTTTTCAGTATTCTGCTGAGTAAGTTATTTCGTATCAACTTACAGGAGTGCCTATGTCAACCTTGGATTAGAGCTTGTAGCTTTTAAAGTTGCCTGTCTACTGCTGCTTTTTAATGTTAATGGACCCATTGTAGTTGATTATGCAACAACTGATTGAGGAAAGCCCATAGGTTGTCATAATTGAAAGTTACTTAGAGCCATTTGAGTTTGTTAGTCTTATTGCTATTGCAAGGTACTGGATAATATATGGTATATTAGAATTTCACTGCCCAGAACAGGAGACCAGGCTACATCTTCACCACAATGTGTATAATTAGTTTATTAAAAGCTACCAGAGGAAGGAGCTATTGTAGTAATATGCAAGACAATTATAAAGTGAAATAACATGCTTCCTCCTGTGAACAAGTTTATAGAGAAAATATTAGTGTATTTCTTTTTGCTACTATGAGTCATTTTTGATTGACTCTTATCGAAGCATAAACTGGTTGGATATGATGCTAAATTTATAGGGTGAGTATGGAATGTTTTGCTGGGGATACTTTTCCTTCGATGTAAAATGCCCTGCCAAGATGTTATGTATTCAGATTGCAAGTAGAAATCTGGTTTTGTCACATTTCAATGGTACATATTTTTTAACAACCTGGTTGAATTTCTTTACAGGAAGCTTGGTTGGGATCCTAAACAAGGTGAAAGTCATTTGGATGCGATGTTGAGAGGAGAAATTTTGACTGCCCTTGCTTTGCTTGGACATGATGAGACTCTAAATGAAGCAAGTAGGCGATTCCATTCGTTCTTAGAGGACAGAAATACTCCGCTACTCCCTCCTGACCTAAGAATGGTTTGATTGTGAAGTTCATTAAAATGCCATTTTTTTTCTAATCGAAATCCATAATGATTTTGGATAATGGTTTGCAGGCAGTATATGAAGCAGTAATGCGAAAAGTCAGCCAATCAGACAAATCTGGTTATGAATCTCTACTGAGAATTTACAGGGAAACTGATTTAAGCCAGGAGAAAACACGCATTCTAAGTATTGAAAATCATTTTTGAGAATAAGGGTTTTTGTATATCTGGAGTATCTGGTACTCACTTTGTTCCCTACTCTTTGTAGGTTCCTTAGCTTCCTGCCCTGATACCAGTATAATTCTTGAAGTTCTCAACTTTCTTTTGTCTTCTGAGGTATGCAACCTTTTATGTAATTTCTTGTGGATGAGGTTAAAGGTTGACATTAAGCTTGTAGAAGAATATTGTCTATGAGGTTCAATTACAATAAGTTGTTTCCCATTTGTTCTAGGTTCGCAACCAAGATGCTGTTTTTGGACTTGCTGTTAGTAGAGAAGGGCGTGAAACGGCTTGGAAGTGGCTGAAGGTAATACTCATCCCTAGTCATCTTACTGTCATGAATGAAGAAGTTTCAAAGTCATGGACATTGTATTTCAATAATATATAGAAATTTCCTTGAGCGCTTAGTACACTTGTAAGTTTTAGCATGTTAAGTATGACGATGCATGATCTCAAATAAAATGGAAGTGAGAGAATTATGATAAATAGCAAAGAGGGGGAGAAGGAGAGGAAAGGGAAAATAATGAGAAAGGAAGAAGTGCCTCTAATGCTTGCATAATGGATATGATGGGAGATTTTAGATAGGTTGTTGTTGTCCAGCTGATTATGCGTAAGGCTCCACCATTCTGAACCCTACTTCAAATTTTGGAGAAGACATAATAAGTGTAACCTGGGAACAGCTAGCGTTTGTCAATAGTTAGTTGAGGCAATGATATCAAACTTTATAATGCTACTTCATAATTGTCTACATATTTATGCTGTGATCCTTCATTACAATGTGGGAAATGGATAAAAATTATTCTGATTTTCTGTGGCACTCCGTCTCTGTCATGTCACTTTTGTTATCACTATATTGTCCTGATATAGTGGTACAGAAATGATGTATCGTATAACACTTTATCTTTTGGAATGCAGGATAACTGGGATTACATTTCAACAACCTGGGGTTCTGGATTCCTTATAACACACTTTGTCAGCGCAGTTGTCTCGCCGGTTTGTCTCTTTCTCTCTCTTCCATTCTCATATTAAAATTTTTGTTTCCGATACTGTATATAATTTGCTATAACTGTTGGATATTTGTGTAGTTTTGATGTACTTTTGTGTTATCCTCTCAGTTTGCTTCATTTGAGAAGGCTAAGGAAGTGGAGGAGTTCTTTGCAAGTCGTTCGAAACCTTCAATTGCTAGAACCTTGAAGCAAAGCCTTGAAAGAGTCCACATAAATGCAAAATTGGTCCAGAGTGTTCAGAGTGAAGAGCATCTTGCCGATGCTGTGAAGGAGTTAGCTTTCAGGAAATACTAGATGCGATTCCTTTCGCTGCATTTTTAATGCTGAACAAGCCTTGTGCAACAAACATTGCTTGCATGCAGGATTGGGCAGATTAATAATATCTAGGACATTAGCAATCATTGATAATCTGAATAAGTTGTGTACTTTCTAAGTGTGTTTTTATACGTGCCTGTGGTTCTCTCCTATTTGTGGGTTTGTGTTTTTATACGTGCCTTTGGTTCTCTCCTATTTGTGGGTTTGGTGATATCTCCTGGGTGTTTGGTAAAATGCTATAGAAAAGGGTTTTTCAGTTGTCTCACGATTCTCACCCAGCAGTGGTATAAATATACGCACAATTTCCTGAATCACCTGCGTACGACATTGTTGTTTGAACTGGTCACTATCATCCTTCAGGGGAAAAATATTTGAGATTGACCTCAAGATATTTACGGAACTAGGAATATATGGAAAAAGAACTTGCAAAGTCCTTAACTAAAATCGAAGAACCATCTACGATTATCTAGTTAGTTAGAAAATCTCTTTCCGTTAGCCAGACACTCTCGAGTAAGGCTGTTTTGCCAGATTTAATTTAAAACATTCTCTTAGGAAAGACCTGTGGGGGAGTGTTTAGATTCTGAAAATCTTAGTCAAAGTAGGGCTTGTGATGATGACAACACTCCACCACAAAGAAGCCTAGCGTTGCTTCCTGCCTTTTCTTCTAATTTTTCAAAATTTTAAGCACCATGGCTTTTAAAACAGAAGACACTACATTAGTATCAAGTATCAACTCATTAAGCAAAGCCAAGAATGAAATATGCAACAAAAGGCAAAACAGGATTATCGAAATTCACTTGCTCATTTCCCAGATTTGCCAATTCATTTATAAGAACCAGGCGGCTGAAATAATACCAGGTACATACCTCACAGAGCAGTTGAACTCGGAGGCATAACAAATATAATAAGAACTCGAGGTTAATGAGCATGGAGCCGTCATGATCTCCTACTCCTACAACAAACAGCTAAGATTTACATAGCCATAACATAATCTCTTATATAATGAAGAATTCTAGAATGATTCATTGTGCTACAGCACATACAGCCTGCCACTCTCATAAAGCCATTAAAATGCCCAGGTGAAAAACAAATGGGCAAACTATAATGGACCTTATGAAGTTTGAGTAAGCCGGATGGATAGGCTACGAAACTGTCACGTTTTGCTCTTGAACTTCCTTTGAGCTTTCAGATCAACTACAATCACACTTATGTTATCCTTGCTTCCCTTTTGGATAGCACGGTTAGAGAGGTACTCTGCTGCTGCTCGGGCAGCAGGATCGACTCCCTTCCCTCTCTCTGAGGAAAGTGTAACACCGTTCTTTTTGTGCCAGACTAGTATTCGCTTTCGTGCCAACTCACATGCCTCCTCATTTGTCATGACATCCCATAAACCATCACTGGCTAGAATTAGGCATTCATCCTCTTTTGCCCTAGGAATAAACATCACTTCTGGGTCGGGAATAATCCACGGTTTCAAATATCTATCACCTGCAAACCACAAGCAAAGTTTTTTTTTTTCTCGGAAATTTGAGATTTACAATTACTTGAATCACAATAGGAGGTTATTTAGAATTAGAAGAATGCATAAAACATATTTTATGGGCCAGCCCCAAGTTGAGTATGTGCACAAACCACAGACAGGAGTATAGCAGCTTGACAAAAGAAACTACACAATTTGATCCTCCATAGACATGAATGTACAATATTGGATTTCACAATTTCACCATAAGCCTTTGTAAGTTTCAATCGTTCCAAGTTACCCGTGGAACTATGAAGCTCATGAGGATGCATCATGCTTTCCGGTCATAGTTGTCATTCATGTTCCCAAAACTAGAAAGTGGGCTAAAAGCAAATCTTTATCTAGACTGCAAAATTTCCAAAGAGGATATGTGAGGCAGCCCCATTTGTTTCAGACAATTATCATAATCTTCAGACATCTTTTTAAGTCTTTGATGGCACACACTTGAAAGGAATCCAAAGCTTAGACAAAAGTGCCTGAAATGTCCTGTTACCTTGCCCCACAGTGACACTTAAATATACCATTTTAGACGAAGAAATATTGAGGCAACACTTGACCACCGTCCAACCAATCTTACAGAAAAATTTTAGTTCAACTTCCACATATAAATGCTATGTCCAACATAAGATTTCACTAGTAATCTACTAAGCTGAGCGGATATTGAAAATTAGATTATCATTTAAAACAATGGAGTCATTTTGGAAATTTACTCAGTGGTTAAACATTTGCATCATGACTACAGCACGTTGTTGACAAACAGAAATCAGTGAAGCAGGTATCCGAATCATTAAGGGAAGCTGCCTTAGCTCAAAAACTATACTATTTTGAAATCATGAAAACTGGAAGAAGGCAAACCATGGTGAAGGAATACATACCAATAGACCTTGACATTGCAAGAACTCCAAACACACGATGCCCATTCCACTGTATAACCTTGCCTCCAGCAGCTTCAATTCTTGCATATTCATCTTCTCGATTTGGCTGAGATAACAAAAGCAAACATAAAGTACATAATCAATTTCAGACAGTTGATTATGAGCTACAATAAGATGCAACACTACAATTGCAGATCTCTTACTTTATGATCAACAGACAATGCCATGGGCTCTTTCCCACGACATAGAACTGCTCTTGAATCTCCACAGTTTGCTACAATTATATGGGATGAACAAACAACAGCAACAACTGCCGTAGAACCAACAGTTTCTGGGGCTACAGGCTCTTGACTTGTTTGTCCTCCAACTTCTTTATCGACCTTAATAAAACAATTGGTGAACACTTTTTTCCACTGCTCTTGGCAGCTATGCTTCACACTTCCATCACTCAGGCTTTCCACTAAAAGCTCTATCTCCTCAGCTAAAGCTACATGAATACGGTCACGACAATAATTTGCAACCTGATGAAAGAAATTTCCTCACAATAAGACATCATTGCACAGTGGCATAGTAGGATAAGGCTACATAAACATATGTAAGGGAAAAATATGATACCTGTAAACCTCCATGGCCATCATAGACCCCAAAGAAATGAGCAGTCTGGAGATTAAAACACTTACGCATGCCATCAAGTACCTGCTCATTGATGAGCATTTGAATAGGAATTTTCAAAAAATACGGCACAGTTGCAACAGCATCTTCCATCTCAGGTCTCCTTCCGCACACAGATGTAAATCCCCACAGAGGCACATAATCCACCTCAAATACACTGCGTCCAACTGTTCCACTCACCCCTTTTTCAAAAGCCAATTGAAGAACAACTGAAGATGACTTTGACTTAGACACATCTCTAATCTCTTCCTCAAGGCTCACTGTTATGGCAAGGGGATCACTTACTATCTCAGTCTCTACATTTGGCTCACTGGCCTTAGAAATAATATCCACACTGCAAATGCTCTTTTGAGTCTCAATTGGACTCAGCATTCCTACATCAACACTTGAATAATCCTCTCCACATAAACTACTAGTCTCACTAGCAACTGAAAGTGAACAAGAGCTATCAAGAATCCGATCCCCCTCCAATGATAAGGATTCATCTTCCTCACTTTCCTGGTTTATCACATCATCACTAGGGACCAAATTTCTTTTGCTTTCAGATACCATATCAAGCAGGGTAGATGCTCCCACTTTGTCCTCTCCTCCCACCACGACTTCTATGCCACCACTAACTTCACTCGCCAAATCTCTACAATTACAATCGTCATCCCCACGAGCAACAGACTGAGCAGCTACAGAATTTGACAACAAGCTTGCGGCATCGGCCATCAGTTTAAGTCTTGTGATATCCAAATGGGCAGCTATTGTTGGGTTATCACAGACTGAATTACCTGCTCTAAATGGCACTGCAACAGCCGGAGACATCTCCTCCATCAAAATCCCTATCCCGGCAGTGCAAAAAGTTACTCTCCAACCTCACTAATATTTCACAACCTGTCATTATTCACCTAATTTCCTCACCTCCTTCTATTATCAAGAACAACACCAACAACACTGGGACATGGATGGTGGGTTCAAACAGACCAATTTCCATGCCTTTAAAAGTCTACAATCCCAAAAAAGAGGAAGCAAATTCAGGTGATACAACTTATGGTTCAACAAAAAGGGTGTTGAAAGAGAAACAGGTAGTGAGATCTGGTCAACAAGAATGGATCCACCCTTACCATTTGTAGAAACAATAACCCTAAACAGATACTTGTGACCTGTTTAAATCCAATCTACCTCTTTTTCCTCCAAACCCTCCTTTATCTACCTCCATCAACTAGAATTAAAGACACAAACAACCACAAAACAACTTTTAATACTTTAATTTATAAAACACACACATACACAAACAAAGAGAAAACAAAAATTAAACCAAATTTGAAACCAACCCACCCCTTATCACTAAATTCAATAAAGGCTTGTTCTTTATTAGAAAAACAAAGAAAAGGGTCATGAAAAGTGAAGCTCCAAGAATCACAGGAAAACCCTAATAAAGATAGTATTCCTTTTCACTACTAGTTAGAGTTCCCTGGATCTGAGGCAAAACACCTGAGCCTCTTGTAATTATTGTCAGCATACAAATGATCACCCCCTAAAAAATAATAATAATAAAGCAACTACCTTGTTTTGTCAACTGTGGAGTAAAGTCTTTTACTTGTATCTAAGAAAGACTTTAAACATGTATGTATCTGTCTATCTGACTTGTAAGAGACTTGAAAAGGAGAAAGAAATCAATAAACAAAACTAAAACACAAGATATTGAGATGGGGTTTCCTTACCATTTAAAAATAACACAGCTCAAATGTAAGACATTAGTTTTTGTGTGGAACCAAAATTTCATGTAAAATATTAAAAAATTAATAAAAAATATATCTGGGGTTTGGGTGTTTGTTTGTGTGGGACTTGAAAATGCAAGATAGAAAGCAGAGAAAAAGAAAAAAAAAAAAAAAACAAGGGACTTTGAACAAGGAAAACGACAAGTTAGTGAGTGTGTTAAAGAGAGAGAGAGAGACAGATGTCAAATCTACAAGCGCATATCGAAGCATCTCCACCCAATACCATCATCTCCTGTTTTTTCTTTCTCACTCTCCAATCCAAAATTTTAATTTACTAATTAATTATATATATTGATTTTTTTAATTTTTTTAATATGGTCAAATATTCGTGAAATTATTTAGAGAAGATCATGTAATCTTTGAAGTGTTGGGAGGGGAGGACAAAAATTATTTAAAAAGAAAAAAAGAAAAAAAAAAGGTGGACAATATAATTCATGATCCACCCAAGAAGGATAAGATTCTCTTATAATTTTCATTTTATCAAATATTATTATGCACATGAAAGAAAGGAAGTGGGCAAAACAATATCTTCCGGTCATGATTCTTCATCATCATCATCATCATAATTGATGCAAAAAATATATAATAGAGCTAATGTTCTATAGCTCACTTGATTTGACCAAAATAACCTTTTAAGTGTAGCATAAAAGTTGTCAGTTAGGGTGGAGAGAATAGAGATGTTCATTGGTGCGAAGCCATATCTACTTATATCATACTTGTTATTTATATAAAAAAAATAAAACAAAATGAAAAAACTTGTTTATTGGTCATCCATACTCTATGTTATTATGTTATTTGATAGGTTGCATAATGCATTACATTAGGTCATGAATGATTTCTTGTTAAGGTGCATGAGTTGAATGAAATTTTAACAAAATAACTTAAAAATTATATATTCACTTTTGATTCGACGATATATCCCTCTCCTAATATATTTAAATGGCTAATTAATAGCAATTGGTGATATGGTGTAATGATACACATTTACTTAGTGCGGCTCCTCTTGATTCTCGGGGTTCAAGATTCAAATTGCTGCATGTCTATTTGGTTTATGGGTGATTTTCTTACTTTTGTTTCTCCCATTTTTAAGAATTTTAATTCTGAACTGTATCTTAATGCTCCAATCAGGAGAGCTCGACAGTATTAAATATATTTTTAATGTACTTATAATATATTAAAAAAACTGTTCATATATATATATATAATGACTAATAAATAAACTTGTTGTATGGAGACCTCTCCCTTATGTATAGGTATAAGTGTCTGAATTGTATTTGTAATATGGGATTTGAATGGTCCGATTCATCATGACCTACTCGGTCTGGATTACATCACAACAAATTCAGGTGAAAAACTAAATTATATTAAATCATATTGGAGGTGAAGGTAATCATACTTTCTCCTTTTTGAAGGGAAGGGGCCACATAAATTGAAAGCAGTAAACAGCAAATAACCAATTTACCTCCCATTTTAAGAAATTAAACACCACCTAATTTTGATTTAGTTTGTTCTAAGTTTGGTATATGTCAGGTAGGTCTAAATCAAAATGATTTTGGGTCATCTTCATTTTAATTTCCCAAATTTTCCTAACTCTTTTATGCCTAAAATGATAAAACCATTTAATTTGGTTGGGTGGGTTCAGGGAGGCTGACCAACCCCAACTTCCTTGTGTTTTCTTTTTCCTGTTATTTGTTCTTTTTTTCTTTCTTCTGTTTGTTCGTTCAATTTTATGCATGATTATGAATACCATGAAAAATGGGTTAAACAAATGTACTCAGTGAACAATCAGTTAGACTGCTTTTAGAAATATTCAAATATTGAGTTTGAGTGATTAAACTGGTCATCTTTTTTGCAAATTGTATATCAGAAAAAGGTAAAAATTTCACAAAAATCTACTCGAAGTAAATCCACTTTTCAATCAGTTCACACTTCACAGGTCAGCATGCACATTTCAGAATTCAATATTCACGTGTCACAAAATATTTCAATATCACGAATTTAATATCAGCTTCTCACAATTTCTTTAAAAATAGAATAAAAAACTTCATACAACTGCTTCTATCCAGACTTCAGATTTCTTTTTTTTTTTTCCTGAAACTTTTCAGATTTTGTTATTATTCGAAAATTTTGAACAAAGAATTTACAAAAAAAAAAATAAGATCAACCATACACAATAAATAATTTATTTGATAGTAACAGCTAAATTAATGGTCACACTCACACAGAAGTGCATTCACGAGAGAGGAGAGAAGGATTGAAGCATTGGGGTCCGATTTCCGTTCGTAGGCCTAACTTGAAAATGCAAACATACTACATACAACATGCCACGTGCAGATCACAAATAAAGTTAGAAAGTAGTTGGTAAAACCACTAATTGTGATTTTCTTTTTTCAAAAAAAAATACCCTTACTACTATTTGTCCAACAGACAGACAGACACCTAGCCGAGTAAAGAAAGACGCACAATGTGTGAAGGATAGACACCCACATAATAGTAGAAAACGCCCGCGTTTGAACTCGTGACCTTGGTGTCGACTCGACTCATAAATGAGGATGACCTTTACCACTCCATCAACCCCGTTTTGCGCAACCATTAATCATCAGTGATATTCAACATACAGCAGAGCTCTATTAATATAATTCAACATAATTCTTCCTTTCTAATTTGTTTATATTTTATTAAAATCTAAATTTTAATATTTTAATGAAAACTTATTATTAATCATATACAATTTTAATTAATTTAGATCATTATAATTTAAAATACATAATTATAAAAGTAATTGTGATGGAACATTAAATGAATATTGGATTTTAATAAAAAGGTATAAATGGAGATACAACTTATCCTAAATTATCATTAAGTCCTTACAAAAATAAAAACCAAACAAATTACAAAATCTCAAAACATTAAGATTTATTCAGATCAATTGCTAATAAGATGTAAGATATAAAAACAAACACCATCTAAAACACATGGTAACAAAGGGTCATCTATTAAATATTTTCTTCCCATCTAATTCCAGTTTTTGCACATAAGCTTACACACAACAATGAGAATCAATTGTCGCAAAAGCATTAGAGTTTCTGGGTTGTTTTTGATCAATTAAAAGTTTGACCAGAAACTGCCACTAGAGAAGGCATTTTTTTCTTTTTTTTTTTACCACAGCCAACCTGGGCAGCCAGGACACGAGTTCCTCGACTCTGTTCTAAATTCTAGTAGACAGCGTTTTAAGCTAAAAATAACTCAGGCCTACCCGTTAATCCACCACCACTGGGGCTTTCAAGAGTTCAAATACTGCTGTACACTTATGATTGGTTCCACAATTGGTGTGGCAGCCAAAATGCAGAATTTGGCCGAACACCTAAGTCAAATTAAACAGACATATGCAAACATCTATATAACAGGTTCCCCATCATGTTACATCACGGTAACATGGGGTCACCTGATGACAAAAGCATCTCGACCTCTGTTTCCTCAGCTGTCTGTTTAGTAGTATCATCTGACCCAGAATCACCTGTAGACATAGCAAGCTTAATCCGATTAAATATACAACAAACACAATAGTGGACTATACACGTCTTATAACAGAAGGAACAAATACGATAATAAGTCGGATGTAGTACTGAATATAGAATCGGTTGATGGCTGCTTATCTGACAAACTTCGTTTGAATTCTGCAAGGATTGAAATGGTTCACAATAGAAGTTAATAATTACCATTAGAGAAAAAAATGCACAAACATGCATGAGCATAAGCAATCCAGAATTTACAGAAATTGAGATCCTACAGAAACAAATCATGTGCTTATTAGCAATTGACAGCTTATTCTCATACGCTTGTTTACAATGGACCAAGTTTTGACTTTTAACAAACAAAGTCTAATGTAACTGTAACTAATCAATCATTGCTTTACCAAGTGTTTATTAGGATGTTCCAAGTGGTAAATCTCCTCGCTAACCATAAAACACCTCCAACATTGCTGTCTTAAGGAGGATCGGGTCAATTCTGCCCATTCTAAACATTTATAACAACAGCAGATAATTCACCACAATCTGGAAGTTTATTATGTTTTCTTGATTTACAAGAAAGAGTCAGGGCTTTGTTAATACGTTCAAGTTCCAAATTATCATGAATATAGTAGTTCAAAACCTTAAATAATGCTCCCATCAACATTACTTTAACCTGGGGTGTAGACACATATGTACGTAAGCAAATTAAAATACTTTTACTTCTTTGGATTAAAACATAAAATATAAATTTCTATGCAAAGAGAGAAGACAAAAAGAATCTGGACAACAAATTCAATCTATTGCATACCAATAGATTGACGCATCCCTTTGACAGCATCAAAGTTCTTGTATGTGTAGCCAACAAAACTTAAATCTTTGGGAGTTAATAGCATCTGCATGAATAACGGAGAAAAATTATTAGATGCGCTTATAATGTCTAAGAATATTACTAGCTTGAGAATGATAGGGTTTGTGACAAATGGAAGGAAAATAACGGGAAATAAGTTACAAAACTAGAGAATGGAAGGGGAAACAGTACATAAGAAAGAAATTTCCATAGGCCCAATGTAACCTCACTCTCTCAAATTTTACCAGTAAAGAAAAGCAATTACATCGTGCATTTGTAAACGTGCATCTAACTGTCTGAACACTTTTCATAAAGCAGGCAATGCTCTAATAATCACCTGATACTGCTTATATACTACATTGTGCACTAATATAGCACATACTAAATGAATTAATGTAAAAGAGTAATGCTTAAAGAAGATAATGATGGTGAACTCCAAATTAGTTTACAAGTTATTGCATTACGTGAGTTCATAAATGGCATTAACAGTTACAAACCTTCCGTAGGGGTCCTGAACCAGTTCTTGCCGCTGCTGGAGGATCCAACTGAAGACAAGTGTAAAAATGTTAAATTATGAATAACATAATGAACTATTACATAAGGAAAAAATCATCTGGAAATGATGTGATGAAACATCCAAGCAAAGCAAATTTCCATGACTGAGTTTCCAATGAGCATTATCGCTCTCAATAAGAAAAGGGCCATCCATATGTCACAAATAAACATTTAGATGCAACTTGCAGAGATGACATATATGATCAAAACTTCTAACAAAAATTAGAAGTCCCAAAGGATATGGTATGCCCAAATTATCTTAGAATAACTCTTAAAAGTTTTAAGTTGAAAAACTAAAGTTATAAATAGAATACTTATAATTTTCAGTAAAAGTAAAATGTTGTGGCTGCCAGAGATAATAAAATCAGGATATACTCAAGAGAGTGATTCATAAAACTGAAAAATTTGTACTTTTGTTAGGTGCCTATTGTACAGAACAAAGTTTGAAACACAATGAGCCATTTTGGACAACTCCTAATGTAGATTCTGTCTGAGACCAGTATTGGACTTACTATACTCATTATAAGAAACAAAAATACATAGAACTAAAACGCAAAAGAAACAAGTAAGTCTAATACTTGTCCAAAATTATAGTACTAGCTAGAAACAAGAGGAGAAGTGTAAAGTAAAAGGTTGAGTTCATTAATTACTTCATCAAACTTCATAAAGTTCTGGGTATCTAGCTCGCCATGGACTTCTGGTTTAAATGCTGCCTCTGTATCATAGAGTTTATCCCAGACAATATCCCTGAACCATGGATGAGCCTGACACAACAGAATTTTGGTAAATACAAGAAAAGATAGTACACAAAAGGTACAACTTTTTCAAAAAAAAATTCAAAATCTTACTTTGATTTGGTGTGCCCCACCAGTCCCTAGCCTATGTTCAACATCACATAACAACCTACAAATGAGATCCTTTGCTTCAGGTGACAACCTTGAATCTTCAGGAAATTTTAGGTGATTTCTCCAGTGGACGATCTGACGATTAAACACCATGCCAGGAAAAAATGACATATCCATCCATTTATAATATTAGAAGTACTTTTAGGTGTCATTTTAAAATTATATGATATGAATAAAGATTAGTGGGAGGAAAAGAAACACAACAGAATCAAAGCTTGAATTGCCAACATAAAAACTTCAAAGAAAAAGCACATCAGTCCCAAGATATTGTTGTTGTAGCCCCAACAAGAATTGCACAATTACAAAGTAATACATAAAAGAACTGCTCTGAGCATGTTGTGGGAACACAATGTCAAATATGATGCCACATCAGAGACCAACAACCTAGGCCCTGGCAAATTACCAAGGCACATAGATCCAAATGTGATTACTAGAGGCAAATATCCTTTTCTTTTACGTATTATAAATTCTAGGATCACATATATAAAGCACAGTACATTTTCAGTTTCACCAACTACTTTTTTTTTTCTTTTTTTTTTTTCTTCTCTTTCTCACTTCCATTTTTTTCAATTTTTCTAGTTTCTTTCATAAATATTAAGAGCTAATTGTCACAAATTCAACCAGCTAATTTAAGAAAAATAGAATATCTAAACAGGATTAATTGTTGTTGTTCTTCTTCTTCTTCTTTATTTTAAATCTATTTCTACATTCTAGAAAGGAAAGGAAATGAATATCATAGACTATCTCAACCTAAAAATGGAAGGTGCCAGTTTTGAACACACAGAAATGAGGAAAGAAAGAAACAGAATAAAAATGAACAAAGTTAACAATGATCAGTTGGAGACAAGAAGAAGATAGCAAGCATAAGCACAAAGTTTCTAACCTTTCTGCACGTGGTTAGTGGATCGTCTGCATAAAACGGTGGATATCCAACAAGCATTTCATACATTATTGCTCCTAGTGACCACCTGCACAAAATGCCAACAGAAGAGGCATACAAAAACTATTTTAGATACACCTAACCTGAACTGCATAGGATACTATTATGATACTTGAAGAAATTATAATTCGATACAACCATGGTTAGCATCCATAAAACCATATGAGATGACATTTTAAATTTTCACATCAAATTTAATGCTAAAGTCCAATGCCAAAGACCAAACTCAGAGAAAATAATATGAATGACGATAAATACTGATTGATCACAACTATGAGAGAAACTAACAAAATTAATGTGAAATCAAGAACTCACCAGTCACACTCCATACCATATCCTTTTTTTAGTAAAACTTCAGGAGCAATGTAGTCTGGTGTGCCCACAGTTGAAAATGCCTTCAAATTTGTATATAAGATTAAATGCCATTAATTGAAAAAAATATGTAGAGAGAATAAGTTAGAATAATTTATTGACATATAAACAACCACAGTTCACAGCACACAGTAATGACAAATATGTCCATACTATACACAAGTAATTGTGCCAATTGGTGGCTCTCTTGACCGCTAGAGTTCTAATTTAGTAAACGAAAATGTTATTTGCCAGTCCGTCCATACGTGGACAGATTTATTGGTTCTATGCCTCAGTGTACAATCAGAAGCTAGCAACCAGTCATATGGGAGCGAAACATTCTGATGTCTGGTGTGCCTTCAGACTGCAGTGCATTACTGCCCCCGAAACACATGGACAGCTGATTTGGCATATCATAGGAATCAAAGAAAGAAAAAATGCTTAATAATATGGACAGCTGATCCTCAAATAGGATGAACTATTTTTTAGCTTTCAATTAGATAATGTTTGAAGCATTCTTCACTTCAGCGTTGCTCCTAATTGTTTCCATTCAAACCATGAAAGCAATCCAACAATATCTACAATAACGTATGGGTTACAGATATGCTCCAGAGTGTGCTTTAGAACGTAGTGAATACAATAACATATCTGGAACACATGTTGCTTACCAATTTTCTCCTGTTCATCTGCCAATGCTGAAGCTGTTCACGGGGGCTTTTCCAACTACTCTTGTTGTCTGTATCAGGAAAACATCCATCGATATCCATTGGTTCTCCTGTATTTTCCTCATCAATGGTTTTATTTTCATGAATGGCATATAAAGTAGAACAATCAATAGGCTTGCAAAGACCGAAATCTGATAATTTCATGTGACCATTTTTGTCCAGAAGAAGGTTGTCAGGTTTAATATCTCTGAAAAGAAGTAAATGCAAACCAATGAGACACAACAAATACCTATTTGACTATATACAGTAAACAAATTACGATAAGATCCAGTTTCAAGCACATCAGTTCAATAACTCAAGTGGGACAGCCAAGTATTAACCTGTGAATGTAGTTATGCTTGTGAATAGATTCAATGGCCAGGACACTTTGAGCGATATAGAATCTAGCTACATTTTCTGTTAAGGTGTCCTCCCTCATCAACAAAGTCATCATATCACCACCAGGCAGATATTCCATAATCAAATATAAGTACTCAGCATCCTGGAATGAATAATAGAGCTTCACAATGCAGTGGCTTGCAACTTCAGCTAGCAAGTTCCTCTCTGCCCTAACATGTTCCACCTATAGAGTGAGAAGACAATTTTGCTAATGTTAACAAACAGCAATCACAAAGCAATAGGGTAAGATGATCATAGCAAGTTTGGCATGGTTAAATACAGGCCAACGAAATAATGCACTTTAAGAAGTCAACATATGGCAGAAACTAATCCCAGCCCTGGAATCAATATCGACAAAATTAGGACTCCTTATCCAACAAAGTTTCACAGGAGGCCATCAGGACCCAAAATATACAGCACAAATTGCAAGATTTAGGATAACCCATTCCAGCAGCAGTCATTATGTGGTAGCCCGATCTTACACATAAATTTAGTTGCACAGTTGTTGATCAAGGTCATTGTATAATGAATACTGTAGTAAATAACACAGAACAAATGGCCAAAACGAAATGTATCTTTAAATGAAACAATTTCCTTCATAGATCCAAACCATTACATGAGCAGCATATTTCAAATCTTCACTGAATACACAAGGTCAAATGTTAATCTCATGAGGGGAAAATAGTCATAACAGTAACAGAAGCACACTGGAAACACAAAAGAGCATTTTCCACAGAAGCTTCGGAGGTAAGAATTATATGAAGGTAGTATGCTTCATCTCACCTGTCCTCTCTTAAGCATTTCAGTTTTCTTCAACTTCTTCATGGCATAGATATTGCCAGATTTCTTCTCCCGACACAATCGAACCTAAAGTTTGAGAAATTATCAACAAAAGTTTCTCCAGATTGATGATATATTATTGAAAAGTGTGTTAGAAGCAAAAGAACAAAATTATGATTAATCACATAGATGCTTTGAGAATGATGAATCATCTGATATATTGCAAGTATAACATGCAAATTTCTAACCTCACCAAAGGCTCCCCTTCCAATAATGGTCAAAAGCTCAAAATCATCAACACAAATCTTGTGCCTTTTAAGTCGCATAAACTCTGTTTCTTTTCTCTCTAAATCTTTGATGAGATTGATCTGTTCCTCCTTGGGCACATCTGAAGAAGCTAACTTTCTTTCTAACACCCATCTTCTGCAATGGAGGCAAATTATATTAGCATTTCCAAAGAGGAGTACCTGTAACCCAAAAATTTGCACCATCTAGAGAAATTTATAACAAGAACACATCAAAGTTATGAAAGAATTGTTATCAGACCATAGGCCTAGCAAATAATCTTGTTTTTCTTACTCAGAAAAGGATAAATGATCATGATCCCTTAATTCTTCTAGTATTTTACAGTAATTCTTCTATGAAATGTCGATTGGCTGATATTCTCTTTAAAATTTTTATATTAAAGCTTTTATCTGAAAGCTCGAGCTTTGCTAAAAGTTAGGTGCTTACTTTGACCTAGGCTTATGAAAATTCAAACATTATCTATTTGCCCCCAAAGAAGGTAGCCCAGACCTTCCTTTAACTACTCAATAGAGCATGCTCTGTAAAAAGAAATGAAATCAATGCATCATGTGGTTCTGGAATGTGAGTTAGCTGAAGGATCTGTTTATAATTCAGGAATTCTGATGAGGGAAAGGGCACTTGTTTGACTTCCAACAAGTTTTGGTGTTTACTTTCAGTTTTGATAACAAATAATGTGTTTCCCCACACATAAATTAAAAACTAAGTTATTGGCTCAAAAAGGACTCATATCCAACCCTCGGAAATAAATTACCTTTCCTAATAAATTAAATAATAATCTATTAAATTTATAGTAAGGCTTAAAAAATATCCAACTTGCTTCAACGCGAGGAATCCTTATGGACAGAATTCAGGAATTCAAGCAAGGGAAAGGGAACATGTTTGGCTTCCAATGAATTTTAATGTTTACTTTCAATTTTGATAACAAATAATGTGTTCCCACACACAAATTAAGAATTAAGTTATTGACTCAAAAAGAACTCATGTTAAACCCTAGGAATAAATTCTCTTTCCTAATGAATAAAGTAACAATCTATTAAATTTATAGTAAGACTTAAAAGATATCCCGCTTCGAGTTCGACATGAGCAATCCTTGTGGGTCAGAATTCAGGAATTCTGGTGAAGAAATGGGAATGTTTGACTTCCAGTGAGTTTTAGTGTTTACTTTCAGTTTTGATAACAAATGATGTGTTCACCACATGCAAATTAAGAATCAAGCTATTGGCTTAAAAAGAACTTATATCCATCATCTAACTTGGAAATAAATTGCCTTACCTAAATTAAACAACATAATAATCAATTAAATTTATAGTAAGGCTTAAAATGTATCCAGCTTCAACACAAGGAATCCTTGTGGATCAGAATATCATAAACAGGCTAACATATGCAACTAATTAAGTGAAAAATAAATAAATAAATAAATATATTTAAAGAAGTTAGAAAGCAAAGCATTTATGCCTTTTGAAGAAGCCACACCGGCACTAGTTTGATAGGGGAAACACATACTACAATCTACATACTACACAAATGACAATCTTTTAGTCACAAACCTGACATGAACTGGTCTAAATATCCCGGATCATTCAACCTACACACAAGTCACAACTGCACAACTCCCACTACCTTCATTCTCATGGTTGAACATACAACAAGACAACCAGCTACTTATATGACACCAGAGTGTACATAAAGTTCTTATGGTTATAAATCAGTAAGACTCAAGCCAAAACAGACATTTCCAATTCATCATTACTTCTTCAACTCAATAATTTGGTTCAAGATTTTTTTAAAGGAGAGCAGATTGTGATCTTTTCATCATTAAGTAATTAAGGTTCGGAATTTCTCCACATCAAGGCAGCAAATTTTCACACACAAAGGTGTGGTTTTTATAAGAGCAACACTAACAGCTATTACTTCAGAGTACCTATAGAAACCGAACACTGTTTAGATCTCAACATCAACATATTCTTATTACTTCTCAGAGAAATCAAATAAACAAAGTCCTCACCTAAAACTTTCACTACTAAAGGTAAATCTTTTAATCATCTTCATCAATTACCTAATCTAATAGCTTCAAATCAACAGGAAACACATATCGCACAAGTTTCAATCACTGGTAACACATTCAAAATCTATCTAAATCAGATTCAACAACGCCAATCAATTAAGCAGCATCAAACCAAGTAAAACACAATGCAAGCATGTCGAATCTCTTGCCTTGTCCTATCTAGGTACTCGAAAATAACGAAAACCGCAACTCAACAACACAATAGTTCAATCCACTTGACAATCTCAGCATCCTCTTTAAAGTCCCATTCACCAAACAGCAATAAATCAAACTTACTCCAAACAGTCCAATCAGTTTCAGCAGACAGTACACATTCTCAATCTCTCATAATCCAAAAATTCAATTCCATATTTTCTCAGCAACCAAACAGCGCACCACAACTAAAAGAAAAAAATAAAAATAAAAACAAAAACAAATAAACAAATAAATCAGTTTCAGAGACCTCTCTTTGCGCTCTTGAATATTCTTCATCTGAGCTCTGTAGTGATTCTCTATGAACTGCTTGGCTGCCGCCACTTTCTCCATCGTCAACCTCGACCCTGACACCTCCTCCTCTCCCTCCTCCATTTCGATTGATTTTCTTTTTCTCTCTCGCCCTCTCTGTCTGAATCTATAAACAAGTATCTATTTATATGCCAAACTATCTCGCCCTCTCTCGCTCTAAAATTCTCTCAATCTCAAGTGTGCTTATTAATTGCAACGACTAGGAGAAGAGAAGATGCCAGACTACATTATTTTTTTTCTACTGCCAAATTTATCCTCCGCTTCGCATGCGTACACACGCAGGCCCCCTGACAACTCCCGGACAGCCACGTGTTGGTCCCCGGAGCGGTCTTGGAGCGCAGCTGTGTTTCACGTGGTTGCAGGAGTACAGGATTGTGAGCTGTCTACTAACTGAGCGAAAAGTTTAACGATTGTTGTCAGTAGGATGAGTGATGGGCTCACGCGCTCTAACTCATGCGTGCGTCCTACTCCATGCTGCGGTGGAGAAAACTGTAGCTGTCGTCTTTTAATTGATATTTTACACATTTTAGTACAGGGTGGGCCCACTGATTTTGCACTGATTGGGCTGTGTTGTCCACTCGCCTCGGATACGATGTGGATTTATTAATTCTCTCGTCAGTGATTGGGTGTCGCTGCTCATTGTCTGGGTTTTGTTCCACTCCGACAGACACACGAACATTTGCTGGGTTAATTCGTCATTTCGAGGCATCATCCACCGTCGATCAATAAAGAGAGGCCAGGACTAGTACGGCACTGACACGTGTCAGTTGTGGAAAATTTTAATGGGGCAAGTACGAAAATGTTATAAATAAGTAAGTTGCAGTGAAATCTAGCTCAATCTAGCTGTTCACAGGCACCCTTCCGCCAGAACCCATATTATTTTGTTGTGTTGCGTTGTACCATAATTAGACCAAACAATCCAGCACAGACTGACCATGTTAATCTTTTTGTACACTCTAACATGGCATGTTCTGATTGGTTGGCAAGAAGCCAACACTGCTTGGTAGAGTGAAAACGAAAAAAAAAAAAAAAAAACAGAGCATATGCTTGCTGTGCAGTTTAGTTAAGCATGAGCTCTCCAAACAGCTGTTAGATTTGGAGTATTTTTGAGATCTATTTTATAAAAAGGACAATATACATTAAAATATATAATCATATATACACGCATGATGGAATCAATGGTTGTGATGAATGGAGCAAAATTAGTGTAATAACACAATGCCATGCTAAAAACGACAAGCTTTGATTCAAAAAAAAAAAAAAATGTTGTGAGTTAGTTGGAGATTAAAATAATGCAATTCAAGCAGACGTTCGAGTTATGTTTAAGTTTGTAACGTTGAACTAATATATATATATGTTTAAAAACTACAAAGAGAGCACCACATTTGGTTGCATTCTAGGAATTGTGTTTGTTTATGTTAAATTCCTAAAAATAATTTCACTTTCTTCTTGGATTCTATAGTCTTGTCAATTAATGTCCTTGACAGATCCAATTGACCTGATTGGTTTTTTGCAGTTCAAACTTATAACTCAGTGTTGTTATCAATCATAAATTGATTGTAAGAGAACATACAACTTTATTCGATCCGATGGTCCCTTCTCAACATATGACCATGTAAGTGAGAGTAATTGCATGCATGTGAGGAGTATTGGAATATATTGGCGTAAGTTGTACTGCATTCATGTCATAAGAAGAAGTGTATGTTCCATAAAGTATGATGTTTTCGTGTCAATGGTGATGGAGAGAGGAGCATGATATCATATATGATTTATATGAGACTCTTGAGATAAGAATTATATCTATCTTTTTAAGCAGAACTATATTAATTTAAATATACTTGCGTGTATCGGTGTATATGAAAAATAACAAAATTCAAATATAAAGATTATAACTGAAACGATTGAAGTGAAAAACTGTTTTTTTTTTTTTTCTTGTAACACAAAGAAATTGATTTTTGCTTCAAAGTTTTTGAACCACATGATCTCATCACTTACATATCCATAGGCTCGTATAAATTTCAATTATTTGGAAGGTTGGTATGTTTAACCATTAAGCCTCTTATTAAATCGAAATCATGAATTCGTTACAACTATAGTTTTAACAAAAGTCAATGGGTTATTTTGGGATTAGAGTAAGTTTCTTCATTCTCATCACAGTTTCTCGATTTATATTTTTCAATCTCACTTGCATCCCTATTTAAAAGAAACGAGAGCAGTTTCATGGGAATTGTTGACATCCCTAATCAAGTATAGGTTGATTGAAATGTATTTTATAATTTAAATTTAAATTACAGTGAAATTAAAGGAGTAAAAAATTTTACATGGAAATGAAATTTAAAGATAAATTACTAGGTGTTCGTTTGTGGATGGCTTTTCCAATGTCTTAAATTTGTTTATATTGCTTGTACTAAGTAGAGGACATTCTGTCATTCCCTATCCCTTTCGACGTATATGTGACTCATGTGTTGATATATTAAACTTTTACACTTATAGTCAATATGTACTTTTTACTTTTAAGTGAAAATCAACTTTAACATTGAATGATATAAATGACTAAATGAATGGGTTCTATTATTATGCAACGACCATTACCACACTGACGAGTAGTGTCTTTCTAAATGATTTCTATTTGCTCGATTTTGTCTAACTGCCTAACTTCTCCTTTCTTAGACAAAAGCGAGGTTGAGAGTCCACTTTATTTTCAAGTACATGTGATGTAGGGTTCAAGTCTTATAATATAAACTACAATAATTTATAATGATTGACTGATTTAGCAAAACTAATAATTTATAACGATTGACTATTTTTCATGATATGAAATTTATATATAAATTACGTATATTTTTTACTATTAACAAGTCATAGAAAAATTCAACCTATTCGATGTTAGATTTAAAAGAATTGTTTTAAGCCATGGTTATCCAATAAATAACTATATTAGGAGGGATTAAGGGATACGATTTTTAACATAATATTTAACACGGTATCTCTTACATCTATGAGATTTGGATGGCTTTGATTTAATAAATTTATTACTCATTTTTCCTTTTTTTTTTCCCCTTTCCATCATTAATTAATTTTATTCTCTCTCTTTTTCGCTTAGATTCTCTCCTAAAACTAATTAGAACTAAATTATTTCTTTTTCTCTCTCACACACCTCAATTTCATACTAATGGTCAAGGGTATGAAACATGAAATCGTCTAATATGATTTGGTGGTAAATCACATTCATTTAGTCTCTAGATTTAAGTTGCACATGTGGTACCATCAAAAATTAAAGAAGTCATCAAGAATGGATATACTTATTTATGTTTTTTTTTTAATATTTTTTTTCTACCTTTACAATTAGTTTGGGATATGAATATTGAACAAAACTAAAATCCATAATTTTGTTTTAAGTATAAGGGATGTACTATTTAGCCAACTTAACTTTATCTAATTAATTTATTTAAAATTTATGTTAAATTCACCTAAACAAAAACATTAACTCCCTAAGGAAACCAAAAAAAAAAAATAACAAACAAATACACACATCACCTTCTAGCTTATGTAGTTTTCCAAATCCCCATCTATTTTAATTTTCAATTATGCATATTTATAAATATGTATGGAACGGTATGTTTTTGGATTGCCCAAACAGTAATCAATTTTTATAAATTCTAACAGCTTTCTAACCAATTTGGTATAAGTTTTAATTGAAAAATAGAAGGCCATCATTGAGAAAAGGAAAAAAAAAAAAAAAGTCCTAAACATATTGATAACACATTTTAAAGTCCTAAATGGTACATTACATGGCGATGACTACAAAGAAATATGCCCTTATTGTTACAGTTCGTAGCCATGATTTTACATATTTCTTTTTGACTCGAGGGAAGGGATGTGAATTTGAGACTTCATCATTGCTTAGAGTTGTGGTGAACCACCATTCCAACCACTAAAATGAACATCATCTATTATTAAGCCACCATCACAAACTAAAAAATTATATATATATAACCTTCACAAGCCATAAAATTTTACCTTTAGGTAATTATCTATATAATTAGGCAGTCTATATTTTCTCAACATTAACAATTTTAAAAGAATATTAACATAGACTCAAACAGCAGAATAGAAGCACTCATGAAACTCTATAAAATCTCATCTCATCCTTATGCTTCTAATCATACATAATATTATATTCAACACTCTTTTATTGAAATTGGTGCAAACAACCATTTAATATTTTAATTGCTTTTTTACCCTTCCAATCATTCTTCCATTTTTTACTCTACTTTTCTACCATTTTATTTGATTAATAATTACCATGCCTTCCCCGAACAAAGAGGTCAATTATCAATTATAATAAAACTAAATTACCTTTCCACAATTTTTCCTTTTCCTTTTCATCAATACCTAAGGATTTTATCAAAATAAAAATGTAATTTTCTTTTCAAACAAATACCAAGGGTAAAACTTCTCTCAAAAAAAAAAAAAAAAGCGCCAAAGGTAAAAATGTAATTTTATTTTCAAACTAAATACAAGTGGATCTAGAATTCTAATACTATTCCATCATCATCGCACATTTTATATATGGTTAATAGATAATCAGTTTCTTTATACATTTTCACATAATTCAAACAATAAATTAAAAAAAAAAAAAGAGTTGTATTTATCTTTTTAAAAACATAATAAATAACATATTATTATTTTTTTAAACCCAAATAACATATTGATTTACTAAAAGAATAAAAGTAAATTATTTGATTGAAATTGAATCATAGAGATAGAATCTGAATAACTGGGGTTCTACTAAAATATTGCATGAACGGTAGCATAACTGGAGACAGTAGAGCCGGGAAAAAACAAAAAAAGCAAGCGGCGGCCCTGTAAATGCAAGCGCTAGCTGTGAACTGAGAGGGAGGTAAAATTCGCTGAAACCGATCAAAACCATGGCTGATCACTACCATACATACGATCCTTCTGCTGATAGGGGTACTTTATTCTCTTCTCCACCTTTGTTTTGTTTGGTTGCTGAGAAACTGTAGGAGAATTGAAGTGATTGATATGCTTTATGTCTCTGGCTCAATAATGTATTGTAATCGCAATTACGTAGTAATTTTAATATGATTAAGTGATAATCCAGTGTTTAACAACTTTGAGAGTTGGAGGGCTATGATTGTTGAGTTTATAGGTTTTTAGAAATCATTACACTTGTTAATTGTAATGCTTTGAAAATGGCCGATCTTTATCCGCTACAGTGTTGGTTGGCGCTTTAATGTGGACGTCATTTGTATGCATAACACTCATGCTAGAATCCTGTTTTCACGCAGAAAGTGATGGGATAATGGCCTTTTACTGGGGCTTATAAATGCTAATTGAATGTCGTCTTTTGAGGATGTGGATTGCTTCTGTTGTGTTTATTACTCGTTCTTTGGAATGAGTGATTAACGATTACTCATTGTATTGCCTTCCGTCTGCAGCTTTGCAGTCTTCAATTATGAATTTAGTTAACTCCTTGTATGCTATATGAACTGCCTGGAAGAAACTCTTTTGGGTTCTTATGCTAGAGGATCCGATTGTCCTATTTAGGTAGTAATGTAAGCAATAAATTTGAAAGTTTCTGCTGCATCACTCGACACATGTTCCCAGCTACTGCTGGACATTTAAAGTACGACTAATAGGTTTGTTATAAGATTTTTTTTCAGATACTGATGTAATGATCCTAAATGTTTTTTTTATCTGTTGAGGTATTACATAGGCTACTGTCTAACAAGTAACAACCTCTCTTTATGATGTGCACTTATTGCCCAATTCACTGTGGTGCCAGCGTGTTAGTTTTCCCTTGATTCAATTTAGTTTAAAGATTTTACACTTTTTGGGTTGATCAGTTGAAGCTATGATGCCTTAGCGCTTATAACTTTTAGGGCATGGCCATGAAGTTTTCATCATGGGAAACAGTGCGTTGCAGCCTTGCCCACGTTACTGGAAAGAAAGATTCGTGCCTTCCAACTATGTGCTAAGGGAGAAAAGGAACAGTCAACTAGCAAGATTAATACTGTTTATACTTTATGTTATGAAAGTAAAATGTCCCAATCTGAAATCCTTAGACAACCTATGTCGATATCATGATATCTGGATCATTTGTCTTCTCTCTAATATTTTATTTTGGTTTAAAATTGATGTTAGCACATATGAATTTGTGATGCTTATTGTAGCAGCCAGTGTGGCGAGGCCCAGCTTTGCTGGGTACTTGCCATCTGAGGAGACTCCATTTCCGTCTCATCAACGTTTGGACATTACTCATTTGCAGAATGCTTCTTCTGATTTTCCACAGAGAGAGGTAAGAACTTCTCTGCATAGAAAATTTAAGTTATTATAGAAACAGCATGTTCTAAGGTTTTCTTTTCTGCACTTCTGGGCTCATACTTTCAGATAAATCCAGTGCAGCCTGGGGCATATGGCTTCAATGATGCTGGAGGTATTCGAGCATATCCTGAACATAGCAATGCTGGAGTCATAGGTGGAGCTAGTGTAAAGGGCTACTCACCCTCTCTACAAGATCAAAGTTTAGTAAGCCGAAGACAGGATGCTGCTCTAGGCATCACTCCTGCAATGCCTGATAAACTTAATGAAATTCCCAGCTCTGTGAGAAATGTTGGTGGTTCCCCAGTCATAAAAGGAGAGTCGAACATACTGTTTGTTGATGGGCTCCCAACTGACTGTACTAGAAGAGAAGTAGGCCGTATCCTTTTGGCTTTTTGTGCATAAACACCGTGCGTGTGCGTGCCACTAATTCATTACTGCTTCAAATTGTAAACATAATTGCTTATAATATAAGAGGTTTTAAATAAAAATTCCCGTATTGTCATTACTTTTGAGCAATGGCTCTGTTATAAGAAAATAAAATGGAGTATTCTTGAAAATAATTGATCATACTACTTTGTTCTGTCATTCAATCCTTGATATGTGATCAAAGATCTTTTCCGTCCATTTATCGGCTATAAGGATATCAAAGTCGTTCACAAGGAGCCCAGACGTGTAAGTTTGCTAAATCTGTACTATTATGTTAAAAGATGTGGCTTATAAGAAATGCCTTAATCACTTGCTTGTTGTTAAGTGATTGAGAATGTTTATTCTCATTTAGTGAAAATGTCAACTTGTTCTTGACTTTGAGATGATTGATTGTTAATATTTTGCTTGCATAATGTGACCTGAAAATCCTTTTCCAACAATTTGGAGTGGCTGTTTGGAAATTTTATTGGCAATTTTTTTTTTTTTTTTTTTTTTTAATTTGATCTCACTCTTTTATTACTTACAAGCCATTTGATCTGCCTCCAGCCTTTGTATCTGGAGATAAATTGCATTGCCAATTCTATGTGATTTATGCTTTCACAGTTTTACAATGCTTTCCACTAATAAACACATTGCAGAGTGGAGACAGGGCTATGGTTTTGTGCTTTGTGGAGTTCGTCGACTCAAAATGTGCTCTGACTGCTATGGAAGCTCTTCAGGGTAACTTACATACAAAATTCTGTGTTAAATTTGTAGCTAACCTCATCATGCGGGGTAAAAGCTTTTAGCATTTTGCACCTTGTCTTTTGGAGACGATGGGAAAAGAAAACTGAATATTGATGGCTGTATCATATGTTCCCTAGTATTTTGCTTGGACTATGTGGTAGAATTGATTATAACACGATGCACTTATGCATAGATGAATTTACTTTTAAATAGTTTCTTTTTATATGGAAAGAAAATTACTATTGGCTAATGGGCTGAGCTGTTTGCACCCATATGGGTTAACAAATTTGAACTGTTAAAAATGTTCAATCGATTGATTGTTTGCACATCATCTAATAAGCTATGAAATGTGGGCTTTTTCTGCAGGCTACAAGTTTGATGATAAAAAACTTAACTCTCCTGTATTGAGGATCCAATTTGCACAATTTCCTTTCCGTCTTCCATTTGATGGTGATGAGCAATGAAATGGGATCCCCACTAATTACAATTGCATGGTTGGATGAGAATCAATCACAGTTGTCTTGGAATTGCTTTGATAGGAAAACAGGCGTTCTCATTTTGAGCTATATGGTTGAGCAAAGCTGTTCTATGGATATGATCAATGAGCGAATGGCTTGTTCTCTCGTATGACATCAGGTTTAGGTGGTTTTCTTGTTCATTTTTCCCCCGTATGACATCAGGTTTAGGTGGTTTTCTTGTTCATTTTTCCCCCAATTCTCCACCCTTGCATCATGGTTGGCTGGTAAATTTAGCAGAAAGGGAAATTGCTACAATGACCTTTTCTCTAAAATAATTGAAGGAACTACTTTATTAGAAATGCAAATGGTAGATGGTGAGGCTATTCTCTATTTATATATTGAATTACCATAATTTTTGTTCATAAAATTTGCAGATGTCGTTAGCTACATGGATAGAATTCTTTACAGAGTGATTAGGTATAGTTTTATTCTGTTGACATACTGGTGATATTTAAAGTTCTAATTATTGTAGGAAGAGAAGCTAAAATTTATTTGGGCATCTTCTTCAATTAGTTGTGGTGTCACATAATTTTTGGATTTTTTCAATATCGCAAAACCTGTCTTTTTTTCTTTCTTTTGTAAGAAGTTTGAATTATACATCTTACGAATATAAAATTATAGGGTTTTTTTTAAATGATAATTTTTTTTTCTATATATGATTTTACGATTGTTTGAGGTTATGAAGAAAAGAAATAAAAAAGTGAAGGCCAGCAAAATCTCGAACAAGCAATTTTCATGATGGTTAATAGATGGTTAATAGTTGCATGCAAGGCACATTTGGCTAAAACCTAATAATGTGAAAAAGATACGAAATATGAACAGTTTGTTCCAGTTTGAGCTAGGGTTGATTTGGCATGAAAATTGACTTAGTAGGAGGCAAGAATCGTGAGAACATATTCTTACACTATTCCACAAGGAAGGAATGGAAGTTATTGCTGTTAGAAAAATGGCCTCTTTACTCATTCAGCTCTCTTCCGATTTCTTGTCTACTTTGCTTTTCGTTCCGTCAATCTGGAAATTAATATGGTCAAAAACAGGACAAAGTCTTTAACTTATTCATCAATTTAGATGCATACAAATTGAAGGTCAATGCCCTTGCATAGAGATCTGAAGTGTTGTTCAAGGAAGAAGTTATTTTTAGAGAGGGAAATGGGTCTATGTAAATTTTGCTTCATTTTTTTTTTTTATCAAATAACACAATTGATGAGTTTCACACTTTCAAATTTTCATTCATCTGGATTCCTTAATCAAAGAATCGTAGAACATTTACATCAAAATATATAGAAAAAAAATCATTCCAAAATAGGAAATGAATATTTAAATGGACAAATTCTATCTTCCTATTAAAATATAATTGGAAGAATCATTTTCATCACTCATGGTCCTGTGTGAAAGAGATGCATATGTAATATATTTATGATTAAGATGATCTTACTACTATTTCTATGCCTAGACTTGAACCTTGTAGATACAAATAAAAGAAAATAAAATGAAAAACAAAAACTTGAAGGACTCTAAACCACAATGCAAGCTAAGTAATTATATAATCATCAGTTAAACGTTTATATTTGAGTTAAAAAGAACATACAAAACAAAAGAATGTAAATACAAAAGAATATCACAATGTTTTGACTTACTTCATCAGTCTCTTATTTCTAGCTTTGAGTATAGAACCTAGCTCTTGTGAATCTTTTGGTATAACTTCAAAAAATTAGATAAAATCAAAGACTATAAGAATCATCAATTTGTGAGAGGGGCAAATACACTCTTTTACATAGGCCCCTTAAACAAATTGTGATGAATATAAATAGTAACACAACTATTATAAGTTTCATACACTTGATAAAAGAAGAAACAAACAAATATTCCATCTATAGAAAAGCAGTGCCTGCAAGTCCATGGTGCAAGAGATTATGAGCAATGGCATCTCTAGCCTTGTGGGAGGTAGTTGATCTCAAAGGCATTTCTGCCACCATCTCATCGTCAACCAGATCAAATGCCAATTCAGGATCCATCTTCTCATTCTTCATCTCACAAATGTTATGCAACACACAGCATGCTCCAAGAACAATAGGCAAGTCCTGTAACTTAACCTCCGTTCGCTTCTGCAAACAACTCCACCTCCCTTTTAGCCTAGCAACTGCATCCTTAGCAACCCTTTGAATCTCCCCTATTTTCTCATTAAAAGCATGCTGAGTCCATGTCAAATGCTGCTGATTATAAGGCACCAGCACCCAATCCAATAGAGGGTACCCAGAACCCCCAACAATCCACACACCCTTCAAAAGCCCCCCACTTGCCCTCTGATGCAAAGCAGACTTCTCCAACACCTGATCATCAGGCATTGAGCCAGGCCACCCAATACAAACATCAGTAAACACCCCATTTGGATCCACAACTCCTTGCACTGTAATCGAATACGAAGTCTTCTGATTCCTCTCAGTATGCCTCTTGTTAAAATAAGCAGCAACACTAACTTTAGGAGCAATAATAGGAATATGAGTAGTATACATAGAACCAACAACATTTGGTATCCCTGAAACCGCCTCGAACTCCTCCTTAATCTTCCTCAATGACTCCTCATCAGGCCATTGCAAGTACTTTGGCATCAACACACTCTTTATAGCTGTACAAACCTCAAGCACCAGCTTATGACAAGTAGATATCCCTAAACCAAACCGCTTTGACACAAGCCTTAAAGGCTCCCCAGTGGCCAGTCTCCATATGCAAACAGCCACTCTCTGCCTCACAGGAATGGCATTTCTCAATGTAGTGTCCTCCTTCGCAATCACAGAATTCAACTCCTCACATATCATATCAAACGTCTCCCTACTCATTCTAAACCACTTCTTGAACTCCTCTGCCGGGTAATCAGCCCTGTTACATTCATCCCACCAAGCCTTGGACCTGTCCTTGACCCACAGCCTCCTCTGCTGACCCGACCCGGCTCCGGATTTAGCCTGTTTTTCCACCTGGGAATCACTATCAGTCACAGCAGTGATTGTTGCAACAGAAGCAGCGAGAAGGCGTGATTTCTTCCTCTTTATCCGGTCAGTCTCATCCATCTCGGAATAGTAGTCTTGAAATTCTGGGTAGTAATCCAACATGGTTCTCGTCTTCTTCCTGTGATTGTCTTCAAACAACGTTTTCTCCTCCGAGGAAGCCCTGTTGTCCTCCTCCTTCTCCTGCTCTTCTAACAACAACAACGATGTGATTATACCCTTTAAGTCTTTCTTCTTCCTCCCCTCTTGTTCGTCTTCGTTTTCTTCCTCTCCTTGTTGGTGCTTGTTGTTGTTCAAGTCATCATCTCTGCTGCTAAATTTCCCATCTTTACGACGTCGTTTTCTAGTGGTGGTAGAGGACACGTTGGCGCTCTCGTTCATTTCGAAGAAGAGCAAGTGGTTAACGTTGAATTGGGGAGGAGGAGGAGGAGGAGGAGGAGGAGGAGATAGAGTTGTTTGATATGGAGAAGAAATGATATAAAAAGCGGTGGGATTTGGGTTATTACAAGTGTGAACGAAACTAGTTAGGCTTCTGACATCCAAGTGTGAACGCGGAGATTGACAATTATAGGATTTTGCAAACTCATCTCCGACTTTGCTTTTTAATAAGTGTGTGTTTGTATGTATATATCATAGATTAATCTATGCTGTGGTGGCAGTGTATTTACATTCATGGACCTTCACTTGTTGATTGTTTTGACTTTTGGGGTATCAATCAAGACCCTTATTTCGAATTCATTGCCAACCGGAATTACATGAGAAACTAAATGGGATTTTTGATGGTAAAGGAAGACCATATAGTGGGCAGGTCAACCATGTTATTTTGGAAAAGGGCAAAAAAAATGGTTGAAGTGAAGTGAAATGGAAGGAACCGAAATGGAATGATGGATGATGGGGTGATAGTCGACGGAATAGTTTATATAAACCATTTAAAAAAAAAAAAAAAAAGGTTGAATGAATAAAGCAGGATGCAGTGTGAACACGACATGGGAGAGTATATAGATGTGGGGACTGGTGGAGGTGGGTGGTAGGTATAGGACGGTGACATGGGATTCAGCCCCCTCCTTATCTAACTTGTCATTTAACTAATTCGCTTTTGAAATCTATTGCGCCATTTTATGCTTTGATTTTTCCTTCATTTTATATGTCATTTTGTCGCATTTTGATTTGTTTTTATTAACTAGTTTATGTTTACTTACGACAGCAAATTCCTTTAACAGGTTACGTGTGAAAAAAAGGAGAGCTTTTAAGTTTGCACCAATTTTGAAAGTAAACTTATGTTTTTAACTATCTTTTTATAAAAATTTTATTTTAATATTTCAAACAAACTAATTACTATCTATACCCAAGTTACCTAAACTACCCTTTCCTAGATTTCAGTTTAATTTCCTTTGATAACCTTATCAGAAATTACGTAATTACCCTTTCTTCTTCTTCCTCTTCCTCTTCCTCTTCCGCTTGTTATGTCACAATGGACTCTATATTCTTCTTCCATTTTCTCTACCATTTTATGACCTCTCCATCCTCTACAAAATTTGTTGTCATCCATTGACGTCCATTTGTGCACCCATTAAACATTGTTTGACTCGTAAGAACACACATTCTCCACATTAAAGTTTTTGTTCAAATTTTGAGGTACGTGATTGTTGTTGGTTATTTTCAATTTATTTTATTCACATTGCTTAGTGTTGGGCCATAAGAGTGAATTTTGCTTGTCATCTAACCTTATGTGAGTGAGATCTGGAAGTTTGTGATTTTCTGCGTTTTCTGCAAGTCGTCGGGTTACGTAGTGTAACGTAACCCGAATCGGGTTATGTTGATATATATAATTCGATTCGGGTTATGTAGTAAATCGAATCGGGTAATGTGTATGTATGTATACCGGATCGGGTTATATGGGTATACATAAGCCGAATCGGGTTACGTATAGAGCTAATCCGGATCGGGTTATAATACTAATACCGGAATCGGCTTACGTTATATTCACAAAAACCGAATCGGGTTATGTTTATATACAAAACCCGATTCGGTTTACTTATCAGAAGGCGAGAAATTTTTTATTTTATTTTATTTTTATTTTATTTGTGAGTACTGCTGTGTTAGACTAATTTGTTTATACTTTAAATTTGATAGGAATGGGTGAAGTGCCGATACTAGTTAAATGTAATGGAGAATGGAATGGAAATAACTATGTTGGGGGTGAGACATTCTTGATAGGGGCTCCTAGGGATGTCAATTTTTCTCAATTAGTTGAATTTGTTTACACAATTACTGGCATTGATAGAAGAATATGGGATATTCGTTTGCATTATTTACTCCGAGATATGGGGATCAAGATATCTATCACTACAGATCTTAGTGTGCGGGGTGTGATTTCAGACGAAAAAGTAAATTATAGAGAGATTTATGTTGATAAGATTATGAGAGATTCTGGAGGTATTAACTCTACTGTCCCTCAATTTACCATCAACACAATGTCATTATATCCAAGGGACGTAGAAGCACCTGCGGATAGAATTGTAAATCCATTTATAGGTGAAGGGCAAAATTGTTTTATTTCATCTAGTGGCAGCAATCAAGTTTCAACTTCTATTGCCGCATTCACATCCGTAGAAAGTCCAATACGTGACTTTGATTTTGGTGGAAATGATTATGATGATGAAGATCGGGACGCAGATAGTGATGGTGATGAGATATCGAACAGTGGAGATGATAATGAGGAAACTATAGGTGATGGCATTGAAACTGGAGTGGATGCAGAGACTGTAGAGTATCCAGAAATTAGATTTTCGGGTTCACAATTTGAAACCAATCCTTCACAACCATACTGGATTGTTCCCGGTGTAGATCAGTGTGAAATTGAGGCTACGTCAACTGCTATATCGACCTTCATCCGACGTGATACATTGTATAAAGGTGCATTTTTTGATAGTAAATATGAACTGAATGTTACTGTTGGAAAGTGTGTTCTTAATTCCGGGCATCAACATAAAGTTAGACGTTCATGCACGGTCAGATATGAGGCTGGTTGTAAGGATGTAAGCTGCAACTTTGAGGTTCGCGCAAGATGCAGAAAGGGTGGTTCGATGTGGTATGTGTATAAATATGTACCAGAGCACACATGTTGTCAGGACGCTTACGAGTCACATAGACGGAGTGTGAAGACTGTCGTGATAGCAACGTTGTATCAGAAAAAAGTGAGTCTTGATAGTATAACACCTCAACTTTTGATTGCAGAAATGTTGGAGCAATATGGTGTGCAAATAATGTACAATCAAGCTTGGAGATCTTTACAATATGCAAAGAAACTAGCATATGGAAGAGCGGATGAGTCATTTCAGCAGCTTCCTTCATACTTTCACATGTTAAAGGAAACAAACCCTGGTACAGTGACTGCAGTTGAGACAGATGAAAACAATCAGTTCTTATATTCGTTCCTTGCACTTGGAGCCTCAATTGAGGGTTTTCTTTCTTATATAAGACCGGTTATTGCGGTTGATGCCACTCATTTGAAAGGTGAATATAAAGGGGTGATTTTTGTTGCTGCATGCAAAGATGGGGAGGAGATGATTTATCCACTTGCCTTTGGTTTTGCTGATGGAGAGTCGGACAATTCATGGACCTGGTTCCTAAGTAGATTGAGAGAGATTATCGGTGGGAGGCAACATTTGCAGTCGGATTTGATTATTGTATCCGATCGTCATAAAAGCATTGCGAATGCGATGAGTAATGTTTTTCCCGAAGTCCCACACGTATTCTGTTTCTTCCACTTGAAGCAAAACTTGAAGAAACACTATAGAAAGGTAAAAGATGTGGAGAATATGTTTTACCTTGCAGCATATTGTTATACAAGGTCAGATTGTGATAGATATTTAGAACAAATTCAAGGAGCATGTCCTCAAATGCATGAAAAATTGGTTAACATCGGAGTGATGAAATGGTCACGTGCATATGCTCTAAAAAGAAGATATGCTATGATGACCACTAACATTGCAGAGTCACTGAACAAATGCATGATGAAAGCGCGACGGCTTCCAATAACAACCGCCCATGAATATCTACGACATATGCTGCAGAAATGGCATAATGATAGACGTGTTCATGCCGAGAATCTCAGAACTTCGGTTACCAAAACTGCAGAGGATCATGTGAACTCGATGGCTAATGAATCGACGAGTGCTACGGTATCTCCCATTCAACAACCAATCAAGTTTGGAGTTACACATGAACTAGGTTATGGTTTCGTTCAGCCTTTTGAGCGGACATGCTCTTGTCGACATTGGGATCTAGATCAGTTACCATGTCATCATGCCATTGCTGTTGCTAGGTATAATAATTATACTTATACTTTATTATTATTTTTCCTTATTTTATGTCATTTGGTAACTTTCTACCTTTGTCATATATATCAGGGTCAACGGTGTTCATTATTATACACTCTGTCACGATTATTATAGCAAGGAATGGCTGAAAGCTGCATATGCACGTCCAATCAATCCTGTTCCTGGCCCGAAAGATTGGAATGTTCCCTCGGAAGTCAAAAGTATGATTGTACTACCACCCGAAGGAAGAAGACAACCAGGTAGACCGAAAGAGGCACGAATTCCGTCAGCCGGGGAAAGTCGTCGAAAGAAAAAATGTGGAAAATGTGGTGAAATGGGACACAACCGTCTTCGTTGTCCAAACCCTCCCATTTCTACATTCGAAAGGACAAATGTAGATCATGCTGGGACAAGTACAGAACCTGTTGATGTTACTGAGACTAGCACAGCAACTGGTGCAGAGGTTGGAAATAGCTCCACTGCCACACACAGTACTGGACGACCCAGAACCTCCCGAAAATGCAGCCTTTGTGGTGTCACAGGACACACGCGACGTCGATGCGATCAACAATTTCCAATTTCACCCACAGAAGATGATGAAAATGGTGGTAATCATGAAAATTTGTAATGAATAAACTTAACGTTTATGATTTATCCTCTTTTGTAATGAATGACGAGTACTTATTATTGAAATCAATTATTAATTTATTTTGTAGCACTAATGTACATTAATATTTATTATATGATATGTGATATCGTCGTATGTTGTGTAATATTATGGGTAACATAAATAAAAAATAAGGGAGGTTATGTTAAATTTTGAAAATGTTTGCATAAAAAATTAGTTTTGGTTATGGTCAACATAATAAAATCTGATATCCGCTTCTGAGAGGAAACACAAAAATGGGAAAAAAAACAAAAAAGGAAAAAAAAATTAAAAAAAAAAAAAATTGTGAAAAGAAGGAAAACCGACGTCGGTTTTTAATCCAACCCGACGTCGGTTTTTAATCAATAACGAAAACCGACGCCGGTTTAAGTGTGGATCAAAACATGTGCGCGGACAAGTAAAACCGACGTCGGTTTTCGTTGGGTCACATAAACCGACGTCGGGTTTTAATGACATTAAAAAACCGATCCGGGTTTAACGTGCTCACTAAAACCGAATTGAATTTTTTTCTTTTGTTTTTTTACAGATTTCAGAGGCTGTTGGACTAAAAATTATCAAATTGGCATTAAATTATGTCAATTTACTTGAATGAAAGAAACATATTGCATATATAGGTATATTCATTACATTGAACTATTCTATGTCATAAGGTTATACACATTGTAATTGGAGATGCCATGTCTGATGATTGTATCTTTTGGGTGTGTATAATAATATGAAATTTTTAGTTTTTGGCCACCTTCTGAGCAATGTAAACATAGATAATGAGGAATTTTGGATGAATTTTTAATATTAGCAAGTGAAATTCGGTATACATAGGTCTACAAAAACCGAAATCGGTGTGTATATACCTTCTGAAACCGAAATCGGTTTTTGTGGCACAACGAAAACCGAGGCCGGGTTAAGTGCATCTTTATAATTTCGGCGATCATCCAAAACCGACGCCGGTTTACGTTGAGTAAGTAAAACCGACGCCGGTTTTAATGGCACCCTTAAACCCGATTTCGGGTTAACTTTCACAAAAACTTATTTACCTTATTTTTTTTTTTGGTTTATAATTTTTGTGAAATATTTTGCTAAATAATGAATCAATCAATCAATCAATCTAATTTAGTGAAATATTTTGCTAAGTAATGAATGAATCAATCAATGTAATTTACTGTAATATTTACATCAATCATATACAACTTTACCATTCTCATCTAATGTCCATCGCCCCCATTCGTCTGCCCTATACGTTGGGGTAGAATACCTATATAAATCGAATGCTATATGCGCCCTTATTCTACGAGCATCATCCTTCGTTTGGACAGACTTCCATTGACCCTCTAGAGAGCATAGTAGGTCATGAATAAACATTGCACAATATGCCCCGCAACTGCTCCTGTATTACACATAAAGTTGGGTCAGCTATTTCATTCAATAATACATTTATATATGATTAAAAAATTGACATTTACCCATCAGGTTGTTGAGGCACACGCAGTATATCAACGCGCTCCACATCCCATGTCTTTTCTATAGGTGGCATCTCTGTATTGGTCTTCCCGTAGTAATCAATCGCTCGTAAGATCAACGGGATATAGCGGACCAAAGGCTCAATGGCATTTCTCCTGTGTTCAAAATCTACATCGGCATGTGAATCATATATGATAATCTTTTGCTCTCTGAGGCACACCTTACAGACTATCCAATGGGTCTGATGTAGACTACACGGCATCAATAGCTGCATGTTGACAATGTCAGTGATATAATTATTATTTACAAAATCAAATAATAATTTTTCAGATAGACAATACTTACATTGTGAACAGACCACCAAGGGATTTTAGCGTCTTCCAATCCGCTTGCAAAATTACTCCAGTGGGGGGGGATCACAGCAATAGTGGGATCAAATGTTTTTCCTTGCCTGATATATTCGTTTGTCATGGTTATGGTCATATCCGCCTACAAGTGATAAAATAAAATTATTAACATACATGACAAAGATGAAAAAATGTTGATTTCGCAATTATTAAATGTTGACACTCACAAAAATGGTCGATCCATGCACTGCGTATCTATCATCATGAGTCTCATCCCACCACTCGCTTTCTTTGATTCGCAGGCATTGCAAATAACCGTCAATATGCGCTGACATCAACCAACTATCCTCACCCTCAATGGTACAAAAATCTTCAGGGGTGAATGTCATCGGATAACCGTTAACGGTGCGACTAAAATCAAAATAAAAGTGTCAAAGTTAGTCGTATTATATTAGTAATCGCATTAAACAAAGGTAAATAATTTATCAATACCTGAGGTCTAAAGAAGATGAAGCTTTAAACTGCTGGTACACATTTTGAACCATATCATCCAGCACCGGTACAGTTTCCGCCACCTGCTCCTTTGACACTTTTGTTTTCTTTTTTGCACGATCAGGATCTGTGTATGGTGACAATAGAGATACCGACGGTTTAATCTTTCGTTTAGGCCTTGATGGTTTTTCCTATAAGGTAAATGACAATCAAATTTGTAAGTACGCAATTGTAATGATATGAAAAACTAACATAAACCACAAAATAAATAAAAATTTACCTTATCAATATCATACTGGAATGGTGGATACTGGTGGGGTGGTAGATCCTCATGGGAAAGTGGGACATCGATCCCTCCTTGCAACTGCGATCTGATGTCCAGAACCTCCACAATCTATGAAAAAGCAAATGTTGTAATTGTTTGAACAACTAATCTAAAATATAAAAAATAAATTTACTTGGTCACTCTCATCCCGATGTCCGGGATCCTGATGAGCTAGTAGGTCATCATGGGGATGTGGGCCTTCGACCTCCCCAAGCAGCTGCGATACTATATCTTGGACCTTCACAAGTTACAGAACATCACAAGTTGTAATTTACAAATTTATAATAATTTCACAAAATATTCTAAAACACAAAATAAATTACAAATTTACCTGGTCAATCTCATCCTGATGTCCAGGATCCTGATGGGCTGGTAGGTCCTCAGGGGGATGTGGGCCCTCGACCTTCCCAACCAGCTGCGATACTATGTCCTGAACCTTCACAAGTTACAGAACATCAAAAGTTATAATGATTTTAAAAACTAAACTAAAATACAAAATAAATACTAAATTTACCGGCTCACTCCCATCGTGCTGCTGTGGATCAAGATGCGGTGGTGAAGCATCAGCATCATCATCATCATCATCATCATCATCATCATCATCATCATCACCACCGTCATTCGGGTCATTCCCGCCATCTGGAGGCATACGGATTTCCAGTATCCTCTCGATCCTACTTAACCTCTGATTTTGCTCTTGTTGTGTCTTCAAAATAGACTCCAACATGGCCATAATCTTCCCCACCTTCGTCTGAGGCTCCTGTAAAATTATTTTAATAACATTATAAATTAAATCAATTGTCATGCAAGAATAAAATGTATACAGTAGTATAATCATACAAAGTTCGCACCTGACTTTGAGAGGGTCCAGCGACCATGCGGGGACCACGTGGGGCTGCAGTGTCATCATACTGATCCTCGCCCTGTCTAAACTCATGTAGTCGTTTGGTCCTTCCCTCCGAATATGTACTCTCTGAGTCGGCTCGTGGGCTTGGGATGTGATAATCATGCCGCTGCGGATTCTCCTCCTCCTCATCCTCCTCCTCCTCACCAGCTGACTCCCTTTCACCCTCTACCTCCCTATTCGACTCCGTCTCGCCCTCCCGACTATCAGAATCATCATCTGTATCTTCATCAACACCCCCTCCACCTCCTACTTTATAGGTATTCTCCCTAATTAGGTGTTTAGGGTTGAAGGACTTCCAGTAATCCATTTCTTTCTCCGCATCAGTGGGCTCGAGGGTAGTATTTCCTCCTATTAACTACAAAAATATATAATATACTTAATATTATCATTACAAAAAATAATAGTCAATAAATAGAAATAAATGTAAAACATTTAGATACTTACACGAATCAGCTCATTCGACCAACGTATTTGCTTTCTGTTATTACACACCCAATTCAAACACCGTGGCAATACTATGTCGCCGCCTTTGACTTTGGATCCTACTCTCTCTTCCAACCACGGAAACATTTCCACCAGCCACCACTGTAATTTTCATTCGATTACAAAAAATTTGATAAACATTTAACTAATATATATATAAACATTAAACAATTTTCATTAAATCATACTAAATATCATACCTGAAAAGCCCAAATAAAGCCATACAAATTAATGTTGCGGCCAGTCATAAGCCGATCCTCATCAAGCGCACGACGAAGGCTTTCTATAAGCCTGCTGTAGCCGACTGTACCAAAGGGGAACTTATTCCACATATTAATATCCTCTATAAGCACCCACAGATAACCGTCCACCCTAGACCGATCATCATAACCGTAAAATAAATTATAAGCGATGACTATATTACTTAACTTCAAGACATCCTCATTGCTTATGGTCTCCCCCCGGACCCTTAACATTTGCATAATGTCACTTAACAATGGCGATACTCCTTTAAAAAGTCGTCGCAGCAAACTATTCTCATTTTCTTGCTTTCTCTTAAGCACTTGTAGGTCGAGATAACCAAACTGCAATCCTGTCACTAATAAAAACTCCTGCTTTCCAAACCTATATGACCTTCCCCCAATTTCGAACCACATCTCATCAGGTTGTGAATTAGGATAATTTACTAACTCTCTAGCAAGGATGTTTAGCATAAGGGGAGTGACTAGCAGCTGTTTACCGCTCATTTTTAAAAAATAAGAGATCGAACTCTCTGCCTTAAACCTATCTAATAGCTGCCTCTGCTGCAGAAACGCATTTAACTCACCAATCATCTTCATACTATTATGTGTACTCCCTAATGATTTTTCTGGAAGATGTTGCACCGGATGCCTATAATTGAATTCCATCTGAAGGCAAGAAAATCAATGAATAATTATATGATCAAAACAAACAAATTAATTAACAAGAAAAGCAACGAATAATTTGTTTATAATTTAAGAAATTAATTAAAAAAATTAAAATTAAACAAATTAACAAATTAACAAATTAAACAAATTAATTTAACAAATTAAAATTAAACAAATTAACTAATTAATAAGTTAACAAATTAAACAAATTAATTTAACAAATTAAAATTAAACAAATTAACTAATTAAACAAATTAATTAATTAACAAATTAAATTTGAACAAATTAATTAGTTAACAAATTAAAATTAAAAAAATTAACAAATTAAACAACTTAATTAATTAACTAATTAAAATTAAACATATTAATTTAACAAATTGATTAATTAAAAATTTAAAATTAAACAAATTAATTAATTAACAAATTAATTTAACAATTTAATTTAACAAATTAATTAATTAACTAATTAATTTTTTAACAAATTAAAATTAAACAAAATATTAAATTAAACAAATTAATTAAAATTAAAAAAAATTAACAAATTAAACAAATTAATTTAACAAATTAAAATTATCAAATTAAACAAATTAATTAAACAAATTAAAATTAAACAAATTAATTTAACAAATTAATTAATTAACTAATTAATTTTTTAACAAATTAAAATTAAACAAATTAATTTAACCGACGTCGGGTTAAGTTTTAACGTAAGCCGTTGTCGGTATATGTGTGAAATTGTAACCCGACGTAAATTATTATCAACGTAAACCGATTCGGCTTTTGATGGCTCAGATAAACCGACGTCGGGTTATATGGCCACACATTAACCGATTGGTTTCTTAGATCATATATCTACCAAATCTTTATATGTAGTTCAAATCCAAGCAGATTCTAACCAAATACAACATCATATGACCTTTATCATGTATGCCCAACATGTGAAAACGTTAAAACTTAACCCGACGTCGATGCAGTATCCAACGTAAGCCGATTCGGCTTTTGTTGGATCACGTAAACCGACGTCGGGGTATATTGTCACACATAAACCGATCGGCGTCTCAGATCATATATCTACCAAATCTTGATATGCAGTTCAGATCCAAGCAGATTCTAACCAAATACAACATAATATGACCTTTATCATGAATGCCCAACATGTAAAAACACTAATCAAATCTACAAATGGCTAAAAATTGGAAAAGTCATAGAAAATTTGAAAATGGAAAGTGAAAACATCTTACCGGTCGTAATGGGTGAGGAGACGTTCTCGTCGGCGGTGTACGGTGCTTACAGAACGACGGAGACGGCGTGCGGTGGTCGGCGATCGTTGAACTAGGTGATCGGGGTGCGTCGGGCGTGATCGGGTTGTGTCGGGCGACAGAGACCGAGAAGCTTTCATTTTCCCACCGACTTTTCGATTTATGTATGGTGGGCAGTTGCGTAATTTCCGCTTTCCGTTTTTTTTTTTGAAATTTGAAATTAGTGGCAATTTCGTAATTTTATGTTAGGGGTAATTTTGGTATCTTGGGTATAGGATGTAATTTATTTGTTTGAGAGGTTGAAATGAAAATGTTTTTAAGTTGGGGGTTAAAAATATATTTTCTCTTATTGAAGTTGTTATTTTTGGTATTTTTCTCGAAAGAAAATCTATTCATAATTAAAACACCTTCTTTTCAACTTAATAAATGTTGAATCATACAAAATTTGTCAGCATGTAAAAATTTCTTTCTTTATATTATGAGTAGATAATAAATTAAGTGTTAGAGAGTAAAGTATATATTCGGACCTTATTATTAAATCTTTGATCTTCAATATCAGATTACATCGTATATGTAAAAAAAAAGGAGTTATGAATATGAGATTTTGAATGTTTTGTTCAGTTTAATGACATGATCAAAGCTTGTTAAGAGTCAACCAAGACAGGCCATCAGAACTTTCTAGTGTATACTTGCACGAGATACTCTGCACCGAAGGATAAGTGTGGAGGGCAAATGGGTAAATTGGCAGAAGTATTCGGAGAAAATTGAGAGATTGTGAGTTACGTGATCCTGTCGAGGAATTCGTTGATAATAATGATGTTCTTTTGCGCTGGCAAAGCAGGTTACCTTTGAAAAAAATGGCATGTGTTTCAACAGGCGGCGAATGGAAATTCATGCCAAAACATATTCTATTCTCTACTGTACAGGGTACTGAAAAATAGAGCCTAGAAAATTTTACAAAAGTCATCCAGACTTCAACCGCCTAATCAATTCTTTTGGAAAACAAAACAAAATATCACTAATTCTAACTGAAATTTTATCCTCATAAGTCATGTACAACAATTGGTGGTTGTCAATTAATTAATTCACCTCAGTTTATTGATGATACTAAACCCTTATAATTGTCTGTTTAAGCGATTTATTATTATTATTGTCCTTATAGGGCTTGCCACCTCAAGGTGGCAGATTTCAACATTATACGCTGCTTTTTGACTAGGTGTGCTTGCACTTTGCCTGGCTTGCGCAAAAATTGCAATTATAAAAAAGCAAAAGCGGCAACATGTGTAAGTAATTTAATTAATGTGTGCTATATTGTAAATGGTCATGGTTCAGAAGAATCAAGGCTTCAAAAGTAGCCTAATAGAATGAGAGCATACTTCTAGGTCTCCTTTGAATTTGTAATATACATTAAAGTATAAATCAGACTCATAATGGTCATATTTCGGTGATTCTAGCAGCTACTTTGCGTTGCATAAGATGAAAGCTATATAGGAGAAGGCCCCAGGTCAGGTCAATGTTTTATTCCTTATAACTACACATTCTACACGGACACAAGTGCTTCTGTTCTACAAAGTAGCTTAATTGTCATTGCCAAAATTCTAACACCTTGCCCTTGAACAAGTCTTCTGCACGAACATGATTTCTGATTAATGTTCAAAAGCTAACACAGAAAAAATTTGGCTCTCTTCTAGTTCACAGCAATTTCCGTGTCAAAGGTTTGAAACAATCAAAATTTAGTTAGTGGGGTTGGCAATATTCAAAATACATTCACTTTCATTGAATGAATTACTATACTTTTCAGAGAGTTTGATGATGGCTAAAGTGACCTATTACAAAACAAGAAGTATGGACAATGGCGTTGAACTCAGTCTATTGTAAACATGTATCAATTGGAAATAATACAGGGAAAATAAAAAGCACCATACCGGAAAAGATAGTGAGGTGCAGCTGCAGAATTGCCTCTTCTATTGCTAAAGATGCACTTGCAAGGATGAATGAACCTCTATCTAAAATCAAAGTGCCCTGTTTTCATAGACTTTTGCAAATTGGTATGTCATATGTGAATCAACCATCAGTTTCATTCGGCCTTTGATGTTCAGAAACTCATGTAAGTTTGCCTAGAGAAATCAAGTGAGAGATTTCCCAGCCCATTCTCGTCCTCGTCGCTTTTGCTTTGCTTGCATCTGATTAAACTTTTCTTTCCCCTTCTCCAACAGAGGATCATGTACAACATAGTCATTTGGGTCATCCTTGCGTGACATGTTATCCTGTATGATGATTCATAGAAAAAGTTAGGTCTGAGAAGATGGTTATCTGGCTGCCTAACAGAATCAATTTTTTTTAGGTCATGCTCAAAACGTAACTATTTTAATCTGTAGCACTGATCTACTCATTGTATACCAAAATGTATTTCCAAAAGAATTTAGAAATCATCTACTTAAATTCCCTACTACCAAAATAAAATTTTTATACTGATTCAACACAACTCCACTCAAGCGTTAAATCTCAAATAAATGGGAACTTGTGATAGTACTCACTTAAGTTTTCCTCCAGTTTTATTCATATATAGCGGCAATACACAGAGCTCTAGTCCAAATTGGATTAAGCTAGCAAAAGGACTAATAGACCTATGGGCTTCCTAGCTTCAATTTATAAATCCAATCCAAGTCATCTCATGACCTACTAGCATTTTTGAAGTAATTCTAGGCTATATTCCGCCTAAAAGTCCAAAGTTACACTCTAGTAACCATGTAAAAATATTAACTTGGTTTTAATTAAAATGGGCTTAAACTATTACATGGGTTATTATTATTACTATTCTGAATCATTATTACATGGGTTATTAGAGTGCAACTTTGGGCTTTTAATTTAAAAATACCAGTGGGTCATATATTATTTGAAGTTAGGAAGTTCATTAGTCTATCAGTTCCATTGTTAGCTTAATCCGATCTAGGCTAGGTTCTTGTAATGTCACTATGAGAAAACTACGAAAAATGACAATGTAAAGCGAAGGTATTTGCACTACACGAGGTTTGTATGTAGTTATTAGTCATTAGATTGTAATCTAAGGATCTGTAAAAATCAAAATTTTGAAAAGTGAAAAAAAAAAATAAATAGAGAATTTAAAATAATGTTTGATCTTTCACATAATTACCCATTAATTATACAGATCCTATGACATGTATAGTAGCTAAGCCGTAAAATGATTGCACATCTAACGCTAGGAATCCTTTGAGGAAATGACCATAATATAAATAAAAGATGTTGAGATCACAGGTACAAAAGAAGTCTACCTTGCCACGCTCAGGTGCAAACTTTAACTGAACTGTTTTCCAGTCAGACACATCCTCATCTTTGCTGCCTCCAGTATCACTGCTTGAGGCATTTGGTTTTGCAGCAATGGAATTTTTAAACTTTTCAAGCTTCGCTAAAACCTGATAGTAGCCAAAAAAAATTGAAGAGAAAAAAAAAAGGGTAACTATCGCTTATAAAAGAGAAGTTTGTTTAAATATAGGTACACATATACAATTAGATTAACTATGCATTAATTCCATCCTCTTCCCATGTTTACATAGAGGTACACAGATAAGACTAATCATTAAATTAACTATTTATTAAATCCATTTCCAACTAGATCAGGTACTTAATTTGGCATCTAAAAGTTTACCTTAACTTCTTAAATTTATGAAGGTTTTATAATATGAGGGATGAAAACAAGGATGCATAATAATATTACAACATACATCATCTTCACGTCCTTGAAGCCTGCGCTTCTTTTGTTTTTGCTGTAGTCTTCCTCGTTCAGACTCACCCAAGAGCTGTAAATCTGCATCTGCATTAGCCATGCGTTCAGCTCTGGCTTCTGAACCTATCCCCCTTTTCTTCAAGGACAACTTTTCCACCCTTGGTTGGTCATCATCAATGCTTCTGGAGCTGGGTCCAATGGGAACAAATTACAATATTATCAAGTTTAGAATTTTTAAACCCAGGTGATCTGGGGGAAAGAGACTGACCAGCATATGTAAGGAAGAAACATGTGCAGAAGTAATCATGTCCACAGGTGCAATAAATAAATTAGATTGTAAAGCTTCCTTACACTTCAAAACGAAAATTTTTAACCTATATGCCTACATAATAAAAGTCTAGACTTTTGTTAGTAAGCAGTCGGACTTGCAAGTATTTGTATGCATTTAAGCATATCAAATAGTTGCCAAACAATTCATTTTTAATTCACTGTTTATTAACAAAGCATTAAATCAGCGTTTTAACCAAAAGAAACAAAAGAGATGAGATCTTAAGAGAAGAAAGACAAGAAAAATTAAAGTGAACTATTTAAAAGATTTTATTTTGTTTCCCAGGTTCTTATATATGGAAGTGATTACTCATTGCTATGTTTGACCATTCTGCTTAAAACTGTTGGTAAAATTTATTTATGGGTTTGTTCCTATTTTTAGACCTTACCAGCATTAAATATCAGGTTAGGGTTCTTTATATGTGTTTAGGGTTTACAAATAAGTCAGCATGACATTTCAAATAGTAGTAAAAGAGTGATGAGTTTTATTGAAAATTTGAAATTAAATAATTGAAGAGCTGTTTGCTCTTCTTGTGTCTCTATTCTCTAAACCTTAGTTTGTATCCCATCTTATTTCTATTTCCCCCCATCTTAAGAATTCACTCTTCTTCGATCTTCTCTACCTCTCAATTTTCCTTCCAATTACTCAGGTTCATATATCCTAATGTTTAACCACACCAACGTTCCAAGAAAAAATATAAGCAAACCATGAAACCTTCAATGACATTAAACAAAAGCAAAACACATAAAAATTCATTTATCTTCACCTTGGAGCAGGTCCGTCCCGTTTCTTTGGACTAGAGCTTCCTGCAGAGATAATATCTAATCAATGACAATTCACATTACCATTTAGGGCAAACATTAAGTAGTTATAACAGGGAAGGAGGGTGCAAACTGAAAAGTCAATATAATGGAGTGGTAAAATTAATTTTCAATACTGAAAGATTTAATATTGAAAATTGGTCTATCTTTCAATATGTAGATTGTCACTCAGTAAACAATGTTGGGAATTCCCACATACTTCAAGTATTAATGAAAAATAACTAAATTGTGGCATTGCTTTGTCTACCAAAGGTAATTAATAAGCAAACTCATTCAACAAAACAGTTTCTGCAATGTGTGCAAGGACAGGTGAGCCTATAATACAATGTTTTTTGTTTTCATGATTACTCTTACACTCTTCTATATGTTTTCTACAAATTGCAATTAAATAATATTTTAGAAAGGGGTAACTATTCCAACCATAAATACAAGCATTGATAAATTAATTGTGTATGGTCAGAAATAATGAATTGTTACATGTTGAATTACTGTGGTACTAGAATTTGATAAGTGAAAATTTTCAAAGATATTTAAGGTACCATTGCGCTGCTTTTGCTTAGGTGGGGCATCTACCAGATCCTTTCGTCTCCTAAGTATTTGTTGACGCATTCTTGCATCAAAGCTTGCCTCATCATCATCATCATCGCTGTGATCAAGGGAATCAGTAAATTCAGAATCAAGACCTTTCTGTTGCTCTTCCTTCTTTGAGCTTAGAGCTTCCCGTACAGATAATTGCACATCCTTTACTGTTTTCTCTCCAGACTGCATAGATGAATTTACTGAAATAATAAGCACATAATCACAATTGTTTTTAAAATATGACCACTATCATAAATGCTTTATCATAGCAACATGTGCATGATACATAACACCCATTCTTAACTTTTTAAGAATAAAATCCATTCTAAAAGTGAAATTATTTAGTCAGCAAATTGCAGTTCTGCTGAACCAAAAGAATTTTCAAGAAATGGGATGCCTATTTAGTTCAGATTATAAAGATTCAAGAAACAAGACTTACAACTACAGGTTTGTTAAGCAGCATGCCCTACATTTATTTAATCATAATAAGAGGATGGTTATCTGAGACAGAATTATTACCAAGCCTTTGTCTTCCTTTAGTAGACGGGGATCGTCCAAAACATCATGACTACTCTTGATCTTTTGCTTTACAGCAGCCAATTCCTTCTCCTCTTCTTCCGCTTCTTCTCCAAATGAAAGCAAGTTAAGCTTTCTGCATTCAGCAAGTATAACACACACACCTTAAAGAATAAGATTGAGGAAAACACAATATTAACAGTTTTCTTTTCATTCATTCCCAAAAGACAATGTTCCGAGTTGCAGGAAGAAACTTACTTCACAGCTTTTTTCTTTGTATCTTTATTCTCAGTCTCAGTTGTCACTTGGATCGAAGGCCTCGAATTTGGTCGCAGAACAATATCTTCAAAAGGGTTCCATAATACCTAGGACAAGAAGTTCAGGCATACAGCTTTAAGTAAAAATTCCTATCTAATTCGTGACTTTAGTTATTATAAGAATAAGAGATCATATATAAACTGACACAACAGAAAAGTAGAAGAACTATACCAAGTTCAACAAGCAGCAAGTTTTCGATTACATTAATCCTTGTATACAATCAACAGCCCAGTTTTCACAGATAGCTATCCATCCAAAACACAAACACAGGCGAAACATACATACCTCAACAGAGAGTATTTTCGGGGGTGGATCCAGAGGCCGGTCGTTCTTATCAGTCTCAATTTCCCCTATCCTCAAAAGATTATATATGGAATCCCCCGTGACCTGAAAACAAAAACAAATTGAGCTCCGCCCCTAGTTGAAAAAAGCATCATCCAGTTGAAAAGCAAATAGAGAGATATGACCTTGCCGAAAATGGTATTCTTCTTATCAAGCCAATCACACCTATCCAAAGATATGAAAAACTGACTGCCATTAGAGTGAGGAGTGCTGGCATTCGCACACGCAACCAACCCTCTGTGATTGAACCTCAGACGCGAATGAAACTCATCCGCAAAAGGACCTCCATATACACTCTCTCCACCTACAACCACAAATCAACCAAAATCAAACAGTTCTAGTGCCCCAAATTACGATAAAAAGGTTTGAGCTTGATAGGTAATAGTGGCAATTAGACCTGTGCCGGAGGCGGTGGGGTCGCCGCCTTGGACGAGGAAGCCTTTGATGATGCGGTGGAAGATGGTGTTGTCGAAGTAGCCTTCGAGACAGAGCTGAACGAAATTCCTGACGGCTTTGGGGGCCTCCTTGGGCCAGAGCTCGATGTCGAGTGGGCCGTGTGTTGTCTTCACTATCACCTTCCCTTTCGTCGGCGGCTCTAACACGTACACCGTCGACATGCTCCTCCCGCTCGCTCTTCGTAAACGACAGCGTTATTTACATACATACAGAACAACGACATCGTTATCAACCCTCTTTAAATACTTAACAGCTTAATAATCAAAGACCAAAATACAGAATTAACAATTCTGAAGGTTTTTTTTTAAAAAAAAAATAATAATTTCAAGGTAATGTTATACTGTACATATTAATTTTTGGCTTCAGAGTTTAACAAGTTTTGTTCATTATTATTATTGAAAACGTTGTATAATATTTTGATAAAAAAAAAAAGGTGTGTGTTTGAAAATCATGCATGGAATGTCAAATAGAGCCATCTTCTAAACTATTGGGTTGGAATATAATCCCTATGGAGACTTATTCGAGGTTGTTCATGGTTCTTCTTTTATATTAATTAGTAAATGTGTTAGAGTAACAATACTACTAATGTAATTATACAAGACCATTTGAAACTTTCTTTTTATATATTTGTTTAATGGATCTAGCTACTATACAAGATCATTATAGCAGAAGGACGAATGTAAACAAGATAAAGAATTTTCAAATTTGTTTTTTTTTTTTTTGTGAACTTCTAAATTATAATGGAATAACTAATAATCAATCTTATAACTATAAGATTTTGTGAAGTAGCATGATCTTTATTTAAGAATATGTTGTTTTGAATAAACAAAATTACACTTGAACAGGGATCAGTGACTAATACATTTTTTTTTAATTTCTAATATTTCATTTTGTGATATTGAGAATAATATTACAATATATTCTCAGCATCCTCTCCTTATCTACCAGCTACTACACATTATCCTACGTTGAATGGGCAGCAAAAGTTACAACAATAACCATATTAATCATGATGCATCGGATGTACATATGTAGTTTCTTCCCTTCTTCTCTCGCATTTCTGGTCAAATACTAGCCAGTAGTAGAAATGTTCATAGTCTATCTGGAAGTTGGGATTGGCAAAATAAACTTTTTAGATCGCTTTGAAGGAAAAAATCGATTTTAATATGAATGAGAGAACGTGGATTTTAAAAAATTTTCCAAACAAAAATATATTGGATAAATATTAGTAATAACAATTCAATAAATAAATTAATAAGATCGAATCTTACCTTACATGAATATTGAATTGATCATTTTTTATTCAAAAATTTTTCATCATCCAATCTTTCTTACTATGACTCTTTACAAAAAAAACTGTGTGTAGGTACAATTTCAAATAATCAAATCACGAAATATTTTCATAAAATAAATTCATGTAGAAATATAAATAATAATAATAATAATTTTCTTGATTTCTTTTGTGTAAGGCCCCAATTCAAGTAGACTCAAAAAATTAATAAAAATCTAATTTATTATTATTAATTTGGATCAGCTTAAGTTTAAAAATAAATGGACACAAAAATAAATATTCATTTAGTAAATATTTTTAAAAGAACTCAAAAAAATGAGATGTAAAAGGAAAAAAATAATAACAAATAGTTGAGTGCAAAATATAAATTTACAAATGATAAATTTGGTGAGCCGTGCTCATACAAAACTAAAATAACAATAATAATAATAATAAACAAATGAGAGTGAGTGATTGTGAAAGAAAATAGTAAATTTTATTTTTTTTAATAAAAGAAGGGGCAAGTATAGTACTAGGAGTGAGTTTTTTTTTTTTTTTGAGAGTGTAGAAAATCTGTGTAACAAATATTATTTCCTACTCTACACGTGTGTTAAGTATTTATAGCATGTATGACAGATTTTTTTAGATACTAGTTGTTAATGATGTGCTCTAGAACCAATCAATCTTAGGTTGTATTTATGCATATTTCATTTTAATAAAACGACAATATTATTATTCAGTATATATTCTTATATTCAACTGCGTAATAAAGTCTCTGGTACATATAACACAGTGTAAAGGAAATCACGAAAGAGTTCATGATATGAGATTCCTATTATATGTAAATGTGTTTATATTTAAATATTCCTAGTCATAGTATTAATAAGACGGGACATCATTAGTACAGATAAACTAGCACGTGTTATACTTCGTGATTTGATCAAACAGTAGTTCTCATAAGCTGATGACATATGAGATGTCTAGAGTAAATATGTGGATGTTTGTTTAGAATGAGAACATTTGATGACTTGATTGTAAGATGATCACATGGATAGTTTTATGTCAGTGATCTCATCTTAACATAGTAGTAGGTGTAAGTATTCATTGACATGAGATCTCTAAAGCACATTGAGTATCGACTGTCGTCCTTTAATGTCATTCCTTGTTGACTCGGAGAGTTGACTCGTAGGGTGATACTTGGGTTCGACATGAGCTACTCGAGTATAGTTGAGTGATCAATAAAGGATTCGTCACTTTCATAGTAGAATAAAATATCTCACGGCCTCTTGAGGAAATCGTTATTCCAGGAATCTCTGATCAGAGTGATCGTACCAGTGAAAGAGTCTCCCAAGATACGTAATTGGGAATAACGGATTTCGAGAATAAGAACTAATTAATTCGGGTCAGACATGACTTAGTCATTCTAGTGAGAGTTGACACATAGTCCATACTCATAACCGAATGAGATATATTATGACAAAAGGATTAATTACACGGTAACTATCTATGGAAATGTATTGTTATAAACACGGACAATTCCGGACACTTGGGTGGTGATGCATTGCTAGATGTCAATCTTTATCTACTCGAAATTAATTAGTTGATTGGTGAATCAATGATTAAATCATAAGGTTTAATTTAATCTAATTCTAATTTGATTAGGATTATAATTCATTCCGGGTTGTCAATATGTTCGGATACCTAATGGGTCACACACTTAAACAATTTGATGTACAATATAAAATGACTATTCAATAGGATTTAATATATTAACATGAGATGTTAATATTAATAGTGATAAAATAAGATAATGGTTTATTTATTTTATTAGGATCAATTTAATTTAATTGGATTAAATTAAAATTGGACCTAAAACTAATGGGTTAAATGAATTCTTGATAGGCTTAAATTATTATTTCTTTTCTTTCTTTGCCCAGAAGAAATACTATATTGCCTATAAATACCCATGTGATGAGGTAGCAATACAATTTTTCTTAGAAAAAAAATTAGGGCAAAACAAGAAGCTCTCAATATCACGACATAGACAACCACCTTAACTAACATATAGGGCATTCTGCTATTGCCATCTTCAATTGGGTTTTTGAATATCGTGTTGCTGTGTGGATACTTTAAAGGCGATTCTATACTTGGATAGCTAATAGATTAGATCATATAAGAAGGGAATGAGTCGCCAACGAATGTATGGTTTCAATAAAACATCACATGTATGTTTAATTGTACTAGTTTTAAACTAATCTAAAGTGATCCAACTTGAGTTTTTGGATTTTGTTTGCTGTAAATTTTTGTTTTCCGCTGTGCTATAATGTATGAGATACATACCAAAACTCAACATTAGTTGGTATAGATTTTCAGATTACAAATGTTATATATTGAGTTGGATCAGTATTATATAGAACTTTATAGAAAATAAGATTTATATAAAGATATTCTATAAAAGTTTTACATATTATATTATTATAGAAATAATTAATATAGAAGTTACGATTTTATTATGATATAGGAATATTTATTATTACCAACAATATATTTAGTTTTAATAGAAATATTTTTGAAAGTTATATCCATTTATTGGACGTTAGCGTTCACTCTTTTATAAAATTCATTTTTTTTTTTCAAGTAGTCATTGTAGATTCATACAGATTAGTACAGATCATGAAAAATGTCACATGGTGATGACTAAATGCATTTATATTATTTTTAAGTAGAAATATTTTACATTGGTGTATATTAATTTTAATTAATCAGATTTTGTAAATATATTTCGAAAATACTGTTAGAAATGAAATATCTTTTTATATATTTTATGAATATATTTTACATATCCAATATATAGGTCCAACACGAGATATGTATTTTTTTTTTTAATTTGTTCAATTTGTATTTATAAATAAATTATGAAATTTACTACGATTTTTTTAAACGATTTTCATTAAATTATAAATTTCAATCAGAAAGACTTTAGTTTTCACGGAATGCTCCCGGACTTAAAAAAGGAGTCTGATCGAATACTTTCATTTTGAGATGGAACAATATGATGTTTTAAATTAATAAAAAAATTTAGTTCAAGAAGCCAAAAAATCTCTCTATTGTTATCAACATAAAACATTATTTTATAATGGTAAGATAAGATTTTTCAATTTAACAAATAATCTAATTTATTTTTTAAATTAAAAGACTTACTTTCTATTTAATATGGAATCAAATTCGTTATTGGCTTAGAACTTTTTACTTTTAATTTAATATAAAATCCAATCTTATTAAATTAAAACTCCTTTAATTTAATTTAATATGGAATCTTATTCCAATTAAATTAAATTAATATTTTCATTAATTAATTAATTAAATGATTTTTCATTAAGTTAAATTATTCTAAATAATTATTAATTTAATGACACCATTTAAAATTTAAGCCTATGACCTCTAAATATAATTAAACAATTTATAATTAATTAAATAATTATAAATATTTAAATAGTCAAATTATTTTAGTAATTTGTGAATGTGTCTACAAAATTTACATGTGACACTAATAATTGGACAATCAATCCAATTATATTTTTCTTTTTGTTTCTTCATGTGGTTGTAAACTAGTAAATAGATCAAATAGACCTATAATTTGAACTTTAATAATATCAAAATTATTAATTAAACTCTTTAATTAAATAATTCACTATTATTAACTTTAGAGTTACTCCACTAAAGATTGTAGATATTTTACATAATCTGAATTTTCAGTGTCCATTTATTTAATTATTTCATATGGTTGAATCTTTCCCGAGTGGTTCATAATTAGAATTACGTTATTAAAGTTCATTATACTTCTCTAATTATATCTTGTTCCATCAAGTATCATTGATTTTCTAATAAACAATATATCCATAACAACTTATGAATTTATCTTTCTGTTTAATCGTAAATAAAAAGTCAAACGCTCTTATTGTTCAAAACCCAAATCAACATTTTAGAGAACTACTTATCTACTTCTTGCAAGAAGAAGTTGATTCCGTTATTGTGTAGAATATTATTAACTTTAGAGTTACTCAACTAAAGTCTCAAGGTTGTACTCTAAAGATTGTAAATATTTTACATAATCTGAATTTTCAGTGTCCATCGATTTAATTATTCATATGGTTAAATCCTTTACGAGTGGTTCATACTTAGAATTACATTATTAAAATTCATTATACTTCTCTAATTATATCTTGTTCCATTAAGTATCATTGATTTTCTAATAAACAATATATCCATAACAACTTATGAATTTATCTTTCTGTTTAATCATAAATAAAAAGCCAAACGCTTTTATTATTCAAAACCTAAATCAACATTTTAGAAAACTACTTATCTACTTCTTGCTAGAAGAAATGAATTCTGTTATTGTGTAAAATATTATCAGTCATTTATTAAATTAAATTTCGAAAGTATGAAACTTATTGACCGTAAATTTATAATAATCTTATCTATGTATATCAAAAGATATAACTCAATAAATAGAAGTTCATAAAATACTCTGGATTAAGATCAATTTGTATGATCATCTAGTTAATAAATATTAATTTCTTTATTTAATATATATTAATAAGAAATTCATTTTTATCATAGTCCAGTCCTATATAATCTATATTATATAAGGTAGCTTTATTTACATGTTTGTCATATGAACAATTCGAGATAAAATCATCGTATCAAATACGAAATGAACCGCAGTTATAAATTTATCACAAACAAAGTATTTAGTTTTATTTGTTTTCTACGGACTATTTAGATTACTGATCTCCAACTAAATCCTCTTATATATAACACTTATATACTTAATTTGAAACTATATAAGTAATCATGGATGTTATATGATATTTGTATGAAATAAATATTTCACAAATGTATGTACATTCAATAAAATAAATATATTTTATTTATTATTTAACTTAAATGTTTACAAGTTAGAAGTTTTTAGGGCACACAACCCTAACATGCTTTACGATTAACCATACAGTATAATGCAATACATTGTTGTAACACAACAAATGCGTGCATACATGGTAACCAGACTGGAACAACTAAGTACTACGTAATTTCAATTTACAAGATTATCAGCAAGTTTTTCCACGTGGATTATTTTAGTCGTTTCTGGATGTCACGACCCGGTCAAAAGCCGAAAACAAATGAATGGACAATAGACACAAAAGAGTCACGTCCGTTGCTATTGCTGCCTGTGTAGCTACCATGCATGCAACAAACTAGCTTTCGGTCCATTCTCATCAATTCATATTCCAACCACTTTCCTCTCATAATTCTTTTCCTTTTTCCATTCATTAATTGATAAAACTTTAGACGTGATTGCGGTGGTGGTGGTTGCCTTACAATTGGAGTTGAGCAACAAATTGCGGCGCCATGCAGCATCAGTTTGAAGAGACCGTTCCACCTAACTCAACCGCCGTGGCCATTGACAAAGACAAGAACAGCCCACATGCTGTCCGATGGGCTATTGATCATCTTGTGATGAACAACCCACTTATTCTCCTAATCCATGTCAGGACCAAGAACAATCAACATCGTAGGTACCTTCTCTCATTTTTTTTTTTTTAAATTCCAGTCAGTATTATTGTCATAATTGTTATGACATTTGAGTATCGCTAATTGACTTGGCTATGTATATACTTGGCCTTCTTTTTAATTATTGTTATTGAGAGTACCTATGCAGAGAATAATAATGATGCTGAATCTGAAGCTGAAATGCAAAGGCTATTCACACCATTTCGCGGATATTGTGCTCGCAAAGGGGTAACATTTTTTGTCGCATATTAGCAAATTATAGGATGCAAGATGATTATTCTCATAATTCATAAGATATAATTTGTCAAATTCAGATTTTATTGAAAGAGGTTCTGCTTGATGACAATGACATTTCTAGAGCAATCCTTGACTATATTGGCAAGAACTTATTGCACAACATTGTCATTGGAGCATCAACTAGGAATGCATTTGCAAGGTCTTTCCCTCTCTCTCTCTCTCTTGCGTGCGTGCACATGCATACACATAGAGAGAAAACTAAGCAACTCTTTGTTTTGGGGTTGTACAGGAAGTTCAAAGCTCATGATGTGCCATCCACAGTACTGAAAACTGCACCAGAATTTTGTTCTGTGTACGTAATTTCTAAAGGGAAGCTAGCATCACTGCGAACTGCACAGCGACCGGCAGCTAATACTGCAGCCCCACCGAGGCAACCGTCTCCTGTAATGCCACAATTGTCAGATTATAGTGAACAAGAAGATGCCCACAGGTAGGAACCTTATTGGATTGTAGTTTTGTACATCAAGTGCTTAAAATTCTCTCAACCCTGCATCAAAATCTAGTATTGGATTGTAATTTTGTAAAACTAGATTAGTGTATTCACATAACTAAACAGAAACTATGATGTCTACATCAATGCTACACTTATTGTTCAATTTATTATGCTAATTCACTTGTTGCTTTAACACTGTTGTTTTGATGTCTACTAAAAGCAGAGGACAGACAGTGAAGGGAGCGCCAAGAGGTGGAGGAACAGAAAGAATGTCATGGGATAGAAGCAGTGATCCATCTCCAGTTAGAGCAACAGCACGCGATAGACACAAAAGTAATCCAATCAATCTCTCAATGGAAAATTTTGACTTTCCAATTCGCGGACAAAGGTCTTCAACCAGTCGGGATTCTATATCAGAGGAATCTGATTTCTTAGGGGCACTTGCTCTGGCATCCTCTGATGTGACATCCCAAAGTCAAGAAAATTCCAGTACATCTGTTTCTCCTAGAACCTCCTCAGCAAATTCACAATCTTCAGTAAGTGCACTTTGGTATTAGGCCGTGATTGACAATGGCAATAAATATGCAAATATGACTTTTCTAATCTCATAAAAGTATTAAAAAAAATGTTAACTAGTTAATCAAAATATAATTGATTGCAGAGAGAGATTGAAGCAGAGATGAGAAGATTAAAGCTTGAGCTTAAGCAAACCATGGACATGTATAGCTCAGCTTGCAAAGAAGCACTTACTGCCCAAAAGAAGGTATTATGTGATCTAGTACTTACATGAATTAGTACAAGGACATTTCATATAAATGTTGTGTAATGTAACAAGTGTTTGATATACAGGCTAATGAGCTTCATCAATGGAAAATGGAGGAGGCTCAGAGATTTGAGGATGCCAGGCTAGCTGAAGAGGCAGCTCTTGCTGTTGCAGAGATGGAGAAGGCTAAGTGCAAAGCAGCTATTGAAGCAGCTGAGATGGCACAAAAGATAGCAGAGATGGAAGCACAAAGAAGAAAACAAGCAGAAATCAAAGCTAAGAAAGAGGCGGCAGAGAAGACTCGCGCTTTGATGGCTTTGGCAAATAATGATAATCGGTACAGAAAATACACCATAGATGAGATTGAAGAAGCTACAGAAAAATTCGCTGAACACATGAAAATTGGTGAAGGTGGATATGGACCTGTGTATAAAGGCAAACTAGACCACACTCCTGCTGCAATCAAAGTTTTAAGACCTGATGCTGCTCAAGGGAAGAAGCAATTTCTACAGGAGGTAAGCTGATAATTATACTATAAATAACAAGTTCTTAGTACACGAAGTGTTCATGATCAAGCTAATTTTCTCTTCTTCAAAACAAAATGCTGTCCAGGTTGAGGTCCTCAGCTGCATTAGGCATCCAAACATGGTACTCCTCCTTGGTGCCTGTCCAGAATATGGATGTTTAGTGTATGAATATATGGACAATGGTAGCTTGGAAGATAGGCTGCTTCGAAGGGGCAACACCCCTCCACTTTCATGGAGAAGACGATTCAAAATAGCATCAGAAATTGCGACTGCCCTTCTATTTCTTCACCAAGCAAAGCCAGAACCCCTTGTTCATCGAGACCTTAAACCGGCTAATATCCTCATAGACCGCAATTTTGTTAGCAAAATCAGTGATGTTGGCCTAGCAAGGCTAGTACCACCTTCAGTAGCTGATAGTGTCACACAGTATCACATGACTTCAGCTGCTGGGACGTTCTGTTACATTGATCCTGAGTATCAACAAACAGGAATGTTGACTACTAAATCAGATATATACTCACTTGGTATAATGCTACTCCAAATAATCACTGCCAAGCCTGCAATGGGTATAGCTCACCATGTTAGTAGGGCTATTGAAAAAGGAACATTTGAAGAGATGCTTGACCCTGCTGTGACAGATTGGCCTATTGAAGAGGCTACAAATTTTGCTAAATTGGCAATAAGATGTTCAGAGTTGAGGAAGAAGGACAGGCCTGATCTTGCCACAGAAATAGTTCCTGAGCTTAACCGATTAAGAGACCTTGGAAGGACTTCAGATCCACACAGCAATGCTGGTGGTTATACAAAAAGCCATGGACACAGCAGCAGTAGTGGTAAGAGTCGCAATAAGGTGCCACGTTCTCCTCCAATGTCATCACCACATTCGAGGACATCAAATTCAAGTCAGGATTAACACTCTTTTATCTTAGACTATACAATTGATGCATTTCTTTAACTAGTTGAAGCTCTTAGGTTGCACTGCTGGGAACAATGTGGTCAAAGAAAAAGTCTAATTTAGAGAATTTAATGTCCAATATCCTTAGTATACTTGTGATTTTATAAGATATCTTTGTGTTTCTGTTCTTGCTCTTTGTTGGATCATGAAGGATATCTGTTAATTTCTTGCGTTATGTTTGAATGGTAAATAAGAATCTAGGAATGCTAATGGATGCATATACCAAAAGTACTTCTCTTATTGGCTGTTCTTGCAGCACAAACATACAGCTCTTACAACAATGGAAACTATTAAAATCGAATCCATTCAAGTTTAAGGTAACTTAGAAAACATAAATGGGGGTTTTATACAAAATTCAAATTGGACTCCAACGTAATAAATTCAATCATTGACATGACTATACATTTTAGAATATCCTAGTCTGAGCAATAATTCACTAGAACCTGCCATGGAAAAGGGATTCAGAAGCCCAAACTGAAAGCAAAGCATAAATAATATAAAGCAAAAGACATAAAGTTTGATACTCTAGGGAGAGAATTGAATCAAAGGATTGATTATTATGGATTATGTATAGAGAAAGTTATAAGAAAAGGACAGAATAATAGCTTTGTTAAACAAGCCAAGCTTAGGATTCCTCTTCCATTGAAGGGAAAATATATATATATATATATATATGCATCAAATATGATCCAACATACTCCAAGGACATGTTAAAATATATATAACTGTCACTATTTATGTGATAAGTTCAATGCAGAGACCTTCTAAGTGGGAAACATCAAATATTTTCAAAATCAACCTGCAGTATTGTCTGGTCCAAATCCAATCCTGTATGCTATATCCATTCACCCATCTATCAGCGCCGAAAGAGGAAAATCTGCTCCTTAAAACCATAGTTTCAAACACACTACAGTGCACTTTTCTAATGATCCAAAGGCTACCAACAGAAGTAAAGGGTAATTTTGAACTTCAGATTGAAAAAACAAAACAAAAGAAGTGGAAGCAACAAGTAAATAATAAAATGTTGTGCTTTACAGCAAGACAAGGCCACCCCACCCATCAAAAAGTACGAAGCATCTAACTCGAACCTTTTTGAAGAGCCATACACACGCATGTAGAGTGCAAACACAAATTATAACCTGGCCCCAGTTTTGCTTTGCCTTTGTCCCAGTCTCTATATATTCACGAACCAGACCAAGAATAACGAGTTTTCAAGGCTATAATAGTGCATACAATGATGGGTTTTTTAGACGGTCTCCTCGCATTTGGAAGACCAAAACCAACCTTTGTTTTGGTCTTCCTCATGTTGACGATCACGCTTGGAAGAGTAGCTTCCAACGACCAAACCGAAGTTCCGGCAACTGGGTTGCTTTGTATCAGCGAGTGTTCAACATGTCCTGTCATTTGTTCTTCATCACCACCTCCGCCCAAAGAGTCCTCTTATCCTCCATCTTCACCACCTGTTCACCACTCACCACCACCACAGTTTTACTACCACTCCCCTCCGCCGCCGGAAACGCCAAAGTGGACGCCGCCACCATCGCCTTCATGGTTGATGTACCCGCCCACCCCGCCACCGCCTTTCAAGTACAATAACAACCCGCCGCCAAGTCCAGTCCAAGCTCGACCTCCCCCCACTGCAGGAACCGGACCCATCAACAACTACCCTTACCCTTACTACTACTTCTACGCTTCGGAGGCGTCTCCTCTTTCTTCCCGTGCTTCGTTTTCGGTTCTGGTATTTTTATGCTTTGTTGTGCTGTTGTGCTACAGTTAAGAAGAAAGTGAAACTTTTGGGTGTGTTGGTAATTTGTCAAAGGTCAAAGGTGTTAGATGGAAATTAGAAAAAATGGGGTTTTATTTTGACAAGCGGTAGCTAGGCGTTGAAATATGAAATGGGACTTTATGATGTGCTAATTAATGTTCATGTATTTTAACCTTTTTTTTTTCTTTTATTATTTATGGTTTTGTATATATAAAGAATCAATATTTTTTTCTTTAAATGTTTATATATATACATATATATTTTCTGCCATTCTTTTTCATCTGGTTGGTTAGTTTAGATATAAACAGAGACAAGCATTGATTATACATTAAGGGGTAGAAGATATAAACAGATAATTAACCATTATTTTTGCTTGGAGATCAATACCAACTTAATGAAAAATCCAATTGTCATCGTAAGGATTTGTTACAATTTGCATTCTCAATAATTAATATAATAATAATTTGAATCCTTACTTGATTTTAACATAATTTTAACATTTTTATGATACATGGTTATTTAGCAACTATTTTTTTATTTAATTTTGTAAATTGTTATCTACAAATTTAATTTAATTCATGTAAAAACTTGCATTGCAAGAGAATTCATATGGACCATATGCTTCTAAGAAAAGTAGAAATGAAGTTGCTTTTGAAAGATGAAAGAAATGTATGTTCTTGAAAGTCGTACGTATATTTGTTAGTTGTTGGCTACTGATGTATAAAGCAATAAGTTGTTGACTGATTTTCATATTTTCATTCCAAATGAATGGTAATTAAGGTCGGGGATATAATAATTTGTGGTTGTGTAGGATCCAGCTGAATCAAAGCTGATACTGATATTTTAGAGATCTGATGTGAAAAATCAGAATTAGTCCCCTTTTTTATATAACTTATATCCAACCAACTGTATTAAATAAGTAAAACGAGACTTATTTTAGGAAAACAAAATTGGGCAGCACCATTGGGAACCTAGCAGACAAAACATCATCTTAACATCTTCTTTGCAATCTGGGTTCAAATTTGATCGACGCTATTATTTTTCTTTCAAAACAAGAAGTGCGATTGTTCGGATTCGAATCCTTCAATAAGAGAAGAGTAAGATGCTCATTTATGAAAACATATTGTCGTAATACTTTGTCTATTATTTGAAATGTAACTTTATAAATTAATTATATCCAAAAAAAAAAAAATTGAAAATTTGAAAAATTTAAGACCTTGGAATTTGGAGGCTCGAGACAATCGCACCTTCTGTATATGCTTGGAGTCGACCCTAAGTTTGATCCAATAGGATTAATTGGATATTAAGCCAATCTAATCCAACCTTTGACCATGTCACATCATACTCACTCCAAAGCATTTGAGATCTGCTTTCCATTACAGACTAAATTCTTCTTTTATTTTTAAGGTAAATTATAGACCAATTTCAATACCCTATACAACAAATGAATTTCTCAGCTGCTTGTCTGAAATTGGTTTGATGGTTACATTTTAAATTTTTAATCTTGGCTAATGACTTTGTATGTTTTTACGCTTGTTGATTTTGTTTGTAAAAATTAGATACTTTCATTTAAACGCTATGTTTTGACTTTCGATAAAAAAATATATTTCTTTTATTAGATTATTTAAAATTCTCATTTTGAAAGTAAGTCATTTAAACCATAGGATATAGTTTTAATATATATATATATATATTTTGATAATTTGTTTGTTATTATTACTATAATTATTTGTTTTTGTTAATTTTATTGATGTTTTAACACGTTAAGAATGGTTTCATATGATTAGACCCAATGGATCTAAGAATTATTGAATAAGATTGGATTAATTTTAGCTCTATACATAGGTTTGATTGCATTGTTTACCATCAAATTGTATTTTGTTCAATCTAATTTGATAAGATAGAATTGATATTATCCAATATTCAATGGATTCCATCCACCGCCTACCCTTACTTGACTTCGTAACCCGTATCTTGAACACCTAGATTCTTTCTTTTTGCTCAATTTTGAATAATAAAATAAAATTACTAATATAAACGTACAGTAAACTACCAAAACAGGTAAGTACTCTTTGTAAGAGGCAACCGGGCGCCAGCACCCCCGCGCCTCCCTTTATAATAGAGGCAAGGGTTCGACATCCCATCACACCAAAATTTAAATTTATATAATATAATATAATAATATTTATAATAATAATAATAATAACAATAATAAATCTCTCACCACTTGTATAAGTCGCTATCCCATCCTCGTATGGATTCCAATACCCCCCAAGTGAATTTCTCTTAATTGGAAATAGTCCTTCGGACCGTACTCTTAGTGTCCTATTTCAATTGATTCCGACAGTCCTCTAGGATCGTCTCAGGTATAGTTTTTGTACTAAAAAACATGGTAAATACTCTGAATTCAAAAAATATAATTACTCTAACACCAATGTGACGTCAGTCCATCTATCATAAATCGTTTATTGACTACAGTGAATCTTTGGTCTTCCTGATAAATGGTCCATTAAATATTAATCAATTGTTGATTGACTATAGCGAATGAACCAGAGACATGCTACGTTGTAAACATCATATGCTAGTTGTAAAGCTTAACGTAGAAGGTTATCTCGATGCTTGTTTTGCTCCTAGCTTGAATGTTAATAATAATTTAATTCCAAAAGAGGCAATCAAATAATCACTTACGAGAATATGGTGAGAATATTTGACAATTTGATGTTCTACTAATTAAATATTAGAAAAAGTAAAGAATAAAAATCCTGCTGGTTGGTATAGAAAGAATTCACTGGATGATAATGGGAGAAAGGACCCTTAAGGTCTGAAATTTCGTGTACATAAAAAGTAAAATTAGAAAATTTGATTTCGATAGACGTGTCTGGGTAGAAATAATTTGGACGACAAGAGAGCCATCCTTGCTAAGTTAACCATCCCAACATCATCTTACACTTAATTTTCAAAATCGGAAAATAACAAAAAAATTAGAAGAAAATAATGAACTTTTGATAATTGAATATTAAAATTATATATTTAAGTCAATACGATTTTACATTATTATCGAATGAAGCACATAATGTAAAAGTGGTTTAATAGTAGCTTTATTCATTATAAAAATTATTTCTCCTAATAATTAATTGTACGGCTTTATATTGTTTTAAGATACCACTCAGAGAGGTCACTCAAATAAAATATATTATGAATAAGTATTATCTGTTATTAAACTATATTAGACAATGGTGGCTTTGGTATTAATTATAACAACCTGTGAACATGAATTGTAATGAAATTTAATGGATCAAAATATATTGACTCTTCTCTATAATATATATATATATATATATGTGTGTATATATATATATAGGCTTGAGGAATAGTTAATGGGTGAATTGATAAAAAAAAGTTTATAAAATTTATGTTAAATTACTTTGATTATAATCAGGATCATAAGTTGCACACTAATGTATGTAGGTTTAATGTAAACTTTTAGTTTAACATAAAATTTTAGTAAATTTAATTCGAGATTTATGTACTTTAATTCTAATTACTATCAAAGTTTGAATTAAAAATAAATAAATAAATAAAGCAACCTCCAAAGCCGAAGTCGAGTCGACGTCCGCTCCATTGCTATCAAATTATTGTAAACAGAAAGGTTATCAAACCCAACGGCCCAGCTGATCCAATCGAGCCAAGCCCGACGTAGTTAAAAAATTCAGATCCGATTCACAAACCGTCGTCGCCAGAAACCGAACAACGAAGGTGGACGCAGCCCGCAGTAGCTCTGATCCTCTGAGAAGCTTGAAAGCTATACAAATACACATCCCAGACTCTGGATCTGAACCTTGAGACGCCAAATGGACTTCGACCTTGGAGAAGAGGCGGCGTCGTCTCCCATGGCCACTCTCCTCCCTCTCGCTTCCGTCTCGCAACAACCTTACGTCTCCGAGCTCCTCTCCTTCACTCTCGATCGCCTTCACAAGGTGCCTCCCCCTCAATCTCTCCAATTTCTACAATTTCATTATAAAAGGAAGCGCACATGTTCTCCTAGTTTCATCGTACTCGTTTTAGTCAATACTCGATGCAAGAGCGGTTTCTTATAATTGATGTTGTGATTGTTTTTGGTGAATTGGAAGGAACCTGAGCTTCTTCGAGTAGATGCTGAGAGAATCCAAAGGCAAATGCAAGAAGTTGCGGTAGGGAACTACCGCGCATTTATAGCTGCAGCTGATGCATTGCTTGCAATTCGACAGGAAGTCTCTTCCATCGATAAACATCTCGAATCTCTGGTAAGAAATTCGATCTTCCCGTAATTTTCATTTATCTTTGTACGATCTGCGCGTGGCAGTTATTGTATTAACTTAGTTTCAGTTGTAGCATTAGACAAAGAGTTTTTGTCTCTGCGTTTACTTTATTAATACGATTTCGCATCACTTTTTTCATTTGCCGGCAGTCTCAAATGAATAACTTTAGGCTGATATGGACTTTCGTTTTTGGTCGATGGACTTCAAACAAGTTATGAAGGAGTGGATTTTAATAACAACTGTGTTGTGTATATTGCTCTGAATTATTTAGTGAAGCACAAGATTAATCGTCATCTTTTATTATATTTATACAAGTTTGAGAAGCTCGAAATAGCTTTATGTATGTTGTGTTATATTGATATCCATATCTTTGTACTTAACACACTAGGTAAAAGTTTGTAGCGTTACACCTATAAATAAATTTTTGTAAAATAAATTTGAGCCTCATTGGATTTTTTATATTGTTTTGTTTTATAATATGTATTTATGCCAGCATGATAAAACTATTAGACATTGTGTGAAAGAGATATGCATAATTGGAAAGAAAAGAGAGATAGTGAGACTGTGCTTTGGTAGTTGATGTTCTTCTCTGTTGTCTTTTCCATTTTCATGTTGTTGTACTCTTTAGAAATTGTCGAATCGGTCTATGAAAGACTTCACTAGAGATGGACAAATTAACTTTAAATTGTTTCTATAATTGCAAAATATAATGAAAGCAGGTATGGTGATGTGTAGTTTTTCATTTTTGCAGATAACTGAGGTCCCGAAACTAACATCTGGTTGTACAGAATTCATTGAATTAGCTGAACAGATTTTGGAAAAAAGAAAGATGAACCAGACATTGCTTGCGAATCACAGTACCTTGCTCGACTTGCTCGAAATTCCTCAGCTTATGGACACGTATGTCTTGACATAATTGTGGTGATTACTTGTTGAATTGAAACAATGGCTGACAAACTAAATGTTCTAAACAGTGTTTGCAATGCATTATTTCTTTGGAGTAGGGAGTTTTTTTACTTCTATTTTCCTAGTTATACAATGCTTTATATAAAAGAAACGTATATACTGTGCATCTGAATAGTAGAGACTATTCTGGGTTCTGGTACAGATTTTACTAATATAGCCAGCCTTTGGAGGATCTGTGTTGCTTATTTTTACATAGCACAGAACTTGCTTTGGTTATGTACCAGTTGCTTTGTTTTCGCCTATCTAGAGCCGCCTTGTCCTCCGCCCTGCCTTCCATATTGTTGATTTATTGATATGCATATTTTCTTTTACCAGAAAAGGGTCATTGAAAGAGTTGTTTATTTATGATGCTTTAATTACTGAGTCTGTTAGCCTCACCATTGATTTTTTTTTTTTTTAAAAAAATAATGCTGTTCTGTAACATCTAAATGCATTGCTGTTGGTAATGAACTATGGATTGCACAATTTCACCTATGCTGACTTTGTAGAAGTGAAACTTCTGTGCTAACTAAGTACCAGAAAGCTACATTAATAACTCTTTTTTTTTAAAAAAAAAAGCTACGTTAATATCCTTCTTTTTGCAGATGTGTTAGAAATGGAAATTATGATGAAGCTCTTGACTTAGAGGCATTTGTTTGCAAACTTTCAACCATGCACCCCAAGTGAGTTTCTCTATAATTTCCCAAGCCAAGTTGAACTGTTTTGGCTCTCAAATTTGCAAAAGGTACTAACTAAGACCTTGTTCCACGAACCCTTCCCTCTTCAAAGGTTACCTATTATTCAAGCTCTGGCTGCAGAAGTTAGGCAGACAACCCAATCTCTTCTTTCTCAGCTTCTTCAAAAACTCCGCTCAAATATTCAGGTGTGATGTGGTATTTATATTAAACATATGCAATTAATGATACTTGACTAGTCCTAGTGAACTGACTAGAATTTTATGAATTTTTGGTGGATGACCTTGTGTTGCAGTTACCAGAATGTCTTCGAATTATTGGATATTTACGTCGAATTGGAGTTTTTAGCGAGTATGAAATGCGTTTGCAGGTCAGTTTGCAAATATTTCTATTGCAAGCTTCTTTTTTGCTATTCTCTCTCTCTTCCCCATTTGTTATGGGGTGGGTGGAGTAGTTGCCTTTCAAAAATCTGAAAATGAATGTCTATAATTCAACTTACCGTTTGGGCCAAAATTGGAACAATTATAATAACTCAAATGAAACAAATGCTAAAGCATGCTACGGTCTTCTTGGACACTTAAGTTGATTATATGCAAATAACTTTTTCTGCCTTATCTGATCGGGATTATTTTGTGTTGCAGTTTTTGAGATGCCGAGAGGCTTGGCTTACTGGAATTCTTGAGGACCTAGACCAGAAAAATGCTTATGAGTACTTGAAAGGGATGATAAACTGTCATAGAATGCATCTTTTTGATGTAGTAAACCAATACAGAGCAATATTTGCTGATGATACGTCAGGAAGTGAAGAAAATTATGATGGTGGCCTTCTTTTCAGTTGGACCATGCATCAAGTTACCTCACACCTTAAAACTCTTAAAATCATGCTCCCAAAGATAACTGAGGGTGGATCTCTGTCAAATATTCTGGATCAATGCATGGTTAGAACCTTCTATTATAATCTTGCTTGCATGCATGTGTGTATCATCCATTTGCCTCTAGCTTTTGATAGGAAAACATGCATAATAAAAGTGATATGTACCGGACTTTTCTTTTCACTTGGAAAGTAAATCTTTTTAACTCTCTACTTTTTAGAAAATGTATCTAAGTTATTGATCCAAAGTCCTCCTTGCATAAGCACATTATGATTATATTTCATTTTTAGATAATTCATGGTTGTAATTTAATTTATTTGATGTTTTGCTGAAAAAAAAGAAAAAAATTTACTTAGTGGAACTGCTGGGGCATAGTAGTCCTGCTGGGCATGAAGTGAAACCGCATTGAAATATAGTAGTAGTATTAGATGTTTTGCTGCATCTAGAATTTGATGAGGATCCTGTTTTTGTGTGTTACTGACAGTATTGTGCTATGGGGCTTGGTTGGGTTGGGCTGGATTTCCGGGGACTGCTTCCAGCATTATTTGAAGAGTAAAATGACCTTTCTTTTTGGTTTTTGTGACATTTGTCTTCAATTTTTTATATGCCCATTATAAACTTGAGCTTGGACGCTTACAGGGCAATTCTCAACTTATTCTCAAAGAATATGAGTACAGCTGTTGAAAATTTTCAGGTATACTGGGAAAGTTATAAATTTTGAGTTTTGTTTCTGTCCCAAAGTTGTGTGGTTTAACCATAAATTAGGATGCAAATAAGAAGCATTCTATGATCTTGGCTTGCCTTTTAAGCGAGCAGCGTACTGCTTGGTCATGTTAACTTGTTGTTTGACATCACTCCAGTTGGTTTTGGATTTGCATCGATGGGTTCCGCTTCCAGCAGTTGGCTTTCCTGCTAATAGTGTCGGTGAAGAAAGCCAGGAGGATGTGACTCCACCATCATATCTAATGGAACATCCGCCTCTGGCAGTGTTTGTTAATGGTAAGTTTTACCCATGTTTGTCAACTTATATTTTCCTTGATGATATTTCTTTAGGTTGCTGAATCTTTTGTTCTTGATTGAATTTCACTTAGTTACCCTCCATTAATTTAATGTCACCACTTATTGTAGTATCTACCACGAGTGAAACATTTTGTATAATTCTATTCAAATTCCTTGGAGTTTTCAACCAAATTTGTTACTGCTCTTATTTGTAATGTTTGGATGGGTTGGTAATCTATTTGGCGCTGCTCTCTCTCTCTCTCTCTGTTGACTCTAGGAGTATCTGCTGCAATGAATGAGTTACGTCCCTGTGCCCCATTGAGTTTGAAGCATGTGCTTGCTCAAGAATTAATTAAGGGGTTGCAGGCTGTTGTGGATTCCCTTTTGAGGTACAGTGCAACTCGGATGCTTAGAGATAATGAGTCTGGACTTTTCCTCTCACTCTGCCGAGCATTTATAGAGGTACTACCGTCACTAACATTGATTACTAATCTGCAAACTGTCCATTAGCCTTACCCTGTTATCATTCTTATTCACTCTCATTTGCAGGTTGCTTACCCACATTGTGCTGCATGTTTTGGACGTTGTTACCCTGGCGGAACTGCACTTATTCTGGATGCAAAGAAATTATATGATGGAATCGGCCGTCTACTTACTCACTCTTCTTCAAGGGAACTTCCAAAACCAGTCAATAATGCAGATGGAAAGAACGTATCAGAAAATGGTAGCCACCCGGTGGTGGAAAATGGAGTTACATCTGGCGTTGATGAAACGGAAGATACCAGTAAGGATGAGAAGGAGCAGAAAAGTCCCCTTGCCCAGACTCAGGAAAGTCAGGAACCCTGAACGACCTGTAAAATGAACAATTGATTTTTGTAAAAGTCCCAATCATCAGTTTCGCAGCTTACCATTCTTTTTCTTTTCATCTTTGATTTTTAAATGTATACAACAGTAACGTTATCTGATAATCAATAGATCCTTTACTAGAAGTGAAAAAATATCACATAAGCAGCTTGGTGCCGATCAGCAACACAGCACAAAAATATTTGGTATTGACTCACCCGTATTTTATCAAAAAGGAATTTCCACTTTTTGTCTCATTAGGTAAGTGAAATCTTTGTGATATCGAAAATCAAATAGCAGGCAAAGGTATCATGCAAGTCCAAAGAGAAGGAGAAAAGGGCGAAGAAGAAGTAGAAGGAGGAGAAGAAGAAGAACGAGAATGACTGAAAGAAGAGGAGATTTCAGTTATGGAAGGGGTTGAAGTAGACGATGTTCACTTTATTTTCCTTCTTGAGGCAACTTTGTCCAAGTCGAATCTGCTGCGACATAAATGATAGATCTATAATTATGACCTAAATTCATATGTAGATTTAAACCATAATTATAAAATATTCTTTCTTGCAAAAAAAAAAAAAAAAAAATTATAAAAACCTTATCTCGGAGTTTATGAGTGTTGCAATCATACCTTGTTATTGTCGGTTAAAAATCCATGGTCCATTAATCAAAGGTATAAAAAAGGCTAAAATATTTCTTTTTAAAGGTAAGAAAATGACTAAAACATCCATATTATTATTTTTTTTCTGAAAAGTAAATTATTTTGCTTTAAAAAATTAAAAAAAATAAAACGCTAAAAACAAGGAAAAAAAAGGTTGGACATGGCAATGACGGAGCCATCTCCAACTTCTAGATCAAGGGAGACCTACTGTTTTAGGTTTTTATAGGTAGAACTTAAAATCTCTAGTTCTCCGGTGATGAAGACCCAAGGTAGAGACTAATACAGTGTTTGGTGTATGGAAATTAGATACAGCTCTTTATCTCCGATGAAGATCTGCATTGGGGTGTATTTGCATCATTTATAAAAGAGTAAGTGGTGTTTGTGTAAAAAGGATCACAGTTATTCCACTCGTGTAATATTAACAAAAATCGATGCCTTTATCTAATTTGGCCTAAAGGTTTATTATACCGGTATGTACGTTAGATAACTGAAACGGTGTCGTTTACTCCCAGTCTCGTCAACAAAACCCCGCCCTCTTTCCCTTCTGCGTGGTACGGCCAATTTCCACTCAAGAACTCGTATTATTTACGCACCCAAATGGCATCATCTAACATACCCGAATCTATGAATCAACAGCCACAGCAACAAGAAGAAGCTACAGCTCACAAGATACAAATATACTCCACCTCTAACACTGTAGTTTCCTCTTTCTGGAGAGGTAGGTTCTCTTTTTATCTCATAAACTTGTTTTTTTTTTTTTTTGGGTCTGAGACATGTCTTTTCGGCTGTTTGCTTCTTTCTTTGACAGATAAGTACGAGAGGGATGCTAAGAAGTATTGGGATGTGTTCTATAAACGACACCAAGACAGAGTTGGGTCTTGTTTTGTTTTGTTTTGTTTTGTTTGTAGTTGTCTCTCTGATTTGTTTGATTTTTATTTTATTTTTTTGGTTTCAGTTTTTCAAAGACAGGCATTACTTGGACAAGGAATGGGATCACTATTTCTCTGTGAGTTGGTAGTCAATTATAGCTCCTCCTTTTGGTTTCTAACTCCGTTTTTGTTTGACTTCTATGTACCAACTTTTTTGGTTTTCAGCGAGCTGGGACGAAAGAGATTTTGGAGGTAAGTCACCTTGTATCGTTCTTCATGTTAACATCTTTTTACCCTTTAATGGATGTCTTACTTTGGTACATCTTTGACTGCTTTTTTAAAGTTTTTTTTTTTATGTTTTGGGTTATTATGACAAATGTTTATAACCAGGTTGGTTGTGGAGCTGGAAATACTATCTTTCCTTTGATGGCTACTTATCCGGATGTTTTTATTCATGCGTGTGATTTTTCGCCACGTGCTGTTAGTTTGGTTAAGGTTTGCTTTCTCTTTGTCGCTGGTCTGAACTCGTTTAGAAGTCTGCTTGTATTTTTTTTATTGTCCATTCTTATCTGGATAGTGTCATTGATTTGCATTATATTGTGTTTGATATTGATTTATGTCTTTAGAATAAATAATGAAGATGTGATGATCAGTCTTATGAGTTCAATTTTTCGTTTTATTATTTGTGTAATCCTTGTCGTGATACACTGTATTGATTCGTCGCAAGTTAGCTACTTTATAATTTCTGAATACTCACACTTGAAGCTTTGTAATAGTTCGTTGTTCATTCTGCCACTGCCGTGGCAACAGACACAAAATGGATGCATTCTTAATAAGTTGGATGGTTGAGAGAAAACTACTCATGTGGGGATGATTTATTTGGTATAGAGGAAATGCATTAGTGTCACAATTGTGTGAAAGTTATATTTCGCTTCTCATATGCCCTGATATTTGGGTGCTTGAAATTTACAAATTTAGATTTACTTCTGCTTTAGAAATTTGAATTGAAAATTCAATCAAAGTTATCTATTTTACCTTTGATCTTAACATATAATTTGTCTGCAAATTCTACCCATTACATAGTTTTTCCAATTTACATGCTTGTGATGAGCAGATAAGATTTGAAGATATGACTACACTCTACAGTATGTATTTGTAACGAATATATGGCTCAACCTAGTTCATTCCTTTCATTTTGGGCAACTTTGTTTAGGCATATTATTTAACTAGTAGTTTTTTGAAGTTCATGCTAAATGGATTTAAATCGGTTTTTTGGCACGAATAATTTTTTATGTTTATTGCAGACACACAAAGATTTCACAGAGACTCGTGTTAGCGCATTTGTTTGTGACTTGACCTTTGATGATCTAAGCAAGCACATTTCTCCATCTTCAATTGATATTGTGACCATGGTATTGGAATCGAATTTATGATTTATAACATATTTTCAGTATTGTTGGATGCCGATTTGGTCAAGTGTTTTTATTTATAATTGTTGTCCTACTTAGTTTGTCAAAGAGGAACTTGGTTTCTTAGTTAAGTTGGTTATAAAATTTCATTAACTAGCTGACCTGTTAAATAGATTTTTGTATTATCTGCAGTGTCACCTGAGAAGATGCCTTTGGTATTGCAAAACATCAGAAAAGTTCTTAAGGTATGATTTTAACATTTTGAATTCTGGAATGGTGTTTCCAATCTACACTTCATTATAATGAACTCTGTAGATGTGATGCAACTCTAACACCTTTTCCTTTTGCAATCTTTCCAGCCAAGTGGTCATGTGCTGTTTCGTGATTACTCTGTTGGTGATCTTGCTCAGGTTGATCTGCTATGTATTTATTATTTATTTTTTTTTCAGATCGATATGAATTGGAATTTTTCATTTTTGTTAAATTTCTGTGACAATCTTGCAAAGCATTTGGCTGACATTTTTATTCAATAATGGGTTTCCGAAGTATCTACACGTGAATTGTAGATACTATTGTGCTCCTATTTTATTGTTCCGTGTATGTGAACAAATGCATTGTATGCTCACATGAACAACCGCAGTTTGGCAACTCTAAATGCAAAATGCAGATGCTTATCACACTAGTCAATTGCTTCCGTCAAACCACCTATGTTCAGTTTTCCAATTTTATGAGGCTGTAGATATTAACAGCTCTGCTTGACAAAAGGTTGCATCGATGTCTGCATTGTGTTGTGGTCCACTTGCCCTTGAACCTTTGACATAGCTAGATAAATTAGATTGTTTAAAATGAATTCCATGACCTGATGCTATTTCATTGAACAATATGAGCATCCTGATTTAGATAAAATGTTTAGGTTCTCTAGCCTGAGTAAGGTGGATTGGTAACTATATTGCTTGTTGATAAGAAATTAGTTATCCTCTTAAATGATTTGCACTTAATGCAAGCAAATTTTTTCACCATGAAACCTTACAATTTCTTTACATTAGATATAACTTTGATATTTTATCTATCTTCTGCATTTTGGTCCAACATCTGTTGATACTGGATTGATAGGAAAGGTTTGCGGGCAAGGATCAGAAGATCAGTGAAAATTTTTATGTCAGGGGTGATGGCACTGTAAGTTTCTGTTTTACTGATTATTTGTATTTTAGCAATTTTAGGTAGGCTGGTTACTAATGTACTCTCTCTTTTTCTTGTTCAGCGTGCTTTTTATTTTTCTAATGACTTCTTGATAAGTTTGTTTAAAGAAAATGGATTTGATGTTGAAGAACTTGGTTTGTGCTGCAAACAAGTTGAAAACCGGTCACGGGAGTTAGTGATGAATCGGTAAATGGTTAAATTCTCATGAAAAATTGGAAGTTTCTTTGTTCCATGTCCAGTTGATAACACACCCTCTACATTTGGTAGTGCTTCTCATGTTTTTGCCATCTATTAAATCAAATAAATATGTTTTCTGTGATTTTTAGGCGTTGGTTCCAAGCTGTATTTGGCATTACAGATGGCCTGGACTCTTCTTCCTGTAATGAAGCTTCCATCAAGGTAGACCTATTAGGTCAAGAGAGTGTCAAGCCCAAGGTTACTGAAAATGCTTTGAAGGAATCTGTGAACAATTTTGAGGTTGATCTGTCTGAGAGTGTGGCATCTGAAATGTTTGGAATTTCATCTCCTGATGACAACGAGGTAAAACAAAATTTAATTTATGGTTTTTCACTTGTCTAGTTCTGCTCTTACATTTCTCAAATCTTTTTCTAGACTTTTCTTTGAAAGGTTGTAACAAGTTGAATTTGCACGCATCTCATTATCTTCTTACTACGCTTTTAAAAGGAAAATTAGTAAAAATTACCGACATTTAGGATTATTCTTTATTTCTAAAATATGAATAAGTATCTCAGCTGTCTATGTTATTAGCATAGTTCAATGTGGCAGTAGTTTATGAGTAATTTGTTCCAAATTATTGTTCGTAATCTCTCTTGCTAATTCTTGGCAGATGATTGATGTCAACCTTAGAGGCGGCAGCTTAAAGATTAGAGTACTGTCCAAAGAGTACCAACACACCTGCAAATCAACTGGTTTGATGCTGTGGGAATCAGCTCATCTGATGGCTGATGTCCTAGCTAGAAATCCAACCATTGTTGCAGGGAAAAGAGTGTTAGAGTTGGGATGCGGTTGTGGGGGCATCTGCTCTATGGTTGCTGCCAGATCAGCTGACCTCACAGTAGCAACCGACGGAGACCCAAAAGCACTTGAGCTGTTGAACCAAAATGTCATGTCAAACCTTAAACCACCATTCATAGACAAACTGATTACAGAGAGACTAGAGTGGGGGAATAGAGACCATATTGAAATCATTAAGAATGTTGTAAATAAAGGACGTTTTGAAGTCATTCTAGGCACAGATGTTACTTACATTCCTGAAGCTATATTGCCTTTGTTTGCAACTGCAAAAGAGTTGATTTCTTCTTCTACCAAAGGCATTAGAGAGGATCAACAACCAGCACTGATTCTTTGTCACATTTTTCGCCGAGTTGATGAGCCGTCTTTACTTTCTGCTGCATCTCAATTCGGTTTTAGGCTTGTCGACAGATGGCCCTCAACAATTACAACCAATCCTTCTAAAAGCATTATCAGCTCCTGGTTCTCAGAGAATGGTTCTGAAGAGTGTATCCCGAGTTCTGCATTGCATATCATGTACTTCCAGCTAGACTGAAGCCCTCCTGTGCTTCTGATTTCACTACAAGTAAACAGGTTTTTTCATGGTGGACGGTGCCCGTTATAAACAACATTTTACGGCGGGCACAGCGCACGTTATCTATGCCCCTGTAATAGAAAAGTGAATTTTTTATAGCGGGCTTCGCGACTTTTAATTTTATTTAAAAAGTTTGAAGTGAGATGAACAATCATTCCTTGATTAAATTGATACTTACTCGCATGATTAATTGACCATGATTGTATCAGTTATGTAGTTGCATACACAAAACACATTGGGAAAGGTAATATTATTGTATTTTAGCTTCAGCTATTAGTGCATGATAGGCTTGAAGCTAAAATTTCAGTAAGTGTGACATTATTTTTGGCATCGTGAACCCTTAAATATTTTATTGTTGATGATCATATAATTACGTAGTGCTGTTCAAGTAATGCCATTTGTTAGGTTAAATTGACTTCTTTGAAGCAATCTCGACACATTTTTTGGTTGCTTAAAAGCTGTAACCTGGACACTCATAATTTGGTATTCCCTGGTTTATATTCTAACTGTAATTTTTTTTTTTTTTAATACAAAATAATTTTATTTAATTTGGGAGTTGAGTGGTTATTAAATGAACAATAATTTGATTGATGCGGTGTGAAGCGTTTATAATTACTCAATTTGATTGATGACAATGTGAAGTGTTTATAAAGAATTATGCTTTGGTTGGTTCATACTAAAAAAAATGTTTTGTGATATAACTTTATTGAAAACTATTTGAAATCGAAAACAAGAATAGCTTGATACTGTTTTTTGTTATAATATCTGAGAACTTTAAATTAGATCCACAGCACTTAAAAATGTTTTTTGGAATGAAGTAAATACAACCTTAACTACTCTAATGTATAGAAACTAATACTAAATTGAATTAATATATATATATATATATTTATATATATGTATGTGTAGGAAGAAGAAACTAATTTTGAAACCTAGTACATGCATTGTCTAAACAGCGGCAGTGCAAACTCCTTGTTTACGCTACAATGATCAATGTCAACCTAATTAGTTTAATTTTAGGTGGTAGTCTTAACTTAATTTTATATATATATATATATATATATAGATATAGATGTGATTTGCAATTTTTCTTTTGGAATCTGGCTTAATTTAGGAATGCTTCTTCCAATTAACACCCTCCCCCATCTCCCTGTTGAAAATATAAACTTGTTTTGAGCAAGCCCATTACCAAGTCCAAGTCCATCAAGAAGAACCTTCTAAGGTTAGGTGAGTCAATAATGCAATTTAAAAGTATTTGTTTGGTTGGTGAAATTGTGTGGTTAGGATTTATTTGTATTTGTTAATTTGAATGGTTTAGATTAATTTTCTAGCACTATATATAGCTCCTCTTGCATGAGGTTTTATCATCACAAAGAAGAAGAAAACATAAGAGAAGTAAAGCTTCTAGTGAGTGTGTGAGAAACAAAGCAAAACTTTGTATTGTGAGGTGTTTTGAGTGTTGTAAAAGTTTTATTTTTGTTTTAGTGAGAATTTCGATCCAACAAAGTGGTATCAGAGCGAGGTTAAGTGTCTTATAATATATCAAATCGAAGCTCTCGACGAGAGGAGCACAACGCTGCAAAAATCATCCCAATCGGAGGTTCCACGCGCCCGCACGCGCCGGCGGAATATCACTGCAGAAAACTGAGTCAACTCAAACGAATTGAACCGGGTTAACAGACCGAGCCGAGCCTAGTCAAGCCGAGTCGAGCCGAGCCAAGCCGAACCCGAGCCGAGCCGAGCCGCTGCTGACAAAAGCCAAACCGGTCCCGTTGACTTTGACCGTTGACCGAATTGACCGTTGACTTTGACCGTTGACCAAAAGTTGACTTTTTGGCTCAAGTTCCGGTTGAAGTTTCTCGACGTTCTGAATCCATCCGTGCAATCAGAATTTCAAAATTCTAAACATACTAAAAGGTATGGCTAATGGTATGATATCCTTCCAAGTTTCAACACTCAATAACGACAACTATGATAATTGGAGTATCAAAATGAAAGCACTTCTTGGTGCACACGATGTCTGGGAGGTCGTAGAAAAGGGCTACACCGAATCAGAAGATGAGTCGACACTATCCCAAACTCAAAAGGATAGTTTAAAAGACTCAAGGAAGAGAGATAAAAAGGCTCTCTATCTCATCTATCAAGCATTAGATGATGATGGCTTTGAGAAAATTTCAAGTGCAAAGTCCGCTAAAGAAGCGTGGAATAAGCTACAAACCTCTTGCAAAGGATCTGAACAAGTGAAGAAAGTTCGTCTTCAGATTTTAAGAGGTGAGTTTGAATCATTACATATGAAAGTATCTGAATCTATTTCTGACTACTTCACAAGAGTGTTAACCGTTTCTAATCAATTAAAAAGAAACGGTGAGACACTGGAAGATACCAGAATAATGGAGAAGATACTCCGCTCGTTGGATTCCAAATTTGAATATATCGTTGTGACGATAGAAGAGACTAAAGATTTGACAACCATGACAATTGAGCAACTTCAAGGATCGTTGCAAGCTTACGAAGAAAAGCATAAAAGGAAGCAAGGTATCAATGAATAACTCCTCAAGTCCCAACTCAAAGAGAAGGAAGAAATCCAAAGCCACGAGAGATACCAACGTGGTCGAGGCAGAGGAAGAAGCCGAGGACGAGGTACAGGTCGTGGTCGTGGACGAGGTTGGAATTATAACAACAACAATTCCAACAATAGCTATGAGAGAGGAGAAAATTCAACAAGAGGTCGTGGGAGAGCCAATTCGAACAAGAGGTACGAAAAATCTCAAGTTCAGTGTTATAATTGTCAGAAGTTTGGACATTATGCTTCAGAATGTAGAACTCCAAATAACAAGGTTGAAGAAAAGACTAATTTTATGGAAGCAAGAACATAGGAGAGAGAAATTCTGTTATTAGCACATAGAGGCAATGATGGTGACCAAGAGAATACTTGGTATCTCGACACTGGTGCGAGCAACCATATGTGTAGAAGGAAAAACATGTTCATAGAGCTCAACGAATCTGTGAGTGGCAATGTCTCATTTGGAGATAGTTCTAAAATTTCGGTGGAAGGAAAAGGTAACATTCTTATTCGTGCTAAAGATGGTAGTCACCAATTGATTTCAAATGTTTATTATGTGCCAAACATGACAAGCAACATCTTGAGTTTAGGTCAACTTTTAGAAAAAGGCTATGATATTCACATGAAAGATTGTAGTCTTTTTATAAGAGATGACATAGGAAATTTAATTGCTAAGGTGAAAATGTCAAAGAATAGAATGTTTTCGTTGAACATTCAAAATGATGTTGCAAAGTGTTTGAAAACTTGTTACAAAGATGCATAATGGTTATGGCATCTTCGATTTGGGCTTCTCAACTTTGGAGGATTGAAAATGTTGTCTAAGAAGGAAATGGTGAGAGGACTACCTTGTATTAATCATCCTGACCAACTTTGTGAAGGGTGTCTATTTGGGAAGCAATTCAGAAAAGGTTTCCCAAAACAGTTAGAATCAAAAGTCAAGAAACCACTCGAGCTCATCCATACTGATGTGTGCGGTCCAATCAAGCCAAGCTCTCTCGGTAACAGTAATTATTTCCTTCTCTTCATTGATGATTTTTCAAGAAAAACGTGGGTATATTTCTTGAAACAGAAATCAGAAGTCTTTGAAGTATTCAAGAAATTTAAAACTGCTGTGGAGAAAGAAAGTGGCTACCAGATAAAAGCAATGAGATCTGATCGAGGAGGAGAGTTCACCTCAAAAGAGTTTCGAGAGTTCTGCGAAGCAAATGGAATCCGACGTCCTCTAACCGTTCCAAGATCCCCTCAGCAAAACGGTGTTGCAGAAAGAAAGAACAGAACAATTCTCAATATGGCACGAAGTATGTTGAAAAGCAAAAGATTACCGAAGGAATTTTGGGCGGAAGCTGTAGCTTGCGCAGTATACCTATCAAATCGATCTTCAACAAGAAGTGTGTTGGGAAAGACACCACAAGAAGCATGGAATGGAAGGAAGCCAAGTATTTCCCACCTGAGAGTCTTTGGAAGCATAGCTCATGTACATGTACCAGACGAGAGAAGAAGTAAGCTTGATGACAAAAGTGAGAAGTTCATCTTCATTGGGTACGATAATTATTCTAAAGGCTACAAGATGTATAATCCAAACAATGGAAGGACTATCATCAGCCGTGATGTTGTATTTGATGAAGAAAGCATATGGAATTGGAAAACACATGATGAAGATTACAGTTTCCTTCCCTACTTTGAAGAAGAGAAGGAGGAGCAACCAAGAATGGAGCAAGCAGAACAAGAACCCACTACACCACCAGCATCACCAGCCTCAACAGATAATGGAAACTCACCACCATCATTTCTGAATGAAAGAGATGTGGAGCGTACAAGAAGCCTGCAAGATTTTTATGAGGTAACTGAACAACCTGATAATCTCACACTTTTCTGTCTCTTTGCTGATTCCGAACCAGTGAGTTTTGAAGAAGCTGTACAAAATAAGAAGTGGAAAGATGCAATGAATGAAGAAATCAAGTCCATTGAAAAGAATGATACTTGGAAGCTCGTAACACTTCCAAAAGGACACAAAGCAATTGGTGTCAAATGGGTGTACAAGGTAAAGAGAAATGCTAAGGGAGAGATAGAAAAACACAAGGCAAGATTTGTTGCAAAAGGCTATAGTCAAAAAGCTGGAATTGACTATGATGAGGTATTTGCTCCTGTTGCTCGATTAGAAACTATAAGACTAATAATTTCTTTGGTAGCTCAGCATAAGTGGAAGATTCATCAGATGGATGTAAAATCCGCCTTCCTAAATGGAGTCCTTGAAGAAGAAGTCTACATTCAACAACCATCAGGCTATGAAGTCAAAGGCCACGAAGATAAAGTTCTAAAACTAAAGAAAGCTCTTTACGGGTTGAAGCAAGCACCAAGGGCATAGAACAATCGGATTGACAAATACTTCAAAGAGAATGGCTTCACTAAATGTCCTCATGAACATGCTCTTTACATCAAATTCAAAGATGGAGATGTTTTGATTGTATGTTTGTATGTGGATGATTTAATCTTCACCGGTAATAATCCAAGTTTTTTTGAAGAATTCAAGAAAGCAATGGCCGAGGAATTCGAGATGACCGACATCGGATTGATGGCATACTACCTTGGTATCGAAGTCAAGCAAAATGAAGATGGCATCTTTATCTCCCAAGAAAGCTATGCAAGGGAGATACTTAAGAAATTCAAGTTGGATGATTGCAATCCAATAAGCACACCGGTGGAATGTGGAGTCAAACTGTCTAAGCATGATGAAGCAGAAAAAGTGGATCCAACACTCTTTAAGAGTTTGGTTGGAAGTTTGAGGTACTTGACTTGTACAAGACCTGACATCCTTTATGCAGTTGGACTGGTGAGTCGTTATATGGGGAATCCAATAACTACCAATTTCAAGGCAGCTAAGAGAATCCTTCGCTATATCAAAGGTACAATTGACTTTGGCTTGTTCTATTCAATTTCAAATGACTTCAAACTTGTTGGATATAGCGATAGCGATTGGGGTGGAGATACAGATGATAGAAAGAGCACTAGTGGGTTTGCATTCTTCATGGGAAACACAGCTTTCACATGGATGTCAAGGAAGCAACCCATTGTCACACTATCCACCTGTGAAGCCGAATATGTAGCTGCTACTTCGTGTGTTTGTCATGCAATTTGGCTCAGAAATTTATTGAAGGAATTAAGCTTGCCACAAGAAGAACCAACTGAGATTTGTGTAGACAATAAGTCAGCCATCGCCTTAGCAAAGAATCCGGTGTTTCATGACAGAAGCAAACATATCGATACTCGTTATCACTTCATACGAGAATGCATAACAAAAGGAAATGTGCAAATGGAATACGTAAGGTCAAAGGATCAGATCGCAGATATTTTCACCAAACCACTAAAGTTTGAAGATTTTGCGAGATTAAGAAGTTTGCTTGGCATGGTAAAACAAGTTTAAGAGGGGGTGTTGAAAATATAAACTTGTTTTGAGCAAGCCCATTACCAAGCCCAAGTCCATCAAGAAGAACCTTCTAAGGTTAGGTGTAAGGTTAGGTGTAAGGTTAGGTGAGTCAATAATGCAATTTAAAAGTATTTGTTTGGTTGGTGAAATTGTGTGGTTAGGATTTATTTGTATTTGTTAATTTGAATGGTTTAGATTAATTTTCTAGCACTATATATAGCCCCTCTTGCATGAGGTTTTATCATCACAAAGAAGAAGAAAACATAAGAGAAGCAAAACTTCTAGTGAGTGTGTGAGAAACAAAGCAAAGCTTTGTATTGTGAGGTGTTTTGAGTGTTGTAAAAGTTTTATTTTTGTTTTAGTGAGAATTTCGATCCAACATTCCCCCAAAAAAAAATCTTAGTAAAGGATTTTTATTTCTTTTGATTATAATTTTAATTATACCAAGAAAATAAGTGCGTTGGACTTTTTTTATTTTTTCAGTTTTCGCACTGATGAAAGGACATAATTAATTTTTCGTGACTGAAAATCCCATAAAAGAGACTAAATTAATATGAGTTTTGAAAGTGGCACTAAATTATAAAAATAAGATTGTTTAATAGCATCATTGTTCGTAGTTTACTGTTCGTAGAAAAGCAATAGTTTATGAACAAAAATGATGTTAAAAATTTTCGTTTTGACGATAGTTTCAAAATTCATAGTAATTTTAAATCTTATTCAAAGAATGAATTCTTCTGGTAATTTATTAACATAATTCATTTATGTTTGAATATATGAAATTCCAAAATAATAATAGATATTAAGATAATCAATTTTGGCAATAAAGTACTAAAATGAGTTTTTTTTCCTACTAATATCAATATTTTCAAATTATATTTCGAGAATAAAGATAATAGTTTCAAAATGAAGGCCACTAACTACGTTTTTTTTTTAAAATAATTTTTCTAATCCTATATGAACTACTATTTTTTTTTAATGGACTATAGTTCGTGACATACAATGAAATACATTTTAAATCTTTAGTGCTGGTTCAAAAACTCGAGCGTTGTTTAGTGCTTGAACAAAAAAGATTCATTTCAATATTTACTTTATTTTGAGAGCCTTTTACATAACACACACAATCAATTAAAATTGAAAAGACTGATAATTGGAATTATCAAAAAATAATCAACATATAAAATTTTGACAATAGTTATTCAAATGTAGTAACAAAATGATCAATTTTTATTTCTGAAGCATCTCAAGTTTATTCTTGTGAAATAATTACAATGTACTTTGATATTAATAAAAAAACTTCCTAGACATACTAATATACTAATAATTTTTCTTTGAGATATGACATAATTATTTGAGCCATGTAAATGAATAGGTGCACAACATTTTATTTATTTGTTGTCCTCTTATTATTAAAACAACTCTTCATCTTATCGAGTATCATTCTTATTTCTTTTAGGAATCTCAATGATACAAACAAATTTGTTAGTGAAAAAAAAAAAGAAAAAAAGAGTAAATGTACCTAGATAGGACCATACGGATCATAACAAACCTCATCCTTAATTTAAATAAAACTAAACACATAATATAACCAAACGACACATAACAATACAAAGCTATGCAAAAAGCAAAACACAAGCCTAGCAAAACCTATAATTACACTACACATTTCCATTCAACTCTGAAGAAGAAGACGAGCTATATATGCACGAGGCGAAGACTTATTATACTAATACACTAATTAACAATCATTAAAAAAATATATATACTTTGTAAAGAATCTATTTATTTTAACTGGGTCTGAAAAAATTCCCACAGTTGATTAACTCTAAACAAGATTACATTGTTTCATGTCAGTTGAAATAAGACGACAAAATAAACAACCTAGCTAGATATGATGGCTACATGATCAAAGTCGTTTAATTTGATCCATCTAGTATCTAATTTTCCTCCTGGATCCTCAAATCTCATCCTCTATGTGTCTCTTCTTCTAGCCAAAACCCTAAAAAAGAGATTAAATAAAATAATATACTAGCCGTTCGGTGTAGATCTAGTGTGGGGATGCTCCTCATGAACCAAATTGCATGCATACACATATCACAAAGTTAGAAAAAATAAAAGAAACATGTGATCAAGCCACATGTTCACATGCTTTGCTCTGTTGAGTTGGCAGAACACAACTGGGTCATCAATGTGACAAAGTCATGCCATTCCGCACTGGACCACAAAATATATATATATATATATGTATGTATGTATGTATGTATGTATGTATAGTAAAGAATGTTCATGATCTCAAGTAATTACTTTGTCATTACAACACATTTGTCGAAGTGATCTTCTCCCTATAACCACTCAGCGTGGACGCAAATTGGACCACAAAATATTCTATCTCAAAGAACCTCGATCACATATATCTCTTGAATTCTGATCATATCATTGCTTGAAAACTTTTTTGACGGAATAGAAGGGAACAAATCGTGCTAGGCAAAGGCAATATTGGCTAAGACAATGAATAAAATCATTTATGGTTGGGATGCCCCCAACGACCACTTATCTGTTGGCTAGGCTTTGCAAGTTGCAGCCCCAATCTAAAATTAGCCCTAGAATGCCACTTGCAACCCTACTATACTTCCACGTTCCGTTTCCATTGCCGAAAGTGGTGGAACAAGATAGGGATCAGAACATGCCCGACCAAACACCTGATCTAATATACCAAAAAAATGTCAAGTCTCCCAAAGAAGAAGATGCTTATCGTAATTGGTACAGTAGCGATGCAAGTGGTATTCTCTTTTTGAAGAAAATGGGCGGTCCCTCTTGTGTTTCAAAGATGTTAGGAATTAATAAGTGTATGTAAGCATTGTCCTCATCTCCCACACTAGAAAAGGAAAGTCTAGACATTCTTATAGAAAATACCCCACTTCCATAAAGGGAAAACTTCTATGTATCCATCACTTGTCCATCATTTCAACTACAGGATCGAAAAATTAGGGCTTAATTCACCCATTAATCATCATATATACATTACATAAGATCCGCCGTCAGCGTGGTTTAATGTGTCTTTTACTATTATATAAAATATTTGAATTAAAATAATGTTGCTTTGCATGCATGATTTGAAAAGATATTCATGTAATTAACCAACTAAAATGCTGCTATGGTTTAAGCTTGTGTCGTGTTGTGCTGTTAGCTTTACGCAAGTATCAAATCTAATGGTAATTATACTGCTCAATAAGGAATGTAGAAAAGGCATGACGTCCCGCAAACCACGCATTTGAAGTGATTGGTTGGAACAGTTTGTCAATGATTCTTTGGATCATTAAGGGGTTAATTAATCTAAAGCATATATACTTTAAGCTGCTTTAGCGCCGTATTAGATCATGCGTTTTTGAGGATGTGTAGTGCTGTTCGCTGATCATTTCATTAATATTTTCCTTCTTTGCTTTTCTTCTTTAATTCACTTTTTCCAAAGGCAAACGGAAGGGACCAGCAACCCATTATATTAGTTTATAGAAATTTTAGTTTCAAACTTGATGTTTATACTTCATTTTATACCAAAACAAAGCCATAATTGCCAACTTCAAATTAACTTGTTTGATCAAATAACAATTCGTGATGTTACGTCAAATGGTCGTGCCAGGAATTTCTAAACCAAATAGTGTCATCATAACTGATAGTTTTATGTAAGTTGTTGAATCCATCGTCATGTTCAAGAAACCCTAAAAGGGTGCTTTAAAAGAACATGGAAGGATGTGCCAATGTGAAACTAGTTAAGGATTAGTTTTGCAGTGTATTAATTGCAGTATAAAACTGACCAACAAAAGTTTTTTGATAAGAAGTTGTCATTTGGAATTGATTGTATTAGTTTGAAAAATACGCATTGTTGCCGAATGTGCACAACTGGATCTATTTGTGAATTTGGGTAGGATTATTTCACTCAATCTCTTTTTAAGGTGGGATTAAAATTGTTATAATCATGAGTTTTACATGTGTCTATATATAAACACTAATACTCTTTAGATCGTATAACAATTATTTGTATTTATTTTATTACATAAAATGTTACTAAAAATAAATAAAATAATCATGTCAAGCGAGACTGTATACAGACGGTTACTTTTTCAAAGGAAAATCATTTTGATATATAAGAATAAATTTACATCTAACTGTATACAGAACTTTTACGCTTTGAAAGGGAAGCCATTCAGTGTGTAAGGGCAGATTTATCTGAGCAAGCATGGGTAGAGATAGAATTGAAACAGGTGAGGGTGATAAGGGAGGAATGATAAGGATTGGAGGGTTAGAATTTAGAATTACAAGACACATTGGTAATTGAAAATTGAATAAATGAGTAGTCTGGGTTAGGTTTGTATGGGAAGTGACCAAAAGATAAGGTTTCTTTCCCTTTTTTTATATATTCAAAACTGAATGATGGATTTAAAATAATAGGAAGTGACCAATAAGATATAAAATCCCATTTATTCCATACGTGATGCAGCTGTCTTCTTTCCCCTCTATATAAAGCCCCAACATGCCCTCAACTTCTCCACACAACAAAATCAACAAGGCAATGTTCCATTTCAATGGAACACAACACAAAAGACTAGTGTCTTTTTGTCTTGGTGCAAACCTGTCCAAGGGTTTTGATTGTGAAGGGTAAGGGAGGTGACAGAAGAGAGTGAGCACACATGGTATTTCTCTTGCATGGTTGGTTCATGCTTGAAGCTTTGTGTGCTTACTCTCTATCTGTCACCCCACCACCATCTCTCTCTTTCTCTCTACCCTCTTCTGTCAGCTTTATATAAGTGCGTTGAATCTGCGTCTTATGGATTACTTTGCACAATATGTGTTTGTGGGTTTAAGTTTTAATTTTTCTTTTTATATTATATATACATATATGCATATGCATGAATTTGGATTACATCATTTTTCTCTACGTTCCGTTTGTGTGGTCTCTGGCATAAACTTTCAGTATATAATCACTATGCAACGCAAGACAAGTTCACTCGAAGGGAGCTAAAGAGTTTTTAGTTAATTAAAGTACCGTATGATCAGTGTATATGTTTCAGAGAGGCGTTTTCTTTTGGTTTTGAAATAGAAATTTCTAGTTATATCAAAACTTTAATTTATCATCAGCAACTTGAAACTTGTATAGCTATTAATTAATCATCTGGAGTAGAAATATATAGAACAGTAGATTATGCAAGTGAATCTTGGTCTTGTACTAATTAAGGATATATAAACTACAAATCATATATAACATATATATATATTTAAGTCCCTCATTGACGACACATATGGATCAGAAAAAATTTAGGTCTTGAATCCAGATTTGCCTGTCCTTTGCCAGACAATCTTTCCCTGTTAATTGATTGTTATTTCTATATATTTCATTGTTTTCTGCTTTTTCTACCATGTATTGGATTGATAGAACATCACACAAGGTCACATACGATTGGTCTTGCCCTTGATTTTGTATGTATCTTGTAAGGAGATATCCATAGTCCAATGTCTAGGGTATGATTTAGGTTTATCCAATTGAACCAATCAATTTGATTAATTATTATTTCGATTTAATTTTTATTTTTTGCATTACTTAGTAGCCATTGAAATTGGATGTTGTAATATTCTTGACACAGTGCAGTGGATCTATTTGGAATTCCATTTGAATTCTTCCATGACCATATTCTTCATGGTTGTAAGTAGATAAATACATATATCAGTCCTAGTTGTTTTATTTTTATTTTTTGTTGTGATATTCTTTATAATCTTACTATGCCAGTAGAAGGTGGATCTGATTCTAATCGCAATGGACCTGCACAAGAATATGTCTCCTTATTCCTTGAAGACCTAAATAGTTTACAAGAATAATATGTCTCCTTTGTTGAAGACCTAAACCCCGCTTCCAGGTAACTTGATTAGGCTTTAATTTTGAGATTATATCTGTCAAACCAAAAACTGAAAAATCATGGTAAGAAGATTACTAGTTGATTTCAAGTAGATAATGATGCGTCTTTCTTTTTAATTACCCTAATATTCTCTCTCTCTCCTCTACTGTTGATGTATTATTTGAACAAGGGTTTAATCCCCCTCTCTCTGTCTCTCTCTCTCTCCGTCAGCGTGGTTTAATGTTTTCTTTTTATTCTGATCGTTTCTGCATGTCTAAATTCCAGAAGACAGGCATGCTGCTTCTCTTTGAAACAATATCTAAGGTTTCTTGAACAAAGTGCAACCCTAGACTTTGTTTGGAGGAATTTTTGTTTTTGTGAACTTGACATACTCTCAGTTTGATGTATAAGTTATATATATATATATATATATATATATAATTTTTACTATTAGTGTCTTTTAACTTTAAAAAGTTAGCACGAATCAATCAAATTTGTTCATTACATTCTCTCTTTTTAAACAAATTATTTCTCTTATTTAATTCAAATACAATTGATTAATTTGATTAGTTCGTCCTAACTTTGAAAAATTAAAAAATACTAATGATAAAATCACTCTATATATATGTATGTATTTGTACATATATTTATCCTGTAACATTGTTTTACTTGTATAACTAATTAGTGAGAGTAAAATTGATCTTTAAGTCTTAAATCAAGACCTTTTATACAACTCTCTATAAGAGAGCATCATTAATTATAGTTAAATCTTGTTATATATACCTAGTTTGATATCAAAATATAATCGTAAACATCACGATGTGCAAATTTAATAATTGTTCTTTATATGTCTTAATAGTCTCACACTTTCATGTGCATACTATTTGTACAATATTAATACAAGTAATAACTGAACTTCGGTAAAGAAAACTTGATGAACATATGGAGTCAAATATATGCTCTAATTTAGAGCTAACAAACTAAAAGCATGTTTGATTTCTTTATTTCATAACACTTATATGTTCTAGAGATGATAGTTCCTCTTTTTCAATTTTGACATGGAAACCTCATTTGCTAATGGGGCTAATTGTTTCAGTAATTGAGAATTTTAATTTTCTAGTCTCATTGTGTTCTTAGTGGCCATACCAGCTAATATGTCAACTATTTTTGCGTAGTTATAAAAGAATTGAAAGTCTATTAATACATATTGGTGCTTATAGTAGAAATATACAGGACTGATCACTTGAAATATAATTGAATGCATCGTCAATTATTTTTCATATTTTCAATTTTCATAGTGATTCGTTTGAGGAAAAAAAATTAATGCTTGTGTAAATTCTTACTTAAATAGATGAGATATTAATATTTATATCCACAATCTTAGTTTTCAAAATTATTTTGCAATTCTTTGATTCATACAAAACACATATAGATCTGCTTTCAAAGAGAGAGAAAGAAAGGGAAAAAAAAAAACACCTATAGAAGAAACAGTGGGTTTAGTTTTCACTTCTGAAAATTAGCTTATCATAAAAGGAAAAACAAAAACAAAGTAGAGTCTAACACTCCCTATCTTTGGTTTAACTAAAACTAATTTACCTCAAAGAGTTAAAAAAAAAAAAAAATGGGGATAGTTTTGTGGCAAATAGTGGAAGCATTTACAAATAAAGTCAGACTCTCAATGGAACGAGGAAAAGCATTAATAAATACAAAATCAATACATGTAATTAGGTTGAGATTTTCTCAATTCAAAGTTCATGTTGATCCTAGCACTGTACAAAATTAGTAATTCCTGCTGTTATGTTTTTTCCCCAATATTGTGGTCAACAATTAGGAGACACATGTTGTGTTCAAGTTTCAAAATTAATTCTGAATCTCTGATACATTATGGTAGTCGAAATAGGCCATTATCTCTATTAGATTAATTCCATAATTATCCTGAGTAAATTAAGAACACTAATGCTCCTCTAAAAAGATAAAGGAACCATCTGGCTTGGAATCGAAAACGATGATATCATCACTTTATTCATCATCGTTGCAACTCTTTGGCATTCGTTGAACAGCTAGTCACACATAACAATATGATCAGTAAAAAACAAAGGAAAAAAAAATCAAATTTCTCACCTGAGGCTTCATGAAATCCAAAATATCGTGTCAAATCTGATGAAACTTTACATTGCAAGCATATATATTACACAGAAACAGCTCAGAAATATATTTGCGATATATATATATTTGGTTTTATTAAATTGTTAGTTTATTTATCTATAAAAACTTGTAATTAAACTGCGCACGGAAATGATAAACATACTACAGCTCATTTAGACAATATTGAATAATTTTTATGGTTTACTATATTCTAACAAGTAACAATAGACAATTAAGATGGTTATATGTGTGGAGTTCTAATCAAATTAATGAATTCATACATGATAGAAATTTAACATTATTAGTTCAAGTGTTGTGTCTCTCAAGTGACTTTCGAAGATCAAAAAGAAGGTAATGAAATATATGGATATGGTGTTTTTTATAAGCTTTCAATATTATATTTCTTTTCTAGAGAAGTCTACTTTAAGTGTACGTTTAGTACAATTTATTTCGTAACTAAAAATATTTTTTTAATGCTCAAAACTCTACTTAATTTTTTTATGTCGTTTGACTGTTATTCTAGTAAAACTTAATAATTAAAAAAGTTAACAAATATTTATTTTGAGAAGTTCGAATTTTGAGCTTTCTCTAATAGGATTTTTTTTTTTTTTTAATATGAAATATCTAATATAACCTTATTAATATGATTATATCTTTAAAACTATTTAATCATTTTTAGTAAATTTATAATTTAAAAGATTTTTTTTAATTGACAATCAAACAACCAAAATTTTTTTTTTAAAGCTTTACTAATAAAATATTCATTTTCTAAATATTTACTTTTAAAAGACCTATTTTAAGTAGTTATATCAAATGAAGCCTAATTTTGCCAATTTAAAAAATAATTGTAGGCAAACGTATACTTGAGGTCCATATTTATCATAATGAATATATATCTGTTTTATTCACTATTATAATTAAGAAAAATGCTAACGACAATTATTTGACTTTCTTTTAACACATATCTAAATTATCATAAAATTTCTTTGCTTTTGAATTTAATTTATTATAAAATTATCATTAATTTTATATTTTAATTAATATATACTTTTAAAATTATAATAATTCGAAGTTTAAAAGAGAACAACATTATTTGAATTCACATCTTGGTGACTTAGGCAAGAGGGCCATTAGCCAACTCCAACTTATCATATACTTAACTAAACTAAGATTTATCTTTTATTACTTAAGCACTTAAGCTTTACACTGCCCCATATGTGAAGCGTTTCTATACGGAGAGAATCCAGCTCACTCTAGAAAACAACTATATGTTAATTATCCCAATAATTGTTACAATTAATGTCAACCACACAAGGAAGGCCAAGTTCAATGTGTCATAAAAATAACACCTTATTTTTTTGATCAATAAAGTACAATGGAACAAAAACTTTTATTATTATTTAAATTATTTTAAGTTTAACAATTGAAAAAGGAATATGACTCGATCACAATATTATTAATATAAATTTAATGAAAAACTTAATATAGACTAATCTTAACTTTATTAGTATCTTTTATGGTAACCAGCTACATTAAAAGTGGTAGAACTTTTCAATTAGGTTTGTTGGTGGTATTGGAAGTCATCTGGATTCCAATATCAGAGCACCGAGATGAGTTCCAAAGAATTGAAAAACTAATATTGCTCTATTCCAAATGTTTATGATTGATTACCTAGGTGATACAGGTGTGCCATTTTTTCTCCCATTTTGGGTGGCGGAAGCTGATCACTAAGCCTCACAGATTCCATTACAAGGAAACTACTAGACATTAAAAACAAAAGAAGGTTTCGGAATAATAATATAAACAATAAGCAAACCAGAAACACACCAATGAATACTGGATCCCAAAATAAATAAAAAAGATACCAAAAAAGTCCAATACCATAAATTTGTCTCTATATATCCACTACAAAATTTGTTGCACCTTGGAACATTTCCAAGACAAAAGAAGATGTTCCTAGATACCCAAAAAATTAAAACTAAGGAAAATGAAAGTGTAAAAATTAATATGTCAAAAAGAATCTTCAAAATCACACTCTCCGAACCGACTTCAACATTTGCCAAACTAGAACAAAATTTCCGCCGTTATAAAAGAATAAAACTTGAGCAGTACTCCTCAGATTAGGTCCCCAATATTTGTAGGCAGCTCCTCAATCACCACATTGTAGAATCTCTGAATGTCAGCAAGCATCCTATCATCATCATTTGTCACAAAGTTGATTGCAACACCTTTCCTTCCAAAACGTCCGCCTCGTCCAATACGGTGAAGGTAATTCTCCGGTTGAGTTGGCAAATCATAGTTGATAACCAGGGACACCTGCTGGACATCAGTTCCGCGGGCCAAGAGATCCGTGGTGATGAGCACACGAGAGGATCCGGATCGAATTATATTCACGCATAATAATATCCCTCGCGTTTTGCTCCATGTCTCCATGGGTGGCAGATACAGTGTGGTCACGGCTACGCATCTGGTCAGTGAGCCAATCAACCTTGCGTCTAGTGTTCACGAAGATTACACTTTCAGTGATCGCCAAGGTCTCATAGATGTCACATAATGTATCAAGTTTATGCTCCTCTTTGCCTACATTGACATAGAACTGCTTGATGCCCTCCAAGGTCGGCTCATCACGCTTAACGAGAATCCTGACCGGTTTGTTCATAAATTTCTTTGTAATTTTAAGGGCCTCAGGTGGCATAGTGGCAGAAAAGACACCAGCTTGAATTTTAGGAGGGAGATGTTGGAAAATATCATAGATCTGCAAGCAACAATCTCACTATTGTTAGTAAATCACATAAAACAGCTCAAAAATACATACATACATACATATAAATATATATATATGTCATATTATATTTAGAATACAATGTTTGAGTAATCAGTCAATCCAAACCAACAATTAACACATACATATATATAGGCTGATGAAATTGCAACTAAGAAACTTATTGTAATATAACCAGAACCAAAGGGAAAGGTAATTTATATAGTGGAAAGGGCAGGAGAAGGACCTGATCCTTAAAACCTCTAGAAAGCATTTCGTCGGCCTCATCAAGAACAAACATTTTTGTGTGATCAACGCCTCCGCACCATGTCAAAAACCCGACCAGGAGTACCTACAACAATTAACATGAACACCAGCAGCAAGAATTCGTTGGTCTTCACAAACACTGCTTCCACCAACACAAGCATGAACCTTAACGCCCAAGTAATCACCGAGAGCCCACATAAACTTCTAAATCTGTTGTGCAAGCTCTCTTGTAGGGGCAAGAACAAGCGCTTGGCATTGTTCTACTTCATAATTAAGCTGCTGCAAGATTCTTGAGCGGAAAGTTGCTGTTTTACCTGTACCAGATTGTGCCTGCTGAATCACATCCAGACCCTTGCAGAAGGGAACAATCCCTCTTTGTTGAATTGCAGATGGCCTCTCAAAACCTGTATACATACATTGTGACAATACTTTCAACTGAGTAACTTCTCACAGGAAACCAAAACAGAACAAAGATGTATTGTACATATATAATAGTACCATATGCGTAAATGCCTCGCAAGAGGTTTTCTATCAAACCCATCTTGTCAAAACTTTCGTCGGATGAAGTGAAGAATTCAACTTCTTCTTCTGAAAGACCATAATCATGACCCAAAAAAAAATAAGAAAAGAAAGTACTTCATTCGCTGCCTTAAATCAACTATATATCATAAAAAAATTAGGGAAATTTTTAATTTATTCTCTAACATTAAGCAAATTATTAATTTTTTATTAACATTTGCATTTTGAATTTCTTTCGTCTCTAAAGTTTTGAAAATATATCAATTTAGTCATTCTATTAGTCAAATATTAGTCAACCTTAACTGAAAGAGAGTTAGTTTAATAATTTTAACTTGAATATATTTACAAATTTTTAATATATATTTAATATAATATATATTTCTATATTTTGAATTTAATATATAAAATATATATTTTTAATTAATTATATATATAAAAAAAAATATAATCTTCATGGGAAACCTTAGTCTGTCATAGAGTCCACTCTCGTCCGGTATGGAAAACAAGAAAATTGGTCTCTATCACTGGAGTGGAGACTGGTCTCCACTGGCTGGAGACTAGAACCTAGCTAGTCTCTAGCCTAGTCTCCAACTGGAGACCAACGTTGGTCTTTATCATTGAAGAACACTTCAATTTATTTATTTATTTACTTATAAGATTTGTGATATGTTTGGTTTGATATTGATGTTGGTTTAATGAAAATGATGACGATGAAGATTTTGATAAATGTAGAAGATGAAATTAGAGATGAGAAAGATGATGAGAGACAAAAGATGAATGAGTCTTTTTTTTTTTTTTAATTAAAAATATGATCTTTTTAATCAAAATATTTATTAACTTTAAATTGAATTAAAATTTTGATTCAAAGATATGTTATAATTTGATTGAAAGATGGTCAATGATAATTTTATACTAATAGAAGTGTTTATTTTATAATTATCAGTTTTTAAAAGGTTAATTACGTCAGTTTAATTATTATCTTAAATTATATCAACAGTAAATTCTTTTTTTTTTGCCACTTTTATTATGTTTAACTGTCATTTTTGGTTAAAATGACTAAATTAATACATTTTTGAAACGTTAGAGATTACGATGATTCGAAATGTAAATGTTAATAAAAAAATAATATTTTACTAAACGTCAGGAACTAAATTAAAATTTTCTCCAAAAATTAACAATATTTTAAAATTTAAAAACTAATGGTGGATCTAAATCTTACAATTCATTCATTTTGCTGTCAAATTGACGAGCATCAAATTGTGATCCTTCAGCAACCATTCCTGTCATTGCCGCATAAACCTAGGGACGAAAGGAAACCATAAAAACAACTCAAATTTTCACATGTTTCTGATAATTTCTCCGAATAATTTTCAATGGTTTACATGTCTAGAAACCTCTAAATAAATAGAAACAGTAGAACAAAATTTTTTGCTAATTACAACAAGAAATTCTCTCAATTTCATTAATTACTATCAAGATATTCTCTCAATTTCACTAATTGCATATCTCTCTCAATTCCATTAATTACTATTAAGATATTATCTCAATTCCACTAATTACTAGCAAGATATTCTCTCAATCCCTTTTTTCTCTCAATTCCACTAATTATTCCTTTTTCTCGATCAACTAGATGTACAAAGAATATGTATAATTATTTGACTATTCTTATTCAACAAATTAACAAGATTTCACCTTTGAACTGCTTAGATGGAAACTTAATTCTATGAAACCTCATACATCGTAACCTTTGTGAATCAAAACTAAACATATACAGAAATAAATCAAATACAATTACAATTCACACGTGATCATCAAGGTAAAGAAAACCAAAAAAATCAATGGACTGACAAAACAAAACACAACAAAAAAGATGATCACCTGTAGTAGTTTTGATATTGATAATGAATCGAGATTGGAGAATTGTGGAAGAAACTCAAACGGGATCTGATGATGAACAGAGGTTTCTTTGTGTTTGTGAAGCACTAATTGAGGTTGTTACAACGTAAAATCCAAGTGGCAAAGGTGTCGTGCGGTACACTTATGTACTGGCGCAGACCAATAATTTTTTAATTATGCATTGTTGGACCGAAATAATAAATTGGGACGGAATCGACGGATTAGTGTTTTGTTTTGATGAGACTAGCACTAGCTATATATGTCGAGTCTTACATTCTCTCAGTTATTTGTCCACATGATTACGGATTAACTTTTTTATTTGAATTTGTTTCCTTTTACATTCTCTCAATTATTTGTCTATATAAAACATTTTATATGATTACTGATTATCTTTTTTATTTGAATTTGTATTTAAAATTGAATTTGTTTCCTTTAATTCTTCCGCTTATTCTCTCTCTCTCTCTATAGATAGCCTTAAATCTCACGTGAAAAACTGATTTTAATGCGGCGATAATTTTTTCAAAAAACTACTTTAGCTACTGAAAAAACATAATTTTTTTTTTTCTTTTCGAAAACAACTGAAGTTGTTTTGCTAAAATAAGAAAGAGAAAGAACTCAAGATGCTAAGCTGGTATTAGTTTCACAAAACAAGAGTAAAGAGGTAATAGAACGACAATTGGCCAGTAATAATTAATTGAGGTAGGGAGATCAGATTTATTTTCAATCAGACATTTAGTATGAACTTCATTTTATAAAATATTGTTTGTGTTGTTTAATTAACGTATAATCTAATAAACTCAAAATCTTTAATCCAATTTATAAGAAATAATAATGTTTTTATCTTAAAATTTTAGATTACAATTTAGAATTCTATTTAAAAGATAAAATAATTCAACACTCTCCCTGCAATCTTTTATAATAATTTCAATTTTTTCAAAACCTTTTTAATAACAATTTTCAAAAATTAAAAAAGAATTTTATATATATATATTTTTTGAAGTTAAAAACTACAATAAATCACTACATATAAATTATAATAGAAGCTTACATACACTTCAAGCAAAATCCTTCCAAATATTTTTCTACTAATTAAAACGACGTCGTAATAGGGTAGTGAATAGTGAAGGGCAAAAGAGGAAATACAGAAAAAGCTTGACATAAAAATCCCTCGCATCCCTCAAATGCAGTCGCAATTCGCAGTCGCTGAAGTGTCGTGTCGCTGTCTGTCAACACTCGCTTCCTTGAACTCCTCCAAACAGTCGCTTAGCCGGAAACATCTCAGGAGTTCAGGGAACCCTAGCTTTCTACTACCAACCTCTCACCATCTCATCATTATCATCGATATCAGGTTCAATTTTCTTTTTATTTTGTGTTTTATAGCTTTTTATTATTATTATTATTATTATTATTATTATTATTTGCTTAATACGAGATTGGTGTTTAAATTTTGAATTTTTGAAGTTCAATTGCCTTGTACAGTGAAAACCCAGCAAGGAAATGATGAAAATAGAATATTTTAGTTGTCGATTTACGTTTTGTGATTTATGGGGTTTTAGTTGTAAAGCTCATTGATTTGTTAAAATATTATAGTAGGACTTGAACTGGTGAGAGAAGTAAGTGTCGAATAATTGCTGTTTGTTTAAGGATGAAAAAAAGCGGATGCAATTTTTATCTGTTTGTGGTATTACAAAGTAGATTTGAATATGCATTATGTACTTTTGGAGCTTTAAGTTTAATTTTAACTTTATGGTGATGTTATGTGGCCTATGGGGTTTATTAGAAGTTGTTGATTATTTGGTTGCATATTTGGTCTCCTCTTTTTTCTCCTTATATCATTTATAAGGATTGGTGAGAATTGCATTTTGGTTACGTTTGAGAGAGCTTCTCTAATTAGCGATTTTAGTAGCAGATCTTTTGGAAGTGGAGTTTTTGGAGAAATTTGTTGATCGATTGGTTGTTTAATTTCAATAGAGCTTTTGTGTAGTTAATTTATAAAAAAAGACATATAAGCATTGTTCAAAAATATGGCGTCGTACGGTCGTATGTATGTTGGTACGGGCCTATTGGCAGTGATACGCACTGAAACACCTTTATTGGAGATAGAAACTGTCAAAATCTGTCTTCTGTGTATGAAACGGCCGTATACGCACATATATGGCCTGGTCGGGTAAAGAATGAAAAAAAAAAAAAAAATCAGCTATATAAATAAAAAAAACCTTAAAATCCATCTAACCTTAATCAATTCGCTCTCTCTCTCACAAGTCGGCTCTCCACTCTCCTCACCGGCGACTATAGCCTCATTTTTGACGATTTCTCTCATGGTCAAAAGCTTTCCGACGACTTTTCTCACGACAGCAGCTTCCTCTCTCTCTTGAACTCTTCTTTCTCTTCGTTTCTTTGTCTTGTAACTCTTCAACTCTTTCTTTCACTAGAACAGCAGTAGCTTGCTTTTATAATTTTTATTTTTTATTTTTTGATTTACATGGCAGTAGCTTTCTTTTTATTTTTTTTTAAGTGACTTGTGTATTATTTTTAGTTTGGCACTTTGGTAGTTTAGTTATGTTACTTTTGGACGATTAATTTTAAATATATTGTTGTTATAGAAATTTATGACATTTTGTACTGTCTTTGTTTTTTTTTTCCCCTTTTTTTTAAACCATTTTCGATCAATATGCCCGTACCAAACGTACCGTATTGTACCATATCGGGGTGCCCATATCATTCTGTATAACGTATTTTCGAACATTGCATATAAGAACTAGAGTTGATACGTTTATTAAGGTTTTTAAAACTTGAATAGGTTTATGAAGGTTATTAAGATTTATGGGAGTGGCAAATGACGCAAAATAACTTGAAAAGAGCTTAAAAAAGCTCTGACCAAATGTACATTGACCCATATTTTGGATGTGTATTTACGTATGAGTTTAGAAAAATTGACTTTACATTGTAGTTTCTCTATGATAAATTGTACAGGGCCTATAGGCTTGCATCTGAATGTCATTATTTTTCTGAGTCAATAACTGAAGCATAAATGCAGTATTGTTACATTTTTTATTTACAGTTTGTAGTCATGGCTGGCTCAGTACCAGAAGGATCCCAGTTTGATAGTCGTCAATATGATGCCAAAATGAGTGAGTTGTAAGTTACATTGCCTTGTATCTTTCCATTGAAGGGTTTTATAGTTTTTATAAATTCTTGGTTGGGACAATATGTAGTGGTTTTTATCTTCCTTTTCTATTGACAAAAGGTTCATGTTTAATTTGATAAATTGATTTGAGCAGACTGGGTACTGAACAAGATTTCTTCACACCATATGATGAGGTTTATGAAACTTTTGATTCCATGGGATTGCAAGAGAACCTTCTTAGGGGCATCTATGCATATGGTAAAGGCGTAAGGCAGATCATGCTACAGCTTATTTCTCTCTCGTCTTTTTGTTATTTGAAATTTTCTGAGCTGATATTTGCGATCAGATATGAAATGAAGTTTTCGGCCTAGATAGGGACCAGCTTGATAGATTAGCCACATGCTTGAGCAGTTGATTAGTGACCATGTAGTTACTATATTAAAGAACTTAATTCTATGTTGATGTTATGGTTGCTGCAGCTTGTTTTCTTTTACAGTTGTGTTATTAAGTGATTTGATTTGGTTATTTAATTGTTTATCTTGCTATCGCATATGAAGCTGCTTTACTGTAATGTGCTGTGGATAACATGTAAGTTGCAATTTTCTGGAAAGAAATATATATTGGATATGGCCTATCATGTTAGCAGATATTATAGCTGATGGTCTGGTCCAATTTTTCTTTGAAGGTTTTGAGAAGCCTTCTGCAATTCAGCAAAGGGGGATTGTACCTTTCTGCAAGGGACTTGATGTAATTCAACAAGCACAGTCAGGAACTGGAAAAACAGCAACTTTTTGTTCTGGAATTCTGCAGCAGCTTGATTATGGATTAGTTGAGTGCCAGGCATTGGTCCTTGCACCAACACGAGAACTGGCACAACAGATTGAGAAGGTTATGCGGGCACTAGGTGACTATCTTGGTGTCAAGGTTCATGCTTGTGTTGGTGGAACCAGTGTACGTGAAGATCAACGTATTCTTTCAAGTGGGGTTCATGTTGTCGTTGGTACCCCTGGTCGTGTGTTTGACATGTTGCGGAGACAATCTCTCCGTGCTGATCACATTAAGATGTTTGTGTTGGATGAAGCCGATGAAATGCTCTCACGAGGTTTTAAGGACCAGGTGTGTAACTATTAAATCATATGCACATTTTCTCTGCTATATTCCCATTTCATGGCACAAAGCAAGTATTTTATGCTGAAAACTTGGTGGTCATAAGTTTCATGTCTGGGTATGAAACACATTGAACAAAGATCCTATTTTGTTTATTAAAAAGAAAAAACGCTGTTAGCTTTAGCATTTTAGTTGTTAGTGTGGTAGGTATTGGCACTAGGTATGTGTTCAAAATTTTTTTAATATGTTGTGTGGTTGGGCTTCCTAGTTGACGATAAGTGTTTTTTAAGATAAGTTTGCATGAGATGAATTTTTTGTTTTAACGTTTTTTCCTGTTCTAACCGTCAGAGTTACCCTGTTTGCCCCGCCAGATCTATGATATTTTCCAGCTTTTGCCGCCAAACATCCAGGTTGGAGTTTTCTCTGCCACAATGCCACCTGAGGCCCTTGAGATTACAAGAAAGTTCATGAATAAACCTGTGAGGATTCTGGTGAAACGTGATGAACTTACCCTTGAGGGTATCAAGCAATTTCATGTAAATGTTGAAAAGGAGGATTGGAAGCTTGAGACTCTATGTGATCTTTACGAGACTTTGGCAATCACCCAAAGTGTCATTTTTGTGAATACTCGACGTAAAGTCGATTGGCTCACAGACAAGATGCGGAGCCGCGATCATACAGTCTCTGCCACCCATGGAGACATGGATCAGAACACAAGAGATATCATCATGCGGGAATTCCGGTCTGGCTCCTCTCGTGTGCTTATCACTACTGATCTCTTGGCCCGTGGTATTGATGTCCAGCAAGTCTCTCTTGTGATCAATTATGATCTTCCAACCCAGCCTGAGAACTATCTTCATCGTATAGGTCGTAGTGGAAGGTTTGGTAGAAAAGGTGTTGCCATCAATTTCGTGAGCACTGAAGATGAGCGCATGCTGTTCGACATCCAGAAATTCTACAACGTTGTAATCGAGGAGTTGCCGGCAAATGTTGCTGATCTTCTTTGATATTGTTTTGGGTTGGCAAGGTAGAACAGTTATAAGCTTTGTGGTCTTAGTTATTGTGTTCCTTTTTGTGTAGGGCCCTTGAACTCTGTAGTCTTGTTATTATATTCCTTTTCGTAGGTCCAGGGCCTTTATTTAAATACCCTAGAGTCAGGGTGGGTTTGGCACCCCTTTCCCATTAGGGGACTAGGGTTTACTTTTAAATTTTGTTGTAGCTCCATGTGAAATTATCTTGTTCTACAGTATGTAGAGTTGAAACATAGCGTCTAGTTTATTTCAAGTTAACTGGACTCACTGGATGCTTGCCTTTTTGAGCCATATCTATATCTGACTTTGTTTTTTTAGCCATTATAAACATTTGTTTGCAGGCCAAAAATTCTGTGGCATATTCAGGCTGTGTGTGTAATTGTGGGTGGATAGGTCGGTCACTTCTCTTCTAAGCCTAAAAGTGGCTTTAATGGATACCACCAGGCTAGTGGCTTTAATGTTTGCCATTTTTGTTTTTTCGGTCCCAGTTTTTTTTTTTTTTTAATGTAGCTGATTGATATGGACAGACAACAATCATTTAATTGTTTTTGATACAGGAAGACTTAGGGTTCAATTATTTTGAATTAATGCTCTTGGTTGATTCGTTAGTATTTTGTAGCAGTAGTCATAGAAGGCAATTGAAAAGTGACTTGTAACAAACTATAAAATTTGATGATAATACAAACTTTAAAAAAAGACGAGGGAAGTGACATTATATCATTTACAAGTGTGATGCAACTGGGTTGAAAAGATGAAAATATTTGGCTTTAAAATTATCGGGAAATTCTATTCTAAATATTAGAAAGACGAGAAGTGACCTTATGTTATTTACAAATTGGTACAACTTGTTGAAAAGAAGAAAATATCTTCTTAAATTTGGCATTTAAAATAATTTTGAAATTCAATTCTAAATATACCATTAATCCTTTTTTTTATTAAAATAAAAAAATGGGTTACTGCCTTGTCAAGGACACAGAGTGGATTCAAAATTATTTGGTTGGGCATTTAATTGATGGTTGAATTGAGTAGAATGAATATTGCAGGTTAAAGCCCTGAGGGAAGATTTTATATATTTCTGCACAAAGTAGAAAATTGTGTTCAAAGGCAAAGTATTATAATATTGGCAGCAGCCAGCATCATCATGCACCAGAGAATGAAACTAATGATAGTAAATAATGTCACAGAAAATAGCAAAAACAGACATGTTTTTGGTCACTTGTTGGATGTGACTTCGTGCCTGTTAAACAGCTCTACCGAGTTAGTTAAACTGCACCAAACAAATATTCCACTGACTAATCTGACACGGCTTCAAAATCTCATCCACTGAATCTGAATGTTTGTTTTATTATTGACATCATTTTATTATGATCCAAATATTTATTTTTATAATGATAATATGTAACCACTTTTATTTTCTAAAATAACTGGTAGATTATATGAATATAAATAAAATAAAATCTTAAACAAGGATTTTACATCAAAGGCTCCTAGTTTGTAACGTATCACCAAAACGTTGACCAATCTCAGAGATTGGTCAAGTAGGAATATCTGAAAAACAAAACCATAATAATAATGAAAATAATAATAATAATTAGCGAAGACAAAATGACAGCCCCGCAAAACACGCCAATGTGGAATATGTGCCAAGTAAAGGCGGTGCCACTTGCAAGCCTAAAATATGGAGAACAAGTAAATGTAATGGAATGGACCCCACTTTTCATTATTCATGTTCTTTCCTTCATTTCTCGATTTTCAATTTTCATGGTCAATCAATAGTATCAAAACTACAAACAATAACTCTTAACAGCCAAAACAAAACAGAACAAACCCTTCAATCTTCTCTTGTATCTGGATAGATTGATTTCCATGGAAGATTACAACAGATCGAAGTCTTATGGTCCTGGCATGATGCATATGGATAGCTACTATGGTGGTCCACCTCCACCACCACCAGTAGCTAGGCCACCTCCTTCTTATGATCTTAGGTGCTATAGTGCCTCCTATGCTCAGACTCAGATGTCTAACTACGATCTCACCACCAACAAGGACTTGAAGTTGAAGAAAGGGAAAAGCATTTCTGGGTCCAAGTCTAACTGGAGCATGGCTGACCCTGAGTTTCAAAGGAAGAAGAGGGTTGCTAGTTACAAAATGTACAGTGTTGAAGGGAAGGTCAAAGGGTCTTTCAGGAAGAGCTTCAGGTGGCTCAAAAATAGGTACACCCAGGTCCTTTATGGCTGGTGGTGACTTTTTCCCTTTTGTAAGGCTTTTTTTTTTTTTCAAAGTTTTATGATCTTATTATTTTGCATGTATTTATGGGAGTGGTCATATGTGTGACTATAGCAAATTGTGTCGTAAAGAGAGAGAAAAAAAAAAAAAAAAGGAAATTTAAGTTTATGGGTTCCCATAAATTTATGATGTGGGGTTGTCCCCCCTGTGGACTACTACTTCGAATGTAAATTCAAGTTCCTGGACGCTATATCTGGTTTTAATTGTTCTGTCTGTTCTTCTAAAGTTGCTGTGATCAAATTTATTTCTCTTGAGGTTGCCTGACATATGGACCAATCACTTTTTTGGGTTTTTTTCTTATCTATATTTGGATGGTGATTATGAGTTTGATTTTTTAGGGAAACAAGGGGGGATTGTTATCATATGGCTGTTGATAATTATTTCTCTGTGTTTTCGATTGTCATAGAGGAGGTTTTTTTGTTGGATATATTGAATTGTGGTGTTTTAATAATGGTCATCTTCATTTTATTAAGTTTGAGGTGCTCATTGAAACTTGGTGTTTATGCTTAGATGAGAGAAAGCAATTTCTCACTGATTCTTGTTTTAGCGTATTGATTTTGCCGTTTACAGCTTTGACTGATATACGAGGCTACGTTGTTTACTGGTTGTGAGATGAATTCAATTGGATTTTTTCATCAGCAGTGTGATGTATAAATGTTGGTTACTAAAATGTTTTGCGTCTTTCATATTCAAGTTATGCTGTTAAGGAGTTTATCGTAATTTTACATGCATTTCGTTTCTTTTTAATTGAATAACTTATTAAGGATAACATTATGAGAATAGAATATGCAGGAAATGCTCATACATAGCCTGATGCAAGAAATGTGTCAGCACTTAACTGGTATTAGTTATAAGATCCTTCTAGTTTATGATGATATTCTAGCTTTCCATAGTAATTGTCAGATGAACATTTTCTTTACCTAAATTAGGAGTTTTGTATAATCCATTGTGTAAAATTATGCTATCCGAATAGATGATATATTTAGAAGTTCTTGCATGGCAGCCAAGGAGAGGCTCTGCAGTTATGTCTTAGGCACTGCTTGCTTCGTCTTGTGGAAGCACGTCATTGAATCATCGAAAGTCAATACCTTGTGTGTTCAGTAAGTCCATCCACTAGATATTGTTCTTTGTTTTCTAAGTTCAAAAATTAAAATCTGACGTACACCTACCACCTAGATTTGCAATGATTTGGTGCCAATTTGCTGGTTTACTTTCTATGACCAAAGCTTGAGGTCATTCTTATGTGCTTCTTTATGACTAGGACTTGCTAACATGTAGAACAGGACTAGTAATTAAATTGGGAATTGCTTAAATACGGCAGTTTGAATCATCGATCTATAACGAGGATCAAGTACGTACAATTAAGGATCCTTTGAATTGTAATATCGAAAGAAAGAGTGGGGTGGGTGGGACTTTGTAAAGGTAATAATTTTTACAAAGGGCTAGAATAGTTATAAATGATTAGTGTACAGGGTATCCTACTTATGGTATGTGTTATTTACAATCTGATCATGTCTTATGTTCTCAATTATGGTTATAAACTTCAGTGTTCTGTTATCTACTGTTGTACTACTTGTGACCCCGCATCCTAAGGCTAATTTTTGGTCATCTTTTTATCAAGTTTTAGTTTGACAACATGCACATTCAGGCTTTGCATTCAATAATTGTATAATTATCCTTGGATTGTGTTTCGTTGTACTCAACTCATGAAGCTTCTGGTGTCATACTCGGAATGGATGTTCATATATTTTTTTTCCCTTATGAAACTCATTAGATAGGCACATAGTCGGAAGCTAACTTTAAAGTTCAGCAGACAAGATTTTGAATGACATTTGAGGATGTTTATATATCATGTCTTATTTTTCATGTGAATGGAAGTTACAATCTCATGCTCATTGAAGATTTGATAGATGAAATCCTGCTATATTTTTTGTGTTCATTTGACTGAAAATATAAAGTAGTTTATGTAATGTCAAATGCAATGTAAAGAGACAGTTGTTATGTAGAGTTGATTTGCCGTTAAAATTTGTAATGGTTGAGTACCACTTGACTGCTCAGGCACCTCCCTCTCCATCTCTGTAATCATCTGTAATGGTGGAATTTGTCATCGCTTATCACATGCAAGCCAGTTTGGATAGGCATTTATAAAATGCATTTTCCATGAGAGTGTTTCCTTATAAATTTGAAATGCTGTTTTAATTTGAATAATGACAAGTATTATTTTTCAAAATAAAATGATATTTTTATTTTTTATTTTTTTTTGGGATTTGATGATAGAAAAAACTCGTTCAACAAGATATATCTTAATTGATATATTATTTAAAAAAAAAAAAACAAAGTGTTTTTACGTAGCAGATTCCAATTTTTTTTTTTTTTTTTGAAATTAATGCTTATGTTTTCACTTTTCATATAACTTCCAGTTGTTATGGGAATACTGCTACATTAAGATTCTGAGCAGTTGTGTACTCGCTGTCTTGCTGTTTTTATAGTTTGAATCGACGTCAATTACTAAGTTATCAAAATTGACTGTATCACTATGTCAAAAAAAATTTTGACTGTGCCACCTGAATTTTTTTTTCAAATAACCTAAAATTATGTTGACCCAATTGTGTACCGATAATTACATAAATTTAGATATTTCACCGATAAATACGTAAAAAAGGTAATTCGTAACTAATTCAACTTCCATTCATCAGATTTTCTTTAAAAAAAATTCTCAATAACACTATTATTTAAGAGAAAACAAAAAGATAAATTTATTTTTAATAAAAATAAAAATTATTTTTGATAAAAAATTAAATTTTTAAATCTAAATAAAATTTCAATGTCTTTAGTCCGTTTAAATTTAATGTAAAGTGTTGCGTGGTAAATTTTATTATTTTTTTAGATATTTTTAATAATTTTTTTTTAAAATACCAATTTTACTTAACCTAAAAAATAATGAAAATAGAAACCCTTAATTTTTTTTTAAATCAGATAATATCAAAAAATCTATTTTAGTTTATAAAAATATCTATTTTATCATTTATTATTTTATTTTAATTCAATTTTTTTTAATATTAATAAAAAAATTCAAAATATTTCTAAAAACATGTGAAATGATGAAAATATTTCTGATTAATATAAATTTATGATAAAGTTATTAAGAGCAAAATTGATGTTTTTGTTAATTTTTTAACATCAAAGGAAATTTTAGAAAAAAAAATGAAATATAGATGATAAAATGAATGTTTTTATAGATCGTAATGAATTTTTTGAGATTATTTTTTAAAAAATATATAAAAAAATCTTTTAAAAATATATAGATTAAAATTTATTTATTTATTTTAACAACGGTTGGAGGAATACTAAAATCGCAGAGACATGGGCCCACATCTCTCCGCCCTCCAAACCCAACCAACAGAAAAAAAAAAAAAGCATAGAAACCGGCGGGTAACGTAAGTCAGCAAACAACATCAACAAACTTAAAAATAAAAAAAAAAAAAAATCAAAAATCAAAATAAAAATCGAAGATTTTAATAAGCTTCTCAGCAGATAGATTGATTTCCGTAGAAGTTTCAGAGAGCGATGTGGGAATCCATTTGCTTGACGTTGGCTGCCACCGCCGGTAACAACATCGGCAAAGTCCTCCAGAAAAAGGGCACCGTCATTCTCCCTCCTCTCTCTTTCAAGCTCAAGGTTTCTTTTTTTTTTTTTTTTTATGATTTTTGTGTAATGTTGTCGATTTCATGTTTATTTGATGTTTTAATGATGTGGGTCGACATCAAAATTGTTTCTTTTTCGCTGTGTTGGTTGTTGTGGAAGTGGAGTTTTGAAATTGGAGATGTGGGTGTGTGAGTTAGATTTACATGTTTGTTTGTTGTAGGTGATAAGGGCATATGCTGTTAATAAAGCATGGTTGATTGGTTTTCTTATGGATATATTTGGAGCCTTTTTGATGTTGAGGGCCTTGTCTCAAGCTCCTGTAAGCCTTCTCTACATCAACTTTTCATTTTCTTGTTCTGTTATTCTTTTAATAATGTTTGAGGATTCTTTTGGATTGGAATTGACATGATATGGTGACGTTATGATTGATCTTGTGTTGTTTTTGTGCGTTTGTTCTTGTTCTCTTAGTTGGTTCACACTTTAGGGTTTTATTGTGTCTCTGCATCTTCAAAACTGAAAAAACAGGAAATTTATGATTTGAGATGTATGAAATTGTGATGGTATTTTCGAAAATGTATTTGCCTGAACAAGAATTCGTTCTCTTTTTGTTACCGAAGTGAAAGTTATTATGCTTGTTTTTGGATGCTTCTAGGTGGATATTTGGAATGTTATTGCGACAATATTGTTACATTGTGATTGATCTTTTGTTGATTTTGTGCATATATTTGGTTTGGTAATTTCGTATATGTACATTCTCAGGTATCTGTCATCCAACCAGTTTCTGGCTGTGGGCTCGCCATTCTCTCTATTTTTTCCCATTTTTATCTGAAGGAAGTTATGAATGCTATTGACTGGATGGGAATTACTTTGGCGGGCATTGGCACCATAGGTAATGTAAGTTCTTCATGATTCTCCTTTTGGTCTAGGACATGTGGAATTGATCATGTAGGTATCCACTTTTTACAGAATCCTGACTTTATAGTTATTATTTAAGGTTGAATGCTAAGAATTATTTACTTTTTTTTTTTTTTCAAGTTTTATGCAATTTATGTTGTGCTGTATCTTTTTTTTTTTTTAGAATTTATGTAACAGAAAACTGGTTTAACTTTTGTGAAGTATGAGTGATTTTTCTCCTTTGCAATCTTTGTTTATATGTAACGGAATGTTGATTTAACTTTTGTGAAGTGTGAGTGATTTTTCTCCTTTTGGAATCATTGTTATTCTGTTTTTCTTTTTGTTTTCTTTGTTACTCCAAATTCACAAGTTTGGTGTCTGAGAGCCAAAATGTTCCACAATTAACATTTAGATAATCATGAAAATTAAGTAGTTGAATATTGTCTCATAATGTGTTCATAAAATTTAGCACTTTGCAGATGATCTGCTGTTTCTGTGTTTGCAGGAGTTGGTGCTGGTGGTGAGGAGCAAGAAGCTTCTTCCGTTTCTGTTTTCCAGTTACCATGGCTGGCTTTCAGTGTTGCCATCTTGTTTGTAGGTACCTTTTTCCATGCACCATCTGTTATTGTAATCCTTTTCCCCCAAAAATATTGTGTAGGCATCTACGTGTGTGTTACGTCCTATTGATGTCATCAGATGAGATATGCAAACATGAAACTATTGGGGCAAATTTTTTAACTAGTTTCCTCAAGTCACAAAAGAAGAGAGATGAGATAAAATCAACATTGTTAGCATTACCTAGGTTGGCTTGAAATGATATGTACTTGACAGAAGGTGCAATATTGTATTTTAAGAGTCCTGCACATGTTTTATTTTATCTGTCTATGCACAATGGTTATGTCACATATAGTGCTATTAATATCCCGTATATGGTTGGATCTATTGGAACAGGTACTGCTTAATGGGTGGCTTCGAATTTGCAAACGTCAAAGAAGAGAACAAGAAATGGTAAATTCCTCTTAATTTTTGCTGTTATTTAAGATTAATGCCCTTTTGATACTGTACTTAGCGCTTGTGTAAGTAGCTTTTTCTGTTTTCCCCCTGTTTCCATTTTTTGCTGAAAATATTTTTCTTGCAGATGGAATATGAAGTTGTTGAAGAAATCATATATGGCTTGGAATCTGGCATTTTGTTTGGGTAAATTTTCTCCAATATGCAGATAATTTCATCTTATTATTTATTAATAGTTGATTGTTCATCTGTATTTTAGTATGGTAGTTATGTTACTTTCTTATGGTTTCATGTGAAATTTTCGGCCTATAGAATTGCCTGATTTTAAATAACGCAGGTTATTTATTGAAGAATTTGTTTTTTGTAGCACTCTTCATAAATTATTTGGTAATAAGTGATTTATGGGAACCAAAGTTTTTCATAATCTATGAAATTTTGTTCACATTTTATGTACCTCTCCGCTTGTGATGTGCTTAAATTCTTTTGCGTGAATGGAAAACAACTTACTTATCTGTTACATATTGACTCATAAAAGCAATATTTTCCTGTTTCTTATGTTAATTGACATTTAAATTTCTTATATTGTACTGCTAACGTATCTAATTAATTTCAGGATGGCATCTGTGATATCCAAGTTGGGATTTGTCTTCCTGGAGCAGGGTTTTCCGGGGATGTTAGTGCCCATATGCATTGCAATCAGCATATGTTGTAGTGGCACAGGATTTTACTACCAGGTATACTAAAGTTTTGACTAGATTTGCATCTCCAAGTGTCGATGTAACTGGAGTAAGCTGTTTTAGATTTTTCTAGGCCAGTAGAAAGTGTTGCTTGCATAACATATCCAGGGTTATTAATATCAACAGCTTAACCCATATATCATACCATTCATGTAATTCTTTATATTCACCTGGGTATGTGCAGAGTTGTGATTCACATGGTACCCTTGTCTAATAGTATAATTTCGTTATTCCCTTTAAACAGACTCGGGGTCTAAAGCATGGAAGGGCTATTGTTGTGTCTACATGTGCCGCTGTGGCTTCAATCGTGACTGGTGTACTTGCTGGAATGCTGGTTTTGGGTGAAAGATTACCTTCAGCGCCAACTGCTCGTTTTTCACTTCTGCTTGGATGGTAAGTCAAGCTGCCATCTATTTTTTCACTCTTTGCTTGTTTGAAAATAAATACTGACTTTAAACTTCAGCTCAGATGCACTGAGTGCTTATCCCTTGTCACTCGACTTACGGTGCATGGAAAGATTTCATAGTTGCATAGTTTTTCTTCTCTCATCTAGAGAATGTCTGCCACTTATGATCAATCAACTGTGATGTTTCTGGTCTAAGTTGAGGGTGAAAGTCGTTATTGAAAGACCCACTAATTGTTGAGTCATTTGCACACTACCTTTCAAAACCTTGTCCACCATGATTGCTGCACTGATTGGGACTTTGGTGCTCAAATTAAGCTTTTTGTTACGGAATTTGTTGATTTTTCTCAACATATTCTGTTGCAGGTTACTTATCATAATAGGTGTGGTTTTACTTGTGAGTTCATCACGGCTTGTGCGGCACCTTAGATGGCCATTTGGGCGTTTTATAACCAGTGGGATTGGTAGAAATTCCACTCTTAGACGAACAGGGTCACAACGTGTCAAGGAGACAAGTCCAAGTGCTGTTATCCCAGCAGCAACTTTGCATCATCTAATATCAGCTTCATCTAAGGAGAAAGCTTGAACCACTTAAACATGAAATTTCTTGTTAACTTGAATTCACATTCTGCAAAGTAGCTTATTTTGCTCTTGTTGGGGCTGGGGTGTACAGTATTATCATCTGCTTTCTGGTTTTTAGAGGGCATGACAAATTTTCAGATCATTCCTCCATTGAATGTGCTGTGATACGCTAAATTTGAAGTAAATACTGTCTTGTCCCAATCAGTACTTCCAAGTCACAAGTCTGCAATTATTTATCTTTGTATTGTGAAAAAAGCTAGAGATATGTTTGATGGAAATTACAGGTTCAACGCTGAATAATTTCTCGTGCAGTTGTATTGTACAAAACATATGGCTATCAATGGACTCATCATAATGATGATATAATGATTTGCCATATATTAATCTCATCAATGTTCTAAAGCCGTCATTTCTTGCACTACAAATTTGGCTTAATTCTGTTTTCCGATCACAGATGAGTAAAATATCTCCATCAAATACGTTTTTCATTGGAAAACAAGGTCCCTGATTCTACAGTAAGGTAAGGAGGTTGAGTACTGAGGCTTTGTCTTATATAATTTGATGCATCTCACAAATAAAGTCACCAGATTATATAGGTGACTAGTCAGTACAGTTTCACTCATTAGTACACTCATATTTTAGTGTTTGCATTGCTTCTTGTGTAATAATTATCATCCCTAAATTTTTCTACCTATAAAACATAGATATTTCCAAATTAATACCAAGCAGCACGAAACAAGGACAAGAGGGACACAGACAATGCATGGGAAACCAAACCTGCCTCTGAGTCGAGAGAGTTATCTAGTAAGGGCCACGAAGTCCTTATTGCATGAATAGGAGGATACCTCTGCAATCAATTCACGGTATGTCTGACAAACAGTTGATGGCTTTTCGGCTGTTGCCTATGGAGAAAGATGGAAAACGGGACCACATGACAAGCCACAACCATCTCCACGTTTACCTCATTTTCTTGACATAACAAGACCTCAAGGTCCACCACCACTTGGAGATGACTGATGAGCCAGCCACTGCTGCTATATGCATATTTCCACGATGAAAAACAACACCCCCCACCCACCCCCCACCCCCCAACATTGAGAATCTGTAAGGCATCACAACATTCCGGATGCGACCAATGGAAATCGGCCATATGGGTGGTACAGAGGCCTTAACAGCCAATTAAAAAAGAAAACAGACATCTAACTTATTATCATACTTGTGGGAAAATAACAGCAAAAATACTTGGAATTGAGTGGCTATTATGATGCATCAATAGACAAACCATTAAAGTCTACAGGCTATAGGACCCCTCAATTCATATTCCTTTATAGAGCCATGTGAGCTCCAGTTGGCAAATTCAAACAAGGACAAAGTTGTCTTAAAAATGCTATGCTTGTATTAAATGAGCTCTCTGCTTTCCAGAAGTGACAAATCAATCAGGTTCCTAAGTATTTGGATAAATTGATTCCCTTCGAAGGATTGTATGTATAGGTTTAAAAATTTAAACACAATCATTTTACTTTCTGAGGACTGTCCTTGCAGCCATAAAGCAAATTCTAGAGTTGCCTAACACTCCCTAGTTTCCAACTTTAGTTTTGTTAAACTTACAAGAAGCAAATATTTGTATCACTAAAAGCCTTTGATGGCAACTGAAGGAGGTTCATGTTGTCGACATCTAATAATTTCTATGGGCAAAATTTATCAAATTTCTAGTCCCTAAAAAGTGGGGAATGACAATCATTAAAATTTTGTTCCTACAAGAAGTTGTGGTACAAGAGGGCTGACTCTAAGGACCAAAGATGTCTTTTTGTGGGACAGAGGATGACAGCAATAGGTAGGGTAATATAGATGAGGGAAAAAGTCTTAAGTAATAATTTCTCTTTTGAACTCTTTTGTAAATCATTCTGGAAAATATGCAATAAATGATGAGAATCTTTCAGTGATTGCTTGAATCTACATTGAGAAAGTCAAGAAACTACTTAGAATACACAGTACATAGATCTCTGAATAGGACTGACAATATCCAATAATTGTCAATTAAATGTAGCTGGTAGCCACAAACTAGGACCTACCTTTCCACCTTCAAACAATAGCTTAGCTTTCTCCTATCAAGAATGTGGTCTCTACCATTCATAATTTGCTTTGACAGCAGAGCAGTGCGTGCCCTTGAAACTAAAACATGATGCGTAGGCTGTGCAAACATTTTTAGTATCATATTTGATTAGTAGAAGCTCAGATAGAAGCCTTTTTTAACAAGTTCCTACGGTACATATCCTCATTTTCAGCGCTTTATCAGGATATCTCCTTAACACGACAAAACAGAAAGATGGAATAGAAAAGTGCGTTCTAACCTCCAACTGACCACAGATTTGCAGTCCAATTGGTACAGTTGGAATTGTACATATGCAGTCACTAGACAAAAACAACTTCTAAGAGCTCATTCAAGTCTTATGATTTAGACAAAAGTGATGGTGTAAAGGAACACTACTCGAGTACATAGCTTCTAAGAATTACCTCTCACTTGACTTGCAAATTGATAGAACCTGTCGTTACAGTGTTATTTATATCACCATGTTTGAAAGGCTTTGACAATAAGTTGAGAACACAGCAACCTCTCTCCACCTCCTGAAATGAGGTAGTCGGTTCACCAGTTTCTTCTAGGAATGTCATTGACTTTGACACTGCTAAGGATCGGTACATTACACAGAGTTTACTTGATTAATGTTTTAATCTGTTATGGGGATGGTGCAGATTTCCAATACTGAAAGTCGGATACTGATAAAATTTTGCATTGTCCCCAACTCATCCACCCATTTTATTTGAGTGACTGTATCATGGGACCATCTCATTGCGCATTGGAATATTCCACACTAACATAGCTAACCATCTCCCTAAATTATACAGTATCTGTGCCCCTTAACAGAACAAATAACTTGATTTAATTTGCTGGTATTTATCATCTTTGATGAACAGTAATAGAATCCTTTCCATTTATTTTTTATAAAAAAATGGTATGATTGAACAATACTGGCTAAACTGACCATAAACCAAAGTAAGTTGCAGGACAGCAGTAATAATTTCAATATAATTCAAATTGCAAACGACAACAAAAGTACATGATAATGAGCAACGTTCGGTCCCATTTCAATAGAAACTTGTACACAATTCAGATGATGATGAATCACATCAGGAATTAATGTAGAAGAAAACCTACCACCAATGAGTCACTGCAGATTTTGCTACGTTGGATAATCACCATGTTGCTCCATCTGCCAGCTTTCATGAGCAGCAACATGTTCATGGGAAGGAGTATATTGCTGCAAATTTTAATCAGAATGTTCAGATATTTTATCTATGAAGCCTCCATCAGGAACAATCAGCATCATTTCCTTAGAAAATCGTGTGTACAAATATCTTCTTAGAGAGTAAGATTGCTTTCTTATTCTTTTCCTCCGAGTAAATAGAAGTATATATAATAAACACATAAAATTAGAGTAATACTAATGGCTAACACATATAAACTAATTGAAATCAAGTATTTGTTGAATTCAAAATTTTGAGCTCCGATTGGTAACCTCATCAGACAAGCTGAATCCAATCCTAGTAGTTGTCCGGTCATCTGTTTTTGTCCAATGTCTTTTATCCAAAAATTTCTTTATATTGCATAATTCTTTCTTGCATGAAAACTGGTTAAGAGTTCGCAATTTTCCTTAATTCACAGGAAATTTGGAAAATTTTCCTGACAAATAAAATCAGTGAAACTAATTATTTAGTTGAGTTCTACCTCCATCTTTTCCATAAGTTCTTTGGCTGTTGGAGCAGAGATAATTATATCCCGAGCACCTGGCTTGATGAAACCTTCTTCAACACCATTGTCAAATAACTTAAGCAAACAGTTATAGTATCCATCAACATTTAGCAGACCAACCTGTACAGATTAATACCGAGTTACAATTACACATTAAAGAGTGGTTTTCTCATTTCTAACCTTCAAACTAAAAGGTTCATGTGTTACCGGTTTCTTATGAATTCCTAGTTGCGACCATGTTATCATCTCCAATAACTCTTCCATGGTTCCATATCCTCCTAAAACAACAAACTCTCATGTTACTACTGGCAAGTAAAAAAATTCATACCAAGAAAACCTTGCATTTAAGAAGTGAAGATTTTTAATTTTGTTGTCAAGGAACAAAAGAATCTAGCTAATTGCTTTTTAAAAAATAATAACAATAATAATAATAATAATAATCAAATAAGGACAATTTTTATGGTAATTACCAGGAAGAGCAATAAAGGCTTCAGCTTCTCGAGCCATTGCAGCTTTACGCTCATGCATGTCAGAAACAGTTCTTACTTCTCCAACAGTTTCACCAGATATCTGTCAATGTTCAACATCAAACATGTTGATCAATTGAATCTGATATTTCAACTAGCTCAAGCTTCAAGTGCCCTCCATTTTAAAGAGCCAAGAATTTGAATTAATAGAGGACACAGTTAATCTTCTACGAATAACTACCCTTGTAAGATGCAGATATATCAAGTTACTGCACAATATCAAGCATGTACCAGAACGAAGAATAACAATAAACAGTAAAAATAAGCATGTACTGGAACGATGAATAACAACAAACAATAATAATAAAAGCATTTCAGATATAATCAAGAATAACCTCAGAATAATAGATCAAAAAATTGTAAAACCAGAATATTTATGAAGTGAATACTTGGATGAATCCCAATAAAAAACAATGTCAACTAGCAAAACAGATTCAACAAGAATAATAGGAACAATTAAATGGATTAAGAGCATGTGTACCTCAAGAGGCATGAGAGCCTTTGGAATGATCCTGCATTTTAACAGCAAGCATCAACTTTGTGATATAATGTAACCATGAAACACCTTGCTTACAATTAAAAACAGGTCTAATACTTGAAACAATAAAAATATTCAATTTAAGGCAAGTAAATAAGTTACCCAAGAACATGACAACCTCCAGCATACACTGTTTGGGATATTAAACCCATCAGTCCAACACTTCCTCCACCATACACCAAGTCAATCTTTCTCTCTACCTGTGAATCAAAGCTCAATCAATTAAACTGAAGCTAAAAGGTTAAGCCTAAAACACCATCAAATACAGTCCTTTTCAACCAAATAGCACACACAGCCCATTTGTATACAAGAAACACCCATTTGAATACAACTCACCAACCTAAACACAAAAACATGTAAAACTCAGTGTTCCACAACCACCTACAACTAACTCAACCAATGAGAAACATAATCACCAAAACATAACAATCCCAATTCAACTCATCAAACACAAATGCCATAACTCCATAATATACACACCAAGACATTAAAAACAATTCACCAGAAACTATATCCAACACAGTTTACACAACACCAAACACTCCTCAAGCAGTACTATTGGTAAAGACAAAAACTTGAAAAACAAATATAAACTCACACACACACAAAACACATAGGGAACAAACCAGTTCATTGCCCAAGTCAAGAGCAGCATCACTGAAGACTTGTCTGTGACCAGAATTGCTTCCACAGAACACACAAACCCTTTTGAACTTGCTTCTTATATCGCCTCCTTCCATTCACAGTCTCTCTCCTCTAATCATTTGAATGACAACCAATACCAAAAACAGAGAAAACAAAACAAAACCAGCAAGTCAATGTTTTCTTATCATAATCCCGAAAAAAGAAACCAACTTTACAGAGAAAAGGAAAGATACAAAACCAGTAAGTTAATAAAAAAAGAACAAAAAACCAATCTGGGTTAATGTTGAGATGATCAAACAATGAAAAAATAAATAAAGAACCAGTTGAAACCATCAAAGTTTGTTTGTTGCTTGCTTTTGTTGTCGCTGCTGTTATCTGTTGTTGTCATATATTTGGAGAAACAAAACATGGGTCCATTTATCTTTCTAATCCAACGTCTCTCTGTCGGCTTTAAAATGTTATTATAAAATTTAATGAAAAACTTTAAAGATACACAATAGATTAGATTGACATGTAAAAATAAATAAAAGGGCACCAAAAAAGAAAAAAGAGAACACAATCTGTGCTTCGGTGCAGTCAGGATTCGCACACGAACTCAGCAGATGAGATGACCTCTATAAAGATGAAGAATAATAATAATGGGGAGCTACGCTACGAGCCAAGATTGCTGCTTTCACTATGCAACTTGGACTTTGATTTTCTGGTTTTTTTTATTATATTTAGATACCAAAATCGAAAGTGCTTTTTTATTTTATTTTTTCTATTTCATTGCGGTTCTTTCAATACAATGCATGAGGTTGCATACGGTGTCACGTCATTTATTAGAGAGCCTTATTTCATTTGGCAACCGGCTGTACATAATCACATTTGCCCTTTTTTTTTGTTTTGACAAATCCATTGATCACCAGCAACCAAAGGAAATATAACATTGGAACGTGGTTGAAAAAACAGCGTTCATACATAAGGAAACAAATCATATATGAGTGAGAAAATAACTCGTATAAAGGTGGGAGAGATCCACACATATAAATGGAGAAACACTGCTGCATGTAAAATCCGCGATACAGACGAATGGACTGTGCACTCTTACTAGTGAGGCATAAGCCCATCTACCATTTGCCTTTTTGTCTTTGATGCTCCCCTTGTCATACAATATTGAATTAAATTATTTTAATTAGATTGAATTATATTCGAATAAGATAGAATTTGATTGAATACATTAATCCTATGATGTATTGGTCCTTTTATTACATAACCTTGGTTCATTCGGCAATTGATTGGACATAATATCACATTACTTTCCTTTGGGGTGCGAGATTGAATTAAATTATTTTAATAAAATTGAATTGGATTGAACGTAATAGGATTTGATTGGATAAATTAATCCTATTATATGTTTGGTGTAGTATGAGATTCGATTGAAAATAGTGCACTCTATTGCTTAGTGTATTATGAGGTTTGGATTGGACAAAAAACAATTATGTATTATACTATTTTAATAAAATAAAATAAAAAATATATGAAATACTTTTTGAAAAATAAATATATTTAAAAATAATTTTTAAGATAATATTTATTTATTAATATTATCAAGATATATTATTTTTATTATTTTAATAAAATATATAAAATTAATTATTTAAAATTCTTTAAATATATATATAATAATTTTATTGACGGTTTATTTGTTTTTTATCTAAAAAATGAATAATATTACAATTTACTAAAGATTTAATGATGACTAAATCTGAAATTTTAATGATTTTTTTTTGTACTCTTCTAAATGTATAGTAATCATATTTGTTTTTAAAATAAAAATTATTTAAAACTAATAATTTAATATTTATATTTTTTTGCTATTAGTTGTTACGTGATTTCATTTACTATGATACAAATAAATTATTTAACAAAAACTAAAGCACTTTTATATATATTAATAATGTTTTTATTCATAATTAAAATATGATTAATTATAATAGTAAAATAAGTTAAATTTATATATTTAAACAAAAGTAAACAAAATAATCTTAAGTTAAATTACTATTACAATAAAGGTTTAATAAAGAAAATAAATAAATATTTTTAGTGGAATTTGATCGGAAAATATAATAATTCAGTTATACAAAAATTTGAGAATGAGATGTTCACAGTTTTTATTTTTTAAAGATGTTTGTCACAGCATTAGAAGAAATCTATATAATGTCAAACTAAGAAAAAATTAGAAATATGTTATTTTAGGAGGATAGACTTGAAATAATATATTTACAAAATCATTAAGTGATTTGATATTCAAATAAAGACATAAATTGTTAATTTTTTTTTAATGATTTTTAGGTAATTTTAAATAGTTTGACTATCTACAAACAAAACAAAATAAAAGAAAGCAAAAATAGCTTAATGGATCAAATTCAAACTCATTAAATGATAAGTGTTAAAATTAAATAATCCCCTAAAGTAATGTTTGGTTGGCAAAAAAAATCATCTTAATGATGAGTAAGGATTCTCAGTTATATTTTTTTCCTTTTACTATGCTTCTGATAATTTAATATCATGTTAATATAAAAAATAGTAGATGATCAAAATTATTATATTTTTTTCTTTCTAAGTTATTACTCTGACTTAAATTTCTCTTATAAAAAAATCGAGCAAAAACAAGAATCTAACATATAATTTTTATTCCTTAATAATATGACATGTGAGATTATAACAAACGTTTACTATAATTTTCTCCTGTTAACATGAGAATAGATATCTCCTTATTTTAGAGATTTTAGGGCCACATGTGTGTTGAGCCTCTTGGCAAGTCACATTAGACCCACGAACATTGATGTCAGAAGATTTTAATCACCTTATATTTATGTATAAAAGGAACGGTGACATTTGGGTCAAAATGATCATCCATCCATACAACTATGCCATTTCTACACATTATTTCATCTAAGTAGACAGAAGTTAAAAATGTTGTTTAGAGTAGACAACAATGTTTATATTTGGAAGAAATTCAAAAATTGCAAAGTATAAATTCTTCTTCTATAATCTGTAGTAACAAATTTATATCTATTCAATTTTGGGCATCAAATAAGTCTTGATTTTTTTTTTTTTCCGTAATTTTAAAGTGGTTTGTGATTTTCATTTTTGACCAAACCAGTCTTTATATTTTTAACAAGTTTCAAATAGGCCAGAGTTTCCAAAAGTGACCCGTTGGTCCACTCACTCTCAAACTTATATTATTTTGAAAAAAAAAAATTAAAGTTGCATTAAATATAAATTTATTTTTACAATAAATTAATCTAAAAGTATATTAAGAAATATTAATACAAAGTATTGAAATAATTGAAAATATTAAACTAGCTAAAAAAAGGTGCAACCATCTTCACGATTATGCGTGCTGTTTTTCATGTCAAGCACAATACATATGCCAATATTGTAATGGAATTGACAGAAAATATAACTTTATCACTAAAATTTTAAAAATGACCAGGGCATGTTTGGTATGGCCTTTTAAACAGAATTTTTATAAGTAAATTTTTTCGAGTACAGTTTTTATAAAATAGAGTTTCTATTAAAAGATTTAATATTGTTTTAGAATATACTTTTAAAATTATAGATAGTTTAAAAAATTATATAAAGGTATTTAAGAAATAAAATAGAGTATTTAATACAAATTAAAAAATAATAATAATCATAAATTACTCGGCATTAGGATTTTTTTTTTTTTTTTTTTATGGCTTGGCGTTAGGAAATTTGGTGGTACATAATCATCAACTATGTACATGCGCACTCATGACAATATATACCTAGATAAAATAAAAGATGCCACTCAAATTTTTCCATAAATTAATTTAGCTTGAGCTAAGCAAGCCAATGTTTGATCCTAACAACCTATCACGTTACCTATAAATAAACATGGATGAACGATTTTAAAGTCTCATTGATGAAAAACAATAAAAAAAAGAAATGAAATGACTTTTGGGTTGATTACTTGATTTAGAGTTCAAATGGAATTTTTGTTTGGCATTTAAGGGACACGTTAGTGGTCCCAATAATTAAAAATTAGATAAGGTTATGGTTCCTTTCTTCTGAAAAAACACAGACAATCATGAATTTATACTTAGACTTTCAACGAGGCCGCCAAAGTAAAGAGGAGAAGAAGGGGAAAAAACGAGAGAGAAAGGCTGCTTACTTGCTATAACAACTTCTATATATTTAATTTGCTTAAAAAACAAAAAAGACTTCTATATATTTAAGCGTGGACTCTAATTAATGTCACAAAATACCTCCATTTATCACGATTATAAATATAGAAGTCCATTTAATTATCCACGGTGACCTATTTAGTCATTTACTACAAATGTACCGTAGTATATAAAGCTTTCATAATCAATGTGTCATAATTTTTAAATAGTTAGGATCGTGAATTTTAATTATTTATTATAATTGAATTAAATATAAGAAATAAACATTTTTAAGAAAGGGAATCTAATGAATAGTTCAAATTAATAACCCTAATAATTTAAAAATTATTGTGCACTGATTATAATATATATATATATGCACATAACTTCATTAGCTAAATATATGAGGTAAGTTCATTTTTAATACAAAATATATATATATGATCCAAAATAAAATTTATTTATTTTTAACTCCAAATAAAATTCACTATTTTTTTATTTCAAAACTATGTGAAATGTTTTTAAGAATATGTGAAAATGACAAATACAGTTGAAATTTTATTTGGAGTTAAAAATGATTAATTTTATTTTTTGGAATGATTTATTTTAAAACTTCTTTCATAGACATTTTTAATTATATATATATAATGAATGCCACGTAGTGAAGTTTGTAAATTAATTCAATAATATTGTAATGGATATATTTTTGAAAATTTGATATCAAACGTTGATTAGAGGATCTATCAACCATGACAAGCATGATTGAGAAAATAACTCTTACACATAATGATAGTATTATATAAATGTGTGATTTGAACTTTTATTATAAATGAAAAAAAAAAAGTGAAGTACGTTAATAAATGTGTGTGTACGTATGTATATGTATATGTGTATGTGTATGTGTGTGTATAGAGGAGCGAAAATTAGACAATAACGCTGATATAAGGATCTAGAAAAATAAAATATTTAAAAAAATAAATAAATAATTCATTAGTATAACTACTATTTACTGTACAAGGATTATGACAAGATGAAATTAACTAAATTGTAAATCTCTCACACTCGTATGATTGAGATTAAAAGTTTAAGTTATATTTATTTTAATTGCGAATTAATTATAAAAATTTAAAAATACATGAATATTTGTATTGTAACTAAACCCACATTATAATCGAATAAAGTAGGATTAAACCCATTTTGCAAGAAACAATAATACTGAAATTTTGTGGAGTCCACCAGGCCTTATAACAGCCAAACGGGCCAGCACCAATCCCATTACTGAATTATTATTATTATTGTTATTATTTTCCGGCTTTCTGGTTTCGAGAGATTGATTCCTTAAAAAACATAAACAACAGATTTATAACTATTGTAACAATTTGATAAATAAATTTCTAATATTTAACCTTAACTGATAACTATTTAATAAAATTTGATAGTAAAAACTATTCATTTAGTCTAATAATACTAGACGTTGGAATCATTTTCGTCCTATATGGTATAATAGAAACAGATAAATTAATTGATGTAAAAACTTATTGTCGCATGTACATTTGTTTTGAATTTGGTTAGGGAAAGGTATTAGAAAAGAGTTCTTTTGGTACAGATGAATACTGTGTGAGATTAAGAGGGCCAGAGATGTTGAAAGCCCATAAATGAAGTATTGCTGTTGATGAAGGTGTGGTAGTTTTCTAAGTTTAGTACAACTTCCTGAGTCGCTACTCTGCCTCTTCACCTCTAGTTTTCTTTTCCATTTCAATTCCTAAATTCAAGCATTCTGTTTCGGGTACACAAAATGAAATCAAAGTAAAGGAAAAAACAAAACAAAAAATAAAATAAAAACACCCGTTTCACTTCTGACATCACATTTCTCTGTAGGCAGGTCACAACAATCTGCTATCGCTAGTTTTAAAGATCAAATCAAACCCAAAAAACAAACGACAAAGAAAGAAGCTTTAGACACTAAATAAAACACAATGAAGAAAAACCAAACGAGGGGGGTGTGACATTTTCCAAAATCATCAATCTATGGGAAGAAGAATTCCAATAAATGGTGACGATGATTTTCAGGTAATACATCCCGTGTTAACATTGACATTACTATTTGCAGGCATGGCTGCCACCATTAGTATGATCATGGCTTTATGTATACGGCGAAAATCCTCATCACCACCTAAAACATTATCAACATCTTCTCCTGAGTTTAAAACATCAGAGGTATCATCATCAGGATTGTACGACAATCCTCAACAACAACCGGCTATGACAAGCGGTGAGACAACGACAACAATGGTACGACCCACCACACAGGCCACATCAACACTAGAGTCACAATATAAAACAGAAAATGATGGACTGCAAAATAAAGAATTGCCATTACCACCGGCCATGATGACATCGAAAGAGTCACAGTCTAGCAATAACTTGACAAGGTCTATGTCGACAAGAAAAGTTACTACATTCATGGGGAAAAAGTCTTTGTCTACGCGAAAATCCGAAAGAAGTCTAAGCATAAAACTGCCACGAAGCCTGTCTGCAATGGGACAAGACCGTGAGGACAAGAATGGAAAGAAGGGGAAATTGAAACACGAGGATTCTATCTGGACCAAGACGATAATATTAGGAGAGAAATGTAAAGTATCTGATGAAGATGATGATGCTATCATATATGAGAACAAAGGGAATAGAATCTCAGCATACCACAAGAAGACTCAGAGTACCATGTCATTGTCAAGACAAACCTCTCATGTTGAACCAAATGCAATTCTTGGTCAAGAGGACGATAAAGAAATGGTGACAAATGAACAAGTAAGTGTCAGTTGATCATAATGGAATTTGTAATGCGTGATCACTGGTGTGTGGTTGCTTTTTGATATTTTTTGTGATTGATTTCTGGTGGGACATGTGGTTTTTTATGCAAACTGGGAGTTTGACATGTGCTCTAGATGAGTTGTAAAAATTGTCTTCAATTTGTATGACAAGAATATGTGATCAATCATTCCCATTTTGGAAAATAGATGTTATGAATCAGATCATTACATTCAAAGTTTGCTTTCAGACCATTGATCTATCTATGCAAGTGCCTCATCAAATAATTATATGTCCAGTGTTATCTGTATAATTCATGTCATCTTGTCTTATTGCAATTTAAGATAAATAATTATAAACCAAAATGATCAAAACAAAATCGCTACGAAAGTAATATTTTAATATTTAATCTTAACATGCCGTGATGAACTTCTAACCCACTGTATGTTAGTTAAAGGGAAAAAAAAAAGTGAAAACTTGTTTCCATGGAGCTCTAGATCTGAAGGGAACGGTTCAAAGTCATTTTAATATATATAGGGGGCTTTTGCTTTCTAATTTTAAAAAGTAACGAGTAACTAATCAAATTCATTCATTGTATTCTATCTTATAAAACAGATATTCTCTCTTATTTAATTCAAATGGAATAGATGAATTTGATTGGTTGATCCTTACTTTTTAAAGTTAGGACATCTTTATTATAAAAATTCTATATATATATAGAGAGAGAGAGTTTTTAGAATAAGATATATCTAATTTCAAAATATAAGAACCAATTAATTAAATTCATTCATTACATTCTCTCTCCTTAAATAAATTTTTTTTCCTATTTAATTTAAATATAATTGATAAATTTAATTGATTGATCTTTATTTTTAAAATCAAGTATATTTGATTATAAAATCATTATATATATATTTATATTTTAATTACTAAGAAGCTTTATGCTCTGGACTTTTCATAAGTTCTTTCAGGAACTACCATAAGAGTGCATTTAATACACTGTATTGGATTGGATTGTATGGTGTTCTATCAAATTAGATTGAATTTAAATGAATACTATATAATCCATTATTTGGATCGGATTGGATCATTGGATTAGAGTGAACTAAAAAATATACTATATAAAATCATTTTCAAGATTAAATTAAAAATATTTTAAACTATATAAATAAAATATAAAAATTTAATCATAAAATTTTAAATTAATTTTATTTCAATAATATATATGCAGATAAAATTATTAATCAAACTAATTTCATTTTTATATATTAAATGATTAATTTTTTTTATTTGAAAAAAAAAATAACTTAATTTTATAACTCAAAAAAGGTAATAAAGGCATGCAGTATTGTAACCAGCAACCAATAGAAATAATAATAATAATAATAATAATAATAATAATAAGAAAGAAGAAAGTGGTTGAGAAAACTACTGTAGCGTGTTGGATGTAACCCACCTTTCCTGATGGGTTTCTTTCATCCACTCTTGATGGCATAGAAAGTGCCGCAGCGTGTTCTCTGTACACCTAATTCGGCATAAAATTGTGTGCACTGGTGGTTAGTCTCCGTATGATTTAAGGGAAACCCAGTCATAGTTCCATCTCTATGGTCCTTAATCATTAATGCAACAAATAATCCCCATTCATCTTTGCGAAGGCAAACAATGATTGAGAACTTCTTGAAAGTAGGAAATGTTTTTATGAGAGGCTGAACTTCAGCAGTATTAGAATACAGTATTCAATATTAATATGAAAATTCCTATTTAGCTACTGTATAATTTAGAATAAATTTACACATATAATCATTTTCAGATACAATTAATTAAAAAAATTGTCAATTCTTTTTCAAATATAAAACCAATGTCACATTTTTTGTTTTTTAAAAAAAAATGTCTATCTCGACTCACATAATTTCCTACTTCTCCTTAAAATCCTTCTTCTAACCGAGCTCTCTTACGTATATATTTTCAAGTATATAGAAATTAAGATCACACAAAATAACATACACATAACATAAAATCAAAAAATTGAAGAGCTAATTGTGTAAATATTAGAATTTAAAAAATAGAAAAAAAAAAAAAAAAAAAAAACTGAATCCTTTATAATAAGGTGCATATCCATTATTTTATAGAAGTAAATTTCTTGGTGCAATAAGGTGTCTATAAATGGTATTATGTCTATAAACTATATGATGACATGTCTCTGGCTCATGTTATGAGTTGTTTATGATACATACTCGATGATGTATCTCTAACTCATATGATGAGTTGTTTATAACACGTATTGTAAGTTGAGTGTTCCTACTTCCTACATATTATCCTCCCTCAAGTCTTTGTCTTTAAGCCAAAGAATTTCACTTGGATCTTCAAAAGGCTAGAGGTAGATTGCTAGCCTCTTATCTCGTCACTTCAAAGATAAATGTTTTTATCAAGTGGTCACGCGTTCGATTCCTATAAATGGTACTGGTGTGGTTATGTAGGAATCGTGGAAAAAATGTCACAAAATCACAAATAAAGTTAGAGAGCTAATTGTGTGACTCTAAAACTTCAAAAAATGGAAAACAATGTTATATCCTTTATTAAGTGGCATGGTGTATATCCACTATTTATAGAGGTACAATTCTTAGTGCGATGAAATATCTATAGCTTATTATAGATCACATGGGTAGATGTCTATACATTATATGATGAGATGTCTATAAAGTTGACTATAATTTATGACTATGTTTGGAACATTGGATTTAAGGTAGGTTTAAAATTCAAAATGTCTCAAACTCTCAAATCTCATATTCGGAAAACAATGGGTATGAGGGATCTCAAACTCTCTTAAATCATTCTCTCATGAGAATGGTCTTCTCAACCAGAATTGTGAGATTTGATGAGTTTAGGACTAAACATTCCATCTTCATTTTATTTTTCAATTTTTTTAAATAATTTTTTTTAAAAAAATAAATTTTAAGTATATTATAAAATATTTAAATTAATTTTATTCAAATTCAATCTCAACTTATACCAAATGATATAATTTTATTTTAATCTCAAGTTTTACTAAACATGAGATAGTAATTTTTCATTGCAATCCAATCCATTTTATTATAATCCAATTCAATCTATTTTATTCCAATCTTGTGTGCTAAACGCAGCTTATGTGATGATTTGTTTATGACATATTTGATGATGTGCATAACTTTTAAGATAAATCGCCAAATACTTGAGAAAATTTTTTTAATAATAATATTTGAATTTATGCGTATAAATCCAATATTTTAGAAAACCTTTAGGATGAGAAAAACAAAAATGCCACCTCAAAACAAGTGGCAACGAAAAGATCTTAGCAAGTATGACTTTCCATTCTGGAGACCTGTATTAGAACGTGGAAGAATAGACAAGTGAAAGAGAACGAACAACTTTGGTAGAATGTGAAAATGAAATGAGAGACGAAGGCCTGTTACTTTTGTACAAATTTATAGGCTTTAGATAATGCATAGTAGCCAGCATGCTCCTCACTCAATCACTGAGGACTTTGTATTATCCTTTCCATTTCTGTAAATACTGTATATGCACAATTATTGCAACTTTTATTTATTAAGTAATTGATTACAAAAATCCAAATTTAGGAAGAGACAAAATTTTGCTATGCGAATCTTCATCTCTTAATGATTTATACTTTTACCAATTTATTTCCTAATCCATTTTTGTAAATGATTTCAAAATAAAATATTTTTTATTTTAACGGGTATATTCAATTTAGAATTATTAAAGTTTAATGGATTTTTATTAATAATAGATTTAGTGAAATTCAAATATTTTATAGAATTTTATTAGAATTCTTTAAAAAAAGCAATGAAATCTTTTGAATAATGATAAGATTTGTTATAAATATTTTTTTCTAATAAAAATCACTTTAAAATTTATCCAAATATATCACTTAAATGAAATTCGCGAAATTAGTAATTTTCTTAAAAATAATTTTAGGTTTTTCATATATTTTTTTCAAATTCATGTTCAAATGATGTCACATATGAGTTGTTAAGATCTTATAAATTATGAGATTATGTAATAATTAACAGAATCTTGACAATTCATATGTCATATCATCTGAGCAAAATATTTTGGAAGTCTAACATTACTTTTACTTTTTTAATTAATGAATAATATTACACTTCTAAAAAATTTTCTCAAATAATGTGGTAAACTAATTTGTAGCTACCATATTAATTTTGGAATGATATGTTAATTACACATAAGTTTATCATATCATTTGTACAATGAATTTTGACAAATTTTTTGGCAGTGTAGCATTACTCTTTTTTAATACATCTACATTTTATTGAATTTCATATAAATTTATATTGGATACACCTTTAAGGAATATTTGGTGCATGGAAAATGAGATGAGATTAGGATTAATTTTTTCTCATCCTCTCACATTCCATGTTTAGCTCAAGGTTGAGGTGGGGAAGGAATGAATTTTTCATTCCCGAGCTCATCTCCATTCCAACTCAACTTGAGAAATGAAAGCCCGAGTTGAACAATCTTATTGTCATTTCCCAAGTTCATAGATGTTTTATTATTATTATTAGGGGTGGGCATCTACAATCCAACCCGACAAACTCAACTCAATCCGACAACTTTTTATCGAGTTGGATTAAATCTTTAAAAAATTGGAATAGATTGAGTTGTATTGGGTTGAAAATTAAATTGGGTTGGGTTAGGTTAAAAAATTTTCAACCCAACCCGATAAACGTCCATCCTGAATTCTAAATCTAAGATTTTCTTATACTTTTATAAAAACATTTGCTGGAGATAATGATCAAAGAGAATTTTTATGATGGATTGAATCTTTTATTTTGAATGATTGAATCTTTTTCTATATTCATTTTATTTGTAATTAAATTACTTAGATTACGAGAGTTACCAACTAAACCTTTTATGCATTTATGGTATATTAAATTCAACCCGATTAATCTAACCCAACCAACCCGGTTAATTTAACCCAATCCAACCCGACTATTATCGGGTTGGGTTGGATTGGGTTGAAAAATCCATTAGGTTGGGTTGGGTGGTTGGGTTGAGAGATTTTCAACCCAACCCAACCCGAATCCGAAAACGTCCATCCCTAATTATTATTATTATTTCATTCTCTCTCCACATACTCTATCTCTCTCTCTCTTATCTCCACCACAACAACCCCCCACCATCACACAAACTACTATTTGTCTCTCTCATCTTCTCTTTCATCCAGAGGAACCAGCAGCAACAAAACCTACCATCTTCAATTTTTTTTGTCTCATCTCACCTTCATTTTTTTTTTAAAAATGATAGTGAACCATGCATTCTGGATTTTCTGAGTTCATCGAACTCATAACACATGGCTCTGGGTTTGATCAAAACCCTCTATTCTTTTGTTTTTTTTTTCATGTTTAATGTTTTGATGTTGTTATTGTGAGAGATGATAATATTGATAAATTAAATTGATAATATTGATGAATTGTGGATTAATGAAGACATTGGGTTCAACTATGGTTGTTTTTTTTAAAAAAAAAAAAAAAATTATAAAATTAATTTAACATAATAAAAAGTTTAAATTAATTTTATTATAATCCAATCTCAATTACACCAAATATGATAAAGATAATCATGAAAAACCTATTATAGTTTGTAAAAATATCTGTTTTGCCACACAATTTTATTTTTGTCAAAAATCTTTTCTGATGTTAATAAATTAACAAAAAAAATATACAAAGGTAAAAAAACAATTTTAACCCTAAGATTTTTTTTTAGTAAATAAAATAATTATAAGGAATAATCCTAAAAACTTAATATCGTTTGCAAAAATATTCGTTTTACCACACTAATTTCATATTTGTCCAAATCCTTTATCACGTTAATAAATTAACTAAAAAGTTATATAACAGGTAAAATTATAATTTTAACCTTGATATTTTTATTAATAAATAAAAAATTATAAAATAATATTTTTTTTAAAAAAATTATGGGTTCCTAAACTGGAAACCTTAAAAGGTAGATAGTCAATCTCCAAACAGAATCTCTATTGTTAAAACTCAAATAATAAACAAAAAAATATCAACAAAAAGAAAACATTAACATACCTAAAAAAAAAAAATTAACAATCACTCTCCAACAATCATACATCCAACATCATCTGGATTCAAATCGAACCTAGATTTATATCTGGGTTCCATGAACCCAAATTTTATGATATTTCCTAATTTACCCCTAGAGTCAAACGGTAAATTAAGTTAACCTAACCAAATCTAAGAATGTCAGAGGCATTGTCATTATTTCACATGCATCTAAAGGATATTTTGAGTATTTTTATTAATGTCGGGGAGGATTTTGAATAAAAATGAAAACCATAGATGATAAAATGAACATTTTTTTAAACTATAAATGATATTTTGATATTATCCCTTTAATAAATATTATTTTAATGAATTTTTTTATTGTATTTCTCATTTTGCCTCAAGTTAAACAGTCAACTAAGTCAACCAAACGAAATCTGTGACTATCAGGTGCATTGTTGTCATTTCACACGCCTCTAGATCATATTTTGAGTATTTTGATTAACGACAGAAAGGATTTTGAACAAAAATAAAATTATTTATGATAAAATAGACATTTTTACAAGCTACAATGAGATTTTTGGGATTATTTCAACATGATATGGTATAATTTTTAATCCAATTTCAAGTTATACCAAATATGAAACAATGATTTTCCATTTCAATCCATTCAATTTCAATCCAATTCATTTTATTTCATTCCAATCTCGCGTGTCAAACAGAGCATCAAGAGATTCCATAAAGATCTTAATTAGATTTTAATATAATCCATTCAAGATTGAATACAATCACATTTTTAAAATGTTTTAAATGCTAATAAATTTTTAATGGATTCCATAACTATCTCAAATATATTTTAATAGAATTCATTTAAGATCAAATGCATCCATACTTTTAAAATATTTTAAATTTTAATGAATTCAATATTGAATATATCTAATTGATCAATTTTAAGATAATTCAAAAAAATATTCCAATATTCTTTATTTTCTTTGAGAGTTTAGCGGTAAGGACCATAATAAATTTGAAATATTTACCTAAATTATCTAAATTTTAGAAATTATTGTATTTTTTTTTATAAGAATGATCATTCTAGTAATGTGATAAGATTGACCTACCAATATATACAGTTCACAATTACATAATTCTGAATCCCTATCTCTAGAATCTCAAACTATAGTATCTATAAAAAGTTAAAAAAAAAAAGAAAAGAATGGTTGTCCTTGTAAGTCGGATTTTATGAGATTATCTACACAATATAATATTCCTTTTGTTGCTGTTACACTGTCTCACTGAAATCTAATAATCGCAACCTATTAAAAAAAAAAATAGTAAAAAAACATGATAAAAAGCAAAACGAATCATGCAGCAATGAATATCTGAGGCGGGGCCTACGCATCCGAGCGGTCTCACTTCTAAAGCTTGCCATGTGTCAGTGCCACTTTTGAAATACTGGAAGTGACTTAGAGCTGTTCCTCCCATTCTAACATTCTTAAAAGACAGAGAGAGACACACAGAGAAGCCAAAAAAACACAAAACAATAAAAATAAAAAAGAAAAGAAAAGAAAAGTGAGCAATGGCTTCTTCGATGAAGAGTGAAGAATTACGGCTGACAGTGACCGACTCTTTGAAGCCCCCAGAACAGCAAATGAGCTCAGCCATGACCACAAAAGGTGTCTATGCTGCCATCTCCTACATGGCCTGTGCTGGTAATGCGCTTTTTTTTTTTTTTTTTTTTAATGTTTTATGTCAGTTCTTGGACCAACTGGTTATGATCATATTTTTGTATTTTAACCTTTAACATTTGCTTTGTCAAATTAAATTTTGTTGTATAAGTTGTGGGTTTTTTTTTTTTTTTTATGTTACTGTACTATTGTTTTTTTTTTGTTGGTTATGATATTATGTATTGATGAGAAGACGTGAGGAAAAAAGTAACTATCTTTGGTGGATAATGACATTATTGGGTTGATACAGATGTGTGTTCTGGTTGGCTATTGGGATTCAGGAAATATAATGTTGAAAAATGTATATTGAATGCATATAAATAAATAAATAAATAAAAACATTTATTATGGTTTTGCAAGACTCAGACCCTGAAGCAGAGTTTGGTGTTTCCATTGTCCCTACTAAAAATCTAAAACCAAAATTCCACATTAATTCAAGAGGGTGGAAAATATGGTGGTTGAATAGGATTCTGGACTCGATATTGCAGTTGGCTGTTGGCCTGACAGTATATAGGCATGTGCAATGGATATGTTCGTTTCATCGGAGACATGAGCAACGGAAAGTTCAGAAATGTGCAGAGGAAATATAGGACAGACAACCAAGTTTAAAGTGCAATAAGTCTGTTATGAATCATTGAACGTCGGTGATGGGTGTCATCAATGTTTTTCATGATGAATTTGTTGTTCAGTGTTATTTATTGAGTACAGTTTTAAACTATGGACTGATATACCGATGGATAGTGATTTGGAGCAAGGTTTAGAACAATATGGATGAGAAAATTTGTAAATATTTAATATCAAAAACAGGATTAGATATGAGGGAATGATACTCAGGAAGTGTTTTTCACAAAATAATTTTTCAAATGAATGATGGGGACAATTGCTTTGGGAGCCAAGTGCGATTCATGTGTAGACTGTAGTTTTTCAAAGAATAAGAAAAACTTCATCTTCTTGATATAAGAATGCTTCACTGCTCATGTATACTTTGGTAAACAGCACAATAAACAATCTATTTATCTTCATAAGAGCCTGCCTTACCCATTAGTAATACAATAGGTGTGCCAACATCTTTGGACCATTTCCTTATTATACCAGTCTTTATTTTATTGTTGAATTTTATTGGCAGTTTTGGTTCCTGTCGTCTCTTTTAGTTAGGAAGTCATTTTCATGATCATTTTTGTAATATTGTCCTTGTCTTTCTATCATCTTCCTTGTGAATGTAGTTGTTTTGTGAATACTGAATGTCATTGCCATGATGCGGCAATAAATCATAACCTCCCTTTTTATATTATCCCTCAAATTATCGTGCGATTATAGGTTTTTAATAATAATAAAAGAGGGGGATAAAATATAATTTTACTGATAAATCTCAATTTTACCTACTTGTAATTGTTGTTGTCCGTACGATTTTCAGCATTGACATTCCTGTGACTTGTGATGTTTTAATATGCAAATGACAGAGCAGCGGTTTAATCAATTGTTTTCGATATTAATTTTATCATGTCATGTTTAACTGGCTTACGATGAAGGCAATCATGTCTCCTACTAACTAATGTGTGATCATGTTTTTCCCTCCATTCTGCAGTTCTCTTGATAATGTTCAACAAAGCAGCTCTTTCTTCCTACGATTTCCCGTGTGCAAATGTCATCACACTTGTTCAGGTAGTTCAACTGCTAAGTCAGTACCTGTACCAGAATAACTACCGTCCACTTGTAAACTGTGAGCTGAATTGTTCTAGCAAGTAATGATTTATTGCAACCTATTAGCATTTCAACAAGTTATGTTGTCTTCTAATATTTTAGATGACAGTTTGCAATGTCAGCAGGTTATTTACCTGACAATCTCTTGAAATAATCCTTTAATTTTGTATGTATGTACATGTACTATTAGAGTTCATACAATTATGTGCATATTAGGTCATGATCATTATTCAATTCAATTTGACAGATTCTATATACACCACATGCTTGCCATTCAGAATATTCACTTTTATCTACCGTGGCATGAAATTTGTATGCCAATTAAAGACTGTTTATCAAAACTGCTCTCTGTTTTCTCTCATTATTTTCATTAGTTGATTTACATTTTATATCGTATTTTTGTGTAGATGCTATGTTCATGTTCGATTCTCTACGGGATGAGATGCTGGAAGATCATCTCTTTTACAACTGTTGAACAGTATGACATCACCTATAATCCAGTAAACATTGTACCCTTGAAGACATTAATTAAAACCCTTCCTTTGGCACTGGCTTATTTGCTTTACATGGTATAATATTCGTTGTCTGTACTAGTATTCACAAATTCTTCATTAAACATTTTGAAGAACTATTCTGTTTAATTAAGTGTTCTGTTGAAAGCTGGTCACAATGGAATCTGTGCGCGCTGTAAATGTTCCTATGTATACCACCCTTAGGCGGACTACAGTGGCTTTTACAATGATGGTAGAGTATTTGTTGACAGGGCAGAAACACTCACAATTTGTCGTTGGGAGGTACGCAACCTTTTGAACTTTCCTTTGATTCTATTAACAGCAGAAAGATGGTCGTTCATTATTTTAATACTAGGACCACCATGTGTGTTACAATTCGCAGATGCTTTCTTTATATTCTCTGCTTACTTAATTCTAGTCAAATTTGATTCTATTATTGACCCATTCCAAGGTATTTAAATTTGACAATAGTGATATAGGCACACCTTTCGAGTTTGGATTGTAAAAGCAAAGAAGTTGTAAAGTCAAACAGCCATCTTCACAGTATCTAATTAGGAGAGAGCAAGATTATTTAAAGGATTATACTTCTAGAAGCATATTGTATTTATGTCATGTAAATATTCATAATAATTTGTGTTGATGACAATTACTTACTTTAATAGTGAAAGAGCATCTCAAACTAAATAGTAAATGAAGCCAGATAATTTATAAGCCATTTACAGTTGTTAGAACTGGTTGTCCTTGGCCAAGTTTATTTGCAAGAAGATAGTTTTTCACTTGGATATGAAATTATTAGTGTTCTCTGTTCACCGGACAAGACTATCGTACCCTACCCATATATACTCTGCAAAGTCCCTATCCAAAGTTCTTGTCAACTCATGATATATATTGAGCAAGGACTAGACAGGAGTCCCTCAGTCCCTCCTTATATGTTACTTTCTCATTCTTTTCCAACATTTGCATTAATCATGGGCTTGCATTTCCTGATCTTGTAGTTGCAGCAACCTCAGAAGATGCATTAGACAGTAGAATAAGTCATGTAAATTTCAATGTCTCAAAATTTATTTGATCATAATCTTTTATGTGCTTGTGCACCCCAACTACTTTTTATTGTTGTTTTTAGTGGTTTATTTCAGTAAATTTTCCTGGCTATTTAAGTAACAATTTGAGTTTGTGTTCAATTTCCACTAATGTTGGAATTTTTAGAAATGTGACTTTGTCAATCAAACTTTGGAAGGCCTCAGTTATCTGTGAAGATATATGTGTCACTTTTTTGTACTTGCTTAAAGGAAAATTTTACAAATATCTCGACTACATTATATGCAATGTCCTTTTTTTGTACGATAGCATTGTCTTCTAAGTAGTCATATGGCTTGTTCCCTTCTTAACGGTTTGAAGGATTTCATCAGTGTGGGGATAATTATACTTGGCGCCATTATTGCTGGAGCTTGGGACTTATCCTTTGATGCCTATGGCTATGCTATTGTTTTCGTAGCAAACCTCTGCACGGCAGTATATCTTGCCTCCATTGCTCGTATTGGTATCGTTTTATTCTTCTGCTGTCCCACATTTCATTATCATTTTAAGAATTGGATTTTTTATAAATGCTATGACACAATTTTTATATAATTCCAGGTAAATCCAGTGGCCTCAATAGCTTTGGCCTTATGTGGTGCAATGGTAAGATAAGACAACTAGTAGTCTAGTATATGTCCCCCTTCTTAAACACCACGGAAAATTTATTTATCTGGTATTTGTAGGACTAATATGCGCACCAATTTTGCTGTTCTGGACATCAGTCAGAGGTGACCTAGAAGTGACAATGAATTTTCCTCTTCTATTCCACCCAGGCTTTCAGGTGCTTCCATTTATGAAGAAAGTTTGATATCCTAGTTCTCGAAGTGCACACTTTGCAACTTTAATATGGTGGAAGGCCCAATTTGTTTAAATTTTGCTGCAGTGAATTCTGATATTCTAAATGAAAGTTGCACATTCAGTAATTGCTTTGATTTTACTAATTAAATATGTCTCTGCATTGGAATATTTTTGCAGGTTGTAATGCTTTTTTCCTGTATCATGGCTTTCTTATTAAACTATTATGTATTTTTGAACACTACCCTGAATTCAGCGCTCACGCAGACAATATGCGGTAATTTGAAGGTGTGTAGCGCCCATCTATGATCCATACAAACATTCAACACGAAAGCTTGCTTCAAGCCTGATGTAGATAATTCAATCTAGAATGGATTGAACCTGATTTTTCATTATCGAGTTGCCTAGCTTGCTTGAACCATACTAATATTAACTTTGTTTCTCTTGAATAAGGCAGAATAATAAGCCAGTAAAACAAATTATATCACACCTGTTATTGTCATTTAACTCTGTAAATTATTTTATTGATGTTTGCTGCTTTTTGATGAATGTTTTGACACCTCATTTTGCTGGTTCAGGACTTTTTTACAATTGCAATAGGCTGGCTACTTTTTGGTGGGCTTCCATTTGACTGGGTTAGTATAGACTTCAACTTGGCGCGCGCGCGCGCGTGTGTATATATATTCTGATGCTGTTTTATGTTGCAGTCTTACACGATGGTGTCAACTAAATTTGTGTTTATGTTCTGCTTCCAGTTGAATGTTGTTGGCCAATCTGTTGGTTTTCTAGGGTCATGTTTGTATGCTTACTGTAAACTTCAAGGGAAATAATCACCATATGCTGCTGCTTAAGGGCCTTGTAGTGCAAGGTAAGTAACTCATACAGACGGTGACTGCTGCCTTCAACCGATATCAAAGCTGATTAACAATCACAGACTATAAAGCATGAAGAAAATCCCTCCTACATAGAATATTTCTCTGCCTATTACACAAACTTCTGTTATCTTTTCTCCGAGGAAAGGAGTGTGATCTTCATCTCTCCTAGTGTCCTCACTACAGTAAACATCCAAAGTATCGCGACACTTGAAAATCCTTTACTTTGAGCTGGCCTCCAACATGATTATAGATAGTGGCAGTGGCAAATTTTGATTGCACCAATGTTGCTTAAGCTATGGTTTAATTCTCTTTTGTGCTAATTGCACGCTAAATTTGTTAGGTGTCAGTTGCTTTGATAATTATCGTTTTATGAAAATCAAATCAATCCCCCCTTCCCTTTTCCAACATTCAGATGCTGAGTTAAAAGCTAGATAACCACTTTTGGTACTTGTTTTGCTTGTCATGTTTAGCAAATTACAGGTCATGATTTTAATATTCCTGGGCATGTTAGTTCCCTCTATTCGCGCTACCTGTTACTAAAGAAAGTTCAATCAATTTTTGGTACCACCTTGTCACCGCTTTAAAGAAAATCTTGCAAACGCCGCTTTAGTGATCTTTTGACCCACAAAAATATTCTTAGAACCCTTTTCTTTTCTACGACTTTATCACTTTCTTTTACTCATTCCTTTTCACATTATTTTTCCAACACTTTACACAACATCCAGACTGAAAACATAAAAATCATTTTAACAAAAGCCTTCCTCTAAACGTATGTATGTCAATCAAATATGTGATGGTGTCCATCCATCCACTAAGTTACTTGGGACAGTTCAGTTTGGCCAGGTGCCCTTAAAAAAGGTGTTTAAGTTATGTCCCATATATACCTCTTACGGATGAGTATATGGATATTCTGGGAGGTTCTACTTTCAGGTGTCTTAAAAAAAAAACACATAACCTGCCTGTAATGCTGCATGTGTGGACAGACTTCCACACATACATATACACAGCCTAATAGTGATGTCCGTGCATGTGGGTGCGTGTTTATGACCAAAAAAAGGTGTAATAACTGAGTTCGTGGACAAGGAGGTGTCTTTCTTGTCTCCACAAGCAGACAACCGAGTTTGGCCTAATTGCCTTGCATCATTGAAACACACCCATCACCCCACTTTCAAAATCTTCAAGTTTACTTCAATTTTTTTTCTTGCCTTTAATTTCTTTCCAAACCGTTTTTCAAGCTAAATTGGTTAGAGAGAGAGAGAGAGAGAGGTGCCTGTTCTAAATATCTGAGTCAGATCTGCTTAGTAGTCAAAGATATTGTTGTTTAATGGTGCATGGTCCAAAGAGACTACTAAATTTCCAAAGAGACTGTACTAAGTTACAATTTTTATTGTAATTTTGTGTTTTATTTTATTTTATCAATATCGATACAAGAAGAGAATAATGTACATGGTTGCGACAGGCACTAGATTGTAGCACACGACAACAAATAGTGATGAAAGTTCAAATTTGAAAGACATTACATTAATTAAGCTAAGAAAGTATGTTTTCTTTTTGTGATAAAATAAAGGCCAACGTGGCCCATTAAAGCTTAAAGAAAAATCTTTATAAATAGAACACCTATGTCTCTTTGTCTTCCCCTTTAATCAAAAGCTTCAAGACCGCCAATCTGACCTTGGAATTTATGTTTCTTCCACTATTTCGTTTTGTTTGCTTCTCGTGTAGCCTACATCAAACCGCAAATCTACACTACTTTTATCGCATGTATAGAGAACACTTCATCAATACTATACATACATATTTAGTATAGTTATTGATAGTGACTACTCATGAACATTGACCTTCTTATATACATGTTGTAAAGAAATTAAACATTGAAAAAACGAAAGTTTTTATTATGTAACTACCATTGATTTTGTACCATTCTTTTTCATCATTTCAACCGACCCCTATAATTTGTCATGCCTAAAAGGTCATTGTATTTTTTAGCCACGCCTGAATTAAAACTTAAAAAGCAATGCATAGATGATAATTTAGCATATAATAATGAAAAATTATAGAAAGCTGAGGTTGCTAGCTTTTGACCTCTTGAAAATGCTTATTATAGAGTATTACAAATTAAAGGAAGAGAAAGTCCTAGGATCTGGTGATGAGAAGTGGGAACTGGTTTAAGGCGTGAGGGAATCTGTTTTGGTAGTGGCACGCGAACTTATCGCCCAAAATCATGAGTGAGCGACATGGGCTGGTGCCTCTTCTTTAGAACAACCCCAAAAAAAAAAAAAAAAAAAAACCTTTTATTAAAAGCTTCTTTTACTCTTCCCCAAAATCTTCCAAAGCATTTTAAAGATAAAAATAAAAGGGAAATTAGAAATTGTTGTTTTCGCTGGTTAAAATAAAAAAGTTTAAGCAAATGCAAAATCCAAGAATTGTGTTCCCTATTGCAGGCCCAAGGCAGGGCTGCTTTAGCGCCGGTGTCTCCGCTTTGTGGTGTTGTCTAAATTGCCCATTTGCTAATTGATATGTGTTTATTGTGAAAATTAATAAAAGTTGGCACCTTTGTACGTCCCAATTTCTTCCGAAACTTCTTTCTAGACACATCCCTTCGGCTGACATTCTGCACTCCTGTTCCCAAGATTCTTCTTCACTTATATTGCTCTTGTTGTTGTATCAATTTTGACCCACTTCTCTATTTCCTCCTATTCGCCTCCATCTCTAATACAATTAAAGAGTTTCAATTCCTCTCTACAACGTATATATCTATAAGTGATGTGATTCTGTATTTAGATATATTAATTAATAGAAAGTGATTATGAATCTATGAAGGTCAACATCTAAAAATATTTCACGCAAGATTTTGTTACACTTTAATCATGTCTACATACAATCTAAATTTGTATTTAGATATATGAACATGACATATCCATTAATGTCTCATTTGGTTGATTTGTTTATATGGGTACAAATAAGCCAAGTATGTTATTCTGTTGATCAGTGATGGGTTCTAATTAATGATCAACCAAGGCAAGCATGATATAATGAAAAAGTTAGGTGTTAAAATAATAATAGAAAAGGAGGGAGAGGGTACAATGAAAAGGAGTTGTTCGGGAGTTTGGGTGGAGAATATTTCAGGTGGCATGCGCAAGAGAAGGGGAGGTGTGTGTGTTTGATTTTAATTGAGTAGAAACTAAGCATGGCAAACCCTAAAAGTAAGTTGCTCCCTCTTGACATCATTCCACTCACCTTCTACACCTTACCATCCCGAGGCAAACCCTACCATTATACATTCTCTGCCTCTCCCACCCCTTCCATTCTCACTTCACTCCTCTCCTTCCCTTCTTCTCTCTCACTCTCTCCGTCTCATTCTCTCTGTGCGTGTTTGTGCAATGTCTGTGTGCACTAGCTTCCCACTCTTGATCTCATATCTCATGTAGCAAAGTATGGTTTTGTTTGATTCAACATATATTAATTGATCGTGAGACTTACATCTTTGCATGCATATGATCACTTATGCTATATATCTTCTTCTTGATGATCTCTAATCAAAGTTTATTCTCGAAAACACTTTTGTTTTTTTTTTTTTTTACTATGGAGTGCAATTCATTGATGCATAATGGTTAATATTAGATAGATTCAATTCTTTGTTAAGTGATTTTGGTTTTTCTTTTAAGAGAATTTTGAATGTAGATGAAGTTCAGTTCTTCGTTTTATGTGTTTTTACCTATTTTTATCATACAATTTTCAATAAACAACCAAATACCTAGCTAGCCTCCCTTGGTTGTAAAACGATTATGATTAGGAGAACCCACTTCATCAACTTGCATGATCATTCCCAACCACCAACAAAACGACCATCTCCACCTTCTCTATGCATTCCACTTAGCTAGCGATTAAGCTTCTCTAACCCTACAAGGGACTCGCACAATTGATCGTTTTAATCATGACCTTTTGTAGCAACATGGGACCAACCATTTCGAACTCTTTATTCAACTTCTTTTTTTCCCCTTGTGGTCGGTAAGTGTTACTTGTGCATGCAAGTATAAAAAAACCTATACAAAAACCCTACATGGTTCAATAGAAACATCATATAAGGTGGAAGAACTTACGTCTTTTCAACATTTTTCTTATATGCTAGCTGTTTGGTTAGCAATTCAAGAAAGCGATATTGGTGGGGTTCAATCCGAAGACGGATTTACACATTGAAGTTGTAAAATACGATCTCAGATTGAGCCGCGCCAATATCACTTTGCATCTGAAATCTATTGCTTTCCCTTTCATCTCAGCTTCTTGAGAGAATTCTAATATATTTTATCACTATATTTGCTAGATATTGACATGCATAAATATTTCATCCATGTTAATAATTCTATTTAACTATATCTGATATTTATTTTTCGTGAGAATGTAGATTTGTCTCCACAGAACAAGTTTGGCTGCTTTAATCATGGTTCCAAAAGCAGTGACCTCACAGAAAGATTGTAAGTATGGACAGCTTTGTATATGCTTTGAATTAATTGTATCTAATCATAGGTATGATGAGTACTTTTCAATGTTAGCTAAATTGAAGGCTGATCATTGTGTTGGTCAAAGTTTAATTCCAAACGGTAAGCAGTCAAGTATCTCAAGAAGGTTATGCACGAATATATAAAGAAAGTACTCCTTCCTATATGCATTCGCATCATTTTAGTTTTATTTCTTTTTAGGATGACATACATATCATATTAAGCGATAATGATTAATGCATCTTTCCATGCTTCCGGTCACTGTTTTTGTAGTGGCATATTGCACCGAAAGAACAGGATGCAATGCATGTTTCTACACAACATTTGATGTTGTAATTCAACCTACATATATAGAATGAATAAAGTTTTAGAAATTCGGTTGCATTGTATGAGAAAAGGCAGTAAATTTACTTTTAGAAATTTGTTATTAAAATGATGATGTTGATAAGCTTTTTAAGGCTTTTATACCGTGATTGTTGGGGTTAATGGGTCCGCTTCTATATCGACTCCACTCTTTGGTGGATCAAGTCATCGATATATATGTCCCATTCCCATTCAAAACCACATGTTCAATATCTGGGTAGCTGGCTTCTGTCCTTCTTATAAGGCATCGACCAACCCACCAAGCATTAATTCTTTTTCTTTTTTTTTTCTTTTTCTTTTTTTGTATATAATTACAATATTGTAAGCTTTCCAAACATTTAGTAAGATGCAAATCCTGATTACAGATATGAAGGGAAAGTCCACTAACCACTTAAAGTCTAAGGGAATGTGCATATTATTAACCACTTGAACTATAAATTGAGATGCACACTAAGCAATAAATATTTGATTATGATGACAAGTAAACTTTGTTTGAGATGTGCTTTACATGTGGATGTAGCATTCACTGGTTTTAGTCTTTAGATGTAAGAAGACTGAATTTTGTTTTGTCATTAATCAATTAATACATTCATGCCAACTGATATATTCACTGGTTTTAGTCTTTAGATATATGCTTTCACTTTCGGTTTTCCTTTCAATTGCAAGATGATACATAATTGAGTTGTGGAATATTAAGAGAAGTTTTGAGAGGAAATTAAATATTAAACTGTCATCAGGTGGTCAGGGATAATCAATTATTATATTGTTTTGGAGACCTTGCAGAGTCATTTCTGATGAGGCAGAAATTTCCCAATGACTATATATGACTGGCCATATTGGCAATTGGCAATGACACCCCTTATATGTTGTATAAACACCCCACATTATAACTGTGTTTTTTTTTTCCTTTATGTTTTACGAAGTTATTTTCTATATTTTATTAAGTAATTCAAATCTACTTAAACATCTTCCTTTTTGATACTCAAAGTCAAGGTTGTTGTGCTTCAAAAAGTAACCAAGTAAGAAGATGAAGTAATTATAATTGTGTCTTGACATTTATATTGATGCTTTTCTCTTTAATATGTTGCAGTTTCTCATTGTTTCTGTTCTTAAAAGGATTCTTAGTGTTCATTTGTTTGTGATGTAAGGTATTGTACTACTTGTGCTTAGAGCTTATAGATGTGCATCGTTTTCTGTAAATTTATTGAAAATTAAATATTAAAGGATAAAAATATTCTTACAATTATTAACCAATACAATTAATCCACTCATAGCTCAAAAGACTTATCTTGCATAGCTATGATTGGGGTTCAATACCCACTATAGACATTTACAAATATGTATGAGAATTTTTTTTTTTTTTTCCATATCTATGACTATGATCATATTTGATACCCACCATATACATTTACTTGCATACCTGAAAAATTTTCGCACCTATTATGGAATTAGATTTTAGGAGATTTTCTTATGGTATGAATAGATTTCTTCTACTATATTATGGTAATAGGATTTTGGAGATTTCTTTATTTGTGTAAATTTTCCTTGATATTGGTTGGAAGAGTAAAATTCCTGGCCACAGACCATTTACACTGTAATTATATTAAAAATAATAATAATAATTTAGGATCAACATATACGCAATCCCTCTTAACTTTTCATATTTAGCTTTCGCAAACTAAGTGATTAAGCCAACAAATTACTCTTTGAACTAATTAAGTAGTGTAAAATATATATTAATAATTACAAAAATTAAAAAATATTTTGTTATGTTTAAAATTAATGAAACATAAGATAGTAAAAGAGGAATCCTATATTTTAAACTTTGTGAGTAAGCACGTAAACAGCGAGTTAACATTCTTAAGGTTTTGGATATTTCAATTTTATATATTCTAAATTTAATTTAAGTTAGAGACTCAAATCTAAGTCTAAATTCAATATTTTCTTCTCTTCTAAAAGAACACTTATTGGGGATAAGAATCGATGACAGAGATATGTATTTTTATTTATTTTATTTTATTTTTTGTCTTTGTGATTCATGAATTAACATTTTATTTGTAATATTTAATAGATTAAATTTTTATTTGTAATCATTATAAATTATCTTTATTTATGCTCATTTTATGAAATAAAATTTTATTAGTAATCATTGTTTGTAATATTTGAATTTCTATGTGACAATATAATATTAGGAACGTTATTTGTAATCATTAAGGACTTTTCGATATTTCAACTAATATTCAATGCAATTTACTCATCAGATTGAATTGAAAAATTTTCAATATAATTTATTTTGGATTGGGAGATTTTCCCAGCAAACACCCACCCTTTACCCTGCCTATGATAAAGTGGCCCAATTCCGAACATGTGTTGTATAAGTATATCAATTCCATATTTGTTTTTCCCCTAAAATACTGAGTCAAATTGACTCAAACATCAACTCAATTTAATTAATTCAATTTCAAAGTAACTCATTTCTCAAGTCAGATAATAAAGTTTCAATTTTGATTAGTTCCTACATAGTTGTAATTTAGTCACGATATACAGCCAAAAAAAAAAAAAAAAAAAGAATCGCAAAAAAACAAAAGAATTATCCAGAAACAAGTGATTTCAAAATTTAACAAAACCCTTTTTATCTAAAATTTTTTCTAAAATCAAACAATGTGAATAGGTGGCCATCCCCAACACGTGACGGAATCTTTACAACGCAGTTTGCTTCTGGAAAATGGTTTGCAGAATATGTTAAAGGTGGATAAGATTCTAATTTTAACGTGATTAGAAAACACAACAAAGTGACAAAATGCATATGTAATAGAACCTTTTTTAGTTGATGAATTACAAAACTTGATTGGCAGTGTTGGCTTGAGAAATGATTTGCAGAACAGAATAAAGCAAGATATAGATTCTGAGTTGAATGTGATACATAAATGGTGCTACTACTGGTGACAAAATGCTCAAGTTTAGTCCATTGTTTTCGAGAGATATTTGCAGAATAAGTTAAAGGTAGATGAGATTCTAGTTTGAAGGCGATTCGTATATAACTGATGGCAAAATGCATATCACAGATGTTATGCTCTACTAAAAGATAAAATAATACAAATGCTTTATATCTTTATCAAAAGGGTTTGTGCTGATTTTGCTGTAAACAGGTTAGGTGGCTTGTGAACGTGATTTAGCTGACCCAATGGTAGAAAAAAATGTTTTAACTGTTTCAGGAACCAATGAGGTTTCCAATTGAAGGTGCTAGTACTAAAGGTTGGTTCTAGGCATTGAATCAAAAAGAGGGTGGTCCAAAAACACAAAAGCAAGTAGCAACAGACATTCAAGAAGGTGCAAAGTAACAATCTTGGAAATGAGAGATTTAATCTAATTACAAGATATAATATATATAATATTATCTCAATTACAACACAGGCAAATCGCAAGCCATTGGATACATTGATTGTTAGCCTCTCTAATCTGGTGTTTTAAAGAGAAGGGAGCTGATGTATCTCTTCGTTATCCATTATCCTTCTGGCTCTAGAAAATTTCACACTCAGAAAAAAATTATACTACAAGCTTGAGATACTGTCCTCACACAATAAATGTAACAAAAGGTGGCATCCAGGCCTCTGTTTCATTTGAAAGTTGTTGAGCCAATCAAGGAGAGAAAATGATTGCTCATCTACAATGCTGCTTGCCGGAATTCAGTGGGGAGTCTCTGATGTTTTTGTGCTGGGAGCTTGCAAGATGCTGGGTTCCATCTGGTTTTTTCTTTCGTCTACCTTGTTGAGATAAACGAGAGTGATAAGATAAGATGGCGAGGTCATTAAGATCTTGCAATGGAGTGAGAGACTTCACAATCTCATCCATTGTAGGACGAGATTTCGGGTCCCTACTGAGGCAGTTGTAAGCCAATTGAGAAACTTTTTGGACCCCTTTGAGGGAGTAATTCAGCTCCAACCGAGGATCCACTAGTTGATAAAGCTTCCGCTTATCAGCCATATACGGTCGTGCCCAGGCGACCAGGTTCTGCTCCCCACTAGGGCGCTTTTTGTCCATTGATCTTCTGCCTGTCAAAATCTCAAGTAGCACTACCCCGAAGCTATAAACATCACTCTTAGATGTCAAATGTCCTAGAGAAAAAACAAGACTTATCATATTCTAGGTCTCCAAATAACCACTGATGCATGAAACTTAGGTGAGGCGCTTGCTTCTAGACAATGACAGCTCAATAATTTGTTTAGTGCCAAATGATATGATGTTAATCAGATCAACATGTACAATCTGTTCACATAGACTTTATAAATCTCCCTGCCATTCTCTAGACTAACAATGTCAGATCAGTTCATCTAGTCAAGATAAAGAATCTGTTACTATCGGGTCCCTATTTAAGCAGGCATTGAGCATGTAAAAAGTGCATGGTGAGGTCTGACTACTTTAATCAAACAATGTTGCGTACTACATCAATGTGTGTATGATGTACCAGCACAGATGCACATGGACTGATTAGTTGGTTTGATGTTAACCTCCATATCCTCACAAAAGGCTGGTGCTATGCCAGAGTTTAAAGGCTTTAGTTCAAAACATCAATAATTTTTTTACCTGTCATGACATATTCTGGAGCTGCATAGCCATATGTTCCAACCACCCTGGTAGAAACATGAGTTTTGTCTCCCTGAGGGCCAGCTTTTGCTAGACCAAAATCTGATAGCTTTGCATTATATTCCTGCATAAGTAATTCAATATTAAGAATTTATCTAAACCTGGGATGTCAATGTAATCAATTAGCATTACATACCGAATCAAGCAAAATGTTGGATGTCTTAAAATCTCTGTATATGACAGGTTCTGGACCACCATGTAAAAAGGCCAATCCTTTTGCCGCGCCTAGTGCAATTTTAATCCTATTGGACCAGGGAAGAGGTATAGTCCCTACAAAAATGGAACATCAGAAGTAGTTTCACACAGCAAATTAAAGGTATCAATAAGACCAATTAGCTAGTGGAAATGCTGACAAGAACAAAAAGTCACACCAAAGCCAATATGCTCTTTACTGTTTTACAAGTCCACTGTGGGACTCAATAGATGTTTTTTAACTTAATTTTCAGATTGACAGGAAAGAAAAATCATATTGTAATATGACTTATAAGAGAACTAGTACAAGCAAATCAAAGAAGAAAGAAATTAGCTGACTCACTTCTAAAAAGATGGTTTTCAAGGCTACCACGAGTCATAAATTCATAAACAAGCAGCCTCTGATCATCTTCAATGCAGTATCCAATAAGCTTAACAAGATTTGGATGGTGAAGCTGTCCAAGAAAGTGGACCTCAGCCTGCATTAAGAAGAATTTTCATACATCACATTTTCTTTATTTAGCATCCAACAAACCTCACTCTTAAAAACACCAGTCTACTCTACTAACCCAAAATCAGACATTCTACTAACCACCCATTCTCTATGGCCTTGAAGGCCATCTGGCTTCAGGCTCTTGACCGCGACAGTAATTCCTGAACCAGGCTTCGCTGGTGCTGTCCCATTTTCTTCAATCCATCCTTTGAAAACATATCCAAATCCACCCTCCCCAAGAATGCTATCAGGTCGAAAATTCCCAGTTGCAGATTTAAGCTCCTGAAAATTAAATTGGAGCAGCTGGTGCTGTGATTTCTCATCTGATAGGGGTGGCTCAGGATTGTCGGACGATAGCTGAGCTTCATTTGGAGGACATAGTTCCCGGTTACTAGCATTTAAGTATCGTGTCTCGGTAGCTACATAAACGAAAGAAAATTAAAATGAGACAATGCTTCCTTCTTCCATCACAAGTCCTATCGCAAAACACATTTGATTGACCAATACTGGTGGAGACTTGGCAAAGAACTGTGAAGCACAAATGTTATCTAAAACAAGAAAGACCAAATTTTGCAGAACACTGAATTCTGAGTCAAAACCATAAGAATCCCTTCTCTCTTTTAATTCTCAGATTAATTCCCAGAACATTTTTTTTTTCTATGAACTGAAGAACAGAATTCCAAAAGATTTCAAAGGTCACAATCTTTTATAAGAAAAATTGCATCTTGCTACAAAAACTAGCCCTCTAGGAGATCTGTTTGATGGAAGAATCAGAAAAAATCATGCATGAGATCTGTTACATAAATTGCAACTCTACCATAATTTCGTAGCCTGTTCAATCCAGCAGAGATTGTTCAGAACAAGAGCATTGAACTACTTTCAAATCAGGGTATTACAAAAGCTATTTTAGTATTACACTATTAATTACAAAAGGGCGTGCTTAACTATATGTTAGACAAAAAAAAACATAACAACAAATAAGACAAATGATTCACAGAATGTTAAAACACTAGGCACCAATATGTATCTAGACACATGGAACACATAGAGCTAATTTGAGTCCAATCTACTGAGCCAAAAACAAACAACAAAAAATTAAAAAATACATAAAGATACCTGCATCATAAACAAGACTAGTACGAGGAATAGTGTTAGGAGAGTCTCTAGAAGAAGAGGGCTTGCAAGCACCTGTAACGCCGCGTCTAAGAACAGCCCAGCAGCCACACTTGTTGTCGTCCATGACTTGAAAAACCAGTCTTTTGTTTGGTCGTGGATTGAAGAGGTCTTAGTTGAGTTTCATTTCATTGGCTGTTGAGAGTGTTAACTGCATGAGAGCAGTGAAAACAAGAAGAGGAAGAAGAGATTGGTCATGTTTCTAATGTTGTAACAAAGTGAGCGAGCGAGTGAAGGTGTAAAAGAGAGAAATGATAGAAAAAAGGAAAGAGAGAGACAGAGAGGGAAGAGAAATGTTAGTGTTAATATTGGTCTTGTTGGTGTTGCTGTTGGAGATTGCAGGCATCATCATCACCATCATCGCAGTGTGTACAAAAAGAACTTTTTCCCACCACCTTTTTTTGTGGGGATAGGGGAATTACCTCCTCCCTCCCTTTCTTCACTCTCTCTCCCTCTCTCTGTGTTTATTTCGGTTAAATTTACCAAGAAAGATCTTGTGTTAGATTCGTTTTTGCCAAAATCTTTGCAATTTTTATCTTATTTTTTGTATTATTTGTAGCATGATTACCATAATTTCTTGGAAAGATAATATATATATTTGTTAGCAAATAAAACAATCTTTCCAATTTTTATCTTATTTTTTGTATTATTTGTATTATGGTTATCATAATTTCTTTGAAAGATTTATATATATATATTTTTTTGTTAGCAAATAAAACACCAAATTAATGAAACGATAAAATAATACGAAAATAATAATGAAATAAAACGGACAAAAACAATACATAAATTTACATAATTCGTTAAAAGTATATTACATTCGTGAAGCTACTGTAGATCTTTACTATAGGGAAAAAAATAAAAAATGTTTACAAACACTCAATTCCTTACTATTCATATTTCAATTACACCCAAGAGAACAATAATTCTATGATATTTAAGAGAATCATACTTTGCACTCAAATAGTCATACCACTTTTTTTTGTCTCAATTTTTAGGATGAATGAAACAATGAGATGAGAGATACCTTTAGACTCCTCTCATTAACTACCATTAATACACTTCTTTTTTAATTATGCATTAGTTGTCTTATATGTGCCTCCAAATTTCTCCACTACCAAATCTGAGTTTCCTTATTTCTTAATTTTCAAAACAAAGAGTTATTGAGTTCCCTTATTCTTCTATGTATTAATTTCTTTGATTTTAAGAATCTATTCCATTTAAGAATCTAACATATATACACACCAATTTGCCTATTCCTAGACATAAAAGAATATACATTTCATCTTTTAATATAAGTGATTTTGTATCCTCTCATTCTCTAAAAGATCAGAGGTTTTATTCTCATCAACTATATATTAGAGTTTTGGTGGGTTTTATTTATTTATTTATTTATTATGAGATAACTTGTTTATCATTCATGAGAATAGATTTTTGGATCGCATAAATCATATTTGATCTCGATAAATCTCATCGATAAGAGTAGATATCTGAACCTTACCAATTGCATTTGATCTTTATAAATTCCAACGGTCTTATAACTCATTTGAAATCAACTTTGAAAGAATAATAATAAGATTTGTCAATAAGATTTATCAAGTGACCAACAGTGCAGTGGTAATTGTTGCTAGCCTACCATGATCAATTGGATCGTCATTGGTTCGACACCCCCTGTCACCAAAAAAGACTGATTTCGCTCATCAATGTGTAAGCTGTTTCCCCACTTATGTATAGGTAGCTCCATTATGTATGAGAGCCGCTTCTCGAACAGTACCACTAATGTTAAACGTTGCTTGGTGTCGATTATTCTGTGAGTTAGTTTCAGTTATGTAATGTAATAGAAAAATAAAATAAAATGAGAATTTCACTTTACTTTTTTTCATTTTTATTTTTTTGAGTGGTTATACCATATATCAAAGTGCAATATATGTTTTTGAAGGTTGGAAGAAGAGTCACATAATTACCCCCACCTAGAGACCCAAAAATGGCGGAGGAAAACTGTCCTAGATCTTGAGAATGGGTGTTTCATGTTTTGGATCATAAAAGAATTGTTAAACAGGAACCAAAAAAAAACCAACGCCAAAACCACTATCTCTAAAGCAACCATATATAGAGAAGATTGCCAAGAAATACAACTTCATATAATGGTCTTGCTCTTGTTTCAATTACATGCATGCTTACCAATATTATTGCAACCAAAAGCCTTTTTTTGCTTTTGTGTGTTATCCAAATTCAGATTTTCATTTTCAAATGATGTGAAAAATACTTTATAATTCTTATGTCATCTACATAATGCAGACATCTTACTTCTAAATCATATTGTGTATTATCCGAAACAGAATATTAGATTACATCATACTTATGTTTTGTCAAATAGTTTTTTCTCTTTAAATATTTTTTTTATATAAATTTTATAGAATTCTAGAAGTCATATCATTAATTTATTGACAACATTTTACTTTAAAGAGGTATGTAAGCGAAAACATTTTATGTTTAAATTGTGGAAGAGTTCCCCATTATATATATATATATATATATATAAAACATTGCATTTATTAAACAAATGTGGTTTTGTATTATTGTGTGGTCAAAGCTAAAGCTAATGGAAAGATAGTCAAGAGCATATTTGAGTGCAATCTTATCAAACCACTTTCTCCCTTTCTCTCTCTCTCTCTCTAGGCAAGTATGAGTGTAAATACTCCTATACACCGATAGATAGATGAGTGAACGAGAGGTTTATGATATGTGGGATTTCTTTTTTTTTTTTTTAATTTAAAAAATAAGGGTGGGGGGACTGGTGAGAGGTCATTTCATCAACAACCATAAACAAAATGAGATTCTATTTCTATGATGCCTTAGGGTGAACATAATTTAAAAAAATAAATAAATAAATAAAATCAAATTAAAAACCGAAAAGAAAAGCAAAGCAATGGGAGAGCAGATGAGATGAGAATGGAATGCAATGAGAGATCCTATTCTTTTTTATTCGTTTATCTTTGTACACTGTGGTTTGCAACTTGACAAAAGTCCTTGTTGGAAAGGAGTGGAGTGACACCTCCATTGTCCCCACTATGTGTGTGGGCCCTACACTCCTACTCCAAGACCCACCCTCCTAATGGCCCCCACCACACACACAACCTGACCAGTGTAGCCCACTCAACCTCATCATATGTCCAAACAATTTATCCTATTTTTGGAGGCACAAAGTTACCAACCCATAAGAGAAAGCTCCCTCCTCATTAATTGCCGTCAGAAAATATACCATTAACTTTTTTGAATTGGACTATTTGCTATCTGGGCATCTTTCGGGCATCACATTGGGCCCAAAACCATCCATCCCTCTTAATGTAGACACATCATCGACTTTCTTCAAAATAAATATATTGCATAATCGAATTTATAACAATATTAATTATCTAATCTAAAAATTAAAAATGGATATCAACTCAACAGCTATCATAATTATTAGATTAAAAGTATATAAAGAATTACTTATTGAAATTGAAAATTTAAGTTTAAACAATATTATTGATTAATTTACTAGCTATAGCAAGCATTCAAATTCGGAAGCAGTTATTGTGTAACATGCAAAATTCATGGTTGACAAACACCACATATTGAACCACTTGTGCAACATGGTTCCATCTAAGGTGTCATCATCATGATGCTTTGAATTATATGTTTGATGAAACACTGTTGCCGATTGGTGGTTGGGACATATAATAAGATATTCTTGTGCCATTGATTTGAAAATTCTCTTGACTAGCTAGTTGTGAGCTTCTAGAGCAATTTGAATTGGTTGATGGAGAAGTAGCTGTACTGGACTGGTAACAGGGGGTCCAAAGTTAACTCCGTTATAGGCACAACAGGCACAATTTGTAATAGACAACACGAACGGCGTGCCACCGACCGTTAGTTGTTTAATTAGTACATATATACAAACATGTGATTGTGATCATCAAAAAGTGTAAAACCTGTAGCCAGGCCAAAAAGCAGGGTGGTTAAAAACATAATGAATGCAGACTTATCACATCACAAGGACAAAATGGGCTCCTCTTCATCATATGTTGATTATTTGCAAAGCACAAAAGCATTTTATCAATTCAAAATAACATTTAATTTCCATTTGCCCCAGTTCGACCCAATCACACTATCCGAAGCCCAAATCAATTGGGCCTGATGAGCCCAATCAACAAACTGCCATGCCACTATTAAAATTTTAATTAAAAAATAATTATTAAAAAATAAAAAATCGTAACCACAAACCCGTTTTTGCTTCCAATTAGGGAAAATTAAAAGAGGGTATCAGTATAGGTAAGTAAACCTAACCGATCAAATGCTACGAGTCACAAATCACGATTCGTCTCTGTCGAATCCGTGGGAATCCCGATAGTCGTAGATAAAAGAAAGAAGAAGATCGATTGATTGGTGTTTGAATAGAAAGGATTGTTTGTTTTGGAGAAAATCGGATCGCTGCATGAATACAATCGGAGGGGAGAGATAGGAGACAAAGAGAGAGAGCAGGCGGGAGCTAAAACATGTCTGCAATTGTGTGCGGGAAGAGATCTTTATTCGAAGACATAGCAGCCGCGTCTCCTCCCGTCAGTAAGAGAATCCGTTGTTCTTCTTCTTCTCCTGTGCGGTTCTCTCCTCCTAGGTCCAATCACTCCTCCTCTTTCTCTTACGATTCTCTATCCTCGCCTCTCCTCCACCAGCTCGCTTCTATTTTCCCTCACATGGACAAACAGGTCTCTTTTTTTCCCTTTCAATTGTTTTGTTTGCTAATCAATGCTATTATATGATTGTGTTGTGTGAAATTGTTGTTTAATTGGTTTGAATTGGATTTTAACCTAATTTTGAATTTTTGTAGTTGATTTATGTGTATGAAAAAACATATATTTTTGGTTTAATTGTTTTTGTTTAGTAATTAATCGGATGATATGATTGGATTATGTGAAATTGGTGGTTTGAATAGATATTGAATGTTGGTTATTGATTGATGTATATGGATAAAGATAAGTTTTTGCTGTGCGCATTTGGAGGTTGTGTGTAATATGTTTGCTGCTTTGTGGTGAGATTAGTTAGTGACTGTTTTGTGAATTTGTTGTTTTAGCTTCTTGAGAGAGCACTTGAAGAATGTGGCGATGATTTAGATTCGGCTATTAGAAGTTTGAATGAGCTTCGCTTGGGATCTGCTGATAAAAGTGTTTCTCTTAATGCTGGGAAATCTGATGTGGCAGCCGAAGTTAATGCTCAACTTCAAGCTCAAGGTATGTATTGGAAATGCATCTTGTGTTTGAAGGATTAAAGCCTTTTGCTGGAAAGAGCTGATTGTGTTTTTATATGATCGAGGATTTTTGCTCGTGTGCATGTTTATCAGAACTAAGTGGTGTGTGTAAAGTGATGAACTGTCTTTGATATATATATATTTGCTTTGTGAAGTTCTTGATTATTGTTGTGTGTTTCTGATAGTTAGCGTTTGTGGCGCTTTTGTTTGTAAGGATGCTGCTAGGCTTTTAAACATGGATAACAATTTAAAGAAGGAAATTATCTGATTTTTTATATGTTTAATGAATTGTTTCCTGTGTTGTGATTTTACTTAGGAAGAGCATGGTTATATGATATGTTGACTAGAAACTGTTCATGGATGATTAGCTGAACATAACATTTCAGTTTGATGATCACAATGTGTGAATCATGAGTCCCTGACTCATTAGGTATAAGGTGGGTTGATAATATCTTATTACCAGTAAGGTTTTTACGTCCAGATATAGTTTAGTGTTTTCCAGGAATTTTGCATATCACAGTTCATTCCCTTTTGAGGTCCCATTCCCAGTTGAGATTGATGTGGGACTCGCCCACCATCGGAAATTAATTACAGTTGGTAGTGGATGTAAGCCACATATTTGCCAAGCAGCTTCTTTGTTAATTGATGCAATATATAAGTAAAGGATTTGTGCTCCCCCATCCATTTCCGGAGTCTAGGAGATTGTATGGGCTATGGCCGCCCCTTCCCAATGTTCCTCTTAAGAAGTCTTGATATGTTATATATCTGACCCCTTTGCACATGTTTTATTGTTTTATATTTTTACTCTGTTGCATGATAACAATGGAAGATGCATTCAGTTATCTCTTATTTGAATATCCATTCTCAATGGAAAAGGAATACTGTTTTTGCAGGCACAGTGACAACTAATGGAGAAGTTCCTTCTGCTGGGGATCCATCAGTTCCAAAAGTTCTCCCAGTGGATGGTCCAGAGTGGGTAGAGCTCTTTGTTAGAGAAATGATGAGTTCTTCTAACATTGATGATGCTAGAGCTCGTGCTTCAAGAGCCTTAGAGGTTTTGGAGAAGTCCATCTGTGCACGTGCTAAATCTGAGGCAGCCCAAAGTTTTCACCAGGTTGGTTTCTGTTATAGATCAATTTATCATTATCATAAAGTGGTTTTGAGGTGATGATAAGGCCAGAGGCTGTGTTTGGCTTTGGGGTTATGAAATGTATCAATGACTATTGGGCTTTATTCGATGTTTTAATCATCGCACACATTATTCTAGGAAAATATGATGCTAAAGGAACAAGTGGAAGCACTTATTCAGGAAAATATCATTCTCAAGCGAGCTGTGTCCATTCAGCATGAGCGTCAGAAGGAATATGAAGATCGAAACCAGGAGTTGCAACATCTTAAGCAGCTAGTGACCCAGTACCAGGACCAGTTAAGAACACTGGAGGTCAGGCTCTTGAAACTATATACAACCCAGACACACTGTGCAGTTAAAATGATCCCTTCATGTCCTTGTCAATGTTGAACTACGTGTGTTCTGTTGTTAAGCAAATTTCTTGTAGTCTAATCACTGTTGTTTGATGTTTTGATACCCAACCAGGTGAACAACTATGCATTGACAATGCACCTGAAACAGGCACAGCAGAGCAACTCTATCCCAGGGCGCTTCCACCCTGATGTTTTCTAACGATTAAAGAACGTATCGAATTAGGCTCTGTAGATAGAACATGCAGAGTGCAGTTATAAGATTGCTACTGGGAGGTAGTAGTGCTGATGATAGTAATGGTCTTGAAGTTTGTAATCTGATGTGTTTTCGTGCACATCCATGCAGGGCTTTCTTCTCCTTGTCCTAAGAGTAGGCTTATATTTAATGGTGCATTTATTTCATTCTTACTCTCTGTCAAGCAGGTCTGTTTTGGTAAATGACTGTTACAGATGTCTTTAGCCCTTATATTTAATACATCAATAATTTCTTTGTATCAGTGCACTTTGATATGAACAGATCAGACGTGCTGCAAGGATTGGCCTAACGCCTTCCCTTTATGCCCTCATTTTTATATAGAATTGTTATTGTGGACTTTCCATTGAAAACCATTAAATCTGGCTGAATGACAAATAAAAATGCAGAACTTAATGTAGTATCAGTTTGTGCAGTTATTTCATGGAAAGAAATAGGTTCAAAGCTGCCCTGTTTTGGCCAAAAAAACTTATCTGTTAGTGTAAATTAGTTAAGATCAATGAAGAAATGAGAGTGAATTTGACAGCTTGCTTGCCTCGTTTGACATATTTGCTCGCGAGGGAATGCTTGAAGGCGTGGCTTTATTTTTTATGTAACATTTGGTAATGAAGAATAGTGACAGCATGTAACCTGTCGTCTTCATAAATTAACCTGTATTAATTTGTGATGCTCGTGTTGATGAAATGAAAACGATTTGCCATTGTTTAAAGATTAGATTAGGACCAAAATGGGCCTTGGCTTCCAGGTGTAAGTTTCTACACTTCAAAATACTTTCTAGGTGGGATCCATAGATGTACGTCCATTCTGTCTTTGCTCAACCAACAAAGGATGGTTGGTATCTCTCGGAACACATGCAAGGTACGGTTCAAATTTGGTCCAATTCTATCGTTATAAATATTTGTTTTATCTGCCTCCTATACTTTTGATGGATGTTATTTTTTCTGTTTATATAAAATATGACAATTTTAGTGTATCAATTTTCGAAGTATTTTACTATTTAGCATGAAATGTCTATTTCTCACTCTGTTACCTGGGACTAAACAAGTTAAACTCTATCAAGACCTAGAGATTAAAAGCTAATATTCCAGGAAGAACTGGTGTAGAAAATAATTATTAATTTCTTAATAATAGGAAAAAAAAAATCACATTATAACAACATCAAACAAAAACACACAAAGAGAGATTAATTGCTACCAATGTGTAAACCAAACGCAGGAGAAAGTTACGATTGATGTCTGATATGTACACGACACATACGGGGGTAAATCTTTGCATCAGTAAACGCCGAAAACTACTATAGTTTGGTCACAAACTCAAGCTTCCAGATCAAAGGCTATTCACTTAATAGAAAAATTACACAACCTTATAGTCTTATGTACTAATCAGGCATTAGGTAAAGTTGCTACTGTCCTACTTCCTACCGGCGATCCCGCCTTCGAGCCTCGTAATCAACTGAGTTGTGCTAGTCGATTGTCGAATTCAGGCCAAACGAAAAGAAAAAATTATAACAAATATAGGACACTTTTCATTTTTCTACCGTGAGAGGTTCAAGTGAAGAGATTAGGAGGAAAATGTGGGAAGATGCAGCACAAGGCTTTTTATTGTCGTTGTATGTACAATTTGTGCATGTGAGAGAGGATGATTAGTAGCGGGTGGATTTTACCTTTCCCTTGATGAGAATCTTAAAAGGCTGTGAGAAGTTTTCCTCCAGATTTCATCATCTTCTTGAATTCATCAAAATTAACCATACCATCTCCATCCATGTCAACTTTCCTGATCATCTCTTTGCAATTCTCAATCTTCTTGCCTTCACTTAACCCCAAAGAGGACAACACCAAACCCAACTCTTCCACTGAAATCAACCCATCTTTATCTTTATCAAACACATCGAAAGCCTCTTTCAAGTCCCCTTCTCGTCCATCTCCCACCGCCTCACCCCCGTCGACACTCCTATCATCATCATCACCACCACCACCACTACTATCACCATCACCATCTTGAACGATCATGGCCTGATACAACGTGCAAAACTCATCAAAATCAATCAACCCATCTCCATTAGCATCCACTTTCACCACCATCTCTTCAGCTTCGTTCTCCGAAATGAAAAGCATCAAATTCTTCATTGACTCCCTCAATTCTTGCTTTGTAATGAACCCATCACCGTTTTTGTCAAACGTGGCAAATACCCTTTTGAGCTCCACTGTTTTATTCGTAGTCCTCTTCCCTCTGTGTGACGAAACCTGAGCGGTAGTAGTTGCAGCTGGAGCAGCAACAGCACTAGAAGAATTGCTTGTAGAGAACAAAGATAGGATTTTGGCATAGACTTTCTTGGTTGGAAAATAGAAGAAGATATTGATGAAGCCAGCAACAAACAAAACTACCATCAACAGTACGGATATTACCATCTTCTCTCGGTTCAAAGTACATACAACCGAGAAGACTTACACAGGCAGAAAGTTGTCTGGTTTTGCCTGGTTTTTAGTGAAGATAGGGGGGTCTATGTCTTGTTTTGTTGAGTGGAAAAGTATTGTCATACGCGGTGTTGGGTGTGGCTTCGATCCCACAAACCGCGTGAACTGTAATAACTATAAAACTAATGTATTATTAATTATCATTACGACACATGAACGAGGTCCTGGAGATTGGGATTCCATGTATAACCCCAACATTGTCTGGATCGATCTTGTCTTTTCACGTTGCTACACGTGTTATGGGCTGGAGTAGTTTGTCTTTTAATGACACCAGATTCGTTTCGTCAACGTGTATACGTCTTACTGATTTACTAATCTTGCCATGTGGTATGGAGATCCATATATATTTATGAGAATGTGTGATGTCTGGTATAATATGAACGGTTTATTGAATTGTGTTTTCATATTAGTGGTTAAGAAAATTATATTTGATGTCTCCTAACTAACCCGTGGGTGGATAAATAGAAACTTGTAATTAATATATACAAAAATAATGAGGAATTAATCAAGTAGTTGAGCTTTTTCGAAAGCTAAAACACATGTATCTTGATTAAATTATTTTAATGGCATCTTGTTTTAGGTTCATCATGTCTCTTTTAGTCAATAAAACTTAAATTAAGTCAACTTGGTGTTCGTCATATTTTAATACTAAATTGACATTAATATATGAATCTATCAAGATATTTACTTGATTGACTACTTCAATATATGTACGGAATTTTCCTAAAACATTTATGTGTTATAAACTATTTGGGTGATATTATAATAATATATTCTTTTTGTTTAAGTCGGTCATAACCGACTCAATTTAACTATATATATGTGTAACGACTCAGCAAAAAGATATACATATTTTCCTACTTTCTTTTGTTTGCCTCCTTTCTATCTCTATCTTTATTGCTTTTTCTTTGTTTAATTTATTATTTAGTTTTTCTCTCGCCTCTCTCCTGTCTCAACTTTTGCTTGTCAAATTTGTCACAAGTCCCTGGTAAATTTTCTTTAAGCCCCTGATGATTATTAATTTTATTATATTCATTTATTTTAATTTTATAACACGTTATCAGCACGATCTTGAACCTGAAGTTCTTGATATTCTGACTCAATATATGTACGGCTCTGCCGACTCAATATATGTACGGCTCTGCCGACTCAATCAATGTACGGCTCTGCCGACTCAACCAATATACGGCTCTGCCGACTCAATTATTATTATCATGCATTACAGATCTAACTATTTAATTTTATTTATTTACTTATTGTTACATACTATATGTGCAGCTCTGTTATTATTATTTACTATTTTTATTATGTATTTCATGCACGGCTATGCCGGCTCAATATATTATTAATTAATTGATTTGTTATCTCTGTTATATTTTTATATTTCATATATTTTATTCTCTTAAATTTATAATGTACTAGAACCTGAAGTTCTGGATTTTAATCAATGGAATCTGAAGTTCTAAATATTTATTGTTAAAACCTGAAGTTATTATTTTTGACCTGAAGTTCTAAAAATATAAATGAAATTTTTGGCAACCTGAAGTTTCAAATATATCATTTTGATTATGTCACTAATTGTGATATTTTATGTGTATAGTCATGTCAAATATCGCAAAACCAGAATTTGCTCTACTGGATATCTCAGGAAATAATTATCTTTCATGGATCCTTGATGTAGAGTTGTATCTGCAGTCCAAGGGTTTAGTTGATACAATTAGAGATAATAATGAAATATCTCTACAGGATAAAGCAATTGCAATGATCTTTATCCGCCATCATTTACATGAGAGCCTGAAGACTCAATACCTCACAATTAGAGATCCACTGACTCTGTGAAAAAATCTAAAAGATAGGTATGACCATCAGAAAACCGTCGTCCTCCCAGAGCCCGGCATGAGTGGAGTAATTTAAGACTCCAAGATTTCAAATCAGTCGCTGATTATAATTCTGCTATGTTTAAGATAACCTCACAGCTGAACTTGTGTGGTGAAATACTGACTGATGCAGATCTATTGGAAAAGACATATACTACTTTCCATGCATCTAATGTGCTCCTGCAGCAGCAATATAGAGAACGCAGGTTTACAAAATACTCTGAATTAATCTCATGTCTCTTAGTGGTAGAACAAAATAATGAGCTTCTGATGAAAAATCATGAACTTCGCCCTGCTGGCGCAGTTGCACTTCCAGAAGCAAATGCTAGCACAAGTAAAGGTCGTGGACGTGGACATGGACGCGGACGTGGTAATCATGGTCGTGGTGGATATAAATTTTCAAATAATCGAAACTAGAAAAACATCTCTCAAAAGTGGAATGTTTATAATGCTAAACATAACAAGGGCAAAAATGCAGAGAAAAAGGCCCCTAAAAATTATGAAGATGTTTGTTTCAGATGTGGTATGTCTGGACACTGGTCTCGTACCTATCGTACGACTAAGCATTTGGTTGATCTGTATCAAGCCTCTGTAAAGGGGAAGGAAAAGAAAATTGATACAAATTTTGCAGATCAAAGTGATGATCCTGTAGATATCACAAACCTAGAATTATCGGATTTTCTTGATAATGCTGATGAAAAAGTGGATTACTCAATTGGTAATGGAGATATCCATACCAATTAGAAAGTTGCCTAGTTAATATAGTCATATTAACTTTTGTTATGTTAGTACATATTTTTGTAATCTTTCAGAAGTAAGATAACTTATTTTGCTTTATATGATGTACTAACATATGGTTTATCTGATGAAAGACGGATATGGATGAATTATCTATTCTCAAAAAGGAATGTGCAGATATATGTATTGTTGACAGTGCAACAACACATACTATTCTTCAGAATAAGAAATATTTCTCAAATTTGACAGTAGCCAAAGCCAAGGTAAATACTATATCAGGTCCTGCAGATCTGGTTGAAGGTTCTGGAAGAGCAATAATCTTATTAAGAAATGGTACTAAATTATATATAAATAGTGCATTATACTCTAGTAGATCTAGAAGAAATCTACTTAGTTTCAAAGATATACGTAGTAACGGATATCATATTGAAACTACAAATGAGAAGAATGTTGAATATTTATGCATTACTAAAATTATCTCAGGCCAGAAGCTAATTGTAGAAAAACTCAGAGCTTTCTCATCTGGGTTGTATTATACAATTATGAGATCAATTGAAACTTATGTAGTTTCAAGCCAGAAGCTATTTAAACCAATAACATTTCGACTTTGGCATGACCGTCTTGGTCATCCAGGATCTACGATGATGCGTAAAATCATTGAAAATTCTCATGGGCACCCATTGAAGAACCTGAAGATTCTATTATCCAATGATAATATATGCACTGTCTGTTCACAAGAAAAATTTCTCCTGAAGAGAAGCACAAGAAAAATGTCACTATTGGAAAGAAAAATGAGCTATCATGGAATGTGACAATAATATCTCATTTGGATCCTCGTACTACCTAATGTGAAAGTGAGGTACGAAGAATAGTTAATCTTCAGATGATTGCAAATCAGTTGCCAGATGCATTTACTGATGCTGCTAAAGTGACAAAATCATACATACCAACTGCCAATACACCAGCTAGAATAATTGTTCCTGTAGAACAATATAATCAGAACGCAGCAAATGAATCATCTACTGCACGCCAGAAGCGTGGTAGACCAATGAGCTCAAAAGATAGTATTCCCCGAAAACGGAGAATGAAAAATTCTGATTCTTCTGAAAATAATACTCGAGTTACAAAATCCATTATCTCTGAAAGATCAACTCCAGGAGAGTTGCCAATCCCTGAAGAGACTAAAAACCCCCAAAGAGGTACAAACAATTGATGAGTCACAAAATTCTGGAAATCAAGAAATTTCAATCAATTGTGCTGAAGGTATGTGGAATCGTAATGAAATAATCATCGATGATATATTTTCATATACAGTAGCTTTGACAGTTATGAACGATGATTATGAACCACATACTGTTAATGAATGTAGACAAAGACACGATTGGCCTGAATGGAAAAATGCAATTCAAGCAGAATTAAGTTCCTTAGCCAAACGTAAAGTCTTTGGACCTGTAGTCCAAACGCCTGAAAATGTCAAACCTGTTGGATACAAATGGGTATTTGTACGGAAACGTAATGAAAAGAATGAAATTGTAAGACATAAAGTAAGGCTTGTTGCACAAGGTTTCTCGCAGAGACCAGAGATTGATTATGATGAGACGTATTCACCAGTGATGGATACAATTACTTTTAGATTCTTGATCAGTTTAGCAGTCTCAGAAGGACTCAAAATGCGGCTTATGGACGTAGTGACAGCATATTTATATGGGTCACTTGATACTAATATCTATATGAAAATTCCTGAAGGATTTAAAATGTCTGAAGTATTTTTCAAGGGGAGTATATTAAATCAATGTGGACATATGTGCACTGCACTCTTTTTTCCTTCGATCAGGTTTTATCCCACTGGGTTTTCCTGACAAGGTTTTTAATGAGGTAGTCATTTTAAGCACATCCAAATATTATTAAATCCAGAAGATTATAATATTTTAGATCCAGCAGATCATAAAATATCTTTTGTTTAGATTTTGAGTTTTTATTGATAGAAACTTTTAAATATATTATAATGATATCATCCAAGGGGGAGTGTTATAAACTATTTGGGTGATATTATAATAATATATTCTTTTTGTTTAAGTCGGTCATAACCGACTCAATTTAACTATATATATGTGTAACGACTCAGCAAAAAGATATACATATTTTCCTGCTTTCTTTTGTTTGCCTCCTTTCTATCTCTATCTTTATTGCTTTTTCTTTGTTTAATTTATTATTTAGTTTTTCTCTCGCCTCTCTCCTGTCTCAACTTTTGCTTGTCAAATTTGTCACAAGTCTCTGGTAAATTTTATTTAAGTCCCTGATGATTATTAATTTTATTATATTTATTTATTTTAATTTTATAACATTATGTAGTTTATAAGCTAATAAAAAATAATATGATTTATACGCGAGAGAAGTTTGTCGGTGTATCTATCCGAGCTTGTGTAAGAAGTCTGTCAATCCGAACTCGTGAAAAGAAAAAGAAAATTTATGATGCTATTCTCAATATTGCACTGCACACAAAGCACTTTAGAGCCCCACATTACATGATTTATGCTTCCGTGGAATTTTTCATGACTTTTGTGTGGCCTTCAGTGAGAAGGATAAGAAAAGCTTGATAGGTCTCCTTCTCCATATAAATGGAAAGTTCTATTGGTGGATAAAGAAATTTCATTTGTTTTTGTTTTTGAAAAGCAAAAACTCTATGTGCTTTACGCGTAAGGTGGGGGATCTGTTGATATAATGTCGACCCATGATGGCTACCAGTAAGTTGTACAATGTCTTCAATAAAACCTCAGCTCATCAACAAACAAAAGCGGTATATACCAGGGTAAAAAAAAAAAAATTGGTACACCAAAAATGTAACTTTTGGACCCACTTCCGTTTTAAATTTTCAGTTCTTTAACCTTGTACTAATTTGAATTTTCTAAAATTTAGTGAGAATTATCGCAAAGGATTTATTCACTATCATGTTTTTATTGATATTTAATTAAGAATAAGTTTTAAATACAGCTAATGAATTGAGAGACTTAAAAATTAGGGGCAGAGCATTTATTTTTTAATAGAGGTGGTTGGACATTTCTTCGTACATTAAGATGTTGAAAGTCCATTTTCTATATTTCTTATTATGATAATAATTATCTCTTATTTATAAAGATAAATATCCAGATTGTAAAATTATTATTTAATATGTTTAACAATTCTTTAACCTATTATACATTTAAAAAAAAAAAACAGATTATATTAACCTAAAATTTTAATTTAAATTTATGATTTCAGCATTAATAATTAATTTCCTACATATCAACTGTGAATAAAAGTAAATAAATTTAAGGGATCACAAATTTAAATGGTTAATTAATTTAACCTAACCTAAAAATTATTCTTAAATATGTTCGTAAATATCAAAGTATAACTTTTTTTTTTAATCTTTATTTTACAAAATAAAAGTATAACAAACGAATCCAAAGCATCTGTAAAGGAAATTATGTTATAAAAAGATAACATAATAAAATAACGACAGTCCAACACTATTGACTTTAAGTGTTTAACATATTCAATACACCAAATGCCGTGTAGGAAGAGGCACACGCGCTTTGATGGTATCAGATGCTTCACTTTCCGTCACCACATCTTCATTAACAAGGAATTTCTACTTTTATTCTATTGACCCCTTTATTAAAGCATATGAATATTAATTTCTATACAATAAAGAATGACTCGTATTTTCTATCTTCGGCTAGCCTGCTTAATTTGTCCTTTTCTAACCGGTATTTGTATTTATAACACCATGTGTAGATTTTAGTATTCTGGAACTTCGAGGGAAGCAAACGTTACTTTCAAGATAACTAGCTGCATGTAAGGTTTATTAATTCGTTTGCATTAATATAAATCAAGTTTTTAATAAAATAAATAAAACGTTTTATAAACTCAAGGTTCCAAAAATTTCCCAGATTAGGTGAGATTTGTAAACTCTTGACTGCAAGTGGTACTTTAAAAATGCAAGTTTAAGGTGTACCTAATTTCTTCTCGCTTAGTGACAGTTGTACTTGAAAATTACTTCGGACAAGCCCACCAAAAGATCTACCAGGCCACATTTGGGCTTTAAGTATCAGTCCAATATGAATTTGTGACACAATATCATCTTCTGTTTTCAGTTTTTAACTATACTAATTACTGTTGTGGTTTCATATAAAAGCGACCATACTTATATTCCTTTAAAATCGTATGTGCATTATTAATATTTTTTCCTGTGAAATATCAGCTTATGCTGGGTAAATAGGCATGCATTGACACGAAATCATAGATCAGACACTAGACCCAAATATATAGAGGACCCAAGTTGAATCCATAAACACACCCAAAATTTATTGATATTGTAAATGCACCCACTAAGTTTCTGAGTACATCCACAGTTATCAACTTTTTAAATTTGTAATTTGCTTTGACATCACATTCCTTATGTGTGGAGGCTGTTTCGGAAAATCAGCTGGGTGTATTTAGAACCTCCTTTTCCTTTTTTAACTCTTTAAATGTATATATAGAGTTAAAAACAAATATAGCATGACTTGATGATTTGAAGGGGACCCTACTTGATGTTGACGGCCCATCACTGTCTTGGGTGTCCTCTAGTGCACTGAATAGAATCCCTGCTGGTGCCAATCCTGTATCTGCTTCATTCATTTTCCACATTCCATTTGTCTTCAAGCTAACCGCACTTTTTCTTTTTTCTGTTTTTTTTTAAAAAAAAAATGTTCCATCTTGATGCAACAGCCATTCCCATTTCTTTTCAAAAAAAAAAAAAAAAATTGTAATACAAAAAATAATTTCCAACATTATTATTATTTTTTTAACATGGCAGTGAACAATAGTTATAACAACAATGAATGATCCATGGAAATTGGAAAACACTATTTGTTCGATTTGATTAACAATAGGGGAATCGGAAGAAACCATTGCATGCACGTGACGGATCATTATTGAAGAGAGATTGTTGATGGGGGCCCATCTACACTGTTGGCATATGTACCCCCTAAGCATCAAACGGCCCATCTCATCTTCAAAAATTGTTGTTTTGTTGTTGTAAAATTATAGGCGTCTGTCTTGCTGGCATAAACAGGCTGTTAAATGACCCCATGACAGTGACCACAAACGGATCCAAACAATTCCATCTTTCTTTTTCACCGTCCCGTTTCTACGTACACCTTTATTCCCGTGAGAGATCATCACATGCTCCAACTATGCTCCCTCTTACCATGGCCCCACTCCAAAACCACCGAATCCACCATTCCTTTTTTATCCAATTCACTCTCCATTTCAAATTGCAACCAATGTAATCTTACCCTCATATAGAAATTTTATATATTTCTTACGATAATACAAGATAAAATCGTAATAGGGACGCACGATGTATTGATGATAATTATTATTTAACGTAAGCTATTTACTTGGTTTATCATTATTAGAGAATTGTTGATTATTATATATATATTTTTTCTGAGGAATATTGATGATTTTATATAAAATGAAGTTGGTATTGAAATGGCATTTGTGTATTGGATTTGGAGGGGATCGATAAAAAAAGAAAAGAAAATAGGCATATAATATATAGTACGGATAATGACCGTACAGACTGAGATGATCAGATGGCAGAGGCAGCGGAGGAGCCTCGTGCGCCTATCGACTTGTCACGAATCATGATGAAAATTTTACTGCTGAATTGGAGGGTAGCTGATGCGGGTCCCGATCAATTATCACAATAATATAATGATAATAGAAGCGTCTAATCATTCTCTCTGCCCTTGTTGTCCTTTGATTGCTGCCACACGCTTGGGTGGATCCACTCTTCTTAACTCTCAACACAGGCTTGTTGCCAAACTCTTCATTTTACTACAGCTTTAACTTGTCAAGGACATGCATGCATGGGTGCAGCCACTTTGCAGTTTGCACTTCCCCCTATCAATTTCAAAACGATTTCCCATTTCATTTTCTTTTTCAACAATCCCGTTTTGGATGGAGTCAGAACCAAAACATAACAATGACAAGTTGCGTTAAATGTGGATAGTGTCCATGCATATGACGCTGAAAAATGGACAACTATTTAGCAGCACGCCTGTGATATAAAAGCATAAAACACAACAACATGATGTTGACAAAAACTCGACTACTGCAAACTGCGCATGCAAAGTGCACTGCTAAAAGCGACTTATCGAGAATATATATAACATCATATGTATGCATGGCTTCACATATATTAGCTTGCTAAAACAACGTCAAATGTTACCTGCGATTTCAAATTTGCATGTGATGCTCATAATAGTAACTCTAATGCTTCTTGTTTTCAATAAAGGTTTGTAACTAGCTTGCAATCGGTTCGAGTCCTTTCCATTTGTTTGAAAATGGAATATGCTACTCAGGCTACAACGTGTAGGTTTGCTACTTTAATTACATTATTTTTTTCCTCTCGTTTTTAATGGTTGTATTGTAGCTAGCAAGTTCTGACTCGTACGAGCTCAATTTGTGTCGTAAAGTTTAGTGCATTTCCAGGCCTATCTAGCATAGGCCCAAGGGCTAGTTGTTGTCAGGATTGGGCTACAACATAACCTCCATTCAACGCTCCTCCACTGGCCCATCGACGTCTGGCGACGCCTACACCATACAAATACAATGAAGAACTGCGAGAGGGAGATTTACGCATCAAGGCGTGACGTGGAATTGGTCTCCTTTTATGGTTAGTGTGTGACTCTAATACTTGTCAATTAGTGACATGGTTTCTGTGCTCCATTACTTTAACGTACCTACATCTTCCCACCCATTCGAGCTCCTCTCCCAATTTATTTGCTCATGCAACCAAGCTAACATACGGGATGCCGCAGTGGTGGTTCCTGTGTAGATCCACCTAGAAAATTGTGATTCCGTGACTAGAAAAATTAGATCAAACCATTGCACCATTGCCTCGATTGTAGTCATGCACTATGAAAAATGTGTAGCATATTGAAGGTTTGTAAAGTCTAAATTAGAATTCTAATGTTACGACTAATTTTTATAGGATTTGAACTTTCAATCCAACAGAAAAAATAGAAAAAGATTGTTACTATTTAATGTGACCCTAGGGATATTCTAGTATTTAGGTTTGTTGGATACTTTTGAAACGTGAAATATAAAAGAAAAGAGTCAAATTAAGGGATTGTAAACAAACTCTTTGATAATGGAATAAGTATTAGTGGAAGTGCCCTCCTCGAAGACACCATAAATTAAGAGTCGGTACTCTCAATGAAATGGATTATATTGTCGGTTCGGTGGCTTCGCAAGGGTAGATAGTATATTGGTGCAATCTATAGATGTAACAATTATATTAATTTCTGTGTCTCTCTATTTTTGGTTTGTGTATGTTTAATTTGTGCTTTTATTAATTCTCTACAAACAAAAGATGTATACGATGTATACATGTGGTAGAGCGGGACAAAGGTGCAATCAACCAAAGGGGGCATCCGTTTGGAGTTGGAAAGAAACATGGACACATCAGCGAATCCGGAATGCATTCAGATGGCTAATGTTAAAAGAGAGAGAAACTGCCCGCGAGATTTTACGGTATTCCATGTAATATACGGGCGGCCACTTGCGCCGTACACTAATAAAAGATAGCAAACTGAATATCAAACTGAAATAACAGGTGGGTGATGAAGTGGACCTGACTGTAACGGGTCTTGTTGATTTTTCTCTTAAATTATTTATTATTACCATGCCCCACTTCACCCCTCTGTGGCCCACACACCCCCAATGCTGCCACAGCACTCTCAGCCTCCGGTCCACCCACCACAACATAATATAGGAAAAATCCACGCTTCTGGTAGAGAGTTCGTTTTCTTCTATGGAGTTTCGTTTTTATTCAAAACTCCCCTTCAATTATTAAGTTAATAGAAAATTTTGATAACAAGTATAAATATATTTTTAACCCTTAAAATTTTATTTAAAAATAATTTTATTATATAATAATATTTTAAAATAATAAATTATAATCTAATAAAAAATGAAAAACTTTAAGAAAATAAAATGATATAAAAAGCGGAGATCTAAACCATCCATCCAAATTGGATGGATCCATTATATCATCATCGTCAACCTTTAGATCCACCGCCAACAACGAACAATCCACAACCGTTACAAATAAAGCCCAACCATCTTTAACCTCAAAATCATCAAAAATATCAAACCATAATCATCAATTGTCTCAAACCCATGAAGATTATAAGAAAAAAAATTATCAAATGTTGTCAAGCACACCTAAAAATCCAAAAAAATCATCCAAACCCAAAAATCATCAAACAAAATCACGTATCAAACCTTTAACCGAGTTTATCTGGGTTCAAATCCAATTGAAGGTTTAACTGTGTTCGGGTACCCAGATGAATCTTTAATTGGGTTCGAACCTATATAAACATTTTTTTTGGTTTGAACCCAGATGATGAAAAGAAAGAGAAGAGAAGAGTCTTGAGGGGGTAACGGTAGCGACAACGGAGAAGGAGAGAGATAGAGATAGAGATGGAGAGGAGTCACTGTGAGAGAGGTGGTGGTGGATGTCTACTGGAGGTAGTGGTGAGCGACGGAGTAGAAGAAGAATAAAAAAATGAGGTTAGAGAGAGAGAGAGAGAGAGTGACTAGAGTGACCAAAGATGAGCGGTGATGTTAGAGAGAAAGAGAGACTGGTGACGTAAAAGAGAGAGAGAGACCAGTAAGGTTAGAGAAGAGAGAGCTGACTGACAGGAAAATATTTTTGGACTTTTATTCAATATTTTTTATTTTTAATTTTTAAATAAAAATATCTCTATTTTTTATATTTAATATTATTTATTTATTTTGATTTTTCACGTTTTAATTAATATTTCTTTAATTTTCTTTGCATTGTCACTTTCACCCCTGAAGTTAAATGGTCAATCATATTCACATAATGAAATATATTATCGTCAGAAACATCATCGTCCCTCATATTCCTCCAGGGGATATTTTAGATATTTATTTTAAAGTCAGACTGTATTTTAGACAAAACAAAACTACATGAGAGAAAATACATAATCTATCAAAAACCAGAGGTTTTTTGAGATTATCCCAATAATATATTTGCATCAAGGCATTTTACAATAAGACCTAAATGACATATAATGCATATTTAAATTAATCTTATGAATTGAACATATATTTTTTTGGGTTATTATTATTTTAGCCCTTAGAATTGAAAATAATGTCAAACCATCCCTAGTATAAAAAATAATAGCTAAAATCGTCCAACAGTTAAATAAAATAGTAAATCCATTAATAAAATAATGAATTTGTTATTTTCAAGGATAAAAAGTTAATTGGGCTTGATGACAGAGATGGATTCCAGCTTATTTCAAAAAGAAAATTAAAAAAATAAAAATAAAATAAAAAAGATGGATCCCAGTTGGATTAGATGGATTGGATGATTACACTTGGCATCCATTTAACCAACCTATATAAATAACATGATCATCACTATCAAACTGACATACCCAACCCATTAACTTATCACCACACATTCACTCCACCAACACCACATCTCTCTACCCTCCGCCGCCCTCTCCAACTTCCGTCATCCTTCTCTCTTCCCTTTATACCCTCTGTTGTCACACTCTCTCCTTTGTCCATCCTCCGTCGTCCTGCTCTTCCCTATCCCCTTATGTCATCGCTCTTTCTTCCCTCTCCCCTCTTTGTCATCGCCCTCTCTTCTCTCTCCCACTTTTGACATCTTTCTCTTCTCTCTCATCTTTTGCCGTCATCCATTTTTGGATCGATGTCCAAACCTTCAAGGTCACACAACCTGATGGAGGCCTATTGGATCTGGGTCTTTTCCATCGTCGCTCTTTATCGGATCAATTTCTCCTTCTTCTTCTAAAGGGTGTTCAAACCCTAACCATTTATATATATATATATATATATTTTGAAAAAAAAAAGTGGAGATCACATCTGAGATCTCTACCTCCATTTTTTATTTTTATTTCAATTATCGATTATTAATTAATTTAATTTGATGATTCTTATGTGTGATGAATGATGATGATGATAGTTTTGTGTGACGTATGATAATGATGTTGTGATGGACAATTGGTGTGGTGTGTGTGATGAATGTTGATAATGATGGTTATGTGTGATATATGGTGGTAATGGTATGATAGACAGTAGGTGTGTGATGAATGGTGATGATAATAATTATGTGTTATGGATGATGATGATGGTGTGATGGGTAGTGGTTGATGGATGATGATGGTTGTGTCATAGATAATGATGGTGTGATGTACGATGGAGGTATCCGAGCTGAGATCTCTACCTCCATTTTCTTAATTGTCTAATTTTTTTAATTGAAAATTCATAATAAATTTAATTTAAGAAATTCATTTAATTTAATTTTGCAAATGATAATTATCAATATAAATTGGTAATACAAATTGGTAATTCATTAAAATTTATTTTTGTCTTTTTTTAGTATTTATAGGCGGCAAATTTGTCCTCTTATATAAGTTTGAAACCAATAAAAGGATTTTGTTTCTCCTTAAATAGTTCAATAAGGGCATTTTGGTCTTTTAGTGATTTTGTCATAAAACCACTAATAGATTGGATGGAACTTGCTTTTTATTAACGGTAGGGGTTTTGCTAATATTTTCAAAAGTTATTATCGATGTTGGGAATTAACCGATCGAGATTCGTCTTGGGCCCAAACTACAGTTTCATATTGTTTATTGTAAGATGATCGTTAAGTAAAGCAATAAATAAAGGAGAAGTGGTCAGAGAAGAAGAAGAGAACACCAGAGGATTTTTTAGTGGTTCGGCCCAAAAAAATGCCTACATCTACTGTACACTCTCTCACTATTTTGGCAGAGTAACGACACTCAAGATTGGGATGCTTTTTTACAATGGGGGTCCTCCACTATTTATAAAAAATGGGAGGAGCTACAGTAAAGTGCAATAAAATAATATACAGTAAACTACTATTATAATGATGAGTTACATTTAATGCGTCGAGATTTCATTTAATGCGGCTGACAGTGTATTTAATGTGGTCGAACCTACATCAAATGCGGTTGAAACTGTCAAGTTTGAGTTCTGTCAAAGTGTGATTTCAGGCAGCTAATCTATGGGGGTTAGGTGAGATCATCGTAATCTTGGCTGTAGTTTCTGATAGAGTTGGCGTGCATGGCACGTCTTGAGCTATATTTTGCATGACATCTTTGACTTCTGCTGACTCGCGATTTGGGAGATATGATGGAGACAGAATACTCAGCAAGCAAGGCACCCCATCGCGCTAGCGAGTAAATAAAGCTCTAGAGAATTGGACATTTCGAGGGTCGATGATATAGGTCACAACTGAATTCTCCCACAATCGGATAGATTAATAAACGAACAACCTTACAAACGAGCAGATATATGAGATCAGAAATTGTCGAGCAGTTACGCAAGCAAATAGAACGAACAGCTGACTAGATTACAGACGGGCTCGCTTATGAACTAATAAGCGATCAGAAGAAAAAAATTAGATGCGCTCCACGATTAGAATAACAAGTAGATTACCGAGCAGGCTATCAAGCTTATCAACGAATAGATTGACGATGAGCGGGGAAACCCCAAAAAAAGAACAGAATGGCGAACAGCTAAGCGATCAGATGCGCGATCAGATGGATAAATAGATTGTTGGGTTTTCTGGGCTTTCGGATAATTGAGCTCATGCTGTATATCCTTCTCGGCCCAATTGGTCTAATCGTTAAATTACACATAACAGTTACGAACTCACAATATTTTTCATTTAAGGAGTTTTTTAAAAAAAATTTCATTTTTTTGAAACTCACATATTCCCAAATTTATCGAGATTATACACTATTTATCTATTCTAAATATCTATCTTCATAAATAAGAGTCAATCTACTCTCACAATAAAAGGGAAGAAAAAAACTATTGTTATAAGTTGTAATATGCTCTATGTGGGAATTGAACCCACAATCTCTTGTACAAGCACATGTACTAAGAAATTGTGTATTATAAAAAATACATATTTTTTTGTACAATTATTTTTGTAATCAAATAATGGATACTTATAAGTTGTTAATTGACTCTTACTGTTATGGTCCTCTCTTAATTTTCTTGATTTTTTATAATCAAGTAACGTATTAGCAAATAACATCATAAACTATCAATATTATAAATTTTTTTCTTTTAGGCATTTAATTAGTTCAATCAAACTAAAACTCAAATTCATATGAAAAATCATGGCAAAAAATAAGGTTATGTGAGAATCTCAACTCTGATTCTTTGCTTATGTTTAGACCATTTCTAAATTCTTTTAAGAGAGATCATCGAAATACCTTCGAGAATTGAAAGTAATGCGAAATCGCCTCTAGTTTTCAAAATATTTTATAAAAAGCCTTAGACATTAGTGGGTTGATACTTTCCATCCAAAAGTTGACAGATCTATTAGGGTACATTCCATCTAAAGCCTAAGATGCTCTCTCTCTCTCTCTCTCTCTCTCTCTCTCTCTCTCTCTCTCTCTCTCTCTCTCTCTCTCAAAATTATTCAAACCTACCAAAAAAATATCAAACACAAATATAGACCAAACTCGTTTAGCTCTGTCTCTACCAAACAAGTGTAGAGCCTTTAGGCGAGCTTCGATTCATCTCCAAACATGACAATGACAACTATTCCATCATTGTTGACATTGACAACATCCTTTACCATGCCGAGATTCTTTACTCCACTTCTTATTTAGCTCAAGAGAACACCATTGTCACATTGCTAAACTTGTCCATTACTTGCTGTTTTGCACTAATGTCTATACACGGCTCCTCAACACCATCTCACACTCGCTCCATCATCACTCCATCTCCATCTCCATCGATCATGTCAAGGTCGTTAGGAGTCGAAGTCGGAACTAAGATCGTCATCTCCCACTTTTCTTTTTGTTTTTAGCCTTTTTGTGGTTTTTTGGAAAATGCATTATGTAATTTTTTTTTTTTTAATTTTGAGACTTTATACATTTTTTAAAATATATTTTCCATTTCTGAAAATATATTTTTGAAAACGATTATCAAACATATTTTACGATGTTTTTCATTTTTGAAAGTGAAAAACCATTTTCGAAAACTTATCATCCAAACAACAACTAAACTTTCCCTTTTACGAAAAGAGGCAATGTAAGGAAAGACAAAATACTCGATTGTACATATTTTTCACTCATTTTTTACGATGGAGGAGGGGGTGGGGATAAAATTCAAAAAAACTACTCACATTTAATATTTTAGGGTAAGGATGAGATTCAAACCTTTGACCTCTTAAAGTTAAAGGAAATGTTCAGCCACTTATTAGTTGGTGTGGATATTTTTCACTCATCTTATTTTAATTTTCTACAATCTTTTTGTCTTCCAATTAAAAAAATAATAATAATAACAAGAAATGTAGTGACCCATGCATGGTAGACAAATGACAACTAGAGTGATCAAAAACCATATATGCACAAAGCAAGAACAAAAAATATAACATTTCTTTTTTATATTGTTGTCTACAACCAACTAGAGCTAGAACAATCTAAACTGCATTAAAAATTATATACAAAAGGGAAAAGTCTAAAAAACCTCCCTGAAATGAAACATAATCTCAATTCATCCCAACTTGTGAAAATATTAACCAAAAAAACCCTTATCGTCAGCTAAAAGCGATTTCCATCTAGGTTTTAAGTGGTTTTGGGACACAAATATTTAAAGACCAAAAAAAATAAAAACAATTAAAAATAATTAAAAATGGCAAAAATTAAAAATTAAATAAATAATACAAATTAATAATAACAATACCAAATAAATATAATAAATTTAAATTTTAAAATTAATTAATAATTAAAAACAATTAAAATTTGAAAAAAAAAAATAGAGGTGTAGATCCTAATAGTGATCTCAATCGTCCATCAAGATAAATCAATGATGGAGATCTCATTTCCACTTTTTTTTTTTAAAAAAATAATAATAATAATAATTTGGTGAAAATTAAAAAAAAAAAAACTAAAAATAGAGTTTTTTTTTTTTTTTTTAAGAAAAAGCAGAGATTCAATTTAGATATTGGATCTCTATCCACCCAGTTGAATTCGAAGAAAAAAAAAAAGAAAATGGGAAAAAAAAATTCATCGTCATCCACTTGAAAACCCTAAAAATAGCCTCAACTATCATATTTCATCATCATCCAATCTCCCAAATCAACCCTAAACACATGAACTTCTCGTATCATAAATAAACCCTCATAAGCTCCAATAACAACATTAGATGACAATCAATACAAAACCATAATTAATTCCATAGCACAAGAAAAAAAAATTCACAATTCATTATAAATCCGATTAATAACTAAATAAAAAATCAATTAATAACTAAAATTCACAATTGCCATCGTTGTCGTTGTACTCAAGCCGACGAAAGAGACCTGAGTGGAGAAACAGTGGCCATTTCAATTCAAGAGGAGAAACAAGGGAGACCTAAGTGGTTTTCTAGATCTAATGACTTTAAAGAAGAGAAGAAGAAGATGAGAGAGAGAGAGAGATAGTTGCTATTTTCGGATTTTAAGATTTTGTTTTACATAGTTTTTTAAATTTTTTATGGATAATTTTTATTAATTTTTTGATGTCACACGTGACACATTTTGAGTTATCCAGCTGGAATCCATTTCTAGATTCAACCCTAATTGACCTTTTTCCCTTCAAAGTTCACATAACCATTACTTTATTAACCGATTTACTGAGGGTTGGACTCTTTTAGCTAATATTTTCAAAATTAATGGTGATCTGATACTATTTTTAATTCCAGCGGATAAATTGATAAAACCCCCCCAAAAAAAAAATGGTATCATGAACAACAATATCATGTTTGATGAATGGTATATGTATACATCTATATTATGCACAGATTTGATGTTAAAATTAAAAAGTACATGACGATCGGGGGACCATAAACAACCCATACCTTTAGCTTCCAATCAAATAAAAGAAGAGATCACCCAAATCACATGGCTGCATGTGATGGGGATGGGGTGGTTTTGTGAATTTTCCCACATCTTTTATATATTTTCTTTAATTTTTTTTTTCCTTTTTTCTTTCTTTTTTCATTTCAAATTTCAACTATCTTTTTGATTTTTATTTGTTTAAATTTCTTCGCTCATCAGACTGGTTGGCCAATGACAATGTACCCCACTGCGCACTCACTAGTAAAGTTGGTCTTTTTTTTAAAAAAAAAAAAAAAATTAGGTGAGTAAAATGCGCCTTGTGAGTGAGATAGAACCCTACTCTCTCCCTCTATAAAGCTGTTACACAGATTATATGTGCTAGAGTGGTCCATCAATTGAGCTTTGTATGGGCTTGTATCTTCTTCTTCTTTCTCTCTCTCCCCCTCAAGCACAAAGAAATTGAGTCTGCTTTTTATTTTGAGAGCAAGAAAAATGAGATCTGAGGTCATGAGAGCGGTTGATGAATAGTATGTAGTAGTACATTTAAGTCCTGGTCATGCTTTTCCACAGCTTTCTTGAACTTTCGTTCACTGCTAGCTATACTTCTTCTCATCAAGCTAGAAATTTTTGAAAGCTCAAGAAAGCTGTGGGAGAACATGACATTCAGGACTTTTGTTTTTGTGGGAAGTCTTGTTTTCTTTCTTTTTTTTTTTGGTGAAAGATACGGACAAGATCTTCCCAGTTTTATATGCTTGTGACGAATCGAAGCAGTCTTGTGGTCTTTTCTTCTTCGGCGGCATGGATCATGGGTAATTCTCACAAGTCTCTCTTAATTTACACGCCTCTTCATCATATAAACAACATTGCCATCTTGAATTCTTGCAAAACTATACTTCTGTTGCTGATTTACAATTCGTTTCAGTTTTTTTGCTTTCACTATTTTTTTTGCGGAAAGATACGATAAAAATATATGTGAAGATGAGAAGAAATTAACTGGGGTGTAATTATACTTTTGTTATAATACCAAGTAGCCATTTTCTTGCTCTCCGCTAGCTAATAACACGTTTGAGCCATGCATGAAGTGGAGGGCTAGAGTAGTAATAGTAAAAAATATATATATTAAAAAAATGTAAACCTAGTTGTCAGTAAATTTATGTTATGTTTCACTTGATTCATGATGTTCTGTTCGTTCAATCAAAATGGTGAAAAAGAGAGAGAGAGAGAGAGAGTTGGGTTAGCAGAGAGAAGATTCCCGACTCAAAGCCTTTTTCTTTTTTATCTTCAATGATGATAGTTCTCCTTGTTGACCCTTTTGGTTTTTGCCTCTCTACACTTTGATTTGATCTCCTACATTTCTGTGTAAAAGGCTACCCTTTGTCACTTTGTGACATCATTTTTTTAGCCACTCTCTCACATTCTGACATCAATTTTTCTTCTTATTATTTTTATTTACCATCACAGCTTCTCTCTCTCTCTCTCAGCGGATGCAATGATGCATTGAATCACATATATAATAATTTGTGGTTTTCGCTGTACATATAAAGCCAACCTATATCTGCAATACTACTGAAGATCTCAACAGCCTAATTAAGTACCTACTACAGTTATATTCCTTTTCTTCGTCTAATTAACATCTAATATTAGGTTTCATTATTGACTGCATTCTATTGTAAATTAATGCTAGCTAGCTAGCTCCATCTTCAATTCCTAAGTGTCGAAGTAAATGTTTTACTTTTGTGCAGAGAGAAAGCGGTAAAAATAAAGTTTGAAACTTGTTGCAGCCATTGCAGCTTGGAATGGTTGTTGAGATTCCAAAATTACACCTTCTTTTATTAACAGGTTGATTTTAATTTGAATGAGATCTATGAACTAACTGGACTATTGTTTAAAATGATTTTATGTAGTGCTGTAGTTTTCATTTTTTTTTTTTTTTTTTTACTTGTGTTTAGCTTGATATAAGTTAATACTCCCAAATGAGTTAAATTGGTGGGTTTTCTTGATAGTTGGCTGTGAAATTGAACATTTTTACTGGAGATGAATGAATGCAGCCAATTTTGCTTGTGTAATCTTTGTTAACTCGAGGAAAGTCTAGACTACATATGATAAATTGCATATTTTTCATTCCGTTGATGTCATGGGGTATAATTAAATTAATGTTCACATGAATTTGCATGTCACATAACATTAATTTTATGGAGGAGTATATTAATTTTTTTTTCTAGGAATTTTGGTACAGTGAGAAATCTACATGCAAAGAATCAAAGCCTGGGAGACAATTACAAGATCCATAACAGCCAAAAGTACTTTGAGTTTGCTTCTTCACAAGCAGTACTACTGTTTGTTTCAGCTACTATTTTCTCTCTTATTCTGGCCCTTTTTAGCTAGATTATTATTTCATCAAATTAAGCTGTTATATGGTTCATTAATTCAACAACGAAAGCGCACCATCAGTCTAAAGCATTAAATTAAGCTCCTGCTTTTTTGACTATAAAATTAGTACAGTAATTAGCAATAATTGAAGTGGAAAGAAAAATAAACATTAGATGGAGTTAATGGTGTATTAAGAGGGATACATGTGAATTGAGCTGGCTATAATTAACCATAATCAGAATTGACCAGTGTTAATGATGTGTTAAGGGAATCTTTACCTAATGCAATGCAATCAATTTGATTGTTTACCAATGAAATGTATGAATTCAGATGGTGGGTAGGTCCACCAAGAAAGTAGAATATTTTAAGGCCAGACAAGGGGGCATGGCAGTTCTGTACATCATAATAGAGAGAATGTACTTCAAATTATGAATATAAGAGTAATTCTAGGTTTTTCAAATATTTTATCCAAGTCAAGATATTATAAATTATCACATTATCTCATAATTTATAAGATTTTGACAACTAACATATTACATTTTTAATTTGGACATAAAATTTGATAAAATATTTAAAAATTCAATTTATAAATGTTAATTAGACCATATATATTCATTGACTTGATAGAATATCAAGTCATTTTTTAATACAATTTATGGGGTGAAGTATAGAGTTAATTTTTCAATTCGGAGACAGCAAATTTGAAGGAAAAAATCTGAATAATTCTTTAAAATGGAAAATAATGTCACTTTACCTCATTTTTAAACATAAAATATGAGTTGTTTCACATTAATTTTATTATCAGAGGATATTTTGATAATATTTCTAATTTAAATGTTTATGCATTAATTCTAACTTTGTAAGTGGAAAGTGTTTTTCGGGCATAATATTTTTGAATTTCCATATTTGAATGGCATGCAGATCCTTCGGGCTAACATGTGTGAAAAATTTTTACCTCAATTTTGCCTATTATAATATATTTCTTGTATAATATACTTCTAATATATCTTATTCTTCTCGTAGTCAGCTAAGTGTCGCATTACAACTGTTAATAAGATTAACAACTTTTAATCCTCACAAGTCACACTATAATTTCTTCCATTTAAACAGCTTAAATTAAGAACAAGTACTTTATTAAGTTTACACAAAGAAGATCGCATTTATGATCTTAATTAATAGACTGCAAAACCACACTAAAAAAAAATAATTAAAGTAGAATCTAAACTAAAGATATATCAAACTGCAACAGTCCCTGCTATGGAGTGCCAGAAAATTGATGTAATGAGCAGACAACTTTCTTCCTCCCCAAAAGTTGCTAGAAGTTTCTTCAATTAATTAGCCTTTTGTCAGTCCAGCCCTTAAAATTAAGCTTTATGACCAAAAAAAAAACCACTATTCTGTTTTTTCTTTTCTTCTCTATTTTTTTTTTTTCTTACACAATTCAAAGGTCAAAGAGAACTTAGCAGGAAAAAGAACCAACATGTGATCATTTTATTTAAAAATAAATAAATAATAAAAGAAAATTTTTCTTACACAATATATGTTCAAAAAAAATTTTAACTGGCTTAATGTTAGACTTCCCAAATATTTTAACTAAATTCATATCTAAATTATGTAAACGTAAATTGTGCAGATCCTATTAATTATTATATCATTTCATAATTTACAAGATGTTAACAACTCACATGTCATATCGTTTGTATATGTATTTGAATAAAATATTTAAAAAACCTAGTATTACTCTAATAATATAGGAGTAATTAAAAATAGTAGATTTTACAATGATTCGAATGAATAAGTAGATTTAATAAATAAATATTAAGAATGTTGCTGATTTTGTACAGTAGCCAAATTAAATAGACAGCTCCAAAAATTAATCGCCAATATATAATGCCGAACTGAAGTAGTGCAAATATCTTTTATATGAATGAGCAGTTGTTGTGAAAGCAGAAGAACAAAGACTATTATAAGCATTGGACATCAGAAAGAGAAATGGCAGGGAAAAGCAATAATGGCGCCCCCATTTGTTGGGGAAATGTTACAGTCACGTCGCTATTGGCATATAACTACTGCTCCACCATTGGAGAACTATAGGACATCAATTGCAACAACGCAATGGCCAGGCCAGCTCCCTTTTATCTGATGTGAGAGTGCGCACCTACAATATATGGCAACTTTTATGGACCATCCAAAGCAAACGTCTAAGATTTTACTGAGCATACAAAAATGAACAATCATGATGAACCTGTAAAATCCTCATAAGTGGATACAAAAGAACATCTAGACACCAACTCTTTCGGATCCAATTTTCATCAAAATAGATGGGAAACTGATAAAACTTAAAGAAAATTGAAATTTTGGGACATCAATAAAAAGGAAAAGAATTAAGAACAATGATGAAAAACTTATAAAAAAGACTGCTACCTAACTAGTTAGTTATATACAAAATAAACCAAAAAGAAGAATTACATGCATGCATGCATTATGGAAATAACAAGGGCGCAACCTAAAAAAAAATATGCTATGTGTTTGGGTGCGCACGTGTATGGATTGGCTGCCATGTAAACTTCAAATAAAGAGAGGATTTGAGATAAACACAGCATTATATTTTTAAAAAATGAACCTATAAATATAATTCTCATGAATAGTGCTCCAGTCTGATCAATGTAAAATATGTTTAAAACAGTAAAGTAAATCGGCATCAGTGCATTACCTTCTTTTCTTCTGCTTCTCTAGACTAAATCATGACCTGAAAATTAATATTTGTAGTCATTCCCACATTGCATAGAATATTTTAAACAATAAGACAAAAGTTACTACTAAGACAACCAGATCTAGAGGACTGTGCTGTAAGCTTCTTCAATTAATTATTTACACATTTAAAATATCTCTATTCTCGAATTCTCCAAGCACAAGAAAATTTAGCTTTTCCAATACTTTCTCCCCAAAAGGGAACCGAATTAAAGCAACCGAATCCCACATATATTTATATATATATATATATTGACTGGGATGAACGCTAAATGAGTACTTAAATAATAAAATTTAATTAACCTTCATCTTAGTTGTTTTTTCTTTGGGGGGAGGTGTACATCACCAGAGCAAAACTAATTGGTTTAATAACGCAATGTGATCAAAAGCAATAATTATATATAAGCCCTAATAGACCCAAGAGTATAATGCATTATCTGTTATTTGATTAAATATATATGAAATAGCTATATAGTATTATTGCTAAAGCATCTTACAGCAAACAAGTATAAGATTAGTCATCAGATTTAAGTGCTAGATTAGTTGGCACAGATAATTAAAGTAGCTAGATCATATGATCTGTGCAACAACTATAAAAGAACAAAAGAGAAGGCTAATTAATTTGGATGAAACTTCTCGTGAGTGTCTCTACATCCAGCTAACTTCACAGAAAAGAGCCACTAATTGTGACACTGTATACATACACTCTACTTTTCTTTTTTGGTATCACATAATAATGGTTGTAAGTCTGTCAAAGAACTACATGCATAGGAGAAATGTGGTTTGGAATTCATAGGAAACTTGAAAACTGGTCTGGTTCTAGTTTGGCTATGGTAGATCCACTTGTTTTCTTGAAAAAGCATCGTTGTTTTTACTATGGAAGGAGAAAGCTAGAGCACTAGGATCTGATCATGGAAAATTTCATCACTAACAAGACGAAGACAATATGTTTCTTAAGGTCATCATCGAGAAGATCCTTTTTTGCCACTTAGTTGTCTTGGCCTTAGTTGTGAAAATAACAAAAAAGAAACCCTAATTTCCTCTTCCAAACCTCAATCCATTATTAACTTCTTTTCAAGCTTTTTCCGAATAGAGGTTAAATATTTCAATGTCAATTTCTCTCTTACCTTCCTGTGTTTAATTGTTTCAAATTCACAAAATCAACATTACCTAACAACTACATTATCTTTTCAAACTCTTGTCTTAAATGCATGTATAAACTGATTTGGTTTCTGGATCTATATGGCATAAAAGGAATGCCAAACCTTGTGGTCCATCTCACCATTCAATAACTAAGAGCTTTTTTTCACATAAATTTCACAATGGTCCTATCTTGTGTTAGAAAAGTAACCCTAATTTAGTTTGATTAGCACTTAGCAGACCCTATGTACCCTACAAGGGTTTGAGCACACACCACAACCAAAAAAAACTTGCTCAATTATAAAAGCAAACAGATAACATTGCAACATAAATAATTAATTTCTAGTACTCACGTTTAAAGAAGCTGATGACTTAAATGAAACCTGCAGATTGGAATCAATGAATATTACAAAGTGACTGAACTAATTACCAAGATCAACAAAGTTGGGTCTACATCATCACATTAAAAATCTAAACAAATAAATTTGCATATTGCTTTTGTTCGACCCAGCTTCTGGTTCACATCTCTTGTCCTGCAGTGTATACATACAAGTAAGTAAAAAAAGTGAACCACAAATTACACGGTGACGAAATGTTTTACAGAGACAAGAATCTAGGCCGACAAATATCCTCTTCGAGAGACAACTGTTGAAGGAATCTCTATGTTTGTTTCGATTCCTTGTCATAAAAATACAAAAGGAAGTACCGAAGAAGAGAAGGAGGCCACAGATCTATGATATTTTCTCCTAAATTTCCACATATCAAAACATTATGATAAGAAGAAACGTAATAACAGATGTGGTGATGGGGTGTTCTATGAAACGAAAAGTTAATAAACCAAAACTCATCCCAAAATACTGCAAATATCAAATTTGCTACAAAACAAGTAGATGAATTAGTCATAGAAAAACAACACTACCCAACAATTGTTCATTTGAAGAATCAATTCAAAAATAATTACAGGGAAAAAAAACCATACATGAGCATGCCATAATTTTAACCATTGAAGGAGCAGTCAGACTGAGAATTCAACCAGTAACCAATATCTACCATCGTAATATATATAAGTACACGACCATAGAAACGGATCCGATAAAAATTTAAAATAAAGATAAATCAATATAAATTATACCCACCAGGAAAACGAAGAAGGATCGATCTGGAAAACCCTTTGACCCTATCTGTATCTTCCCACAGCTTTATTGAACCGCAACAACAACTAGAAAATGCGAAGCGGCAGGGCGTGGACACGCATGCAACGCAGAATCGGAAACAAGATGCAGTTCAAGAAAGCTGTGGAAGAATACAAAGAGGACCATGTTATCTCTCCTGTCATCATCAGATGATGATTATATTCATATTATTATTATTTTTTTTTACACTGAGAAGGTTCTCATCATCAGAAAATCAAACCCTAAAGAAACCAAAATGAAATTAAAAAATAATAATAAACTATTGAGATTACAAGAGAGAGATAAGGATGAAGAAGAAGAGGGGTGTAGTGTGAATGTTGATTCAGGGAGTGGGTGGGTATTTATAGGGAAACTGGAGGGTCCTTTTTACCATCAATCCCAAGAAGAATATTGGGCCTAAGATTACTGAACCCTACCTCTTTCTTTTTTTATTTTTTATTTTTTATTTTTTTTAATTTTACTTTATTTATTGGTTTATACAGAGTTTTGGTCTCTGAAAAAAGCGGACTGCGTTTGATCCCATTAACCCTAACAAGTGATATGCGTTAAAAATTAATTTTTTTTTTTGTTTCTTCTACGTCGGTTATGAATATACGTGCGGCAGGGATGCAACCTTCCGGATCTGACGGTGGCGGTTACCCAAGTGGGGGCACAATATGGGCCCCACTTCAGATCTGTCCGTTTTTTATTGGAACCAAAGTCTATCCTCACGCGATTTTGAGGAATTGCGTTACACTTTCCCCGTTTGGTCAAGTAAGTGTTTTGAATTGATGAATAGTTAAATTGGGATAACAAAAATATTTCATCCTATCTAAACCCTCTCAAATCGAGCCCATTCGAAGCGGGTTTGGAGGAAAAAGTAGTAATCCATTTGGCACATTAATTAAATTTGGGGCAACCCTAAAAAATTTCAAATAAGATTTGGAAAAAGCTTTATTACATTCATCCGATCTAATCCGATAACCCGATCTATATATAAACATAAAAAAATCTTAAATCTATAATGGTGTATGAAAGGAACTTATCACATGGTGTCCAAGTCTTATACTCTTAATTGTCAAAGTTTTTGTATGAATTTGGAATTCTTTTTAAAGTCACATGGATAATATAGTCAATTTTTCTCTCTTTTTTTTTTTTGTTTGCATATTAGTTTTTTTATATTAATTATATCATTAATTAAAAATAAGTTGGGTCAATGGATCGGATTAGGCACAAGTCCCTCCAATCTAATTTGGATTAGGGCGAAAAATAACAACCCATTTGAGATATAGATCAGGTTTGAAATACCCTTAAAAAATTTTTGAATCAAGTTTGGTAAGAATCAAACTCGATCCTATCAAATTCATTGTCATCCCTTTAGCTAACTATTATTTGTTAAACATATATATATTTCTTTAATCGTGGGATTCAAATTCCTACTAAGTATAGATTACAACTTGTGTAAATAATTACTTTCTCTTTTTATGAAAATAGTTATTTCATTGACAATTAATGGTTTGATGGTAGTTTTAAAAATACATTCATATTATATTTAATAACATTTTTGTTAGTTATTTGAAAAAGTATGCATTTTTTTATTATGTATGGAAATTTTTGGTAATACCTAATTTTTTTAGCCATATATCTTACTCTGGAATAATCAATGAAGAAAATTTTATTTCTTATAATATTTTGAAATTATTATTAACTGACAAAATGCAATATTTTGAATAATTAGCTAGTCATATTGAATTTGATTATATTGCATTTTTTATGCTCACCTATTAATAGTACACCAATTATATTTTCATAAACAATTAACCAAGGTTTTTTTTACTTCATTAATGTTTTAGGAAAGAAATGTTTGATTTTTTTTCTTACTTATTACTTGATAAGCCTTAATAAAATCCAAAATTAAAATAACTTTCCATATAGGTTGGTAGTAAGGAGCTTAGTTTGTTTTTACCACTTTTCATTAAATAGGTCTAAATTACATCTATTAAGTTATTTTTATTTATTTTTTAAGTCGTAAAATAACTTAAAACTATCTAAAATTCATTAAAAATAGAAAGTTATAATTTTTTACTTTTTATCTGAATATCAAATCACTTAATGATTTTTTAAATATATTATTTCAAACCTATCATTTTTAAAATAATATATTTCCAAATTTGTCCTAATTTTAATACATTTTAATGTTATTTTTATTTAAATATATAACAATAATAATTTAACTTAAGACCACTTTATTTATTTTTATTTAAATATATAAATTTAATTTACTTCACAATAATAATTTATTTATGTATATATAATTTATAAAAAAAATATTTTATTATAATAATTAACCATATTTTAATTATGAATACAAATAGTATTAATATATACATAAAAATGTTTTAATATTTGCTAAATAATTTATTATAATAATTTATATTTATATTAAATGAAGTTAAAAAACAACTAATAGTAAAATGATATAAATGTCAAATTACTATTTTTTATTTTAAGAAATAAACAAGATTAATATATATTCACAGGTAAAAATATATATATCATTAAGATTTCAAATTTTAGTCACTATTCAGTTTTCAGTCTTCAGCAATACTGTTTCATTTTTCAAACAAAAAAAAAAACGACTCCTATAGTTTGACAAAAAATCAATTATTACATCGTAAATGAGATTTCACGAAAAGAATAATAAAAAATAATCACACATGAGGCTTTTATTCCAAAACTATCCTCATGAGATTTAGCTATTTACAATTTCTTTCCTAACCAATGATCTAATTAGAGGTGAGCAAATATTGGTTTTATTTGGTTTTGGTCCAATCAACTGAACTATAATTGATTCCACTATCCAAAAATAAAAAAAGAACCCATGTAACCAAGCTGAACCAAACCAATAGCTTTTGTTTGATTTAGGCTTCGTTTGGTACAGTTTCTTCAAGTAGATATTTTAAAAGTAGATATTTTGGAAATAGATTTTTTAAAAATAAATTTTTTACATTAAAGTTGTTGGTTGTTAGATTGTCAATTAAAAAAAAAAAATTAATTATAGAGCATTTGGTTAAATTATTGTTAAAATACTTTTAGATTATTAATTTATCAAAAATGATATGGAGATATTCATTATAGAAATGTATTGTTTCAACCTCAACTATAAAAAAATTAATTAATCGTAGTAGTAATAAAGATTTTATTACTCTTTACCAATTTTTCACTCTTGGTCTAATTAATTAGCCTCGAAAAAAAAAATTGTTTCTCTTTTTTTTTTTTTTTTATTCACCTGTATATACCAATTACAGTATATATACATATATATATATCAATGAACCAATAACAAAAAAATTACAGTATCAACCAAAACCAATTGAAATTAAAAAAAAAAAAAACACACACACACAAATATAGAAAATTAATTGGTTAAAAATGAGTTCTCGAATGTTTTTATCTAATAAAAAGTAAATGAAAGTGGAGATTATATGTTTATATTTATAAAGAAAATGTAATAAAGTTATAAATGTATAGAGATATTAATAAAATAAAATAAGCGTAGATTAGACGTTTTAATCTTTTAAAATAAGAACTTGAAAAGACTTACTTGAAAAAACTCAAAATTGAAGCTTCTCCAAGTAGATATTTTTCAGCTTTTTAATTCTTCAAAAACTCTATTAGAATGTCAATCAAACGATATAAAAAAAATTAAATAGAGTTTTTAACATTAAAAATATATTTTTAGCCAATAAATAAACTGTAACAAACGTACATTTAATTCATTTTATTTCGATCTTACACTTTATTATTGAAAACTAAAAATAGATCTAGAAATGGAAATTGAGTCATACTTGGAAATGGAAAATAGATTGATGAGAAAAGGAAAACACCGATAATTAATGAAAAACAAATTCGGACATAAATTTATCAATACAATTGAAAAATGAAAATTAGTATCATTAATTGCTAGAGTGGTCGATTGCTTGATAATAAGATTAACCTAGTTAAAGACAATAGTTGAGGTGTCCCATTGTAGTCTTTACACTGACTTCAGTTCATTGGTTCAAGTCAATATCTCTATATGTAAATTCTGCTTTTGTAGCTTAAAAGATATTAATTAATTATAATGTCCTCCTACCTCCAAATCCTAAGTGGGGTGTAAATATTATTTGACTTGAAATGATTCGTTTGCATAATACAACCATACCAGGACGTAGCTAAGAAAAAATAATGGGATGAACTAAGAAAAATTTCCTTAATTGAAACTCTATACATGATTAAATTTATCGAATGTATAATAAAGAGTATAGTAAATCTTAACCCTCACAATGTATATTTCAAAATAAATAAATCATTAAAAAAGATATACATACACGCATGCACTCACGTACACGTATATATGTGTATATATTTAAAACGATAGGCCATATATTTTATTTGAATTATGACTAATATAATGATATATTAAAAACTAAGTTATAAAAAACCTCAAAAGATCTAAAAATTAAAAAATATATAATAATCATAATTTAAATCACAAAAATTCTATAAGATTATCAACTATGATTCATGATCAATAAAGATAAGCAATATTAAATACTAGATTTTAATTCTAAGGTAATTTGATAACCAAAGATTAAAATAAATAAACATATTTCATTTTCACATTTGATCATAAATTACAATCAACAACATTTTCAATAAACAATAAATTAAATAGTTAAATTTTTGTTCACTCTAAATTATACATTATAATATAAAAGTTGAGTAAATATTTTAAAATATAAAGAAAAATTGTTTTTTTTTAAACAAAAAACAAAAATCAATACATAAGATGTTTTGAGAAATTGAATAAAAAATAATTTTATACTTTGTAACAGGATTTTTAAAAATTTTTTAAAATTGAATTTTCAAAATTGGCTTTAATAGATTGGTTTAAGCCAGCTTTGACGATGGTGGGGATTCGGTGGCCGGTGTTTGCTGGGGTCGATGTGTTGTATAAATTGGCTGCTAATGATGGAACGAGCTTGCAAGTTATTATTGCCTACAGATTCATTTTCGCCACAGCTTTTATGATCTCTCTTTCTCTTGTTATTGAAAGGTTTGCTCTTTCTTATATATATATATATATATATATATATATATTAAAGGTGATGCATAAAGGAATTCTACCGGTAACTTTGAATAAGTAATATGTTTAAATGCCCATATATATATATATGTACGTATGTATAACAAGGCAGCAAAATTTGAGGATTAATACAAATTAACCTCTTACAAAATATAATAAATCTCATAAGACTAAATTAATCGATAATATGATTATATTATAAATATAATATCATATTGATTGCATTGTTCTAGTTCTAATTTATACAAAACTTATATAATGTGAGAGTACATAAAGTAATCATGAACCAGAAAGGTAAGGAAAAGAGAAGTGTTCATAGGTTTACACTATTGTTTCAAATAGAGAACCGGAGAACAAATACCCCGTACCATATGTACATGCAGTCAATTGGTTCTGATTTTTCCAATTTGATACCAGCGGGATTTTAAGTTTAAAACCTTATATATATATAAAAGCAGCAAAATTTGAGGATTAATATATTGAAATATAGAGTGACAGAAAGTGAGATGCACAGCAGAGAGAGGGAAGTGGGAGGGAAAAAAATTAATCAAGATGAAATCAAAGGAAATTAAAGGGGAGAAAACGAAATTAAGAGTAAAAATGAGTTCACATGGAGGCATGTGGGGGGGGCCCCACCGTGAGGGGTGTGTGGGTAATGACAGTACAGCCCGTTTTTCCCGGGACGGAGGTCACTTTGTCGGGTTGGTGTGTTGCGTTGGTGGACACTTTTCTATTTTCTTACATTGCCAACGCTCACTCTCTCTCTCTCTCTCTCTCACCTTTCTCATTTTTGTATTTGTGATCATCATCAACTACTTTTCTTTTACAAGTGCCTTCACTTCATTTCTTTTCATTTTAAAAAATGTTTTGTTTTGCTTTGGTTTAATTAGTTAGCTGGCTATCACTCGTTGTCTTTGCGTGCTTACCTCCTCCATTTTTCACTAAACTCGCCTTTTTTTATTTGATTTAACAATTCTATTTTAATACTATTTATCAATTATCATCATCACTTCACTTTTGAATTTCACTATACATTCGAAAAGAGTAATGTGTTGCCACGAACGTAGCTAAGATTTAATACTAAAGTGGATTTCTTAAGTGAATCTTTAAGCATAATTAAATTTATCAAATATATAATTAAGAGTATAGTAGATTTTAATTCTTATAATACATATTTCAAAATAAATAAATAATTAAGAAAATACAGCGCACGTACACATAAATGCGCATATATATATATTTAAAACATACTCTCATTATTTTAATTTTGAATATATTACCATGTACACATTACATATTTTTTTAAAGTATATATACATTTACTAGTTCAAAAAAAATTGCATACACATTTACTTATAAAAATCATAATAATAATTTAAACGAAACTGTTTTACAAACAGTAATGAATAACGCAAGACATATTCATTGCCGTCACTCTAAGAATTTTGTCATGTGTCGTCTATAGTCACTATAGTCTATATAAGTAGCATCGCACCCCAATTGCCTTTCACATCTTCTATATTTCTTTCTTCCAAACCACTATTAATTTATTCTTAGTTGTTTCATTAACATTCCTCTCGACTGCTCTCTCCTCTATAACTTGGAAGCAGGAAGACACATTAATTTATATATGTTCCTTGCTTTCTCGTTGGTTCTTGGTCTGTGTTATTTACATATATAATTTCAGAGAGACTTTAAGATGCTGGAGATGGGCCACGTTCAAGGATGTAACTAAGATTTGATGTTGGGATGGACTAAGAAAATTTTCTTAATTGAATCTCTATACATGATTAAATTTATTAAATACATAATAAAAAGTATAGTAAATCTTAACCCTCATAATATATATTTTTAAAAAAAATAAATCACGAAAAAAATATACACATACACGTGTATTTGTGCAGCATGCACACTCATGTGCATGCACATATAAATATATATATTTAAAACGATGGACTATAATTTTTTATTTGAATTATGATTAATATAATAACATATTAAGAATTAAGTCATAAAAAGTATCAAAAGATTTAAAAAATTAAAAAAATATGATAATCATAATTTAAATCATAAGAATTTCATAAGATTATCAGCTAAAGATCCATTAATTATCAATCAAGATAAATAGCACTAAATACTTGATTTTAACTCTAAGATAATTTGATAACCAAAAATAAAAAAAAATAAACACACTTCATTTTTATATTTAATCATAAGTTATAACCAACAATATTTTCAATAAATAACATATTATATAGTTAAATTTTTGTTCACTCTAAATTATACGTTATGATACAAAAGTTAAATACATATTTTAAAATATAAAGGGAATTTATTTTGGAAAAAAAAAAGAAAAAAAAAAAGAAAAAAAGGCAATGATTAAGGTATTTTAATAAATATAATAAAAAAATTATACTTTATAATAGATTTTTTAAATTTTCTTAAAATTGAATTTTCAAAATTGGCTCGTAGCCTACCTAGCCCAAACGGGGCTACGTCCCTGTGTGGTGCATGAGAATTCTATGCTACAGTGATTAGATAAGAAACGGAAATTAAACTTTATATCGTGAATTGAAAAATCAATATGTCACACCAATGTCTTTTCATATAAAGATGTAGTCGTTGAAAGTACCATGAGACCCCCTTGTTTAACACTTCAAAATCGATTGTTTTTATCTACGTAGCAGACAAGATAAAATATATCAGTGTCTGCATTTATAATTTTTGAAATTTTAAATGGATTTTGACTTTTCTATGAACAAAATTTCTAGCGAAACAAGTGTACCATATTAGTTAGATACTAGTTTAAATAAAAACAAATCATATATATATATATCAATAAACAAATTTAAATTTCAAACCTTCTTTACAAACTATATATATTTTTTTAAAGGAAAAAATTGATATATACATAACAAGATTTTATTAAATAAATAGATAGATTAATATAAATGTATTATTAAAATTTCATGACTTTCACCATGCATATAAATATAATAAGAAAGATAAAGCACTTTTTTACATTTAGTAGTTTTGAATTACATCATATATATCATATATATTTTATAATAAACATGTAAAAAGTTTTCTTCCCTTATTATTAGATATCTTTTAATTATAATAGCTGGATTTTGAATAACATATGTAATAATTAGGGGTCGGTTTTTTCAACGTATTTGGTGATTAATTTAAAATTAATAATAATAATAATAAGAAAGATGGAGTTTGGGAGACTCCAAATCTGAGAGACTAAATTTTTGAACGGAGTAGGGTGTTGGCATATTCTCTTGTTTCTATGCATTTGACATATCTCTCTTCTTCCATTCCATTCATCTGCTCAAGAGCTAGCAGTAAGAGCGGTATCCAATAAAGATATATAGGTTAAGGCGTGCACGTGTACAAGATTGGAGACAATTGCATGGAAATGCATGTACTCTATTGTCAGCATATCAGTGACTCTATTCCACATTTCCACTGTACAGACACACATGCCCGACACGATTGAACTGGGTTTGTCCATTTGATTTAACCCACAACTTTGTCTTCACTCCTTCGCCTCTCCCAATCACTTCTCCTGCTTTTGCTTTTCCACTCTTTGTTTTTCCTCATCTGTCTTGTTATTTTACATATGTTTTACACTTTCAATTATGTGCACACAAACTTAAATTTTATAATGATAATTAATTTCTAGTTATTCATTCATGATCAGTACTCAGTAGTGAGTTGTAAAAAAAACATATTTTCATGTGCATGTATGCCTTGCACAATTACTGTATACCTTATGCTAGCTCACAGATAATGTAGGTGTGCACGTGTTAATTTGTTTAATTAATCAAAAATAATTTGTACAGAAAAGATGAGCTTTAACAAAGATATAACAATTGATAGTCAACCGATATATATTTAAACTTTTGTATAAATATACAACTCCTGTTGTCTCCTTAGCTGTGTTTTTTTCTCGACTATAGGGTACTTAATTATGCTCATAATTGGACGAGATTTTCTTTATCGTAACATAAATTAGAATACATTTGTTTACTTTCAAGATCAGTGTAAGAGAGATAGATTGTACGTCATTTAGTTTACAATAGAAAGTTTAATCAACTAACAAAAATATTCGGCACCCATGCTAGCTAGCTAGCCCCTCAATAACCCCCAAAAATTCTATAGAAACAATAAAATATTTTTACATTTTTGCTTTCAATGACTGCTCTTATTTTTTGGAACCTTTTTAATGAATTCATTTTACTATTGATAACTCTCCAATAAAAAATTGGCTACGCCACTGCTCCATTTTTACACATATTTTGTCATACTCGAAAAAATAAATAAATAAATAAAGCAATTCGACAGTAGATCATAGAGGACCATGTCTTCTTTCCTATATCTTTTAATAATTTTAGATTCTTTGTACTGATGAAAAAGGAGATCGTATATTTGGTGATTAGACTTTCTTGGATGAGTTAGTCTGTCATAACATTAAAAATAATAATAATAATAATTTTTTTTTTTTAAAAAAAGACAAAGAAGCTCAATAAAAACAAACCGCTAATTGCTTTGATCTCTTTCACATTTTTTTACCTTTTTTGGAACTATTTTCGCATCTTTTCATCGCCCGTCAAAGTATTCTAAACTCAATTATATGTTCTCCTAAATCGAATTAATAATACAATTTTTATAGTCAAAATGAGTTGATAGATGTTGTATGTATTTTTGGGCTGCCCCAAATGGGCTGATAAAAATCCAAAAGTCTAGTAAGATAACCTGTTAAAACCGTTCCAACAGACAAGGACCCAAGTTATTGATTCAAAAAAACAGGTATAACTTTGTGCTCAGTTGTCAGATTATCTATTATAATATGTTTTCGGAAAGAAATTTTCGTGCTCTATAACATGGTAACCAAGGTTCCCGGTTGATGCCATTGACACCCTAAGAATTGTTGTTTTAGTAAATGTATTCTTGAGGTTTACGTTTGCAATCCTCTTATTCTTCCATTCTATGTAAAAAAACACTGAATGAATAGTCCGCGAATAAGCATACAGACGAGCTGATGAACGAGCAGATGGACAAGCAAGAATCCAGCTAAGACCAGAGCTCAAACAATCAGCTCGCGTAAAAGTAAATCTACACGCTTCAACGAGCTCATTGTAGCATTACAGGCTTCCAAGCTGCTCGGACATCCTGCACAACCAACCTGTTCGACTACATTGCGCGACCAGCTTACGCGATCTCTGCTCGAACAATCAGATCGTTGACATTACCTGAGCACCAACTTGCCTAGACCGGAGTCTGCTAGCTGGGTGCAATATCTGATCGCTGGAGTAAGCTATTCGCTCAATATGCTTGTTAGAGTTGACTAGTTGATCTTTTAAAAGGCGAATCAATTCAATTCAGGAAATGAGTTAACTTACTTATTTTCATGCAAATTGAATCGCGATATTCTTGACAATTGCTACATATACGGTGGAGATAATTTTGGGAGATATTATCTCAATTATTATATATTATTTTTTTCCTTATCTGTAAGATTTTTAAACCTATTTAAATTATAACATATTCTCTATAAATAGGAGATCAAAATCAATGTAAATGGGACTTCCCTCTTGAGATCTCTCTCACTATAAACACAAAACAGATATAGCAATAGGGACTGCCTCTCCACCATCGGAGCCGGCGCCGTGGATGTAGGCCATTCTTAAGACCGAACCACGTAAATCTCGTGTGTTTTTCTTCTTCCTCTTTACCTCTCTTTTTGTTTGTTTGTATTTTTCATAAATTTGAAGTCTTAGGCTTCACGAACCAGTAGTTGACCATTATTTTACTTCAACAGTAAACTGAACACCGTTATTCTAAGATGACATGCATAATGGCTTCATACACCTTAGGTAGCATCAACAATCACGAATTATAAGTAGAAACTAAGCATTCAATAGCTTATTTGAGCCTTTGTGGTGAAATGATTGGTATATAAACAAATTATTTTAGTCGTATGATATCTTGTCTACTGTTTTGACAAAATATTGTGAGTAGCAACAAAGTTAATTTGTAACCTACATGTGCAGATGTAAGTACTAGTTTTTTTAAGGTACAAACAGTTTGCGCTGTTTTGTGAGGTTACATCAAATTGGGCCACTAGGCCCATACTATAAAAATATTTTTGAGTGTTGCAACAATTATAACCTCAGCCCATCCTTGGACCCACCCCACACCTAAACAACAAACAAACAGACAACACCAACAACGACTTAAATGGGTGGCTGAGTGGCTCTACCATAAAAATATAACACAGTAAAAAAATTGAGTGATTTTGTCTTTGGTCTACACATAAATCAAACATTCAAACGACAATGCGTCATGGTTTTGGATACATTAAAAGGCCTTGTAGTTTCAATATAGATTGGCTCCAGTTGGAGATGATATGTAACATCAGTGGTTCATGTTCAGTTTGGAGGGTAGATAGACAAGTTGCTTTCTTACTTTAATTACGACTTCGGCCAAGCAACCTAATCTTAGGCCTTGCTTTCAATGGTTGGTTTCCGTTCTAACTACGTGAATATTTTCACAACCAAACAAATAAGTTGTCCTTGAAAAAAATATTCGATTTCATGGATGATTTTGTAAATTCAACAATTGTCAAATGTATATATTACTAATATTTTTCAACTGTTTAAAGTTGATATTCAAGCTGCGAATGTAGTATAAAATGTATATTTTGACGCAACTTTAAGTAACTCGTTAATAAATCACCACCTCCACATTAATGAGATTCTATGTTCGAATCACATACCACACCCCCACCCCCCGCGCCCCGCCCCCCGCCCCCCGCCCCACTCTTAGATATATATATATATGTCATAGTTTTGAACGCTGGTCAGGTGGATACAGTGAGCAACGAGTATTATTTGACTCAAATAGTCAGATTCTCTCATTTACTACGGAGCAGACTAAAGAAAACCAATCAAAGGCACAGTCACTCAGTCAAAAGAGCTTCGCTTCAACTGTTTCACGAATGAGTACTAGAGTCGGAGCCTTCTAGTATGGGGGCTGTTTTAGGTGCCAGACAACACGTGGGGTTGCTTGAAATAGAATAAAATTGGGCTAGTTTGTTTATCATGGGGGCTGCAAAGGTCAAAAAGATTGGACTTTATAATGAATGTACCGTATACATGTTTGTGGCGGTAATGTTGGAACCCCTCGAAATTTCTATGTACACCCCTCGACCTTGTGTTTCATTTTATTTATTTATTCTATTATTTGCGAATATATTCTTAAGAATTTATAAAAGCATCTTAAAAAAATTTTCAAGAATTTCAAATTTGTTGTAGTTTCCTCTTTATTCTGACATTCTCTACTGTTGTATTTGGAGAAAACTAGGTCAAATATAAAATTTTGCTGTTTAATCTATGTGTCATTCCTACTCGATAATTTACTACTCCCATGACAGGGAACCTTCGTGCATTGAGAGTTATCCAATCACTTGCACAAAGAGTTCTGTCTGTTAAAATACCTTGTTTTGATACTTAAGTAATTTATATTTTTATATATTTGAAATCAAATTCATATTGTTTGTGATGTGATACAAATAATAGTTGCATTACTTGGACCCGTGCTTATGGCATGGAAGTAACAAGTATACCACCGGGTCAACTTTATCTCGGTAAAAGAATATAACTTTTAGTAAAAAGTTCATTTCGGTAAATTTACTAAAAGAAAAATAGTAAACAACAAAAATTTCTATATATGACGTGTACATAAAAAAAAAAGGCAACACTATACTAAGACTCTTTGGGAGTATGGATTAATAGGTAATTTTCTGAGGGAAAGAGAAGTTTAATTTTTTATTTTGTTTATAATGTTTGCTAAAATTGTTGGAATTAAATCATATTAATTACACCTCGGACACAATTTGAATTTGAAGGATAAAAACCATGGAAAGGGCATTTAATTCCCCATCCCATTTAAGACATTATGCTTTGTGTCAAGTGATACTTGGTTCCCATTTGAGCATGTTTACAAATTGGAAATAGAATTTAAAACGGATTAAGTTATATCCACAAAATATTAAACTTAATTCTGTGAGAGAGAATTGGCTATTTTATCACTAATTTTACCCTCAATTGAAACATTTTAATTAATTGTAAGAATGGTTATCGAAGTCAATCAAATGACTCAAATTGAGAGATAATGATAGCAGCTGGGTAAAGTAGTTAAATATTTGTGAGAGAATTAAATTTTCTTTGTAACATTAATTATAGATTTATATGTAGAATTCATTTAATTTGTTTCTCAACTATTTTTAGTAAACATAAAAATAACAAATAGTATGTAAAATTCTCTTTCCCTCACTAGTACTCTCTATTAATCAATATTTGTATTGTTGATTGATAAAGGCTCTCTAACTCGTGTCGTCATATTTTGAGCGGATTACAGTTTAGTGCAATCTCTACTTGTATAAGCCATTGATAGTGCTTGACATGTTGTGAGATCATTGTTATCATATGGTTAATAAAAGTGTTGGTGCGGACTCTGGTGACTTCAGTAGTAAGTGGCCTCGGATGGAGAAACCAAGCTTACTTGAGGACTTGCAAGATGCGTATACTGCTAAGAATTAAGAGACCTTAGTAGTTTGCACCGACATCATTCTTCAATGTTTAAGTTAGATCTTATTTGATATGGATTAAAGTAAATCTGTGGAGTGAAAAGGATGAAGAAGAAAAACTTATGTTCTTGATAATTGATTTGTCATTGTCACACATGCCCTGGTTGTTGATGCCACTTGTCAACATTTTTTGTAGATCTATTGATGCATTGCATCTTTGACGGGACAATTTAATTGTTTCAGAAGCCCTTCAAGTTATCTTAAGTTTATTTGATAGTATCCTTCGAGAGTTATATTTTTGTTGGATTGACTCGTGTTCGAAATTTTTTTTTAGCACCATAAATGATTTATGCAAAATGTAAACTATTCATTTGTTTTGTTTAAAACTAGTTTAACAATTCTAATACTAATGCAAAATCCTTTATCATTTTCATTATCACGGTTTTATCATATCGGTTTGAATTTATTTATTTTATTATTTTTTTATGGTGGATTTTGCTAAAACAAAATATGAACTATATCGTATTGGTTTAAATTTATTCATTTTTAATAGTGAAAAATAATGAATTAAATTTAGATAAAACTATTCACATATTTTGTTTTAGAATAAGAGTGAAACTTGAACCCTTAAATCTCTTAAGATTAAGTGAAACGTCTAATCACTCATTTTAAAATATGATTTTCAATAGAAATTTGAAAAAAAATTATTAGTTTAGTGAAATTTCATGGGTGTGGTTCTGATCATTCTTCAAAAAGTTTTGTGGAAATTTTAAGATTATTAAGAGAAAATTTACCTAAATACAGAACAAGAGAGATATTTTCCAATTTTAATCAAACTTCCCTCACTAAAATCTGCCCTAATTATGTTTACCAACCGGTGTTAATCATGACTTTGACACGCACACTATGACACAATCATATTCCACAAATAGATATAAATATTGGTGATCTGAAAACAAGTGAAAGGACAATATCACCCCTCAAGTTGTCACTAACAACTCAGCCATCAAGCTCATCAAATTGACCAAAAAAAAAATGGGGAATCCAGCCCCATCCCCAACCCCAACCCCAACCCCTGCCCTAGTTGGATCAGACCGCGGAGTCAGACAGAGAAGAGTCTCTCGCAAGAAGAATACTTGAAAAAGATTTTTGGACACATGTGATTGGGCTAAACCTAAAAGTCTTATCCTCACCAAATACGGATGTGGGTCCTCACCAATCAAACCTGTCCATTAAAAACCTGTGGGCTACTCTGCACGCCCTACACGTACCAGTCTCTCCCTTGTAAAATTTTCAAATATCAAAAGCTGGGCTTTTGTGGTCCGGTCTTTTAGATGCCTCACCATAAATTATAATAATATTATTAATAATAATGGACCCTTTATAAAAAAAAAAGTCAAGTCCATACCCAAAAATATTGCCTGCCCTGCCCTATCTACCTGTCAATCAATCTGTCTTTTATTTTATTTTCCTCTCTTTAGGTTTTTATCTTCTTAAGCCAAGCCAAACCAAACCAAACCAAAACCAAAACCAAAACCAGACCGTGTCTATTAACAAAAGAGTCCCAACTACTTCACTTGTTTTTATCTCTTCAGGTCCAATTGGCTTCTCGGGTCTGTCTCAAGCCCAAATCTCTCTCTCTCTCTCTCTATTTTCTCTCTCCTCTGCAAAACCCTAGATCTCCTTCTCGCCGTGTCGGAGACCTGAAAATCGGTCTCTGAGCTCTTTCTCCGAGTAAAGATCGAATCTTTTCGGGGCGAGACTGGTAAGAGCCCTAACCCCTAATCTCAGTTTTGGTACTTTTCGATTTTTTATCCATCAAGTGTTGTTCTCTTCGTGGTTCTCGTTCCTGTTCGAGTCTTTTGCCGTGTGGATTTTTGTTTCGTTTTGTTTTTGTGGTTTAATTGTGGAATTGCTTTATCAATTAGAGAATTAATTGGATCCTGTTTGTGTTGAGATTAGAGGAATTGAAATTGATTGTTGTTGTGTTAATTGTCTGTTAATTTCTCGTCTGTAGCTGATTATGTGTTCAACAACATTTGTTACATGTTTAACGTTAATGGGTTTGATTGATCTGGGTAGATTGATGCGTTTGTTCTTGGTGATTGATGGGTATTTTCCTCGATCTGGGCTTGTAGTGATTTTTCTCGGTCAAGCCCAAGCACGATCAAACCCTAGATCTGGTTAATTTTTTTTAACCCTTTTTAGCCCTTTAAAATTGTAAAATACCCAATTTAACCCTGGCCCGTGTTGGACTCATAATTGGGCCTTAATTTAATGAGTGAAAGTCCATGGTGGACGTCATCACATTTGACCATATCGAAACTTTGAAGTCAGGATTGCTGGACCCACTTGACAGTGGGCCCAATTCTGGCCCATGCATCTTACGGTGCTTTTTATTTTTTTATGTTTTTTAAGTATATTTACTTGATGAATTTTGATTGTTATGTGGTGGTGTGTTGTAGCTAGCTTTGGTTTTCTTATACGAGTTGTTAGGCACATGAAACTTGAAGAATACGGTTATGGGTACACCCATTAAACTAAACTTGAATGTCTTGTTTGTGTATGGTTGTGACATGTCTGGTAGATGTTCAAGTTGGTCGGCAGGTTGATTAGCATAATGAATTGAAAAGGATGTGACGGTTACAGGGTATATGTTGTCCAGTAGGGGTCAACATTTGATGATGAAATCAGAACTGTCCGTATCTGAGAACTACGTGCAAGTGATGTCATGTTTGCTAATTATATTGAATATGATCTTTCACTGACTGCATCATAAAGTAGATGCGGCTGTTGATGTTGAAGTGGCGGTTGTCAAAAAATAGTAAGTAGAGCAAACAAGTAAGTTGAAAATATAAGGATAAGTTTGCAGCCATTTGGCTAACGATAGTTTGAAGTGTGTCAACTGTAGTACTGTGCCACTATTTTTGCTCTTTTCAGCCCATTTAGGATTTAGATGCTATAACTATTACAGGATCCAGTAATATCTCTACACATCATTTACAATTTGATTATTGATGATAACTTTTGTTGCATCTCTGAAATGAATTATATTTAGATCAACTTGAAGTTATGATGCTCCATGACATATAGAGATTATGTAACCAGATACCTATACATCCCTCTAAATACACACCAGTTGAAATTTGTAGTTGAAGAAGCAGGCTGCTCCACTCATCTCATTTTAGCACGTTATCTTCCAGAGAGTTGTAACAAGTTGAGACATGATTTTCAAACCTAAAATTTCGCTATGATCTATGTGTTTCACTTCAAGGGATTAATTTTTTTGAAGCACTGGTCATTTGATGTTGATCGCCTGGTGGGTCTTTTGTTTCTGGATTCCTAATGTGTTTTGCTAATTAGTTTCATAATATATATATATATATATATATGTATGTATATGTGTGTGTGTGTATGTATATATAGATATGTTGGGACGCAGGGTAGCTACTTGAATTGAATGTTTTATGTGTCTTGTAATCTTTGGCATATATGTTGGTTATAAATGTATTAAAAGCAAATAAAGAATTATAATTTTTTCCCCTAAAGCAGGAATTTACTTATTGAGACAAGATGGCGACAAAAGAAGAAACACAGCTAGACAACAATGTTCTTGCGGCTCCAGAAACTCAGCCCAATGACGTGCTGATGACTAAAGAAACACAGCATAAGGATGGGGCGATTACTCAAGAAGAACAGAACCATGATGGGCCAGTGACTGTAGAAACGCAGCATAACGATGGGCTGATGACCGAAGAAACGCAGCATAAGGAAGTGCTGGTGACTCTAGACACACAGCATGAGGAAGTGCTGGTGACTCAAGACACACAGCATGAGGAAGCGCTGATGACTCAAGACACACAGCACGACGAAGGGCTGATGACTCAAGGAACGCAGCACGAAGAAGGGCTGCTGCCTCAAGAAACGCAGCACGAAGAAGGGCTGCTGCCTCAAGAAACGCAGCAGGATGGAGGGCTGATGACTCAGGAAACTCAGCATAACAACGGGCTGATGACTCAAGAAACTCAGCATAACGATCCAAACGATATGCTGATTACTCAAGAAACGCAACCTAATGATGATGTGCTGATGACTCAAGAAATGCAGCCTAATGATGTGCTGATGACTCAAGAAACCCATCCTAATGATGTTATGATGACCCAAGAAGATACACAGCCAAATGATATGCTGATGACTGAAGCACAGCCTGACAATACCCTGGCAATTACAGAGATGCAGCCTAACAATGAGCTGGCCATTACAGAGGCACAGCCAGATGCGCTGGCCATTGTAAATACCCAGCCTAACAATGAGGTTACCAGTCCAGAGACACAACCTAACAAGCGTAGGAAAAAGAAGTCCATAGTATGGGAGCACTTCACCATAGAAACTGTTAGTGCTGGATGTAGAAGAGCTTGCTGTAAGCAGTGCAAGCAAAGTTTTGCATATAGCACAGGTTCGAAAGTAGCAGGTACCAGTCACCTCAAGCGTCACATTGCCAAGGGAACCTGCCCTGCACTCTTACGAAACCAGGAAAGTAATAATAATCCGTTAACCCCAAGGATTGGTGGAAGTGAGCCACCAAAACGACGCTACAGATCCCCTAGCTTGCCTTACATTTCATTTGATCAGGATCGTTGCCGTCTGGAAATTGCTAGGATGATCATAATGCACGACTACCCTCTTCACATGGTTGAACATCCAGGGTTCATAACTTTTGTCCAGAATCTTCAGCCTCGATTTGACAAGGTTAGCTTCAACACTGTCCAAGGGGACTGTGTCGCTACTTATCTGAGAGAAAAACACAACCTCATGAAGTTCATTGAGGGCATACCTGGACGTTTTTGCCTAACTCTGGACATGTGGACTTCAAGTCAAACCTTAGGGTATGTGTTCATTACCGGACACTTCATTGATAGTGAGTGGAAGTTGCAGAGGAGGATTCTCAATGTCGTGATGGAACCATATCCTGATTCTGACACGGCTTTTAGCCACGCTGTTGCTGCTTGCCTTTCTGATTGGAGTTTGGAGGGCAAGGTGTTTTCACTCACTTTTAACCATCCACTTAGTGAAGCTGCTCTTGAAAATCTTAGGCCTCTACTGTGCATCAAGAATACTCTTATTCTTAATGGTCAGTTATTGGTTAGGAATTGCATTGCTCGTACTTTAAGCAACATGGCAAAATATGTGTTAGGGGCAGGGGGTGAAACTGTCAAGAAAATCCGTGATAGTGTAAAGTATGTGAAGACATCAGAATCCCATGAGGAAAAGTTTCTTGAACTTAAGCAACATCTTCAAGTCCCCAGCGAAAAGAGCCTCTCTCTTGATGATCTTAGTAAATGGAACACAACGTATCAGATGCTGGTGGCTGCTTCTGAGTTGAAAGAAGTATTTTCTTGCTTGGATACTTCTGATCCTGATTACAAGGAAGCTCCATCCATGGATGACTGGAAGCTGATTGAGACTCTATGCGGATTCTTGAAACCCCTCTATGATGCCGCCATTATACTGACTACTTCCACCAACCCAACTGCAATTACATTCTTTCACGAAGCATGGAAGATTCTGTCGGACCTGACTCGTGCACTTGCGAGCGAGGATCCCTTTGTCAGCAGTTTAACCAAAGCAATGCATGGGCAAATTGATACATACTGGAAGGAATGTTGCCTAGTTCTGGCGATTGCAGTTGTCATGGACCCACGCTTCAAGATGAAGCTTGTTGAGTTCAGTTTTACCAAAATTTATGGTGAAGATGCTCCTGCATATATCAAAATAGTTGATGAGGGCATTCATGAACTCTTTCTTGAATATGTTGCACTTCCTTTGCCTTTAACTCCAACATATGCAGAAGAAGGAAATGCTGGAAATAATTTGAAGACAGAAGATTCTCTGGGTGGAACTCTTCTATCAGACAATGGACTGACGGATTTTGATGTCTACATCATGGAGACTAGTAGCCAACAGATGAAGTCTGAGCTGGATCAATATTTGGAAGAGTCCTTGTTGCCCCGTGTGCAAGATTTTGATGTGTTGGGTTGGTGGAAATTGAACAAACTAAAGTACCCTACCCTTTCAAAGATGGCTCGCGATGTATTGTCAATCCCGGTATCCAGTGTTGGCAGCGACTCTGTATTTGATACCATGAGCAAAGAGATGGATCAATACAGGAGTTCCTTGCGACCAGAAACTGTGGAGGCCCTGATATGTGCCAAGGATTGGTTCCATTATGGATCAGCTGATGCATCGAATGCGCCTGTGAAATTGGAGTTTTAGATTTAGGTTTTTCGCTCTTATCAGATCATCACACTATTGATCCCCTCACCTGTATGATGAATTGTAGGTTGGAATGTTAGTCTAGTATTCTAGTTCGCCGTTCAGCTACCATTTGTACCATTCTAAAGGATTGTTGGAATGCTTGGACATGTGAAGATAATTTAGATTAGTTCCTTGTCATTGCATGTGATTTGAAGGTTGCATTTGTTTTATTGTAAATTAGAGCTCCGGCTGTGGAGATGCTAAGCGTGGATGGTGTCAAATCTTTTGCTCCATTCAGGGAAAAGTAGTAGTTTTGATCATATGCAATGGATTGCAGGTGAGTATCACTTCTACATGCAGTCTCAACACGGATGGCTTGTCATCCGAGCTCTGCTTCCTATGTCAATATGCTCCAATCGAAGAAATGCATCCTCTGATTTTTGTGAAATTGATCGAGTTGATGCCTGGAGATTTTGACATGGGTTTAAACACTAACAAGGCTGTTTTAATGTTTCTACCCAAATGTTTGGTGCCACATTTTGTGACAATCTTTTTATTTTTATTTTTTTGAGGGGAACTCATTTGGAGATAATTTTGGCACTGTAGTATAACAGTTAATTAGTGGAAATGAGCTTGTGGAGGGATTTGCGGCTCCACCTTTTGCTACTTACATGGATTAATTTAATAGATTTGAAAGTAAACCCGGCATTTTCCTTGTACGGATCAAATTCATGAAGTGACTCCACTCACCGCTGGCTTGAAAACCGGCCCATTTGTAATTTTATATCGTCGTTCTTTTCGTAAACCCATTCGTATCGTTTTAAAAAGTATTTTGAACCTTACTTTTAAATATAAAAATTACATTTTAAAAAATGCAAGGAGTTTTGATAGGGTTTGACAGAAAATGGTAGATGAAGTGGTTTTGGTGTGATGGTAAAAACAAAAGTATCTATTTATTTTATAATAGATTATGGGTTTAATTTACAAATCCTACTTAACGTGGATAATATTTCTCATATATGTAAGTTATTCTCTTTCATTTTTTGAGAATTGAATTTTTTGAGAATTGAATCCATGAGTCACACCTTAAAATTTTATCACAATTAATCCCGTTATCATCCTAAATTGATTTCAGTAATTAAAAAAAAAAAAATCGGTACAAGTGTAGTTGATTATATTCTTGAAAATGAATATAATAATTATTTGAAAGGAAAAGTCATTGTTGTTTGTTGGACCTGTTAATCACAAAGACATTATTCTCACTCTCAAATTATAATTGGTGAAAATTTGTATCATATTCAGAAATATATTTGACAAAACAAACATATTTCCAAGACCATTTTTGGTTTTTTAAAAATAGATCCAAACACTACAAAAATCTTATTTATAAGCTTCTTGCTCCATGGATCCAATAAAGAATTCATGAATTTGCAACTCTAATTACCAGTGAAGGCTTCATCGCAGGTGCACCAACTTTAAACATGAGTAAATAGTTCATAATGTCAATTAGCAGACACAAAAAGAACTAGTACAAATTATGAAAAGTGAGAAACTTTATTTAAATTTCTACCTCTCTCGCTGATCATTACCATAAATTTATCATGTAAGAGAAAATTATAATAGGGGAAAAATGACAAGTCCCTTCAATGACAACCCCACATTGTCTTAACCCTTCAAACTCTAAGCAACCATAGACTATATTAGACTTACAACTCTACCTCAACAACATGGAGTCTTTTATCCTCCTCGGGCAATTTGTCCAAGTTAACAATCACCAATCCAGAGGATGAATCATAATCAAAGTCAACCACGTTTGAATCCACAATGCACCTTCTTGGCTTAGCCGTTGAGTAGGCACCAAACTTACCACACCCTTTAACTTCCGTGACAACTCTCCCCACCAATTCATTGCTACAATTCTCCACTCTCTCACCACCAACATTACTATCACCTTCATATCCATCACCAACCTCCGACAACTTAACACCGCCTTTTACTTCATACTGTAGCCCCTCAATAGCACCACCAGCATTGTACATGTTGACGAGCCCCAATGGCGCGAAGCTAAAGCCAGGTGCTAAAACCTTGATGGGTGTGACAGTTAAGATTTCGTGCTCCAGTACTCTGAGAGAAACTGGCATTGCTGCATTGTAGGGGAGAATGATGAGTTCACCAGTTTTGTGACAGTAGACTGCAGAGTCACCGGTCCAATCAGGGTCTGTAGCAGCATCTGCAATGAGGTGGACATCACGGCCCTTTACATGCCCGGTAATGGCTTCACTTCCCGTTTGGTGGAATGTGTTCTTTCTCTCAGCTGTGTTCCAGGCTGCACCTTGGCAATTGTAGACACCTAGCACTCCTGTGTACTTGTTCATGTTCCATATCTTCAACAAGCTGAGAGCAAACAACATTTTGTTAGAAAAATCAACTATAGATGATCTAAACAACTGCGCACGCATCAAAGCAAAGCAAAATGCATTACCTAACACCATCACGAGCAGGGTCAGAGAACAAGCAATCACGAGTGGGACGGCCAGGCAAGAGAGCTCGAAGTATGGACCCATCAGGAAGCACAATCTTCTTTAGTATCTCGAAGTTATGATTTCCAGGCGCATCGCTGCTCAATAAATCAATAATTCAATCAGACAACCCAAATTAAAGCAACATAACATATTAATTAAATATAATAATAATAATAATAGTAATCATCATCATCATCATATCATGATTCAAAAAAATTGGAAGGCTATGATCCGTTACCTAACATAAATGGGACCGCCACTTATAGCACGTGCCGATGCATGATATTCAGCTGCTGGATGGAGGGAGTGAAACATGTCCCAATCAGGCTGCATAAACTCTCCCAGGAACACACTATTATACGCAACAGCTGCAACGTGAATGGTGTGTGACATCGGATCTCGCGGGAAGAAATCGTCCGATGCTCTAACTATAGCCGTTTGTTTCGAGCTGTTCCACCCACATACAATACACCACACCACATCAGAACAAAACCACTTATAATAACAAACAACTATAATATTATTAACCAATCAAAAACATACCAGTAGAGCGCATCGGTGTTGTGGCTCATGCAGGCAATGCACCCATTATCAGGGAAGTTTCGAGCCACAGACGCATCGAGCGCTTGATGGTACTGTCTAGTTAACTCAACCCTACCACCCAAACCACCACCAAGTGTCTCCAAAATACACTGCACGTCCACCTTAACACCGTCTATACCCGCAGACGCCAGATAGCTATGCAACTCGTTGTAAAACTCGTACACTTTCTTTGGATTCACCAGACCCAGTCCCTGCACCGCCAGCACATCAGTCTTCCACGTGGGCTCATTCTCCACTACTCCTTTTGACACCATCGGATACCTCATCGACGACCCGTATTCCTCCATCTCCTTGGCACCTGGTCGGACCCCACCCCAGTAACCTGTGATGGCATGCCACACGTACACATACTTCAACCCGTGTTTCTTCTTAGCAATATCAACTGTGCTCTTGATACCCAGCTTTGGCTCCTCCTTGTTTTGGAATTTTTCGTTTTCCTTAATCCCGGTCAGCCTCATCAACGGCTGTTGTTTCTTCTCGTTTTCATCGGTTGATGATGACGTGTCATCGCCTCCAACGGATTGCCACCCGTCGTCTATGATCACAAACTTTGAAGGGGTCCCACCCGCGGACAGGCTCTCGAGGCCTGCCTCCACGCCTTCTTGGGTTACTTCTTGATAAAACGCGTCCCACGTGCACCAACCGAAATAGTCAAGGATACCTGGCAGTTTCTTCTCGTGCCGTTGATGGAAAGTCTTGAGATGCAATTTAACGGATCTGATTGCTTCCGTGATTGTCACAAAAGGATCGGTGCCAGCGTGGAGGAATAAAGAGTGGCTAAACGACGACGCTTTGGTGTCCACGTCACCGCTCTCGAAACACAGCTCTAGCTCGTCGTTTTGGTTGCCCTGTAAACAGGCCCGGAATGGACCCTCCACCAGAGGCAGAAAAACGGTGTAGATGATCTGATTCTCTTCGTTTCCATTTCCAGCGTCGGGTTCGAGGTGGGACCCGTCTTTCGTCTCGACCAATAAGAACTGAGTCTCGAGAGGGATTTCTCCGCCTTTGTCGCCCATTTTTTGGGCCATCCACCATAACTTGAACCTAAAGCAGGCCAGAAATCGCACGTCACGTAGAGTTCCGAGACGGATCACGTGCCGGCTATTCTCTTCATTAAAAGCTGCGCCGATAAATATTCCTTCGACCGGACCGGACTCCGAACCAGACGTTGTGATCAAGTTGTCCGGTACTCCGGTTAGGATCGTCCGGTTCTTTACAATTAGCTTCCTGTCGGCGATTTTAACCGCCGGTTTGATCGTCATTTCTTCAACTTCTTTGAAGAGTTTCTTTTTTACTTTACTTAGTTCGTCTCTCTGCAATTCCAGTAAATTAGGAAAAAAAATTAATTTTTGACAACAAAAAAATTAAAACGATAAATCTTTCAGATATTTTCTTCAATTACTCTACGAAATTATGTTCAATGTACAGATTACAGAAACATCAAAATAAATAAATAAATTCATAATCATGAAACAACAACTTATAATTGATGAACTTACCTTGAAAGATAAGATTGGAAATGTAGGGTTCGAAGAATATCTGTAAATTCGAAGATATGAAAAGATAAATAGAACACTGTTAGCAATTGAAGATAAGATAAAAAGGTTTCTCAAAATAGGAAGAAAAAGAAAACAAAATTGTTGGAGAAATTATTAAATACCAGAACAGTAGAGTCTCTTAGTTAGAGCTTTTGAATTTGAGACGTTGTTGGCGAACGATTTAACCAGTGAAGGCAAACGAAAAAGAGAGGAGGTATTTATAATGGCAGATCGGGGACTGTAACAAATATTTGACACCATTTCTTGTCACCTCTCTCTCTCTCTCTCTCTCTCTCTCTCTCTCTAGCTTTCTTCTCGGTTTCGATCTTCTCTGTCTTGAAATAAAAAACAGATAAAAATCTTGTGTTACGCCAGTGGCAATCTAACGGTACAGAAATACCCTATACGGTTGATCTTATCGCCACGTAGGATCCACGATGTACCAATCCGCATACTTGTTTAGGTTAGTACGACTGGGATCCCTATCGTGTCGGATTTCACGTCCTACCGTCTGACCATCCCTCTACCTGGACACGTATATAATTAAAAGAAAAATTTTTGAAGCGTTTACTTTTTTTTATGTTTACACGTGGCAATTAGGGTTTGGGTAATATCCGCCTTATTGTTTCTAACAATTGGTTGGGCTGATCTGTGTCCACGTACTCCGATTTTGTCACGTATCTGAAACATTACCACCGTAACTATCAACCCGTGACAGCACCACGCGGTCCAAAAACGTGGGTTGCCCGTTGCGATCATTCCACGTGGCTCCTACTCATCTGACAATATGTTTTTTTGGGGCAAGTTCCCCAAAGCCCCGAGGTTAAGCGAAATTGTACTACAATAACGATATTTCCCAAAATGATATTTCGACCGCCTCACATTTCAATACTCTGTAGAAATATCTTTTATCGTTAGCTAATCATCGTTAAATCCTTACGATTAATGATCAAAAGTATAAAATGATTAAAATAATTTTCAAGTCAAATTTAAAGTTATAATTTTATTTAAAATTTAAAAATAATATATTATTATTTTATTAATTAAAAATATTTAATTTAGATTTAATGATTGCTAACTAATAATTGACTAATAACAGACGACGTTTATATTGTATTTTTGAAACCTGAGATAGCTTTAATGTCATTATTGCTAAAACCGTCATTTAGGTGTGATTTCATCAAATCTTTAAAAAAAAATTTACAATTTATTATTCATTTTTTGGCTTGTTTCGATTAATTATCCACTATTTTTTCAAGTCAATATTAATGTTTATCGCAGTCTCACTAATTTTTTGATTCATAAACAATGACAAATTTGTTAATTAGTGTGGTTGATCAAGATTAAACGCTTATATATATTTGTGCGTGTTAAAATTTGATTTTTTTTTATTTTAGAAAAAATGTAATAATTTTTTTTTTTTTAATATGAATAATTTGAGCCCATGTACTAAGTAAATTTTGAACCTCCTTTTGAATTCCCAATAGAAAAATAAATCTCTTGCATAAGTTAGTTAGCAAGCATTATGAAATTTGAATTATTATCATAAATATAAAAAAAATGCTCATGCTACCCAAACTACCAAAGTTATATGCAAATTTTGATAATTGTTAATTAATCATGTTTTGTGTTTGAATTTTTTACTTGTTTAAAAATATATAATTTACTTTATAATGTCATATATTATTTTAATTGATATTATTGTAATGTAAGTTCACTCGTTTATTTCGACGGTAAAATTTAAGTTTATATTTATATATATGTATATATAATATTTTTTAATTATAAAAATAATTTTTCTGGGGAGTACTGATCAATTTTCCTCTCAGTTCACGATTGGCTTTAGAAAAAACAAAAAAAAATCACTTATTATGTAATTATTTTCTTCTTTTAAATGCACTTACGATGAAATTGTTGAAAGCTTGAAAGCATTCGCAAGACTTTCTTCTCTTGCGCTATCAGGAATTTTGGTTGTGGGCCTAGACGATTAATCATTGAGTGTACACGTCAGGTTGTATCGGGGACCCACACTTCAGAATGATTACCTCATTTATAGATTTTGTTGGTGGTGGGACCGGAAAAATTACTGCAATCACATGGCAAATGGGGCAATTGGAATGCATGATCTACTGCATTATTCTCGGTGTGCATGTCTGTCAAAGCAACGTCACAGACGTAACATTATTCTATGTGATTTATCAATCAAACGTAACATTTTTCTATGTGATTTATCAATCAAAATGATTTTTAAACCATATATTAGTGATTTTGATTCAATTATTGTGATGGATGACCCATGCATTTATCACTTGCAAATGCATCGACTCTGAAACTTCATATCATTGAATGGATTGTTAATCGTATAAGGAATACATGATAGCAACTTGATATATGTATTTTTATCAACTCGATTCAGAAAAATGTCCTTATGTATATCAATGATTGTATTGATACTCCCAAATTAATCGTAAAATCTAGATGGACTTTTGAAAACAATTTTTATATAAATAATACTATAATTCTTAAAAGTTTGTTTAAAAATTTTATTTAAATAATATCATAAACTGATTTAACTATCGCATTAATTTTATGATGATTTATAAACGAGATGATAATTACACATAAGTTTGATACATCATTTGAATAATAAATATTGATAAATTTTTAGATAATATAATATCATTCTTTATATATTTATATAACAACACCTGCAAAACTCTTAAAATTTTATTGAATCGGAATTGAAATTTGGACTTTTTTTTAAAAAAAAAAATTTCACATCATTAGATTGGTATGTTTTACATTATTACATAAACTGATGTTGTCGCTTGCATATTCAATCGGTATGGGATATTTTGCGAGGAATTTCCACAAAATTCAAAATGGTCATCTTTGGTGTTTTTTTTTAAAAAAGAAATGGTCATCTTTGCTTTTTGATTATTAGAATTTGCATTACCAACAAAAATCATAGTGGTTTTGATTCTGCGGTGAAAATTATGGGTTGCATGCTTGCATTTTCTTTCACTAAACCCCGATATTTTTCACGTCATCAAAAAAAAGCGTCAACATCTTCTCGAAATTTATTGCTGAAAGCAATATGCCTTTTCGATTTCCTTGGACATTTACATTGAGACAAAAAATTAAAATTTAAAATGCCTGTAAAATCTGTCATCTCTGTTTTATTCTTGATCATGTGCTTCACGCCCGCAAAGTTTGGCTTATTTCTCTTTCAAACAAAAAAAAAAAAAAGGCTTATTTCGAATACTATACCAAATTTGCTTCTTTTATTTTACTTGAATCGCCATTCTGCCAGTGTTGCATCATCAGACGATCAAAACGTATAAAATCTTATTATCTTAAGCTGGAATTTTGAATAACAAGGTGAAAATGTCAAAAAGTAAAAGACACGTGTCCGGTTGAATCTGTCTAGACAAAAATATCTTACAGAGCACGGGTGTCTCCACGCTGTGAAGTGTCCGAAACCGGTTTTGTCTCTTACATCATCGTACATTGTTCATCAGATATTAACGAGATTGCAGCCGTACGATGCTTGAGAAAGCTTACAAAAAGATCCTCGAGTATACAATACTCTCAGCTTGTTTTTCCAATCTGACACGTCTAAAGTTGACACGTGGTAGAAACGCAACCGCGTGGCGTGGGGTGGCAAGTGATATTACTGGGTGCTTCGCGATGTTTGAAATTTCGATGGAGTCTACTGGACGTGGACGATGATGAAGGTCTGTGGATGAATCTGGAAGTGGAATTTTCTTGACGTGATTTTGATGAGATACGGTTATTGCCCACTTTTGGAAACATGCACCGGAAATTTTCACTTGCGCTGTGAACTATGTGATGAGAGTTGGATCACGTGGGACCAAATGATTGGTCGTCAGTGATGGTGATTCAATTAGAAATCAAATCATGTGAGTGAATGGTAAAAAATATCTACCAATTTGGTGATGTTGAGACGAGAACAAGAGCACACATATTTTCATGACAGGGATGCTACTCCTCCACTAGTTGAGAGGAAGTCTGGAATTTAGAAACGTTTTTCACGAATGCCAAAGGAGATTAAAGGGAATCGGACAACGACAATGGTTTGTTAAATTAAATTCGTATTATGAACAAAAATTAAGAATGTTATTGTCATTGATTTTCGATGTTTATGGTACAAATAATATTATATCGTAGGTTTCTCAATTATTTTTCATGATTGTGATGCTTTGTGTATACTCTGCACATTTTAGGTAGGCTTGCACTTGCTAATAAGGTGGAGTACGAGCATATGTGATTATAATGGATTTGATTATCTTATTGATTACATAACTTTGTCAATATCAATAATTAGATTGGTAGTAATTGTGGTTATTAAAGACAATTAAATGGTTATTATTGATAGGTAAAGTTACATAATCAATAATATAATCAAATCTAATTATAATTAAGCATACATGAATGTATAAATTTAACGTGCAATTTTATGAATAACATGGAATACAAAGCCCCTTTCATTGAGATGAAGGAAGGAGATGTGAACAATTAATTGATTAAATTTGATGTAGAAATTAATATAAACACCATGAAATTATTTAATATCATGATTGTCTTTGGCTTTTAACAATCATAGAATACAAATACATGCTTCGAGAGATTATACTCTAAAATCGAAATCAAAACATTTGAGTCCTTTTTAATACCATACAACATTTTTTAGAATTGGGAATTTGGGTTTTTAGGTTAAATGAAAAAAAAGAAGATAGACCTAAAGAATACTACTATTAGCGTTGGCATTGGTACTTTACCAAGTGTTTAGAAGCACATTTAAATGTTCAAATTTAAATGGCAGTTTGTTGAAGTACTGATTAATTAAGAATAGTAATGAAATTAACATACGGATGCCCATACCCACTCTTTATTTCAATAGTTATATTTATAATATAAATTACGCGATAATAAAAAATGTATAGACAACCGTTTCTAGTAAAATTTATATTGGACAAACTTTGAAAGATGATTAATCCTATATTTTTATATATATTATTACAACTTATTTCAATTTATATAAACACCATATACATTATAAATAATATAAAATTTAGTTATAATGACGTACCAAAGTTACCGTACAATTAATAATGCACTTTCAACAAAATATGCAAGACATTGAATGCATTTTTTTTTATATATGTATCTATTTGCATAAGTCATATTTTTTGAAATATCAATAGCAACTTACATTTAGATCATCATTAAGCTGAATGAAAATTGTTTATTACTAAGCCACATTAAATGATGGTACTTTATATTCAAGAAGTTATGATTTTAAGTTTTCTTATTCATAATAATAAGAAAAAAGAGATTATAATCAAAATATACTAACTAATCTGAGCTTCCACTTGTTGCTTAAATAAAAGCACAGTCAAACACTTTTTTCATGGTTATTTGTAGTAATGTTTGCACAATAAAAATAAAAGTATTTAAAAAAAAAAAATTCTTATCCTATGAGCAAATATTGTTGTTGTTTTTTTTTTTTTTTCTTTTTTTTTAATAATATATGTTTGTTGGCGATGTTGACATGTTTGGACTTTGGACTGACGATTAACAAAACCCCCAAACCACCGCTAGAGCAAAAGGGTCCACTTTAATTTGCCCAACAGACCAAATTAAAACCCGCCGGTCAACAGTCAAGACTCCAGACGCTCTCAACGCCCGCCTTCTTTTGGCGCCAAACTTGCACCCAAAGCCCAACGCTTCGAAATAAGGGTTTCATTTGTTCTGGTGCAATTCACTCAATCAACTCTCAAAAAATCTTCACAACAATGTCGACTTCCTGTCATCAACTAAATGAAATCAAAACGTTAATATCTTCAAACTCCAAATCTAACAAGTCATTCGGTTACGCTTCTCTTCTCCACTTCCAAGAACACTCTAATAGCAATCCATCTTCAATTCAAGCCCTAGCTCAAAGTTATCCCTCTCTCATCGGTTCCATCGTCGCTGACATCTCCAAAGACAACGAAGAAACGTAAGCCGATGAATTATATCATTTAAATCTGTTAATTTATTTATTCCTTTTTTACTAATATATACACTGGAACCGTGATTAGAATAAATGCGTATGTTGTTATAATTTTTTTGTGTTTCAGTGCAGCTCAGGCTTTGAAGTGTTTAGGGTTCATGATCTACCATCCATCCCTTGCTGCCACAATTTCAGGTATGTATAACATCGTTGTAAATTGTTAAATAATAGCACTTTCAATTGGTGAGAAAGAATCTGACAAACATATTTTGATTACATACATACATACACATATATATATATGTATGTGTATGTATATAATCAATTACTGAGACAGAGTGTGATAAATATATTTAAATTTGACAAGTTTGTGGGCTATTGGATGCATTGTGATTTATTTATGCACAATGAATGACCTATAAATCTGGAACTGATATTCATAAAATCAGTTTGTCCTGAGAGGAGCAAAACTAAATTGGCCAATTGCATCGTAAGCGAATTTTCTTTCTTGTGGTATTGTAGTGGATGATGCCGGTTTGGTTTTCCAGTCATTGACTGAACTTATCATGGCCACAAAAATGAAGGTAATTTATTATCACTGAATATTGAAATTTGTATTTCTTTCTAAATACTAATTCAGTTTGATTGCAGTCAGTTTGTAATTTAGGGGTATGGTGTATATCTATCCAACAATTGGATGCGTTGATTTTAGCTGTCCATTTCGATTCAGTCTTACGGGCTGTTGTTCATGCCCTTGACAATCCTATCGGCTCTTTATCAACAACATTTGAGGCTATACAGGTATGACCGCTCGGTCACGCATGTCATCAGTTGCTAGTATTTTGGAGTGCTTGGTGATAAGGGTATTATATTTATTTATTGGATTCATAATGCTGCAAGGATCTTATTTGATGAAGTACATTTTTTTTTATCTCCTAAAAAATTAGAGATATTTGGTGAATACTTTTTTCACCACTCCTATAGAAATATCTAGGATTTCTCTTGAATATGTATATTCTGCCAATAACACAGGAGAGGAGTTTAGATATTGCACAACTCAGCTACTTTTGGTGGTACCTGTGGCAGATTCAACGATTAGAAGTTTGAGTAATCCAGCTGTCCATAAATCTAGAAATCATGGAATTGACCTTCCACCATCGCAGTTGTTGAATATGCCATCACAGTTGAATAATGAAATCTTATGACATGCAATTGGATGATGCTATTCTAGTATGTGAATTGTGGTTTCAAGGATAACATTAATAAGTGCATGCATACACTTTCAGATCTTGGTTCTAATTTTTAGATACAACCTTTTGTGAGTAAACAAAACATTCAAGTCTGCTTTATGCATACCTATCCTGCGCATATTTTTCATTTTAATTTTAACAAACTAGATAAAAATCTTCATATAATTCAAAGATGGAATGTTTCTTGCTAGGTAATATTTTTAAATGATTGATCAGCATTAGCGATGAGAAAAATACAACCTTACCTTTTATGCTCACTGATGTAGTAGGCTGTGATGAAGTTAGCAACTCAGTTAAGTGAAAAGATGAGAGAATTATCACATATATGGGCTCCTTCAATATGTAGAAGACTTCTCAGCATTGATAAGAAGGAGAGGGACATGTGTGAAAGGTGCTTATTGAAGATAAAATCTACAATATTTCCTCCGACACTGGCTCTGTCTAAGGTATAATACCAAAAAGCTTGTCCTTTTTTTCTGTTTCTTTGAATGCTTATTTTTCAGTTAAAGGTGCAATACCAACACAGATAGGTGCACATGAAATAACTGATACTCTGTATTATAGTGCTTCCTTTATTTATGCCCTTGCATATTATCTGTCATCTTCTTTTTGAAGAACATTATAGTTTGATAGGTATGTTGTCTTGGCATTCTTTCTAAAATAAGTGTAGAATCCTCACATTTGCTTCTGTTAGTTTGACCCAAGAGAACATAGTAACCTTAATCAAACCCATAGCAGGTCCTCAAGACAACATTTCCAGTTTGTTTATTTAAGATTTCTTAATGTCTTCCATCTTTTTAAACAGGCTCTTATTGAAGATATGAAGCAGAAGTTGCTGTCTGGGATGAAGGATCTGATAAACCAGGGCATGAAGGTTCAAACGATTCAAGCATGGGGATGGTTCATCCGCTTACTAGGATCTCAGGCTATGAAGAAAAACAGGCATTTAATTAATAACATGCTGAAAATTCCTGAGCTTACATTTCCTGATCACAATCCACAAGTCCAAATTGCTTCACTGGTATTTCTTGAACATTTTGAATTTCTTTTTCTAATTTCCATAACTGGATTGCTGTTCTCTTGGTGATGCCTTACATCCAACAGTTTGTCCTTTTAGATGCCTCACAACCAATATGAGAGAATCTAAGACCAAAATGTTTGTCCAAGTTCTTCCCTTGTATGGTTGTGCCTTCATGTGGTGCTCCTTGGAATGATAGGCTATCGTCCACAAACCATATAAAATTTACTTAATTCAAAACAGAAGTCATGTAGAAATAAACAGTGTAAAATCTGAAAACCTAGGCTTGGTCCGTACATGTGAGCTTGTAATCCTGAGATAGGGTCCAGTTGTTAGGCTCATTTTGTCGAGCAGCTTGAACCCTAAAAGCTTTCAAATTTTGGTTGGCTCTCATAAACCTGGTGTATTAATGTTCATCTCAGATTTGGATCTTAACAGACCTGGTCAGCTCAGTAGTAACCATTTCGTGATGATATATGTCTACATTTTCAGAATTGAGAACACTCTTGTTGACGTGTTGTATATGATAATCCTAGTAAATAGTTTTGAGCCTTGATTTTGCAGGTTGCCTGGGAAAGTCTGATTGATAATCTTATTCATCCTCCAATTCTACCTTGTCAGCCAAACACAGCCATGGAGAGTGGCCTCCAAAAAGAGAAAACACCTAGAGGGAATGTTCATGATATTCAAGAAAACGGATTTCTTAAAAGCATAAAGCTCATAATGACACCCCTAGTAGGCAACATCTCTAGTAAAGTTGATGTATCTGTTCGCTCATGCTGCTTGAACACATGGTGTTATCTCCTACATAAACTTGATACCTCTATTAACTGTCCATTGGTGATGGAACTTGTATTAGATCCGATCTTGGAAGCAGTTTTTCAAATTGGACTTGACAGTAAGAATATCTGGTTGTGGAATCTGTGTGTAGAACTGCTTGATGATTTTATATTAACAAAGTGTAAAGTTGTGGATTGTGAAACAAACGGCCATGTAACCCATGAATTATCAGCTACCCCTGCCTTGCTTGGACCTTCAATATCTAGTGAACACTCATGGAAGCAGTATCCAATTAAATGGTTGCCATGGGATTTTAGCCAGTTGGACTTCTTTATAAACATGATTAATATTATCACTAGACACGTGTCAGTGGCAGAAGCCTCCAGTCAAGATAGAGATTTAGCATGTGATGCTGCGATAAGGATATTTAGATCTGTATTAAAAGGAGTCCAAATGGAATTCAGAAACATGTCTGTTGAATACAGAGATCTTATGTTGTGTTTGAATTTAATATTGAGGTTCGTAAAGAAGATGTGTGAAGATTTGTATTCTGAAGGTAGTGTCAGTAATGACATGCATCATGCTTCTCTGTGGTTTGTAGAGGTCGTCACTGAGGAGTTGGAACCTTCTATATTGGGATCCCCTCTGTACAAGGTAGCATTAGACCTCAAGTTTATTGAGAATTTGCGTTCCAGTAATGATATCAGACTTGCAAAGGTTCTAGGCATCAGTGACATCACTTACATGGATATGGTTTCACCTGTGGTTTATCTAACTGCAGTCTACATCTGTGTGCTTGTGCAATCAACCCTAAATACACCAAAAATGGAGCTTGTTCTGCAACAATCACACAACTATTTTAAATTTATATTATCGTCATATGATCCCCTGGAAGTTCTTCATTTTAGTATTTGTTTGTTGTGTAAAGGCATAAATTATAGATATCTGCAGATATGGATAGCAATAACTAAAGGGCTGAAGGACTGGATTGATAGTGTGAAGGATCTTGCCTTGTTGAATATGGAATCTGACAGTACTAGTTATCAGGCCATTTGCCATCTTTTATCCTATCCATTTGTCATATGCTCTGGCCTCTCACAAAACTCATCCATGGTTAGAAGTTCCTTGGAAGAATATGTTGTTCCTTTGCTAAGAAAACTTGAGCTTGAACATGTTACTGAAGTGTGGAAGTCACTTTATGGTTCAGTCAGCATCTCAAAACTTGAATGTTCAACTAGAAACAGTTTCCTGGAGGGCCTGTGTTCAATATTAAATGGATGCCTTGATGATTATACTAGTATGCTTGAGTGTAGTAATGAGGTTGATTCAAGTTATAAGGAATTGGATCTTAATCTTTTATCTTTATCTGGTGAAGTTGCGATGTGTATCCTGGAACATGTCGTGACTTCAGATGTAAACTCAGGGTCAACCAACAGTAAATGTCATGCTAGCTATGGAATCTCCGGTGACATCAGCGGCATTTTGGGATTTGCTGCAAGGTAAATGTAGACACTTTTTACTTAAAATCTAGCCAAAACCTTATTAATTGGTGGTAGGTACAAAAGCTTTAACGCTTGTGGGGTACTAGCTTTAGACTCTTGGGAAATCCTTTTGTGAAGATACCATGTTAATATAATATGCTTTATTTACTCTGTTCAATGCTAAGCTCAGCTGCTGGCAAAGTTACCCTGATTCCTATTTCAATTTAAATTGGCTGGAGTCCTGGAAACAGGCTTGTAGTGTACAATGTAATTGTTTAATAGCAAAATATTCTACTTGAAGTTTTTGCTTAACCCATGATTCATCAACAAGAAGAGGACACTTGGTGGGGTTCTGGATGCAGGATGTCTAGTATAATCTGTTGAAATTTTAGAGCCAGAAATGCTGTTTGAAGCTTTTAGAAAATCCATGATTGATTGGCAAGAAAATAAGGTTTTTGATTGCCAAAGTCATGGGCTTTTGAATTTTCAACACTGATCCAGATCCCTCCCAACCTGTTTTCCATCCTGATGCCAATTTTCTTTAGTCATGGCGTTTTCTAACAAAAGATAAAATGATTTATGCATTCTTATACCATTGTGAAGAGGAATAAATCATCAATAATGACAACTGCTGTTATAAGCCTTTTTTCTTTTGTTGTGTTTCTTATCTGGAAAAATAATTCCTTTTTTGTTGGATTATGAACGAGACCATATATCAAACATTTTAAAATAAAATAGTACCTAATTCGTTGTCCGTTAAAAGAAACAGACTTGCAGAAAAGTGCTGTAGGAAGTAGAAGGGAATGATTTGTTTTTACAGGGGTTCCTCATCTTTCCTAATTGCGATTTCTAATTCCTCATTGCATTATGCAGAATCATGAAGTTATCATGGATGAAGATAAGAGCAGAGCCAGCGATTGGTCTTTTGATTTCTAGGTAACTATTATTATTAAAGCCTCTACTGTGCTTCAAGCTTATGTGCCTGCTTCTTCCATTTTTTTCCTAAAATGATAGTTCTCTCATTGTTTTTATGTCTTACATCTGTGTGAGTTACAGGGTATTTTCTGCTTTGGCTCACTTTGCATGTTGCCTTGACTTGCAGCAAAATATTCTTTCATTTATGGAGGTTTGTATTTAGTATGTTTAAGCTTATTTTAGATTGAGAGAGTGATAAAGAGGAAAGACTTGGATAATCACCTTGATCTGATGAAAGATCATGATGTAGGAACATTCCTTATTGTTTATCTTCCTCAGCCCCTTCCAGGATTTCGTTTCATTGAATTAGTTTTGTCTTCTTTTTCTTTTTCCAATGATGTGTCATTGTATTGAATTTAAAATTTTAATTTTCTCAAGCTGCTCATCTTTCGCTGCAGATACTCTCCTGTCCACTTCTTCAATGGTTGTCCCTTGCTGAGCACATACAGGATCAACCCACCAAAGATCAGCTTCAACTACTATGGACAGAGACCCTGAATTCTTTATTGAGAAGTCAGCCTCCTATAATCTTCAACTCTTCCTTGCTCAAACTCCAGGCGTGCCTCCTTGAAAAAACCCTTGACCACCCAAATCCTTCCATTTCAAAACCTGCCATAAACTTTTGGAACTCCACCTACGGCAAACAACTTGTCTCGGAATACCCTCAAAACTTGCTTCATGTTTTAGACAAGCTGTCAAGGAATGGAAGAATAAACCTCCACACAAGAAGCCAACCATTTCTAAAAAGATGTCATTCTGCAGTACAAGACATTAGTCCTCCGAAGAGATACAAGGTAACTGCAACACATAGCAGGAGCTCGAAAAGAATAGAGTTAACAGAGGGAATGATAAATCGCTCAAATCCAAGAAGAAAAAAGTTAGAACTTACCGAGCATCAAAAGGAAGTACGACGAGCACAACAAGGAAGGGAGAGGGATTGCAGCGGTCATGGTCCAGGAATCCGCACTTATACCAGTGTTGATTTTTCGCAAGGAAATGAGGATTCACAAGAGAGTCAGGACGCCCGGAATCCTGAAGCCATCTTGGAGATGTTGAGAAGAGTAGCTTGACTGCTTTATTTATCTATAATGCCCCGTTCAACTTAGTTCTGTGAAGTGTATGGTTCATGCAGAAGTGATGTGATTCTGTTCTGAACTGTTGTTATGTTGTAAATTGTAATTGTAATTTAGTATGCAAGTGATTTTTACTCCTGTATGAATTGTATGAAATATTAAAACATCGAACATGGCAAGAAGAGCTTCAGGTTCTGGCTTGGAAGTTGGAACATCGCAACAATCACGATGTATGCAGCCCAAACCAGTCCATTTGATCCATTCGACGGCCCAATGGGCCCTATGTGGATTTGGCTAGGACCACTACCTGTTCTGTTCCCATTTCTCATTCATAAAGGCACGGAGAAAAAAAAAACAAAGAGTTTATTATATATTTTTTTAACAGAAAAATACTTGAAGTATTAGATTTTTGACAACGCAAGCTACTGTGATAAACCAGGTTTCTAATTTTTAAAGACGGTTATCTTATCACTGTAAAAATATCTATTTTTGGTGTAATTATCAAATAAAATTGTTACTTAACATTTATACTAAACTGATGAAAATTAAAGTGGACAATTGGAAAACTTTTTACAACCATATTAATAGAATTATGAATTCTTTAAGTTTCTCTTCCTGCTTTCAAATTTGTAATAACGTAAAAGCTAGTTTATCGGATTAAATAAATATTTTATGTAGATAATATTAGGCATCATTGCTTTATTTATTTATTTGGATGTTTACCTTAGAAGTTATAGATTATTTCACTTTGAATCAACTACCTAATTCATTTCCTTGTATTTGAAAAGGAATAAAAATAGGATTTACCTAGTAGTGACTTTTTTTTTTTTAAAAAAAAAATACCTATATTATATATTAACAATAGTTTTTTATTTGGACTTCTGGGATTGTACTAACAAATGGCAATCTCCTTGAGCAGATTTTTGAACTTTTGTTGTCTTTTATGGAAACAATTACCAAAACTTTATAACATGCCAAAACTTAAATAAAAGCAGATTTTAACCAAGTACCATCCCTACCTCTTACATTCGAAAAGCTTTACCATGTCGAAACCATCACCTATAAGAGAAAATCATCAACAGTCAAATGTATTACATCCAACCATTCGATAACATTTGACACTCGAGATTGGAATGTGTTGCAAAGGTTTACGTTGTTCGAGTAAAATGTTAATTTAATTTAAAATTTGAATTTGAACTAAAAATGTATCTTTTAGTGAAAATGTGTCTGTCAATTCATAGGTATATGTTCTATAAAGTTACGTCTGTTTAAATGTGTCTGTTCTGTAAAGTTGTGTCTGTTCATAAACACCTATTCAACATTTATAAATAGCAAATCATTTTTGTCATCTGTAGAAAATTTTTCTATTTCTATGCATTCATTACAAAACTGAGAAACACACAGAAATTTTGCAGAATTCAGAATATTTAGTGCTTTGTTTATGAATTTAATAGAAGATTCTGGGAGACAGTTGTTTAAAGTTCTATAAGCACCAGAATAGAGAACAATTACTGTCTTAAGGTTATTGTAACTCTGTAATACTTTGTTATTTCATAGTTCGATTTCATCATCTTAGTACATTTTTTTTTCTATCCTGTGTTTTAATTATTATTATTTTTGTTTGTTTTATTTGCAATTATTTCATTGTGGTATAAAAAATTTCTATAATAAAATTATTCTATCTTAGTGTTTACTTTTCTTCTATATTTGTTATTGTTTTGATTATTGATTCACTAATAGAATAAAATGAAATAGATTGGATTAAAAATTACTGTCTCATATTGGTAGAACTTAGGATTTGATTAAAATTCTATCAAATCATGTTTAGTATAAATTGGGATTTGATTAGAATAAAATTAATTTAAAATTTTTATTATACAAAATTAATTTTATGAAAATTTTGAAAAAAATAAAAAACAATCACTGTTCATCGTGAATCCACTGTCTTCAACATTATTAACCCACAGTTCATCAGTATCATTAATCAAATTTATCAATATCATCATGTCCCACATCAACAATATCAAAACGGGAGAAAAAAAATTAGAATAGGGGGTTTTGATTGAACCCCCCAAAAAATTAGAGAGGGTGGAGAATTGGAGAGTGTTGCAGGTTTCATAGATGTGAGATGAGAGAATGAGAGAATGTGAGAGAAAGAGAGATAGATGGACAGTGATAAAAGAATGAGGGAAGGTGAGAGAAAGAGAGATAGATTGAGGTGTGATGAAAGAATGAGGGAAGGTGAGAGAAAGAGAGATAGATGAATGTGTGATGAGAGAATAAGGAAGGTGAAAGAAAGAGGGATAAATAGAGGTGTGATGAGAGAATGAGGAAGGTGAAAGGAAGATGGATAGATGGAGGTGTGAGAAAAGAGGGAGAATATAGGAAATGAAAATTTTCATTCTAACCAAAACTCACCATTTTGGATGGAAATGAAGATTTTCAAAAGATTGAGAAATGAGGGAGTTTGGAATCCTAAACTCATTGTTTTTCAATTGGTCTCCAAATATGACATTTAAGAAATTTGAGATTTTTGAATCTCAGACTCAATGTCATTCCGACGTGCCAAACATGACCTTAAAAGTATAACGGGGATATAAAATGCACATTCGAGTGTATTAAACCTTTTTAATCATGCCATGAGTCCAAGTCCAAGAACAAGAAACAAAGTATTCCCTTTTTATCACCAAAGTAATCTTCCCATTTGGAAATAAAACAATTTATATATGGAATTTATGGAAATTAAGAAAATTGTTAAAACTTTCGAGGCTTATTATTAGAATAATAATACACATTTCAAAATAACTTTTGATTATGTGGTTGTTATAGATAAATTGCCGACATTAGACAATAAATTTAGATAAAACTCTGGACAATATGACATTACTTTTCTTAATATATATTATCATCCAAAAATAACTAGTGCAAAATATATATTTTTTGAAACAGAAAAATATTATTTAATAAATAACAAATCCGTAAACAAAAATTCACATTAAATTCAAAATCATTAAAAGATAATTATTTTTTTTTCTAAAAGCATCAGCTTCATATATAAAAAATCAAATTACATGAATTTATTTTTCCACTCAAACTTTTAAATCCAATATTCAATCATCTATTTTATAAATATATACTATAAAATCAAATGTAAACAAATGATTATTAATTAATAAATGAATTAATCCTAAGCCTCATTTGGTACGTGATATATAATTGAATTATCTATATGAGATTGTATTGGATTATATTAATTTAAATGTTATCTAATGTTTAATGAACTGGAGGATAAAACTAAAAATAGTGTGTACCTATATTTGGTAAGTTATGAGATTGGACAAAACAATGCAATCTCATATTTATTATAATAAATAAAATAATTTTTAAATAATTTTTTAAATATAAAATTAAATTTATCCCAATAAAATATAATCTATTTATAAAGTGAAAAAATAAATGAATTTATTATATATCTATCAATGGGCCCAAAATAATTAACCTCACAAACATCTCCCAACCGAACTTTCACTTGCGATTAAAACCTACAAAAATGAAATTAAAAAAGGAAAATAGATTTGGATAGAACCAAAGCTGAGCAATTGGTGGGAGTGGTAGAGAAGCTTCTCAATCAACAATATCTCTTAAGGGCAAAAGAGTTTACAATTTGAAGCCCGCTGTTAGACAACACGGATAAAATCTTAGTGGTGGTGGATGTGCTCATAACGGCGGAGAAGTGCATAAACAGTAAGCACGACCGATACTCAATACTCCAAATTGAGCGTCGATCGGACGATCAGGATCTAATAAAGAAATTTTAGAAGAAATGGAAGCCATATAATGGTTTAAGGTCTCATTTGATGCACGTGATAGGATTATATTATTTATGTGAGATTTGATTGAATTAGATAGGATGAGATTAGATTATATTAATTTAAATTTTATTTCATGTTTGATAAAATCTATGATATGATTAAAAATAGTAGGTATAAACTTGGATTTCAAATAAATTTCTTAGGGTTTTTTTTTAAAGAAATTTTGCAAAAGCTATATTAATTGACACTATTTTCCACCATTTCAGATGTTTTTCAAAGCCAAAAAATTGCAGAATCACCAACTGCTACCTCCCTCCTTCCTCTATCCTCTGTATCGAGCCCCTCTTCTATCATCCCTCCACTACTCCTTACCTCCGTCACATGCTGTTTCGCATCGAACCCCCCTCTCTCATCCCCTCACAACTCTTCACCTCTGTTACGAAGTCGTATCTCTCACTCTCCATCATCATCTTAGCTTCATCTCTAAATCGAGGGCAAGTGATGTCATTTATAAAGCTGTTTCCAGTGTCGTTTTAAGTACCGTTGCCATCATAATCTTGTTGGACTTGACAGCGACATGATTGCCGTTGTCAGTGTCCAATTGGATGTTGATGCGACGGTGTGATCTCGTCGAATGACAAGTTAAGGTTAGTGTGAGTGAAGAGGTCTGATGGGAGAAAGTTAACCTATTATTTCAATGAGTTGGATTTATCCCACTCCAGTGGGATAAAACTGTGATGGGTTAAATTTGTCTAGTCTTATTTGTCTACACAAAATGTGGGTTTGGATAAATTTTAATCCAAATCTAGTCCAATGTCGACATACAAATGATGCCTAAAGAGTTTAAAGAAATTCGCTCAATTTATTAAATTGGTTATTGTCTTGAGGAGAGAGAAGCAAACTACAGAAGTGGCTAATAGAGATGAGAAATGAGAGATATGGACGGATGAAATAGTGAAGAGAGATGAGAGTTTTTTTTAACCCGTGGTGTTCAAGGTTTGTTTTCTTTCAACTTAACGAGGATAAAAACAAAGCTGAGTTATTTAGTAAAGGCTCATTTGGCTAGACCAAAGATGGTTTGGATAAATATTAATCTAAACACAGTCTAAACCTGTATAACAAATGAGCCTAATAGTCTTTAGGAATATTAAGGGGTCGTTTGTTATTTTGTTTGAAAACTGAACATTGTTGCTGAGGATTAGAAATTGAATAGTGATTGAAACTTGAAATTTAAATAACATGTTTTTTTTTTCCTCTTACCTGTGAATATATTATAAGATTGTTTGTTGTCTAAATTCAAAATTATCTAAAAATTAGTAAATTGACATTTATATAATTTTTACTACTTGTTATGTAATTTTAATCAATTTAATATAAATATCTGAAAATAAATAATTTAATAAATTTTAAAACGTTTTTTTATGTACATATTAATAATATTTTTTTCATAATTAAAATATAATTAAAAAATATAATATTATTAACCATAAGTATATTAATATATATAAAAAAATAACAAAAAAATGAACGTTTAAATTGTAAATTAAAATATATTAGTTTAATTTCAAGATAATTTGGGATGAGATGTATTTAGATTTTATTTTTTAAATATAATTTTTATAAGCATTAGGGGAAAAAAGAAAAATTCGAGTAATATAAAATTGTGATGAGTTTGAAATTATGTTATTTTGGAAGGATGAATTTGAAATAAAAATTTTTAAATGTTATTAAGTGATTTGTAATTAGTTAAAAAGTTAAAAATCCTTAATTAAATTTTTAAATTGTTTATTTGATAGTTTTAAGTGGTTTGAGTATTTTAAAAAATAAATATAAATAATTTAATAAGTATAATTTAATACTATTAAATTTTAAGTGGAAAGATGAAATTACTCATGCTTTGTCTTTCAAACCAATTCTACACTGGAATCAGGCGGCCGTAGCAAAATTGATGAAAGAGCTAAAAATATACAAACGGTACAAATGCATACGGTAGAGTAGCAGCAGGGAAACAAAACCCAGCAGTAAAAGTAAAGTGATATTGGACTCAAGATCAAAACCCCTCCCAAAATACCGTCGAATTCCCTATCCCCCAAATTGTTCGCATAGGTTTTTTTCCTCTGCAAATCGGACACATCACATTACACGCTCCCAATTTCAACTGTCCTTTTCTCCAATTATCCCCTAATCTTCCTAAAAATGATTTTAAAAAATCCTCTGCTCTCACTATCTTAAAACCTAGGGTTTCATTTTTTTTTTTTAATAATTTTTCGATTATCGTTTTTTATCATCCCATAACATTTTGTTGCGTCCAAGATTCGACTGGTTCTTTATCCGATTCTAGTCTCTGATTGGTCGATCTGGTCATGGATTCTCGAGATTCAACGCAATCGACGACGGCCGCCAATAACTCCTCCTCTGTCAGCCCCGACGACGACGGACTCCTCTCCGTCACCGCCACTCTCGCTAAAGAAGCCGCGCTCTATTTCCAGTCTGGCAAGTTCGATGAGTGCCTCGATTTACTCAGTCAGCTCCTCGAAAAGAAACCGCACGATCCTAAGGTTATTTTCAATACATGTATCAATCAGATAACTGTTTTATCGTTGTTCTCTTGATCGAAGATTGGTTTCTTCTTGTATGATTTTAGTGTTTGGTCGGTCTTCATTCGAGCTCGCAACTGTTTTATCGTTGTTCTCTTGATCGAAGATTGGTTTCTTCTTGTATGATTTTAGTGTTTGGTCGGTCTTCATTCGAGCTTGCTGTTGATTCGTTTGCGTTTCTGTGTGTGTTAGTCAATGATGATTTGAAGCATATATATATGTATATATATAGGTGTTTGATTTGTATTAATTGTGAAGAACCTGTTCTGTTTTTTATTTCTTTGGTCAATTGTGGTAAATTGTGCAAATAGGGTTTAGTTGTTAGTGAAGATAGCGTGGTAGTTATATTGCAGTCTGTTTCTGTGAATAGCTGTTTATGTTACGTGCAATGTGTATTCAATCAGTTTCATTGAGTAAAAATAAAATTACTACTGCCTAGAACAACAATGTAGTGATCATATCAATATTATAATTATTTTGGCTGTAATCAACGTGGGCTGTAATTTGATGAAGATTTTGGGCATTTTTAATATTGATTCATCATCCATGTGATTGGATTGGTTTAATTTTTGTGTGTATGCAAATATTTTACATGCACAAGACTTTAAGTTCTAGTTACAATGGTACTAGTAATTTATAATTCAGAGTTATGAGATATGGATGGTCAGTTGAATTGAAACTTTGTTATGTTCGGATATTAATTTTGTTCCTTATATATATGAAATTTAATTTACGTTTTATGTAAGTGACAATTAGAGTTTGGTTCTGATTCAGTCGTTTTGTAAGTTTAACTTATTACTTCTGGAGAACAATTAGAGTTATCATGGAGTTAAATATATTTTTCAACTCTTTAGCTTTAGTGGTGTTTGGCATGTATTCCTCCATTCTTGGTTCGTCTTTCAAGTTATTGATTAATGGATTTTCTTATCAGATTCTTCATAATATTGCAATTGCGGAACACTTCCGGGATGGTTGTGCAGATCCAAAGAAATTGCTCGAAGCCCTTGATAACGTGAAGGTATGATCATGTTGTGTCTGGCTTATGCAGCATTTCACCAAGTTGCAATATGTATAATAAATTGAGTTTTTCTTGTCTCGCTGCACAGTGAGTTTTGCTATTTGAATTGTTTTAATCATTTTTTTGGGTAAAAAATAATATGCTGGATCTAACTTTTCTCTTTTTTAGGAAAATTTATACATAAGTTTTGTTAAAATTTTTCTCGTGTATGTAAAAGAAAAAGAAATGGATATATGGTTTGGTAAGTTGTGTAATATATTTTTTTATCCCTTGTTGATTGTATTATTTTGAGAATTCAATCACATATTTTGTTTATGTGTAACTGATACTTTCTTATTCTTATGATGAAATATTAAAATTTCACTTGATTTCTTGTTTCAGTATGAATATTTACATGACTTGCTGTAGGTTAAGTAGGTTGTGATCTTGACCATTTAGAAATTGGGAAGTTGTTCCCTATTAATATTTAATGCCATTTGTTTAATTATGTTTTTTTTATCCTGGTTTCTATTGATTAAAAACTAGTTTCCTTATAATTATCTTAATGTGAAAGCAACAAAACTGTATGGGAAATGTTTAAGATTTAGGGCTGCCAGGTGTCTCTGCATTTATTTGAATATTGCTTTTCACGTGAAAAGTTTGAAGGTTTGTATTATTTTCAGATGATCTCTTACTAGACATTTGCATTATTTCTCCAGCTTAGGTTATGACCTTTTCCATTTTTCCTTTGTTCTTATTTTGTTTTCAAAAAAGTTGATTGACAAACACTTTGCTGTTTCTGAGTAGGTTTTTTACAAGAATTTAGAATGTTGGAAGTTGATATCTAGATGCTGCAGTCTCAAAATTTTGAAACTGGAAAGATTTAGTGCGGTTGGTACTGAAAAAATTGTTGCCTATAATTTTAATTTGTTGTGTTATAAACTTGTTTTTGATGCATGGTCTGACTTATTCATATTGGTTCCAGTTGTACTGATTACTCTCTCTTTTGTTGTTGTTTTAGAGGAGAAGTGAGGAACTTGCACGTGCATGTGGGGAGCAGGTGGAGGCTGCTAGCAATCTTGGAAATAAAGTTGTTACAGGGGCTAAAGGCAGTGGTGCAGGGCATCAAATTTCTTCTGCAAATAGTGGTAGTTTGGTTTACATGGATGAATTTGATGCCTCTGTGGCAAAACTTAATATCGTATGCCCCTTGACTACTATGTAGCTTACTTATTAAATTGCTAGCAACAAAGGTGACTGTTATATATAATATATTAACTCATGTTCTATCTTTTCTGGATTTTTTTTTTCCAAATTGTGTATAGGCGGTTATTTGGTTTCACCTTCATGAATATGCAAAGGCATTATCAGTTCTAGAACCATTGTATCAAAATATTGAACCCATAGACGAGGTATGATAACTTTTGGCATGGCCTATTCTGTCTTGGTTGTTGTTGTCATGCTGCTTTAATTGCTTGTTTATTATTCTTTATGCAGTCGACAGCTCTTCAAATCTGTCTCCTGTTGCTGGATGTTGCTCTTGCTTGCCATGATGCATCTAGATCAGCTGTAAGTATTGAAGATTAGAATGCCATTATTGCATTATTTCAAAATTTAATGTGATGTTCTTTAGTTTTCACCGTAGTAGCTTTAGGGATGATACTGTATTAAGTAATAATGAAGAATTAACCATAACTCTTGTACTTGATTTGATAGAAGCTCTTTGTATGACGATTCTTGCTCCTACCTCCTAAGAAGTTTCTATGCTTATGCACTGTGGATGGAATGACAACTACTTAACAATTGAAAGCCTTTACTGTTAGTTTCTTTTCCTTTGGTATCATGGAGCAACGCCACCGAACAGTAGCATCTAATTGTATTTCAGATATTTTAGGTTTTGGTTTCTGCAAGTTGCAAAGCTGCTGAGCATTTTGAAGGATTTAGAAATTCAGGAAAACACATGAAGGCCATATTTGAACATCTATGACATCGTTGGCTTGTTAAAACTTAAGTTTATTGATAAATCAGTTTTTATCTTGTGCTAAACCATTGGCATTTTGACAGCTAATAGAATTGGTCAAAATAGTGAAGTACCTCCCATTTTCCACTCACTTGTCTTGGCATTGCTAATTTTGTTCAACATGATATAGCACTTGATGTTGATTTGTATCATGATTGCATGTTACTTGCAAGTTCATAGACTGCATGGTGGCTTCTTTGGCTTTACTTGCATTTGCTGTTACACCAGGATGTTTCTTATTTGCTCAGTTTTATTATATGATTATGTTCCCTCTTTGTTAAGGAGGGAAGAAGGTTGGAGTGCTGATATTGTTTCTTGTTTATATCTGAATGTGGTTTGAGTACACAATTTGTCATAAAGAGGCTGTTGAGTCTAGCCTTTTCTTTTTATTGGGAGTATAGCAAAAGGTGGTTTTTATGAGTTTTGTCTGTGTTGATTTTCTACATGTATACCGAATAACTTTGTGTCTTGTTGTATGAAGTTGGCTTTTGTGTTCCATAAGTATATAGTTCATGAATTCAAATGAGATAGAAGATGGATCTGAGTGGTTAAAAGGTATGGCTTCCCTGAAGGAGGTCTGCTTTATGCCTTATCTGCGGCATGTGGACTTGAGTTCGTTTTCGCATGTTTGGATTAAACCTTTTCTGTGTCTTTGTACACCTTGTGTCAGTTTGTGCATTGTTGGCAGTTTAGGGTCTATTCTGTGCTGTTTTAAACTTGCCTTTTATTTATTATTATCATTTCTTTTTTTTTTTGAAAGAACTTGCCTTTTATTCGGTAATACTGAAAAATGACAGTAAATGCATCTGTTATGTATTTTTGAATTAGAAAAAAGGAAAATGAAAAATGAATATACCGTTTGGCACTTTTTTAACTGAAAAGTAACTAACACCCAAATGACGATTTTGATGTTTCCCCTTCCTGCCTCTCCCTCCTCTTGCCTAATGATTTTGGTTGATAGTTTCATATTAAAACTTTTACATGGATCAAAAAGAGTCTTATACTTGATATTTTCAAGGACCTGTCAGCTTTGGAACATTGGAGAGGAGATAAATTATTTGTTGAAAATAATGGGAACAAAAGAGGGAGAACAAAGTGAAGAGATAGTTTCCAGAGCAAAAGAGAGACAAAAGGGACCTAGGAGATAGGGTTGGTATTGGAGTTGATACAAACTAGGTTTCGTTGTGAGTGATTGTCAAGTCATTGGTTTATTGATTGTGTTGACATTTGGCATTTGTTTAAGGGTGTTAACTATTATGTCATGATATGGTAGAATTTGATTTTATAGAATCAGCTAAGATAATATTATAATATATCTACTAAATAATATAAATTTTTGATTGGTTGTATACGATAATAAAGAGCAAAAAATTGTGAAAGAATATAATTGGGCTTTAAATAATGTTAATTCTTTTGCTAATTGTTATAAAATCTCAGAGTTTTTCCATATTAGAGTATTACTACCAGACATGGTTTAATGATATCGTTTTCAGAATACCGCTTTTAGTAATTATCACTAGGTGCAATGTTGAATAGAACAATACGACATTCAGTTTTTTATTTTCAATTGAAAATTGACAAAACGGAAATTGAGTACTGAAAACGCTACCTAATGTGCTCTTAATGTCTTCATTGGTAGTAGTTTGTGGGTTGACTGGAAAATGACAGTATGAAATGCAGTTTTCTATTACTGCGTTGGATATGAGCCACATCTGCTTAGGATATTTTCTACCATTTTAATGACTTTCCATTCTGAGTTTTGCTTGTTTAATTATTTTGGGATGCAGTATATAAGTTCTGATATTTTTCTCAAAATAGGCGTGTGAAACACATGATTGATATAAATGTATTTCCAAAAAAGAAAAAAATTAAAAGAAAACAAACTTATTGCTTTTGATTCAATGTTGGCGAATAATTGGCTGTTTTGGGATGATTTAATTGAATTTATTTTGAACCTTTTTTGGTAGGTGCATATTTTCCTCACGGATTCGCTGATAGTGTGAGTTTGAAATATCGTTTTTCTTGACAGTTTGTATTAAATTTGTCATCGTGGTTTTTGATGATCAGGATGTGTTGATGTATCTGGAGAAAGCATTTGGTGTTGGTGGTGTGAGTCAAGCCGACAGTGGAAGCATTGTGCAGCAACAATCTACTAATCTTCTTGCAAAATATTCCTCTGTTTCGAGCAGTTCATCGGTTGCAGACGCGTCTAATTCTGATCTAGCTGCTAGTGTAAATGCCCCTGAAAATCCTTTATCAAGAACTTTGTCAGAGGAAACACTTGAGGATGATACTGTATTAGTATTACCGTCCTTTGAGATCAGTGGCCAGAATTTGGCGAGGCCTGTTGGTCTTGCATCCTCAAATGAGCTTTCAAGGACCCTCGTTGATAGGTCTATCTCTACTGTTGATCTGAAGCTTAAGTTGCAACTTTACAAGGTTCGTTTTCTTCTTCTCACTAGGAACCTAAAGCAAGCAAAGCGTGAAGTGAAGCATGCTATGAACATTGCTCGCGGGAGAGATTCATCAATGGCTCTCTTCTTGAAGTCCCAGCTTGAATATGCTCGTGGTAACCACAGGAAAGCAATCAGGTTGTTATTAGCATCTAGTAACAGGTCAGATATGGGGATTTCTAGCATGTTCAACAACAACCTTGGGTGTATTTATTATCAACTTGGGAAATACCACACATCATCAGTTTTCTTTTCCAAGGCACTAAACAATTCCGCATCGCTTCGGAAAGACAAGCCTCTGAAGCTGTTTACTTGCTCCCAGGACAAATCTCTCCTCATTACATATAATTGTGGTTTGCAGCACCTGGCTTGTGGGAAACCGCTGCTAGCTGCTCGTTGTTTCCAGAAAGCAAGTTTAGTTTTCTACAAACGGCCTCTCTTGTGGCTCCGACTTGCTGAATGCTGTCTAATGGCTTTGGAAAGGGGACTAATAAAAGCGGGTTGGTCTCCATTGGACAGATCAGAAGTTAGAGTTCAGGTTGTTGGCAAGGGAAGATGGAGGCATCTTGCGTTAGATGATGGGATTTTGAAAAATGGACGTGTGGATTCTGTAGGAAAGGATGATTGTTTTGTGCGTGGTGATGGGCAACTAAATCTCTCTGTGTCTTTTGCACGGCAGTGTCTCTTCAATGCTCTGAACTTGTTGAACTGCCCTGAGTTGAATTATCCAAAGTTTGGTTTGCCCTCTAATTCATCCTTGGAGGAAAATGAATCAAGTGAAGTAACTTCCAAGAACTCAAATCAGAAAAACTTACCTGTACTTGATTCCAAGATATCAGTAGGCTTGGGTCAGGTTACTTCAAATGGAGATGCAAAAGAGCAAAAAGGAGGAACGAATCTGGAGATCATACAGAACTCAGTATCGTATGGTGAAGATACGCATAAAAGAGAAAATCAGATGATTAAGCAGGCTATTCTTGCCAATTTGGCATATGTAGAGTTGCAACTTGAAAATCCTGCGAAGGCCCTAGCTGCTGCAAGATCTCTCTTGGAGATTCCAGATTGTTCGAGAATTTATATCTTTCTGGGACATGTATATGCAGCAGAGGCTCTCTGCTTGTTGAATAAGTCCAAGGAGGCTGCTGAGCATTTCTCGATATATTTGTCTGCAGGAAATAATGTTGAGTTACCGTTCAGTCAAGAGGATTGTGAGCAATGGCGCGTGGAGAAAACCATTGATTCTGAAGAGTATAATGGAGGACAAGTGGCTGCTAAGTATTCATCTGCAGAGGAAGCCCCAGACATTAAGCTTCCGAATCCAGAGGAGGCGCGTGCTACACTTTATGCCAATTTTGCTGCCACATTGGCAATGCAAGGAGAACTGGAGCGGGCTCATCATTTTGTGATGCAAGCATTACCCATATTGTCCAGAAGTACAGAAGCCACCCTAACCGCAATTTATGTAGATCTCATGCTTGGTAAGTCACAAGAAGCTCTTGCCAAGTTAAAACAATGTAATCGCGTTAGGTTTGTACCGGGCGGTTTGCAATTGAGTAAGTCGTCTTGCTGATGGTTGTACTGGTGGCGTTTATTCTTTTGTGTCTGGCCCACCCCTCGGTGATAGTTAGCAGTTAGAGCAGCAATCCTAGAGGATTTGTAACATATATATAGTTCGATTCAGAGAATAAATTCTTCAGTTGTTTTTGTTTCATTTTTCATTTTAGGGTTCATCAATCAGTGGTGCGGCTGAGTATTTTGGTAATAGCGGATGCCCCACCTTTCATATTTGAGTTGTAGCTCTTATTCAGATTATTGTGTTTTAGTGGCTAATCATCCCATTTGGTATTCAACAAGAATGGAGAGGTCATGTGCATTTTCTGATATTGAAACAGAGAAAAAATAGAAAAAAAAAATATTTTTTTCGGTTTGAATTCCAAGAACAATACACTGTATTATAGTTCCTTTGCTAATTTTGTTGCACTTGTTGTAGTGGGATTTTTCTCATCCATTGCGGGCCCCTGTAAAAGCATTGATGTGGCTATGAAGTGAGCGGAGTCCTGGCCTTGGAATTATTGTTTTTTTTTTTTTTTTATTACTTCATAGCCACATCAATGCTTTTCTTGGAAATTTTTATGTAGATGAAGAATGATTTAAAATTTAAAAACAGTCTGAACTGCGAATAGTTCGGTTCTTTTCAAGTACAACTGGGAGAAAAAGTTGAATTGAAATGAAATATTAGAAAGGAAAAAAGTGTCCGCAAGGAGCTGGAAATTATGCAAAGGACAATTTCAACCAGAATACCAGAATATCGCACATGTTTAAAGAATGCGAAGCATTGTTCGGAAAAACATGTACATTCAAAAGAAAATATTTGAAATGACTCGTGTTCACTGTATTGAACTCGGATCTCGAAATATATGTTAGCTGTTATCGATGAAACAAGAAAACAATTTCCATCCCTCAAGCAAACACATGGGTGTGTCGATCTTTTACTGATTTGATTGTGTGCAATCTTTTCGTCGGCTCCAAAATTTTATAGTCCAAATCTGATAGTTGTGATTGGTATTTGGTACAAAATCTATCTGAGTTTCAAGATGGATTTTGTGTTTGTCATGCCTCTAGAAAATTTGATCTAATTCTTGAAGCCATTTTAACAGTGGGAATAACCAATAATGGAGGTAAGGCAGTAGGTGGTGTCAAACTGTCATTTCAGGTTTGGCTTCATTCTTGAGTTGTAAGGTTAAAAATACAGAAGAAGATTGTCTTTACATTTGAAATATGAATGCCCGTACCTTCGTAACATGGACAAATTTGATATTTGAGATGACCAGTCTGAGCTTAGTATGGCAAGTATTGTTTTTTAACTCTTGCCGCGGGCCAAGAATGAGAAATAAATAACAATCAGGTTAATATAATCAATTAGTTTTCAAAGTAAGAGACAAAATTATTTAATTTTTTTATATATACTTTATTTAAATTTTTAAGAATATTGTCTAGTATCAACGTCATTTGTAATTTGTAATCTTTTTGAAAAATTATAAAACGTGTGTTAAGGATATCTTTAATCCAATTATACAGGCTATCCATTTTCTTGACTTTTTAAAGAGAGACTTAAAAGGAGAAAGTAACTTGTTTAAGTGGGAACAAAGTTGCTACACGTCAATCGATTATGATGGCCATGATCGATTGCCATAATCTGGCGATGTCAAACAAAACGCATTTATTCGAATGATAATCTAGGCTCCAGTCATCCAAATAGTTTTTCAAAAAAAAAAAGAAAAAAGAACAATGATCTTTGATCAGTAGGAAATGAGCATATAGTCTGATGAAAGAAAAACTTACCGCACTCACATTTTGTTTGGTACACTTGGAATTTACGAAAGAGGTAAAGTTTCTTCCTTAGTCGAAGAGTACAACAGAAGGGAATCTCTTGAAGTGGAAGAAACGGCAGCCATCAACAGACACCACATGTTGTAAGGGAAGAAGAGACAAACAAAGCTCATGTGCCATAGCTCATGGTGGTCCCTTTCTTTCAACCCTTCTCTCTGGCCCGACGTCTCCACAATCTTGGCCATATTGTTTTCGACTAATATCTGTACATTCCTCGCTTGAACTCAAAGAAAATAGCCTAGCTGGCTGGTCACAAACACAATGGTCATTGAGATAAAAAGTATTGTTACGCTCATGACATCATTATCTTAGATGAGTATACCTGATTTATATAACAGTCTATCTCTAGTGAAATCACAGTGTTACGTTTGTATTATATTAAAATCTGTTTCCTTAATCATCCCGACTATCACAATAATTGATATCATGTTTTTTTCTTAGATGACAGTACTCTATTGAATGGAGAAGGTGAAAAAGATATGATTACCTGTCCCAGTAATAATTCAGCAGAATATCTTCGTTGATGAGAAAATCAAATCACACGCTTTTTTTTTTCTTTTATTTTTTTAATGATTGAAAGAATCTTAGGATCAATCAAGTTTAAATGAGATTTTTAATTCCGTCGCACTACCCATAAAATGGCTTTCATATAGAAGGGACCAACATGAGAGCTCATATAAAGTGGAGAGATAATGCATACATTTTTATACCATGACCAACTTTTTTTTTTTTATGGAAATAGAACTTATGTTTTTAAGTCACCAGGGTCAGTCTCCTAACCAAGATTATGTATGTGTAAACGTGAGACTAAAGTTAATTTAGTACTGAAAATGATGCAAGTGATTAACTTCTTCTTTTTGTTTTTGTTTTTTTTAAAAGACAATTCTTAGTGATCATATCGTCTTTCTTTTCTCTCTCCAATTATTTGTGTGCGAAACCTCCTTCAAGGTCCCCATCCCTCTTTACCCATAGATTTTTCTAAAGGTAAAGAGTGGTCTTTCTTTTGATGGAAATTGGACAAATTAGAGAGTAGAGTACTCTTTTTATTTAGTCTTATCATTCACTTTATAAAAACACCTATTCAGGAGCCCATTGGAAATGCAAAACCGGCATCAGTACCCCAATATTGGTGTCCCGAATTGGAAGTGTCAGGTTAGGGTTTACCAATTCATTATTTCACCACTCCCCTCATTTTTCTGACTTTTCATGGAAATGATATTAATTTGAGTTTTGTTAATTTAGTAATTCGATAATATTATCTATAAATTATAACTTTTTAATTGATTATAATAATGGTTATTGAAGAATATCTAAACGTTGTTATACTTGTCGGATTAGTAGATACTAAGTTTACGATTTTCAAAGTTTCTACCGTTTCAAATTCTTCATATATCATATATTTAAAAAATTATATATATATAAAAAAAAGATGGAAATTAAATAATCCTCGAATGCTGCCTTGTACGTTGAAGACAATAAAACACACATGCAATACTCTTATAAATTAAAACCAATGGTGTACAATTAAAATAGTGACATCCAAACATCAGCGATACGAACAGACGAATGAGAGAGAGAGAGGGAGAGAGAGAGAGGAGGGAGAGACATCCTCTCATGTCAATTTCATCCTCTAATCCATAGCTCTGGCAACCTGCAATCCATACACCAAGACATTTAATGAGTCCTCGTATACTATAATTTAACACTAATTTTCAAACGATAACAGCTACTTTTTTGAAGTAATAACGGTTCTCCTATTATACATAATTACGACTCAAATGCTAGATTTTTATGAATTAATTATCTACATAAGTAAAAATTTGAACTTCAAAATGATTATTTAATTTGTTTAAAAGTTAAATTTACTTGTAATGAGTCCTAGAAAACATTGTTTTCTGCTACTTTCAAACATTTGACTTCAAAGCTAGTTAACTAATAATAGAAGACACCTCGAAGGTGATTTGAAGTAGTAGTCAAACGTGCATGCCGTTAAAAGAAATGCTGAAAACGTATGAAAATTCACAGTAAATAGTAACGCGAAAACGTGAGAGTATAAATACGTACTCAACAGCTTTGGATCTAAAGAGTGCAAGTGTAACCAGGAGGTGGTGTCTTGCCACAAGTGACAAGGAGCTGAAGAGCGAGTGGGACATAGATGTTAAGGTTGAGAAGCTTGAGTTTGAGAGTCGTGCACAAGCAGACGGCCGCTTCAAGTTCGACAAGTCCTTGAAGAACTGGGCAGCACTGGTTGACAACTGGGTCTCCAAGCCCAATGTGAACCAACCCACCAAGAAGATCGACACAAGCACCCAATTTCAAGGTGTCAATAGGGCATGTGTCCGTGGATTTTGGTGGAGGGCATGGCTTTCCACTTGGTGGATTAGTAGTAATTGGAGGAACTGTCACTGGAGGGAGGGTGACAGGTGGCTTGATTGGAGGGAGAATCACTGGGGGGAGGGTGACTGGGGGCTTGATTGGAGGAACAGCCACCGGAGGGAGTGTCACAGGTGGTTTTACAACTGGTGGGAAAGTGACCGGTGGCAAGTGGATTGGTGGTTTGACAATGGGAGGAAGAGTGATGGGTCCTTTAGGTTTATGGTGCTTTTTCTTGTGCTTTGCCAGCTTTGGTGCTGGCTTGCCACAGGAACCACAACCAAGAATGGGAGTAGCTGAGGAGACGAAAATCATGCAAATGATGAGAAGAGCTGTGACTTTGGAGGACTCCATTTTTGGCTCTCCAACAAAGATAGTAGCTTAGAGCTAGTTAATAATGAGTGAGTGTGGTAAAGATTTTGTTGAGGAGAGGAGAAGTTTTATAGGAACAGTGAGGAGGGGAAAACAACAAAAGAACCCTAGGAGCAGATCACGTGAACAAGGGCTGGATTCAAAAGGCAGCTGCCAAATTTTGCTAGTTGGCAACTACTTTACAATTGCATAAATCCATTTCTATACACATTTTCCAGCTTTTATGTATACTTTCTTATTTTTCCTTATCTTTGTTATGATTGTTTGGAAATAGACCAGATTTTTTTACATAATAAACTCAATTTGATCAAAAACCCTACAACTACTAACCTGGAGTGTGTCTTGGGAGTGATGAGAGCTGCCAATCTAATTACTATAATTAGTCAGTAGATGTATACTCATCAAGCTTATCCAAGTCTTATGCATATACACTATTCGGGTTATAAATATATATATGAGAAAATTATATATACATATATTTATTTTTATATTTTAATATTTTTATTTTGATGTATAATTTAAGACTCAATTATTATATTTTTTAAAAAATAATATAAATATTGAGTTATTACTATATTGTGCTACTTTTGTCCTTGCCCCAAAATACTATTATATACTTTTATTATTGATCTTCAGTAATTAACAATTTTCCAATATTCTAATTTACTGCTCCAATTATGATGACTTCAAGCAATTTTGTTTTTTCGAAATGGCTTTAAACGATTAAATCAAAAAGGGAAAGCAAAAAAGTAAAAGAAAAAGAATCATGATTACGCTTAATTTGTGGCTTTAATTATTTGTATTCATTTTCTGGATGTAGAATTTGTACAAATTGTATACATGTGTGCTAGAATGTAAAATTAATTGTTTTAACTTGTGTAGTTTCTACTAACATTTCGGTTGAGAGACAAATTAACTTGATAATAATTTTTTTTTTGAAGTTGATACCAATATATTTTCTGGGCGTAGAATTTGTACAGATTGTATACAAGTGTGCTAGAATGTAAAATTAATATTGTTTAACTTGGGTAGTTTTTATTAACATTTCCATTACGACACAAATTGAATTGATATAATAATTTTATTTTATTTTTTAAAAAAAATTGAAACCAAACAGATTAATGGTTTATCAAAACTTATATCGTTATTTGAGTTATCAAATATTTACTTTATAATCAAGAAATAACCACTTTCACAATGAAAAGAAAAATCCATCCACAAAATTTATTAAGTACATTTGATAAAATTCAAACCTCCATCACCATCTGAACTTGTGGGGAGGTTGTAATCATCTGAACATACTAAAAGGTAATGTGCATTGACATGATATAATTAGAATTGATTTTATCAAAAGTTTTTCTTTGAGTCCCCTTCCTATACATTTTGTGTGTAATATTTACTTTTAAGATGAGTGATACTCAACTATGTCAATATGTTTTGTTGATCTCTCTTACTTGGAACAGAATAAAAGATCTCTCTTACTTGGAAAACAGAATAAAACAATGTTAAATAAATAAAAAGAACGTCTCCTCTTGGTTTTAATATGGATGCTCATGCTCTGCATAAATGATTCGGTGCTGCTGTACGTGCTAGATTTACTGGATTTATAGTCCAAGATATAAAACCTGTGTGATTTTGATAACAATTTAATTCGAGAAAAAATTATTAATGTTACAACAGGAACAATCACATTCAATTCCACGTTTCCAACATCTACTGCTAAACTCAATTATCAGCTCGATACATTCCAAATCTGTCAAATAGTTTTAAATTAGTGCGATGTTTTGTTCTTCAATAATATGAGAGATCTTTAACCAGTAATGTGACCTGATCGTAACTTGATTTATAAAGTAATTAAAAATGCATAATTCCCCTTCAATAATTTTGGTGCGCATCACATTGTCAGTTCCAGTATTTATTTAATTAATTTTTGTGAGATCAAATAGATAGAACAAACAAAGATGACCCCTTTTTTTATCCTGATCCTAAAATTAGTGTTTAATTAGTACATTAATGTACAAATTACAACCTTTTATACTTTAAAAAATTGATAAGAAAAATATTAACATATATCTCAGAGTAAGAATTAAAAAAGTTAAAAAAAAAATATTCTATCTATCTATTTATGTAGGACATGCCAAATTGTTTATTAATATATATATATATAATAAATATGAATTATTTAAATTTTAGTTTGACACATGCTCATCTGATTTATTTGACAAATACATAAGTGATGGATATTCCAATTACTTGAAGATCCTCGGCTTGCAATTAGACGTCTGAAATACTGTAAACAGTCATATAATTAAGAAGCTTTGGCGAAACTAGGCTGAATAATATTTACTCGTTTTAAAAACTTTTTCTTTGGAGTAGTGTTATATTTTAGTATAGTTGGTTCTGGTTTTCAAAAAAAATATCGCTGGTTTATAAAATTCTGTATAGAAATACTTAAAAAAAAATCTATATAGAATTATTGTTAATTGATTTAAATATTAATTCCTTCTTAAATAATTGGTTTTTGCATAATAATGATAAATTTTGTAAAGAAAATAAAAAAGTTTCCAGCTGCCGTTTTACCTCATCAATTTCGCAAAATATAGTCAAATTTTACTTTTTTATTTACATAGAGGGAAAATTATTTAATTTTCATAAATTTTAACATTGAAATCACCTAGTGAAAGTGTTTCGTTTTAAGTACTGAAATTTGGATTCTCCTTTTGTTTGAGTTTGCTTTTCACAAGAGCCATATTACGATAGGCATAATATAACTAAAATGCTAGCTACAAGCTGCAAACAGCACTTAATTTTTTTTTTATTTTTTATTTTTGAATGAAGCTTAAAAGATTTTACAATCGCAAATTATTATTAATTTTTAACTTTATTATAACGGTCATATTTTTTAATTATAAAATCATCAATGAGTAATTTAACATATGTCCAGAATTTTAGGTACCTAACATACATGCGGAGCCTCTCATGGGAGTTATGTACCCGAGCATGACATGAACATGATCATAAAGAATATTGTTATGAGTATTTTTGTGTCACTTAAATGAGCTGATAAAAGTTCAATACTGTTGATAGAAGTTTGAGACAAGTAGAAGCTCAAGACCCTTCAAGAAGAAGAGACTGTATATTTAGCTGAGGTACAACCTGCTTAGGGGTCTAGCTCGCGGACTCAGACTACATGATTAGTCCACAGAGGCGAAACACAGTCAGACTTCGGATATTCCAGCTCGTTGAGACGAGCTGTCAACTGTTATAGCTCGCAGGTCGCCAGTCAACTACAGTTAAAATTGTCAGACCGATTACAACTCAAGGTGTATCATACACGCTAATCCCGTCAGAGATTATAGCCTGAATTACAGAAATTTTACCTAACCCACTTGGGTTAGCTGCCTAAAACACATGCTTTGGCAGAATTAACCTGATAGATATCAGCTGTATTAAATGTAATTTAGATGTATTAAATGTAATCCTAAAGCATTAAATGTGATCATATTTTAACTTATTAGGCGTTACTGTAGCACCTCCATTTCTATAATAAGAGAGGATCTTTATTGTACAAAGGAGGATGAGAAAAAAAAAGAAAAAAATAGAGAGAAAAAAGTGTCACAGAGAATTTTTTAGTACCGTTATTCATCAAAAATAGTGAGAGAACAGTGGACGTAGACAATATTTTAGGCCGAATCACTTTAAAATCCTGTTATCTTGTGTTCTTCCTCTGCTTTCATCTTTGCTTTTCATCTGTTCCTTGCACCATTTTCCCTCTCATCTATAGTTTGGGTTAGAAAGAACCTAATCGGTTAAATCCAGACATCGACAAATGTCAAAGTCATTATTCTAGCTTTTGACTTATGTATCTCCTGATGCAAAATATAGATTTTGGGAGACATGGTCTACATCCTACATGGTTATCCATTCTTTTGCGTAAAATGCTCCTATCGGCTGGAAAATCTAGGGACCACCAAGAGAATGCTTGGTTGTTGAATTCTATGGGCGATTTCGCATAGATATAAATCAAAGCCTAAATTTCACAAGACCATCCACATGCCTCGGGAAAATGTCTTAGATATGAAAATGGGGTCTACTTCCATATACATTGCTTACTTATTTTTGAAAGATTGGGCCACCAGAAAGCAGACTGATCAATTAGTGTGCGTAATTATGAAGGTCCTAGCTCCCTCTTGCTGCTCACATGTCTATGGTCTATATTTTCATAAAATATATTTTGTTAATGTCTAGATTCACATCATGCATGCCCATCTACATTTTCGTTGTTTCATGCATAACCATGAGGGAATGAGATCCACACAGAAGATCTCTTAATGAAAATAATGAATAAATAAATGATAATAATAATTATCCGTGTCCTCTAAGATTTCAAATTATGTTATGGTTGGCACTTACAATCAAATTGATAGATCGACTAATTTATTTTCTTAATTAAATGATAATTACCTAAACTCTCTTTTAATTACAAAATTTAGATGAATTTGTGACAGAATATGTCATTGTATTTATTGTTTAAACCCATATGCACCAATTGATATTAACGTAGCATATCTAATATATGAGAGGCTCTGTGATATCTATACATCTAATTAGTCATGTCTTCTTATACCAAAAGAAAATGAAATGTCGAAAAATGACAAGAAATAAAGCAGTCAGTTTCCTAACGAAATCCAAACTCCAGCTCGTTGTTTTCCATTTCTCAGACAATATATATGGTAGAATATATCTCAAAAGAAAGTTATTTCAGGAAGTGGAAGAACACCCATAAAGGGAGTAGTATAAAAGTATAAATAAGGAAACAATACAGCAAGGCCACCATGTAATACAGAATTAGAGTAGTTAGAGAGAAGCATGGTGGTGTGGTGTAGTGTGTAAGACATGGTCTCTCGTCAGTCATCAAAGGGCGTTCGTCCGTGATTGAATGCACATAGAGATGTTCTTTTTATCTTTTGAGTGGCTGGATTTTTTTGTAATCTTGTGCATCCGTGATTCTGCTTTCCTCATCTTGATGTGATTGGTCGGCCTTTCTCTTTCTCTCTCTCTCATATCAATCAACGTACTACTAATACAATAAATCGATCAAACAAACTTCACTGCTACGTAAATGTGCTATCATAATAATTTGCTTTTGAAATAATTTCATAATCAGTAAGAATATTCTTATCGGAATATATATAGTTATTATAGAAGTGGTTAGATCCACTAAAATATGTTCAAATAATTGTGACTTAATGCTTCATGAGTTTCTGATGCAAGAAACTTCGCTCAAATGTAGTGCTCTAAGAAATTTGTTTTTCTCTTTTAAGTGCTTCCACAATCTTTCTTACCCTTTTAGGGATTATTTATTTTCTACTCATGTTATTGTCGAAAGTGCATGCATGTTGACACTTCTAATAGTTCATGAAACGTTGACATATTAGTACTTTATATATAATATAGTTGACACTTTGTTCACTTTGTCATTCATTTAACCCAAATTTGTGTTTCATTAACGCCTGACATAGTTTGAATAATTTATCCAATGTTGTACCTTCGTCTGTGGGCTTCAATAATCCACTTTTGGTAAAAGTAAAACAAAAGTACAAAAATTTTACCTCACAAGAATAATAACTGCACTCAAATTTTATGCTAAAACAAACCGTAATTATTATTGTGGTATTCTCTCTGAAGAAAATGAGACTTCATTTACGGGCAAACATCTTTGAATGCTCTAACTCATGCTAACATGTTTATTGTATTCCACCTCTAATATTTCCACTTGTTTGTTTGAGCTTCGCATGGAGGCAAAGGCTTGTAGGCGCGTATTAATTATTTTTTGTCGTGTGCGGTGTTTCTTAAAATAACATTTAGTTTGATGGCAGTGAAATCTAATCTAATGGCCTCAAATTTGCCTGGTAAAAGGAATGACCATGAACGCAAATCTGTCTTCCTGCGAGATCGATGTGAATGAATTGTGATCTGGTGGTCGTGGATTGTTCAAGATCATTTTGTTTAGATAAAGTACATCCACAACTTCTACTTCAGTTTTGCCCATGGAACCATAATTCACCAAAGAGTCTATATAACGTACAAGTACACAGTATTTACACACGTTGTGCACGTGGAGAGATCTTATATTGTTACTCCTCATTTCACTAAAGTAATCTCGGTTAAAATTGTGAGTAACTTCTAAAATAATGATTTATAAATTGCACGATCCAATTATAGAGTTTCAGTGTTTGATCAGATTATATTAGAATGGACTATATTATAATCATCGGTGCCATGAATGTTCAAAATTTAATTTTATTTGATATTGGATATGGAATCAAATTATACATATTGATACGTAGTCGTGTTGTGAACCTTCTGGTTAACCGTACTGGCTTATTGGCTTTATTCACATCTTGTGAACATCTTTGACATTGCTAAATACACCACATTAAATAATTTTATATAATTTGTAGTTAATTTACTTGATTGACCATGCAGTAGGGTTCTTTCAGCAACCCACCTTAAATTGATTGAGTTCTGATTTTCAGACTGGGCCAAAAATAAGCTGTTTACTAAGAAGACATACTTGCAGGCAACACTGAAGAAGCCAGAGAAGCAATATATGGGCATATAACACCTTGCAATTATGTTTTTTGAGAAGTGGGATATGTATTTTTTTTCAGGTGTATGGCTAATTATTCTTTTGACTCTGGTCAGAAAAAACACATGAGATCATGAATATCTTTTCTTCATTCATGTATTCGGAAAAACATAGTTTATGAGAGAGGATAGAGTAGATTCGATTATTGTTGGAGATAACTCATGTACTGAAATGCTATACTACACAATTAGAAAGTGGTACTGATTTTTTACGCACAGGATAATCTTCCCTCTTAACTTTGAAATCAAATACCTAGTGTTTTTAACGGGAGCGGGATAGAGAAGCAAACCCTATTTATATAAATGCACCAGCCGCCCCACACCACAAACACAACCATCTTTAGATCAGAGACCGCCTATACGAGTGACAATGGTTAGGGTATGGACGGGTATGCATGCCTATATGCATCCATCTACGTATACGTATCTACGAAATTAATTAGATGGGTAGGGACCATGCGGGGGCATAGCAAGAAAACTAAAGTTGGCGGGCAAAGTGTTAACAGACAAACGAATTGAATTAAATACAAGGTAAAATCATAAGCATAATGAAACATTTACTTTTTTTTATATGTTATTGTTACCCAAACAAATAATTGACACCGGAACAACAAGCATAAAAAAGATTGAATATAAGATATTAAAGATTTATAATAAGGTTCAAAAATTCAAATCCAATAAAAAAATATTCAAATCTTATGTGACTTTTGTAATGCTTAAAAGTAATAAATAAAATATTAATGTGATAACCGGTCCACACGAACTGCAAAACTCGAGTTTACCAAAGCCGTCCGATTTTCCAAAAGGCCTGTCTAGACTCTAGAGCATCAGTTTTTCGTATCAGTTCCGCTTGGTACTCACTTGATCATCCTACAAGATGCATCCACGTGTCATACTGATGACAAAACACATCCATTTTCCCGCCAAACTCGGCAACATCCAAATTGAATCAGAAACGACAGGGTGTTCTCCTCTTCCTCCTTGTTTAGCTCTAACAGAGTGGACAGGACACCTAAATTTATCAAATTTCCCTTCCACGCAAAACCCTAAATTCCCATTCTTTTCAATTTTCTTCTTCTTTGTCTTGAAATCGCACATCGTCTCATCCTCAATCGAGACCCAAAAAAATGGGGATATTGTACGGGATGGTGGCGCGAGGCAATGTGGTGTTGGCGGAGTTCACGGCGACACAGACAAACGCGAATGCGATAGCGAGACAGGTTTTGGAGAAACTGCCGCGAGGGACTGACGACAGTAATCTATCGTATTCTCATGATCGCTACATTTTTCACGTCAAGCGCACCGATGGCCTCACCGTTCTTTGCATGGCCGATGATTCCTCTGGACGTAAGCTAACCTCTCTGTTTTTTTATTTTTATTTTACGTTTATATTTGAATTGAAAGTTTCAATTTTTCATGCCAACTGATTGGAACATTTGGATGATCTTGGAAATTGAGTTTGTTTATTTGATTGCTGTGAAATTATGAAGTTTTTCGTGTTTGTTTTGCAATCTAATGTGTAGGGATGTTTTTATGGGGAGATTATTTCTATAAGCGTATGAGTTAATTGAAGGTTATTTTTGTAAATCGCTTTAAATTTTGTGCTCTAAGTAATATTAGTATGTTAGAAGTGGTTTTGGATGAACTGAAACAGCGAATTGAGGTTTTCGTCGTGGATGTGATTACCTTAGATGAGGGACTGTGAGTGTTAAATAAATGAAGTATGATATTAATATGGCATGTATTATGAAAATATGACTGGGGATAGATGTTTTTCTAAATCACTAGTGAGTCGCCTAGGCATGTATGAATTCTTCATGTGTTGGTAAAGTCATTGTGGTCCCTTCTTTCATGGCATGAAGTCCTTGATTAATTTTGTGATGCAATTGAAGCTCACGATCTACTCCTAAATGGATCTGATTACTAGCTTCTAGTCATGCTTGGTTTTCGTGTAAATAAATTGTGCTGTTAAGCATAAAAAGTATGATTCACTGTGGAAAATGGTTCAGTTTCCATCAAATTTTACTAAGTGATGTCTTCCTCTTGCCTGCATTTCTTTTATTTTTAAGTACAATAGCATTCTAAATGTATTCAGGAGAAAAATCATAAGCTGTTCCTAGTAAGTTTAAGTTGTAATATGTGTTCACTTAATCTGTTATGCAGGAAGAATTCCTTTTGCATTTCTTGAAGATATCCATCAAAGGTTTGTGAGAACTTATGCTCGTTCTATTCATTCAGCGGCCGCCTATGCCATGAATGATGAATTTTCACGGGTTTTGAGCCAGCAAATGGACCATTACTCAAATGATCCAGATGCAGACAGGTTAAATCGTTTGAAAGGTGAAATGAGTCATGTAAGTTCTAGCCATTTGTTTTCTTTTTTATTGGGCTGATCCTTCTTCTCAGCTTTCCCTCTATAAGTAGAGCTGCATTTGATGCATTTTTGTTTGTGATGATAATAGGTGAGGACTGTCATGATAGACAACATTGAAAAGGTTTTGGATAGGGGTGACCGCTTGGCATTGCTGGTCGATAAAACTACTAACTTGCAAGGAAACACACTTCGCTTCAAAAGGCAGTCTCGTCGCTACAAAAACTCTGTTTGGTGGGCAAATTGCAAGCTCTCGTAAGTAAAATTAGTCACTTGCAACTTTTTCATCATTCTCTAGTGTAGGAAGAATTTTATGCTCCTACCTGTGCACTCAATATGCATGTTCAAAAAGGCATGGGATTGTCATGATGCTTAGCTTGATAACTTAAATCAGTGGATTGCACCTATTCTTCTGATTTCTGATTTATAATTAGACACAATTTCAGGAAATGCCACTCATACCAACTGGCTGTAATGTACGGTCATGTTCTTGAGTATTCTTTACTTTCGAACTTGTCAATGTCTTATTAATTGCATTTTAGGAGGCCAATAACTTTCCTTGAGCATGAAACTAGTTTTGGCTGGAATTTTTCTCTAGAGGGATGTCATATCATAACATCCTCTACTTTCAGTTTCTGAACTATTAGGGATCAACTTGGCAAAAACCTTCTGATTGTCTCCACCAGGCAGAACTGGATTGGATAGAGTTGAGGCTAGAATTTCCCAAGATGTTGTTGTCAAGCCTTTTTCATTAGTCTTTCACAACAATATTGCTCTATTTGCTATTGCCTATTCGAATACCTGAATCGTATATACGTGCCCAGAGACATCAGTTTTGTTTTTCTTGCAGGGTTGCGTTAATATGCGTTATCATGATCCTCATCTATGTTGTGCTCGCATTTATTTGTCATGGTCCTCTATTGCCTTCATGTTTGAATTGAACACGGCAGACTTAGTGTTGCTTTGGAGTGACATTGCATATTTATGGGATTAATATATTTTTCTTGTCTGCTATTGTTAAGTGCTTTGTAATTTATTTTATTTGAAAGCCGGTAATGTAATTTACATAGCTGAGTTGTAGAGGCTTATGTATATGGACTGTAAATTCTCGAAGTTTTGAGAATCGAATTGCAAAACTGAACAAGTCATACCTTTCATTATGCTGCATTTTGAAAGATACTTGTGAAACGTAGACTTGGTATTTGGTGGTGTCACAAACATCCAATGCACTAAACACTGTTGCAAGCCCAGATGCAATTGTACATGGATATTGATCAGTCTCTTTTTGAGATATGATCATAACTCATTTACAATGGCATTATTACATCTAGAATTTGCTGAGAATAGCATTCTAATTTCTGTGCAAGCTCACTTGTTTTTCTTCCAGATCCTGTGACAACACGACAAGTTGAAAACGAAATGGTATTTTTTTTAATAAAAAAGGCAATTACTAAAATAACGACTTTAACTTAAAATTAACATTAAATTATGTATTTTTATATTAAAAAAAAAAAGAATGAAAGTATAAATCATAAATTTAAGTTGATATAACTTGACTCAAATTAACTATAGATTATCAACCTCACACAAGTCTTGTGAATGGAAATTGATCTCAAAATCTACTTATACAAAACAAAATAATTTCACACCTGTCTTAGGTGGCACTTACGCATAGGTGCAGCTAATGAAGCAAAGGAGTGAAGCACATATTTCTTGGGACAGTCAATTCTAAATTTACAACGTTGGCAATAATTCTGATAAAAATTCTTTTCAAGTATATACAGAAAATAAATTGTAAGACCATATTCCTGCACATTGAGTCAGTAACAGGTGACTTTAGACACGGACTGAATTATTACTTTAAACAGAAACACTTACGTGAAAGGTTGATATCCATGAATACAGAATATAAAAGAAATGATCTTTTAAGACTTTACAAGATATCTGCAGAAGAAACGGCTACCAAATGCTTAATCAAACTCATCAACAGCAAGCCAGTCACTTGATTCACCTTCAGAATCCTTATCTCGAGAAGTTGATTGGCGGGCCTTCTCTTTGTCACCCCGATTTTCAGATCCCTCATTTAGGTTAACCCAATCATTCGATCCACTTGCTGTAGTCTTATTGTCCTCTGACAGTCTACGTGGAAGATCACTGTCCTCATCCTCCAAATCACTGAATGAAATATCCTCTTCATCTGCAATTTTTTTCTGGGTATTCACAGGGATGCCTGAATCTGTGTCTTCCTCTTCCAACCATTGCCCTGTATTTTCTTCGTCATCAATTTCTAAACCTCGTGTTGCATTTACAATCTCAGTAACTTCCTTAACTCTGGATGGGATATTTTCTCCTTGTGTCTCACAGGCTTTGCTGCCATCTGGAGATGATGTATCAGGAGTGTTTGAGGTCCCCACTTGTTCATCACTCTTGTTTTGCAGCTTTTGCAGAAGTAGATTTCTTGTTTCAATAATCTGCAATATAAAAATATAATGTTAATGGATACATATCCAGGCCAAGGAAAGTCCTAGGTCTTTACCATGTGAGTACCAACATAGAGAACAATTTGCGTGCTTGATATGCAGATAATTTCCTTTTTAAAAAGAGATGAGATAACAAATGGACAAAAACATTGCCTTTGGGGATGACAGCAGATCAAAATCTCGTTCATCCAGTCTTGGAAGCAACAATATAAAGTAGATCATCCAAAACTGGCTGTCTCCCAAGTAAGGGCGAAGCTTAATTCTAAGATCCATGAAACTTGGAACCAGACCTTCAATGGTGGTAGTATGTTCCCTTTGAGCATCAGACATTTCAAAATCTGCAATATGCAAAGCCATAAATTCAAAATGATTGCTGCAGTCCCATTAGCCATACATTTTCATTGGATTCAACTGGAACGAAAAAGCTTTACATGAAAAATAAGTACAGATTCTAAAGCTGCAAAACTCGAACTACAGTTCTATAGCACGCATCCCAATAAGAGAAACTACAAAACACAAGCCATTTTCTGTGCTATACATTTCATTCCACACCTACAAATGCACAAATACAAATTGAATTGTATACCAAATTAAAATTGGTTGAAGGGCATGTAGAATTGATCCCTAAATCCCAAGCCCCGATACAAGAAGTTTAGTTAACTAGGCCAGCACATCGGGAAGTAGCTAAAGTCAGAAATAAAAATGCATATATTAATTTAAAAAAGCAAGAATTCCACAAAAAAAAAAAAAAAAAAAAAAAGCCTTCAATTTGTGTCATTGCTACTCTGTTCCTTCACAGATATCCTGCCACATCCTTCAACGTTATATCAAACAAGCCAGAAGGGCTGTGCATGTCTTAACGATTCCAGAAAATATCCATCAATTCATCTCATCAATGCTCCATTCCTTCAGAATTATCCTGCTAAATCCTCAACCATTACATCAGACAGCCAGAGAAAGCTTGGCATGTTTTAGGCAAGGACGAAGGAAGGACAGAGGTTTAAAGTGTCGATGTTACTATATTGATTCTACATAGAAAGATCAAGGCCAAAATGGGAAACAAGATGATACTTGATACTTCACATTTTAGTGCAACGAAATCCAATACATGGAATTACCACAGTACTCTCCTCCTTACTACGTTCTCCTCAGGTACTTAAAATGATGAACCATCAGTTTCCCACCACCATATAGGCAGACGAACCAAAACAGAGCATCTACCCATTTAGGAACCTAATTCCCTTTCTAAACAAGGTAATTATACACGCTATTCCCAATTAATTCCATCACAAATTCCTTATCCCAGTAACATAATTATCAGGCAAGCCGAGGAATACTCACGCAAACTTGCTACCACTAAAACACTTACCCACCAATATACAATCACGAGTTTAATAACACGCTCTAGCTTTAGCCTTGCATAGCCAAAGGTTATCATTCCCATGAAATTGAATTCACTGAAGACTTCAAAGCATAAATCAATTTATAAACTCACCAAGAGAATATAAATTAACACCAACAACATGAACTCGAAATCTCATTAAATAATTAAATAAAGAATTAAAGATTCAATAATTTGAATCAAGAAAGATAAAGAATTACCATCATCTAACGATAGCGGAAAATCCGTCCAACACTGCGGCCGTTGAGAAATCTTCTTCACGAACTCAACAACCACCTCCGTGATTCCCACAACTCCGTCGAAATCACCGTCGCCCTCGTTTTCGAACTGCAACCAATTGGAAGCGAACTTCGAGATCTCGCTCACCGCTTTGTTGCTTGACAGCAGCGACAGCCCGCTCTTGAAGCTGCCACCGATTTCCACCAGATCGTTGCGGATCCCTAGGAGCGCTTGCTGCGACGTCGACGATGGAGAGGAAGAGTCGGATGGCGGCGGTTGCGAGTCTTGTCCGGTGATAGGAGGCGGTGCGAGAAAGGCTGCGACGCCACGTAATTGGCGGCCGATGGTTTCTCCGAAGGCGGAGAGGTCGTCCTTGACTGGAGAATTGCGATTGGTGGGGCTGATATCCGGCGGCGAATCAGAGTCGTTGGATTGAAGGGATTTGAACAGCCACGACATTGTTTTTGTTTGTTTGTTTTTACTTGTGTTTTGTGATTTGGTGATTGAGTGAGAGCGAGCGAGATAAATGTATCTACTTAAACTTCAAGCTCCTACTCTATTTTTTGTTTTCCGGTTCCTTTTTTAATTTTCTACGAGCTCTCTCCATATTATAATTTAAAAAGAAAAAAGATAAAGATAAAATCTAATTTCTAAGGTCGTATTTGTATCCTACCTTAATAAATGATTTTCATTTTCAAAAATAAAAAATAAGTAAATGTGTTTATATTAAAATATATTTTTAAAAATAAAATAGAGTTATTTCAATTTTTTTTCTTACTGAATCATTATTTTTCTCTGGATGATTTTAAAAATATCAAAAAACTTATTAAAATAGTAATTCAAGTCAAAAGAATGGTGTTTGTATCTTATCTTAGGAAATGATTTTGCATTTTCAAAAATAAAAAATGAGTAAATGTGTTTGAATTAAAATATGCTTTTGAGAATAAAAAAACTTATTTTATTTTTCTCTTTGATGATTAATGAATCATCATTTTTTCTCTTGATGATTTTAAAATATAAAAAAGAAAAACTTTTAAAATAGTATTAATATCAAAAGAATAGGTAAATGAATGTTTCTTGAATTAATAGAGATGAAAACGACGATCCATCAATCGTTAAAGAAAAAATTGATAATAACTCAATAAGAAATAATTTTTTTGTAATGTAAATGAAAAATAAAAAATAATCTTTTTATATTTTCCATCACTTTAAAACAGATTTTTACATATCATTATTTTTATGATAACTATTTTATTTATTTTTGAAAATAATATCAATTATATTTACGTCATTATCTCTTTTTAAAATAATTATTAAAAAATTCAATCAAATATGTTATATTTTTATATTTTTTATTTTTAAAAATGTTATTTTGAAAAGATAACAGAGTGCCCTAATATCCCATTCCTGTACTTTGACAATGAGTCTAATCTTGCCATGTCAGCTAATTACTAGTTTGACTCCCAAGAATTCAAATATTTGATTAGTTTGACTTTGGCATTTTGTCAGTAGTTCATCTTACAGACTGTTTGATTAGCGAAATTGATTATTCTTTAGCTGTGAATCAGGTCTCCATGCGCATTTTTTTTTTCTTAATTACGAAAACAGTTGTCATTCAATTATGAAATAAATATATAACCTATGCAAATAGGGATTAACCTCCATAAGTCTTTATGCATTTCTAACTTATTTGTTGATAACAATTTTAAAAAGAAATATATTTTTCGACTCAAATACGAAATTTAGGATAAGTATTAAGAAATGGAATATACTTTAGCCAGGAGAAGGGGCAGAAAGTTGTGTGTCTCCGAGTCTTTGTGAGCTGAAAACGACGTCGTTTTATTATTCTTGTAAAAGTTGCGGGGAATGAGAGAAACCTTGACAAGCGAGTCGCCACGTCAACTTCATCAAGAAGTTGATCTCACTGTCAACTGGGGTTGAGCAGTCACGTCCACAGAGACACGTGAACAAAACATGTTAACACATCTCTACGAAGCCAAGGTATCAATGAGTACTGTCCTTACCTACCTACCCCACCCACTTAATTTTCTACCAATACAAACTTTGACATTAGTACTCATTGTGCAGACACTTTGTTTTGACCAGACATGCTAAATTAATTATAAAATTACATGTAAGTATACTCCTGTTATCGATAAAAGAAAAAACTACCATATATTATACTTTAAAATAAAAATAAATTTTGAATATTTGATTTTTAGGATCAAGAAAAGCGACTTATAAAAATAGATTTAAAGATTGATAAAAAGAAACACCGGATACTTCCCACCTCCTTAACATTTCTGTGAACCATCGCACGATCTTTGAATCAAAGCAATATAAAAAAAAAAAACATTTGGGGAAGAAGCAAAAGCCAAGATCAAATAAATGTCTAATTAATATAAATGTGGTAACATCACAAATGGTACAAATCAATGCTTTCATCTACAAGAGACCTGACTAGACCCGAGAAGGGGAGGGTGGGAAAGAATAATAAGAAACAAAAATAAAGGTCCTGCTCGAGCATCAACAACTTTCAAGCAGAATAGAGAAGAAAGTCTAGAAAATATTATTGCCAATTTTCATCAATATAAATAAACAAACCAGGGGTCTCCCTCTCTCACTAATTATTAAAGAAAGAATCTCATTCTAGCTAACTACTGCACAAGCACCACATATGATACAAACTGTCTATATGTGAATCATTCCTCGTGTCCAAGCCCTGCATTGAACATCTGTGTTTTCCACCTCTTCCGAATGCTGATATCGAATATATCCTTTGTGCCAATTATCTACATAAGGCCAGTATATGGATTATAGGTTTGAACGGGCATACCAGAACCATAGGAGGGGTGGGCACTGGTTGCATATGGGTTTCCAAAAGGATTCATAGGCTGTTGTGGACCCATCATCATCATCTGCTGCTGCTGCTGTTGTTGCTGCAACATGAAAGCCTGCTGCTGATTAGTCATTGCTGCCATCTGCACTGAGGGTGGAGCAGCCACCGTGCTTGAGGCATAAAAGGGGTCATGATATGCTGTTTGTTGCATCATCGGATTAGACATTGGTGCTGGCTCCCATGGGTTGTAGCTCACATTCTGGTTATTTCTTCTGATTGCATCGTCATACAAGCTGTCTAGGGTAAGCATGTCTAGCCCTCCCGCCTTTTCAATCAACACAATTTGAAAAGCAACAATAAGCCATCACTCAGGAAAAGGAATGTTTTTGGCTTGTTTGAAATTACTTAAATATTTATAATCCTACTAACTGAATTGATATGTATGAACATTTTGAACCTAGTTATCATTTAAAAGGTAAACAAATGACAGGGAAGCAACTGAAGGAAATTTGTGAAAATAAAAATTACCAGTTTGCTACCAGTCGTGGCACTCTCATTTGAGCTTGGAGCAGTAACAAGTGCCAATTCCCAGCCTGTAGTTCCATTTGTTTGAGCTGGAGCAGCAGAGGTTGGTTGCTCAGCTGCAACAACCATCATCAGAAGATGAATACAATTTCTCAGTATACACAATATCTTAAATGCATATTCCTAACTTTTGCAGCCAGAAACTGACTTGGATTAATTTGTTCATTCAGGAAAAAAGTAAGTTCTAGACTTTCTGAACCATAAAGTTATGTTATACATTGTTTAACTCCTAAAATGGACTTACCAACTGGAACAATAGCCAAAGCAAGTGCATTCTTCTCATCTAATTCTGAAGCATCTGGAGCAGGATCATCCAAACCCTGTCAGAGGAAAAAAGAGTACAATAAGAGAATTAAAAACGGTGTGCCCGACGCACAAAAGTCTCATAAAAAGTGCTATATACAGGGGGCAAAGAGAGATTCAGTAATTACCAACAAATCAGGAGGTTCAACAACAGGTGCTTCCACTTTTACTGGTTCCGGTGGAGGAGATGGAGGTGATTTGGGGCGTTCCTGTTCCTGTTCCTGTTCCTCTTCAGGGGTCTTTTTGTACTCTATGGCCAAAACTTCCTTGGGGGCAGCAATTTTATTGTCAACCACCTGCTCAGTCGGAATCAGTGATATCAACAGTCATCAAGTAAAAATTTAAATTTGAATTTAACTGAGAGGAAGCTGATTAAATCGCAAAAATTATATAAAACCTTTAAAATAATGGTTCACAGATATTTAACATTCAAAAAAAAAAAAAAAAAAAAAAGATAAAGGAAAGACTACAAATCATTGCAAAGATCAGCATATTTAATGGAGACGATACTAAGATTCTAAAAGTTCAACGTAATGGACCAATATATAGGGAGATTGCATCAGTTTAAGTGTGCAATGCTTTATCCACATCCAATTTCAAAATTCATCAAATTGTCTGAGATGTATGCATGACACATGACAGTTGATATTAAAAGTACAATAATAATGCATCGTACTTCATCTGACTTTAACAATGGGTAACATCAATGTCTTAGCATGTGCTTGTTTATAACACAGCTAGCATCAAGCTTTTATATACCCAGCCCTATTGTAAATGAATCGACTTGATCGGGCTTTTCTAGTGGTGTCCATAACCTAAACCAGGCAGTTTATTCCAACTCCTGATAGTCTATGATATCTAATCCACTTTGCCTTCTTTTCCATGCACACACATGCGTACATGTGTGTGCATACACATGTATTTTGTTGTCATTCAAAATAACATCAACATAACAGAGGCACTTTCATACCTGATCCTTGCGAAATGTAGAACCCCGTGGAGCTTCTTTCACATACTCTTCCATGGCTTGTATAAATGATGCAGGGGGCTTCATTATCAACACAAAAATTTATCAGTGTGAGTGAGAGAATAATAAAGAAAACCAGGCAAGCCAAATTTGTTTCAGACAGAAGTGAAGAACTCAAACCTGCTCAATCTTTATAAACCTTTCTCCACGGCCAATGTCAGTACTCTTACATACTTCATAAAATTCAGACAGTCTCTCAGCCTGAAATACATAAAGAGTTTAAAAGGCTACCCATTGAAAGAAAAGGACTCTTCAATAGTCACTAGAAGAATATTGCCAAATGACAATACCTGCTGACCAGCCCTTTTGTATATATCCAGTGCCCTCAGAGCATCGTCCCGTTGCATTTCAAAGAACTGTTGCACGAAGGGTTGTAAGTACAAGGTAATGCTGAATAGCCAACCTTCCATTTAATAAAATAAAAAAATAAAATAAAATAAAATAAAATTTGCCTACCTTGTCAACCATATTGATTGTACCATCACTTATAGCTTGGTAGATTTTAATGCTTTCAGAAGCAACCTGATTATAGTGAGAGAAAACAAATAAATACAACGGACTACCATTTTCAATAACACACCAAAGTAAGACATGGAGAAGCAATGTGTTAACAACTTCACATACCATTGAAAGGGCCAACCGAATCACAAAATTATGAACTGCTGCCCCTTGCGGCTGTAATATACCACAAAAATAATCCACCAAATATGAAACTTAAAACAAAACGAAACTAAAATACTGAAAACCAGAGATAAGGATGTGCAGCAAATCCCATCATGTGGTTATAACGAATCTATACTGAATTAACAGTATTCAAAAATTTACCTGACAATTAAGGACACGAAAAAGAAGCAGCTGCAAAGCTGGTAAGTGCTCAAGCAGTTCCGCAGAGTCCAAATCTTTGGTTCTCTGCATCCAAAGCTTGTATCTATGAGGAGAAGATCTTTTAGCTCTCTCAATATATATTTTTAATTTTCTTTCTATTTTTTTCCCCTTCAACCTGAATCCATAAATTCTTCAGAAAAACCATTTTTGTAACAAATTCATGACATTATGATGGAAACATTTAAAAGAAAAGAAGGTGAAGATAATGATTCAACAAGACTCTTTCAATCAATTAAAGTCAGAATCCATGCTTGCAAATGTTACGCACTAATATTGAATTAAAGATACAAACTTCTTACAGGGCGATCTGTTTCAACATCATACTTCAAAACATGAAAACATTCCAGCCGCTCCTCCAAGAACAAGGCATAGGCACGCACCCAGGCAGAATAATCCCATGCTGCGCAGCATATCATGACAAATTTCATAAACAAGAGAACTTAAGCTTTAAACAAAAATGATTATTTGCATTGAAGAATACAGTGTACCATTTGGGCTGGAATCATCTTTAAAATGAGCCATGTTAAGCATATGATTTCTGCTTCGGCCATAATTTATGACTTCTTCGTGAAATGTGGGGTCCACTTCCCTCAAAGCACGATGAACAACTATTAAAGTTTTCAAAGCAACCTAGAGGCAAAACAACAGACATCATAATATGAACAGCACATCTTCCGGTGCATTTGATATATGGAAACATTAATTATGACATTTGACCAAGGATTATTCATGATAGCAGAGATTTAATCAAGGCAAACTCAGAGATCCATTAACAAAGGAAATAAACCTGCCATAAATAATTTTAGGCAAAGTGCGTACTTTGACAAACCAACAAATTAAAATTTCCATGTATTTGACAGATATACAGGGCCTGCTAATACCAAAAACTTGTTGAGGACTTAAAACCTATGCTGGAATCCTAAAATGTATACAATCAATCCTAAGAGTTTTAACATACTGCCCAGTTATGTGTCTTAGATAACCGCCTTGCAAGCACATGGATACAATACGCAACATCAGCACGAGGCCTAGTAGCTGAAATAGCGGCAAAGATAGCTGCAAAAAAAAAAAAACAAATATAAACAATGTAACATCCCCCAAATCAATCATTTTTGTTACAAGCAGATCAATGAGAAGTAAAAGCATGAAATCAAAATGCAAACTTACTATTAACCAAACAAATGAAAACTCCATACAGAACTAGGAGAGAAAGAGACAGGGACCAACCTCTGATGTGTTTTTCCTTCGCAGGGCGCTCAACATGATTTGTAGCCTTAACTATAGCAATGTCCAATTCCTACAAAAAGAAACCAAAAGACACCCACCAAGAAGATCAGATACATCCACATTGAAACAACCATCAAGATAGTTAAACGAGAGCTCATTTTATAATACCTTGTAATCGCTGTTAACTTTAGCCAATGAAACAGTGGTGGTATCCTTAATTGCTCCAAATGCTTTCCTTAAGCTCTTCTGCGTACCGCCGCCTGACATTCTCTCTCCCTCTCACAAAATCCTACAACTTCCCATTAATTAACTAATGTTATGTTTCCTTCTATAGCTCCAAAAAAATTCTCCACAACAACACAATACTATTCAATCCATAGCAGCTAATCGTAGTATCGTCAACATCATTAAAACCCTTTAGCTGTAACCTCATAAAATTCAAACCTTGTATCAAATCAATAAAGATATAATCTTGTCCAAATCCAATAAAACAACATAATCTCATCAATACTGACAAACATATATAGAATTATCATAAAAACAACAGAGAATCTAACAAAATAAGACAAAATGAATCAACAAATAGTAAAGTTTCAATTTTGAATAACATCAGCAAAAGTAATCTATTATTAGATGCCACGGAATGTAACAAAAACAACATAGGCATATATCTTGCATGTATTGGATTGCAAACAAAGCCAAAATGTTAGAAACAAAAACAACCCAAATCAGCTTTTGAGTTATAAACAAAGGATCTAAAACAAAACAACACGAAATTCTCAAAATTCCATGATTATAAAGACCCTCCAAGTTTAGAAACCAAAAACAAAACAAACAAATGAACATGAGATTGGAGGAGATGGAAAGAGAGAGAAAAAGCGTTTACCTGCAACTGAATTGAAGAGAAAGAGAGAGAGAGAGAGGGAATACAAAGTCAAGACTGATACCAAAGAAAAGTCGACCAAAGATGAGCTGCAAGTTCTGGCTTTGGTTGGGTCGTCGGCGTCGCTATATTATTATTTTTTTAATTTCTTTTTTTTTTTTTTTTTTAAACTTTAAAAAAAATAAATAAATAATGAATTATCTAAGAGAAGAGAACCGAACCGAACCGAACCTCTGTCCGTCTCTCTCTCAACGTGTGTCAGACACAGACTACGGTTTTGTAAGAACTTTGTACGGTCTCTTTCTTTTGTTTTTTTTTAAATATTTGTTTTTTATGTTTTGGTTTTGGGTTTTAGGCTCGCTCATTTTTTGCCACGTCCCTGTAATTTTTTTTTTTTTAAAAAAATTAGATTTAATTATTTTATTAATTAAATAATTTTATCTAATAATTATAATTATTGAATTAATTTTAATAATAATCTTTATAATTAATTCAATAAATATAATATGAGATAAAATTATTAACCAAATCCTAATTTGATTAGCTTTTTGATTAATTAACTATATATATATGATATTTTACTTAAATATTGTATTTTTATGTAGTTGAGAAGTGGGAAGAGAATATAATATATAATTTAAATTAATAATCTGGTTAACATTATATGAGATGCTTATCTTCTAAATTTTTATTATTTTTATATTATAAGTAATAAAATAAATTATATTTTAAAAAAAAAAGGGTAATAAAATAAATTATAATTAACCTCCGAGATTTTTGTTACTTCGAAGATGGACCTTTAAAAAATTTCCATTTATTATACATTTTTTAAATAAGTTACCATGTTTAGTTTTACCATTTTAATCTAATGAAAATGTTAATAATTTAATTTTCATTTTATGATAAATAGAATGTAATAGTAAAAGAAAATTGTTAGCTTTTTCAAAAATTTTCCTCTAATCTATATTTAAATGATGTGACATGTGAGATATCAAAATTTTATAAATTATTAAACAATATGATTATTAATAAGATCTTAATAATTTACATATCATACTATTTGAGTATAAATTTAGACAAAATTTTTACTTAAATCTATATTCAAATGATGTGACATATAAATTCTCAATATATTAGTGCTAGGCTTCTCAAAAATTTACTTAAATTTATGTTTAAATAATGTGACATGTGAATTGTCAATATTTTATAAATCATATAATAATATGATAATTAATAAGATCTTAACAATTTATATACTACATCATTATGATAAAATTTTTAAAAAAACTAACATTACTCATAATAAAATATATCTGGATTGAATCATAACTTCTTAATAAACTATATAATTAGTTATATATTTAAAGAATGCTTCTAAAGATTTGAAAAATTACAATTTAAAGAAAATATTGTTCTTAAATACAGGAAAACGACAAATTAGAGTTAATAAAAATGGTCAATTTAAAGGAAATAAGTTGTTGGATCTAACCATGGATGAAATTGTAGAATCCAAAACTCAAAAAAGAAATTGTAGAATCCAAAATAGAAGTCAAGTAAATTTCAACGAATTGCTTTTTTTTAAAAAAATAAATAAATAAAATTCAACGAATTAGGAGTCAAGAGGGTTGGTATTGGTTGTTGTAAGTTAAGCCAATCTAGTATCTGTTGTACCATATGAAAATCTCTTCATCAGATCACATAAGTAACTTTAAGACCACTCTATGGTTGATCATCCGTTATTGTCTTTGAGACTAGAGAACTACTGGTTCCAGCTAGGCACCGGTTTTCAACTTTTATATTTTTTTCCGTGCGGTTCGTGCCCTTAGATTTTCTAAAATTTGTGAAAGTGGTACTGACTTATTTTAGGGAATTTAACTTTTGGTCCAAGAATTGCGAGGGGTCGCACTTGCACCCTTTGTAAGTGATTGCCAACCATCTAGGCATTTACTACCGCCGACGTCACATCATGCGCCTGTTGTGCATTCCATTTTCGTCTCTCAAGTCTCACCACATTATAAGTGTCTATGTATACAAAAAGACAAATATGAAAAAAGTTAGACAATTCTATTTTTTTTTTTTTTTAAAAAACTAGACAATTCTAAAGTTGAATTCAAAGTATGCAACCACAAATAATTAAATATTCAAATTCAATGGCTACTTTTTCAATAAAAGTTATATATATATAGTTATATATGAACATTGAAATATCTAATTCTAACATACTATAAAATAGACTAAAACCTAATTAAATAGTGTTGCATTACATTATATTAAGGAGAATAAATTTAATATTGCATTATATTGGTACATACGTAAGCATATGATAAGGAAACAAAATTGCAATACATTTTTAAAAAAGGAATGCTAATGCTTTTGTAGCGAAAAATTGTAATATTAGACGTTTTTTTTTTAAAAAAAAAAATTTTACATGTGTCTTTATATGAAGTGATCATTGTATTATATATATTTTTTGATGAATAACATAACACATATATATGAATTAAGGAGGCAAAGTTATAATTTAACGTTAGCATCACTTTTGCTTACTAATGATATGTGTTTTATATTTACTTTTGCCCAAGTGATGTATATGTTTCTTTTCATATTCATGGTGAGAGGTTCATTATATTTTATTCAATGTTATATAAATAATACTGAGATTATTGATATAATACTTGATAGATGATCCGTTTGTTTGGTTTTTTAGAAAAGCAATAATAATTTGGCATTTGAGCAACGTAAGTGATGTTTGATTATAATACAAACATCAAATCCAATTCTACTTTAAGTATGTATTAATAAGTGAGAGGAGACTTGAGTGCAAATCTGGATCGCACACATTGTGCTTCATCTTAATGAATTTGGATAAATATTTAATTTATTCAAAATTTGATTATGATATTTTAGTAATATAATAATTGATAACGTTTATATAAATAATCTTTGATAATAAACTTTCAAAATGTCAAATAAAATCTCATACAAAAATAATGGAAAGAATTTTTGAAAACATTGCGATGACGATAATAACTGATAACGTTCACACAAATGATGTTTGATGATAAAATTTCAAAATATTAAACAAAAGCTCATACAACAATGATGGAAAGAATTTTTGAAAATATTGCCATGATAGTCGTAATACTGTAAGTAGAAAGCAAGTAATAACGTGAGAGATGGAGGGCAAAAAACGAGCAATCATTTCCAAACCACAAGTAGCTGCCATGTGCCACTTGGATTACAACTCTGAGTTGCACAACATGTGAACACCACATCCTTATAAAACCAATTCTTCAACAGACGATCGTACCCTCCGTATTCAAATCACAAGAAAGCAAAACAACAAACAGAGGCAGGGGCAAATCTTGTCTTCTAGTTTTCGTTGCTTTGCTCACCATAGGGCCCAGTCCATGTACTTAAGTGGGCCCAGTCGTTGTGGGACCAGGTGGCTTCTCTTGTACTACGTTTTTGATGTTGGGCTCCACTCCAACCTGGCATTCCTCAATCAACCCAAACAGAAACGGCATCATATTTAGACCGAACTCTTGTTTTTTATTGCAAGTAATGTTGTGAGAATCACGTGTTGTTTTGTTCGAGGTCACATGTCATTTTTCAATTACTGGAGATAAGTTTAAGTGAAAAAATGCGGGAGATCACAGACAGCATCTCCCAGTTGAAATTCAATGAATCCATCTGTATTTATTATAGGAAGCATTTTAGGCCGAAGTGGAATATTTGGTTAATTAATTAAAGATCACCAGCTCATTTGGGTTATTACGTTACATGCATGCACATTCCTGATTAGAAAAAGTCCATTTCACATTCGCCGACACAATATAATAATCCAGTGTGTTGTATCATCATCGTCAAATATGCAAACTTGAAACTTCATTTAGATTCCTATAAATCATATTAATTTATCACAATCACATGTTAAAACTGCTGCTTTTTGTCTGATTAATTGCTAAAATTAAAATTTATATTACTTTTGTTTGTCAGTGTTTCTGAAAATGAAAGTTCGTTTTTGGGGTTGTGGGCTGGGTAACACACAAACTACTGTTGCATTATTGTCCGAGTTCTGAGAAACAATTATCAAGTTTATTCTTTTGGGAAACAGATTGCCTAGATTCAAGAATCAGTCTCAATTTCAACACTAGTCCTAATGTTTCTAATTAAAATTTAAATCAAATCTGTTTTCAAAGTTGAATTGGAATCCTAACATTATGGCTGGCCAATTAAAATTAACAGAAAGTTCAGTGGGCAGGAAATGAATTAGTAGACCCATTGAATTGGCAGGACCTTCGCGATATATAGTCAATTTATTATTACATTTAAGGACTGGTTTGGTCATTGTATCAAGACGGCCTGCAAAAGCATCTTATAGAGGGAACTAGCCAAAGCTAGACAAGTAAACACGAAAATATTTTTCCAGTATGAAGTGGACTGGAAACAAAAGAAAAGATTATCAAAACATTGTGCTTTCATTTTTTCTTTTACTTATTGTAAATTACAATATTCATATAACAAATAATCGAGAAAAATGATTGAATAAATACTAAGGTTACAATTTTCTACATTGAAAGACTCAAAACGCTTCTCTAACCTGTGAAGTTCCAAAATTGGTAAGAGATCATTGATAGAAAACATCAAGATCTCTTGACAACCACGGTAGCGAAATAGGGATGATGGGTGAACTCAAAGGACACCTTGAGTGAAGGATCAAGGGCTCCTAGCTGGCAAATGACATTGAGGGCAACACCATTATGTTCTGCAACCTGCTCTAATCTTCGCACTTCAGCCAATCTGTCTGGATCATCAGAAAAACTACTCTTGATTTCCTTCGCAATCCTCTGAGCATTCTTAAAGTGCTTGTACATAAGTAGGGTCTGGACACAGAAAGCAAAAGCATTAACAGTTTGTAATAGAGAGGATAGTAGAAAGCAAAAAGTAGGAAAAAGATAAATGGAAAAAAAAAAAAGTACTTACAGAGAAGCGGCTGTAGGTCGTTGATTCCTTGAATGACAGATACGAGATGTTTTCAGGGACACAAGCTTTTTGTAAAAGCTCAAAATGCTGAATGAATCTCTGGAGTCAAGGCAAATACAGTGACAACACAAAAATTTATGATCATGTTGTAGAGTAGAATAGCAACTTAAGTACAAAAACAAGCAAGTTCAGGCAGACTGGCACAGGACTTGCGACACTGGATCACTTAAATTCCCCTTGCAAATAATGTAGTTCAAATGGTAAAAGGAAAACAATACTTAATAGCTTTCTTAAAGTTGAATGATCTTCTCACCCCCAACATGATGTTACACTGGGTGCACTTGAACAAATAGAAGAAATAGGAGAGGAAGTAGAGATGACTTACCTCGTGCTCAGTATTAAAAGGGCTTGCACTCTGTAAGACCATGAGTTCATTCCTCAAAGCAGCAAGCATCTGGAAGGACAGAACTAATTAATGAGGTACAATGACTGACATGTTGAAGTCAAAAACACTTTTCCTATGGGCAAGACTAGCTGAAATTGGAGAAGATTCTGCTAGAATTACATCTAATTAATAATACCAGCAAGTTGTAACAATATGAGCCTAAAATTTATTCATAAAACCGTTTCCCAAAAAAGATAAAAAAGAAAATCTATTCATAAAACATATGATTACCATAGAAAGCCCTTCAGCAAGACATAAATGGCACTGAAGAAACAAGACTGGAAGTGGAATTCGAGATTCTTTTGCCACGTCTTTCGTGGAATCCTTTTTCTTCTTTCCCTTCTTTTTTGCTAATTAATATAGGAACAAAGAGAGATTAGTATCAGAAATTGTAAATTAACTGAAGAATTAGATCTAGTTCAAGTTCAACTAACTTTGATTAATCCCATAAGTACATCACCAAAAAATAAAAGAGAACTGGCGTTTACTTACCAGTGCCACTGCTCACTGCCAACCTAAGATGAGTTTTTTCTGCAAGCTTGATTAAGACAACATACATATACCAGTATACCATGCAGTATTCACTCGGAGAATAGAGGTCCAATTCAAAACCAAGCATGAGATATCGAGACGCTATCCAGTAAGTTAGCTCCTCTACCCAATTGAGAATGTGCTTGAATATTTTGACACATATATTCTGCAAAATTAAATAATTGTTTGTTTAATGGAAGGTTCAAGAGTTTTTTGGCAACTTAGTAAATGGAAATTACATCAAATTTTACAAACTTGTCCACCAACGCAAAATATCAGAGTATGTGGCTCATGAACAATTATTAAACCTGGGGTGACTACAGTTTTTAAGTCGGATAATATTTATTAGTTGTAACAAATTGAACTGTAATACAAACTGCAAGTCCAATGTCACAAATACTGGATTCATATTCCCTTTTTTAAATATTTTCCAACATGTGTAACAAATTGTATAAAATCCTGCAACCTATTTTTTCTCCAAAATAATTCTGTGTCTCACCTCACACTGCATATTAAGCTGTAATACAAAATACCATTACAATATAATAAATACTGGATTCATTTTTTCTTTTAAAAAATATTTTCCAACTTGCGTAACAAATTGTATAAAATCATTCAACCATTTTTTTCTCCAGAATAATTTTCTGTCTCCCCTCACACTGCATATTGTAATCATAAGAATCATCACACATATTCTTCATTTTATTCATATTTACATTTAGACATCAGAAGCCAGGAATAAGATAGTCCAAATTGTAAGAGACCAATTTACCTCATCATCTGAAATGCTTGAGACACTTCCAAACTCATTTCTAAAAGCGAGCTCTAGCTGTCAGAGAACAGGTATGATAACATGAGTACATAGGTTTTTATTTCAGTATAGAAAGGCCACAAAGCATGGCAAGTTAAACACGAGTGTTAGAAGAACATTTTTACTCACAGATTCTACTGAAAATACAATATCTTTATCTATACCAAGACTACTACGAAGTAAAAAGGGGACAATCTCGAGCAATGGAGTTCCAAGAGACAGGATTTTTCTCTAGATAAATTAACTACCCGATGTCCCAGTTATAATGGAGATCAAGAAAAGCAGATGAAATTCAAGTGAAAAAACGTTTCCCAAATTATTTACTAGTCAAGCATTTAGTAAATTATAAAAGCTGCAACAATTTAGCTCTCGCTACACCTACTTAGTAACAAATTTTGGCACAAGACACTTATGTTCAGGATTAGTCAGCCTTCAACTAAATCACCTATAGTAGATATAAATGGTGTCATGAAGACAACAAGTAAAAAGCCCAAGCAGAAAAGAGGTGATGCCGATGGCAAATGAAACAAGAGCAAATGAGCTTTTGAGAAAAAACATCAAGAAGACAGTTCGTATGAATTTGAAACTCAAATGTCAAACCAACCTGTACATAAATGACACGCCAATCTTGCAAGATTTTCCCAAGCTTACGCCTCTGCCATGCAGCATTTGTACACAGAATTTTGAGCATGTTGATTACTAACTGCATGGTTATATAATGTTGGAAACATATTAAATGAAGCACCACATGTCAAGAAACAGAGGCTGCTATGCTTATTGCTTAGGTGACAAATACATGAGGATATTAACAGGCTGTCTTTGACCTGAACAACTATTTGTGTTGTAAAAGAAAAAAGTACACCTTACCGTAGAGCTTATACTACCAGTTCAAATTTCAAATTAAGCCCAGTGAATGTTACAGCTGAAAAAAAAAAAATTCAAAGAATTCAATTTTTCACCTGTCCTAGTTGTACAATATATTCATTCTTCTGAATATCATGGCTCTTTGCAACTTCAGGCAATGCTGCAGCTTTAGTGACCACAGCAAAGATAGGATCTCGTCCATAGAGTTTCCCATCTTGAACCAATAGAAGCTGCTCACAAATACAGGATTAAGATTCCAAAAATATGATTATGATAGAAATTTGCATACAGATCTAACATCAAGGAATAGGATGAACCAACAAGAATTGAAAAGAATAAACTGTACAATGCCAATCACCAAGTACCGCTTAAAGGCAGGTATAGTGAATAAAAATTTGTAGTGGGGGCTGCAACCTAACACTGACTTTCCAAAGTGACAAAAACCGAGGATCCATCTTGACTTGTCAAGTTATGATGAGTGAAGACTCACAAAAACCCTCTGATCCAGCGTGAATTAAATCAATTTGACAGTCCAGTTTTATGTACTAATATTTGCTCTCTTTGAGTTGCATACTGTGGCTGTAATTTTAATAAGGTAACTTGAGTGACCATGCAGACAGAAGAATTACCTTCATGTATCAGTGAAAATGATTAAAAAAAGTATGAAGAATGCTGTATGTGAACAAATATGACACTTACTTTCCTCTCTTCAATAATTTAAGCATTTCATGAATAGTGCTAAGAAAGACCACTTTAATATTTTTCCAGCAAAGCAATAGTTAGCCCCAATTTCTGAATACAAAGTTCAACATTCTAATGGTGGCCGCAGGAGAAAACAATGGTCTTAACAAAATAAAGAACATAGTCATCAAATCACAGGAATAAAGCAAAAGTAAGGATACAATACAATCCAACCTGGAGATGAGCTCTTGCAACCAAATCAGGTTTGGACTTCTGAAATTGAACCACAAAGCGTAGAACACCTTCTAATAAAGGGTCTAATGAATAAGAGCATATGGTGTCTAGATCATGAAGAAGTTTCGAGAAATACTGAATGGCCTGACAGCACAAACAAGCAGTGTTATAACAATATTACTAAATTCTAGATATATCAGCAGTAACTTCATTAATCTCACCTTTTCCCAGCTAAGAATCTTAATTGCACGAGGCGGAGTAGGTGCAGACGATCTACTGTTCAAACTAGCATCAAATCCAATTGGAGTGCGACCAGAAGCAGTTGTTCTATCTTCTATACCATCATCAGATGTTCCACAAGCACCAAACCTAAGCAATTCTGCTGACTTTAGAATGCATTCAAGCTCTGATATGCAGGAGGCTATATGTTTTCTTGCCAACTCCAAACCTCTTCCTTGAGGTCTTCTCATACAAGTAAGAACATGGAAAAAATGCTGAAAGGAAAAGATGAGATGGTAATAATGCAAGAAATACAAAAATTGAAACTGGTTGCTAACATTGTGCAGTCAATACCATAAAATAAATAGACAACGCCACAAATTTAAACACCTAAATGCTAGAAGCATCAAATTGAAACCAGAAAAAGGATCTGATAAGATTAATGTAAAAAGTAGACCGATGTCCGATCTGATGAAGGAAATGATTCACTAGCAAAGAGATCTGCTAAATATGAATGCAAAAGTTAAGAGAAATTGTTCCCTCTGATGAAGAATGTAACAGGACATCTAAAGTCAGGAGTAATAGAATTAGTCACGCATTTTTTCCATAACACTTGTTTTAATTGAAATGTGCACACACACAAACTTGTATCAATTATTAAATAACTGGGAAAAAAGGCAAGACAGAGAGAGAGAGCGAGTATACTGAAGATAATAGATTTTCTGAATTATGTTTTATTCAAAACTTTTCTCTGATTATCAAAACCTATATATCAGAAAAATACACATACATATATGTATCAACACACTTCAGTCTCTTCAGTGCTTACTACTCAAAAAATCAGCAATTTCAGTAGTGGAAAAGGATGTTGTGGGGGTACAAATTAGCCAGGAAACTACAAACACATACAAATCTTTCCATCTTCTATTGGTCAGATAAAGACTTCACTTATGCAACCATAGATGAAATGATAGGGTTCTTTTTACCATCCAAAAATGATGTAAAAGAAGAACACTTATTTTAATTAACAGGACAAAGTTAATAAGAATAGTTAACAAAGGACATTACTCAAGTTAACAAATTTGAAGCAAATGCACAAATAATGCACGGGCATGAATTCATATCATCCACACAACCTATAAAAAGAGTAAACACAGGGTAAGACCTTACGAAAGCGTATGCGGCATGACAAAGCTTTGCAGAATCCTTCTTCCAAATCAGGATTGTGCTGTAATGGCTCTACATCTGCATTGAAATACAAACTACATCCATCAGTGAAGTATTTTACAAGATCTTAATTGTATGTATTCATAAAAGGTCAAGGTAGCGCATATGCAACTCATGAATAATCCAGACTTGAGGCACTTCTAGATGTATTGCAAAATAGCATTTCTACATGCAGACAAAAGGAAATCATAGATACTTAAGTTACAAAAATATGACTGGTAAAAGATAAGTGGCAACAAGTTTTTTCTAATGATTAACTTGATATTGATGGCCCGTTGCGGAGGATTACACCACTATCAAAGATTTAATATTTTTTCCCCTATTTTCTGTTGGTTCAAGGAATTTCTATGAGACACACACATAATGACAAGTTTGTCTAGCAAAATGATGTAAAAAGTACCTCATCCAAGTATTCATAGTTTAGCTTTGTAAATTTCTAGGAAAACTGCTTTTATATCAACTATATGAGGCTTTGGGTTCCAGCTAGAAATCCGTTTCCCACAATTGGGTAACAAAATTCTGATCAGCTGGAGGGACAATTTCATGATATGGTGCCAAATTTTCATTGATAGCATTTTCATACATTGGAAGAACAGCAAAAATGAACCAGAAAAGTCAACTCAGAAATACCAAAGATGGCATCATTGACTACCAAAGGAGTTTTCAGCTTCTCAGCAGGCTATCAGTAATCGCTACACAGATATTCACCTATCAAATGTTTATATTATGGATTTGATTGAACATACAATTTGAATTTACAGCTGTGGTTCTGCTTTAGTTTTCTCCTCCAAGTACAAAAGAGTATGCTGGTTCTCAGCACACATATATGATGTACTTTGTAGCACCAAGCGAGAGCGTATATAAAAAAGAAACCAGAGCACATCAGCTCTAAAGAAAGGGAGCGGACTCATTGATATGGCACTTCCTTAATCATTAACTAAAAATAATCGTATTCTTATTCACTACTAAGAACTCCATCAGATCATTTCTCATATTGAAATAAGATGCCTCAATTGTTAGAGAAAAGAAGAAAAGGTGCGTTCGAGTAAGTGACCAGATAACTACCCTCTGATACTCTTTTCTTTGATGATGGGGCCTTACAACCACGCAATTGGCGATAAATCATTTCTTCTACAGCATTTAACATTGATAAGCATTTTTCATCTCCGTCCCCATTCAAAGGAAGACCATATGTCATTGTAAAAAGATCCTCTTCCTGGTAAGAAACATAAAGGATCATAAATCATCAGGAAGCATAGTATCATCATAATATTAACTATTAGCAAAGGATACTGATGGTTTATATGTGGGTGAACAAAGGATACAAAATAAGGGTAAAATATGGAACCCATAAAATATATTACTATAAAATGAAACAGATAAGGAAAGAGCAGTTGGAATACTTTACTTCATGTGTACGTGCATCTGAGACGACTGAGACCACTGCTTTGCAAGTCGCACGTATGACTCGGCAATAAGAATGCAATATTGCGTGTGAAGAAGTCCTATCAGGCCTCAGAAGATATATGCATGAAAAGACAGTTTGTGCCAAAGAGTGACCATTGTGCCATGTTGCCTGCCATCAAATATTAAACTTTAGAGAGGAAAATTAAAGAAGGTACTGATCATAAAGCACAAACATAGGGGAAAGGACAGGACAAACCATGACAACAAAAACATGTTACACACAAGCACACATGGACACATAAAATTAAGCCATTATGTAGTGGGCCAATCACAGTATGAGATAGAATGCCAAATATTAAACTTAACCATTGTCCCATGCTTTAACACTCTCCTGACATGGTCAAACTCCTTGATAGCTATTTCTATTTACAACAAGGATATAATGGAACATAGTTCAGAAAATACCTCACACGCCAGAAGATGGTCCATGATGTCAATAGTGCACTGCACGTCAATAGTTTTATCGGTGTTAATTGGAACTGGAGCTGCACCATTTTCTATGGCCTCATCAACAGAATAGTATTTACAAACAATACCAGAGTCCATCTTCGGGTCCATTATCTGATTAAAACGACAAACAGAAAAGTACAGTCAAAAGATCATAACTTCCTACAACATAAACAGAACAACCAAATAAGTCAATAATGGTCAACCAAAAAAATCACCTCTATCCAACTAATAAGAAAACTTATAAAAATATATATATATATATATATAACTTATCTTATTTTACGATAGGCATCAACCAAAATACCTCTAAAGCAGACATGGCAGCAAAAAGATTGAAATTATCTCCATGGATGAGCTCACCATCTCGAAGCTCTGCAGCGGAAACATTACCAAACGAAATTGGAAAAATAACTAATGATTAACAAACACGCAAATAATAAAATTGAGACTCCAATCAACTACAACAAGCTACATTAACCATTTTACAAAAGAATTAAACAAATGCAATTATAATTAATAGAATTAGCAAATATAATGATAATATTTCACTAATTAAACTTTTTGTGCAAAACAACAAAGCGATGACAACAAGAATAAGAAAAAGCTTTTGCATTTACTCGTGAATTAAACACAAGTTGAGATTTCAATATCAGCTTCAGTTAAGAAAATAGACCTCTACAAGCAACATCAAGGAGAGAAGAGACGTCGGCCCAGACGGAGTTGTCGCCGGAAGGAATGGAGGTCTGCTCCGGTGGATGACGGAGCATCGCTGCCTCCTCTGCGCCAGCACTCTGGTCCATAGCTCAAGTCTCTTCGGTATCTAACTGTTTGGTTGAAGTAGGAGCTTCGCGGTCTCCGTCTCTCTGCTTTTAACGAGCAAGTACAGAGTAGTGAAGAGAGTGAGTTCGTGGAAAAGTGTAATGGAGGGTTTTAGGGCATCATATGGTTCGGATCTCTACCTAGTACCGCACCAACTTATTCAATGTTTCGTCAGCGTTGCTTTGTGAGTTCGTGCGATTACATTTTAGAGCAAATTACAATTTAGCTATCCAGTTAAAACGCATTATCAGGCGGAGCAACTGTTTCGCTTTTATTACAATTGACCCCCGACCGTTAGTGAACTTCAGTTAGTTTTAACTGGTATGGGGTAAAATTGTCTTTTGACATTTTATTATTTAAAAAAATTTTAAAAACTTTAAAAATACTCTCTCTCTCTCTTCCCTCAGCCATTTGCCGTGTCTGTCTCTTCTTCTTCTTCCTTCTTCTGCTTCTTCTTCTTCTTCTCTTAAAAATACTCTCTCTCTCTCTTCCCTCAGCCATTTGCCGTGTCTGTCTCTTCTTCTTCTTCCTTGTTCTGCTTCTTCTTCTTCTCTTGTTCTTCTTCTCTTCTTCTGCTTTCTCTTCTTCTCGAACCCGATCTGGGTTCTGATGAACCCAGATCGGGGTTCGTGATGAACCCAGAAATCTGGGTTCATCACGAACTTTCTGGGTTCATCCCGAACCCAGGATCTGGGTTCTTCAAGAACCCAGATCTGGGTAGAACCCAGATCTGGGTTCTCGAAGAACCCAGATCTTGGGTTCGCGACGAACCCAGATCTTGGGTTCGCGACAAACCCAAATCTGGGTTCGCGAAGAACCCAGACGAACCCAGATTCTGGGTTCGTCGAAGCCAGAGACGAACCCAGAATCTGGGTCCGTCGCGAACCCGAATCTGGGTTCCCAATGAACCCAGATCTGGGTTCGATAATGAGGTTGATTTCTGATTTTGCTTTTCTCCAGTTTGATTGATAATTTTGTGGGTGATTGTGAGGTTGATTACAGTGATGATGTTGGGTTTGATGGTTTTGTGGGAGATTGATTATGTTAAGTTTAATTGATGATGTTTGAGGTCATCATTTGGGTTTCCAGGAGTGAATTGATGATGTTGGGTGATTGTTGATGATGTTTAAGACCATTTTTTGGATGTTTGGGATCATTTCTGGAAACCCAAACAAAATCTGGTTTATCTGGGTTTCCTGGAAACCCAGAATGGATTTCCAGACAACTGGAGACCCAAATTCTGGTGACAATTGAAAATCTGGTTTCCAGTTTCTGGAAACCCAGATTCTGGAAAAAAAAAAAAAAAATTCCAATAGATCAGCACATAAATTTTAACAGTAATTGCACAGAAATTTAAAAGATATTTCAATTTTTTACGGTCAATTCGGTCAACTTTAATAACTGAGGGTATTTTCGTCTTTTTATCATTTTACACTATTTTCAGTTATATATAACGGAAATTTACTAACGGGAGAGGGTAAATTGTAATTATATCAAAACAATTGCTCCGTCTGTAAAAGCGTTTCAACCAGGTAGTCTTTTTGTAATTTGCTCTACATTTTATTTTAATTATTCTCTTCTTTTATTTTCAAAAAAAATAAATCCTCTTATTTTTCATTTATGTAATTACTGAATTGCCCTTAAACTTTAGCAGTGAAATAACTTCTGCATTAGACGCTACGACGGCAGTTTAATGTTGAAATTTTAGGGATAAAACTTATGTATTTAATTGAGCTTTGTGGTTTCTACCAAAAAAAATATAAAATGAGCTTTGTGAATTACCACAATGGTGGAACTCCGCTTGCCTTGCTTCTTGACAAGTAAGGGCCAGGTTCAAGCTCAAGGCGTTGCAAAAAAAATGTGTCAATTTTTTTATTTAATTGAGGGTTGACCTCTCTTGGTTTTGAAAGCAGTATTCCAAACCGCATACTAAGAAAATTATGTCAATAAGTCTCAATAGTCATTTCAACTAATGTTAGATATGAAAAAATATATATATTAATTCTAATCAAATCTAGTATAATTAAGTTGAATCAAATTCAAATCATTTACCCAATAGCATACCAAATATGGTCATTCCCATATATGTATATAAGAATATTTCTAATGCTTTCATGAATTATGTTTTGAAAAAAAAATATCATATAATTGATGTCAAGGGATTTGCTTCCTACATGATTCATACATAATATAGATATCATTTAATAGATAATCAAATTGAAAAATTATTCTTTGATGATTAATGTATTTCCATTTAGGATATAACTATCTTACTAAATTATTAAGGGCCTGTTTGGGATCCACCTAGAAGAGTTTATTTTGGCTTATTGAAGCCAGAAGCCATTATTTATACTGTTTGGATGTTTTTCCAAAATTGCTTTTGAGTTCGGAAAGAGCTTCCAAGTGAAGCTGATGTCAGGTGCTTCTCCAAAAAGAGCTTCCAAGGCACCGGGAAGCCAAAAACTTTTAATGAATATTTCATAATACCAATTTTACTCTTCAACCTATAAATATCAAAATGAAAGTCCCACTCATATCCTTCATTTTTCCCTTTCTTGTCTGATGTTGTCCTTCGCATTTCTCACCAGATTTCGCCGGAGAAATCACAGATTTGCTTCAATCGATCTCATCTTAGCTCTGTATCTCCGTTTGATGTCATGAATCCCCTAGTGTGAATCCAGTTGCATCGCTGTCGTCGACCAAGCTTCGTTGCCTCGCGCCTTCATCTTTTTCATCTGTCGTAGTCGTGGGTCTCACTCTCGTCGCCGCCGGTCGCTTGGCGTCTCTCATTAATCATCGTCATGGTAAGTTTTTCACTTTTAATCAACCCTTCTCATTGATTAACATTTTGAAAATTTTCACTTGTACTTTTATATGTTGTTTTGAACTGATGAGACCATATTTTTCGTGCTCCATGTGTATTTTCACACATTTGAAGAACAAGCGTGATTGTCCTTGTTGTGGCTACTATCTTGCCAGCAATCATATTTTCCCTAATTTGTTGCTCAATAAGGTCAGTTCTGTCAATTTTCACGCAAACTACTATAATGTCGATATTTAGAGAGCTCGAAATTGTGAAATAATGACTCTGTGTGTGATTTTGATTTGAATTGTACTAGTTGTTGAAGAAAACATCTGCTAGACTAACAGCAAGGACTGCATCTCCGTTTGAACATCTTCGTCTAGCATTACAAGAGGTCTTTCATTATAGATAGAGTTCGACATAATGTCCTTAAAAACATAAATCTGATTCTCGATTTGGTTTTGCAAGATTGTGATTTATAATGATTGGTGTTGAATTGTAATTGTTTCGGATATGAGTTTGTGATTGGTTGTTTTTTGTGTAATGGAATGAGTATATTTGTTGTGATTCTTACATGGTTGTGAGGTATCAGTTAAGGAGGTAGATGAATTGTTGTTTATGCTTACAGATAAGAAGAGGAAAATGGAGAAAGAAGAAGCAGAGACTAGTATGCAGACACTTCATGACTTCTTGCATTGTCTTAGAAAGCAAAAGTTTGATGAGCTTCATGAGGTTCTTGAATTTGAATTTGTATTTTTGTGGTGTAGTTGTGTGTATTTTTTCTTGTTGTGGTTTATATGATTTTGTTTAGAATTGGAAGGTGTTTTGTTTTCCGTCTGCAATGTGAATGTTGTTGTGGATGCTAGGTGTTTTTGAATGAGTGTAAACTTAGCTTTGTAAGCAGTTTGGGAACAAAAGCATTGTTGGAAAAGTGTGATTTTTGATGGGCTGTCAGTTTATAATTCAAATAAAATTGCTGATGAGACCTATTTTGAACCTTAAAATCGAAGTTAAATTGATTGAATGAATCTTTGATTTGTTTTGTCTATTGATTCAAAATGAATGAATAATAAAATAGATTTTTGATGAATTTCGGCTTCAATAGTACAATATTTATGGGGTGGAACCAATTAAGTGTCTTGTTGTTTCATATGTAAAAGACACTTGTGGTATCTCAGTATCGTTGTCGGCTTCTAATTTGCCCTCTCTCTCTAGAGTTCACAAGTTCAAGTATTTTCATTTGGAACCCAATATGGAGTAGCAAAGGAACCTCAAGGCTGCACAGCAACAACTACAAGAGGAGCTCGAAAAAATTCAGGATGGTCCTTTCCTTGTTGAACAACTTCAGGTACCAAGATTTGATACCTCAAGCAATCTTTATGTTTATATTATGACAATAAGGGTTGTACACAAGTGGGTTCTTTGTTGGATGTAACAAGGATGTTATTTATTTTTGTTTTCCATATTCGATTCCTATAAATTGTTGATCAAGATTGTAAATAGATTTGATTTTCTGCAGCTTCTGTTCTTTCGAATATTTCTCTACCAATTTTATTGACCCCGTTCGCCTCTTGCTTAGAAATGCATATTATATATAGGATAATGTTTTTTCATTGCAATTTCATTCACCTATAAACGATATCTTGTAAGACCAATATAACAATCTCTTATTTTTTCTTAGTATTGTTTTGATGTTTGTGCATTCTTTTGTAATTATGGTTTGTGGTAACTTTTGTGTTTATTGCAATGTTAAACACAAGACATCTGGAATTGCTTCCCTTGATGTAAAAAAGCTTAAAGATGCAACTCTTTGCACAATCGAATTTGTTGGGTACTCCCCCAGAAAAGAACTTATGCAAATTAAGGGATCTGTGAAGCAAAAGTTGACAAGATTATTGAAGCAAACATGTGTCTACCATATGTAATTTAATTCATTTTCCACTTATTTTTGTAAATAAATTTTATTGTCATTTGTGAAATGGCTTGTAATTTTTATGTCTATTTGATTGTAATAGAAGATTGAGTTCAATTGATCATATATACAAGTTAATTAGTGAAACATAAATGGCTTGTTTGGATTTCCTACTATTTGGAGTTATAGTGTCATCTTAGCTCTTTTATAAGCAATGTAAATTAAAAGGTCAGGTTAACTTCGTGGTTCACTTTGTTTGGATCGCAAGTCTCTGTATGATATTTGATTTAAATAGGTGTACTGTGTTATGTTGATAAGCCTAATATATTAACTTTAACTAGTTTAGAAAGGTCTTCAATTGAACTCAATAACATAAGGTAGTGATTTCTAGTACCTTATTGGTTGCTAAACTATTGCATAGGAATTTATTTTTGATATGAATCGCAAGAGAATTAATGTTTAGATAATTTTTTTTTTACCTTTATCATTGTAATTTTATGTAAAATTATTGACATTATTTACATGAATTATTATGCATGAATGTATGTGTAATTTTAATTTAATTTTTATTACTTAGTTTATTTTTTTAATTATATTACTTAATTTATTTTAATAACAAAGTTTAGATAAATATAATTGAAAAAAAATAAGATTCATATACATATTTATGTAGTAAATTGTTTATAAAGAATATATATAATATTTAAGTGATAATGTGATATGTTTCTACCAAACATATTTAAAAGCTCTTCTACAAGGACATAAACGTCATATCATAATTAAAAAAAATTTCAATAATATTTCAACCAAACAGTCTCGGAAGCTCTTCTAAGTCTAAAAGCTCTTCTGAAATATACAATCCAAACAGTATCTAAAAAATCTTGGGCTTATGCTTCTTTTCTTCTATTGTCAAAAGCCAAAAGTAAAAGTTATCCCAAACGAGCCCTAAGAGGCTCCAATTAAGGGGTGGATAAGGTAGTTAAATCTTTCCATTTATTGCTTCCATATTTTTCATTTAATATTTCTATTTTTTTTATTTTTAATTAGATTTGAAATTATAATTGAATAATTATTAATATACTGATATGATTGTCCAACACACATTCTATTTTTTTTTTGCCACCTCAACTTTACATTTTGAGTGCTTGATAAGTCCTCTTCTACGTGCAATATAATTTTTTTATAATTCATGGGAGTATTAGATATGCTTTAATAGATTATTCTATATTCCTTAAATTTTCATTTTAGGAACATTTTAGAATCACATACTTACTGCTCCATATATATATATATATATCCATAGGGCAAAGCATATGTTACAATAAAACGCTCAAAGGAATTGGAATTTGAAGCGATGGCAATCAACTTTCGCTGCCTATCCACTTCTCTTTCGCTTCCAACATTTGTTCTCCTAATATTCCTCTACTCCTCTTTCTTCAACCAAAACAATCTCATCACTACCATCAATTTTCCTTCATTCAACAATATACAAACCAATCAAAACGCTCCCGAAATCTCCCCTGAAGGGATTTTCTTTCAAGAATCTCCCTCTACTATCTCTAATATCACCAACAAAAATACTGTCACTGATGCCAAAATCAAAGTAAGCATTTTTTTTTTTTTTTATGATAAAACATATACGTCTGCTTTGAAAGTTTGATCTTATATATATGTAACTTTTGAAATTTGCATTGGTTGGTTTTCACTTTCGTGTGATATATGAACATAACAAGGGAAGCAATTTGCAAAGAATTGAAGCAGATTTAACTAGTGCAAGAGCAGCTATTCGCAAAGCGATTCGTATGAAGAATTATACATCTGATAAGGAGGAGAGTTTCATCCTCAGAGGATCGGTTTATAGAAACATTTATGCTTTTCATCAGTTAAGTTTTTAACTTTTTTGGAGAACAACTAGTTTGATGTTTGGTTTAATTTTCTATTACCAACGCTTATGCTACATTAATATAAAATAAATAATTATGTCAAAAAAATATAAAATAAATAATCCTTCATAGAGTTTTGGTAAGTTTGAAACTGGTTGCCAATATTTCCTAGACTAATATAATTGACTTTCAGAGAAAAATCTTGGTTACACTTGGATGTAATCATGTATGATTCAGACAATAAATTACCACAAGATTTCATAGGATTTTTTGTAGGGTTTGGTTAATTAGTAACAATAAGGGGATAATCACAACGTTTCATAGGATTTTAAGAGGTATATTAATATAGAATTTATTGAAATTTAAAACATTATAAAAGTTTAGGTGTTTTTCATCCAGATTTCAATAGATGGATTCCATTGCAATCTATATGTATTCAATCCATATTTATTAAAAATTCATTAAAATTTAGTTATATTCAATACAGATTTGTATAGAATTCAATGAAATCTTATTGTACTTAAAAAATTATTGAATTTATGGATTTTATTTAAATAATGAATTTAATGAATTTTAAAGTGATTTTATGGAAAAAAAAATTGACAAATCTTACCATTTTAAAAAAATATCATTAGATTTCTTAAAAAATTATGACAAAATCAAAATGAAATCTATCAAAATATACCATTACAAAAATTTCATCAAAATTCAGTAAACTATAAATTAAATATTTTGTAATTAATGACAATACGGGGATAATTACAAGAGAATTATTATCTATTTCTATACATATATATTTTTATTTTAGAACTTTTTATATATTTGAATAGTTGGATTGAAGTCTAATGAAATTAAATTACTCATGTGTTGTTGTTAAGTATGCATGGTAGCATAACCATATAAAAATGAACATGCATCCAAAATCGGGGACTTTGTTATTAGTAGGGTTCTTGAGTCAAAATCGTTTTAATTCTCATTAAATAAAAAAATGTTACGCTAAGGTCGCCGTGTGTGGTGAGGTCCTCCATTTATGAAGCTAGCGAAAATGAGGAAATAGCAGTAAATACCTATTTCTTAGAATAGGCTGCTGTTTTGTCCGTCTTCATTATTTGATATTCATCTAATTAAGATCTCTTACTTTAAAAACAAAAAAGATATTAACTTTTTTCTCTTTGACATTATTTATCGTAATTCTTAACAGGAGTCACATAGAGATGATAAAGAGATTCAAGATATGGGTTTACAGAGAAGGAGAGTTGCCCATGGTCCACACTGGACCCATGAAAAACATCTACGCCATTGAAGGCCAGTTCATCGATGAGTTGGACAATAGATGGAGCCCATTCATGGCCCGCCATCCTGATGAGGCACACGCATTCTTCATACCTATGAGTGCAACTAACATTGTTCAATACGTCTACGTTCCAAACAGCTACGATGGAGAGTTTTTGGGCCGAGTTTTCGGTGACTATGTCAATGTTGTAGCCAACAAGTATCATTATTGGAACAGAAGCACCGGAGCAGACCATTTTATGCTCTCTTGCCATGATTGGGTATCTGAAACCTCACTTCTTGATACATTGTTATGTTGATTTTAATTCATAACTTTACTTAAATTATATATATAAATTAATATATTATCGTAATGTATTTTATATAAATTTATGCTTTTATTAAAATTTCAGGCACCTCAAGTGTCGCGAAGAGACCCTGAGTTTTACAAGAATTTCATCAGAGTGCTTTGCAATGCCAACACCACAGAAGGGTTCCACCCGATAAGAGATGTATCAATTCCGGAGTTTAATTTACCTCCAGGATTGCTGACCCCACCTCCCTTTAAAAGATCCTCTCATGATCGCCCCATTTTGGCATTCTTTGCTGGTGGAGTCCATGGAGACATACGTAAAATCCTATTGGAGCATTGGAAAGGTAAGGACAACGAAGTCCAAGTCCACGAATACCTTCCAAAAGGTCAAAATTACATTAAGTTGATGAGCCAAAGCAGATTTTGTCTGTGCCCAAGTGGGTACGAAGTGGCTAGTCCTAGGCTGGTCGAGTCAATCTTTGTGGGGTGTGTTCCGGTCCTTATTTCTGACCACTATGCGTTACCCTTTAGTGAAGTCCTTGATTACAGCAAATTTTCAATTCAAATTCCGGTTGAGAAGATCCCGGAAATAAAGATGATATTGAAAAGAGTCTCAGATAAAAAGTTCATGAAATTAGTCAAGAATGTAATGCAAGTGCAGAGACATTTTGAGTTAAACCGGCCTGTTAAGCCTTTTGATGCGTTTCACATGATACTTCACTCAGTATGGCTTAGGCGGCTCAATATTAGGCTATCTCCCTAATTTCGATTACTAGCATTGTGTATGGTTTGTAGCTCGTGATTGTTACCGGTGATCTTTAGTCAAACAATTAAATAATTAGGAAAAAAATTGATTAAGATATTTGTTTTCATGATCTGTACCAGGCATTAGATGAATAGTCCAAATATTTACCCTTATAGCTGAAAAATATCTGTTCTCGTAGTCCATCATTGAGAAATCTCCCTGCATGTCTTAATATTGTACATAATGCAACTTAAACTGGCAGGTGCACAGCAATGCCTTACTTGAAATCTAAACGACAATATTCTTGAAAAGCAGTTCTTTAATATATTACATTAAGTGTATATTCTTTTCTTGCTTAACTACCAAGGAAAAGCATATATAATATATTCGAAACCAACGTGTCAACTTAAATGGCTAACTGGCTATGCATTTTTTCTGAGTTTAAATGGGCATATATCAGACCTTGAGGCAAGAAGTGTTGTATAAGACTCGTTTACCATACATATGTACTTAATTATCAATTGACTTTATTTGTCGATCTTTTTAATTCCCAGATAAGGAAAAGAAACTAATTTCAATGCCAAATGTTGTTGCATGAAGTCAATTCTTGGCTCAAGCTTTGCTATTTGTCCTGATTTTTAGGTTTTTGAAACATCCATTTGTTTTTTATTTGGAAAAAAAAAAAAAAAAAAACCCTACTAATTTAATAATATTGATAAAGTTTTATCACTTTTCTTTTCAAATATTTGGTAACACATAATTCAATAATCAACATATGATTTGTGAGTAAGCGATTGTGGCGTTGTGGTAAATCACAGTCCACCCATATTGTTACTAAATGTCATGGATTTTACTCGCATTAGTCGTACTTATGTGCTCGAAAGTCAAATCGCGGTAGCTCCTAGACTGACTCAGTAATTAAAAAAAAAAAAAGATGATTTGGTTTTGGACACAAGTACAAGAAAGTTTACAATTGCTTGAATGGCTTGAATCAAGTCGAAACAGCAAGAAACATCATCATGAACGTGACAGCTTAAAATTTAGTCACCTCAACCAAACTAAGTGCAACAAAATATATATGACATGCATGCTATTCATTGTTGGTTTATTGTTAATTTAAAGTTTAAGGTTGAGTGCTTGAAGTATTGTTTCGATACCATTGAAATTATATTTGAAGTTGAACGGTTAAAGTTGAATAGTTGAAATTGCTTTATGTTGTATTTGTGATGCAATGTCAATTTTTTGAGTCAATATATCCATATATCGATGATTTGATAAATCAATTTTTCCTTTTTTGAATTCATGCTTCAATTTCACATTTTACAAGTGTGACGAACGGTCAATAGATTGACCATTGACCAATTATCAAATTATCTAGATGACTCTACTTAAACTATCTACGTGTTAGGCATCAAGTTGCTGACCGTCTAGTGGCTAGCGATTTTTAAAATATTGGTTTTAAGTACATTAATATGTTTGGGGAGAATTCTCTTTATGCTTGTGAAAGTAGATATATTTCAGTTAAAAAAGTATATATTCAAACCGTTGATGTCGTTCATGCAATATTATCTTCTAATTGCAAAAAGAAATATGTTAATCAAATTTCTATTGTAATAATTTTATTGCTTCACTAGAGAAGAGAATGTCCATAATGATCGGGAGCTATAATATTACATAACGTTACTAATTAAACTAGGGAGGCAGCCTAACATTGAGCCTTCTGAGCCAGACTAAGTGAAGCATCATATAAAACACATCGAAAGACTTAACGAGTTGGTTCAACTTAGAATGCCTCTTCACTTGCATTACATTCTTGACCATTTTTAAGTACTTATTATTGGAGACTCTTTTCAATACCATCTTTATTTATGAGGTCTTCTCTATCGGAATTCATATAAAAAAACTGGCTCCAATCAAGCACATCACTGACGGGTAAGGCGTAATGCTCAGAAATGATGATCGAGACACACCCCACAAAGATGGCCTTGACCAATCTAGGGCCAGCCACTTCGAACCCACTTGGGCACAAACAAAAGTTGCTTTGGCTCATCAACTTCATATAATTTTGACCTTTTGGAAGGTAATCGTGGATTTGGACTTCGTTGTCCTTATCTTTCCAATGCTCTAATAAGATTTTACGTTTGTCTCCATGGACTCCACCTACAAAGAATGCTCGAATCGGATGTTAGTGAGAGGATCTAGAAATGCTAAGGGGGCCCAGCTTTCCTAGAGGTAAATTGTATTCCGACGATGATACATCTCTTATTGGATGGAACCCACGAGTGGTGTTGGCATTGCAAGACACTCTAATGAAATTATTGTAAAGCTTAGGGTTGTCTCGTGACACATCAGGTGCCTGAAAATTTATCAAGAATACAAATTTAAATAAAATATGATCTAGTCATACATTTATGTTACCATAATGTAGTAGCTTATTTGTGTGGTTGAACATGAATTTGTGAATTTCAGAATTGACAACCTCAATATAGCATGATATGAGGCTTACATACCCAATCGTGGCAAGAGGCCATAAAATGGTCAGCTCCGATGTTTCTGTTCTAATAAGGGTACTTGTTGGCTACAACACTGAGATAATCGGTGAAAATTCGAATTAAACGCTCACGATCATAGGTGGTGATAGGGCGGTAGATGTATTGAACAATGTAAGACTCGAATGGGTACGAAGCATACGTGTGCCTCGTTAGGATGGTGGGCCATGAATGGGCTCAATCCACTCTCCACTCATCAATGAACTGGCCTTCAATGGCATAAGCGTGTTTCATTGGTCGATTGTAGACCATGGCCCTCTCTCCTTCTCTATAAGCTCATATTTTGAATCTCTTCATCATCTCGACGTGACTTCTATTGTAAGAAATAAATTAATAATATAAAAAAAAGAATACCTTTCATTGGTTTAATATCTTAAATATTCTTCTTATTAAGATCTCTTCCCAAAAGTAAAATTTCAAGCTGTTAGATGTTATTGTATGCACCAATTTGGGCAGAATCAAACCTGACCAAAAAATGATAATTATGATCATTTGCACACTATCTGATTTGAACATTTCTCTTAATTTTAAAGAGATATCTCACCTTTGTCACATCCCTTGTCATAAGGTGTGAATACTTTTTTTCTAGATGTAATCCTCTCCCTATTATAAAAAAATAGTAATAAAAATTCAATCAATCCTATGCTAAGGTAAATCATCCATGAGTTGACAACATATGATAAACCTTCATAATGAAACAATACATTTTATTTATGTGTTTCCTCGGTTGCACTAGCTTTCGCTCATAAATCAATGGAGACCCACAAACAACGACCTTTATTAAAAGGTTTTTTAATTTAATGAAATGGAAATAGTTTTGACATAACAATTCCTCTAAAGAGAGTATTTGAATTGAATGCAGGTACATTCATCATTCAAGCAAAAAATCCTGAAATATATACGAAAATAGAAAAGGTATTTTTTTACCTATATGTATACGTCCAATGCAAAGAAGATTTTTCTCTAAACTTTAGGCAACTCAACTAGGAAATATTGGCAACCAGTTTCAAACTTACCAAAACACTATATACAATTATTGATGAGTTTAATAATGTAGAATTGAAATCAAGTATATTCATCATTCACGCAAAAAATCCTGGAATAGATACGAAAATAGAAAAGGTAATTTTTTTACCTACATGTATACGTCCAATGCAAAGAATTTTTTTCTCTAAACTGTAGGCAACTCAACTAGGAAATATTGGCAACCAGTTTCAAACTTACCAAAACAGTATATACAATTATTGATGAGTTTAATAATGGAATTTGAAGCGATGGCAATCAAGTTTAGCTGCCTCTCCACTTCTCTTTTGCTGCCAACTTTTGTTCTCCTAATATTCCTCTACTTCTCTTTCTTCAACCAAAACAATCTCATCACAACCATCATTTTTCCTCCATTCAACAATATACAAACCAATCAAAAAGCTCCCGGAATCTCCCTTGAAGGGATTTTCTTTCAAGAGTCTCCCCCTTCTATCTCTAATATCACCAGCAAAAACACCGTCACTGATGCCAAAATCAAAGTAAGCATTTTTTTTTTCTTTTATTTTTTTATGATAAAACATATACGTCTGTTTTGAAAGTTTGATCTCATAGATATGTAACTTTTGAAATTTGCATTGGTTGTTTTCACTTTCGTGTGATATATGAACATAAAAAGGGAAGCAGTTTGCAAAGAATTGAAGCAGATTTAACGAATGCAAGAGCAGCCATTCGCGAAGCGATTTGTACGAAGAATTATATATCTGATAAGGAGGAGAGTTTCATCCCCAGAAGATCGGTTTACAGAAACACTTATGCTTTTCATCAGTTAAGTTTTTAACTTTTTTGGAGAATAACTAGTTTAATGTTTGGTTTAATTTTCTATCACCAATGCTTATGCTACATTAATATAAAATAAATATTTATGTAAAAAAAATATAAAATAAATAATCGTTCTGAAAAGAGTCTCAGATAAAAAGTTAATGAAATTAGTCAAGAATGTAATGTATGTGCGGAGGCATTTCGAGCTAAATCGGTTTGCTAAGTCTTTCGATGCGTTTCACATGATACTTCACTCAGTGTGGCTTAGGGGGCTCAATATTAGGCTATCTCCCTAATTTCGATTACTAGCATTGTGTATGGTTTGTAGCTTGTGATTGTTACCGGTGATCTTTAGTCAAACAATTAAATAATTAGGAAAAAAATTGATTAAGATATTTGTTTTCCTGATCTGTACCAGGCATTAGATGAATAGTCCAAATATTTACCCTTATAGCTGAAAAATATCTGTTCTCGTAGTCCATCATTGAGAAATCTCCCTGCATGCCTTAATATTGTACATAATGCAACTTAAACTGGCAGGTGCACAGCAATGCCTTACTTGAAATCTAAACGACAATATTCTTGAAAAGCATTTCTTTAATATATTTTATTAAGTGTATATTCTTTTCTTGCTTAATTACCAAGGAAAAGCATATATAATGTATTCGAAACCTACATGTCAACTTAAGCGTCTAACTGCCTATGCATTGATTCTGAGTTTAAATGGACATATATCAGAACTTAAAGCAAGAAGTGTTGTATAAGAATCGTTTACTATACATATGTACTTAATTATCTATTGACTTTATTTGCAGATCTTTTTAATTCCCAGATAAGGAAAAGAAATTAATTTCAATGCCAAATGTTGTTGTATGAAGTCAAGACATGATTATTCTCGGCTCAAGCTTTGCCATTTGTCCTGATTTTTACTTTTTTGAAACATCCATTTGTTTTTGATTTAGAACAAAAGAAAGAAAAAAAAAAAACCCACTGATGTAATAATATTGATCAAGTTTTATTACATTTCTTTTCAAATATTTGGTAACACATAACGTAATAAAACGCTCAAAGGAATTGGAATTTGAAGCGATTCCATTGAAGCGATGGCAATCAACTTTCGCTGCCTCTCCACTTCTCTTTTGCTTCCAACTTTTGTTCTCCTAATATTCCTCTACTTCTCTTTCTTCAACCAAAACAATCTCATCACAACCATCATTTTTCCTTCATTCAACAATATACAAACCAATCAAAACGCTCCCGGAATCTCACCTGAAGGGATTTTCTTTCAAGAGTCTCCCCCTACTATCTCTAATATCACCAGCAAAAACATCGTAACTGATGCTAAAATCAAAGTAAGCATTTTTTTTTCTTTTATTTTTTATGATAAAACTTATATGTCTGCTTTGAAGGTTTGATCTTATAGATATGTAACTTTTGAAATTTGCATTGGTTGTTTTCACTTTCGTGTGACATATGAACATAAAAAGGGAAGCAGTTTGCAAAGAATTGAAGCAGATTTAACTAGTGCAAGAGCAGCCATTCGCGAAGCAATTCGTACGAAGAATTATATCTCTGATAAGGAGGAGAGTTTCATTCCCAGAGGATCGGTTTACAGAAACGCTTATGCTTTTCATCAGTTAAGTTTTTAATTTTTTTGGAGAACAACTAGTTTAATGTTTGGTTTTAATTTCTATCACCAACGCTTATGCTACATTAATATAAAATAAATATTTATGTCAAAAAAATATAAAATAAATAATCGTTCATAGAGTTTTGGTAAGTTTGAAACTGGTTGCCAATATTTCCTAGACTAATATAGTTGACTCTTTAGAGAAAAATCTTGGTTACATTTGTATCATGTATGATTCAGACAATAAATTACTATAAGATTTCATAGGATTTTTTGTATGAAGGGTTTTGTAGTGGTGAGATCCTTCATTTATGGAGCTAGCGAAAATGAAGAAAATAGAAGTAAATATGTATTTCTTGGAATAGGTTGCTGTTTTGTCGGTCTTCATTATTTGATATTCATCTAATTAAGATCTCTTGCTAAAAAAAAAAAAAGATACTAACTTTTTTCTCTTTGACATTATTTATCGTAATTATTAACAGGAGTCACATAGAGATGATAAAGAGATTCAAGATATGGGTTTACAGAGAAGGAGAGTTGCCCATGGTCCACACTGGACCCATGAAACACATCTACGCCATTGAAGGCCAGTTCATCGATGAGTTGGACAATAGATTGAGCCCATTTATGGCCCGCCATCCTGATGAGGCACACGCATTCTTTATACCTATGAGTGCAACCAACATTGTTCAATACGTCTACGTTCCAAACACCTACGATGGAGAGTTTTTGGGCCGAGTTTTCTGTGACTATGTCAATGTTGTAGCCAACAAGTATCATTATTGGAACAGAAGCACCGGAGCTGACCATTTTATGCTCTCTTGCCATGATTGGGTATGTGAAGCCTCTCTTCTTGATACATTGTTATGTTGATTTTACTTCATGACTTTACGTAAATTTTATATATAAATTAATATATTATCGTAATGTATTTTATATAAATTCATACTTTTATTAAAATTTCAGGCACCTCAAGTGTCGCTCAAAGACCCTGAGTTTTACAAGAATTTCATTAGAGTGCTTTGCAATGCTAACACCACAGAAGGGTTCCACCCGATGAGAGATGTATCAATTCCGGAATTTAATTTACCTCCAGGATTGCTGACCCCACCTCCCTTTAAAAGATCCTCTCATGATCGTCCCATTTTGGCATTCTTTGCTGGTGGAGTCCATGGAGACATACGTAAAATCCTATTGGAGCATTGGAAAGGTAAGGACAACGAAGTCCAAGTCCACGAATACCTTCCAAAAGGTCAAAATTACATTAAGTTGATGAGCCAAAGCAGATTTTGTCTGTGCCCAAGTGGGTACGAAGTGGCTAGTCCTAGGCTGGTCGAGTCAATCTTTGTGGGGTGTGTTCCGGTCCTTATTTCTGACCACTACGCGTTACCCTTTAGTGAAGTCCTTGATTACAGCAAATTTTCAATTCAAATTCCGGTTGAAAAGATCCCAGAAATAAAGATGATATTGAAAAGAGTCTCAGATAAAAAGTTCATGAAATTAGTCAAGAATGTAATACAAGTGCGGAGACATTTCGAGCTAAACCGGCCTGCTAAGCCTTTCGATGCATTTCACATGATACTTCACTCAGTGTGGCTTAGGCGGCTCAATATTAGGCTATCTCCCTAATTTCGATTACTGGCATTGTGTATGGTTTGTAGCTTGTGATTGTTACTGGTGATCTTTAGTCAAACAATTAAATAATTAGGAAAAAAATTGATTAAGATATTTGTTTTCATGATCTGTACCAGGCATTAGATGAATAGTCCAAATATTTACCCTTATAGCTGAAAAATATCTGTTCTCGTAGTCCATCATTGAGAAATCTCCCTGCATGCCTTAATATTGTACATAATGCAACTTAAACTGGCAGGTGCACAGCATTGCCTTACTTGCAATCTAAACGACAATATTCTTGAAAAGCAGCTCTTTAATATATTATATTAAGTGTATATTCTTTTCTTGCTTAACTATCAAGGAAACGCATATATAATATATTCGAAACCAACGAGTCAACTTAAATGGGTAAGTGGCTAACTGGCTACGCATTTTTTCTGAGTTTAATTAAATGCATATATAATATTATATTAAGTGTATATTCTTTTCTTGCTTAACTACCAAGGAAAAGCATAGATGTTATTGTACACATCAATTTGGACAGGATCAAACTTGACCAAAAAATGATAATTATGATAATTTGCACACCACTTGGTTGAGCATTTACCTTAATTTTAAAGAGATGTCTTACCTTTGTCACATCCCTTGTCATAAGGTGTGAATAATTTTTTTTTAGATGTAATCCTCTCCCTATTATAAAAAAATTGTAATAAAAATTCAATCAATCCTATTCTAAGGCAAATCATCCATAAGTTGACAACGTATGATAAACCATCACAATGAAACGATGCATTTTATTTATGTGTTTCCTCAGTTTTACTAGCTTTCGCTCATAAATCAATGGAGACCCACAAACAACTACCTTTATTAAATGTTTTTTTTTTTAATTTAATGAAATGGAAATAGTATTGACATAACAATTCCACTGAAGAGAGTATTTTAATTGAATGCATGTACATTCATCATTCAAGCAAAAAATCCTGAAATTTATATACGAAAATAGAAAAGTATTTTTTACCTATATCTATTCGTCCAATGCAAAGAAGATTTTTCTCTAAACTGGCAACTCAACTAGGAAATATTGGCAACCAGTTTCAAACTTACCAAAACACTATATACAATTATTGATGAGTTTAATAATGTAGAATTAAACGTTGGTAAACGAAAATTAAACCAAACATTAAACTAGTTATTCTCTTAAAGGCTTAACTGATGAAAAGCATAAACGTTCCTATAAATCCATCCTTTAGGGACGAAACTCTCCTTCTTATTAGACGTATAGTTCTTCGTACGATTTGTTTGGCGAAAAGCAGCTCTTGCACTTGTTAAACCCGCTTCCCTTTTTATGTTCATAGTCATAGATCAAACAAAAGAGAATACAGCAAATGCAAATTTCAAGATGTTACAAAATAATAAACCTTGAAAGCAAAAATATGTCTTTTTTATTATTATTATTATTTTTTGAAACTTCAAAAATATGTCTTATTATAACAAAAAAAAAAAAAAATGCTTGCTTTGATTTTGATACCTGGTACAGTCCTCTTACTGGTGATATTAGAGACATTGGGGGGAGACCCTTGAAAGAAAATCACTTCTGGGTAGATTCGTGGAGCGTTTTGATTGGTTTGAATGCTGTTGAATCAGGTGGAAGAATAAAAAATGATGGTGGTGGTGAGATTGTTTTGGTTGAAGAAACAGATGGAGAGGATTATGAGTAGAAGAAGAATCGGAGGCAAAAGGGAAGTGGAGAGGCAGCCGAAGTTGATTGCCATGGCCTAAAAAAACAATTCCTTACTGCGTGTTATAATAACCCTTGCTTTCTTCTATGGTTTGCTTATAAGTAGTATAGATAATCATGTAAGTCTACACTACCCCTTACTAGAAGTGATTAAACGCTTTCCTTAATGTTGAAGGGTTAAAGATTTAAGTCTTACTCTGTCCTAAAACATAAAGTTTGAATACATTTTATGAATTTAATCATCACTCCCCCACTATATGTATGTGTGTGTGTGTAAGGTCCTCTTGAGTACACTAGATATCAATACACTTGATTAAAAAAAAAAAGGTAATTATATTTATAAAATTGCTCATTATAATCAGACATATTTAGTTATAATAATATATAATAAAAATATAATAAATTATAATCATTAATTTTAAAATGCAATTACTCTTTTCTTTGTCAAGTGTATAACCTGGGTGTATTTTCTTTTTTTAATAGAACCCCAGCTGTATTGTAGAATGTGGGTATATATATATATATATTATATTATATTAGACTAGATTGAATATGTTTAATAATGTCTTTTGTTTGGTGTTACATCATACTATATCATATTGGACTACATTATGGTATTAATATTTTTTTAAGGCAATACATTTTGATGTTTTAGGTGCGCTTGTCAATTCCAGTTTTCTCTTGATATTTTTTCTTTTATTATATAGGAATAATATTAATTTTCCTCTTATTGTTTGAGATAATAGCTAATTACCCCCTCTATAGTTTGTGAAAATCTCATTTTATCTCTTCTGTTAACGCCATTAGTACAAAATGATTCTGATAATAACAATTTGTTAAAAAACCAAACTGCCCCTCAATTAAAAAATAAAAGATAAAATAAAAATTTTTTATGAACCAAAATTAAAAAAATAATAATAAAAGTAGAGATTCAATCTAAAGATTGGATCTCTACTGTCATTATCTTGATCTTCTTCAATGAAGAACATGCAAGCTCAAATTAATGTCCCAGAACATGAACCCAACCTATAATGACAACAACATCATCACCAAATGACTCTAACCCATAACGACATCAAACACAACAACAATATAAAAAGAAAAAAAAAAACAGAACCAATAAAAAAAACATAATATAACGAAGTTTCCATTCATAACAACAGAATAAAAGAAAAAAACAACTCCCCCACCCCAAGAAAAAACTAGGTTTTTAAGTTTCCTAGGTTTTCATGCGATGGAAACCCAGAAGTTATTTCTGGGTTTCTAGCGATGGAACCCAGAAGTTGAGTTTTCGATGATGGGTTTTCGATGTCAAGAGAGAGAGGGAAGAAGAAGTAGATCTATCATTAGGAGAGAGAGAAGAAGAGACAGAGCGAGATGAAAAGGAGAAAAAAAGAAGTAGAGAGAGAGAGGAGTTTTTCTAACTTTAATTTTTTTTTTAATTATGTCAACTGTACATCATGTTGATGGATGATGGACATAATTTTTAATAAAAATTATTAATATTTTTAATATTTTAATTTTTTTAAAATTTAATAGTTTTAATTACCACCGTTCATTTTAAAAACGGAAAGCGATTTTTTTTTTCAATTTTTTTAAATATTAAAATTTTATTTTATTAAATATTAATTTTATTTATTTATTTTTTTTGACAATTTTACCCTTTCACGTTAATGATCAAACATTGATTTTTAATATCCAAGTTGACTGTACAAGTTTTTTAGAGATTTTAATAAACTATAGTGGTTTTTATCCATTTCGTAAATTGATATAGAGATATTAGTGATTTCTCAAACTTATGGGAGATTTTGGCTATTTCATCAAACTATAAGAGGAAAAATAGGATTATCCTTATTATATATTTTGTAAAACTTTTTATCTTGTAAAATTAATATTGAAGAACGGTATAAAATTTTTAATTTCAATGATGTGTTGAATATGTTATTATTTTTAAACTTAATTTGATATATGTAAATAATTATTGATTTGTATATGTTATATTATGTTCAAAATTTAATTAAAAGTAAAAATAAATGACACAATTAGATAAAGACTTAAGGGTTCATTTGGTGGACCGAACATTTTGTGCAATGGGATTAGAAATTACCCATCCCACAAACGCTAGCGTTTATTTAACAAAATTATATTATTCCAACTTTTCGATAATAATATTCCAACTGTTGTAATTGTATGCATAGAGTTTTAATTTTATTTAACAAAATTATCTATTTCTTTACTAATAAATATTTGATGCAATCGACAGAGTATAACTTTTGGGAGCACATGTCATTATTTATGTATATGGAGAAAAAATCGTGGGTAATTAAAAGAGTAGAAAAGAAAAAAATAACAGCATATATATATATATTTATATATATATAAATATGAGGTGTTTTTTCTTTGCAGTTGATATTAGATGATTTAAAGGTGGACCATTGATGTCCAACAAAATCCACTCTTATATTTGAAAGATAGTTTACTTAAATAATAAAGGAGAAAACTCCATATTAAAACTTATAAAATATATTTAATAAGATTGGAATCCTTGCTCCAAAAATAGATGAGAAGATGTATAACTACGTGTATTGAGAGAGGATATACTTATATGAAGTGTTTTTGACCAGTCTGTTTTGTAATATTTATTAGTCGGACTATTTTTTCTTGGTGGAAATTATAACAAATACCCATTTAAAAAGAATCAATTTTGTTTTACCCACTATTTTAAAAAAAATTGTTTTTAACTCATCAAACAAATTAATTTCATTGTATACCCAAATTACCCATAATACTCCTGCATATTTTTACCCATAAACCCTCAACTCTTATAATTTTATAAAAACTCGACACATGAAATTATGAAATAACCCCTACCTATATATTTGTCAAGAAATCGATGGAAAGCATTTTCCATCATCGATCAAAAGCAAAAAATGATCCGTGTTGTGCGATTCGAACCCGATTGCAACCCGACAATGTACATCTACTTTTTTCGGTCATTCTCTCGACGTTTCTGACCTTCCCAGAGGAGCTACGATCGCCGACGAATTGTGATTTGTTGTGAAGGTACGGTTTCAGGTTTTATGGTTGTATTTTTTTATTTTGATTTGCGATTTTGAGATGTTTGTTGTAATATGGATGTTGGGTTATCATTATTAGGTTTAGACTAGGTTGGATTTAATTGTATTTGGTAGGATTTGTGTTGAAAATGATCAATTCCGACGATAGCAGCGTCATTGATATTAGTTTGATTTTTCACTTCGGTTTTTCAGTTCGGTTTTTTGCATTGGTTTTTCAGTTCGATTTTTCACTTCGGTTGTTCATTTAGGTTTTTTACTTCGATTGTTCATTTTGGTTTTTCACTTTAGTTTTTCAGTAAATAACCGAAGTGAAAAACTGAAATGAAAAACCGAAGTTAAAAATCAAAATAAACAACCGAAATGAACAATCGAAGTGAAAAATCGAATTGAAAAACCAATGTGGAAAATCTATTTTTCAGACGTAGTAAAAAATCGATTCGATTTTTTCATCCTAATACTAATCTTTTTTGTTGTTTTTTTTCCTACAGATGGATTTAAGATATAAATATAGTTTGCAAAAATTTTTCAAAAAAATGAATGAGAATACACATATTAGTCAGAGGTTGATTAATAAAATAATTGTTGTTCTTACTAGAAAAAAGTTATACAACCGGTTCATAGAAGAATACTCATTTAGACATATTTTGAAGATTACCAACAATACGACTGCTGCCTCCGTGATATTATGGGTTCTTGTTAGAGAGATGAAGGTGGGTGGACGCCGTGATGAAATGTGATTTAAAATTAGGGGGAGAACATATAGGTTTAAAAAATAGGAGTTTTTAGTGGTTACAGGACTTCCTTTTGGGAGCATCGACCATGAAATCTTTAATATATTGCAAAATGATCAGAACAATCTCATATGGCGATTGCTTAATGGAGTGTTGCCGGATATAACCGAGTTAACCACATTTCTTGAGGCAAAAATTCATATGGACCATGGAGGCGACGATGTAATAAATGATAAAAATCTTTTGAAGTTAGCGAATTTAGGAATCGCTTTCCATCTCTTCACGGGACAGGATGACAGGACGAAAATTTCTCAATTTATGTGGATCGTAATTGAGAATACAGAGATGTGGAACTCATTCCCTTGGGGTATATTATGTTATAGTGTCTTGTTGTTTTGCCTCCGACTGGCACTGAATGAAAAGCATATGAGAAACCTACCGCGTAACATTAATATTAATGGCTATATCCTGGTATTTCGGTTATAACTAATATCTTTAAATATTATTACTTCCTTCTATTACAGTTAATATATATGGTTATATATTAACTATATGTTTGTTTTTTGTTTAATCATTTTTGCATTATAGTGGTGGTTGGTAGAATTATTCTCGGTGTTGAGAGAGAAGATATCGAAAAGTAACCAATATTTGTATAATGATTTGTCAAGATGTAAGAGACTGTCACTTAAGAGGACATTGACAAACGTTAAAAGCCTTGATGATTTTCCCCCGGTAAGTGAAAAACGTAACCTAAATTTGTTTAAATTATTTGTTTATTTTAACTATCCTTATTTATATGAAGTATATCACTATAGTATAACTATATATATGTATATAATACAGATAGTTGACATTGCACAAACCCTTGAGCCTACTGACACCAAAAGAGATACGGATTATTGAAAATCTTTCAATCCAAATCATTTGGTTACGGATAAAATATATAAATTTGACGGTGGAGGAAGTGAGCGTGATGATGATGATTATTATCAGGTGAAGGGTGGAAGGGATGATGTCATAGTGGAGGGTGATGATGAGGTTGAGGGTGACGATGAGCCGAATGAAGTTGTCTGAAGCGTGCAATCAGAATCAGAGGATACATTTTCAGAGTTTTGGACAAAAAAGTCGTACGATGTATTAAACGTACATTTTAAGGTACAAATATTCTATTTATATAATTATTCAATGAATATCCATTGTAGTAAATGCAAAAGATATGGACATGTTTGTGTAATAGTACGAGGTGGGATAGAGAGACAAAGTCTCTAAAGATGATAGACGAAATGTAATTTAAATATGCAGATTATGTTTCTTTGGATGATAACAAAACAGATGAGACTCTGTCAAAATTTTTTATGATGATCACTATGCAAAATGATACATATGATTCTATTCTACAAGTGAAACGATTGTTTGAGTATATTGTAGATCTACAGAAGGTAAATCTACAATATAAGTAAAATTATAGATTTATATGTTCATTATTTATTTAAATAATTTTGTTACTTCAATGATTTTACGTATAAATCAATAAAATCAATCATTGGATTGGTTTTTATAGTTTAAAAATTGACCAATTTTCCATTAAAGGAAAGTGGAAAATCGATAAGGCGAAAAATATTTAAGAAAACCATTGATCGGATTTTTACTATGTCTAGAAAACCAAAATCGATTTTTCAGGCCCAGTGAAAAATCGATTGCAATTTTTCAGGCATAGTATAAAACCGATCCTATTTTTATTTTTGAATTTTATCCCTCTTTTCACCCTCTATTATGATGTCGAGGTATTAAAAAGATGCATTTACAATAGAAATGATGTTGTATTTCATTATCGATCATCATTTCTCACAAACACAGCTGCATGGATCAACATTAATACCTATATATTTAAATATTGTCATGTGATTATTCTATGTTACTTCAATGTTACCATATTGAGTTATCAAGTTAGTTATTTATGTAATTTTATGTTAATTGGTTAATATGGACCAATTTTGGAATCACATAGAAAGCCAGATGGAAAGAAAATATTGAAGGAAAGTGATGATCAATTTTCTATTGCGCCTGGAAAACTGACATCGATTTTTCAGGTATAGTGAAAAATCGATTTCGGTTTGTCACGTATAGTGTAAAATCGATCATAATTTTTTTTTTTCAATTTTACCCCTCTTTCCACCCTATATTATGGTGCCGAGATACTAAAAAGATGCATTTACAATAGAAATGATGTTGTATCTTATTATCGATCATCATTTCCCACAAACATAGCTGCATGGATCAACATTAATACATATATGTTTAAATATTGTCATGTGATTGTTCTATGTTACTTTAATGTCACCATATTGAGTTATCAAGTTAGTTATTTATGTAATTTTATGTTAATTTATTAATATGAACCAATTTTGGGATCATTTGTTGGTAAAAAAAAGCTAGATAGAAAGAAAATATTGAAGGAAATTGATGATTGACTTTCTATTGCGCTTGAAAAATCAACGAAAACCTACATCGAGTTTTTAGGCCTTGTGAAAATTCGATTCTTCAGGCATAATATAAAACCAATTCTCACTTCTCTGTAATCAATAAATCAATTATGTGATGGTCGGGTTTTTACAGCGCTTGGAAAACCGATATCGGTTTCTTAGCTATGTTGAAAAATCGATCCAGTGTCTCCAATCATTTTCACCTACTTTTTAACACATTGAAGGTTTCCAGTTATCGATTGGTGATTGAAAACACAATTTTAAGTTTAAGTACTAAACTTCATTAATTAAATTTCATGTCAACTGATCTTTACTTATTTCATGATATTAATGACAATGCATTACAAATAAATTTCCAATCATTCATTCATTCATTAAAAACTAATTTAAATAACAGATCCAATTATAATATATAAAGTTAACAAAATAAAATATTCATGAAACAAAAATTAATGTCAATGTCTATTAATTGTTTTCATCATTATCCACCTCTGAATTTGGAGTAGGAAATCGTAGGGGACATTGATGTTGGTTGTGTCTAGTCTCATGATACAAGCGACATCTTCGGGATGGTGGGGCATTTTCATTAACATTTGTACTCGTGCTAGCTTTCGCGTCCATGGCTACGCTCGTCCCTTCACTGGTAGAAGTAAGGGGGTTAGGACAACAAAGATAGTTGTGCCCCCTCTGACCATATCTTCCATATTTTTTTTCTGCAAAGATCTTCTCTAGCTGAAGGAATCTGAATCTCCTTCGACCTACTTGGTTGTCTTTTCCCTATGGGTGGTAGTACAACCATGCTTCTAACTTCCGTAGAAATATTCCAACTAACTAATTTAGGGACTGGATCGATTGAACTTGTATATGCAGCTTTCAACCACTCTGAACTATAATACTGACTTCAAAGTGTATCACAATTGATGCCCTTGAACCTATATAAATATGAAAAAACCCAAATTTAAGTGTCATGATATGACATGAAAAATCGAAAGCAACAACATACAATTACCATACCTGGCCACAGCACACGTATGAACACATGACAACTGATCTAGGTTTCATTACTTACACGTACATGTGTACTCTTGAATATCAACTATTATATCTCCTTTGCTATGATGTATGACACTGTACATAAATGATTCTGTAATTAAATGTACACTACCTTCTGTTGATAGATCTTTTACCAATATGATACGATCATATGCAGCGGTGGTAACATAAGTTATAAGCTTCTCAACAGCAATATGCCTATTATTAAACCATTTCTGTAACATGTTTCTTATATATTCATGTCCAGTTGTTATTGACAAACGGCATGCTTGCATCATGCATTTGTTAAGCAACTTTGCAATATTGATGGTTATCATTTCATGTCTTCTTTTTGAACAATGTGCTCGTGATCACCTGCTTACCCCAGCTTTAACCAAAGTTTCACGTGTCTTCGGATGTAACGCCCGTATTTCTATCAATATTCTGTTGCACTCCTCAGACACATAACAGTATGCTGTATTGTAAAATGTATTTTTCACATCCAAACGCTTTTTATAATGTTGCTTAAGGTTGTGTCATAGGTGAAAAAAACATAACACGTGTGGGACTTCAATAAAAACTGCTTTTATTCCATTCGATATGCTTTTATGATGATCGGATACAATAAGTAAATCGTCTGACCCGCCGATTGCCTCTCGTAAGTTTTTAAAAAATTAAGTCCATGAACTATTTGACTCTCCATCAACAAATCCATAAACGATGAGATAAATCATCTACTCTCCATCTCTGCATGCAGTAAAAAAAATTATCCCTTTATATTCACCTTTCAAATGAGTTGTATCAACAGCAATAACCTGTCTCATGTAAGATCGAAAACCCTCAATAGAAGCTCCAAGTGTAACGAAGGAATACAAGAACCGGTTGTTTTCATCTCTCTCAATTGCCGTCATTGTACCAAGGTTTGCTAGTTTTAACATATCAAAGTAGGACGAAAGCTGTTGATATGACTCATCTGCTTGTCTATATGCTAGTTTCTTTGCATATTGTAAAGTCTTCCAAGCTTTACTGTACAATATCTAAACTCCATACTGCTCTAACAGTTCTCCAATCAAAGGATTAGGTGTATAAATATCTTTCCCACCTTTCCCGCATATAATTTTTCGATGATAATAGTCTTCACACTCTTCATATGTGATTCCATGGTTGTTTAACGACACGTGTGCTCTGCCTCATACTTCAACACAAACCACATTGAGCAATCCTTTCTGCATCTTGCATGAACTATAAAGCTATAAGTTTTATCCTTGTAACTGGCCTCAAATCGCTCCGTGTCTGAATGTCTAACCCGATATTCAAACTTCGCTTTTCAAAGCATAATCTCCAATAGCTATACTCATTTCATCTTTACTATTAAAGAATGCTCCCTTATACAACAAACCACGTTAGTAGATAGTTGACGTGGCACTTGAAGTAGCCTCAATATTGCCCCGTTCAACACCAGGAACAATCCAGTATGGTTACCGTAAATGATTGTTCTGAAATTGTAAACCTGAAAATCTTATTTCTGGAAACCCTTCTTCTTCAGAGACATCATCAAATCGAGTTTTCTCGTTATCACTATCTCCAATTTGCTTTTCGTCATTATCCCATATCCAATCAATATTATCATTTATATCTCGATCTTCATCATCAGTACCATAATTCATATAATCATCATTAACGTCGCAAATGAGACTTTCTGTAGATGTAAATGAGGTGACAGCAGTATCAACCTGATTGCTTCCAATACTTGAAGTAAGATAAAAATGACTTTCAATCATATGGAGATTTATAGGTATATCTGTATCTACCTCATCATATCTTCTGTCTGGTATTGAGTCAGTGACAATCGGATAAACGATACGCCTACTAACCTCAGCTCCAAAATTTTTCGCAATCTTATCCACATAAATCTCTTTAACATCAATATTTTTTATCGTCATCAAACCAATAACATCAAAATCGGACATGACGCGTATATTTTTAACTTAACCGCTTGTTGCACTTTGTAATAAATAATGTATACGGATATCCCACATTCTTCTATTAATACCAGCCTCTTTGTACACAATATCCACTAATGATGAAAAACTACTATTTTTGTGGACCCCACACATGATTGACTCACCTCTAACGTAATTACATCTATTCCATTCTCCGTCAAAATTGATTACAATAGTCTCTTGAGCAATTCCTGTAACGTTCAAATCAAATAATATTATTAATAAATTAGTCTCATTTCAATATGACAACATTACAAAATACAATCGTATCTAATCAAATTTAACATTATAAATTAATACCCAGATCAACAACTCAAGAAATATCAGAATTATGCTAACAATGCGTTTAACTCAATTTTTAATTGGAACTTGACTGTTAGAACTAGGTTTTTGCTCCACTAAAATGTATTGATTGTGCACTCACAACACTCTCCACTAAAATATAATCAAATAAAATAAAATACAATCATATCTAAGTACATATAACACTAACATTTAATATACAACATTCCAAACATAAATATAACAGTAACTGAAAAAATTGCTAATTTTGGTTTTTCAGGGGTATCAGTTTTTCACAGATCCGTTGAATCGGTTTTTCAGTGACTGAAAAACCGCTATCGATTTTTCAATGACTAAAATATCGATAATATTAGTTTTCGGTCTCTGAAAACCCGGTAACGGTTTTTCAGTCACTGAAAAACCAATACACCTCTTCACTCGGTTTTTCAGTATTAGTCATGAGAAATCGATTTCGTCATAAATTTTGTAGATTCTATCGCAGATAACGAATACCATATACATCACAATCAAAACATTATTATAGTCTTTTAACACGCAAATATGAACAAATAACCCAAAAATTAACCGAAAAACATATATATTACCTTTAACACGCAAATGTTTCAAGAATCTTGTAATCCTTCAATGGATGAAACTTGAATGTTCAAAAACCTTCAATGGATATTATGAGGAAGAAAAAGAAGTGGAAATATGGAGAATCAATGGTGAATCAAACTTCAGAAACCATTAATGGAGAATAGAAAATATGAATGATATTATAAGGAAGAAAAATGCTATTTTAGTAATTTCAAAGTTGGGCATTTGGGTGATAGAAACTTGAGGGTATTTTGATAATCTTGGGTATACAATGAAAATAATTTGTTTGAAAGGTCAAAAATAAATTTTATTAAAATTTTGGGTAAAAATAAAAATTTTCTTTTCATTTAGGTAAAAACTATAAATTTTCCTTTTTTCTTATACAAAGCGGCTCCACATTGGTCTTTACCTTTGCAACCGAGTTTGCAATTCAGGCAATAAATCTGCTCCATGCATGCGGGCGGATGATATGGAGTAGGATTTCTTGCTATATTTAACACATTTAGACGTCCCATATGATTTTGGTATGTTGCTGAGATCATATTTATAACATTTAGAAGAAATGATCCATCAAGAGCTGTCACTTATTACAAAATTTTGGTTTTAATAAAAGTTTAATATTAGTTTCCAGAAAAAAAAAATGTATATATATATATATATATATTAAGACTCAATTCTCATCAATTTGGAGATGAAGTCGACAGTCTGAAGTTGAGCCTCCTCAGCCAAACCGAGTGGAGCACCATATGTATGACATCAAACGGCTTGGCCGGCCGGTTCAAGACGAAATGCCTTTGCACTCTCAGGACCCTCTCATGCAATTTCAAGTACTTGTTCTCTGAAACACCTTGTAAGATAGTTTTAATTTCCGGTATCTTTTCTGACGGGATGTGAATCGAAAATTGGTTCCAATTGAGCACATCACTAAATGGCAGTGAATAATTATCAGATATGATCACAGGTACACACCCTGCATAGATTGCCTCCACCTCTCTTGGGCTGGCCACTTCGAATCCACTTGGGCACAAACAAAACTTGCTCAGGCCCATCATTTGTGTGTAATTTTGGGCTACTGGGAGCTGCTCATAAACTTGGACTTCATTGTCCCTGCCCTTCCAGCGGTTGAATAACAGTTTTCGTATGTGACCATGGGCTCTGCCAGCAAAAAAGGCCAGGATGGGCCGCTTGTTGGGGGCCTGTCCCATATGTGGTGGGCCTAGCCTTCCAAATGGCAGGTAGACTTCGGGCATGGAGACATCTCGTTTGGGCTGAAATCCTTCTGACATGTTGGCATTGCAAAGAACTCTGATGAAGTCTTTGAAGAGCTCCGGGTTGTCTTCTGAAATTTGTGGTGCCTGAGATGTGAAAAAATGTATTGAAATTTCCGAGGAATTTGACTTGTTTCAACCCCATAAAGTAATTAGAAAAAGAAGCACGGAAGTTGAAAAATATATGATGATCAAAGGTTTATTGTGGATCGAGAAAGAATTAGTTTGACTTCTCATATTATTTTATATTGTTCGGACGGATAGTATTTTGATACTTGATTAAAAGTATTTCTTCTCGTTAGAAAAAATTAATTTTTATACGTACGGATTAGGGACTCTTCTGGTGAGTCAGCTTCAGACAACCACTGACTTCTGTTCATGTGAGAAAACCTTTATATTAATCAAGTAAAATGAGAATTTCCAAAACGGAAATGGGTTTTGACTGTTTGATCATGATTAATGTTATCATTACTCTTTACTTTTCACAATAAAAATAATGTTGATACATAATTTTATATATATATATATATATATATATAATTTCACTAGAAGCATGCCCAATATAAAACTGTATACTAATTTAATTCATTATAGTGAACATATATGCTACTTCTTACAATAAAATTTTACTACATGAGGTGAAGCCGGCTTCAATCTGGATGCCAATTTGAAAATAAATAAAAATTAGAACATAATTTAGTTAAAAATTTGCTTTTTTTAAAAATATATATATATATGAAATATGGATGGAGGATAGAGCCCCTTAGATTATAATATGACTTCATCACTTTTATACATAAGATGAATGTACATCCATTCAATAGAATTATATCATGTATACATAAATATATACTAATAATTCAATTAGGTGAATGTACATGCTCCATTATAACGAAATTTTGTTCTCGAATTGTTGACGTTGTTTGGATATTAAGTTTATGGTTTGTTTCTTTTCTTTATTAAAAGAATGATTAATTAATTAGCATTTATCTCTAATACATTGTATGACCATTAACAATGAAAATGATACTCGAGGAATGCCACCTACAATATGTAATTTGCATGCTAATGTGCACAATTAATACCTTTCATAAAGAGTTATGTAATATGATCCTAATGCAATAGATCGCATATACAACAATAGGGATGGATGCACAAACATATCTGCCCACGTGCTTTTCCTGATGTCTAATGTATAGAAGCTTCTTGCAGTTAGAGGACATACCCAATCATGGCATGAAACCATGAAATGGTCGGAGCCGTTACTTCGATTCCAGTAAGGGTACTTACGAGCCACAACGTTGATGTAATCGACAATCAATCTTTTCAGGCGTTCGCGAGAGTACTCCTGGACAGTAGTGATAGGTTTGTAAACGTAGTGAATAACGTTGGCTACACTAAACGGCAGGAAAAATGCATGCGCCTCATCTGGATGGTTGGCCTTGAATGGATTGTTCTTGCTCTCCATTTCGTCGATGAACTGTCCCTCTATTGCATATATATCGTTCAGTGGTCCATCGTGCATTATTGGCTGCTCTCCTTCCTTGTATATCCATACTTTGAATCTCTTCATCATCTCTAAGTGGCTCCTGATGATCATATAGTTAAAGAACAAAAACATTAATATTATTGGTGGTTTTAATTCTCAAAACAACTGGCAAAAGCCAATTGACTTAAAATGTTCCTAGTTAGATTGATGGGGTCTTTTATTTAATATTTTAATAAATTTTGAAGAGGAAAGTAGGAGATTTTTATATCTAAGTTAGCATTTTTAAATCTTCACACGTTAATTTGATTAAAACTATTAAATAATTAAAGTATTTAAATTCTCACAAATGATCTTCAGGTTCATGATCACGAAGTAATTTTTTTTAAAAAAAAATTTGAAAAACCCCAAAATGAAAAATAATATCACTGAATCTCATTTTTGAATATAAAAAAAGGAATATGGTTTACATTAGTTTCATTTTTTGAGGATATTTTAATAATATATTAAGCCGGTGAAAATGGTTAGGGTTAAACAGTTGGAAAAAAAAAAATGCTTTGACAAGTCAAGAAACTTAACTGATGAAATGCATACGAATTTCTGTACGTGGATCCTTTAGGGACAAACGTCTCTTCCTTGTCAGATACATAAGTTTTGGATTGAACTGCCTTGCGAATAGCTGCTCGAGCTCTGGCTAAATCTTCTTCAATTTTGTCCCAACTACTCTTCTTCTGTTCAAACAAGTTAAAAATCAATCAATATATGCATTGATGATATATACAAAGTCAAAAAAAATAATTAATGCAAAATTAATGCACAGATGATGATTAAAATTCTCACTTTGATATTACTAGTCTTATGCTTACTACTTTGAAACATGGCAGTTGAATAAAATCTATCCAACGAAAGTTCGTGAGGAGTTATTGTGTGGTTAATATCACCTTCGAGCTGACTTAAAGGTGTCAAAGAACTGAACAAGTTGGAAAAATTGTTATGTCCATTAATAGAAGGACTATAGAAAGAACCAAGCAAGAGAAGAAAAAAAAGAAATATCGGAAGTAGCAGGAAGGAGATGTTGCAGTTCAGGATTTCCATGGCCTCTCAAAATCTTTTTTCTTTTAGAGTAGAACATGAACCTGGCTATATATGTGCATATATATACACAAAATACTAAGTAACCTCTGCCAACTTTGTTGCAGAACTTTTAAATCCACAAAATACAAAGTAAGTTTCGCCAAGTTTGTTGCAGAATTTTTAAATAAACACTTGCGGTTCCAAATTATTGCCTTCATGTGCATGCAAATGAAGTCTCGTGAGGTTAGATTGATGCCTACTTAAGGAAAGTTATACCCAGGAGTTGGTCAAAAGAGAACACCATATATATATTATATCGATGTAGATTCAGAGGAAGAGAAGTATTAATTCTAATGAGCTTTGGATCACAAAATTATAGATTATAGTGCCATTTGATTGCAATGCAAGCCATGTAATGCTGAAAGTCAGACCAAATATGTGTTGGGACTTTCAATCACGGCTTTGATGATTTTGATGTAGAATCTCTTATATTTTATGTATAATATGTGTTGGGATTGCTGTACCAACTCCTCCTTTGATTTTTTCTTTATTGGACCTTGCCTTTTTTTCCAGGCCCTGGATATTGCATCAGAATTGTGCCTACTAGGATCCATCTTGTATAGTTATATATCCATAGATTTTATTGAAGAAATTTTGTGGAGTAGCTAGAGCAACTTTTTATTAAATGCTCCATGTCCTTGTCCAGATCAAATGACATATATCAGCCAAAATGATTTATGCACGCCAGCAAATGTCTCTTAATCATATCAATCTGATATTAATTAGTACACACTGCTGGTGGTCGTTTGTTGTTTTGACGAATTTAGTTAGTGTAAATTTAATTTTGGATTAGCTCTCAATTAAGGACTTCGAAAGCAACAGAAAAAAGTGAATGATAAATTTTTATTAGTGATGGTTGAGACCACCTACAAATGCACGTTCCAAATGTCCACCAAGTGGTTTGATATCCTCTTGGGGGGAATCCAAGATCTCCTCATCAAACAATCTTACGATCTCCTCCACATCCGAAGGAGATTTTCTTCTGCCATTGATGAGAACCGATCTCTACTAAGGTTGGACTCCACTGTCAATGGGGTTTCTTTTTTAATTTTTTTGGATCTCGGGGTCATTTAATAATTTATCATAATTACATGGGTTTCTTTATACTTTTTATTTAAATAAATTTGTATTTAGTAAAAGAAGTATATCTTTATTATTGGATAAGGAAATGGCCATTTAGGCTTAAACTTTTAGGTGAACTATTGAATTTAATTGTGAACTGCTAAATTAACGGGCTTATTATAATTAAGTATAGTTCTTGTATATTTTATCTTATTTCTTAAATAAGCAGAAAGTTAGTACAATTTATTTTTTATACAAACTCGTGTCTTAATAGATTATAAAATAATAAATAAAAAGTAATTTGAAAGTTGAAATGAAAACAATATAACATATATAATTCTTTAATACTTATCATAGTGTCATAAATGTGAATAAGTGAATGTGGAGTTCAACCCTGATAATATTTAGGGGGGTGTATTCAACTTTGGAATTTATTAAAATTTAAAGGATTTTAAAAATCTGAGTGTATTCAATTTATACTTTTTAGAAATCCATTAGAATCTAAGTGTATTCAATTAAAATTTATAAGAATTCTAATGAAATTTTGGTGTATTCAATTTAGACTTTTAAGAAATCTAAATAAGTCTAGATGTATTCAAAAAATCAATGATTTTATAGGAATTAGATTTTTCTAGATTGTGATGGATTTTTCAAACCCTAATATAAATAAAAAATTTCATATGAAATCTTACCCCACCCCCAAAGATTTCTTAGGTTTTTCATACGTTATTATTTTTTTTTCTTAGAATAGGCGACAGTGAATTGAATGTACGTTATATATTTTTCTCTTTCATATTGAATTGTTCTACTACAATCAATTGCTATATTTTTTATTCTGTTTTACGATTTAATTTCGATTTGCTTTACCATAATTAGTATTTGAACAACATTGGTAAGATTGTTAGTTTTACCCTGTATAGAATTGTCTTAATCAATTTCGATTTGCTTTACCCTGTATATAATTGTATTAATAAATAATTGTTTTGCGTCATTCCATGTTCTGTTTGGAAAGGTGTATAGTTGAAATTTGTGAGATTGTTTGTGGTGTTGCAGTGAGCCTACCAACCTCTGTAAAGCAATTATGTGATTGGTGTAATTGTGTACTGTGTGGTGTGGTCTCATCTGTTTCATTACATGCTGGCTCCTTAGCTTGTTTATCTATTTTTTGGCTTGTCGTCATTAGGTAACTCTCAAAGGTCATGCACCTGTTAGCTTTCATATACAGAAGTAATTAATTTTCCCACACCTTCTTCTTTTGACTCCACTAGCTCTACCATTATAGTTTGTAAAGTAATGGCCACTTATATGCATGATTATTGTACACGGCATGCATTATATATTTTTTTAATTTAACAACTGGTCTCGATAATTAGATGTAAAAAAATATTTTTTTATAAAATATTTATTTTCATTAATGTAGCTTATATAAATAAAATAATTATATAAACGGTAAAAATTGGACCAAATTTTATAACATACTACTCATCATATGAATTTTTTAAAAGATAAATCATTAACAATTTCATATTAAAATATATCAAATTTCATTTAAATCAATGTAAAAAATCTAATAAACTCAAATAGAATTCTATCAAAATCTGATGGAATTCATTAAATAATCCAACAAACTTTAAAATAGAATTCTAATAAAATTTGATGGAATCCATAAAATTTATAGAATCTATCAAAATATATCATTAAAAAACACTCAAACAAATTTCAATGAAATCTAGATTGAATACACCTCCTGGCAAGAATCACTTAACCACTATAACCTTACAAGGCTGAAATATGAAACATTAATTTTTGTGTAATTAATAAGAAGGGAAAATTTTAATTTAATCCCTAACGTTTAATAAAATATTACTTTTTTACTAAAGTTTGCATTTCGAATTCCTGTCATCCTTAACGTTTCGAAAATACATCAATTTAGTCACTCTGACCAAAAAGATAACAGTCAAACGTGACAAATAGGACAAAAAGACAAATTTACCCTTGATATAATTTAAAATAATTGAAATGACGTAATTACCCTTTTAAAAACTGATAATTGCAAAATAATCATCCTTATTATTACAAAATTGACATTGACCACCTTCCAATTAAATTATGACACATCATTAAATCAATTTTTTAATTTAATTTATTGTTAATAATTATTTTAATTAAAAAATAATATTTTTAATATAAAATAATAATAAAAAAAAATTCTTCTTCATCTTCATCTTCTACCTCTCATCATCTTCCTCACCTTTAATTTTATCTTCTACATTCATCAAAATCATCATCTCAATTATTTTCATCAAATCAACATCTAACGTCAAACCAAACACCTTTCAAAATATCAAAAAAAAAAATGTTTATCCAAATTAAAAAAAAAAAAAAAGACCTTCTGGTCTCCATGGAGACCAGAAAAGTGGTCTCCAGCTCGTTGGAGAAACTGGTCTCCAGCGGCTGGAGACCAGTTTTCTCCATCAACATTCCTCTTGAACAAACAAACTAACAATGGATTAATATCTTAACAAAACTTTCTTGTTTGAAGCATATTTGTTTCTTGAGAGATGGGCCTGAGAATTCAAGTCTTTCTTCTATCTTTTTGCAGCAAGTTTTTTATCACAACAGCTGTGACTAACTATGAAGATGGTAAGTTTAGTTAGTATCTCTGTTTTCTTTGGTGTAAGTCAATATTGAACCTTGAATGGTTACTAAAAGTTATGATTAGATGCCTTTTAATATATATGTCACAGAGTTTTAGTATTTATAAGCTATTTAAGTACTTGTTTAGGCGCAAATCAAGATTGAAGATTAACAGGCGGTTGACCTTCTCTGCATGCTGTGTTATGAACTGTATGATGCCATCTCTTGTGTGTTTGTGTCTGTGTATGTTTATGAGTGGTTACTTATTAATCTATACACTTTAATAAAGTAAATTCAGTCTCTTGCGAAAAAAAAAAAAATTCAGTTAATAGTATATTGGTTTTAATTCTACTTACTGTTAGTTCTAGTTATATGGCAACTCAATAGAGTCATTAAAGTTAATCTGTGGGCTAAAGTAGTTGTAGTCTTCTATAGTTTTGTAAATTCTGAGTCTGTTTTGGATTCATGGGCATTTGTAAGTGAATAACTTATTTGTGGTGATTGACTCAAGCTTTATTTTTAATTTTACATGAATTGTGATGCAGCTGCTGCCTTCAAATCTCTCAAAGATGTATGGGAGGGCTTACCACCCAATTGGGTGGGTGCAGATCCATGTGGTGATCGATGGGAAGGAATTGACTGCACCAACTCACGCGTGACCTCTATGCAAGCTTTTGGACTTTTTATTTTTGTTTCCTTTTAACATATTTATTATGCTGCTGGAAGGTTGCTTTTTCTGTCTTTACAACCTGGTCTCCAGTCAAGCGATCTTGCCGGAAGAAGGTCTCTATGGGAGACCTCTTATTTATATATATATATATTTTTTTTTTTAACTTAAATTTTTTATATATTAAATTAAAAATATAAAAATATATATTATATTAAATATATATTAAAATTATATAAATATATTCAAGTTAAAATAACCAAATTGACCCTCATTGACTAACATTTGACTAACAGAAGGACTAAATTAATACATTTTCGAAACGTTAGGGATGACGAAAATTTGAAATATAAACTTTAGTAAAAAAGTAATATTTTACCAAACATTAGGGACTAAATTAAAATTTCCCCTAATAAGAATTCTACAACACTCTCCCGTCATGTTTATTTTCCCAAAGCTATTACGTAACGCCATTTCCATTTGTATAATAATTACATGTATTGAGTACCCGTACGTCACAAATGGTTAGTAATCTTTTTCGAAAAAATTAAAATAAAAATCAATGCTGCTCTTACCAACAAATGTATAAATTTTAATAACAACTATAGAAAACTAAACGGCGAGAAAGAAAGAAAAAGAGGGGAAAAAAACACACCTTCAAAACTTTGTTAAATAAACACCATGAAAGAATCTCAACAAATAACAAATATTGATTGCATGTATACACTTAACATAAAAATATATTCCACTTTAAGGCAATTAATCAATTAAACACAAAATTAAAATCACACATTACATGTTTGAGCAACCCATACGATCACGCCACTCCAAAAACACAAGCGTGGCACCATAATGAGCCAATGCACCCAACACCACAAGCACATGAAATATCTGGTGACTCTGTCCAGCCAAATCGAACCACCCAGGCTTCCACCTCTCAGGAACCCTGGTCACATAAAACATAGTTCCACTCAAATAAAACAGTGCCATGGCTGACTCATAGGCCAAAGTTACATTACGTTTTGGATTGTCCCAGTTGACAAAAGAGGCATGGATGGCTGGGACCAACCCGAAGAACCCCATTGAAGAGAAGAGCAGTGCACGAAAAGCACGAAACTTCCCGGTCGAAAGGCATGGAGACAGAAGTGTCACGATGGTGAAGATCCCCATCGCGGTGATGCCACCTAGGTAGACAATGTGCCAGTGAGAGTCACATTGGAATATGTAGTACATTGGAGGGAAGAATGAGGTGATGATCATGACGGTGATTCCGGTGTAGTCTATGCGGAGTAATTTGAGGCTGAGTCTGTGTGAATGGCAATAGAAGAGGTGGCAAATGCTGCTTGAGAGAAGGCAGAACATGCAGCCAGCTAAGAACACGTAGAATGGCCAGCGTGTTACAGGTGTCAATGGTGGTGTAATGTCCATCTCTGATTGTGTTATTTGCTTCAAATCAATCAGATTTGTGGTTCCCTGCTGCAAGATATATAAATATGTATGTGACTCTTCTGGAGTTAGTTTAGGTTTCGGAATCATTTAAGTGCATAAGGGAAATAACATAAGCATGAAAAGTGAATTATTACCCCAATGAAATGTTCAGAATTGTGAGAAATATTTGCATATACACTGATTGGAAAAGACCTGCAATGATCATGGAGAACATTAATGCTTGAATTTTTTGGTGAACTACAATAATAATTACAAATTTTAAATTAAATTACTAAATTTACCAAAAGCATCTAATAATAAGTACAGTGATCATTGAATTGGATAGTATATATTGGTGAGCTATGCAATTTTTTTTTTTTTTTAATTGGGTATAAAATCATCAACTTTATTGATCAAAATCCCCCCTAAAAAAATGAAAGATGGACATTTATTCAAACTGCAGGTTATCACCCACATAGTTCAAAGTTGATTTTGAAATTAAAAGAATATGTATGGTAATTTATTTCTGAAACAAGGATTAACATAGAGATCAAATTTCTCCAAACAATTTTTCATCCTCCATCATGGATTGTATTACAGAAAAAGGACAATTTAATTATTTATCAATAAAAATTTAATTAGCTAGCATTCAAATTTATGCTATAATTTTTAACAAACTGTGCCATGGTAGATGGGGAAAATTAAATTCATGAAACCTCCATTTATTATTGCATTGGAAAATCACTGTCATCATTATTATTATTATTTTTGAAATAATGAAAGAACTTTCTGGGTTGCAAAGCAAAGCTGAGAGTTAAAGAATTTCTGTTTATGCTGTCCATTAATTGTGATTTGTGACACATGCTTTAAATACAAGATAACAAAATACGATTTTTTTTTTTTTCCTGAAGAAATGACTATTAAGAAACAAATAAGTAAAATAAGTTTGGTTGATTAAGTTCACGATAAAGATCGTTATTTAATTTAAGCGCATCATAAATTCTTCTTTTTTGATCATGAAACTTTAATTTGAAAAGAACAAAATCAAAGAATGATGATACGTTTTCTTCTTATCAAGCTTGAAGAAGAAATCATTTCTAACAAAAAAAAATATATTTTCGTTTCAATTGGAAAAAAAAAAAAAAATTGAGAGAAAAGAGGGTAAATCATCACTCCAACAAAAAATTTTAAGAAAATGAAGAAAATAACAAGATAAACATTCAACAAACCTGGTTATTAAGCTAATGAGATCAGATATCGCAGGTACTTGAATCAAATTGGCCACAGTCAATCCCAAAAACACAATAAAACCAATCAAATGCCTGAAAATTAACACAAGTCCAGCACACAAATATAAGTAAACAAAACAAAAATAAAAGAAGGTAAAATTAACTCAAAAAAAGGAGATAAAATTAATAAAAATTGAAGAGAGAGGGAGCTTGTTTTGTTGACCACCACGTACGTCCAAACGTTGAGTGTCTCATTATGCCAACGAAAAACACTAAAGAGAGCTTCCTTGAGAGGCCAATTGGCTCTGTAATAATTATGTATGAATTCATTGTCTTTCATGTACTCCGGCAACTCCCAAAACGACACCAATGAGCACCGTTTTGACTTATTATTCTTCCTCTCACGATCATGATCATGTTCATGTAACTTCTTCTTTTCCATGTCTTGATCAGCTGAATCACACACGGCGAATTTGGTATCTTGATCCATCTTTATTTTGCTATTTCTTCTGCTCAAAACAACCCCTTCTTTTACACTACTCATCTTCTATGGTTAGATAGTTTGATAGAATGTTTGATTAATATAGCGAGAGAGACTGAGAGAGAAGAAGATTGAATGAATATCGTCAAAACAAGCTTTATTTTTTTAATGAAGTGTTGGGAAGAAAAAATAAGTTAGTAGTCACAATTGCTAGCTAGCTAACTGTACCAACTGCAGCATTTAAGGAGTCTCCCTATACATCTCTCTCTGGATGGGTTGGCTTAATGGGGGCTACATGGCAGCAATCAAGGTCGTGCAAGTTAGAGTTGTTAGGTTAACAATAAATTTGAGTCTTTAAGACAATGTATGGGAAACATGAATAAATGAAACAACAATATCTACCTTTGGCATGCAGGATTGGAATGAAATGGAATGGATTGAATTACATAAGATAAGATTAAAAAATTATAATCCCATATTTAGTAGAATTTGAGATTAGATTAAAATTGTATCATATTATGTTGGTGTAGGTTAGGATAGGATTAGAATAAAATTAATTTAAATATTTTATAATATATTTAAAATTAATATTAGAAAACTTCTTTAAAAAATTTGAAAATAAAAGTGGTGATGGAATGCTCATCTCAAACTCATCAAATTCCACTATTTTGGTTGAGAATGAACATTCCCATAAAAGAAGAATTTAAAAGAGTTTGTAATTGAATTTAGAATCACATTCATTACTTTCCAAATATGAGATTTGAGAGTATAAAATATCTTGAATCTCAAACTCATCTAAAATCTCATATTCCAAACATCGTCGTAGTTTTAGATGATGATTGAAGTTATTTGTGTTCATATATGAATACAAATTGAACAAGAAAAGAAATGAATTAAGATATGTGAGTGGGACATATGACCAATTCTTCTTAATTAATTTTCTTTATGGGTTTCTTTTTTTCTCAAAAGAACCTCTTAAGTTATAAAATTTCATTAAAAAGTCTTATCATTGTAGAATCCAAAGTTGTTTTTGAAAGTAAGTTGGAATTGGTATTTTTTTTTCTTTTAAATCTACCCTTTCTTGAAGACAATATTTGGATCCTACTTTAAGAATGATAGAAGATGTAATTCTAACTTTCGGGGTGGAGAGGAAGCAATCTACTCTCATTTGTTTTTATTTATTTTATATTGAAAATTTTGATGTAGAACCGATTTGTATTGGTGGGATTAACTAGCTAAGTTTTTAGGCAAACCAAATCCACCAGCGGTTGACAGTTGGCCGACCATTTGACCCTTGACTTTTTAGACTTGGAATTTGAATCAATATTTGCCCTCAAGGCACTTCAGAACTGCCCACCAACACCAAATATGCACATTTCTTGTCCATGTGTTGCGGTGACTTGTTCCACTAAATACCAATCAAAAGAGAAATGTTTCAATACGTTTGATCACACTATATATGCTACATGAAAATTATGTGTAGATGAACTGTCATGATTTTTTTTTTTTTTTTTCTGAAAGAGAACTGTCATATGAATGTGATATCAGATAACTAGTACAAAAAAATGTATTATGTCCTCACTTCTGAGAAAATAAGTCCACTTGGGTTCGGCAATTAATGAAGGCAACTGGCTGATTTCAAATTTCAAACTTGTGGTTACCAAATTATGTCACTTTCCTGCACGTGGCGGTGGCACCACCGTTTCTTTTGGAAGTAGAACATGGAAGAGTGCAGAAACTTGTGTGGCAACAACCAGCAGGCTATCTTGGCCAGGCCATGCCCACTGTGTGAACAATAACAGAAACCGACCGCAAGCATTATTATATCGCCTTGTATAAATATAAAATAGTAAAAAATAGTATACATTCTTTATTCATGGCATGTGCCAGTTGAATAGATATTGTCATATCACTGATCACACGATACAAAACAATTTCAATTCAAGTGTCACATTAATTGTCAAAACATTGCAACAGAAACTAAAAATGGTGTAATGCTAGTTGATGAACGTAATATTATTGAAAATTTATGAATTTTCATTCTTTACCAGGTCCTTTTAGTTTCTTATTATACAACTTATTAATACCAGACAATGAAAATGAAGAACCTCCCTCTTTCACACACATTTTGAGCTCTCATGTCATGAAAGGGAGGCCTAGAGAGGATCAGCTATGTAGGTGCCTTGTCCAGAACCTGGTGATTTCAACTCTTCACTCATTTTGAGCCACTTCGTTGTTTGCCTGCCATTCTTTCTCAAGTAACTTTGTCTGTAGACATACAAAACCGTGGATTGAATGCAAGAAACCCATGACAAGTAAAAGACAAATTGAGAATAAAAAAAAATTAGACAGAAGCTGGTTCTTCATTGCGAAACTTAGGCAAACACCAGTAACAAGATTATGCGGATTTGAGGTAAAATATACATGGATTTTTTTAAGAACGAAAAAATTTAAATACGTTTGAGGTTTCATGAAAAGACATACATATAAGCTCTGATGGACAAGAGGTTTCAGAAAATGAAGAGAAGGCTTATTGGGGGCTTGCAACAACGGCAAGAAGGAGAGAACCAAATATGGACAAAAGCAACATATGTAAAGGAAGTTCTTATAATTTGAACAGAGTAAGGCATGAAACCTTCTAGGCCTTAAGAATTCCTAAACTCTCCAGCGAATCGCGGACATCAGAACTAGTGAAATCTTCAGGTGTCTCAACAATATTTGGGCTATCAAATGGCATGACATCCGAGAGAGGGTAACTTCGGTTAGCATGGACTTGGTTGCTCACACTGCAACAAGCTCCCTTCAATATTACGCTTTTGTGCAGGCCACCAAGCAGTCCTTCATAATCTGTGTCCCCACATTCTCCAACAAAAACTACCATCTTTGACAACTCCACACCCCATCGGAGATATAGATACCTGAAATATATTTCGAGTCATTAAATTTATAAAATGCTATACTTACAGAATGATGCCAAATACATGTATTATAGTTACATCATATCCTTTGAGAATAAGAATATCACGACAAAATAACTAGAGGTTCTGTAAGGAGGCCCTCAGAGGCTTGGCTAATCACCCTATTTTCCTACTAAATTCATCAAATGATATATTACACTGTACCCAGCAAATCTGTTACATGATGCACAGTGCTTGAGCTAATAACAAAGCCACTAGCTAGAAAGTCCAGAACCCCACCACTACACTGATCTTGTGTCCCTGCAAAATTCAGACGAAAGTTCCTAGGACAAAGTTGATAGTTCGATGCAACAGAGGAAAACAGATCATAGTTCCAATAAAAAATTCAATTATTTGCTTTTATGCATATTTACTGTTTTATGTTTAACATATCTAAATAAAATTGGTTTTACCAATTGAATATACCATTTATACTGTTTCACATTAAGTGCATATAATTTGTTTAAACAACAGTTGATCAATTACTAGATTCTATGGATGTTAATACTCCCACATCTATTGCCTACACTAATTAAAGGAGTCATGTCAGCAATAAACCAAGCATTTAACCTAAGCATGTTGTCACTTTATTAGACTGTTTTTTAATGATGAATGACAGAGGGCACCTATTCAACCTTGACAATTGTGTAGAGTGTAGACAACAATGAACAATCACTATCCTCAAATTAAAAGATACATTAAAACTTTACCTGAGGGCTTGGGAACGGGATGCCAAAACTGGAATCACATTTATCCTGGTGCTATTTTGACAATAAATTACATGACAACGAAGTGCTTGGATTCTCAGCAATTTTCTGAGCTCCTTAACTGGGGTAACCTGAAATGAGAAACCCATAAGATACAATAGAAATAATTTAAACCCTACTGTTTTAAATCATAAACAACACAAATAAATTTACCCACAATTTCAGAACAAAAGCAGTCGTCTCATGGGGAAAATTTGTTCACAAGTTAAAAGGAACTTACCATTCCAGGCTTTTGCACTGTAAAAGCATAACAATAGTTGGTTGAAAGTTGTTCAGCTGCTGTGACAATTTTTTCCTCATTCTCAGCCTTCTTATCAGCAACTGAAGCTACCCAACGAATCAAAGTCTTCCTTAAACCTTCCCCGCCCCAGCGGTACTCAACGTGAGAATGGTAATAAAAGTCGAGCACAAAAGGACCATCCTCAGGATTAAGCGTTGAATAGTATAGATCACTACCACTGTTGCAAATAAATGCATCAAAATCGTTAGGGCTGAAGCCCCCCGAGACGAGGAATGAGTTTATCTCAGATATGGTCAGAGATGTTGACAATATAAACCCTATAGAGCCTTCAGTCTTTTCCTTACCCACAGCCTCAAATATCTTTCTAATAGCTTCAAGAAGACCTGTAGTGGCATCGTAATCCACAGAAATGACAAAGATATGTTTTCGCCTCCTCACTGCCGGAAATTTACCAGAACTGGTGTTTTGGTCAGCTTTATCAGTGGTCCCAGCCTTTCGTGGCTCCTTTAAAACACCCTTTGACCAAGCCAAAACGGCATTCTCTATTTTACTCCTCCTATCAGAAGCATTTCCTTCAGATTCTAAAGAATTATCATTTCCACTAGATCCATTCTTTTCTCCATCCAATGAAAACTTCAAATTCAAAGATATATCATGTATATCTCTCAAGGAATCGCCGGGTGAATCTGATTCTGATGTTTCACCTCCATCATCATCTTTTAGCCACTGTGGGTACCTTGGCTTGCAACTGGCTATCCGAGTTAGGTAACTTTTACAATGCTCTGGCCAGGAAAATAGGTGGATGTTCTTTAATCCATTTTGTCGACACTTTGCCCAAAGCTGCTTACCAGCAACAAGCTTTAGAAGAGCATCAGCAATTGACTGTTGATCATGGGGATCAATAAGAAGACCATTGTCAAGTACCTGTCATTTCCATTCAATTTTAGAGAACTTGGTAAAAGTTCTTCCATTTGGGCTCTAATATATTCAGACACAATCATGTAACCAGTATATACAATAAAAAAGTTAGCATACCCGATGTATATCGACAGGACCTCCATTTTTTGTGGCAACCATAGGCAAACCATGAGCTGCTGCCTGTTTAGTGAAAAAGCCACTGTTTCATAGGAATTTGAGAAAACAACAGTAAAATAAAACTTTTTATATGTACTAGAAATAGTACCTCAATTAAAGTAAGCCCGAATGGCTCGATGAAAGCTGGATTAATAAAGACGCCCTGCATGACAGTTGGATAAATGATAAGGTAAGATACATGATAAACACAACATACAACACTGTGAACAAGTAGATTCTTCAGGTAAGAAAATATGGGAGATTACAACATGCATGTACAAGAACCAATTACTTAGCAAGCATAAATAACAAAAGAGGCTGTCAGAATAATGGAGTAGGCAAATTAACCCCTAGTGATATGGCTCTTCAAGGAGATACAGAAAACAAATGTGGGCTTAATATGCCTCAAAGAGAAATGGACTTAAGAGCCAAAATTGCTCTTAGTAGGGCTGGATGAGCCAATCAACCCAACAGTCAACTTTATCACTATATAGCTAACTAAATCATACAAAATGCCACACAAAAAGACCATATATAAAACCAACATGTTATTATGGAAGCGTGAAGTTGAACACTAGAAGATGGTAAATTCTATTGGATCATATATATAATAGTACACATGAAGAAGAGCAGAACAAAGTGTCGTGCATAATGGTTACCTTTGTCTTTGCCGCAAGACGATATATGTCGGGAACATCAGATTGTCTGTGATGTTTAGGGTATGCCACTTGCCCATACAGATCATATTTGTCGATAAGCTTAATGACTGAGAGAAGAACAGATGCATTTGTGCTTGACATTTCATCAATTCCATCTCGGTTACCCATAATTAGAGTCTGGAAGGCACCACACCAGGGAAAAGAGGGGAACACAAAAGGGGAAAAAAAAAAAAACATTTCAGCTTATCAGCAGGATTTATTCAGGAAAAAGTTTCATTTAGTTTAGAACATACAAGGTTAGCAAGCTCTCTTAGTGGACGGCATTCTCCAAATGCCTTAACCAAAGTTGTGATATTCTTTTTTGGATCTGGCCTAGCAAGTGCAAGTATCATAGGCTTGCGAGGGTTGGTAAAGAAGCGCATTATCTGCAAAATACAAACTTAAAAAATGGTATCAAGCATACAACTGCATAAAATGTGGTACTTGCTTCGAAAAATTATCCATATCCATTTAATATAGATGCCATCTATCTAAAACTGACTAAAATATATTCCTAAAAGTATTAATACCTCAGTCCAGATGTGTGGATCTGGAGAGGATGGGTGGTCTTCGTTTCCTTCTGTTTCACCATCCATGTCGCCGTCTACTGGAACAATATGATGGAACTCCATTCCAGGAGGAATTATCTGCATTAATTACACAATCATCAAATGTACATTATATAAGAGAAACAAATTTACCAGGATATGCAAGATTACAAAAGAGAGAGAGAAATCAACGATGAAGCAAAATTTTGCAATTACATCCTTTATTTTAAAAAATTAATCTTTTTCTGAGCTCAATTCATCGTATGTCAAAGTACTTACTGCCATGCGAGGCATGAACCTGCCATAACAGCTCACATTACGCCTGATCCTAGCTCGTAGTTTACGTTCCAATATTGGATCAAAACCATCATATAAACGCCATTGCTCCTCAATCTCCTGTCTAGTGCTAGTTATCACAATCTCAGAGGCATCAAGAGACAATTCTTCAGCCTCAATTCTACGCATTATTTTGTATGTCTTGTTTATTTCATCCCTTGATAACCGGCCCTGTTTCAATAGCTGTTCTAACTTATCTCGGCCAAGTGAGTGGCCGGTAAAAAGCATGGGTACGTTTAGTGCACCAGATAGAAGAGCGGCAGCGTCACCTGCATCTGCATAATGCCCATGGATAGCAATGGGCCAGACAGGTTTCCCACCACCAACTTGCTCCCCAAGAACACTGGACATCTGTATTATGTGATTAAATGCACCATCAACGAACTCAGGAATGTGCGGCCACAACAGTTCTTTGGGAATATATTTATCTTTTGGACCAAATGGTATACGAATTATGTAAGCCCCACTGCTTTCCCCCATCTCGTCCATGCAATCTTCTGAGTTTCTTGGAGTCAGCATCTCTGTGGGTTCACCATAACTCCAATCCACATCTGGTGCTGATACCTGTCTAGTCAGCAAATCAACCCGATAAACTCCTGGCATTGAGCCCAAAGCTCTTGCAAGTTCTACAACATATTTGACCTAAAAGAAAGAAAATCAACAGATCTGTCAGTTATCCAAATCAATAACTGTAAAAGTGTTCTAAGGAAAGACCAAAATAGCAACATCAGAAAGCTATTGCAACCAAACATTACCTGACCACCAGTATCAGAATCACGACCAAGCTCCATATTTTCTCCTCGTATGAGACCATGAAGACTGCACAGATACTAGTAGTTAAGTACAGTTAAATGTCAAAATTGACATCAAAAACCATTTAATCAGATGCTAACAACTGAATCTATGAAAGAAAAACATCTTATTAAGATACTTCACCACCATAAGGAGCTGAATCTTAAGTATTATTAGATGTTGACATTATGTACATTAACTGAGGAACAACCATGTATCTTGCCTTGCAAGTAAAATCACAAAACCACCAAGAGCATACCACTAGAAATCATCTGGTGCTTATCAATTCCTTCAATTATTCAAGTAAATTGTTGATTCAACTGGTAAGCTCTCTCATATTTAATTGAAAGATTTTGGGTTCAAAAGCCGCTCATGCGAGGTTTTGGAGGGGCTTGGTTTTCCATTAAAGGGGAGTTTCAACAAAAAACAGATACCATCCACAACAGAATGATCATAAGTGACATTCTTAGCACGTATGAAACATGTTTTGTCTGCCACTAAGTTTCCTCGGACAACTAATAAATTTATATTCAAGCAATGATTACAGTGCTTACATCAATTAACAGGAACACAAGTTTATTGACAGCTTCATCAAACAAATAGTGATAATACTGTACACAAACTCATCACTTCACGTTCCTGTAGACCTAAACAAACACAACTAGATAACTAAAGTTCAGTTCTTGCCTTATTAATACAATGTATAGCTTCTTTCCCTTCTGTTGACTAACCCATGTCTCCATTGCATCAACAGAATTTATTCTAGGTAGTCTGGCTCTGGTATGATCCCCATGAGCTGATAAATCACTAACTGTATCTCCTTTCTCGCCTTCTGATAAGTCTTCAGACATATCAGCAGTTGCTTCCCTGCGACCTCTTTCACGTTCTTGCCGACGCTTAGCCATCCTTTGGACCGCCTCCCCCTCAAGCTACACAAATATAGACAATAAATCATCAACACATCTCGACCCTCTCTTCTTCTAAAAACAAGCCAGAAAATAACTGAAAAATGTACCATTTGTTACTTTTACCGTTGTCTTGGGTTCATACATATGATACAGTGTAATTGCACAACAATTATGAATCATATTTTGTCCATCAACACAATGAGAGCAAGTGAAACCAAAAAACAAATAAAAATTTCACATTTTCAACAGTTTCAAACAAATGCCATGTTTTACATACAAAAATCCAACCAAATCATAACTAAACAGTACTAATTTCAATTATAAATTAAATCATATTAAAAAAAAAAAAAACAAACATCTTTCTTCCAATAATATCAATTCAAATTTCAAAACTCACTCTGCAAATCATACTACTAAACCTTACAATCTAAATACAACATCAGATGACAAAACCATAAAACTTAAAAAAAAAAAAAAGACTTACAAATTCATTTAATAATAATAATAATAATAATTAAAAATGAAAAACCTGCTTTTTCTGACGAGCCAAGTTCCAAATCCTCCAACACATATTCTCCAACCTTGTATTCCTCTCCTGCGGACTCCTCGTCGCTTGAGCCTGAAACACACTCGCACACCATCACACATAAATATCGATAGACGTTAAAGTTACAAGTACAAGAGTACATGTAAGTGTGTGTGTGTGTATCAGTACTCGAATCCAGGAGCGGTGGAGATCGGTTTCATCGAATCCGGTGATGACTTCTTCGACGAAGTAACGAGTAGGACTGAACCTGCCTCTCTCTCGGAGAAGAAGAGAGGATTTGGCGTCGTCGAGACCTGGTCCGACATCCAGTATCGCTTCCAGGTAACTGTTTATCCAGTCATTTCCTGCCATTTCTTTTTTTTTTTTTTTTTTTTTACAGAAACCTTGCTATCAACTTCTTCCTCTTCTTCGAATGGTGGACTCTCCAGATATAGAGAGAGAGAGAGAGACAGGTGTTGTGTTGGTGGCTCTTGGTGGCGTTGTTTGCTTACACGATAAAGACACCGTGGATTTGACTCATTTGGGAGATTGATCGAGAGAGAGAGAGAGAGACTGAGAGAGAGCCCGATATTGAGCAAAGACAGAGGAGCCTTTTCTTCTGTTTCCGTGATTTTGGTGTCCTAAAATAAAAATGGTAATTATATAATATATATTTTTTTTTATTGGATTTGTGATTTTTGTGGTATCTGTTAGTCTCTAGAGTGGCTTTTAACTTTTGTACCCGCTTTCAATCTGTAATTTTCTCTATTTTCTTTGATTTATAATTATATTTATCTGTTATTTAGTTTAGAAATTGTTCAAAATTAAATCAAACCTGATTGTAGATGGGTTGTGGCGTGGTGGTGGTGTTTAGACCATCAGCCACCTACCTATTTAGAAGGGACGGGTTCTATATTTAAATAGTCTTACGATATTATGGACATTTTCATTCATTTTTTACGAGTTATTTTTTATCTCTTCAAAATTGGGGGTTCTACACTCTTAGTGAGTTATCTCGTTCCATTCTTCAGAGCTAATATCATATTGTATCACAATATCTCATGTTTGTTAATACCAGTTTTACTTTAGGTTGGTCCTAATAATAAAAAAATAAAAATAAAACCTAGTTCATTAGGATAATTATTCATAATGTTTAGATTCTAATAGGGTTTTAATGATATAATTAATTCCCTTAAATGCTATTAATTCTTTAGATTTATCAAGTTGAAAATAACAAAAACAAATAAAGATATCAATTAGGTCAAAAATTATAATTAAAATGTTAAATAATTAAGTTAAAAAAAAAAAAAACCATTAAAGAGATGAAAAAGGGTATTGATAACAGTCAAAGAAATAAGAGGTTGGAAAACAAATATTGATCAAAAGTTTTTTTTTTTACTTTTTTTTAATATTTATTTTAATTTATATAATCGATATCCTAGACTTATTTCAATCCTAATAAAATTTTATGTGAATTTTATGGTTACGAAAAAAATCTCACCACCATCCTATCTTGTGTTTTTGAAATCTGACTTCAAACAAATTCAGTATTCACTGAAATCTATCAAAATAGGTATTAGGTTTGTGTATTTACTCTCATGTTTGCAGGAAATATGTAATTTCGATATATATATATATATATATATGTTTTATGGAAGTAATTTCGATTGTTTATATAATAGATTTGATGTGATGTATGCGTCAAATAAAAAAACGGAAAGAGTATGGCGACATTAGTAACATGGAGGTTGGGTGGGTCCTTGTCATTGATTTATAGCATGAATGATTGGCTGCAACTTTTGGAATAATTCTCGTAATATGCTTTGCGGGTCACTAACTGTAAGAAGATAAAAAATGGTCGTCTGTATAATTCAATAATCTATTCAACTCGGATATAATTAAGTAAGAGAAAAAAATAATCAACATGAAATTTGTACATTACTCCTTTCAAGTTGACACTCGTTCCATTTGGATTATCCATACGAAAATTTATTTCAACAAAACTTGAAGATGAAGGGTATAATCATTCACATAGGGATGGATGTATTGTTTCATCATTCAACCGTTTGAATTCATTATATGTATAATGTATCTTCTTATCATTTCTGTTGTTACTTTCATATTTTTTATTGTGTTGTAAACGCATCTGTCATTATCATTGATAATTGCGAGTTTGAGACCCGTATTTTATCAGTCACCATCGTCAACACCCTTATCATATATTGCCAGTACCACCACCGTGCCCCTCTTTTCTTGATGGTAGCGGTCATTTTTTTCTTTTATTAAACTAATAAACAGAAATAATTACGACAAATGGCAAACATACAAAGTCAATTGCTTTGATTTGGAATCCTGTTTAAAATTACCAGCCTTGTTACATCTGGTATAGTTTTATTTGTTAAAATCTTAAAAAACGAAAAAAAAATGAATAATACACAAAGATGCGAAGTTTGAAGAAATAAATATTTTATTTGTGCTCAATTATTTTAATGACTCATAAAGTTCGACTAGAAAGTGACTAATAGACCAATAAACAATAACCAGATGTCAAGGACCGATTATTTAAAAGCCACATTATATGATTTTTATTGCATTATTTTGTCTACAGCACTCTAATTATTAATGTAGATCATGCCAATCTCTAGAATCATTTTAATTACCTAATGGGACACGTACACTTTATTAGACCCTACTAAACCTCATTAACCAATATTTATGTGCCTAGTCAAGTGTTTTTTTTTTTATTTTATTATTTATGGGATATGCCTAGTTTGGTTATGCATAATATTACGTATGTTGTTTTTTTGTTAGTTGATCATATCCGCTGCTGATACACAAATATAGAGTTCACTTTTGTTTAAATTTTAAATAATATATTTATTGGGATATGCTGCCATACCTGTCCATGAACATTATTGGTCAGTCGAGATCCATGGTATCAAATTCCATTATTCAAAAAGACAAGCATTTTAAATAAAATAAAAAAGAAGAAGAATCCTATATTTATCAAATAATTGTTTGGGACAACCTAACCGGCAAAATTTTGCATCAAAATCGTGCGTAAATTAGTTAATTTGGTGTTAGGAGAAAAACTGATATTGGATTAGTGATTTTACATTGCAATTCGTTGGTTGAAAAATAGATTTTATATGAATATGTCATGAATGGAGCTTGGAGATGCACATGCAATTGATCAGAAGCAAAGTCAGCTTCATCAAATGAAAGCATGAGGGGCATGATAAAAAATTTAGAAAGAAAATATATAATAGCAAAAGAATTGGGGTAAAGTTAAACTATACTTCCTTTAAAAAATTTGGATTTGGTCATTCGAAGATGCAGGTTCCACCTGGCTTCATCACTACAATTGATGGATATTGTAGTTTTTTTTTTTTTTTTTTTTTGTTCGTTATTAATTCATTTTCTCGCGCCATACAAAAACAAAATCTTAAAAGAAATGTTAGATATAGTTGACTCACTGCATATATTATTCATTATTCGTAATGACATTAATGTAATAAAATAAAAACGAATAGGTTTTGTTTAGCCAAATAGATGATAATTGAATAAATAAATATTACTCTCTATATATATACAATAATATATATGTCCAAAGAGCACTGTATATATATTTTTTAAAGTTGATACCGAATTAGTTTAAGATTTGACAAGATAAATATGTCAATATCAAAACAATATTTGTGCAGCTTGGATAATTAAACAAATAAAATACAATGGTATATCTAGCAAGTATAATTTTTTTTTTTTTTAAAGCTCACAAAAATATAAGAAAACTATTCACGTAAGCTCTAATATGCTTTAAACCTATAACCTTTTTAAAAATGAGAAAATACATCACCACATATATAAAGAGGTAGTGTGTAACAAGTGTACCATTAATTATAATATTTTTTTTTGAAAAATGCCATTAATTATTTCTAAATGAATGTGTCTATTTGAAATATTTGATGGCAGTTTGGTATTTATTGATAAAATCGTAACTTAAATGCAATGGAAGGTGGAGATCAAACATAAAACAACACATGACTACAATGTTGATAAGATGGCGGCTCCATCTAGCAATTTTATCTAAAACCGTGGCTCAACGGATGAGAACGTGCACAGGTCGTGCTCAGAACACAGGACTAGGTGGATTTATAACCAGCCAAGCCAAAAACCAGTTTGTCACGTCGCAGTTAACTTCATGATGCTTGTGTTCCAATTTATTTGTTGGTGATAAGATGCTAAATTGGCATGTTGTGAATCTAAAGAGTAAAACCTGAACCACACGGTTCATAAAATGTTTGAAGGCAATTAGGTAAGGCTAGAATATGCCTGAACTCTGTGATCCATATATATTGATCACGTCTTGATTCATAACCCAACATATGCTGATTTTGTTGGTTTCCATTCAATCGCTTTCAAAAAGAAGGAAAAAAGAAAAAAAACAAAAGACACGTTCCAATCAACCTAACTCATAAGTTTAAAAGTAGATCAATTTGATATCTTTGTGTGATGAATTGAGTTTGTTGTTGTTGTTTTTCTTTTTCTTTTTTTTTTATGGAATTGAATTTGTTGTTAAAAAAAGGACACTTTATTTTCCGATACCGACTAGACGGATTAATCATACTCAGGTAAGAGTTCAAAGCATTTAAGGAAAAAAAAAAGAAATTCAGAGATCTACCATAATCTATAGCTATCAACTACTACTTTTGTAGTTAGAAAATCTATTTCATTAATTGGGTGATTTTTATTTTCATAATATAAGGAGAAAACTTCTCACAAGTAATTATAAAATGAGCAAGATAAAACTTTAACCTCTACTAACCATCTGAATTGAAGAAGGATTTGCAACTGTATAATTATTATGTAATGATAGGTTTATTTTTCAATTAAGGATTCTCTACTTTTTTTTTTTTTTTCTATTAATCTTTTGATAATTTAATAATATATCAGTATTTAAAAAAATGAATGATCAAAATTATTAGATTTTTTTCTCATATATCACTTAACTTTAAATTTCTCTTATAAAAAAATTAATACCATATCAACATCAACAAAAACTCTTTACGTTTATTTTTCACAATAATATTTTTGAAATTAGGAAAAATAAATAAAATAAACGCCTACCATACGCATACTTGATTACCCATGCGCATTTATAATGAAAAATAAATAAAATAAAAGCCTTCCGTACTCATACGTCATGACCCATGGGCACTCATAATTAAACAAATCAAGTGAAAGAACATTTTATTCGGTGAAATATTTCTATTTCCTCTCTTTTTTTTTTTTTTTTTTATAAAAAACTTCATTTTAAGCTCTATATCTTTAAAAAACTTATCAATTGTAAATAAAAATCAATTTATAATATTGATGATTCCTTATATTTTCAAAACATATCAATTTGATCCGAAACATATAAATTTAATCCCTATAATCAATCAACAAACGGTTAAAAGTTACATATATTAGGATACTTTTATTTTTTGACATTAATTAATAATATAAAGATACGTGTCATATAAAGAAAAATTAAAAATTAAATAAAAACAATAATTAAAATTATCTATAAAGTTAAGGGCAAAATAATCTTTTACTATTTTTTATTGATGTTGAAAGTCAAAATAACATTAAATAGACTAATTTAAAGAATTTTAAAATGTAAAAAATTATGAACACTATAAATAGAGTCGTAATTAAAAATAAGAAGTTTATTAAAAGTAAAGGTACCAAATAAACTTTTTCTTTTTACTTTAGTTGAATGATTAACGCAATTTTTTATCGGCCTCCGATAAATTCGTGGGTGACAATCTCACCACGTGAATAGTGAAATGACCCATCTCTTGTATCATGTTACATAATTCATATTCAAAGAATAAAATAAAATTTACAAATTTTATAACATGATAAAATGTGTCTAGGCCATCTCAACACTAACATCGAGACCGTCTCATATACAGTTTTATCGGCTTTGGCAGTCACCTGGACCTTGTGACTTGTCCTGTGGTCAATGTATTCTAGCTGTAACAGAAGAAACATATCAAGTGACGCAGCCATGCTGCGGTAGCAAAGACAATAGGGAAGTAACTCGAAGAAATTGAGGGAAATAATAGCCCTCTTCCCGGTTGTTCCAGACAAATCATCCAAACTCTATTAGCATATAGGAAATATATAAAGGCAAGTACTTAAAACAAACAAATAACTTTGTAATAGTTAAAAGGAAAAAAAAAATAATGTACTAAAAGAATAGATTAAAAATATGCCGCGGCTTTAAATAATTAATGTACTTTTTTTAAATGCAAATAATTAATGTACTAAAAGAATAGATTAAAAAACAATTCATGTAATCAAATTTACACTCTAACTTTAGTAAGTCCTACATAATCAATTGTTAATTTGAATTTGAAATATTATAATGCTGTTTGATATCAAATCATATTAGGTTGTAATCTTAAGTTTAAACAAGGGATAAATCTAATTTCTCCTTTGTAGTTTGGTATGATAGTCAAAGAACCCCTGGACTTTAAAAAATCGCTAAGCACCTCCCGTAGTTTATATAAGTAGTCAACCCCTTGGTGCTTATCAAAATGGCCAAAAAACTTTCTGACATTAACTTAGACGTTAAAAGTTAATGTTTAATCGTTAATCAGAAAGGGGAAAATCGTCAATTTAGTATAAAATAAGTTTAAAATTTTTTGAATAAACAGATGAGCGCCCATTGTCAAAAGATTATATTATTTAAGAAAACATAAAAAAATATTAATATATTTTTAACCAAAAATTAAAAAAAAAATTTGTTAATAATTTTTTAAAAAATTATGTTCACCGTCCATCAACATGATGAACGGTGGAAATAATTAAATAATAAAATAATAAAAAAAACTTCTCAAGCTTCAAGAAGAACAACTCTCTCTCTCTCTCTCTCTGATATTCGACGTTGATCTTTCTCCTTTCTTCGCTCTTCACTTGATGCTACCCCTATCTAGGTTCGATTTGAACCCAACTTAGGTTAATCATCATCATCATCTCCTCTCCTCCGATGTCGATTCCTCTCCCTCGGGAGGCTCCTCCCCTATCACTACCTCTCTGGGTTCAACCCAAACCCATGATGATGGTTTATTTATGTTCGATTCAAAACCATAATAATGGTTTATCTGGGTTCGAATCTAACCCAAACAATGAACCATCATCATCTCCTCTCCTTCAATGTCGATCTCCCTTTCCTCTTTTACCCCTCCCTTACCGCTACCCCTTCTAAGTTCTATTTGAACCATAATAATGGTTATGGTTCGATTCAAACCATTATGATGATGTTTATATGTTTATGTTTGGTTTTTAACTTAGTTTGATTTATGTGTTGATGATGAGGCTTATATGGTGATGATAGTGGTGATTATATATTGGTGATGATTTTTGATGTTTGTGTTTTTGTGTTGGTGTTTTGGTGATAATGTTTGATGTTTGTGGTGATTAAGTGTTTGTGTTTCTTTGTTTCTGTATTTAAATGTTTAATGTTTCTTGGAGATTAGTTTCATGTAAACTTTGAAAATAGGTTTTTCAATTGGGTTTCTTGGAGATTTTAAGGGTTTCCAATTACTGGAAACGTAGAAAATGAGTTTTCAATCACCAAAAATGGCGACTAGATATATATATATATATATTTTTTTTTTTCCATTTTAAGTATTTTTTTAAAAATTATTTTGGAATTTAATCTCAACCGTCTATCATAGAGATGGACGGTAGAGATTATAATAAATTATTAATAATTTTTTATTTTATCTATTATTTATTTTTTAATATTTTTTTCCATCAATAGGACGAACAATATCGTCTTTCTGTGCACTATCATTGTCAGAACTCACTTTTCAATAATAGAGTTATCAGAAGGGGGAAAATGAGATTTCGTCAAACTATAGGGAGTTCTTGGCGATTCGGTCAAACAACAGAGGGTCCTTAGTATTATCCCTTTAAACAAATAAAATATCTCTACTTATATGAAATTACCCCTACTTATATGAAATTGTAGTTATTGACATAAAACGTCTACTCTTACCTCACATGGAATCAATAAAAGACACTAGTTGGTCTTATTAAAACATTTTTAATTCAAGTTTCACTAGACTTCCTGTTAAGAGTCAAATTAGTAATATGTTAGTATACAAAACTAATCAATGAAGTCTTATTTAGTATACGAGATTGGATTGGATTATTTTCATAAGATTGAATTGGATTGAATAGGATTGCATTGAATAAATTAGTGCTTTGATATGTTTGGTTTGGTGCAATATGAGATTAGATAAATTAGTATTGTGATATGTTCGATGAAATATGAGATTAGATAGTATCAAATTTAAATAATTAAATTATTTTTAAAATAATAATTTTTTTAACTTATCGGATTGATCTCCTTCTTCCTCACAGTGGCCCGAGTGTCTCACTCTATCCCTTTCGACCAAAATCAATGTCGCTGACTCGCTATGAATCCGTTGTTGTGCTCATCTCTAATCTCTCGCATCATCGCCATTGTCATCGCTATCTCTTCTACCCAACCATCAAGTGAGTCTCAAACTCAACCCAAATTGAATTATCTTTCCTCATCTTCTTCGACACTTTACTTAGTCTCACCAATGTCGCCACTGCCTCCACCTCGATCGAACTTAGTCACGCCATCGTTTGACTGCATATACAATGCCTCCACCCCGCTTCTCTACATATACACAATGCTGCCTCTAAACCTCCCTTTCCTCCACTGCTCATCAGTAACGCCTTCATTCTCTCTTCTTCTCTTTTTGCTCATTCAATTCTTCTTCTTCTGATTCCATAACCTAGAATGATAAAAAAAAAAAAAAAATCAAACCAAACATGAGATTAATTTATTCCATCTGTTTGGTGGGTTTAATTTAATCCATCGTAATTGGATAAAAAGTTGAGATGAGATTGGAATGCTCTTATCAAACATGGGTTTGAACTAGATTTTATCCAAACCTATGTAATAAACATGGCCTAGAGGAATGATTACTAGCATGGTTTATTTTCTTTTAATCTCTTTTTTTTTTTTTTTTTTAATTTAAGTTCAACCTTTTTATATTTTTAAGTTTTTAAATTATAAATTTTTATTGACTATTAAATTTGAATCCAATAAATCTTTTCATTAGCACATTTAAGGCATGAAATGTAGAGAAAGTTTTTTCTAATAAATCTATATTGGTTAATTTTTCATCACGTAATTCAAACTCTGAATTAATGTCAAAAAGAGCATTATTATAGTCAGCAATAGACTTATAATCCTATAATTTCAAATGGTGTCAATTGTATCGAGCTTTAGGGAGAACAACAATCTTTAGATGATCATATCGATTTTTCAAATTTTTCCACAAAGTCAATAGATCTATCACTATGAAATATTGAGTTTTCAAACTCTTATACAAATGGCGGCGGATAAAAAATATCGTCGTAACCTTATCTTGTGTTGTTACTGTATTGTTCTCTTTAATAACATCAACCAAATTCTTTGATTGTAATTTTAGCTCAATATCAAGAATCTATGATTAATAATTTTTTCCAGTAATGTCAAGCACATTGAATTTAGGTTTGGTGGAGTTTGACATCTCCAAAATGCTAAAAAAATAAAAAAATAAATATAATTAATATTGCTGTGAATAATGATAGAAATAATACAGAAAAAAAATTAATATTAATTTCACAGTTCACATAAATCTCAACATGATGTTAAATATATATATATATATATATATATATGAGTTCATAACCATAAATTGAACAAACAAATGTCAAATAAAAAAAATATTGATTTCAGTTGTGTATGGTATGAAAAGAGACAAATAACAATTCAAATATTGTATATACCATCACAGTAATTTCTGATAAAATAAAAATATTAAATCAATATATATATCAATGGTAGACAATACTTAATGATTGAGATTAAAATTTGAAGCATTTACTGTTTTTTTTTTTTCATATATATATATATATATATGTATAAACACATATGCTAAAATATATAATTTGAATAATAAAATTGAGAGTAAAAAACTTCTAATTACAATCGATTCTAATATTTAGAACTTTTGGTTCTAAACAATTTAGAAATCTAAAACTTCTAGTTTTAGATAATTACGAAAATTTTAAAACTTGTGATTCTAAATATTTTGGGATTTAAAACTTCTGATTCTAAAATATCTTGGAAACTTTAGATTCTAAAAATTATACACATTCACACCATAATTAATAGAAATATAAAAAAAAAAAATCAAATAAAAGGAAGAACGATAATACTACTTCAAATAATATACTGTAGTAATAAGATTATTTGAATAAAATTGTAATAAATTATAAAAGCAATGAGTTTTGAATATTGACCACAATAATAAAGGAAGAGAGAAACAAGCGAAAAATTATGATTTTTATTGACTATTAAATATAAATTTGAATCCAATAATCGATAATTTCATTACCATATAAATCCTTTATAATAATAAAACCCGTCAAACATCAATTCCACTGTTCATAATTAGTGAAAAAATTACCGGTGCTTGGTACGTATTGACTGCTGTTAATATACACACTAAAATCAAGTCAACAATTCTGTCCAAAATTGGTTGACTATCATGATATATAGCATTTGATAGTACCCGACAGTTGGTACATATATATGTATATATGTGTGTGTATAGCATTTGATAGTAACCGGCACTTGGTACCTGCTGACTGCTGTAAGTATACGCACTAAAATCAAGTCAACAATTCTGTCCAAAATTGGTTGGCTATCAGGATATATAGCATTTGATGGTATCCGGCAGTTGGTACATATATATGTATATATGTGTGTGTATAGCATTTGATAGTAATCGGCACTTGGTACCTGCTGACTGCTGTCAGTATACGCACTAAAATCAAGTCAACAATTCTATCCAAAATTGGTTGACTATCAAGATATATAGCATTTGATGGTACACGGCAGTTGGTACATATATATGTATATATGTGTGTGTATAGTATTTGATAGTAACCGACACTTGGTACCTGCTGACTACTGTCAAGATACGCACTAAAATCAAGTCAACAATTCTGTCCAAAATTGGTTGACTATCAGGATATATAACATTTGATGGTACCCGATAATTGGTACATATATATGTATATATATGTGTGTATAGCATTTGATAGTAATCGGCACTTGGTACCTGCTGACTGTTGTCATATACGTGCTAAAATCAAGCCAACAATTATGTCTTAATTGGTTGACTAGTCCTGATACGATTGTCCCCACTTGTATCAAGTCAACAATTCTATCTCGATGGGTTGATTTGTCGTGATACCAATACGATGACGGCCTTCCCTAAATTGTTAGCAAATTATGTTGAAAGCCAATATTGCAAAAGCTACCTCAAGATGGGGTAGTTGTATGTGAGAGTAGCACTAGCGCTGGTTGTTTAATTAAATGGGCAATTGTGTCATGGATGCTGGGAGCAAGAGAGACTAGCTATATTGCAACTCATGTCAGCTTGGTTCAATGGCACTCTTGATCAAAGCTGGGCCGATCAGCCAAATACAGACTGTTGTGACTGGAGAACCGTTGAGTGCAACAACACCACAGGTCGAGTCACCAAACTCAATCTTGATGATATGACCAATATTACTCACGACGATACTTGCTTGATATGACCAATATTACTGACAACGATGACTTGCTTCTGCTCAATGCATCTTATTTGCTTCCCTTTGAACAATTGGAGAGTCCACTTGCAAGTCAATTCTCTTGCTGGTTTTGTTGATTATCAAGGTATATACATGTCTGCTCAATCTTTTAGAATTAGTACTTGAATTTTAACAAAATCTTTATAACTTAATATGTGAAAAGTTTGTTGAAATTATTTGGCTCATAGGATTATTATCATTTTTCATCTTTGAAAACAGAATTGTATAAGTTGAGCAGACTGGAAGAGCTTTACTTGGGTAAGAGTAACATCCAGAAGAGTTTTCCTCAAAGCATGGGAGCATTGTGTTCTCTCAAAGTTCTATGTTTTCAACAAGGACTAGGCAATGTCAAAACTCTAGCTGAGGAAGGTATATATATATATATATATATATATATATATATCTATACAAACATTTTCACTTCCATTAGTATGTTTCAGCTTCTCCTTCAACCAATTTTTGTTTAACAGGTTGGTGTAATTTGAAGAACCCTTTAGAGCTTGATCTGAGTGGAAATGAATTGGAGGGGCCAATTCCCTCATGTTTAAGAAACTTGACATCTCTTCAGTTATTGGATCTTTCCCACAATTTCTTTACTGGAACAATTGACTTGTCTCCCCTTCCTCACCTCACATCCCTTGTGTATCTTTCACTCTCAAATAACAATTTTCAAGCCTCTGTTTCATTCAAATCATTTGCAAACCACTCAAATCTTAAGGTCATTTTATATAATGAAAATGAATTGATCCGAGAAACAGCCTCTCAAACTAGGCTTCCAAAGTTTCAACTAAAAATGTTTACTTTGTCGAATTGTAAATTTGTCGGATCCAGTACACTTCCTAGCTTCCTCTACCATCAAAATGACTAGCGAGCTATTGATTTTGCCAACACAAACTTTGGAGGAAATTTTCCATCTTGGTTGCTAAAGAACAACACTAGACTAGAAATGGTTTTGTTAAGAAATAACTCCTTTACAGGACCTTTGCAGTTGCCATCACATCCAAATCCTGACATTCACTTTATAGATGTATCCAACAATTGCTTACAAGGTCAAATTCCCACAAACACAAGTTCAACCTTCCCAAGTTTGGAGCACTTGATCTTGTCTCGGAATGACTTGGAAGGTAATATTCCTCATGGGTTGAGTTACTTGAGGTACTTGATTTTACTAGACCTTTACTCCAATCAACTGTCTGGAGGAACACCACAACAGCTGTCCATGAAAAATACCTCATTATGGGTTCTCAAGCTATCACATAACAATATGGGAGGGCAAATATATCCTACCGTTTTTAACTGAACTGAATTGCTATATCTTTGTTTAAATGGAAACAACTTTGAGGGAAATTTGCCAGATAGTTCATCGGAGTTCTTGTCCTTATTGGATGTCAGTGATAACCATTTTTCAGGCAAGCTACCAAGATGGATAGGAAACCTGTCAAATTTGGTTGGAATTGATTTGTCTAATAATCTTTTCGAGGGCTCAATTCCATTAGAGCTTTGCAAACTTGATCTCCTTGAATTCTTTTATCTTTCTGAGAACAATCTCTCTGGTTCTATACCTTCTTGCTTCAGCCCACCAATTATTAGACATGTCCATCTCCATAACAATATTCTGAGAGGTCCAATGACAAATGCATTTAATGGCAGCTATTTTTGGTGACATTAGACCTTAGTCATAATGACATGACAGGCACCATTCCAAATTGGCTTGGCAATCTTTCAGCCTTGAGCATTCTTCTTTTACAAGGTAATCGTTTCAACGGCAACATTTCATTTCAATTATGTCATATGAAACTATTAACCATGTTGGATCTTTCTCATAATAATCTCTCTGGTCCTATACCTTGTTTAAGTGATCTTACTTCTGAGGAAGCACACGGAAAATCTATTACAACCAATACTCAAAATAGCTCTGTGTCTGAAAGCAGATCTCTGGTTGCACTAATGGAGAGGTTCAAGTTGAAGAAATCATCAGATCTACCCTTTGGCTCAGAATATGATGATTCTTTCATGCAAGTACCACATATGGTAGACTTTAAAACAAAGGGATTGTCCCTTACTTACAAAGGCTATATCCTTGACTTCATGTCTGGGATAGATCCCTCTTCCAATCAATTAACGGGAAACATCCCACCAGAGATTGGACACTTAAGCAACATTCGCGCACTAAACATTCTCCAACTTGGAGCTGATAGAGAGTTTGGATCTTTCTTTCAACAATTTGGACAATAAAATTCCGTATCAATTGACTAAGTTAAACTCTTTGGCAATCTTCATTGTGGCATATAATAACTTGTCGGGTGCAACTCCAGAGAGGAAAGGCCAATTTGGGACCTTTGATGAAAGTAGTTATGAGGGAAATCCGCTTCTTTGTGGTCCTCCATTGCCCAGAAACTGCAGCAAAACTAATGAATCTTCATCAACGTTTTCAAATAGTGACAATGAAGATGGTGGTGACATAGAGATGGACATTTTCTATGTGAGCTTTTTAGTGTCATACACAGTTGTGTTACTATGTATCATTGGAGTTCTGTGCATAAACCCTCATTGGCGACAGACATGGTTTCATTTCATTGAAGATTGCATCACTACTTGCTACATCATTTGTAGGCAATGTATTGAGGATTAATTCATGGTCTCAGGTCTTACACTGCCATAATAAAAAAACATGTCTTTTGATTAATTTTCTCATTTTCGTAAATTATGTTTTTAGTTTAATAACAAATAATGAATAACACATCATCTTTTATATTTTACAATACAGGTGATCCTTCCTTTCCCCCATCTCCCTCCTTCAATTCCAAACCTAATGGCCAATGGTAAATATACTTTTCTCAATTAAAATTTTACTACCTTTTATTTTTCTTAAAGCTTGTGATTAAATTACGAATAAAAATTGATTCAACAAACCATCAATGCACCGGAATATTCCATGTTCATAGCAATAATTTTATAAATTGTTAATATGGTGAAATTTTTATTGTAAATTAATTATGAATATTCTTAATACGGCCTTTTCTTCAAAGGTTTATTTTAAAAAAATGTATTTTCTCATGGCAGTTTATATTAAACTTCAAACTTCACCATAATCAATTAATTGTTTTGAGCATTTGCATCACGAGTTATACACTGCAAATATTATGCTATCAAGTTAATCTAATCAATATTAACATAATTCAATCAAGAAAAAAAACTTTAATGCACCAGATATGTATATATTTTCATCATTTAAAATCATGATATAAATTATATAAGAAAATTCATATATTTATATGAAATACTTATATTACATATCACAATTTTAAATAATTGGGTGGATTGAAATTTTTCTTACTTAATATATATGTTGCTAAAATCATAATAGTTCAATGCATAATTAAAAAGTTCTTTGGCGATGGCATGGTTTTTCTTCGTGGAATTCTGCTTCACTAATTACTTGCCACATCTTTGTAATTTAGTTGTTCAAAATTTATGCATATTCTCATAGATATAGCAGAATGCAATTATTTTTTAATTAATTTTTTCAATTTCATTAATAATTAGTGTATTTTATATATAATAAATGCAAACCTTATCTCGATATTTTATGATAGTTTTTTCTTTCCTTGGCCTTCTTCCCTCTCTCTAATGTGAAACCTACAGCTACAGGTGAACCTACTAATCATGGATAAAATTACCCTTTTTTTTTTTCAAAGGGATAAAGTTACTCCTTTTGTCTATAATTTATAAATATATAAATATATACATATATATATAATTGATCGTTAATTAAATATAAACGGAAAAAATAGATGGTATTTCTAAAATTTTTAAAAGTTTATGTAATTTCAAATTAAGTGATCTTAAGATTATGACATAGTCACTGTCATTTTTGCAATACTCATCTAAATTTTTATTTTTATGAAAGTTTCATCGCAAATAATGTCTTGGCTTTTCTATGGCTTGTCAATTATTGCCCACTCATTGTTGTATGATTGTCCATTTATCCTAATCAACCAGCACCGGCACCCAGTTAAAAGCTGGCATCCATCAGCCTTTCCTTTTGAAGTGGTGGACCAAGCTTCCGGACACCACACTCCTTTCAATTTGTACATTTCCCTGTATCTCTCAAAGAGAGAAAGGTAGCAATAACATCCTAGCAGTCTTGTGAATAAATCCACAGGAGCGACAAGCATCGTTCTACTTCATGGAAGATTGCATCACTAGTTGCTACATCTTTTGTAGAGAATGTGTAGAATTCATGGGCCATGGCCATAATCATTTGTCCTTCAATTAAGTTCTCAATTTCATAAATTATGTATGTTTAAGTTTAGTACCAAATGACAAGATCATGAATTTTATTTAGATTCGGTGTTATATTTTCTACACTTACAAGTTAAAATAGTGAGTACTAGTCATTTTCTTTATTTCTCGGAGCCTGTACTTAATATAATAATTAAAAAATTAATTTAATAATAAATAATGTCATATATTTTAATTTATAATACAAGCGAATCTTGGGATTTAAATATGAATTAAACAATTATAATTATCAACTGTACTAATAATATTCTTTTAAAAAAAAAAAGTGTACTAATAATATTAAAGTAACATAGAATCTTTAGGGTTAAAGAAATGTTACGAGTTGCTCATTTTACAATGAAGTCAATGCACCATAACATTCCTTTATCTTCTAAACTAATTTTTTAATTGGTATTATAATGAAAGTTTTATCATAAATAAATTATTTTTTTTTTAATACATGTTCTAAAGGTATACCATAAATATTAAATACATGTTAAGAGAAACTCCAAAACATTAATTAATAAATACAAACGATTAATTATTTTATGCTTTCTTGGGTATTGGTCCACTTATCTTTGTATCATTGTCCTAATCAACAAGCATCTTCCTGCTATGAGAGGGACAAAAGCTCTCTACAGTACTTGAAACGGAGCAAACTAGCACTGATTGAAATGGGCAAGTTAATAATTTTGAAGAGAGGATCTCTAAGCAACACCGAAAGAGCTACTACCGCTAAGTGGATTTTACCGGATGTCTTAAAGCAGTCAAGGTGTTAAAGTTGCACTGCCCAAATCTATGCACTTAATTGGCATGATGGGCTGCTAGGATCTTTACCATGCATTTACTAAATTGTTCTTCTATCACTGATTATTACTCCACCCAGCGTAAACCACTGATCCAATTTATTGAAAGATCCATATTACTCCATCAAAACCATGCACCACCACTGAATTCCAGTAGTTGCAATCCTATAAGTACTCGATCTGATTTCCAGTAGAAATTAATAAAAACTATGCGTACATATATGGTACTAGAATATAGACTTATATTAAAGGGTTGTTTATGGATTTATGCATGCTAACTTCCTACCACCTTTTTTTTTCTTTAAGTAACAGAACAAAACTTCATTACCAACCAGAAAAGTCAGGGAGGATACAATTGTCATTTACATATTGCCAACTAAGTTCCTCCGTTAAGGGCAAAGCCAGGGCTGCCAGCTGGTGTACCAGATGATTTTCCGATCTGGAAATGGCCTTGACACCTCATAACACCAACCTCCCTACTTAAGCCTTTAATATCTACAGCTACAGTGTCAGCTTCACACAGATTTGAACCTACAGCATTGACTCTTAACGCCACATTCCCTGCATCCATCAGGCAAACTCAAAACCTAAGCTACCATACGAAGCTAACTCAGCCAAGCTCAAATTTGCACAAAGAAACAACAAAATCCATTTTATTTTTTTTAGTTTGGTAATTAATGAAAAAACAAAATATAATCTTAACAAGTCATTAATGATATTTCTGGCTGTTAGTTTAAGAAGTAAGAATTCTCTATTATCATTTTTTTTAAGAACTCATTTATTTGATGCCCTTACCTTCACACATCAATAGAGACTTCAAAATGTTGTTTAAATAAAAACAAAATTTTCATATTCTCGTAACTTAAGAATTTACAGTCTTTTTTCTAAAAGAACAAATTAAAAAAGTTGCATAAAATTTGTTTAAATTTAAATGTATTTGAAATGTCATTCACTTCATAAATTTTGATAAATTTTAAAGTGATTTTTATGAAAAAAAAATTATAACAAATCTTATTATTCTCTTTAAGATTTTGTAAATTTTTTTTAAAGAGTTTTAACAAAATCAATATGAAGTGTATAGAATTAATATGGGTCACATTCTTGTTAATCATGACCCACTTATTTGTGTCATTATCCTTATATTCTCTTCTACTTCAAATAATTATGTACCCACCTATTTATTATTATACATATATTAAATGTTAGAACAAACTTCTCAGAATAGTGACTTCAACAAATTTATATATATATATATATGTTATACAACACCAACGAAATTTGTTATCTCAATATATATATATATCAGTACACTAACTTCAACAATTATATATATATTATACAACAACAATAGGATATATAGATATAATAAACAGAAAAAATAAAAGAATTGAATAACTGATTTGATTGATAGAGGCTTGTAGTAATTGCAATGTCCTTAGACAGAAATTTCTCTCATTCCCATTGCTTGAAGGTCCAACGGAGTCTGCCCAAAGATATAACTATCGATATTCTGAATCAAAGCAGATGATGCAGAAGCAAAGTGAATACTGAATACTTATCTCCAATGTCAAATAGTATATTGATGTGAGTTTTGTTTTTTAAAATAAAATTTCTATCTGCAACAAGAAAAGTTACTGTATTTATAATGTAATACATGACTGTTAGAATCAGTCATATTTGTTACAACAGTTATGTCTGTTCGAAAACACTGCAATTATTTGAATTTAAATTTAATTGAATTTAAAAATCAAATTTAAATTTAAACTATCTTATTTTTTCTTCAATGTGAGATTATTTGTTTCAAACATAATATATATTTATTTTTCAACAATAAAATCATATATAGGACATTTTTTTTTTTTTTATCGTGAGTAGATAACTATTAATTATGAAAATAAATTCAAATAAAGTTCTAGTAATAATCGATCAAAATAAAGTTGGATACACCTTTAAATAGTTGGACAGTAATATTCTGAAATAAATTATTAATCACCTGATTATTTTGAGCATCTATGGGTCACAAGCTTTTCAATCATGGACCACGTCCTGGCGCAATATTGCCCAAATAAAGGAGGATCTAAATGATTGGAGGAGTTAATACACTACAAATATTCTGCTACCGCCTGCCAGTCTAACCCCTGAACAATCAAATTCGATTAATTAAATTAATTGTGGTACCTGGCACATGTAAATACGAACATGACACGCAAATAGACTCGATCCAGTTCAACTGCACGTGAAACGGTTTCACACTACAAATCCCATTCCCCACCAGATCAAAATATCTTTTGTGTTCGAAGTTCTAGCATGCACACACTCCCACTCAACAACGTCCATCACCAACCATACACGTGCCATGACCAAAAATCACAACCACTTGATCGGTCGAACATAAACACTAACAGACCAACTGTAGTTACCGCCAAGTTGAGTCAAAGACATGTGATATGAGTTTCCGTACAAGGCAGGCAAATGACGAAAATCACCCTGGGGAGGCATCTTCCAGGCAGAAGTCGTGAATTTTCCAACGGTCAACGTTGTCAACATTGTCCAGTACTTCAAGTTTCGTTTTGTTGTCTCGTAAATTGGCATTTTATAATACTGTTCTAGACGGCCACGCCCTGACATCATCAGCCACCAGCCCCCCTCACTATACTCTCTCCCTTTTCTTTCTTCATTTTTTCTTCGAAACACACAAAAAAAGGTGATTCTTTTTGGGTATTTGATTGTAAATTTTGTCCAGGTTTTGTATCCAGCTTTCAGGTTTGTTTCTCTTGCTAAATTTGTTCATGTTTATCATATTTAAACTTGTTGTTTGTGTTTGTTTTAAATAAACAAAAAAATTGGGTTGTAAAGTTTTTGTTTTTGTTTTTGTTTTTGTGGGGCTTGTGTTTGGATTGTAATAAGTGTAGGTTTTTTATTGTTCATGTTTAAAGTTGTCATTTTTTTTTATTTGGTGAATTGTTGGGGTGGCTGATGGTGAATTTTTGTTTAAATTTCAGGTCTTGGGGTTTGAATTTGTAGTTGTTAAGGGTTTAGGTTGTATTTGTTTTGAGTTTGGTGAAGTGGGTATCAAAGTGTTTTGGTGGGTTTTATGTGTTGATTGTTAGAGATTGAAAGTACTAATTTAGAGCAATTTTTTTGTTGATTAATTGGACTAGCTGCTGTTTGATCATTGGAGTTTCAACTATTTTGTGTGTTTTGGTTGAGTGGATTATGAGGAATGGAAGTAGACTGATATTTTGAGCCTTTGGAAGTCAGATATTGTGTAGCCCTTGAAGGTTCTGCTCCTTCTCTTGTTTGGGTTGGTCTTATTTTTCAGTTTCATTGAGTTGAGAATTTGGAGGACTTTCGGTATGGATCGTGGAATATTGAAATCACTATTGAGAGCACTTAAAACCCTTGAATTCAACCAGCTGTGGGTTTTCAACTTGTAGGTTTTCTATGTGAGGGTTCTTTGCATTGTTATAGGCAATACTGGTTGAACTAGATAAGATTGTGGGACTGCAAATTATTAAGACTTTTGCGGCATCCCCTTGTTTGTTGCGTTTCACCACGTGTTTGGCTTTGTTTCTTGTGCTTCACCGTGTATAGAGATTCGCTGCCCATTTGTTAATTCACAAAGATGGAAATTGAGCATATTATTTCATTGAGAATGGTGGGCGCTGTGTTTAGTCTACTGCTGTTTCTACAATTGCCTGGAATCTTTGCCTCTGGAGTTATGTTACAGTCAAAAATTTGTGGCGCTGATCAACTAGCCTACTCGAATTCTAATGGTATCGAATTGTATTACATAAATGGAAATCTAGTAGGCAAAGTTTCGTTCTGTAAGGCTCTACAATATCACTATGCAAATCATTGCGTCTTTAGAGCCAATTTTCGAAGTGATTACTGTGGGTTGGACCTTTCGCTAGGTATGCATGTACATGAAATGTAGGTCTAGGTTGATTCAGAAGATTTTATAGTGTCATAAAATATGTTCAGCTTTCCATTTAGTTGATAATTCTCTTTGAACCATTATTAATCTGCTGCTTTTTTGGTAGATGAGGTGCGCTTCAAGGGTGGAAGAAAAATTTTGCAAAAGGAATCTGAAACCCATCGTGATATTGGTAAACCTCATCCTGGTGAAGACTTTGGTGGTCCAAAATCTCTGTCGACCACAAAAAAGGGCTTGATAGCAGGTGGACTTCTGGTCATGTCTTGTGCTCTACTCTGCCCCTGCATTTATAGAAGACGGAAAGCAACTGCCCATGCTGTTCTTTCCAAGGACCTAAATTCAAGTGAGTCTTTTAATTTGAATCTCGTCATTTATCATGATGGAGTAATTTTAGACATTTAATGCTGCAAATACATATCAACACTTATATCAGCTTCTGAATATATATAAATATATATATTTTCTATGATTGAATGAGTTTTAATTAATAGTCAACGTTTTGGTTTTTCCTAACTCCTACATTTAAGTTAGCTGCATATTTTTATAGTCATTGCATTTTCTTTTTATTTTTGATCTTTCTGCTGGCTTGGATTTTATCTGAAAGTTGCCCAATTTGAAGAGTTAGTTATTGATTTTCTACTGACAAATGATTAATGCTGTACTTGTAGCGGATTCTGTTTCCTCCTTTGATGTAATTTCGGCTTCAGAAAAGATTCCACCCAGTCCAGCTAGGGTACCGCCCAGTCCAGCTAGGGTACCACCCAGTCCAGCTAGGGTACCACCTAGTCCTTCTAGATTCACAATGTCTCCGAAACTCAGCAGAATAGGATCAGTACATCTCACTATGAATCAGGCCCTCAGGGCTACTCGTAATTTCTCAGCATCACTACGGATAGGTGAAGGAGGCTTTGGAACTGTCTACAAGGCCCAACTAGAAGATGGCCAGGTGGTGGCCATAAAACGAGCGAAGAAGGTAAGGCAGTTCCTCCTTATTAGCAAGGAAATATCTTATCTGTAAGATTGCTTGAGGCTTTGACCTGAACTAAGAAATTGAAAGTGCATATTCTATTTGACCAGTAGGATTTATGTTATGGGTATATTTCAATGAGGAAATTGCATGGTTCAAAAGGCAATTTTTGAATTTGTTTTTCCTATATTAGTTAACTCAAATAAGCCCCTCCCGAACTAGTTAAATTTCAGCTACATACATCCTCATCTCTTGTTGGCCTCAACGTTAGTGGTGGATCTAAGTGACATCTTTTCACATTTGGTTAAACCAGGATCAAATTATTCTACATATAAAGGCTGATGACATAGTTCAAATTTATCAACGCCATGAATGGCTGCTCATGCAGCAACATAATAAGTTTCTTAGAAATCATGTTGCACAATTGCTAGGTTTTCTTGCGATTTGGTTTTATCAATGACAGAAAAGTGCCTTAAAAGAGTATTGATTGTTCTTTTTGTTAATCTTGTACTCTTACAACTTTGTCTTTTTGTTAATCTTGTACTCTTACAACTCTGTCTTTTTGTTAATCTTGTACTCTTACAACTTTGTCTTTTTGTAAATTTTGTACTCTTACAACTTTCTCTTTTTGTTAATTAAAAAAAATAAAAAATGTGTAGGAAGACTTTGACAACCTGCAAACTGAATTCAGTAGTGAAGTTGAACTCCTATCCAAAATTGATCATCGGAATCTGGTAAAGCTACTTGGTTTTGTTGACAAAGGAAATGAGCGCCTTATCATAACAGAATTTGTACCAAATGGTACTCTTAGAGAACACTTGGATGGTAAAGTTACTTAACAATTAGCTTGGTGAAATTGTTTATTTAAACCATAATGTCTATGCTAATGGTTTTGCGGTTGTTTTCTGCAGGTCAGCATGGAAAAATCCTGGATTTTAATCAGCGACTTGAGATAGCCATTGATGTTGCGCATGGCCTGACATATCTCCATCTATATGCAGGTGAAAAATGGTTCACTTAGTTTATCATTTTGATATTAGTAATTTAAGAAAACCACCACTAACCCTGCATGCCCAGCCTGCCACCTTTCTCCCTATTTCACCTCATTGTATACTCAACCTGCAATATTTGACATCAGAACTGAGCTTTGTTTAAAATGCTTCGCTCTAGTATTTTGGCTTTTTTGCTTTTGCGGATGTGCCTGTTGCGTATGATGACATTTCAATCCTAATTTTAGTCTTGCCTCAGTATGCTTCCATTTTCTCCAATCTACCTTCCCAGTTAGTCACATGTATTCGTATCTCTGCTGCATGTGCCATATAACAATTTATCTTGCATGATAAAAAATAATGAGTCTATTGTGGTTATCGCATTACTGAGGGTCATGATAACAGACAAATTTTTTAATTTCTTATTTTATTAGGGGTCAACAATTACTATCTATTTGAGGATACCATTTCCCTCAGTCTCCCACTTTTTTTCTGAGGTTTCAATGCAAGCAACATAATTGGGTTTTGCTTTTGACCTTCAAATATTAATATGACCAATAATATGAAAACAGAATGAGTTACAACCACACCTTTAATATTTGAAATACTCACCACAACCATCATGAATATTTGCTAGTCATCCACGTTATTAATAATGTCTTCTCTTTGCCGAACCAATTAAGCCCTGACCCTGACCTTACTTGAAACAGAAAAGCAAATCATCCATCGAGATGTGAAATCATCCAACATTCTTCTGACAGAAAGCATGAGAGCTAAAGTGGCCGATTTTGGATTTGCAAGGGTTGGACCGATGGATTCTGATCGAACACATATCTCAACCAAAGTGAAAGGGACAGTCGGTTACCTTGATCCTGAGTATATGAAGACCTATCAACTCACTCCCAAGAGTGATGTATACTCATTTGGGATTTTACTGCTAGAAATTCTAACAGGGCGGCGCCCTGTGGAGATGAAGAAACCAGCTGATGAGCGGGTGACTCTTAGATGGGTAAGATTATCTTCCTCTTATGAATTTATATTTTGTGGCCATCCTGTAACACATGTGAATTTTGCATGGGATAGTAGTAATGTGTACATGGCACAGGCAACAGAATCCGGTTAATGAATTGCCATTCATGATTAAATGAGACTTCCTGTATTAACGAAAGAAATTTGAGATGTTCTATGCCTATATACTGAATTCAGAGTAGTGAAACTATCTTTTGGGGGCTGGGCTGAACTCAGTTGTCATGAATTATCAACAAAGTATCAAGATAATTTGATGCTATTAGTCTGACATTGAATAATTACATACAAGTGTAAATTTTTAAAACTTGAAACCTAATATCTTAAGCATATTGATAGAGACTCTGATAAGACTGACTTCTAACAGCACTCTTGTATTCTGATTGGAATGGTCACATGCATGGCCTTTGTTGTTAGTCTTGTTTGCTGGCAATGATACTGTTCTTGATGAAGTTGAGGAACAGGAATTACAATTAGCTGAATGTTACTTACACCCATGAATTCGAGGGAAACGTTAGAGAACTTTGTATCATTAATTGGACCCTTAACTAACAGTTTAAATTTTTGGGTCTATTAGTTACTAGCAGAGAATTCTTAGAAGCTTAGATGCTTGATACTACTGGCATAGTGTATAGCAAAATCACCTTTTAACCATATAGTTCTAGAGTCCATACATTTGTGGTGTAATGTATGGTGAATAGATTCCCAAGTACTAAAGATTGTCAAATGAAACGGGATTCCCAGTACTGAAGCTCCTGTATTTATGCTTTTGATTGTGCAGGCCTTCAAGAAGTATGATGAAGGAAACTTGTTGGATATGGTGGATCCTCTGATGAATGAAGTGGTAGACAAAGAAACACTCATGAACATGTTTGGTTTAGCATTTCAATGTGCAGCACCAATAAGAAATGATCGACCAGACATGAAAGCGGTGGGAGAGCAGTTATGGGCAGTTAGAGCCGATTACCTTAAGAAGAGTATAAAGAAAGGATAGATTAGTGAAACTTGAGATTGGTGTTATGTTAATTCAATTCCTTATTAAAACTTATTGTGAAAAATAGGAATCTGGTCTTTTTTAGCCTAAACTTCCGTCTTTCTTTTTGGCTTTATTTATTTATTGAATTGTGTTCATGTATGTTGTATTCGTTCAAAATGTATTACAATTTACAGGACACTTTGCATATTATAGCAATTATGAAGCTTCAACAGGACATGGAAATTAGATTCTCTTCTTAATAGAATTTTTTTAATCCTTTGTATTATTAATAAATGTGCATTAAGCCTTTAACACAATTTTGAGATGGTAGTTTTTAAAATTTCCGTACACAAATAATTGATTTAGTTAATTACCATTCACCATTTGGGATGATTATAGCATGATCTATTTCATCTTTTATTAAAAGAAAATTTTTTGAAAATAACGTGTGTGTCACATTTGATATTGCAATTTGTTTTCCTTATATCCTTCTTGAACAATTCGATGATTAATTAATTTTCCTTCGCCAATGTGGTTTTCATTAATTAATTTTGTGTTGCAAGAGAATTTCTAGATATAAGCAGGAAGAGCATTTCAGTTGCATACGTGATAATTACAGTGCAATTCTATGGTAATGTTTTCATGATCTTTCTTAGGTCAATAATCTTGTTTGCGTTCTCTGAGTTTTCCTTTGGATTGTGCAGATCTTCAAAATAAACGTTTAATAATTTAAAATTGAGAAAATTATACATAAAAGTAACTGACTAGTATACATGTAACTGATGCAGGGCTATAATGAAACACTAGATGGATCTCTCTCGTTAGGGATTCTCGAAATAAGGTCCAAACAAGTTAAATTCGGGATGGATTCTTGGCCTACTCTTGGGTGATATATGGCTAGATTGCACCTCTTTCATCTGTTGTGACTTTTGGGAGAAATGGTCGATTCTCTACATCCGTAACAAATCTATGATATAAGCCAAATTTGTTAGGGACAATCAGACTATTATTTACTCATTACCCGTAGACAGCCCGAGGATGTAATGCACTTGTCTCTTTCTGGTCCTCTTCAATTCTGGATGAAATACGAAAATTGAAGAATAGTGGCATGGATCATTGGATGATTAAGTAACTTACTTCCACACGCATGTCTGATGCTGGCCTGAAATTCCTAAAAGAATTTAAAGCGAATTCTCAATCGTTTCCACCTGCTCTTTATCAGATTAGGATGCAAATCCAAAATATGTTCAGGCATGAAATCGTGCCTTGTCAGTATACCCACCACAGGTGATCTCTGCAATGGAGGAGTATAAGAATTGAAACATAGTAAGTTGACTTATAGGAAAGATGATTAATAACACCACCATCACCGCAAAACACAAGAAATAAAAGATAAAGGTCATGCCAGTGCAATTCTAAGGCTGCAGCCCAGACACCATGGTAACACAAGTCTTAGACAACAAATCAATTGAGGGGAAATCATCCAGTAACAGAAAATTTAATCCGAGTGTGAATCAGGATGTTATTGCAAGTGAGTCAAAAAAAAAGAAACTGAGGAAAAGTAATTTATCTTGGTTAGATTTACTTATTGGTGGCAATATGCAATAGTGAAATAACTGTTAGTCCACAAGAAACAAATGACAATGCCTTCAAACACTTAAAATTGTTTCTTTGTCTATTTTATATTGTTCAGCTGACCAATCAGCATTTTGAAATGTTTTTTCGTAAGCATTGATTTGGTGCTTCTCTGGCAAAACAACTAAGTGCTTTACAGTTGACCTACGCTTAATGAATGTTTTCTACTAGTATTAGTGTATCAACAAACAGACCCAAGCACATGCCTCAAGAAAAGAAACACTTATAACTCAGGACTGAACAAAGAAAAAGTAAGCAGAAGATAAGATGTCTTACACCGGAGAGCTTGGGTATCACCAGCAGGTGCCTCAAACCAACGTCTCGAAAAAGTGTGAGAGCCTTGGCTAACGACATTGTCTCCACAACTGTATAAGGGGATGCATTAGTAAAAGGATGCAAATCCAAGAACATCTCCATCTCTTCCGGTGATATGTCAATGTCTTCTATGTTGTCAACATTGCCTGACCCCCTCTTGGCAAAATCCCCTGCTGAGAACTGCCTAAAAGCATCAAGGCCAGTTGGCTCTGGAGTTGACAAGAAAACTTTCTTTTTTAGCAACGTAATAAGATGAGCCCGAAGAATTAACCCATAGAGTACCGGGTATGCGGAAACTGAATTCTCGTCAATTACAGGAAACCCATTATGTCTCGTAGTTTTGAGAACATGAACTATATTGCCAACCTTCTCAATGCCATTAAAGAGCCTAAGAGGGCCTGTAACAACATCAGCAACTGTAAGTTGTCTCATGTAAGGCTCAGCATGAGTTTCTAAGTAAGGAAAACCCTTCTCCTTCATGATAAGGTCATAAATATTGCCATTAAAAACATCTGCTACAGTCTTTGAAACAAGAAGAACCAACATTATCAATGGCAGCAGTAGTAGGTTGTTAGTCAGTTCTAAAAGGATAACACACAAAGAAACCGTCATCCTCATAGATCCACCAAGAAATGAAGCAGCACCCAGCACAGCAAAGAGTCCATGATTAAGATCTGAGTATGAACCCACTAACATTCCAACAAATCGCCCATAAGATGCCCCTGTAACAATAACAGGTACAAAAAGACCCGCAGGAGCAACAATCCCATAGCTAAGAATACTTAGCACGTAGCAGGTGACAAAAAATATGATAATCGAAAAGTATTGAAATTCAGAGTCAGTGCCCTTGCTGAAAAGGTTTCTGATGGCATCATCATTTGTGTTAAAAATTAGGCTTGCAAGATCATTGTAATGACCAGGAGGACATTGGAACTTCTTGTAGTTTCCAGAGCGACCTATTGTTGGACACTCTTCTGATGCATCAACTGGACAAGGACGGCAAGATGCAAGCCATGGTAATCCAAAAAGAAGACAGGATGTGAATATCGAGATCAAACAAGCAAGAATGATCTTATAAGGAAAGCCTCTCCTGAAAAAGGGGAAACAATGAAGTAAATGAGATTGGCAAATCACTTTCTAACACATATGGAAACATTATTTTCTGCAAAGATGAGAAGGAAAAAATGAGAGCTTACTCATTAATGAAATTGTAAACTCGAAGAACCTTCTGTAAAAGAAAATTATAAAAACTCCCCAATATCCCCCCAATTACTCCGAGGGCAAGAACAGGTGGAACATCCACTAAGTGATATGATACATTTGCTGAATATACATCAAACATTATCAGACCCCCTTTACCAAATAGGCCGCACTTGCCACTTAAACAAACATCAATGAGAGCTCTGAGCAGAATAGCAACAATAGCAGTTGTGAAGAAAGATCTCCATAGAAGAGCACTTCTCCACCTGCAAATTTAATTTTGTAGTTGCTTCTAAATTATAGGGAAATAATGATCACATCCAGGACATATAATAAATGTGACTACTGTGATGCTAATAGACCTTTCTGCCTCTTAAGTAATTGCATAGACAAGAGTTCACTTTGATTATAAGCCACTTCAAACCAAGTGCGGCAACACTACAGATTGTGACAACTTACTAAATGTAAATATTACAATATTACAAAGGTTTATGTCATTACAAGCATAGTTTTACAGGAGTTCCTTGTGACAATGAATATAGAAAATAATTACTTTATCCAATACTTACTGTAGACTCCACATCACTATTTAAAAGAAAATTAGGAAACAGAAAATAAAATATACATCCACTCACAAAGACCTTATAAAATGTAATATTATTCATAGCACAACCCTTATAATTTAACTCAATCATTTATCACTATTATCTACTAAAGCATAAAGGCAAAAAAAAAAATTCCACATTGAAATTGTAAAGTAATATTGGACTACAATAAAGGCGGAAATTTCTCAACTTCCCAGCATATGATCAAGACCATAAAGACAATCAAAGTTCGCTGAATAGGTTTACATACCAAGATGCCATTTCTTCAAGAGCAAACAACAATCCACCCACCGGAGCACGGAAGGCAGAAGCAATCCCAGCAGCAGATCCACATGTCACCAAGTCCCGTCGGTCTCTATCGTTTTTGAAGAACCGTAACCATTTCCATGTCAAACCATATTTCCTTGACCCACCTTGGCCCAGTAACGATGCAACACATGCACCAGTGTGCACCATGGGGCCTGCCTTTCCAACAAGTAGAGAAGCTGACACCGCAGATACGCTACCGACAATCTGGACATTAAGCAAAAATTAATGATAAGTTTACTTTAAGATAGAACAAACTTTGATAAGGCATATTTAACTCATTTATCTAATCGGCCAACATCAAAGACATTATAGAACCAACCAAAAAGACAGTGGTGAGATTAGAAGAACTTTATATTCATAAGGAGACCACTTTTACAAGAAACAGATAAAAGACTTCAAATGTTGAAACTATTTCAAAGGTATGATACAAATACTAATTAAAATACAAGTTACAGATTTTTCCAACAGAGATTCGTAGATCTTAAGAAAAACAAAGGTAAAACAACATCCTCAGCATAAGTTCATTAAGTTGAAAAGGTATGAGCATCAGGCAGTGACCAACATTTGTGCATTATCCCATTGAAGTTTGAATTAGAGAATTCCCTAGCCTGCATCTTGCTGACTAGGTGATTAAAAAAATTAGCTACATTAAAAACCTACAAGCAACACCAACTCGGAGAGAATAACTAGAAAAGAAAGGTTACAAGATCAAATTTCAAAAAACCCAATGATAAAGACGCATTACCAACTAAGACAAATAATCAATCTCTAAACAAATAATTTAGAACCCAACAATCCCACTCAGATTGATCGAAGTCAATTTAGAGCAATACATAAGCATCAAGTGAACATTTTCTAAACAATAAAACATTAAGCAATTAGCTGAGCATCTATGTAAATGTAAAAACGTTCTTCAAACATTAAGTTTAGATTTAGAACTCATATAGCATAGTCTAAATCTTTTCCGATATCAAATACAGTCGAGAATTCAAAGCAAGTTAATAGCCTAAAAGCTAACCTTAACAACCAAAGTTCGAAACGAAAGGATTGCCGGAGCATCCACACCGTTTAGATAAGCTTTTACTTCGGGTATACCAGAACCGGCAGCTTCAGGCGCAATAGACGCCGTAATGATAGACGCCAAAAGCGTCAGTACAAAATTGGAAACTGAAAACACCAGAAATGCCATTCCATACCTGTAACAAATTTCACAATCAATCAAAAGCTTTAAATTCTGTTTTTTTTTAAAAAAAAAAGAAAGAAAAGAAAAAGACGGTTGTGCTTACCTCTCAGACAACATCATATTAGAAGTAACCACGAACTTCATGCCTGCAATATTCTCAACAGCAAGATTGTTGCAGAATCCAATAAGACCGACAATCAAGCCAATCAGGAAACACAGCCACCATTTCATGAATATATATTGAAATATCTCGATTTTTCCTCTCGTCCTCCAGTCCTGCTTGAAAAAATCATTCTCTGCAATTCTAAAAACACAAACTTATAAATTCAACAGTTTATTATTGTCAACAGCACACACACACACACACACACAAAATCGAGTGAGTGCTCGGCTTACTCGTAGTCGAGGCTTTCGATTGGACAGACATTAGCGCCGAAGACGGCGACTTGAGAGGTGGAATTGACGATGGATCTTTGCGATCGAAGTAACGGAACAGTGAGAGACACTTGATCGCGGTCCTGCTCCTGCTCCTGCTCTTGGTCCAGCTCCGCGGCTCCGTTCAGGAGCTGAGTAGAGGTCGACATCTTTTTTTTTTTTTTTAGGTTGAATTTCAGTTGAGTTGGTATTGATGAGATAAAACTGAAACGGAGATTATTGATATTGAGTCAAAGACGAGGATCGTAATGGAAACTATATATTTCAGTTAACGAGTGTTTGTAACTCTTAAGCAATGTAGAATTGTATTGCCGCATGGAGATTGACCGTATAAGTCACGATATATGGGGCATTTTATTTTATTTTATTTTGTTGAAGTAATATGGGGCATATTATTTTGTATACCTAAGATAAATGCAGAATTAATTGATAGCTAGTAAATTCAAATTTAAGACTTTATAAAATTTAAAAATTTAAGAAAATTGAAAAAACAATTAATCTTTCATAATTGTAATGTAATTACCTAGAAGCTTTATAGTAGACAAATTTAGTTTACTATTATTAGTTCTGCAAAATACATATATTAGATAGTTTAAAACATTAGGAAAATATATAATGATATTAAAAACGTAGAGTGTTACTACTTATTACTTAGTTGGCAAAATAAGAGAAAAGGTCCTCTCCGTTGTCAATTGACACTTTGCACTGTGTCCTCTTTCATGTGTTAAGTATAGGAGGTCCTTTTTCTCTATTCTTTTTGTTTTGAACTTTTGATAAATGGCTTCAAATTATTAATTTAATTAACAAATTCAAAAAATATATATAGAGTTTTTATATAAATCTCAAATTTTAAATTTTTCTATTTCAAAAAATAATAATAAAATAAAATTTTCTGATATAACTTCTTTTTTTGGAACTATTGATTTAAGTTTTTAAGTTTTATATTGAACAAATTGCATCCATCAATTTCACTATTTATTTATCAAATTCTGAATTCTTTCTCAATCATTAGCGCTTTTTTTTTTTTTTTTTTTCATTTTTGTCGTCTTTTGATCCCTTTTTTGTATTATAAAAATCAATTGATTGAAGGAAAAGAAAATTACATCTCCCTGAAACGACATTAAATAAATGAAAAGGACAAATAATGATTTTCTTTCAAATCTTATATTTTTCCGTACCAATTTATTTGATCATTAAATTTATACCATAATTATCAAACAGCTAAATTTTTTTTTTTTTTTTTAAAGGTCAAAGCCATTTAATTACTATTATTGAGACCTCATCCCAATACTTACTTTGATAATAGGAGGTTTGCACCCAATATACACTTAAGGTATCAAGTTCAAATCTCAAAACGTCACCTATTATACGAAATAAAAAGCTAAAACCTTATAAGGACAACCTCGAGATACTACCTATTTTACAAGCCAAAAGAGCAAAATCTAACAGGACAAATGATCGAATGATTGAACTGAGATCACAATAATTATTTATAGAATGATATAAGATAGATTACTATATTAGTTAAATAAAAATAACTTCATCTTCTTCTTTTTCTTTTTACCTTAAATATTGCTCATATACATCACTTATAAAATTTACCAATTACTAGATTTTAAAATACGGTATTACATTATAGAGGGTTGGGATCTACAAATACTAATGTAGAGGTATAACTCGATGATTAGCTTTAAGAGACATAGCTATCTACACAAGAGTCAAAGATACAAAGCGAGCTATCTTGATATGGAGATAGTGCTTGCCATAAATACTCCGTCACTTAAGTTAGAATAGAAAATGAATGTAAGAGATAATACTAGTATAAAGGACATACAACTTGCGGTTACAATTATATTGTACAACGACTGAGGGATTAAGATTTGCTAAGATTGCAAGATGATATAAGACCGTCATGTGGCTGCAATTTAAGATCTGTGATGATTTCTAGCCAATTGTCAAGTGTCAGCGTAACTGGTGATCTTAATCGAGCGTTCGTGATATTTCTGTAGAGTAACACTATGGTGCTAAAAGTTGGATGCTTTGTGTTTTCTGGTTGCTTCCCTTTTGTAGATGGGAAGTGGATTGTTGGGGGAGAATTAAGATAGTTGAGATCAAGAGATCTGTTCCCCTTTGATCTCAATTTCTATGTTTAATGCTATGATCGTTTCTTCAAATCAGTTGCCCTTATTGAATGCATATGTTTCCAACTTTGAAATCCAATATTTAATGTCGTCAACTCTTGTTAAGGAGGTCATAGAGTTGACACTATGCCATAAGCTTATAGGTTTTAGACTTTACTTGAGCTCGATCAACTCATTGACCCAATACTTGGACTGCTATTGTGGGCTTTCATTCATTTCCATGAATTGGGTTTGTATAAGACTAATTTTTACCATTACATACAATATAATTAACTATGACTCTACTTATCAATTTATTTATTATTATTTTTTTTCTTTGTGAATCACAGGAACATAGAAATAATTTGTTTTTATTATTTTTTACTTAATGAGTTTAAATTACATCTATTAAGTGATTTTTATTTGTTATTTTAAGTGGTTAAACCATTTAAAATCACCCAAAAATCACTAAAAAAAAGTAATAATTTCTGACTTTTAACTAAATATTAAATCACTTAATGAGTGTTTAAGTGTATTATTTCAAATCTAACATTTCCAAAATAATTTATTTTCAAATCAAGTGTTTATGTAACAACTCAAAGATCAAATTATAAATCAATTTTTATAAGTATTTGATTATTCTTGTTTAATTTTAGTAGAAAATATATATTATTTTACAATTTCAACTATTATTGCAATAGTAATTCAATTTAAGATCATTTCATTTATTTTTGTTTAAATATATAAATTAAATTTACTTTACTATAATAATTTATTTATATATAATTTAAAAATATTTTACTATAATAATTAATCATATTTTAATTATAAATAAAAATATTATTAATATATACTTAAAAATGTTTTAGTATTTATTAAATAATTTATTATAATTGTTTATAGCATATTAAATGAATTTATATAATAACTAATGGTAAAATGATATAAATATTAAATTATTGATTTTCATATAATTTTATATTTAAAAAATAAATAAAATTATTATACATTCAAAGTTAAGAAAAATAAATAAATAAATATATCATTTAAATTTAAGATTTCAATCGGTATTCATACTTCAAATAAAAAAAACAAGTGACTACCTACTTATATTGTTGTATCACCTTTTATTCCATAAATCTGAATTATCTGCCTACAACATCCAACCGAATATATAGAATTGATAATTTTCCTCAAAATCACAGTACAATACGCTGTCTACGTCTGACTTTAACAACTCGGCGAGACAAAATAACAATAATTAAAAAAATATATATAAACTAATAATAATATCTATAAAAAAGCCATTAACTGATCTGAAAAAAAGATATCCACATCAACTGCCCGTATCTAGTTGTCCACACGTGGTGATAAATTGAAGAGTTGGAAGCTTCGTGTTCGTGCGTGAGCGAAGATTGGTAGGTGAGAGCACAAATTAGGTGGAGACAGGAAGCATGATAACTTTTGAGCTGCCTCCTAAATTTATACTAAAACCATCATTAGCCAACTACGTAGCATGCATGAGCTTTTGATTATCCAAATTTTATCTCCTATTTATGCTCCATCTATTTTTACTACAATAGAGTCCATCGATCCTGATTGATTGGTTCGACTTTTGAGCGCAAGTCCACATGTGATTTCTATGAAGGCAAAGTTTGTTTATGCTCCATCATTTTAATGCATTGGTCCTGATTGATTGGTTCGACTTTTGCAAATCTACATGTGAATTCTATGGAAGCAAAGTTTATTTATCTAGCCACGGGAGTTGCACACACATCAACATATATAAGCAGATACACACCCACATTAATAAAGTAAATAATGATAATAATTATGGGTATAATTGAGTTTTTATTTTTAAATTGGTATAGTAGAGTTGGTGTTCAAATAAAAACCAAATTCTAGGAAATTGCGTGCGCGACTGTGACCATGGAGATAAGGGTTGAAATGGGTGTCCGTGTCAAAATTAATTCAACAACGATTGTGTTCTTTTATGGTTTGTTTGATTGTAGAATAGAATTTGTAGCAAATGAAGACATACAAGGAAGGCACAGGGAGAGCAAGCAGCGCTGAATTTGCCGTACTGGTGCACCAACAGACGAGAATTATCAGAATACGGAGAGTAGTGAAGTGAAAAGCTGCCAGTTCCATTAAAAATTTGGTTTTAACCTGCAAAGCTGCAACTTGCCCCCGCGCCATCCACTTCACTTTTTGTCTTCACATGTACATGCAGTAACACTGCCACCTGCACCAGTCCTGTTTCCCCTCTCAGGTCTCAGCTTATGCGAATAAAGAGATCCACGATAAGAATACGGAGAGTGGTGAAGTGAAAAGCTGCCAGTTCCATTAAAAATTTGGTTTTAACCTGCAAAGCTGCAAGTCGCCCTCGCGCCATCCACTTCACTTTGTGTCTTCACATGTACATGCAGTAACACTACCACCTGCACCAGTCCTGTTTCCCCTCTCAGCTTATACAAATAAAGACATCCACGAAAAGATAACGATGATATTATATATCGAGCAAATTACAATTTAGCTACCCGGTTTAAACGCTTTCTCAGGCGGAGCAAATGTTTCCATTTTATTACAATTTACCCCCCTACCGTTAATGAATTCAGTTACATTTAACTAAGCCAGGGGTAAAATCGTCTTTTCATATTATTATTTTTTTTTAATTTTAAATTTTATCCCAAAATATACAATCTATCATCAATTCAAAGTTCATCACCCAGCAAATCATCAAAGTTCATCACCCAGCAAATCATCACCAGCAACCATTGTCAACCAGCAACATCACCCAGCAAATCATCACCAGCAACCATTGTCAACCAGCAACATCACCCAGCAAATCATCACCAGCAACCATTGTCAACCAGCAACCATAAAATGATTCCAAACATCTTCAATCAACAAGCCAACGTCACAACTTCTGAAAATCCAAAAAATGACCTCAAATGTATCCATCAAACCCAACATTATCAATCTCAAAAGCATCAAACCCAATATCATCTGAAATCAAAACCATCAAACTGAAAAAAATACATACGATTCTGGGTTCATCGGACGAACCCAGACTGGGTTCACTGACGAACCCAGCTGGGTTCGTTCGTGAACCCAGACGAACCCAGCTAGGTTCGTCAGTGAACCCAGTCTGGGTTCACTGACGAACCCAGGTCAGTGAACCCAGTCAGGGTTCACGAACGAACCCAGCTGGGTTCGTTCGTGAACCCTGACTGGGTTCACTGATGAACCCAGGTTCTGGGTTCGTCAGGAACCCAGATCTGGGTTCCTGAGAACCCAGCTGGGTTCGCTGAGGAACCCATCTGGGTTCGTCAGCGAACCCAGATGGGTTCGTGACGAACCCATCTGGGTTCCTCAGCGAACCCAGCTGGGTTCGTGACGAACCCAGATGGGTTCGTCAGGAACCCAGACTAGGTTCCTGACGAACCCATCTGGGCAGCGAACCCAGCTGGGTTCGTGACGAACCCAGCTGGGTTCGTCAGGAACCCAGATCTGGGTTCCTGAGAACCCAGATCTGGGTTCGTGACGAACCCAGCGGGGTTCATCAGCGAACCCAGATCGGAGTGTCTGGGTCTCCGATCTGGGTTCGCTGACGAACCCAGCTGGGTTCGTCAGCGAACCCAGATCGGAGAGAACCCAGACGATCCGAGGAAGAAGAACAACAGAAGAAGAAGAAGAAGAAGAAGGAAAGAAGAAGAAGAAGAAGAAGAAGGAAAGAAGAAGAAGAAGCGGAAGAAGATGAAGCGGAAGAAGATGAGAAGCGGAAGAAGAAGGATGAAAGGAAGAGAGAGAGAACAGCTGAGTGAGTGAGTGAGTGAGGAGTTGACCAGATATATATTTGGTCAACTGGTCAACTTTAGTCAAAGGATAATTTCGTCTTTTCATCGTTTACCGTCAAATATAACGAATTTTACTAACGGGAGGGGGGTAAATTGTAATAACATGGAAACATTTGCTCCGCCTGTGAAAGCGTTTAAACCGGGTAGCTAAATTGTAATTTGCTCTTATATATCACATTGATTATTTTTTAATTAATATGCAAATTATGCAGTATCTACATAAATATATATATTCATAATTATAACCTAACAATATGTCTACTTAGGTTTAATAACAGAAATCTATTAAGCACTAGAAGAATATGAATCTCACACAAATCTTAGAATATAGCGTCTATACTATATATTTATAAATTAATGACCCTCGATTAGTTTGTAAACAATTAATTGTTGCAAATAAAGAATATGCTCGTTTGATGTGAGATTTACACTTTTACAACACAATTCTAAAAATATATTTATAAGGTGATCAATTAAAGAAACATAATTAATAGAATTAAATTAAAATTAATTTAATTCAATTCGAAGTGATCCCATTTCGTCTACATTTGCTGTTCGATCGTACTTCATACCATGAACACGTTATGGACCCAGACATGAAAAAGCCACTAATTGTTAATTTCTATGGACCCAAGTGATACGTGTATGGCTCCAAAACAGCCACTAACCCATGATGGCCAAGCATGATCTTGTATAAGTAGGAAATAGTGCATTAGTTGTTGGTTGGTTGATGATGATTTGCAACAATCCATGTCTAGCATTAGGTAGTTTATGTTGGTAAGTTGTTAACAGACCACTACTCTATGTTTAGCATTATTTCCTCTTTTCTAGTGTTGTAAGTTAATTCTCACTTGACATATATATATATATGACCAGAGGACTCCTCAAAGAAATGCAGAAGTGAAGAATTATAATCCTTAAGTTGCCTCTCTTTTCTCTTCCTTCCTCTCTTTCAGTTTCTTTAAACACAAATTATCTTATCACCAAGTTGCTGCAACAGAGACCCCTCTGCTTCTTAGTGGCTACAATAGTTGATAAGTAAATTGCATAATCAAACTGATACAGATTCATATTTGATTTGCATAGCCCAAGTGCGCATTATTCCACAGAATCTTTGTTGTAATGGAAGAGTGAAATTTTAATGACCCGACCCTTCGAGTTGATGGGTGGAGTTGAGCAGTGGAGATGCCATTTCAATACCTGGAAAAGGCATTGGATTTTTGGGGCTTTCTAGTTTCTGAAATCAACCAAGACACGGGGGTACCTTTTGGCTCCCACAGACCAACTTGTTATTCGCTAACCTACAACCAAAGCATTTTCCACGCACGATCACGTATCGCAGCATATTTCATGTCCTTCGTGAGTATTATAGAAATCATAATTTGTTTCAATTTTGTTTTCTTTTCATAAAAGAGATTGCTTTTATCCGAGATTCAGAATCCAGTTGGTATTAACTATTAAGTACTTGAGCAAAGGCTCAATGCCTTGGCGGAGGCAAGACCACCTTGGTGTGATTGCACATCCAGATTCAACTCACCAAAGTTCATTTTAATAGTGACAGTTTTCTTCTTCTATGTGTGGGGCCTTCTCTCTTGGAATCCATTCTCGCAGACCAATGAGCTTTCATTTCAGGCAACGTCTCAATGGGCCCTAGCTAGAGTGCCCAATAGCATAATCTATTCTAATAATAGTATGTGTATTATATCCAAAATATATATATATATATATATGAGCAAAATACACAAAATCCCTCTCAGATAAGACCTTAATCAGTTATAGTCAAAGATTGGGTTTAATAACACAATACCCCCGAGTCAATAGTATCTGTTAGCTAACTCTCGGTTGACCAAGGATAATTTCGTCATTTACTAATAATAAAAATTATTAAAACCATTTTTTCAAAACTCTCTCTCTGTCACTCCCATATCCTCCGCCTCTATTTGATCTCCACCACCTTCTTCTTCTTCTCCTCTTTTTCTTCTCCGCCTCTACCTGATCTCCACCACCTTCTTCTTCTTCTTCTTCTCCTCTTTTTCTTCTCCGCCTCTACCTGATCTCCACATTCTTCTTCTTCTCCTCTTTTTCTTCTTTTCTCCCTGATTTGGGTTCATGGAACCCAGACCTCTGGGTTCGAACGACGCGAACGCAGATCTGATATGGGTTCGTCGTCGCGAACCCAGACGTCTGGGTTCCTAGATGACGAACCCAGATCGATTTGGGTTCAGCGTGGTTCGCCGAACCCAGATCTGGGTTCGTCATGGTTGGACGAACCCAGACGTGGTTCGACGAACCCAGATCTGGGTTCGTCTAGGTTCGAACCCAGACGTGGTTCGACGAACCCAGATCTGGGTTCGTCTGGGTTCGAACCCAGATCTGTTTGAAGATAATGTCTGGATGTGTTTGAAGATGATTGATAATGTGTTTGGATTTTTGCAGATAATTAATGATATGTTTGAGTTTTTACATATTGATGTGGGTTTTTGCAGGTAGTGGCCATTTATGTCTGGATGCAGATTGATGTTTGGGAGATAAAGGTTTCTGGATGAGTAGAAACCTTCATAACCTTCTAGATGAAGATGAATGAAGATGAAGGGTTTGAAAGATGGGTTGTTGCAGAGATTTAGTGTTTTAAATTTGAAAAGAAAAAAAAAATTAATTTTAAAAATGGAGGGCATTTACGTCTTTACACTTTAAATTAAAGTTGACCGTCAATTTTAACACATTTTGACCGTTAAACTAGGGTTATTGTGTTATTAAACTCAATCTTTGACTATAACTGTATTAAGGTCTTACCTGAAAGGGGTTTTGTGTATTTTGCTATATATATATATATTAATTACTTGACAACTATCCATAATTTCATGGCATGAGGTTTGTTTAAGTTATTACAGTAGATGATGATGACGATAATTGTCGATGTCTGAATCTAATCGATTAGGTTCTTGAAATCTAAACTGTAAAAACAAAGTAAAATATGCAAAAGAAAATAAATAATGCTAAAAGAAGTAATGCACAATATATTTTTACGTGGTTCGACCGAAATGTGCCTACGTACACGACTGTCACTCTAGAATTTGGTAAAGTAACTGTATGGTATTAAATTGTTGTCATCTGTTACAAGTGATTTTGTCCCCTATTTATAGTAAGGGGTTTACAATTTGAATTACAATCAAAACAGGAAATAAGATCTTATAATAACTACATTTTCGAAACAGTCTCCATCAAATCAGAAACGGATTTTATAACTTTCGAGATTTAATTTGCTTCAAAATAGATAAGTTATCTTCTTCTTAGATTAGGTTGTTTCAAACTTCTAAAAGATGCTTTGGACGAGCTAAGTCTGCTCCAAGACACGAGCTGAAGACGGTGAGCGAGTTATGAATCACATTGCGAGCTCTCTGGACCGTGGACTGCGAGCTTAAACACAATGACCTGAGCTCCCATGATGGTGTCTTAACTCTAGGGCCTGTTAGGCTTTTACCTATTAAGCTGAACCATTGGGCCTTACCAGCCCATTTTCTCAGGTTGTTGAAATATATATAACAATAATAATATATATATTTTATTGACATTTTACTGGTAAAAAAAATGGATCGTTACTAGCACGATCCGGATTACTATTCTTCACTGGAAGATAGCTACTTCTATCAAAAGGAGACTCACATCCACATCTTGTTTTTTTAAAAGAAAATAGTGAGACGTAAACCTCTGACCTTTAAAGGTTAATGGTGATATTCAACCATTCTTACTAAGAGGTGATGTGTAGTAGGAGAAAATCTTCAACTATTCTTACCAAGAGATGATGTGTAATAGGAGAAAATCTTCCATGAGATTATTCCACAATTGATGTAATATACGACAAACCAATAGGAAGAGTAAAAGAAAATGAAATGATATCATTTCATTGATATGTTGCACCACATCAATCGTTAAACAGTCATATGAAAGTTTGTTTGTTTAGTAGATAATTAGTAGTATTACACTATTACTTTTATCAATTTATTTAATAATAATATGCAATGTACCTCTAATTAAAAAAGTATTTTTTTTTTTTTAAGTTAATCCAATAGACAAAGCAAAATGATTATACTAGAACTCTTAAGTAGTCGATACGAACCAAAGCCTCTACATACAGGGACAATCACTCACCCAAAGAAGTTTCAAATTATTCTTGTTAATAGCGACATAGTTATTTTATAACTACTTTATAGTTTTTTATAATTTTCTGAATTTATAGCGTTATTATAAATTAAATTTGTTATCTTAGCTGACGTACTGTGATTAAGAGAATATTGGTGCACTAGCTTTAACATTGATTTAAATGAAAGAAACATATGAAAATTTATGTTTGTTTATTCTAAATAACAAGATGATTTATTAAACTATACATAAGCAGTGGGATTAAATTGTGGGTACCAATCATTTAACGTCATTTTATTGAAAGTACAGTTGCATTTAATTTGTTGTTCATAATAATGGTTTAATTTTGAATATTATGAAAATTCTAAAAATAACATTAAAATTAGAGAAAGGTATCAAGACAGCACCAAACTTTCAAAATAAATGTCCGTGAATATTGATGATTTTAAAAAAAAATTAATTTTGAAAATTTGGTACTCATTTGAAAACTTACATTGATTTTAATGTTATAAAAATTAAGAGCTATGTAAGTCATATTTATAGACGATAATACATGTACCTTAAGGTAATATGGCATCGATGTTTGAAGATTAAATGGTTAATAAATAATTAATAAGACTACTATCACCATAAGTTTTATTTTTATTATTTTATGAATGCTAAAAGAAAAAACAGAAATAGAAGGGGAATTACAGCATTCAGCGATTAACAGCAGTGATAAATGATAATGTTAATTTGTAGTACGGTGGGCCTAATGGCCTTAAACGTTGGTCTCAAAATGGAACCCAGAACCGTTACTGAGTACACCCCACTCTTTCAACTATTCTCGCATATTGAGGAATTAATACAATTCATTTCACTCCGTTATCATGAGTAATGAGTACATACATACCTTGTGGGCATCTAACACCGCTTTAATTCAACATGTTTAATTACGATTACTGCTCAGTTGAGTCCACTCTTTTTTATTATTACTACTCTTTTTCTCTTTTCTTCTTAAGAGTGTTATTGTCAATTTATTATCTCGTTTATCCTTTTTATAAATTACAATAATACTTAAGAGTGTTATTGTTGTGCAAATAACAATAATAGACAAATAAAACAACTCAATAAGTATGTCACTTGTTAGCATAAATGGCCATGTATCTCTCTAGTCATCAAAGTGGTGGAGGTTTGATTTTCATCAAGTACATCTTACAACCTTGTGTGAACACTTTTTTTATTTATAGTAATAGTAGTTGTCTTGTAATTATTGATGTAAATATCCCAACTGCATGAGTAATGATTAGCCTCGACTTTAGTAGAATGTTTATAGCTTATTCCGTAAAAAAAAAAAAAAAAAAAAAAAAAAAACTCAACAAAAATAATATACTTTAAAAAATAACAATAAATGAATAAATAAATCGATTAGATATTATCAACAACATTACTTATTAGTTCTTTTTTTTTTTTTTTTTTTTCAAATTACACCAAATGTGCTAGGTGAGAATTGAGATAGAACCTTTAACAGCTTAAAGAATTGGGAGGTAAATAGTCAAGGGGTCATGTGTTAATAAGTTTTGATTTTGCTTACGTGATTGTATAAGTCTCTATTTCACTTTAATAGTAAAAAATCAAGTCATAAGTGGTAATGTTAATAATAAGTCTCGTTTAATTGACGTGATTGTACAATTTGGATAAAAATTCAAATCACACTATATATTTTGTAAAAATATATTGCGATCTTCCGATTAAGAAGAATAGATATCCTATGTAAATAGTTGACTTTGGCATGTCTCACTAGATCTCTTGTCAATTTAAAAGAAAATCTCAACACTTTTTTTAAGGAAAAAATCTCAAGACATTAATTACACTGATATTGCCAATTTTACATGAATCCTATATAAATCAGATCTATAAACTCTCTACTCTAAAGACACTAATCGCACTCTTAACAGAAAACGGTCTCTACAAATTTACATTTTGAAAATTTTCACAAAGCGCACAAAAAATCACAAGCCTTTACAACAAACCACCTGGATTGACTAACACAAACTAGACTAATAAACGTAACAAATTTTTATTAATTTATTAGACAATCGAATGAACTCGTTTCAACGCAATCAATGACGTGGCACGATTTTACTGGTCGCCTGACTCTCATGAACCAAACTTTCCAGTCCGCAATCTCATCCGTCTACTATCGGGTTCTTGTCGGCAGCGACTCTGCCTGTATTTATCTTCTAAGCCTCGACACGTGGCATCACACAACCACCCCTTTTGTCGCCTTTTGTCCGCCCAAATCTTCGATTACAACGATTTATCGTTCTAACATCTAACACTACATATATATATATATGTATATACATATTAAAAAGAATATTTTCACATTATTCATCAATTCAAAAAAAAATTAATTAAAAAAAAAAAGAATTTCTATTTTCCACTGTATTATTGCATCTCCAAAGCAAGAAGCAATCTCACACTGCTCCAAGGACGAGCTATAAAAAGCTTTATTGTCAAATCAAAATCTCACGAGAAAATGGCATTTGTTTTCGGCTTAGTTATCGGGCTCGTCGTTGGGTTGGCGCTCATCATCGGATTTGTACGCTCCGAGAATACTCGATCTAAGCTCCGCTCCGAACTCGTTAGTGCCACTACTACTACTACTACTAAGTTATTATTTTTGTGTATTTTCAAAAAGTTGCTGTTTGTATGTGATTTGTTAGCGTTTTTGGTGTTTTCAGGCAACAACTATAGCCGCGTTTGCTCGGATGACAGTGGAAGATTCTAGAAAGCTCTTGCCACCTGACGTATATCCATCTTGGGTCGTTTTCTCGCATCGCCAGAAGTTGAGCTTCCCCTCTCTTTCACTTTCACTTTATATATATGTGTGTACTAGAGATTGATTTTCATGTTTTGATTTTGCTACAGTTGGCTTGGCTCAATCATCATCTAAATAAGATCTGGCCCTTTGTTGATGAGGTAACTTGATAATTTGATTTTTGTGATTATTAATAGGTTTTGGTTGAAATTTGAAATGAAGAAGTTGAAAATGAGTTTGGTAGTGTTAGTAAGATTGGCACTTATTATTATTATTTTTTTAATTTATTTGAATTTGCTATTATAGGCAGCTTCTGATCTGATTAAGACTTCGGTTGAGCCTATACTTGAACAATATAGGCCATTCGTGTTGTCGTCTCTTAAGTTTTCCAAGTTCACTCTTGGTACCGTTGCACCGCAGTTTACAGGTTTGTTTAACGGCTTTGGAGTAGGTTGTTGCTGTTGTTTTTATTTTGTTATAGTTGTTGCATTTTGTGTTTTGTTATTTAGGATTGCTAGATTGATGATTTTGTTTCTATGCAATTAATGCTAGTTGTTGTAGGCTCAGATGATTTATTTGACTTGTGTTGGAAAATGCCTGTATGAGTTTTTGGCAAATCTGATGAACTGTATTAGTGGACTGCTTTTATAATTTTATAATGTTGCTGTGAAGAAAGTGGCAATCCATCTAGGGGTACTTTTGATGCTTGTCCAAGTTACAAGCAAATGTAACGTTCTGTACTTTACATAACTTGGTCATTTGTTCTAATATTTTCAAGTTCTTACAAATTGTTCTTTAGGTGTTTCTATTATTGAAGATGGAAGCAGCGGTGTTACTATGGAGTTGGAAATGCAATGGGATGCTAATTCCAGTATAATACTTGCAGTCAAGACTAGACTTGGTGTAGCGCTGCCAGTGCAGGTAATCCATAGCTTAAAAGCTTGATTGCTTCCGTTCACTATTATTTTCAAATGATGAATTTTTTCTTTTGTTGTTTTATGATTACAGTGCAAGGTTTATTTACCCTTATTTTTCAATGATTAATCTCCATTATGGTGTGGTTGCTGCGCCTACTGAAACACTGTAAAAGCTGGAGTTCCCCTTGTCCAATGCCTCATTTAATATTAGAAATTTAAAACCATGAGAAGACGTGATTTTAATGAATACTTTCCTTACAGAAAATCAGTTAAAAGAAATAAAGTGGGAGCTTGTGTTGTGAGTGATTTGATGTCTTTGGATAGGTTGAAGCTTGTAACACTTTCTATATTCATAGCCATAACATCTATTTGAAAAGGTTTATTGGAAACTTCAAGCTTACCAGAATTCTATTATTATAAAATGTTTAATAGTTATATTACACTAGATTTACTGTAACTTTTTTTCCCCTTATTTTTAGGTGAAAAATATTGGATTCACTGGGGTTTTCAGGTTGATCTTCAAGCCGCTAGTTAATGAGTTTCCTGGTTTTGGAGCTGTCAGCTATTCTCTGAGGGAAAAGGTGCAGCATCTCTTTTCGAGTTTTCAAAGCTGTAGAAATTGAAATTATCCAGGATCCATGCATAATATAATTGTTGAAAGAGGGTTTTGACATGCATATAAGAATGAGCACTTAAGTACATTCTAAATTCTTCATATCTTAATTGATTTGATGTTTACCTAAATGCTATTAGATATTACAATTTAAATGCAGAGTTAGGTTTAACTATTACAGAAATCTGCTGCCCAGTATGTATCCTATTACAAATAAGGTTATAATGCAAATAAATCAGACCTAGGCGTGTACATCCTTAATTTGTGATGATCATGTTATCAATAGTACTTCTGGTAAATAAATATATATATATATTTTCTCTTTTCTTCCATACTCTCTAATATGTAGGTAAAAAAAGGGGAGCGGGGGGTGTCAGGGTTCAGAAAGGTGTCTGGCACACACTTAGCACATGTGATAAACCAAATATTTAATTTTGCTTGCAGAAAAAGTTGGATTTTACTCTCAAAGTTATTGGTGGTGACATATCAACAATTCCTGGACTGTCTGATGCTATTCAGGTTTGTGCAACTTCCATTTTTATGTTCCATTGTTGTTTAATGATATGAAGTAGTGAAATGAATATATTCGCACGTCTTTGAGGACAGTTTCAGTTTGAGAGTCTTATATCTTTAAATTTGCCATTGAATACATTAACCAGATATTAAGATTTAATAGTTTTTGTGCATTAAAATAGAACATATGGTCATATGCCTTGGAACGTAATCACAGAGTATGTAATTACCATACGATTTAAACCACAGTCGTTATATGTGGACTCGTTCCACAAGCACCTTCCATTAGCAATAGTCTGTTTGTAGATGGCTTGCTCAGTGGTAGCTGAGTTGGGGGTCTTGATTGGTTGAGATTATTGATGGTAGCTCAGTCATGATGATGAGTTTCCTAATCGGTGTTATTGACTGGTGCAATCTGAAGCACAAAAGTGTTAATGCAAATGTCACTAAGACTTGATAATGGACCCAGCCAAGATAGTAATAGCTGTTTTAATAGGTTACTGGCAGTTCCAGTGGCAACTCTGCTGCTTGGAGTAGATAAGATAAGATTTCCAGTAATTGTAAATCTTTTATCTGAGGGAAACTGTAGTAAAAGATTGATTAAGTTGTGCTCCAGAAATGAGTACAACATAGTAGGAGGAATAATCACTGGCTGTGATTCAGATAACAGAAAATGATTGTGATAGTTGTCAGAACAGTATTTCACTGCATCACAAGGATAAGTTGGTAGGGTAATCTTCGTTGTTTCTTCACACCAAAGCAAAATTGTAGTGAACTTTTGTTTATGGAAATTCAGAAAAATGAGATGCTAGCATAATTGTTTCGGGATTTGCTCAGATAAATCATTAAACTTCAGAAAATGTTTATGAGCAAGTTTTCATGAAATTGAGGTTTCAAATTCAAGGGTCCAACTGATTTGTTGGGCAAATGGGCATGGATTCTCCCTCACCCAGAAAGGCATTCACATCAGTAATTTTGTCACCAGCTATAACATATACACACACACACTGTGCATGTGCACACACATGAAATTAAGGTTCTAAATTTACAATTAGCTGATGGATTGGTGTTATTTCACATGCCTTCAGTTTCATATTTCAATATGATCTAGTTTTAAAGTGGCATGATTTCATCTTTACAGGAGACCATAGTGGATGCAGTTGAAGACTCAATCACATGGCCTGTCAGAAAAGTTATTCCCATTTTGCCTGGGGATTATAGGTATATTAGCATAGAGCAAAAGCTTTGATCTTAATTTTTTATGCTAAGTTTTTAACCAAAAGTTTAAAGATTCTGGCCATGAGAGAAAGTCATACAAGTGCCTCTTGATTAATAGTTTAGCTGCTTGGATAGGCATTCGTGGTGATCTGTCTATCCTAACAGCTAGACAGCATGTGGACAAGATGGAAAGATGATAATTGATAATTGGTTCATGTTATGATTATGCTATAATAGTCGCTGAGAGAAGCTATCTGTTTCTTTGTTAGTGATCTGGAGTTAAAACCCGTGGGAACATTAGAAGTGAAGCTTGTGCAAGCAAAGGATTTAAGTAATAAAGACATTATTGGGAAATCAGATCCCTATGCAGAATTGTTTGTACGCCCACTACGTGACAGAATGAAAAGAAGTAAAGTAATTGTAAGTCATCCTACTCTTCTTCTCTGACTTTTATCTTATTTTATTTACTTTTTGGTTAACTAGGTTTTGAAGGAATTTCTTCCATTGTTTTCACTTTTCAGAACAATGAGTTAAATCCAATCTGGAATGAACACTACGAATTTATTGTCGAAGATGCATCCACACAACACTTGGTGGTGAGAATTTTTGATGATGAGGGGCTTCAAGCATCTCAGTTAATTGGATGTGCTCAAGTGCGCCTATATGAGCTTGAGCCTGGTAAAGTAAAGGATGTGTGGTTGAAGCTGGTTAAAGATTTGGAGGTTCAGAGAGATACTAAATACAGGGGGCAGGTAAGAGCCTGATCACCTCTCAAGGGATTTTATGTTTACAAAAATTATGTCATAGATAGTTTTTGTAAGAAACTTGATGTTACTTTCGAAAATTGTTTACTACATCTGCACACACTCATAAACAATCCACAATTTGTGTTGAGAAACTGTCTTACCAAAAAGTGTACAGAAAAGAGGTAAAGAGATTACATCATCTGATTCCAGTTGAGTGTGATTGTGAGAAATAATTTACTAACTCAGCTTTTTACTTCTTGAAATTATGGCTGATATAATTTCTGTTTAGCATGTTAACTGAATTTAAGTTGGGTTGGTTGTAGGAAATATTATCGGGGATGGGGAGTAGTATACATTTTGATTTAGTTTGGAGCATGTTTTGAAAGAATACGAGAATTTTGTCTAGTCTAGTTTCTTCTGGAAGAAACTACTAGAATTAGTTTGTTTCAACTATTTTAGTATGGTTTCAGGTGCACTTGGAGCTTTTGTACTGTCCTTTTGGCATGGAAAATAAATTTAAAAACCCCTTTGCCCCCAACTTTTCAATGACCTCCTTGGAGAAGGTTCTTAAAAGTGGGGCAAATGGAACTGAAGCTATTGACAATGAAAAAGCTGTCACTCAGAAGAAAAAGGAGGTTATTATTAGAGGAGTTCTTTCTGTGACTGTGATATCTGCTGAAAACTTGCCACCTACGGATTTGATGGGGAAGGCTGATCCCTATGTGGTGCTCACGATGAAGAAATCAGAGACAAGAAACAAAACTAGAGTAAGATTTTGATTGTCCAAAAAGTTGTATGTACACACACACATGTATGTATATTAGTATATGTTCGTCTCCCACCTCGTGCTTTTAAATTCTGGCATGCAGATTTTAGTTACCTTTAATTAGTGAGGCTTAAGGTTTCTTGATCCATACTTTGTTTTAATTTTAGGTTGTGAATGACTGCTTGGATCCAGTTTGGAATCAAACTTTTGACTTTGTTGTTGAGGATGGGTTACATGATATGCTAATCCTTGAAGTTTATGATCATGACACATTTGGGAAGGTAGGATTGCTATTTTATTGAATTTTTATTGTTGGTTAATTTTTTTTTGGAAATAAATTTTTATTGTTTATTTGTTACTTAAAATTCATTAGATTTATTTGTGATAATAAGCATTGCACTTGTTAATCTTTTTCTGTTCTTGGTTGCATGGGCTATGGTCTAGGGAGATCCATCTTCATCGAGGCCTGCATTAGGCAGTTTTTTTTACTGATATTGTTTTACTAATATATAGATTTATGATCTATACAATGCTTGAACTGTCAAAGTTTGCACTTGTGCATACTTTTTTATCCATAAGGAAGCATACAAAGCCAATAAAGGGTAATAAAGAATTTATCCGCAATCTACTGCAACGTCTTAGCTTCAGCTGGCTGTATTATGGTGAACATTGCGAAAACAGCTGTCTGAACCTCTTTCACATGCTTTTACAGGGACTACCTTAAATCCCTTTGTTGTGGTTTGAACTGGAACTTGAAGGTCCCCTAAGATTTGATCAGGGGGAGGTTCCAAGTTCCAACTGTGCCATTGGGCTCTGCTCATTTTTATCTGTGAGCTTACATATGGTTTCATGAATGCTAACAGAGGCAACTTTAATTATGCAGGACTACATGGGACGTTGTATTTTAACGTTGACAAGGGTTCTACTGGAAGGAGAATACAAAGACTGCTTTGAGCTGGATGGAGCTCCATCTGGAAAAATACATTTGCACCTCAAATGGGTGCCTCAGCCAATTTACCGTGATCCCTAAGTGGTCTCCAACACATACCTAATAGGAAATCTCAGCATACAGAGTGTATACATAGAGCATACTGATACCCAACTGCGAATTGATTGGTCGATAAACCGTGCAAGTACTTAATGTAGATAATTGTTTTTTGGGTGAAATGTAAAATTGAGTTTGGCAGAGAAGGAACAAACTTTTGCGAGAGGTTACAAAGATGCTCAACCCAATGCATGATAGATAGGGTTTCAAGATTCCAGATACATATTTATTTCACTTTTTTTGGAATCAAGTTTGTATCACTTTTGTTTAGTGTCTTTTAGATGTTGCTGTCTATTATGATACTGACATGCAGCTCGGAGGGTGATAACTTTGTGCACTGTCTCTAGAAAATCCCCGTTCATACAACAGATATCAATCAAATTACTCCAAAAGGAAGAAAGCAATGAGATTTTACATATTTCAAGTTAATAGCATACAAGAGATGCGGCCATTTATCCAAATGGGTTTCCGTGGCTTGTACAATTTCAGTTTATTGAATAATAAAAACTAGGTACTGACAAATTGCATTGCAAGGCAAGCAATGACATGCATCTTTCACAGAGAAGGAATAAAGTAGACTTAAGAAACAGATGGAAGTTTTTATGCCAAGGCTCTGCTTTGTTTTTGCCTAGTGTGCTGATTTTGTTCATAGCTTTATCCTCATCGGAGAGTTTACATCCAGAGATCATTATTCACGGTTCTGGGTATCTTATCTCATCAGTATGTAACAATCTGATCAACGACACTCCTTATATAATGCTTCTTCAGTTTCCTCCTCCTCCGACTGCCTGCCCTGGATAAACAAAATTCAAGCAGGGTGTAAAAATTGTCTCCTTCAGAAAAAACCATTGACATCTTCAAGACATTACTCGGTTGCTTTTGCATATTACAAACTATATATATGAATTGTATGCAGCCTACTCTTTAACCGTCCCAAGTTTCATACACAAAAGCCTTGCGAGCACAGCCAAATTAAATTATTTTACGCTCTTCCACTGCAAGAGTCACATGTAGCAGAAACATATTGAGGATTGGTCTTCGTGCCTTAAGTACATGAATGCAATGAGTAGATCGATATTGGGTTGGTATTATTCAACAAGGTAGACCTGTTGAACAAAGCAACACTTGCATTTTCTGGCTTCCTGCCACTTGACCAATGAAAGCAAAAGTAGTTAATTGTACTCACCAGTACTGATTGAGTAGAATGAATGAGTCAGTTGGCACTTTTTTCCCATCATCATTTCGGTTCCAGTGGTATAAAGCATGCGTTCTATTTTTAATCTCTAGTGTAGAATGACCATAACTGGCTTCCCGGAACGCAGAATAATCTGGTTGTGGATCTTTGAACCTACATACCCAACAGTATAAGTTTAAAAGTGACCAAGAATTATAAGTTTCCAGCAGACTAAAATAGAATTCAATTCTTTGCCATTGAGTTTTAAAGATCCTTTTTATAAAAGAATAGTTACTCTTCTAAGCAGGGTGTATTATGAATCACGTAATTCAACTTACCTTCCAGCTAGACCTTCTTGATTTCCTCCATCTCCAACAGTGATGTAAACAGGAGCATATTTGTCTGGTATGGGATAACAGTCACCACTTGATACGTTGTAGTGTATATTTGAGATTCGATACTGAAATTCAAAAAAGGGAACAACAAAAAAGTATGAATACAGTCCACCAATAAACAGATAATTGCTACAGAATGGACATAATACTGTAATCTTAATATGCATGACATTAGGTACAGCAACCAAAGTCAACCTAAATGATAATCAGTGGTATGGCTTAAATCTGCACTTGTGTGGCTGATTACACATTAACTTTATGTCTTTTTTGCATGATACATAAGACCGAACCAACTAAAATCCATCGAGGCAAATAGATGCTACTAAAAGAGTTGAGTGTCTTTCACTTCTCAAAATTAAGAAAAAGAAAAAAGAAAAAAAACAATGAAGCTATCTAAATTTTCAGTTCAATGTCACATCTGCAGCTGCTAATTGGAATTAGAAAGAGAGCTTTGTTTCTTTTATCATCACCAACTCTTTGATGCAATACTAACACCTTAAAGACAGTTTACATGTAAATATAAAAGTTGGTGGAACCCAAAAAATAGCCCTGTCTTACCACCACTTACACATCACTATGAAGACCTGCAAAAGATGGGAGGTTACAACAGTTATAAATCGTACCGATCTTTCATAGGCATGGACATGGCCAGCAAAGACTACATCAACTCTGTAACGGATGAACCAGCTCTCAAAGACTGCACGCATACTTTCACCCTCCAAGAAGTGTGCTTCATTACTGTTGTACATTGGTACATGCATGAGAACAATTAACCATGGTGTCTTCTCCCTGTTAACCTTTTTAAGTTCCTCTTTGAGCCACATCCACTGAGGTGTGTATTTGACTGTAAAAATAGTAATTATATTAACTTGAACTGAAGATATGGACACGGTAAAATTAATTTTTTTCCCTTTTATAGAGAACCAAAAATGGACACAAGAAAAACCATGGAAAGTCAAGAAAATCAATCCTGAGGAAAAACAAAAAGTTACAATTGTACTACTAGTAATCATGCTCTCAAACTGCCTGATGTTCATGTACATCCTGCATGGAGTCTTAGTAGTATTCTCTATTAATTTAAGGATGTTCAACTTAAGAATCAAGTTTTGATGGCCAGTAAGCAGAAACTATACTCAACTTCTTTGCTACAAGATTCTCAGGCCATGAAATTTAGAAAAGAAGTTCTCTTATAAACCATTAAAATAAATGCCTAGTGAATTGAAGACACCACTACACTAGGGGCAATTGGCTGCAATGGTTGCATAGCCTTCGCATTCAAACCTACTTGAATTAAATTCATCTTAAACCCATGCAAGCCTAGAAGCATTAGTGACTGAAATTCTGTTTTTTTCCTGTTCTTTACCCCCTTGTGACTGCAACCTCTAGTGATCTTACCAGGCTATATGCAACTAACATGTTTGTATCAATCAAATTAAGGATGTAAGAACTAGTGAAGCAAGACAACAGGGAAAAATAACAAGATATCATTTTTCACTTACAAGCATTTAATTTTCTAAAAAATTTTCAACTGACATTTTGAAATTATTAAATTCAATATATATATATATATATAAAACAGGAAAAAATGATAATTACCCAATATCAAACTAAGAAAAGAACAGTTGAGATGAAAATAAAAGTTACCAAATGGGGAGTAGCTGGATAGCACAATTATATGCGCAGATGCACGCCTGATGGCATACCAAAGAGGGTTGCTACTTTTGGAGACCAAATGAGGAGTAGGGTACCGTTGAAGATAGGATTTGAAAGGAAGAAATTCACCCTACATGTATGTGTTTTCAAGAAATTAATAATAAAAAAGAATTAATTATGTATGTTGGATTGCTAAGAATAACACATCATAATGACAACTTACCATGCCTGTCAAAAAAATTCGACAATGCATAACAATGTAAGAGCTACATCATTTAATAATATGTGATGTCCGCAGAATGGCCAAGAATGATGCAATATGAACATAAATACATGGCTCAACATGTTACTAGGACTGAAACTAATGCAATAAACAGGGATAGGGATACTAGGAACCCACTCACGTAACCAATATACACACACAAAGAACAGTGGTTCAATAATTCCACCTTAAATATAAACCTGCAGTTGACCATTAATTCAATAGATTTTAGCAAGGGCTTATAATGTTTTGTGAAAATGCTACAAATGTGAAGTTGACAGCTTTGCCAAATGGTACTAGATGTCAAGAACCTGAGTTTTGTGACACTGGTTTGCTTTGTGTTCTTGCAAGAGGATGCCAATTGTTTGCACTCGCATATCCTCTTTCTTTGAAAGGAGAAAAAAGAATAAAAAAATGTACAATGAAAAAAAAGGAAGCCACAATTCAATATTTATTAATAAGTTCCTTTTCTTTTTCCCTTTTTCTTAAAGGGAAACAGGGATGATAAAAACATCCTCAAGACCATTCTAGGTCCATCCCTCAATAACAAAGAGCACACCACTAATATAGCAGCACGGTTGCCCTCTAAATAATCCAAAAATATTCTCTGTTGAAATTTAGAAAATAACATATTCCTAGTTTCAATAAAGAGCAGCAATCATCATGCAGTATGCACTACTGGGAAGTGGAAGTGTAGGCACTATCAGAAAGCTGCAGATAAACAATAACATTCTACAAGATTAACCGCAATGATATATGTCCAACGCTTTACCATATAAGGCATGTACTCTATTTCGTGATTTCCAGCAGACCAAATCCATGGTTGATATGCTGCACTTCGCTCAATAAACCGACCCCATGAATCCCAACGCATACCAACATCAGTATATTGATACCTATCAGCATAAGAAAGGTCTCCGACAAACAAAACAGTCTGTCCTCCACTCTGCATGTAATGATCAAGAGTGGACAGAGAATTATATGTCTGGCCCAAGTCACCTGCAACATACAAGTAGTGTTTCAAAAACAGATAAAATAAATTATAAATATAATGAAATGTATCAATAACATTCAAGGAAAGTATTTGTATCAATAAAAAGATAGAACTAGAGATGAAGGCAGTTTCTAGAAGCTAGAGGTGGCATCCACTCCAAGCACAGATAACGAAAATCATGACAGATTGCCAATCTGGCATACCAAAGAGGGATTTACATTGTGCTTTTAAGTAGCTACAAAGAAAATTCATAAAAATAGATCTAGAAGAAACTGGCCAATAATTTTGAAATATATATGTCATCAATTCATTTCCAGAAGCAGGAGGTGGTGCCTATTCCAGACATAGATGAGTGAAGTCATGGTAGATGATCCAGGCCAGTATAAGTGTATAACAAAGACTAATACATGCATAAGTACAAAGGATTAATTTAAATCACGTTTTAGTCAATGCAAAAACAAGATGAATGCCAGAGAAAATATGGTCAAGCCTATAACCATATTTTCATATTTTCATTGTGGAATCACATTAATTAGAGTCTATCAGGAGTAAAAATTCATGCAATCACACGTAATTGGATTTGAAGCTACATTGATGACAATTACATCTCTATATTTGTAGAGTTCACAAGTTATTTACTCACACACCAGCCCATGTAAAAGATACAGTCTTTCTTATTTCTAGCAAATCACCTTCATACCATCTATTTTTGATAAATATCTCCTATAAATTACCTTCATTGCTTGATGTTTTCATGAAACTAATTTTATTGTTTGACTTGGAAGTAGTTTATATTCTGCCAGCATTAGATGGCACTAGGAGGTTTAATAGGATGTTTTTTGGCAAATTGAAGAATAATTTTATAGTCATGGATAATTCTCGGCATGAATTGGATGATTCTGAGCCAATTACAGAGTTGTTTCACTTTTGACCTAAACTGTTTGGTTAAGATGCTACTTCAAAATTTTGTAAAAGAAACATCGCCAATGTAATATCTTTACAAACAGCTACAAAGAATTGTTGACAGGGAACAAGAAATGATCAACTCAATACTTCAGTATAATTTTCTACAAAACTACTACTTCCTGATGTCTAATAACTTCAATATATGGTTATCAGATAACGGTAAACATTGATAAAACTGTATAGTAACCTCCCTCACTCTCTCAGTATGTGCACATGTGCACATTTATTTGACCCTTTGGGATTAGAAACAGGAACAAATGTCAATCTTAGGAGTAGCTTATTATTTTATTTAATATTTGAAGACATTTGTTCTAATACTAACAGATAAGCAAAGGATTCAACTCACCAATGATTCCAAATTTGTAAGAGGCATCTGGACTAATCTTTGGAGGTGTTTGAAACCAAAATTCTCGGGAAGACTCACCAGTCCCAAGCTTGTAATAGTACTTGGTATCATGCTGAAAATTAGAAAACACTTAAGTATGAAACCATAAGTCACAAAACAGAAGGCTAACAAAGTTCAAACAAGCAACTAAGAGATAAATAATTCTGTACAAAAAGAATTGAAAGTTCTAATCCAAAAAAATTACCTAATGTTCAACATAAGTTTGGTGTGACCGAAGATAGATAATCTTCCAAAAGTAACTACTGTGTAACTTTGTAAGTTGTATAGATGTATCATACGAAAAAGTGTATGCATAAGCAAATGCAATAATATCCTTTCACAATTTTGAATTAGCACTTTATTTCCATATAAGAGAAAAATTACAACTTTCACCTTACTAAAACTTTTCAACAGTTACCTCAAGGCCATCTACAAGACAGTGATGGATGTAGCCAGACTTGTATTTATAAAAGGTGTAATTTGCTGTGGTTCCCTTTGCAGTAAAATCATATTTGTCTTTTGATGTGCCAAACTGAACTTCGCTGATACCCAGTTCGTCAACTGTTACCCATGAGACAATTACAGCCTTCCCATCATAGTCACCTTGAGTAATGTGCACCTTCAGTAAATGCATAGAAGACAACACAAATAAGTGGACAAGGAGCGGGATCTAAAAGAAAGAACCCTGAGACAACATTAAAATAGCGAGACATCTCATCATCATCCGATCCACAAGACATGTCCAAAGAACAGAGAACTTCATATTAACGTAACTTCACATAAAGGGTTTGGCATAAAGTAAACTATACAAATAATGTCATAGATATATGAAGCATCAATCACAAGATCAAGCCCCTTATTCTCCCACCAGATATTTTTTTCACATACAAAGTTGTTCTTTAAGAATCTCTGTCCTAACTTTACGCTGAAAAGAGAGGCTCAAAACTACTTTGCAGCTCACCATTACCAAGCAGCAAGTCAGAGAACAACGAAAAAGGGAAACTTTAGAAGCTCTTCACTTGTTTTCTTTTTCATTAACATAATTTTCACATGATCTCAACAAGTGATCACTAATTTTCTAAAATAAAACAAAAGAATTCATAAATGAAGGTATCTTTTTAAGGAAGAACTTTCTACAGCACAAGATATATCTAAAAGCTCAAATCCTCACTTGCTGTGGTGCATTATGGCCCTTTGGAACTACAAATTCTTCATTATCAATAGGAATGTCAGTAGATGGCCACTCGGATCGAACAAAAGTACTTGTCATCCCAGCAATCCCATTGCCCACATAGCTCAAATACACAAATGATGAGACTATAAGTCGAAGCAACAAGGACTCCCTCATGGTAACCTCCACAATATGCTGATCAGCTCAATGAGCCAATAACAACAACACAATCAACTGCACTCAATAACAGACAAACATTAGATCATATCATCATCAACTAACAACAATAAATGTTAGGGATCTATAAAAAACACGAATATAACTGATACTTGTTGAATAATACTGAATTGATCAAACTGATTCTTGCAACAGATCAAACGTTATTTTGCAAAGCAAGATGAGATAATAAAGATATAAACTTTTGAATGAAAATGACATACCCAGAAGCAGAAATCTAAACATAAACACATTTACAGATTGCATACTGACAGATGGATGAAAGAGAGTACCTTGAAGACCATAAACATTAGCAGAGGAGATGAAGAAGAGTGGAGAGCCAATTATTGTTTGATCAACAAACCAACCTTATACTCCACATGCAAGGACTTTTAATGGGAAGCGTATATAAGTAGCCAAGATGGTGACGTGCAGTGGCGTGGAAGGGATTATCGATTTTTATCGTCTTGTTCAATGGTGGTCGGATTTGGTTCCATATTTCGTTAAAGGCACGTGCTTGTCACGTGAAACAAATGGTAACCGCCAGTTTTGTGTTGTCCTAGGATTACAGAAACCACAGAATATTCGTAAAAGCTGTTTTCATTTTGTGATATGAATCTGATGTGAGCTTTTTTTTTTTCTCATGTTAAAGAAATAATTATGTTTCTGTATTTTTTTTTTCAATTAATTATGTTTCTTTGTTATGGGATTATGTTGATGTGCGAGCTGTGTGAGTTGCATGTGAGTTGTGCGAGCTGCACGAACGTCAATACTCGAACGATTTGTGTAGGGCCAATCTAGAATTGTTGAACACTTTTCGACCTTGGAGAGTCGCGTCCGGAGTCGAACCTATAACCTGTATATAGGTTGTAGATGTAAAACTCCTACCACCAAGTTAATTATACCTATATACGGGTTACAGGTTCAACTCCGGACGTGACCCTTCGAAGTCAAAAGGGGTTCAACGATTCTTAATCGACCCCACACAAATCGTTTGGATGTTGATGCTCACGCAGCTCACATAGCTCGCACTTCAACATTAAAAACGCGTGTTTTTAATGTTGATGTACGAGCTGGATAAACGCAGCTTAGTAGTAGGAGTCTTACACCTACAACTTATATACAGGTTACAGATTCGACTCCGAACGCGACCTTTTGGGGTCAAAAGGGGTTTCACGATTTCGTATTGATCCCACACAAATTGTTCGAATGTTGACGCTCGCGCAGCTCACACAGTTCGCACATCAACATATTATATTTTTAAACTGTACAGAAAATGTAGACTCCCTCCTTAACAAAAGTATGATATAAAATTTAAAAAGAAAAGTTAAAAGTGCTTTACATAATTTGAGATTAAGACTTTTGCATTAAATTGATAAACATAAAACGTTAATTAAATATGCAATTTTTTTTTTGCTTATAGGCAAATTGTTTATCTATGTATTCAATAGCATATTCGATTTCCTTAAAAAAAATTAAATAATTATTTATATGAGGAAATCATGACATAATTCAAGTAAAAGAAAAAGAAAAAGAAAAATTGGAAGATTGAGCTAAATGGTTGATCCGTAATTTGAGATAATTTGGGCGGGTTTCATGTTGGCCCGAAATGAGTGGATTTCAAATCGGGTTTTGTTGAAAACTAACATATTTTTTATAACTCACTTGAGAAATGACCTTTGTTTTTTAAATCTCTGCACAATGTCTTTTTTTGGACGAAAATACCCTTGAGCCGCCCCTGTTTGTCGGTCACTTCTGTACCAAACGTTTCACTCTCTATCTTTATTCCTAACCTTTTGCTCACATTCTGTCTCTAGGAATCCCAACCCACTGTCCGACCTCCTCACCGTCACACGTTCACGCACCATCGTTGCACCTCTACCCACCGACGTTCACTCTCTTAGTGTCCAACCTTTTTCTTTGACCGTCGCACCTCCTCACCATCGCATCTCACCGATTCTCGACCTCCACTCACCACCGTTCAAATGTTAACATGGAACTACGAAAACTCGACCCACTGATCGTCATTCTCTCTCTCCTTATAAGTTTTTTCTGTTATTCTCTCTCTAAGAATCCCTAACCTAATTCTCATTTTATGGGAAATAATAACCACTTACCTAATTCAGGTTGAAAATCATAACTGCTTGTGGTGAGGAGAAGCCAAAATTGTACTAACACCTGCCCGAATATTTTGTTTGGGCTAAATTGATGTTTCTTCTAGTAGAGAATAATGAGCAATTTGTTCAAATTGAAATCAGCTTGGCATATTTGTATTTCACATGATTTTGTTGATGTTGTTGCAATGTGCTCTCTCCTCTCCACATCTTATATTATGTTTTACTTGTTTTGTCTATTTGCTGCATTACAACTTATACCTCAAAAAATGTGATCTGCTGTGTGGTAGATTTTTGAGGTTTTATGCAATGCTGGCTAGGAAACCTTATGGAGTGAAGTTAGATTGCTTGTATGGAGGAACCTCTAAATTAGGTTAGTTTTCAACTAAACCTTTTTATTTTATTTTATTTATTTATTTCGTTTGTAATACTTTGATACAAGTTTAAGTTGTTTTGTGTTCCTTTAAAAAAAAAAAAAAAACAGTTTTGTGTTTGTATGTTCTTCAATAATATGTGAACTCCATTTGATTGCTGAAGTGTAGTTTAGATTAAAGAAAATTTGTTAGTAGTTGCTAACTTGCTCAATAGTTGTGGTTTCTAAAACTTGGCAAATTGGAGTGTTAGTTTGGTAGATATGTCAAGCTTATATCATGTTTTCATGGGTATAACTTAAAATGTTTTAGAAAATGAATGGATTTCGATTTCGATTTTCAATCTGTTGTGTATCCACTTTATGTTTTGGAAGTCAGCTCGTTGTAATGTTATATGGTTTGAATTTGGGCATGTAATTGTTTTGAATATATTTGTCATAATTTGTAAGTTTTACTAATACACTTTTGGTGGTTTATGCATTTACTTTTATAGAATGAGGATGTTGTAATGATGTAAAGTATGAAAGTGTTATGTAGTGACGAAATTTGTAGGAGGAGTTAGAAATCTGTGCAATGTTTTCATAAATATTGTTTTTGTTGTATTTGACAGTGCATACTTGATCGCATTTGTCTTAGAATCAATACGAATATTTGAGATTATTTGTTAAATCACATAATTAGAGCTTTTTGAAATACATTCATGTGAATGGTTTGCAATCTTGAATTTTGTAATGGATTTATTTATGTTTTTGTAATATTACTTTGTTTAGGTTTTAGAAGGCTACTGTTGATGATGGGAAGCAAAGGTCGAATCCCACATTCTCATCTGAGGTGTCCGCTTCCAGGTCCTGGCATAATTCATCCTGAACCATTTGTTCCTAGAATACTTTCCAATGCTGGGTCCCTTTCTTGCTTTTGATATGTTGTTGCCTCCTGAAGTTATGGAATAGAAAATTGTTGCACAACATGTGGAGATGCAAAAGCTTGCAACGGAGAACCAGAGACTTGTTGCTACCCATGGTACCTTGAGACAAGAACTTGCTGCAACTTAGCATGAGTTGTAGATATTACATACTCATATAGGAGCTATGAAGTCTGAGAATGAGCAATAGATGGGGAATTGAACAGATAAGATTGCTATGATGGAAGCTGAACTAAAAGCCGCAGAGCCTGTTAAGTTAGAGTTGCTGTAAGCAAGAACAGAAGCTTAAAAGTTGGTTGTATCAAGGGAGAAACTCATTGCTAAAGTGCATCAGTTGAATCGAGATCTTCCGAGGCTCACGTAGATCTGCCAAAGATACTAGCTCTGATGTTAGAACTTGAAAACCTCAAACAAGAATATCATCATTGCAGGTGCATATTAAACTTCATTATGCAGGTTTCTTAGAAGCAATTTATTGATAAAGTAACCCTAAGATGTCTGGTATAATGAAGGTTATTTCTAGTTGTTGGCTCATGTAGATTTGACAAATTATTCTTTCCTATACATTCTTTTTAATATTTCTTGAAGCATGTTGTACCCATGACAGTTATTTGAAGTTATAAAACTATACATACACAAGCTAACTAATTTGCTTCCCAATATGTTAATTTAGTATGGCTTCTCTTTTTCTTGCATGTACCCCTGTTCGAAGGGAATTAACTTATTGATGTGATTATATAGTTGGTCTTTATACCCATATCTTGAGTTATTGTGAAGGGATTGTGTCATGTCTGCAATTTGTTTAGCTATTTTGTTCTAGGTTTCCATACTAGTCAACATGGTAGTGTAAGGTTGTTTTACTTGAGTTGTTTTTTTTTTTTTTTTGATAAATTTTTGTCTTTTTTTGTCAACTGCAGCTGCTATGTCAAACAATGTTGCTCCTACCCCCTCCAATGGTATGGCTCCCACTACTTTAGACAATGTTGAAATTTATTTACTTGCCTCTGTTACGGACTCATATTCTTCAGATGCATTAGCTATTATGTCGGCTACTGCATCTACTACTGCCCTGCAAATTCTGGTTCAACAACACCCACATTTTCTGTGACACAGTCAGCTTCTAATACTATGAATCAGGTAGCTTAATTTGTTTACATCTTGGAACTTCTAGAACATTCACTTTCTTGTAGTTGATTTATAACATAAAACAGATGTTTTAATTCTTCATGTCCTTTCCAATTTCTCAACAATTTTTTGCTATTAGTGGTGCATTTGTTTTAGTTAAATTTTTATTGTTTGTTTCTGGTAGCTGTTTAGAGATTGATATGTTTAAATGGAACCAGCATATGGATCATGATATAGAACTGTAAGAAATGGGTTTTATGTAATTGAAAGATTGTTTTATTTTTAATTTCATTATTTATAGGAAATTTGTTGCTGGGGCATTGGAAATCTACTGGTCTATCCACAGAAGGTTACTTTTGGTGACTATCTTGCCATGTGATTGCAGTCCTGCTGTTTTACTTTATATATCTGTGACATGCTTTTATGTTTTAATTGCAACTATCGCATGAATGTATATATGATTTCAACACCTACTACAGAAAAGTATGTACATAAAAATATTTTTGCCAGACAATACACAATTACTTGACAAAATCATAAAACTTAACCTTTTTAGCACCTACTACTCTCACAACCTCCCAAATACAGCAGTGTATAATTTCATTATTTTCTCCATACTAATTGCATTTATTTCAACAACAACAATCACTTGTACACATTTGATAGCAATATTTTATTTTTTTCATATCCAATGCTATACAACTCCCCGTATCGATCCGCAAAACCAAATCTACCAAACATTGAATAAACACCATCAAGCAACAACTAGATGAAAGTGTAAAAACATACCAAAAAAATTATATCACACTAAACATATTCATAAATGGAATACAAAACACATTCTAACTTATTGGGATGTTCAATCAAGGTTAGGAAATGAAACCTCCAGGTTGGGATTCTCACCCTCTAAGTTGGGAATCCAAACCTCGAGATAGAGCATCCCAACCTTCATAGAACATCCAAGTTGATATTCTCAACCTCCAGGTTGGGAATCCTAACCTTAATTAAACATTTACAATTGAAATCTTAACCTCAGCATTGGGATTCCCAACCTTCAGGTTGGAATTTTCAATATAGATATTAAATCAAAATTGAGAATCTCAACCTCCTAGTTGATTTAAATTCACGTTTCGAATTTAAACATAGAGGTCGAGATTTTCAATCTTCAGGTTGGAAATCCCAACCTTGATTTAAATTCACGTTTGAAATCTCAATCTCAAGATTGAGATTCCTAACTTGGATGTTAAATTAAGATTAGAATCTAAACTTTAAGGTTGGGATTCTCAACCTCTAGGTTGTGATTCCCAAAATAAAGTTGACATCCACATTGAGAATCCCAATCTGAAGGTTTGGATTCCTAACCGAAAGGTTGGGAATTACAACCTCTAAATTGAAAATCTCAATCTTAATTTAATATCCACGTTAGGATTCTCAACATAGAGATTGAGATTCCCAACCTAAAAGTTAGGATTCTCAACTTAATGGTTCGGATACCCAACCTCAAGAATGGGAATCCCAACCTTCTAGTTGAGATTTTTAACTCAAATATATAATATTTCTAACCTCAACATTGGGATTCTCAACATAAAGATTAAGATTCTCAACTTATAGGTTGGGAATCCCAATTTGAATGTTGAGATTCCCAACCTAAAAGTTTGGATTCCTACCTTTAACATGAATACTTCACCTCTAAATTTGTCTCAGCTTCCGTTATAAATCTCACCCTCAAAATACAGATTTACATTATAACTACCAATACAATCTAACTTTTACATTCTAATCATACCCACAAAACCACAAACAAATTACACAAAATAATAGAAACCCACTTTCAATACCTCATCCTTGATTCACATCACCATATTCACATACCCAAAGCAATCATCACTAGTCAAATATACTACCCACCCGTAGAAAAGCAAAGCGGTACAGTTCTGCAATAGTCCAAAAACCCAAAATCACACTCCTTCATTTCTTAGGCAAGGGAAGGCAGAAGAAAGGGTAGTTGTAGGAAGTAAGAAGAGATGTTGGTCGTGGGAAGTGAGAAGAGATGTTGGTCATCGGAGCTGAGAAGAGACGTAACGCCAATTGGCAGAGACTGCTGTACAACTGCTTGGTGTCAGAGGTTAGGAAGTGAGAAGAGAGGTTAGCCGTGGGAAGTGAGAAGACATTTTCGTCGTCCGAAGTGATAGAATGGAAGGCCAGTCGGTGAAAGGAGACTGCTGCATAATTGGTTGGCGAGTGAGACTGCTTGGCCAGAGAGGTTACAAAGGAGTGAGAAGAGAGGTTCACCAAAACACTTTCAACTTCTATCAATTTGCTCTGTCTTATGACTCTCATTTCATTAAGGGCAATTTTGTCCATTCATGTTTTTTTATAGGAACAAAAACACAAAGGGTAGTTTTGAAATCCACGTGGTCAAATTAGTCATTTTATGCATTTTTCCTTTCCAAGGGTTTAATAAGGGGGTGTATTCACATATAATTCTCTAAAATTTAAAACATTTTAAAAATTTGAGTATATTTAATTTAGATTTAAATAGATTATATTGAAATTCAAGTATGTCAAATTTATATTTGCATGAAATCCATTAAAATTTAAATATATTCAATTCAGATTTGTATAAAGTCCAATAAACTTTAGATATATATAAAAAGTAATGCTTACCAATTTCATTTAAATGATGAATTAAATGAATTTAGATGAATTTGGATAAATTTTAAAGTGATTTTTATAAAGAAAAAAATTTATAATAAATCTTATCAATACGGAGCCTATAGAAAATTTATTCTTCCAAAAGGTTGATTAATTCTTCTAGAATATTTTGTTATTTTACAGCATACTGGTACATATTGCATTTATTATAAATAATTTCAACACTAGGGTGCTGATTTTAATGGTAGCTGTATCCTGGGCGGCGAGCTTACATGCAGTGATCACTATCCAAGTTCTGGTTATCTGATCAGTTTGTAACAATCTGATCAACAACACTCCTTATATAATGCTTCTTCAGTTTCCTACTCCTCTGACTGCTACCCCTGGATAAACTAATTCAAGGTAAAAATTGTTTATTACTAATACAAACTACACAACTACTTGGTCGCTTTTGCATGTGGATTATGGATTGGTGTTATTCAAGACCTGTTGATCAGAGCAAAACCGTCGTGTTCTGGCTTCCTGCCACTTGCTCAACAAAAGCGAAATTGGTCAATTGCACTCACCAGTACTGGTTGTTCAATACGAAGGAGTCAACTGGCACTTTTTTCCCTTCATCATTTCGGTTCCAGTGGTAGATAGCATGCGTCCTGTTTTTAATCTCTAGTGTAGAATGACCATAACTGCCTTCCCGGAATGCAGAATAATTTGGTTGTGGATCTCTGAACCTACATACCCAACAACAATACAAGTTTAAAACTGACACATGAAAATATGAATTTGATTCTTTACCATTGAGTCAAAATGAATTGTTATTTCTTGTAGACAGGGTGTATTATATGTGAATCATGTAATAATTCAACTTACGTTCCCGCTAGACCTTCTGAATTTCCTCCATCTCCAACAGTGATGTAAATAGGAGCATTTTTGTCTGGTACAGGGTAACGTTCACCACTTGATACATTGTACTTTATTTTTGAGAATCGATACTGGAAATCAAAAAAAGAAACAACAAAAACGTCTCAATACACAGTCTAAAATCCATATTCCAAGCAAATAAATGCTACTAGAACAGTCAAGTGTTTTTCACTTTTCAAAATTAGGGAAAAAAAAAACCAATGAAGCTATCTAAATTAGAAAGAGAGCTTCATTTTTTTCGGTCATCACCAAGACACCAACTCTTGGATGCAATACTAACACCTTAATGAAAATTGACATGTATCTATAGAAGTTGGAAGACCCCAAAAAATAGCCTAGTCTTACCAACACTAAACATAGTAACATGTCACTATGAAGACCTGCAAAAGATGGGAAGTTACAGAAGTTAAAAATAGTACCGATCTTTCGTAGGCATGGACATGACCAGCAAATATTATATCAATTTTGTACCGTACAAACCAGCTCTCAAAGACTGCACGCATACTTTCACCCTCCATGAAGTGTGCCTCATTACTGTTGTACATTGGTACATGCATGACAACAATTAGCCATGGTGTCTTCTTCCTGTCAACCTTTGCAAGTTCGCCTTGTAGCCATTTATATTGAGGTGTGTATTTGACTGTAAAACATAGTAATTACATCAACTTGAACTGAAATAGAGGCAAGAAAAACAATGGAAAGGCTTGTTGATCAATTCTGAGGACAAATAAGAAAGTTATAATTACCCAATATCAAACTATGAGAAGAACAATTTAGAGGGAAATGAGACATACTGTAAGGAGTGTAGCTGGATAGCACAATTATATGCGCAGAGGCACGCCTGACAGCATAATAAAGAGGATCGCTGCTGTTGGAGGCCCAATGAGGGGTAGGATACCGATAAAGATAGTTTTTGAAAGGAACATATTCACCCTACATGTGTGTATATTTCAAGAAACTAATGATAAATGAGAACTTAATTCTGTATGGCCAAGAATGATGCAATATGAATATAAATACATGTACTAGGACTGAAATTAACGCAATGAAAGAGGGATAGGGATAGTAGGAACCCACTCAGTACATAACCAATATACACAATTAACACTGCAATGATATCTGTCCAATACTTTACCAAATAAGGCAAGTACTCTATTTCATGATTTCCAGCAGACCAAAGCCATGGTTGATATGCTGCACTTCGCTCAGCGAACCGCCCCCATGAATCCCAACGCACAGGAATATCATTATATGTATACCTATCAGCATAAGAAAGGTCTCCGAGAAACAAGACAGCCTGTCCTCCACTCTCCATGTAATGCTCAAGAGTGGACAGAGAATTGTATGTCTGGCCCAAGTCACCTGTAACATACAAGTAATGTTTCATAATATGGAATTCATACAAAACCAATGTAGAAGATACATATCAATAAGAGACGTGAAAAGTATTTGCATTGATGAAAAGAAAGAACTAGAGATGAAGGCAAATTCTGGAAGCTAACAGATGAGGAAAATCATGACGAAGATGGATTTTACATTGTGCAAATAGAGAAGCACGGGATTCAACTCACCAATGATTCCAAATTTGTAAGGGACATCTGGATTAATCTCCGGAGGTGTTTGAAACCAAAATTCTCGAGAAGATTCACCACTCCCAATCTTGTAATAGTACTTGGTATCATGCTGAAAATTGGAAAACCACTCAAGTAAGAGACCATAAGTCACAAAGCAGAAGGCTGTCAACTAGAGATACGTAATTAGAGATGATTGAACTAAGCATCTCTACTACTGTATAGTCATATAGATGCAGTATATGAATGTGTGCGTGCATACATATGCACAACTTGGAATTAGCATTTTATTTCCATTTAAAAGAGAAATGAATCCTCTAATTAATGTTAATACAACTTTTCATAAGCAACAGTTACCTTAAGGCCATCTACGAGGCAGTGATGGATGTAGCCAGACTTGTATTTATAAAAGGTGTAATTTGTGGTGTTTCCCTTAGCAGTAAATTCATACTTGTTTTTTGATGTGCCAAAGTGAATTTCACTTATGCCTGGTTCATCAACTGTTACCCATGAGACAATTACAGCCTTCCCATCATAGTCGCCTTGAGTAATGTGCACCTAAAGTTGAAGCATAGAAGATAATACAAATAAGTGGACACACAAAGAGAGGGATCTACAATATTTAGAAAGACAACTTATTCATATTAATATAACTTCACATAAAAGGTGGTTTGGCATTAAGTGAACTACACGAATGACGTTAAAGATATATAAATCCTCACTTGCTGTGGTGCATTATAGCCCTTTGGAACCGCAAATACTCCATTCTCAAGACGAATGTCAGTAGCTGGAAACTCTGATCGAATAAAAGTACTTGTTATCCCTGCATTCCCATTGCCCACATAGCTCAAAAACACATGAGACGATGAGTTGAAGCAACCAGGACTGCCTCATGGTAACCTCCACCAAATGCTAAATCACCTCAATGATTCAATAACAACAACACAATCAACTGCACCCAAAAATAGAAAAACCATCAGAACATATCAACTCATAAAAGTATATATTACGGACTGTTATGAAGTCTACATAAACTTGAAAGTAAAAGTAATATTTACGAATGGAAATGAAAGTATTACCTTTCTCCCTACGCAAGAGGAAAGGACTATTCAAGGACGCAGTTTAGAACAACTTTGTTTCGATATTTATAGATAAATTAAGGGTTCAAAAATCTTACCAAGTATAGGCATTGCCTCCTATCAACTAAGTTTACAACCAACCATGTCCACCCACTCATTTTGTCACGTTTTATGTTGGCTTCAAAGTTGACAGGGATTTGTCAAATATATGACGACTCCAGCACACAAGACACATATAACTTTAGATATTATCAGGTAACGTTAGATATTGTCAGGTAACTTAATTTTACAACCAACCATGTTTACCCGCTTATTTTGTCACGTATTGGAAAAATCTTTTACTTTTCAGATAAGAATTTTGCTTAATTTTTATTTTTTCAAATAGGTTAGACTAGAAAAAATCTTTCAGATGTTTTCAAAGAACTCCTTTTTTTATTTTTTATTGGCAGATTTAGCTTGGATCAGTCTTTCTTAAAACAACAGATTTATACTTCATTAATTAGGTTAGCTTCCTGAGTCCCGAAAACTATTAAAGTTTTACTAATGAAATTTACTTGGAGACTGCAAACTTTGCTAGCTTTGATATAATGCTTTATGAAACTATTTATGAGTTACGTACAAAAGAAAGGGAAGGGAGATTTTAGTTCTCGCAGACAACTAAAGAAAGTAACCTAACTGTAATTACTTCTTTTATTCATTAAAAAGGGTATACATATACATGAGGTTTGAGCTTTTCTGTTGAGCTCGAAAGATTGCAAAGGACAATTATTACACTGGATGGAAGACAAAATAACAAAGGACAATCTTTATCTTTGTCTTTGATTTTATGTTGGCTTCAAACCTGACAGGGATTTATCAAATAATATGACTCCAGCATACAAGACATGACGTTAAATATTACTGAAGTGATCAAACTGATTCTTCTCTGTAACATATATAAATCAGTTCTTACAACAAATCAAACATTATTTTGGGAAGCAACTTGTGATGAAGGTATCAACTTTCAACGAAAAGCACATACCCAGAGGCAGAAATCTAAATATAAACATTGTACACATAACGTAGTGTTGACAGATGATAAAAGAGACTCTAGTGTAGACGAAAACATAAGCAGAGGAGGTGGAGACCGGAGAGCCAATCATTTTTTTATGGGATATTATCAAAATCCACTTTTGTTTCATAAAATATTGATAAAAAAAATCCAACTTGTGGTTTGAAAAAAAGATATTATGAAAAACCCAGAAGAGTAAATTAGTCGAAATTTATCTCTGACTTTTTTTATTAGAAACTACTTTTTACCGATTAAACAAACAATTAGCGTTAAATTTACATGGCATAATGATAATTAGTGAGTAATTTTATTTGTTTTAATAAAATTAAATAAAAAATTGAAAAAATAAATAAATAATTTTTCAAATCTCTCTCTCTCACTCCTCCATCTATCTCTTAACCATTCTCTCTCTCACTCTACCATTTTCTTCTCTCTTTCTCACTCCTTCATCTCTCTCTTTCCCTCGCTCTACATTCTCTTTCATTACCGACAACCAACCTGTACCATTCTTCCTCATCTTTTTTTTTTTTTTTGTCTGATTCTGGGTTTCAAACCCAAAACTAGATGATTTTAAGTTCGATTCAACCCAAAATTATTTGGTTCTGAGGTTGGTGGGTGGTTTGTGGTGATTGGTAGAAAGACAACTCATACTCACTCTTGTCTCCTCTCTAATGTGTTTATGTGTTGCTGAAAACCCAGAAATTTGGATTTTCAGCAAGCAGCAACCTAAAACCTTTTTTTGAGTTTTTAGGTTACTGGAAACCCAACTTAGAAACCCATAAAAAGGTGGGTTTCCTACAATTTGGAGACCCATTTCTCTAGGTTTTCAAGTTACTGAAAAACCCAGAAATTTGAGTTTTAGAAGATGGGTTTCCAGGGCTAGAAATTCAAAAGATTAGAAAATTAATTTTTTTTGTTAATTAGTAATTTTTATTTTTATTTTTTTATTTTTTATTTAATAATATTATTAATCAATAATTTAAAAAGTATTTCAATCATTACATAAGTTTAAAACGTATGATAGACATTTTACAGAATCTCAAGGGTATTTTGATCATTTTACAGTTTTAAATGAAAAATGTTAATTTTTTGGATGGAAAGTTAACAATATGGGGTAGTTCATCTAATAAAAAAAATCGAGGGCAAATTCGAATTAGTTTACTTTTTAGGGGGTTTTGCATTGTATCTCTTCCATAAATAATCAAAATCCACCCTTAGTTTTATAAATGGCCAAAATCTACTCTAATATTTTATTATTCTCTAAACATCATAAGGGAAATGTGTAAATGCAATAATAAATCCTATATAAATCAATTAAAAGCTACTCTAATATTTTTATTATTCTCTAAAATCCACTGCACCATTAAACATCTCCAAAATCTACCCTAATATTTTTATTGTTCTTTAAAATCCACTGCACCATTAAACATCTCCAAAATTTACCATAACGTTATCATTATTCTCTAAAATCCACTCCACCACCACCATTAAACATCTCCAAAATCTATCCTAATGTTTTCATTATTCTCTAAAATCCACTCCACCATTAAACATCTCGTAAACATCATAAGGGTGAAGTGTAAATGCAATATCAAATCCTAAATAAATCAGTTAAAAACTATTCTATTAAAAAAAAAACTATTTTATATTAAAATAATAAAAAAATCCACAAAATTGCATTTAAAATTAATTATAAATAATTTTATTGTATTTTTAAGAAATAAATTTGTAAAATTTATTTTGTTGAAAAATGTACTTAAATAAAATTTTAATCCAATCTAATTTATTATATTTTAATTTAAAATTTTGATGTAAATGACTATTTAAAATTAATTAATTTAATATGATATGATATTTTTTTTATCAAATCTGATACATCATCAAACAAGATACAATACTATTTTTAATACAATCTAATTTAATTTATAATTTTTATTCTCTTAATTTTTAATCCAATTTAATTTATAATATTTAATTTAAACATAAAATATTATAAATTAATTGGATTAAAGTTTTATTTATTTATTTTTGTATAAAATGAGTTTATTAAATTTATTTATTAAAAATACATAAAATTATTTATAATTCATTTTAATATAATTTCAAGGTTTTTTAATTATGATTTAATTTTATATTTACATATTTACCTTTATGATGTTTAAGTGATGTTCAATAACGGGGTGGATCCTGAATAATAATGAAAACATTTGGTGGATTTTGGCCATTATGGAACCAACGGTGGATTTTGTTCAAGATTTTGAAAGACGTAGATGGATTTTGGCTATTTATAAAACTATAAGGTGAATTTTGTTTAATATTTTATGAAATGGGATTGATTTTGATAATATCCTTGTTTTATCACCAAATTCAATCATTTTGAGATTAGCCAATGGGAAGCGTCTATCAGCAACAAGGATGTGTTAACGTGGAGTGGGCCGAGTGGCTTGGAAGATATTATGGATTTTTGTCCTCTTGAAGGGAACCGACTGATAGGCTCTACGTTGAGTCATTATCATTTTGGCCTGAAATGAGTGGATTTAAGATAAACTGAATTTTATTTCAAACTATTAGTATCGCTGTTTATTTTATTTTTATTATTTATAATACTGGTCATATCTAATAATGAACATTGTTGTATAGACACAATTTTCTTAAATATTATTTGTGATCCAGCTATTCAAATTTAAAATATTATTTTATTAAATTAATATTTTTCATAATATTATATTAGTATAATTTTTTTAATAGAAATATATTATCGTCAGTATAACCGTTCAAATTGAATCATATGAAATTGAGTAAAAGTTTTCTACCACCAAATTACACCGATACCACTTTGTATGGACATAGTTAAGGAGAGCAAAGTCACGCATATCACATGTACTATTGCTGTTAATTTGGAACCAGAACTAGGTCCCTAACTCACCAAAACAAATTTATTAATGGGGACTCTCTTATTGGGCTTTTCATTACACAACCAACAAAATTATATGAAATACAATAATTGAATGAATCGAATATTGGTCCCATTCAGTTTTATAAAGAAAAAGTAGTGCATGGATATTAGTCTCTGTACTCAAAACATGGTGAGTTAGGAGATCCCAAGATACAAATAAATTATGTATACATAATTAGTAATTTGCCAATTTTGATGGGTTACGTTGTCAACACACAGTGGCAATATTGAAGGGTGAACCATGTAATCCTTAAATAAAATCAACTTTGAAAGTCATTTGACTAGCGTTGACTTTTTTTAAAAATAAAAAATTAACCTGCATGAATTTGTTAATTACACAAGGAACACATACTGAATCTTTTTAATTTTGAGCGATTGTAGATGCAAACGTTCATAACTTATATATGTACGTAGATTTATGAGCAGACCTTTTACTTATTGCAGGAAATAATTATTCCAAACCTTATTTATAGTATTTAATCTAGATAACCTAGCAAAACCGTGACCTTGGCCAGAGTTTACGCTTGAAAAAAATATATATAATGGAGTATAATTTGGTTATATATATATATATATATTAGTTTTAACTGTACATCTTCTCAAGGGCATTACTAGAAGCTCTAATTAAGGTGGATTAATTTACCTTCTAATTATTAAATATTTTGTTTAAGACTTTTAAAACTTATTTATGTTCACAATCACCACTACATCAAACCTTCTATATCTATACTTGTGGAGAGGAGTTTAAGTTCCATTTATATATAAATACGTGTGAATATATATATATATATATATATATATATATATAAATGGAACTTAAACTCCTCTCCACAAGTATAGATATAGAAGGTTTGATGTAGTGGTGATCGTGAAGTCTCTCTTCGGACTTACATGTATAAGTCCAAAGAGAGGCTTCACAACCATCAAAATCACCACTACATCAAACCTTTTGTTTCTATATTTATGGTGAGGAGTTTAAGTTCTATTTAGAATACGTGTGAATATATATGTATATATATATATTTATCATAGTAAAATCTTTCAATTATAGTATTAAATATTCTGACCACATATATAATTATTATTTTTGACAGGTTAGATAAATCATCAACTCATTTGGTATCATTGTAGTTGTTAAATGTATTTTTGGGTTGCACAAAATGGGTTAATAAAAGCTTAATAAACTGATCCAATAAAACAGTCCAACAGACAAAAGCCCGACTGATCAATATTCAGCTCTCCACTTTGCAACTTGAAGAGACGAACTCGCGAAACCAAGCCCTCAGAACACATGATAACCTCCAGCTCGTAGGAGAGAGCTCACGTAACATCCTGCATCCAGCTCGTATATAAGAGCTTTCAGCACTCACGATGCTGCTCAGCTTGCACAAACATGACCCTAGCTCACTTAGACGACCTCTCAAGTGACAAGTTATTATTAGAGCTGCTCAGCACCGAGCTCCATATCACTCAAAACAAAACTAGCTCATAAAGTGGCGTGACGTACACGCTGAATCTTTCCAGAATAGTAACAGCCTAATATGCGGAACACTCAACCACCAAATCAGGAGATAAGTCAAATCTCTAATTTGATTAAATCAAATTCCTGAAATCACGAATATATTTTTGGGAAATGTAATTAATATTAAATTATTTTCTATTATAATTATAATTGAACTGTAGTATCTTCCCCTCTCTATAAATAAGAGGCTAAGAATTCATTGAAAAATGGGAGACACTCTTAATAACAAAGAACTGTGACTCTGTCGGAAAATAACCGAAGCACAACCGCGGACATAGGCTCTTTTAAAGCCGAACCATGTAAAAACTTGTCTTGTCTTCTGTTCTTTCTCTTGTTTTTCCCTTCTATTTGCTTTGTTTGTGTTTGATTGTAGTTTTGAGCTTTAAAAAACCGAATTGACTGATTTTTAAAGTCAACAATAGTAAACTTAAAAATACAACTGATATGAGAAGGAAATAAATAGAGTAGACAATGGAAGGAAAAAAATTGTAAAATAGACGAGATTTTTAGTAGTTGTTTGATCAATTTGATCTACATTTACATTATAAACTACTACCAGAATTCATTTCGAACAATGTTAAGAGTATACAACTTCTTCTCATTACAAGATCTCTCCAAGACTCTCAAAACGGCAAGCTTCCCTATGGAAGAGTAAATCCTGCATATACTGTTCTCTGAAGTCTCACCACTCTCGCTCATTAAAGTATCCCACATTCTTTTTAACTTTTTCATTACCTGTCTCTCTCATTAGAGTCCCACATACTAATCTTTTTAGCATTATTCTGTCATCTATTACTCCATTACTTTGTTACTCATTTGTAAACTATGAAAATTGTATGATTTGGTGTCTTTGTTACCCATTGAGGAAGTCAAGAAGTTGAAAGCAGAAGCAATGCCGTTGCATTTTAGCAACAAGAAAAAAAGGGGACCTCTATGTCAAACCGAATTGCTTCGCCACACGTTCATTAATATACAAAACTGCAACTTACATGATTCAAATATCCACATTTTTTCATTTTAGTATAAACTGAGATTCAAAAGGTGAGTGATATATTTGCATAACTGAATTTATCATTACTCAATCACAGATAAACATGAGAGCTAAAACAATATATTAGGACTCTTTAACACAGATGAATCACACTTTGTTTTGCAGTAAAAAAATCTCACTTGTTACATATTTGTTCGATCTCAAGATGCTTAGTGCTTCGGGAAATCAGCAATTAATTTTCTCATATAATAGTATATTACAAGTACATCTAGGGATCAACTCTTACCTAAGAAACACTTCACCAGTGCATCTACCTAAAATTTCAGGTCTCACACGTCACTCTACTGTTGCCAGCTTCTCTTCATCCACATCAAAAGCTTTCCTCGCTTGTTTCAGCTCCTCTTGCATGGACAACAATTCTGTACAGCGGTTCAGCTTTGGGGCGTCCTGCAAAAGCACCCCTTAAAGGTTCAACCAACAATTTTATACAGCAAAACAACTAACGTAGATGACACAAAGGATCTAACATATATTTCGCCTACATTTATCTAACTGCCAGGAAACATATACAGACTAGATCTTAAAAAATCACTTAATTATTAAACTACGGATATAAACTTTTAATGCCTCAGAAAAAATGGAATATCAGAGGTATAAGTCATGGTGATCTTTTTGTTCAGTGATATGAAAATCATTTATAGAAGTGATTGATATTTGTACTTTAAAATAAATGGAAAATGGAATTTATTCCAACGGTAAAACGGAATTGTGTAAATAAGTAAGCAAACACAAAAGCCTCTAAAAGAAATTACCTTTCGAATTTGATATAGAAAATCCTCCACCGATAACTTTCCTCTCTTTGATCCAATGTCCTGTGCCTTATGTGCCTGCACAAAAGTGTTATAGAAGTTGGACCTACAACACCATCTTCTGCAAGGAACAGATAACTACTAACTCAAAAGAATGCTTACCAAATCTGTTACATACTCCACAACAATGTCCTCCACAAGTGCAACAGTTTCTGGAAAGGGCTGATAAAGCAAGCAAAAGAAATTCATAATTATATTTTAAGTACAATTTGCACCTAACAGTTCAGAATATATAGATCTATGACATCATACATTTCAATAACAAAAATAAAGAGTTCCATACCAATCATATAACAGTGTGAGACCAAAATTTTTCAGTAAGTGCTACAAGTAAATAAGGTGACTAACCACTCTAACTGCTATTAAAAGAATGCATTATTATGCTATCATTATATAGTTTTCAAATAACATCTGCTAGGAAAATGAAGCAGCCTAAACAAGCTGCATGTCTGCAGGTTGTGTGAAAGAATACGTATGTTCCAAAACATGAGCCAATTATTGGCTCCCAACAATATCTCACACAATACCATACATAAAAATTGTTGTCAACCAAATTTTAGGTCTCTTCCCATATTCAGTAAGCCTACATTAGCCCAACTCAGCCATACTCACTTATATGAACATACATTCTTTCTTTTTTCATCTTTTTATCAACATAGATATTATTACCATCATAGATTCCACGCCATTACAAATTTGTTTTTATATTACATCACAGCCACGTACCAATTGCTCTACTTAGACTCAACTCAAATATTTATTATATTGAGTATCAACATATTCAAGCATAAATTGTCCATTCCTTGACACTGCTAACGCCAAACACACAATTTCAGAGGCCATTTTCAGAGTAAAAGAGTTCTAGCTAGAGTAAACTAGCACTAAATTAAGCGTTTTTCCAGAGAGATTCCACGCAACTAAACACAATGTATTCCATAATAAAATAGTTATAATCAAGAATTCAAAATACGAAAGGTGGGGTGAAGTGGTCAAGCCTTGGCGAGGCAAGGCGGCCACCTCAATTTGAATTTCGAAATGACAAAAAAATAATTTAAAAAATAAAAAAATAAAATAAACTAACATAGAAAATCATCCATAACATTGAACAAAATATTGATAACCAATGTTAGAAATACAAATATCAAACAAATAGAACAAAATCAACAAAAATATTATCCTAACGACACTATATATCGAATAAACTATCATTTGTTTCTAGTGGCCTAAAAAATGGATTCAAGGTTTCATCCCCTCCATCATCATCTTGAGTGAAGGAGATGAAATCTTCAACTCTTGAATGAAGGAGGATGAACCTTGAGTGAAGGAGGAGATGTGTTGAGTGATAAAGAAGATTTTAGTGAAGGAGATTTCTAGAGTTTCTAGGGTTTTAGTGGTTGAGATGAAAAAGAGAAGACAGAAAAGAGGAAAGTCGGCCTGCCTTTCTGTTTTAGAAAGGACCGACTACCCTTTTCTGTTAGAGGTTTTAAAAATTAAAAATTAATACATTTTTCAGTGAGAGGCAGACATGGTAACCGCCTCACCACTGTCTCATCCCAAGTTTGACTCAAGCTTGGGGCGCCCACTTTGGGGCGTCTTGAGGCAGCACCTCAGTACGAATTTTAGAACTATGGTTATAAGCAATGGAAGTAATTAATCTCCCGTTTGGCAAGAATAATAGATGGATCTTACATTACAATTTTAATATCTCCACATCGAAACAAATGTGAACCAACATCAATGGGAAAGGAGCATCAATTCATCTTCCAAAAAGAAGAGGAAAAAAAGAACTGATATGCATTCACATGTCAGTCGGAGAGTAAGTAAAAGTCCAAAAATATCAATTAATCACAGAAAACTTACAAGTAAACACGTCCAAAAGTATCCACAACAACAGCCAAATTATCATATTCGACAATTTCCAACAACACAAATCAATAAACCATTGTTAGAAAACAATATAAGCTCAAGACAGATAGTGTTACTTACATTAGCATCGTCGCCAAAACCATACATCATATGCTGCACTATCAGATCAAATTAAAAGAAAAAGACGATAAAATCAGCAAGATTACTAGCACAACAAACACAGGTACAAAATAACTGTGACCAACTGAAAAACAAAAGATAGACAGGAGACATCAGCTCACAGTCTTTTTGAAAGACCCCTCGCTTGCGCTTAAACGAAGTCGTTTCATAAGGCTGAGAGGATCCAGCTTTCGATTTCGAAGAGGTTCCTGCAGCAGAATTACTCATCTTCTACTCAACTTCTTTCCCTCTATACCTGTCACAATTCACAAACATCAACTTCAGACAACTATCCAGTATTAACAACTAATCAAATTAAGAAAGATTTTACGTTTATTTCCGCATTATGCGTAGATGGACAGGATCCAGTAGAACCAGTCCATTTTGCCATCCCTAGGAAGGATGTATCAATGAGCCATTAATAACAACACACTCGACTGCACCAAAAACAGAACAACCACAACCATTAAAACATATCAACTAATCAATATATATGTTACGATGAGACCCCAGCATACAAGATATAACTGATACTTGATAAATATGAACCAACTGATTAAATTAATTTTTCTTTATAAAACGAATCGGTTCTTACAACAAATCAGAATCAGTCATTATTTTTACCAAAAACAAAAGCTTGCAAAATAATTTGAGATAAAGGCTTTAACTTCAAATGAAAATAAAATACCCAGAAGCACGAATTTAAATATGAACATAGTTACCGATAACATAGTGCCAGATGGATAAAAGAGTACCTTGCAGGGGAGGCGGTGACCGGAGAGCCAAAACTTCACACTCCCGATACAAAGACTTTTGAGGATAGCCAGTGGGAAGCGTACGTTAGCAGCAAAGATGTTGACGTGGATTGGCTTTGAAGAGTTGTAGATTTTTGTCGTCTTGTTTAATTATTGGCTTATCGTTGATTTGAGTTGCCCGTTTCAAGACAGTATGTGTTCAGGGCACTTGCTTGTCACGTGAAACAATGAAAACTGCCAGTTTTGTCTTGTCTTAAGATCAGAGAAATATTTTATTTCAAAAAAAAAAAAAAGATCAGAGAAATATTTATAGAACTATTTTTTATTTTTTTATTTTTATACGTTGATTCACCAAACTTTCCAACTTAAGGAATTTAATTAGATGGGCCCGTGTCGAAATGATAAGAGTGTACAAGCCATTCATATGTATCGTAGATTTTATATACAGCAGTATATGTTTAGGGCACTTGCTTGTCACGTGAAACAATAAAAACTGTCAGTTTCCTCTTGTTCTAGAACATCTTCAATACAAATATTAATTATTTTTTATAATCCATTATCATGTCATCAATGTCTAAAGAATTATTTCCTACATGTCATTGAATAGTAATTGATAGACAATGAAATTACAAAATGTTCTCTAATACCTTCTATTCAAAATTCATATTTTGATGACATGTTATTTTCTTTTCTTTTTCTTTTTTAAATCACAAACTTAACAAAAAAAAAACAGAAAATAAACCAATTAAACTCCATATAACACTTTATACAAAACTCTCTCTCTCACTAGATGTCTGTTCATATTCTCACATTTTGATCTAATTAAACTCATCTTGTAAATCTTATGTTATGTTTCATTATTTTAATTTCATTATTAAACCCTTATTTGCATGGTGTTTCTCTATGTTTTTTCTCAAATATGTGCTAATGAAATCGATATTGTTATTTGATTATATTTAATTTGATTGATTTTTTTCTTATATTTTCATCAAATTCTCTACCGTTGTATTGAGTTATTTTTCATGAATCATATAAATATAATAATACCAATCAATATATATGAATGAAATTGCATGCCACCTGTTTGACAAAATTATTTTATTTCAAAAAAAAAATATCAAAAAAATATTTTATTTCAAAAAAAAAAAAGATCAGAGAAATATTTATTGAACTATTTTTTATTTTTTATTTTTATACGTTGATTCACCAAACTTTCCTACTTCAGGAATTTAATTAGATGGGCTTGTGTCGAATTGATAAAAGTGTACAGTCCATCCGCATGTATTGTGGATTTTATATACAGCAGTACTCTTCTACTTATACATATGGGTCTTTTCACTTTTATGTAGGTTGTTTCCCCATTCATATATGGATTGTTCTTTTCAGTATGAAAGTTGTTTTTATGATCAAGTTTCAGAGTCATATTTCGTTTTATCTCAATTGATTTTTAGACTTTTATTGGCTATAAAAAAGAACATAAAAAAAACTTTCCAACTTTATGTTACAACAATATGCCAATTTCAAAGTATCAATTATTTTCACAGCTCTACCAATAATTTAAATGATTAGTACATTTCTTATAAATACTAATGCCATAGATTTGAGTTTCATTTTATATTCCTACCAAAATTCTGAGAATATTTCTATTTCCATTATGCACTGTTCAACCTAAGCAGCTACCCTGAAAGCTCTCTGATCAAGGGTCTTAGGTGGAGACCACCCTAGGCGGAGAAATCGACCACCTTGGATCGAAGTGGCCAATTAATTTATAAATATTTTTTTAGGTTCACCTAGGCGCTAGGTCCTGGACAACTAGCGCCTAACGCTTTTTAGAACACTGATATTATGAAAATAATTAGTTTTGAGTTCTACATGTATTGACCACCTTTATTAGATTGCCTTGTAAATATGTAAAAGAAAAAAAAAAGATTGAAAATGCTTTAGATAATTTGAGATTGGGACTTTTATAATAAATTGATGCATCGATATTTAATTAAATTCGTAACTATAATTTTTAGTATGATGCAAAAGTTATTGCTTATTGGTTAAAATTGTTTCCATATATTCAGCCTGCATATTCAATTTCTTTGAGTAAAAATATAATTTTAAATAATTGTTTATATAAAGAAATCACATAAATCGAATAAAAAGGAAAGCCAAAAAAAAAAAAAAAACTATTGATTGGGCAGATCAATAATTTAAGATAGTTTGGCCGGTCTCATGCTGTCCTGAAATGAGTGGGTTTAAAACAAACTAAATTTCGTTCAAGAATTTAAGCGGGATCACACTCGTATTATTATTATTATTATTTTATTAAATTTTGGATAATTTAGTAATATATTAATATAAAAAAAATGAATTATCAAGAATTATTATCATAGATTCTTTTTCTATTATTATTATTATTATTATTCAGGAGATACAAGTAACTCGATTCCAAATACGACTTGGTCCACATTTTGCCTCCAAAACCATATGGTTGATCAGATTTCAAAGAGTTTATTTATGTGTTTTTTTTTTTTTTTTTTCACTTTTCTTTTGCTATGTTTTTATCCCCCCGCGCCCCCCACCCACTTTTCTTTTCTTATCAATGTCATACTTTCTTCAATGCACCTACTCATATTTTATTAAATAAATTCTTCAAACAATGAATATTGGGATAAGAGCAAAATGCACAAAATCTCTCTCGGGTAAAGTCTTAAACACCCATATTCAAAGTTTAGTTTTTATAACACAAAGCCCCCGAGCCAGAAATATCTGTTAGTCTAAATTTAGTTGACCAAGGGTATTTTCATCTTTTACTAATATATTTTATTTAAGAAAAATTAAAATTTTACTAATATATTTTATTTAAAAAAGAATAATTAAAAAAAATATTTTTTAAACAATTTTTCATCTCTTTGTCGCTCTCACCATCTTCCACCTCTGCCAGACCTACACCACCACCTTCTTCTTCTTCTTAATCTTCTCCTCTTTTTCTTCTTTTCTCACTCATTTGGGTTCGTCGAACCCAAACGTCTAGGTTCGAATCGAACCCAGACGATCTGGGTTCGCTGCGAACTAGACCGGTTCGAATTTAACCCAGACGATCTGGGTTCGCTGCGAACCAGACCGGTTCGAATAGAACCCAGATCAAATCTAGGTTTGACGAACCCAGACGGGTTCGAGACGAACCCAGATGAGATCTGGGTTCGAGACGAACCCAGATCTCATCTGGGTTCGCTCGAACTCGTCTGCGTTCGTCGAACCCGTCTGCGTTCGTCGAACCCAGATTTGATCTGGGTTCCATTCGAACCCAGACGTCGACGTCTCTGCGTTCGAATTGAACCCAGACGTCTGGGTTCGATTGCAAATGATGTTTGGGGTTTTTGGGCTGGATGTTTGGGGTTTTTGGGCTGGATGTTTGGGGTTTTTGGTCTGGACGTGTTTGAAGATGAAGATGATATCTGGATGGGTTTATAGTAGATGGGTGTTTGGGGCTGATGTGGTGGATGATTGATTGATGATGTGTTTGAGTTTTTACAGATGATTGATGATATGTTTGGATTTGTAAAGGTTGTTTGGTTATGCCATTTGAGAGTAGAGAAGTTTCTGGATTTGGGAGAGATAGACATGCAAGTGACGTGGTTTCTGGGAGATAAGCGGACATAATTTCTGGGTAATTAAAAAAAAAATCAGTTCGTCTGCTCATCAGTCATCACCCATAACTGATTTCAGTTCGTCTGCTCATCAATCATCACCCAGAATTGATTTTTTTTTCAGTTTTTTTTTTTCAATTGTTTTCCTTTTTGATTAACTATTTTTTATTAAAATAATATTTATTATTTTAATTTATTTTTGTAATGAATTAATTTTTATTTTTTTAAATTTTAAAAGAAAATAAATTAATTTTAAAAACTGAGGACATTTACGTCTTTACACTTCAAACCGAAGTTGACCGTCAATTTTAATATATTTTGACTGTTAAATTGAGGTTATTTTGTAATAAAACTCAAACCTTCTATTCGTATGTTTAACGCTTTACTTCGGGGGGGTCTTCTGCATTTTACTCATTGGGATAAATCTAATTTCTCTTCTATAATTTGATATAATAGTAAGAAAATCTTTGCTTTAAATAGTCTATAAAATCAAACAAGACCCTACTATTTATCAAAACATCTAAAAAACCCCCACCGTGAACTTGAATGTTAAGAGTCAATATTTGACTGTTAACTAAAAAGAATAAAATCATTCATTCAGTGTAAAATAAGTTTAAAAATTTGATAAATGTATGAGTGCCACTTGTCAATAGATTATTTTTTAAAAATAATTAAAAAAATAAAATAAACAATATTAATATTTTTTAAAATCGTCCATTAATATGATAAACGGTAGACATAATTCAAAAAAATTATAAATTTATTAATAATTTTTAAAAAATTATGTCCATCATCCATCACCATGATGGACTATGGACATGATTAAAAAAATTAAAACAAAAAACATAAATGTATACCGGCTCTCTCTCTCTCTCTCTTTGTATGTGTGATCTTTGATGCCGATCTCTCTTCTTCCTTCGCTCTTCGCCTACCACTGCTCCCTCCGTTTTTCGATCTTTTCTTATTCATCTTCTCGTCTTCGATCTCTTCTTCTCTTCTTCTTTTACTTCTCAAACCTCATCAAACTTAAACGTTTGTGTCTGAGTTCGAAATTCAAACACAGACACGAACATCTAGGTTTGACGAACCTAAATGAACATTTGGGTTCAAATCAAACTCAAATGAAAATTCGGGTACGTCATACCCCAGATTTTTATCTGAGTTTAATCAAACCCAGATAAAATTGGATAAACTATGTTAGGTTTGATGTTTGTGGTTATTAAGTGTTTATGTTTGTATGTTTATCTGTTTAATGTTTCTGTTGAAGATTAGTTGCAAGTAAATCCAGTAAAATCTAGGTTTCCAAGTTTGGAAAGCCATAAAAATTTAGGTTTCTAGCTGAACACATTTTCCAGTCGTCGAAAACTTTAGGTCTCTAACGACTGGATTTTTTTCATTTTATTTTATTTTTTTAAAAAAACTATTTTAAAATGTAATCTCTATCATCCAACATAGAGATAGACAGTAAAGATTAAAATAAATGAGTATTTTTTATTTTTTATTTTATCTATTAATTATTTTTTAAATTTTTTAACAATATTTTTTATCCATCAACATGAGGGGCAAGATCATTTTTCTACGTACTGCCACTGTTAGGATATATTTCAGTGATGAAGTTAACGGATGGGGAAAAATGGGATTATGTTAAACTATAGGGGAGTTCATAATGATTCGGTCAAACAATAGAAGGGTCTTGGTATTATCCCATAAATATTTATCTGTATGACAAGAAATTTGCAAAACAACCTCATTTGTCATATCTAACACTGAATGTTGTTATATGGAGAAAATTTTTGTTTTTTAAATATTATGTGGTACAGTAATTTAAACTAAAAATATTATTTAATTAAATAAATGTTTTTAATAATCAAATTACATTGGACATTATTGTATAGTTATAATTAATGAGATCAGAGTTATGCATATCACATGCACTATTGTTGTTAATTTGAAACCAGAAGTAAGTCCCAAGTCGCCACCGCAAGTTTACTGACTGGGGCTCTCTTCTCTATCTTTTTTTTTTTTTTTTGAAATATCTTCTCTATCTTTTTATTAGCCTTTGCATTACACAACCAACAGATTATACGAATAATGAACTCGTGCTTATATGGGGTCAACACTCGACAACAATTTTGATTGAATCTTGGTCACATTCAATTTTACAAAGAAAAAGATGTGAGCGGTATTTTTCTCTGTACTCGAAGGTGTGTGGTATCGAAAATATATTCCATTGTTAGATCCTAAGATACTTGATTATTCTCAATTTTTTGTTACCCGAATTCAATTGCAAATGAAGTATTAGATGAGTTATTTAATATATTATAAATCATAAGATGATGTGATAATTTTAATATAACATAAACAACTTACATGTTATATCATTCAAACATGGATTTAAATAAAAAATTTAAAAAGTTTAACATTTATTTATCAATTTTAATTGTATTATATATGCTTTTAATATGATATTGATAACTTATATATTACATCATTTGGATATGAATTAAAAAAAAGTTAGAAAACCGAACGTTACTCATAAATAAAATAATTAGCTATTAACAATTTTGATGGGTTACATGTCTGCGTACAATAGCAATACTGAAGCGTGAACCTTGTAAATTATTAAATAAAATAAACTTTGGGAGTATTTTTTAGCTGGAGGAAAAGGATTTAAACACAATTTTAAGAGTCATTTTACTCATGTTGGATTTGTTGAGTTATTTATAGAATTTACTTTCTTTCTAGACGAACAAACTTTGAGTTTTATCTGATACATGTAATGCATATGTGAGGAGACCTTCGTAATTTCGTATTGTTGGAATAATTATTATTCCAAAACTTATTTATTCCAAAACATATTGTTGGATAATCAACTTGTAGTGTTTTATTTAAAAAAAAAAAAAAAAAAAAAAAAAAAAAGTTAAGGGAATATAAATTTGGTTTAAAGTGATACGTGGCACGAAATTGAAGTTTTAATATATTAGTTTATGTCCGGAACTAAAACTTTCCAGTACCAAATTAATGAAATGGTAAAATAATATAAAAATAATGACAAAAAAAAAACACACACACACATAAAATTTACCAAGTTTATCTAAAGTAGATCACGTTTCATCCAAAGTAGACTACGTTCATGAATCTACTACAGATTTTGCCTATAGAGAGAAAAATAATAGCAACGGTTTACAAACGTTTAAATCCTTACAATTCAAATCTCGATTATACTCGAAACAAATTCTCTAACACTCAAGAAAATCTCACTTTTAACTTAGTTTTTACTCAAAAAGTTACACAAATCTTTTTCTCTCAATTATGTGATGCATAAAACAATGAGAGAAGAATCATTTATATAGACACATCCAATCTCCCATAATTAATTATCATTGATTAATTTATTTTTTAATCATGAATTATACCGTCTTATATGGGTCCCCAAATTTTTGCATTGTCAAAACGAAAAATTATTGAGCTTCTTGATTCTGTACAAGATTTTTCAATGCATTCGATTCCTTAATTTTAGGATTCAAAGATCTCAATGCATTTTAGGGTATGTTTACTTAATGGATTGGAGAATGAGAATAGGGAATGAGATTGATTGATATTGTTTACTTGCTTAAAATTCATTCCGTAGTGGGAATGAAAGTGTGAGTCCCACATCAATTTGAGGTTGTAGAATGGGAATCTCATTCTCATTCTCATTCTCTTTGCCAAGACGAAAAGTCTCTTATACCATTTTTTAAAAAATAAAGAAAAATCAATTTTATTTGATATTAAAAAAAATGCATATTATAATAAAAAACTGTACATCATTTGTATTTCATCATCAATTTCTCAATTATCATAGTGGACAATTAAAATAATATACAGTTTTTTTTAATTGTAATGTACAGTTTTTTATTTAATGTTAAAAAAAAAAACTGCATATTATAATAAAAAATTGTACAACATTTGTTTTTCATCACCAATTTCGTAATTATCATAGTGGACTATTAAAATAATATATATATTTTAATTGTAATGTACAATTTTTTATTTGATATTAACAAAAACTACAAATTATAATAAAAAACTACACACTATTATAATTAATTCATTTGATTAAGGTTATTTTTGTAATTTATAATAAATCATTTCAATTCCAAAGTAAAGTAAATTACTCAATGGAAATACTGTTGATTCCGATTCCAATTCCTGCTGTTGAAGTAAACAACTTATTCTGATTTCGATACTTCATTCCGATTCCAGATCATTCTGATTCTTTTAAGTAAAGTAAACGCACAATAAATTCTTTGATTTTAGGAATCAATATTTCAATGCATTAAAAAAATTATTGAGTTTCCTAACTCTGCACAAGATTTTTCAATACATTAAATTCTTTGATTTCAGAAAAATCTCAATGTAATAAATTCTTTGCTTTTATAAATCAATATCTCAATGTTTTAAATTCCTTAATTTCAAGAATTTAACGGTTTACAACCTTTTAATGGTGTCCGAGTTAAATCCTTTTACTGAAATATTAAATATCATATTTGCATATATAATATTTAATTTTAACAGATGCGAGCAGCGAGTAGATGTTAATCAGATGTTTTAAATAAGATATTGACTCTTTTAGTATCTCTCATACATATATATACATATATATATATATTAAAAAAAAAACAAGGTTAAAATCCGATTATCAGAAGTTGAGGATGATCCTAACTCCTTACCACTAGATGTGCATAAAATTTTTATCATCTCAGTCAACTCATCCAAAACCGTTGATCAAACCCGTGGGATCGAATACAGCATGAATCAAAAATCATGAAATAAGGGGCTCCACTCATGATGAGATTGTCCACACCTTCCCGACTTCCCCACACGGCGTATACTACTAGTCTTCGAACTACCCAATTTTTCTAATTAAACTTCTCTGCCCTTTGTTTTTTTTTTTTTTTTTGGAGAGAAATTTAAACCTCTCTTTCACACGTAGCGCAGCACGACAAATCGGGTCAACCACCTTCTCTCTACTCAATACAAACTTTTAAACCAAAAAGTACATACTCATTTCACTGCTTAATAGGTAAAACTTTATTTTAGTCCTTAAAATTTCAAAAAATATCATACTTCTAAAGCTCTTTTAAAAACAACTATTTTCATCCTTTAACTTTTTCAAAACTCTTTAAAAAAGTTCAAACCGTTAATCAATTGACAATCAACGGAAACAGATAATTTGGGTTAGAAGGGTGGAATGATATTTTTATGTGAGAAACTTATATCATGAGATATGGATGACTCATATTTTTAAAGATCTAATGGCAAGTGAGGACATTTTGATAAATAATTAAATTTTAAAAAATAAATTAAATGATAATAATATTGAAATCCAAAGCCTTCATCACCATTTACCAGCAAAATCATTATTTATCATCAACCTTCATCATCATCAATATAAACCCAGTCCAATCCATCACATAATCATCAACACAAATAAACAAAAACTCATCTTCATCAGAACATGAAAAAAAAAAAAACTTAAACTAATGCACTCAAACTGACACTACTTCTCTTCCACTAAATTTCACTAAAAAAAAATCATGTAAAAAAACATTTATAAAAAAATAATTAAAAAAAAATCGTATAACCCAGATCTTTAACATCTGGGTTCAACTAGATCTTGAAGATCTGGGTTACCTAGAACATTTCTAACTCCATGGACTCCTCCATCTCTGCTCTCACCACCACCACCACTCTACTCCTCTTTGGACTCGATCTCTAGCTTCGCTCTCATGTTTCGATGCTTCAATTAGGGGTGGCAAAACGAGTTGATGTGTCGGATCAAGCTGAATTCAATTTAATTCATTTATAAATTCGACCAATTCGACACGAATTTGTTTAATAAACGAGTCAATATTTTTGGATTTGACATGAATTCGTTTATAAACGAATGACACGACACGATACGATTAATTTGTTTATTAGTTAGATCATAAAGAATTCAAACTCATTAACCTGTTAATTCATTTAACCCGTTTAACTTATTTATCTCATTAAATTCGTTTAACCCCTTTTTAATTCTTTTAAACGAATTAAACGAATTCGTTAATCCGTTAAAAGAATTCGTTAATCGAATTAAAAGCTTTTATTCTTCAATATTGTTCTCCAATATTTAAATCAATTCTAAATCTTTATCAACATAAAATCCAATTTGTACATTTGCTTAAATTCAATTAACCCAGCCAAATCACACTTCAATTAAATCAATCAAAACCTATGATCTTCTCCTTTATCATGTTACCTAAATTAATCTACCATGAACTAAAAAAAAAAATATATATATATACAATCCAGAAAAACGAAAAACCAAAATCTCAGATCAAGTCAAGAACCATTTTTCGCAAATATCCAATACAAGTCAATTTTAATCACAGATATCTATTACCTCCAAAATCGTCAAGATTGACAGCACAGTAATTTCACAAATAAAACCAAAAAATAAATATATATTTATAATTTTACACAAATTAAAAAAAAATAACAACAAAAAATCAAAAGAAAAAAGAACCTAGGGGTGGATCTACTGCGATCGAAGGTAGACAATAAAACGACGCTGACACATCAGGATCAGGACAATCAGATTAAGCATCTGATGGAGTGCAAGCCACTAGCGGAAGAGGGACGAAGACGCTATGACGAAGGCGGGACGGTGACCTTGAGCCGTGAGGGAGAAGAGGTTGTGACAATCGTAAGTCATGATGGAAAAGGGGTGGTGGTGACCATGAGCTGTAAGGGAGAAAGTGTGGTGGTGACCGTGAGGGAAAGGGGTAGAATGAGTGGTAGTGACCGTGAGAGCAATGGGTAGAATAGGTGGTGACTGTCGAAAATGAAATTAGTTGGGGTGGTGGTGACCGTGAGACTTGAGGGTGAAGGGATGGTGGTAACTGTGAGGAAGAGGGGTGGAATGGATGGTGTTGATCGAAAATGAAATAATTGGAGTGATGGTGATCGTGAGGCATGAGGGAGATGGAAGAAATGGATGGATTGTGTGGTGGTTGCCGACAATGAGAATGAGTTAGGTTTAGGGTTTGGTTAAACATAAATATATATAAATGGACAATTACACATTAACTCTATAATATATCAATATTACAATTTTACCCTAATTTAATCGTGTCAACCGGTGATTCATTTAAACAAATTCAATTCATTTCATTTAATAAACAGATTAAGCGAATTGACATGATTGTGACATAAATTCGTTTAACTCAAACTTATACCTATTTATTTTTCGCGAATTCGTGTCAATTTGTAGTATCATGAGTCACCCCTAGCTTCAACCCCACCTACTTTTTACTCTGTGACCACAGCCACTCACACTCATCGTCACTTCTTCTCCACCTCATCCTTTCGACCTCCAGGGGTAATATGGCCATTTTTGAAACTCCGACCAAAAAATTATCGTTGATGACGTCGGTTACATTCTTGAAGATATTTTGCACTTGACCAATTATATCCTCGATCTTCCTGTAACATCTCCTCTCTCTGATTTCTCTAATCTGTTTGGTTGCCTAAAAATGACCAAAAATTAAGGTTAAAATGGTCAAAATCATCAACAACCACCATCATCTAAAACAAAACAAACTCATTATCACCATTAACATCATCAATATCATCAACCAAACAAACTATCAAACATAACCAACAATCGATCCACACAAAAATAATACAACATCACTACCATCGCAACAGCCACGCTGAGCCAATTGGATGTTTTGTTTTTGTTTTTTCTTAAGAGAATTGTTAATTGATATGTTGATTGGGAAAATGTTAGGCTGTTGTCGGATTGATGTGTTGATTGGGTGAATGCTAGGCTGTTGGATTGATTGAATATTGGGTGTTTGAATGATGGGTTGATTGGGTGGTGTTTGAACGATAATTAAATTTTTATAAATTTTTGAAAAATCTTATTGATTAATTTTTAGTATTTTTTTTTTGAAGATTAATTTTTAGTATGATTTAATTTCTTTTAAAAAAATAATAATCAGATTTTTTTTTCATTTTCCCTTATTCTAATAATTTACAATTATTTTAATTTATTTCTAGTAAATTAATAATAAAAATTAGTTTTGGTTTCATTAAGGGTAAAACAGTCATTTTAATATTTGGGTTGAAATGAGGGACGATTAAATCTTCTCAATTTTTTTATTTGGTTTGATAGTTGATTGATATTTAGATATTTTTGAAAAATTTTAAAAAAATTAAAAATAAAAATAGTTATTTTTCAAACTTTTAAAAACATAATATTTTTCAATATCCAACTAAGTAAAGTTTCCCTCATCTTTCACACACAACACAACACAACAAAACAAAAATGGTCAAGCGCCCTTCTCTCTACTCAATACAAACTTTCTAAGGGGGGTGTATTCAATTTAAACTTTTAATGACTTTTATAGAGTTTAAAAGTTTGTGTGTATTCAATACAGACTTTTAAAGACTCTGCAAAAGTCATCCGGTATTCAATATAGACTTTTAAAGATTTTTACAAAGTCTATAAAAGTTATGGTGTATTCAATCAAAACTTTTTAAGAGTTTATAAAAGTTATGAGGTATTCAAAATGTCAATGACTTTTATAGAATTTAAAATTTTAATGATTTTTGTAGACTTTTATGTTAAATTTATAATAATCAAGCTCCATAAATTCTCCTCCACTTCCCTTCAAAACTTTTGTAGACTTTTGTTTTTGACTATAGAAGTAAACCTTACCATTACTTTTATATTTGAATCTCCAATAAATAAAACTATTTCACTTATTATTTTAAAAATACACATACACACACATATATATTTTACTCCTATTTTATTGTGAATTATAATGGTCAATATTTTCTTCCTATATTCAAATTGTTAGCTTTTTAGCTTTTTAAATCTTATTACACTCATTTTTTTTTCGAAAGACATCAATTTATTATTTTGTAAAAAATTTAAAGTTTGGATAAAAATTGAGGAGTTAGATCTTGGCATAATAAATTAAAAATATATATATTATAATTTATATTTATGTACATACAATACAAAAAAAAAAAAATATTTAGATGAATATTGATCTAAATCATCTCATTATTCTTATAATAAATAATACAACTATTATTAATAATTATATTAAATGATGAAAATAGAATTCACAATGTATAAATAAAAAATCTCATTACTTTATTGATGAAATTAATCAATGAAATCTTTATTTTTTATATTACAAAATAAAAAGAAAAACCTTTATTTCAATTAAAAGAGGAAAAAAAAATAATATTTGATGATTTTTTAGCTTGTGGTTAATTAAGAAAATTAAAATTTTAAATTTAATTATATTTATACTTATGATTTTTTTTTTCAATTTTTATGCATATTACTTTTTATTATTTAATATTTGGGGTAGGATAATCAATTTTAATATTTGTAAAATATTATAAAATTAATCAGTTTGAATTTTGTAAAACATTAGTTTTAATAGTTGTTTTCTACATGTTTATTTACATTATATCAAAAGAAAAATATTTTCATTGAGATGAAAAATATAACTTATAAAGTGTATAATTTACACAAGTTTGTTAAAGTAATATATTTTTATTTTAGAAGTAAATGAAAATCTATAAAAGTTTATTAATATCTATTAATCTTCTTCATCTTAATCATCATTACTAGTTAATGTAGACGACGATTTCAACTCATTTTTTGAGACTTAAGAACAAAAAAGAGAGCATGCTAATGAATAGAAGACTATTATAGTTGCTGATATGTAGAACAATGTTGAGATTATTAACAATAATGGACATTAAAGATTTTATTTTTCATAAAAAATATAAATTGAATCATAAAATACTTGAAATATTTGATATTTTGATTATCTGTTTATGTAGTTGAGGTGACTATACTTTTCTTATTACTATTTTGAAATAGACTATACTTATATTTTATGTATAATATTTTTTAATCAATTATCGACATGATGAATATAATTTTACTAACTTATAAAGTAAATATTATATTAATTAGTGAAAATTTATTAATATCTATGAAAGTTTATTGGAAGTCTATGAAAGTTTTTGATATTATTTTTTTTAGAAGTCTATAACAATCTATACAAGTTAATGAAAGTTTTTTAAAAAGAATTTATAAAAGTCTCTAAAAGTTTTTCATAAATTTATGAAGTCATGAAAAGTTTATGAAATTTTATAAAAGTCATTCATTAAAAGAAGTCTATAAAAGTTTTTTTTAATCATAATTGAATACACCCCCCTAAACCAAAAGGTATATGCTTGTTTCACTACTAGATATTCTCTTTATATTTAATACACTTGATGTTAAACTATAAATAACAAATTAGCATCAAACAAACTCAATTAAAACAACACCAACTAGTTTGGTTTGGTTTGGTTTGGTTTGTTTTTTGTACCAAAAAAGGACTATGACTGTCCGTGTCTGACTGGTCGTTGGTTTCGTTTCTGCGAACTCTCTGAGAGCTCAAAACCAAAGAGATCACTTCTTTTTCAAATTTCTCTCTCTAAAACAAAGCTGTGCTTTGCATCCATGGAAGACCCTTCAATAAAGGAAGGGCCTGCACAAGTACTCAACGTTTTAGAAGCTTTAAAACAAGCTTCTCAAGAGTTACAAGCCCGCCCGGATCCAAACTCGGACGAGTCCAACTCAGCCGCCATTAAAGCTCTCCTCGAGCTGGAGACCGAGTCCGATACGATCCTCTCCAAGGACCCACATCTCTCTACTCTCTCCCAACTCCTCTCCAATCTCAAAAGCCTCGTCCAAACACTCCAGAGCTCTCGTGGTCTCAGCTTGAAGAGCTTCTTGACTCGACGAGTCTCGACCTACTCTATATCCCGAGTTGCAGGCTCGATCGAGACCGAAATTCAGGCATGGATCGATAGAGAGAGCTTGGAGAACCTTACGAAAGCTTTAAAGGACCCGTCGAACAACGAGGACGAGTTGGTGAAGTTGCTGACTCAGTTCGAGACCCGGGTTTTACAAGGCTTCAATCGCGAGCTACAAAGTTTGGTGCTTAAAGCAAAAATTTTTACTTCACTGGAGACGATTTTATGTGATTCGAATTGTTCGAAGAGAATCAGAGAGCACTCTGCGTATGCTGTGGCGGGTTTGATTCAATTCAACAAGGATGTTTTTGTGGGTCAAGTGTTGATGGGTCCAACAATCCATGCTTTGTTAACTGTTGGTTCAACACATTCTTTCAAAGTGTTGTGTGCATTGATCAAGTCTATCAAGTCACCACTTGTTGATGAGATCGAGTCAAATGGTGAGATTCCACGAATCATAAGCTTTTTAGATGTCAAAGACTTGGAAATGAGGATGGTGGCCATGGAATGCATTCTTGACATTGGCTATTTTGGGCGCAAGGAGGCTATAGAGGCCATGTTAGAGCAAGGTCTAGTGAAGAAACTAGTGGAGTTACAAAGATCGGAATTGGGTGGGGATTTGATTGATATTGGGAGACTTGATGATGAAGAAAATGTTAGTGTTGGTGTTGGTGGTGGTGGGGTTATGGAGACTAAAAGAGAGAGTAGGCAAAGGAGGTTCTTGGAGAGCCATCCATTTGCAAGCTGTGTGGCAAAATTTGCAGTGCAATTGGAGGTTGGAGAGGGGTTGAGACAGAGAGAGAAGAGAGCATTCAAGCTGGAGATTTTGAGGATAGTGAGGGAGGCATCTGTCTCTGATGCCGAGGCATCCACCATTGTTGCTGAGGTTTTGTGGGGGTCTTCACCTTGAAAAACAAACAATTTGTGATAGAAAAAGTTATGGTAAATTGATCAATCTAGTGATTCTTAAAGCCAATTCTTTATTCCTTTTCTCTTTTTGTTGTGATCTGTGTATGTATAGAGTGTATAGTTGGTGCAAATGAATCGTTGTATAAAGTGAATGGCTGAACTCTTCAATCTTGGGTTGTTTTATTCAATTTGATTCATGTGTGTGGTAAGTTGAAAAGATTGTTAGAGGTCTAGCTTTGTTTCTTGTATTTTTTCGATATCTTGGATGATTTGAATCTAGATTATTATTGATTCAATAAGGGTTTTTATCATCAAATTATATTGTACGGTGATGCTTCGTTCCCTGCTTTAGGGATGGGATTATTGAGGAAGAAAAGTGGAATCTTTGTTTTGTGCCAAAACTGTGCACTGGTGATTGTTCAGGTATCAGAATATAATAAAAGGTTTCAATTCTTGGCTTAGCATATGCTGTTGGCCTAAAAAGAATCTGATTTTATTACAAAAAGAAAAAAGAATTAGTGACCAAAATATAATACAGCAATGTGTGGGCTTGATATAAGATGAAAAAACGAAAAATGAACCCAAATGGAAATCATAAGATGTAGACTCTTTGTTAGTGGGACTTGGTGTGGAACCAAATTGACATGGAAAACCGTAGAAGGGTCTTCTTATGTCTACAACATTTTTTCGACTTGGTGTGGAACCAAATTGACATGGAAAACCGTAGAAGGGTCTTCTTATGTCTACAACATTTTTTCTTTTATGTAATTATACATCGTTGAAGGGAGCCACACCCTTGATAATTGATAACTGGATCCCAAACACTTTTTTTCCCTTGTAAACATCATTAAATGATGAGCCTTGCCAGCAAAAGTTGTTCTGTCTTTAGATAAAGGGTGTCATTTTGTTGGAGCTCTTCCATTGCAACTTTGGCTTGTATGACACGTGTGTCATTTTGTTGGAGCTCTTTCATTGCTAGCAAAAGTTGTTCTGTCTTTAGATAAATCATTAATGTTTTAGTATGCTAATAGGAGTTATTCAAAGCCTATTTTCGATCATTTAAGCTTTAAAATCAAACAAGTTATCAATTCATAAAATTAGTATAGTTTATAAAATTTGTCAAACATGGTATAATTAAAATTCATATTAGAATCCTATCAACTTTATCTCAATTGTTTGTTTTTATTCGTTCCAGTACCTCAAAATAAAATAAAATTCATATTGTATACGGCGTGTTTCACTTCCATACGATGTTGTATATAGTCATTATAGTGTACCAAAAGGGACAAATCATTTCTTTAAAAAAAAAAAAAAAATGGGGGGCGGGCCACCATTGATTACAACATTTCGTCAGTGTGTTGGCCAATATACACCACACACACACACATGTAAACTGATGACTGGGCCACCTGGTTTGGGTCTAGCTGTGCTTGGTGCTGGACCGAATCCATATAATGTTTCTTCAGCATAACTTTTAGATACACAAACGGATTTAAATTCTACAAAATTTATTTTAAATATATACTTTTAAAAGCAGAAGATATTATCACAATTATAAAATAAAATATGCACGGTAAAATTTCATCTAAAGTTGTGTTGTTTTGGTTTTATTTAATAGAATTGAATTACAAATTACATTTGCTTTTCTCATGTGAAGAGTGGGGATACATATTGAGTTGGACCTCTCATTGGTTTAGTTTGGAATATGTGACTTGTGTGAGAATTGAGACGTGTCCCATCCACCAACTTTAAGTATGAACATGGAGAACGTGGCACCATCAGAATACATAATTATCGCTTGCTCGTAGATATACATTGACTTGCAGCCAATTTTGCACTACACCTGGTGAGTGATTGAAGTTGTTTCCAGAAGAGACATTATAGCAGCAAATTACTCCATGATTGCGAAGTGCACCAAGCAACTTCAGTTGTGATAATTGATGCATGAACATGATTGCTCCTAGAAACTGGTTCCTCAACAAATTCTCTTAACTTGGTCCCCATGTGACACATTCGTCATTTCCATGTAAAAGATCCACATGTAATCATAGACAAAAACAGCACAATGCACCTCAACAGCTCCAGAGTCATTCTGAGTTTTGGTTGTTATACTTACATCTATATCAAATACCATATGAATCCCTTGTAAAAAAGACTCAATTTTGGATAATTTTCTATACAATTATTACTACAATCTACTAAACATATCACCTCTCCCGCAGCTGGACTAGCTACTGGAGTGACTTGAAATCGGAGATTAGTTTCCGTAACAGCTGTAACTATCTAGTCCCCTCTGCCACAATAATTCCCAAATAGTTGCCCAAAATATTACAGTGGAAAAAATCTGGAATGCTTACCACAAAACTTGCATCTCCATTTTCTCAACCCCAAAAGTAAAATAATAAAAAGAACAAAAATTTAGTATATGAAGAAGCTGAATAAACTTAACCTCCCTCCAAAGCTTCACTGCTGCTGTTTTCAGTCGCCTTTTTTCGTAACAGCCCCCTGAAAATTGAGAAAACAGCAATCAAAGCAATTTCCATATGCTCTGAGCTACTCAACTTTACACCTATCTGTCCCATTTTCCGGTTGTTTAGATTGGCATTAACCAAAAGTTTTATGCTTCGGCTTGGCTGGAACTCGGATTGGATACCTCCACTCAAAACCATCTCTTTGTTATAAGAGAGAGCTGTCAGAGTCAAACTAACATTTTCATTCCTCATAGGATAGTCTCTCCCTCTTAAAGTTGCTTCGATACTCCCACCATATGCCACTTGTCCACGACCCCCCATTCGACCGCCATTCATTACCAACTTCAATCTTTTCCCAATCAGTAAGGTGTCTTCAAGCTTTGCACCAACATAATACTGGTTTCCAAATGATGTCACAGAAACCCCACAGCCAGTAACATTGTGCTTGAAATTCCTCAGCTTAGTGTTGCTACGAACTGTATAGATCATATCTTTACCGGAAGATTGCACATCAAGACCTACACAATACATGGGACCCCTCGGATCTGTGTAAACTGCAGCACACTCGGAGTGAATACTGAAATCCTGCTTATCCTTGCTCATTTGTCCTGTAACAGAGGCAAAGACATTCCTTTTTATTTCCAAAGCAGTCTCCAAGTTTATTCCATCAAAGCCCAAATCGTGATCCCACCCTTGGGGATCAAGAACAGGCCTCGGAAGCCCCAGGTCACTCGTCACAAGGCAACGGTATCTGTGGGTTGGGCAATCTGAGTCAAAACTTGGAGGGAGAGCTATATCCGGTAACATAACAGGATCTGTATACGTTTGATCATTAGAATTATTGTCATCGGGAAGATTTTCCTCACTGGAAAGCTTGTTCTCCTGCCTTCTCCGGCACTCCTCTTTCAACTGCTTTTTATAATAAAGAATCTCTCGATAATCAAGCTCATCAAGATAGGAATTTTTCTGGGATTTAGTCAGTCTCTCAAACTGAGACTTTGTCAGGATTCGTATTGCTGGCAACTGATCATACTCATCTTCATTATCCAATTCTGATGCTAACACCTCGTCAATTTCATTCTCTGCTTCCCTTGGAGTCGATAATGAGTGATGACGTAGAAGAGATGAAAGGAGATGGGGCAAAGAAGGCATTCTGGTGTTACTCAGAGGCCCCAGTTCCATGCCTTCTCGAAAATCTAAGAGGGCATTAGCATCACCGAGAACTTTGGTACATACACATAACAAGAAGAAATGAGAGTTCCAAACCTGTCCATTTGGAAGAATATATTCCCCATTGATATTTTTTCTACACCGAGGGTGATTTTCCACTAGCAGTACAGGATTTTCAAGTCTTGAGTCAGATACAGCCTGATGAATATAGTGTTGCACCAAATCTGAGCATTGGGTCACATATGATTCATAACTGACAGGATACCCACTGGGTCCTTCAGGAACAGTTGAGGAAGAATGAGTCATGACAAGAATGGTGTTAAACCAAATTGCAGTTCCAAAAATTTCAGTCATAAGCTTCAGAAGGGGAAAATCACTATAGCCCATATTGATGAGGTCAAGACGTTCAAAATATAAAACAATGTTTGGTGGGGATTTTCTAATGAATTTCTTCACAGAGAGCAATATCTTTCTATTTCTCCTCATATTTCTTGTAGAAGAAGGTAAAAGACCAGGTGTATCAATGAAACTAAGTTTGATCCCATTTACGGTTCCTGCAAACTCTCTAACGCAGTCAGTGGCAGGTTGAAATGCATCAGTCTGTGTCTTAGTTTCATGAAATATAGAATTTATGGTTGCACTCTTGCCAACACCTGTTTTTCCCAAGACAAGTATTCTAATTGAGAAATCCAATTCAGGCAGGCCAGCTGCCTCTTGCTCTCTTGCTATTCCTCTTGCTCTGTCACTTCTGAGGTTAGACATTGTTGAATCCAATTCCCCAGCTCGAATTAAAGTTGCAAGATGTAATCGGTATAGAACTTTAGCCACCAAAATATTATTTTGTGATTGTCCAATCCGTTGGAGAAGACGCAAGAACATAATATGGAGATCCTCAATTTGTGCCAAAGGATCCATCCTTTTTTCATCAGCATTGTGATCTTGACAGTGAGAATCATCTTCAAGTGGAACTTGTTGCAGAGGGTGATGAGGCTGATAATCCTGGTTAACATCAGAAGAGTATGATGCATCACGAGTTACCGGTGATGCTGCCAAATTGGATGTGCGAGCTGACGCAAATGGTTAAGAACACAATAAGCATTCACTTGATGAAATGCAAAAACAACATACCACAGGTTAATACAAGATCACAACTAGAAACCCATTTCTAAAAGTGCCCCAACCTAATGATTTTGTTCTTTTGTCAATTCTTTGCATTTCTAGTACTCAAAAACAATAAACTGTATCCAAATTAAATGCCAAGAAGCAAGGACCACCTTACTGTTTTGCCATCTCCACATTCAATAACCATCAAGCATAGATGCAGTACCTGGACATCTACCCACTCAATTCCCAACTATTCATAATTACTTAGTAACAACCCAAACCAAGAATTAAAAAACAAAACCAAGTCAGTTATCTCGATAATCAAGTTTCTTTTAATATATTCCTTTCCTCATCCAAAGACAAACCACAAAACAAACACCATATCCCACTCATAAAACTTTTACAATGAAAAGCAACAGGGAGGGCCACAAAGTCTTTCAGGAGATTCCCATTTTCACTAGAATGCTCATATTATTGTGTGACGTAGAAAAACAAGAAAAATAATAGATATGCTCAGTAACATCATCATGGTTACCTCTGAAACCAAGTGAAATATATTAACTATAAATTACACTTAATTAAAAAAAAAAACCAAATTGTTTCAATATTTCTTGATCCCAGATAAAAGGAACCAATACTTCCTCCTTTCATAGAAGAAATAATTACACAGTAAACTCAGACAATAGATGGTTATTATAAAAATGATGTGACTATTATTCGCTCATGTTAAATTCATGAAAATGGTCAAGAAAAAGATCAGCAAAAATATCGAAGGGCTAGTTTTCCATAGTTATTTCCCTTCTCCCCTTCAATATTACCTATAGAAGTAAGCTAATACAGTGCCCGCATATGTGCTTTAAAACTTATTCAAGCTAAACAGACCCGCTGTTAATGATACAAACACAGGAAGAGAGGAGGCAATACCCTGGTCAGATTCCTCATCAGGAGGTCCTCGATGAAAGAAATTGCCACTGCTAGACAATGGCCTTGATGCTGCCAATGAGTTTGACAACAACTGAGAGAAAACCCAGTCTCTAACACCCTTCATTTGTCCTGCAGTAATTCTTACAAGGTTATGATGATGTATGAGGGAAAAAACCTTGTACTAACCCTATAACGATAAGCATGTTTACAAATTCAATAACAACATTATTTAACATATGAACTTCTAAAACACTAAATCAACTAACACAATCGGTATACCCAATTAAAAAAATTGGATTTGGCAGCACAAAAATGAAGGCAAACCACAAGTCATATAACCTGACACAAGTAGCAAATAGCAAAAAGTATGTAAAAGGAAAGCTTAAACGAAACAATTCTTCTACGATGCAAAGTATTCATTCGAAAAGCAAATATTAAAAAACTGACAACAAACCATAAAAATTTTGGTCCATGGCTTCAAGCTAACAACTACAATAACAACGACCACTAACTGAAAATCCAATTATAAAAGGAAATATATCGAGTGGTGCAAAACACCTATAACATAATCAACACAAAGCCTCACTAACTTTGTTAGGTTACACGCAACAAGCTCTGAAAACAAAACCAATCAAACTCATATCAAAAAACAACTAAAAAGCATAAATTTACAGTAATTTTATATAATCCGACAAAAAAGATTCAATTACCTGAAACTAAGAAATTGAAGTATAGATTCAAATCTGAATACAAGTAAGAGAATCAAAACGAACAGCTTCAGTGGCCGGAACCCATTTCCTACAACAATTAAAACAACAAAAAAGAAGAGAGAGTCCAATAAAAATCCTAACTTGAATGGAAAAAAATGGGAGCTTTCTAGGGTTTAGGGTACGTACGGCGATAACGAAGAGGAGGGTGAGGATCAGATAAGACAGAAGTGGACGAATAATGTACCATGTGTGGATGGACATGGTATAATCTTTGTGGGTTCGTTGGGGTTCCAACAAAACAAAAACCACATCATCACAAACGTTGACGAGACACTTTAATAGATAATGTATTACTTAGAAGCAAGAAGTTGACATGGTTGTGGATGTAGTGGATTATCAAGACTGTCCGATGTGTCGATGACACGTGTATCGAGTTTGTTGGACTCGTGTTGGCAGGATTATCTGGTGGTGCGTGAATTGAAGAACCAACGCTGCGACAATTTTTTTTCCTTTTTCATGTCGGTGTTCAAATAAAACGTAAGGCAAATTGCACAAAGTCCTCTGGGGTTTGACGAAATTGATAAAAATGATGTTGTTTGGATAACCCATACTGACCTCCCTTAAGATTTTAAAAACTCAACACAAACCTCCCCTACTGTTAATCAACCATTAGTCAACCTTCATTAAGTCAAAATTATCAAGAGCAAAATGATCAATACATACCTTATAAAAAATTTAATTTAATATATATTAAATTAATTAATAATTAATTAGTTAATTAATTAAAAATTATATATTTTTAATTAATAAAATAATAATATAATATTTAAACCCTTTCAAAAAAAAAAAAAAAAAATCATCTTTTACCTCTCCACTTCATCTTCTACCTCTCCATCATCATCATCTTCTTCTTCATTTCATAATTTTTATCATTCATATCTTATACTAATCAAAATCATCATCTCCATTATTTTCATTAAATCAGCATCATGCAAATTAATCATTATCATCAAACCAAACATGAAATTTAAAGAAAAAAAAAAAAACCCTCTAGAGACCAGATCGGGGACCAGATCTGGTCCCCTGGTCTCCAAGCGCGTCTCCGGTGATAGAGATGCATGACAAAGCCGTCTCCATCGCTGGAGACCTCCAACGATGGATGGAGGCATCTTCAGCTCCATCGCTGAAGGCGGTCTCCATTGGAGACCATCTCCAACAATGAAGCTGAAGACATCTGCATCGTTGAAGACCATCTCTAGTGATGCGATAAAGACACTGGAGACCTTCTCCAGTGTCTTTTTTTATTTTTTTTAAATTATTCAATTACTTAAAATTTAAATATATAATATTAATTTTAAATTTATTAAAAATAAAAAGTTTGACTTTGAATTTGACTTAAGAGTGTTTTAGTCTTTTTATGCCTTTAACCTTTGATTGTGTGAATTCACCTAGGATTGACTAACAGGATGGGAGGTTTTTGTTGAATTTTTAAGACCTTAGGGGAGATTAGTGTAGGTTACCCAGACATCATCATTTTTATGTAATTTCACCAAACTTTAGGGAAGGTTTGTGTAATTTACCCTAAAATATACTGTTTTACTCCCAACTGGAGAACGATATCATTTGCTCTGAACATAGGGTTAAGGGTAGATTAGGATAACCCACTTAATGTGGATAGAACTCTTTCAACTTTTAAGAGCAATATTTCAGGTTATGAATTGAAATTTTATCTCAGTTAAATCTTGATAATTATTTAATCTAATGTTGTGAGGTCAAAAAAAAAAATATTTCGCTTAAAAACTGTTTGCTTTGGAGTGAAATCATAGTTGTGAAATCTTTTTTATTTATTTATTTATAATGGATTGATTTATCACTAGTTTATCTATGTCTTTCTTTCTTTTTTTTTTTTTTCTAGAAGTACATTTATCTCTTTCTATAAGTACAAGATTTTACAGTATTACAATTGGATTGGATAGCTACTCCCAAAATAATTGAATGTGCTATTAATGTGTACAAAGTTAAAACTCATACGACAATGTTTTAAAGATTATTGTTGTATATATAAACTGAATCACTTTATATTCTAGTATGAACTAAATTCTCTTATTGACGGGACTCGCCCCGAACTTCTTCTGATGGAGCCCAAGTACCCACCAGGCACTCCCTAAAATCCTTCTGAACTCTAATTAGCCAGACCAAAAGAACTCTGTGGAGTAAAGCTTGAAATTTAATTTTTACTAAAATATATAACTTCTAAATTTAAAAATCACTTAATTATTGAAATTAACGTTTTTCTAAAAATTTTGGCATCACAAAAACTGTTTTTCAGTATTCTCAAATATTCTAAAATCACCTGAAAATAAGTTTTTGAGCACTTTAAAATTCAAACAATTTTCTCAACTTCCAATTTGGAACGCAGGTCCAATTTGCATCAACCCTAACCACAATCTATCTAATTCAATAAAATCAAATCAATTTTGAAAATATAATTTTCATACATACATTCAAAAGTATTTACAATTCTTTATATATAGAATAGGCATCAAACCATTTCATTTACATCAATGCTTTACAACCAAAATTTTTATACAGTGTGCTTAATTATAATTAAATTAAAATATACATAACATGATTTCATAGAATATCATTCATATCTGGTCCGCCTAATCTGAAATAGGAGATCGGGCACTCTGGTCACTTGTACCTGCACCTGGGGAGATTTTCAAAACATAAATTTGCAAAAGAATGAGCTAAAGGATCTCGATGAGTGTCTAAGCTTTATATTTAAAATATTTCTTTCTAAAATTTACCTCCCAAAAATATTTGAAAGATAACCTCTATTTATTGAACAATTTTATTCTTTGAAAACTATATGCTATAATAATTTTATGAAAATCTCATTTTTCTTTTATAAGAATGTAAAATACTAAAATTTCTCATAAACTTTCTAAAACATTTAAAATCTATCTTTTTAAAATCTTTTATTCAAATAGATGTTTTCCTTTCTAAAATTGAACCAATGGAAGTCTAAAGATTCTATAATCACATGACGACTAATCTAGTGTCGCTCAATGTGAGGTCACGCGGCGACTAAGCTAGCATGGTGCTCATCGTGACAATCTATAAGAACATCCCACAATCACGTAGCAGAATTTTACATCACATACATAAAGTAAGATAATACTCCACACATGTAAAGGGCAACACGACAAACACAGACTTAATCCCCTCGATGTTAGTAACACATCCTCCTAACACTTACCATACATATATAAGGGTATACTGGCTGGATCTAAATCTTAATCTTTAAGGTTGGGTAACCCATTGATCTTTGAAAACTTTCTTTATTTATAATATAAAATTAATCATTTAAATTCTATAGGCATTAAAATATTATATATCACTTAAATGTCTTTCTAAAATATAAAAACTCACTTATATTTCATACTTTCATGCATAGAAGTTTTTTTCTTTTAAATTGATACATAAACATATACATAATTTCACAGTGCAAGCTCATTTTCAATTTCAAAATCACATTAACCATGTTGAAATGCTTTGAAAAATAATAGAGTTGCATTTATCATTCTTAAAAATATATTTACACTCACATTGGCTCTAACTTAATAGAATATTCTTCAATGACTTCTCCCTTGATTCATTTGCTCCCTTTCACCTACAATACACATTCTAATTTAAGATCCATCACTTAAACATTTAGAACCATAACTAATTCACCCAATTCCAATTTAAATCATTAAATACACTTTAATTCACATAATTGACATAAACTTACAATAACTTAATGACATTTTTTTTCTTACATTTTTTTTATTCCAACTTAATCAATTACATGCACAAACTCATAAAAACTCATTAAATTAACTAAACAATCATTTGAACATAAACTTTGTCCCTTGGCCGAATGACATAGCATTCTCATCCAATAATTCTCTTTTCAATTTCTTGATACATATCAACTTAAAATCATATGAACTATCATGCGAACACATTAAGGCATTAAGATCAATCCATAGGCATATGATTTCCATTTTAGCCGCATTCATCATCCAACCATCCAACATCATTTCTTCACTTCTATAATCACTAAACACAATAAAATCACTCTAATAATCATATAACATCCTAAAATTAACTCAATTAAATTTTCTTTCAAAAATTGCACAAAACCTAGAATATTCACTTTTCTTTATTGCTTGCTAACTTGTTTCCTTTCAATTTCAAGCTTAAATTCAAGTTTATCTACTTCTAAACATACCAAAAACCACATAAACCAATCAAGTTCTCATTCACCTAATAAACCATCTAAACACCATAAATTATCAAGTCACTTACCACTTTTTCTTCACTTTTCTTGCTCAATCTTCTTCCCTAACACTTATTTTGTGAAATCAAGTGAATTTGGTATGCAAAGTTGGTTGAAAAATCTCTTGGTCTTCTTTCCCTTGCTTGGCCGAACACACCCTCTCCCTCTCTCACGTTTTTTGCTTTAAATTTTCATACTCATTTCATGCCACTTCAACTTTATATACTCCTCCATTCAATTGACTAAAATGCCCTTAAACTATTTTCATAATTTCATGCCTTGCTTGTCACTCCTCTGTCGGTCCATTCAAGTTCACATGGATTGTGCTTCTTATCCAACTTCTTTCCATATAATGCTCATACCATTTTCATGTATGCTTGAATTTGAATTGTCCATTTTATCCTCCTTTGTATTTAATTCTAATACATGTCTAAATAAATTTCAAAAATATTCTATGGTTATCCTATTATCAAATTGACTATGTAATACTCTAATCAGGTATCTTACCTCTCAATCTCGTGTTTTAAAAAAAATTCAAATGGGTATAAAATCATCAATTCTCATTATTCTCCTAAAAGGATATTTTCGTCCAATTATCTTCGGGACCCTTAAAAACTACTCAAATTGACTCATTTTCGATCCATTTTAGTTTTATTAGACCTTACTACTTATTCTAAAAATTTTCGATTTTCAAGATCCGTTTCATGAAAATCACTATTCATCCGATCACTATTCATCCGAAATTCTATTCATCGAAAAATTTTATTTTTCATGAAAAGAAGAAATTTTAGGTTCTACACTTATATTATGCTAAGAGCTTATTAGTTTCATAATGACCTGGTAGATTTAAATGGAATGAAATGTTGTACATATGCAATAAAAGAAAGGGCAAAATGCAAATACTATTTAGGCTTCGTTTGATACAGTTTTTTCAAATAGATCTTTTAGAAGTATATATTTTGAAATTAGATCTTTAGAGAAAAAGTTGTTAGTTATTTAGTTGTCAATTAAAAAATACTCTTTTAAATTAGAAACTGTTTGGTTAAATTATTTTTAAAGTATTTTTAGATTATTAATTTATCTAAAAGAATATGAAGAGATTAGTAGTATATTCATTCTAGGAAAGTAATTATTTTAACCTCAATCATAAAAAATTAATCAATCGTAGTAGTAATAAATATTTTATTGTTCACTCGTGACTTAATTAGCTTCAAGAAATAAAATTGCAGTATATATAACAAATTAATAACAAAACCAATTGCAGTATATCATTCTATTATTTGAATAAAGAACTATATATATATATATATATATCAACGAACCAATAATAAAATTGATTACAATATATATATATCAATAAACCAATAACAAATTCAATTACAATATAGATATATATACATATAAAACAAATATGATATAGAATATTTATGACATATATATACACATATACATATAAAACAAATATGACATATAATATTCACGACAAACAAAACCAAAAACTAGAATACATATATAGTGTCTATATATGTAGTGTATATATACAAAATCAGCATAAGATTATAAAAAAAAAAATTGTAATATATATATATCAACCAAAACCAATTTTAAAAATATATATATATCAACCAAAACCAATTTGAAAAAAAAAAAAACACGCACACAAAATATAAAAAACTTATTTGTTAAAAAAAAGTTTCTGTTATAGGTAATTTTGCGATCAAGCCAATTGGGCCAGAAGGGATCTACAGTGCGGGCCCGACGGCCCAAGAGCCCAGCAATCAGTCCTTCTTTTTTATCACCTTCCAATCACCGTATCTGTTCATTAGCTTGACTCTCCATTTTGATCATATCCCAAGCCTCCTGCTGATCGTCAATCTACTCGCAAATAATGTTGATTCCCTGAACAGTTCTGTTCGCTCAGACTGATCGCCAGTTATGCTCGCTCAGGCTGATCGTTATATCTGTTCGGTCATGCTGATCGCTATATCTTATCGCTTGAGCTAATCACTACGCCTATCCATCCAGGCTGATCGTTGCGTCTGCTCGCCAAATCTGTTTGACGGAACCCTTCCCGAATCCCTCCTCTGGACCCAAGAAAGACCCCGTAGCACCTCGTCAGAACTCCAACGAACCCTAACTTTGGTCCGAAGAAATCCCGTCAAGGCACCGAAACTTTCTTTAAACTTTTCGAATCTTTTTAGCTCATTTACTAGGTGGCAGGGGTACAAATTTTTTCGCTTTTCTACTGAAAATCCGGCAGCATGCCGTCTGTTTTCTAAACTATGCCACCCTGCAAGTTTCAAATACAGTTTATAAAAACACTTCTATGAAATTCATTTCTCAACTTTCAGAGCCTCCGGCTCATTTTTCACAACACAACCACAATCAAATAATTAAAATCAGAAAACTGATTCATATAAAACTTTAATAAAACATTTTTAACTAATACATCCACAATTCTTTAAAATACATACAACTATATATATAAACATATATATTATCAAAATAACCCCATATATACATGTAATAGGTATCGTCCTATACGTCCACCTGCACGTCTGACTGAACCTCGTCGGCTGGATGACTAGCTCTTGCATCTGTGGGAGAATTTTTTAAGAAAAACATTTAAAGAAAAACATGAGTATAACTCAGTGAGTGGTAGTAACTTTTAAACTAAAACTCATTTCTACACTTAAATTTCTCCCAAAAATAGTTTAATAAAACTAAAGTATTTTTCTAAAATACTTTCTAAAACTCATTTAAAATTGCTTTTGAATCTCGTTCTAAATTTCTTTCTAAAACTTTATGAAATATTTTCTTAAACTCTTTTCTTAAAAATATTTTCTTAAAATCTTTTCTGGTGCTCACCTGATTGGTAACCCAGAGAATATTTACTCCTGACGTGGTAGCATATAAACTCTAGCTAACCACTAGGAGTGGAAAAACTGCTTTTGAATTTCATTTTAAATTTCTTTCTAAAACTTTCTGAAGTCTTTTCTCAAACTCTTTTCTTAAAATCTTTTCTAGTGCTCGCCTGAATGGTAACCCAGGGAATATCTACTCCTGGCGTGGTAGCATATAAACTCTAGCTAACCACTAGGAGTGGGGGATTTACCATGTGTAGTCGTCGAAAGCGGGCCCACGCTGCGAACCGACTACACTACCCTATACGTGCATACGGATCACTCATATCTCGCTCACACATGAGTCGACTAGACTCAAATCTCACTGACTTCCTCTCATCTACCGTATCACGCATAGGGCATTCAGCCGGGTACTAAACTGGGGCTAGGGTAAACCATAGGCTATTAAAATTTCTGTTTCTTAATACATTAAAATATTCTAAATCTTAAGGCAATAAGCCTAAAATATTTAATTCTAGCACATTCTCATATACAGAAATAATAAACTAAAATCTTTATGCTAGAATTAAAATATAAATTCAATTAATAAATAAATAACTATTTATAATAAATTCTTTTAACTTTAAAAAATTAAACTTTAAAACGATATAAATAGAAACTTGTAGTTCCACTCATTATACATCCTCGAATAAAATTCGATTCTCCTCCGAATGCCTCCGGAAGTCTCCGCTTTTACCCTAAAACATCAAATATCCATTGAGGGTCACTTAACTCATTCAAATAATATTTAAAATCAATAAAAATCTCATTATCTTTATATATATCCTTTAACGCCTAAACTTTCGGATCTCAATTTCTATTCAACCAGGGTTTTCGAAATCCGTTTTCTCTACATGAATCTTACTTATTCTTTCCTAGGAATACCTCGGAATACTTCAGAATACTTAATCTCATCGTCGGAAACTTGGAATGAAAATCAACCGGATTCGCTTACTAACGAAAATCACTTTTCGCTCCAGACTTCCGACAACTTCAAAAATCAATCCTCTAGTGTTCTAACACCCAACTATGATTAAATAAACTGTTTCGAACGTTAAACGAACGCATTTCAAAGGTTTCAGAAACCACCCTTCAATTCGTCCGTTTAGCTCCGAAATTGATCCTAAACTTTTCGTTTTCGAAATCTAACTTCAAAAGATTATTCTTTAACCTCTAAAACATCAATATAATGTTTTAGAATCGAAAACGGGATCAAATTCCATAAAAAACCCATTTTTCTCTACGACTTCCCTCTCTCGTTTTATCTGTTTTTCTTCCACCAAATCACTCCAAAATCATATCAAAATCATCCTCACATATCCCTCTTATTATCCCTAATCTCTGATTCGAAAATAAACGAAAGAATAAAAATGGGTTTCATATAAACACCAAACTTTAAACTGAAATAACTCATCAAATAGACAACCGTTTTGCTTCAAATTTGTTGGGTTAGCTAGAGGGGATGATGAGGAACAACTTCCGTGAAGAAACCGCGTCGAAAATCGGATCGGATCTCCTTCTTTTCTTCTCTCTTTCTCTTTTTCTTTCTTTTTTTTTTTTTCTCTCTCTCGGCTCACCCGCTCTCTGCCGACCTCTCTCTCTCCCATTTCTCTCTTTCTTTCTTTTAAAATCACGGCCACTATTATTCATATAAGACAAAATAGCATATATTTATATTTTATTAAAGATCCCTTAAGAAAATCTCATTTAATAACCTCAAACTTTCAATAATCTCACTAGTGCCCAAAATTAAATGATTTTATATTCTATTGGTCCACTTGGCACGTTCTAGGCCACTTATTTTTCCAACCAATCCATGGATGACACGTGGTACAATCCTAACCACTAATTTTCACAAGCACTTATCTATTTTCTTATTGGTTGAATTCCGTGAGCTCACCTCGCTTGATTAACACGTAAATCTCGCCTAATCACTTTATAATTGTACCGGGGTCAGCCAAACGATATTCGACTTGCGATATGAAAATCTAATAAGTCTCAAATAACACTACTGGAGGCATATGATTCGACCGTAACTTAATTCGAATATTTCTAATACCATAAAATAATAAATCTGGGTGTTCAATATCAATACCTAATCTTTCTGAAAAATATTCCACAAATATTCTGCACATATCTTATAACCAATTCGACTTTATAAACTTCAATTTAGGTCTGATACCTCTCATATATACTTAATAAAGAAAATGTTCCTAACCGAAATCTGATCGAATCAATCGATATCTTTTTATACGTATCTATAGCTTAAAAACTCGATTTTTACACTCATTCTCGTTAACTCATTCTCATTCACTTGGGTTACACTCCTTGAAACTTCTGCATATCATTCTCATGCTTGATCCATGAATACTTACCTTAAAATGTCCATTTTTGCCCTTTTTATGATATAATTTCACTTTGATCGAAAAATATTCTGAAAATATTCCATGATCATCTAATCTTTAAATTGACCATGAAATACTCTAATTGGATGTCTTATTAATCAGTCTCATGCTTCGAAAAAAATTCAATTGGGTTTAAACTCATTAAAACCTAGTAATCTCTCAAAAGGGCAATATCGTAATTTTCTTCTGATCGCTTAAAACTGATTCAAATGGTCTTCTTTTTGATCCGTTTCTGTTTCTCTATAATCTCATATTATTTTCAGACATTTTCGACCCTTAAGGTCAATTTTCAAAAATTTTACTATTCATTCAAAAATTTCCGTCCGAAAAATACTATTCACCAAAAACTTTTGTTTCCCTTCGAATCTCAATTCATGACTCTGGACAATATAATCGAATTCTAACTAGATCTCTTGTATTAGTTCTAGACTCTTTATTTTTTATCTGATCATCGAAAATGAATTCTCTAAGGAAACTAGGATCGGGGTCTATCACTGTTCATTTAAGCTGTCCATTGAGGGATAATCGGAGGATCTACTCCGCTCTGATCTGTTCGCCCAGAAGTATTCGTTTGGCTGTTTGGTGATTTATAGGCGTGCTCGTAGTCCTATACACCCATGAAACCATTTACCTAGTATGATGACTGGTTACGGGAATATTAATTCATGATCCGCCCCTGTACTCTCCAAGTATCTGTCCAGCCGGTCAAAAACTTATCTGTTCACCAGCTCAACTGAATATTCTGCCCGCAGGAAAGTCTTTCTCAGCCTTGACTCTCAAATCGCGAATCAGTGGAAGTCAAAGATGTCATACAAAACACAGCACAAGACATGCCATGCACGCCATCCCTGTCAGAGACCACAGCCAAGATTTCGGTAACCTCTCATGACCCGTACAGACCAGCCAGCTGAAGTCTCGCTCGGGCAGAGCTCAGAAGTGACAGTTTCAGCCGCATTTAATGTGATTTCGACCGCATTTAATGCACTGTCAGCCTCATTAAATGAAATTTTGACACATTAAATGCGGCTCATCATTGTATTTTCGGTTCACTGTATACTTTTGTTTTATTTTATTTTACCGTAGCACCTCTCCTTTTTCTATAAAAATGGAAGGATTTTCATTGTAAAAAGAGGACAGTCTTTTGAGTGTTATTATTTTGCTAAAATAATGAGAAAGTGAATAGTGGACGTAGGCATTTTTTTGGGTCGAACCACTCTAAAATATTCTTGTGTTTCTTGCTCCTCGCCTCTAATCTCCTCTTATTGTTTCACTTTTACTTTGCACAATCCATATCGACTACACGGAATTGCAGCTTGGGCCCAAAACGAATCTCGTTGACTTGAAAGCTAAATCCGGACATCAACAAGTTCTAATATGTTTTTATAAATAAAAAATGAATGCTTTGTGTTTATATTTATAAAGAAAATGTAATAGGATTATAAGGGTATAAAGATATTAACAAAATAAAATAGGATTATATTAGATATTTTAATTTTTTTTTAAAAAAAAAGAATTAAAAATATCTACTTGGAAAAACTCAAAATCTGAGCTTTTCTAAGTAAACAATTTTAAGCTTTTTTAATTTCTTAAAAGCTCTATTAGAATATCAATCAAACAACGTAAAAAAAAAATCAAATATAGTTTTTAATATTTATAAAAGTACTTTTGGTAAGTAGAAAAAATATATCAAATGTACACTTACTCTCTGGAACAACTATGACTCTCTAGAAAATATGTAAAAAAAAATGTTTTTTTTTTTTTAATTTTTTGAAATGGATGTACCATTGTTGTGGTACACTTGATCAGATTGAATTCCGATATGTGACCATATCACTCTACTTGATTAAATCTTTTGTTACATTTTATTTTGAGTAAATTACAATTTAGCTACTTAATTCAAACTCTAATTAAGGCAGAACAACTATTTTAATGTTATTACAATTTACTCTCCTATAATTAGCAAGATTATGATATATTTATCGGTAAACAATGTCAAAACGGTAAAAAAACGAAATTATTCTTGGTGATTAAAGTTAACCATTTGACCAAATAATAAATTACGAATTAAAATAGTTAAATAATTAAATATAAAAATTTTGCCTTCTCTCCCTTCCTCTCATCATCTTCACCTTCACAGTCTCTCTTATTCTTCTTCTTCTAACCCAAATCTAAGTTCATTCGAATAAACCCAGGATCCATTCATGGACCCAAATTATGGGTTCATTCATGAACTCAAAATCTGAGTTTACGAATGAATCTAAATTTCTGTGTGCATTGGAATAAACCAAAAATCTCAATGAACCCAAAAATCTAAGCTCCTTCGTGAACTTAAATTTCTGGGTTTATTCCCATATTTTTTTTCAATTTTTTTCCAATTTTTTCTTTAATTTTTCTTCTGATTATTTGAGTTGAACTAATGATTATTTAGGTTGATGGTTTTTTTAATTAGTAACTGTGAGTGATTTTTTGATGATAAACTAGTGAAAAAGATGATGATGATAATGGGTTCAAAAGATGATGATGGGTTCAAATTGGATTTTTTGTTACTATTTATTTATTTTTTTAATTGTTCTTATTGAGTTTTTTATATTTTTTTAAAATGATCATTGTTAGATGGACAATGGAGAACCGGTTAATTTTTTTTTTAATTTATTTTAAAATTTTTATAACTTATTTTAAAAAATTAAACGTAAGGTTAAAAAAAAAAAATTTACCTCTTACACAGTTAATTTTAATAGAGAAATATTAACGGTAGAAGGTTAACTTGCAATAACATCGAAACAGTTGTACCGCCTGAATTAGAATTTGAACTGGATAGCTAAATTATAATTTACTTTTTCATTTTTTGTCCAATATAGAACTTTATACGTGAGCAAAGCCCAATGTATCCATAAAAAGGTGGGCTACCTTGGTACACTAGTATGCCAAGGTCGACACACCACGGCTTCTTTCAAAGTAGCCAATTTTCATCTCAACATGTAGGAGTCCTCTTTTCTCCCTTGGAATCCATTTTTCTGCTTTAGGTGGTCTCCTTTCCAGACCGCACCACAATAAGTTTATTTAGAGTGTGTCCGGTTGTATATCTATTTGTGTAATAGTATATGTAGTAACTCAATAATAATAATAATAATAACTTCATTCATGGTCAGCACTATACAGTCATCTCAATGACAGGTTCAGCTTAGGTAAAAGACCATAACAATTGATTTATGATGCCTACAAATGATAAGTCATTTATTTGATAACGAATTGCAGGTATTCCTTGGATTTGTGCTAACCAAGCTGACTGGATTTCACTACAGTTGAGATGGGTAACTCTTAATCTGAACAGGGTATATTTTGCATGATAGCTGTGATGTTTTAAGGTAGGGACTAGGACAGCTGATCACTTATCAGTATTCTTGACCTGATGAAAATAATGCCTTTATGAAATCTGGACTTTGGAAGCCCTTTCTTTTATCTTTATCAGCAGTATCTATTTTTTTTTTTTTTTAATTCAGAAATCCTCCGAAATCACTTATGAATTTAAGCTCAAAATTGAAGCCCCCCGTCAAACCCTACAATCTTTAAGAAACAGTAAACTATAATCTTTAACTACGTAAATACCTATAAATATTTAAACCTTAAGACGTTAAGAGAGTAAATTCTAAGACTCAACCATTCCTATTAACCAATCATTGGTTTTATCGACGATATCTTAAGATCAATGCTGCTGCAGATTTCTGCTTTTATGAAATTGCATTGCTCATTCTAATATTATATGCATCTTACATTGCACGTTGAAGTTCATTGATCAATCTACTTCACAGTTTTGTTTTGTTTTTGGTTTTTTCACAACGGGGGTACCATTGTTCAAGGAGTCAATTAGATGGCTTGTTGTCACCTATCGGATCAAAATAAAATCATTTTCCTGGCGTCCGTGTGTGGCGAAAGAAAACTGAGAACTATCCAAGTCAAGCTACTGAGAACTATCCAAGTCAAGCTTACGCTTCAAAATAAATTCACGTACACGCTAGCACTTATTATAACCGATGTGAGACAGGACTAGTAAGTACAACGGTAAAAAAACAAAGGATCCACTAGAAAAATAATCAACCCGCCTACGACACTTGCATGAGCAGGGAAATAGATATATAGATCAGAAATCATTTTAATGGAATCCATACCTTTATAAGATTCATTTTTCGAATGTCTAGTGCCTCAAAAATTTTGGCTGACTTTACACTCCAATTGAGTATAGATTGTCGATGACATTTGAGAGCAATCTGATTAATTTTCCACTGAATGCACCAACAAGTATTGCGACTTGATGAAATCAGTATTGATGGTATACGAAAAATACATGCCCTGTCATTTGATTGTTGTTTGATTCCATGTCAACAATGATCTTCAACTTCCGAGCCTCCAATGAGTCCACAAGCGATCTTTTGTTCCAGTCTTCTATCATATCACGAGGCAACATGCTTCTCACTTGCTTTGTAATAAAGCATCTTCTGCACGTAAAACATCATGTATCCTTGTGCAGCCCTCACAATGTTCTCATTGACTTGAGTGACCCAAGCATCGTCGCACTTGTACCATTGATTACTTAACCGCAGATAAGTCACATAATGGCCAGCATCTAGCTTTCCAGCGTGAGTCACAACGGCAAACAACTCAAACTCTGATGACAATTCATCCAAACTATCTGGTTCATCTCCATCAAAAGGAAAAATCCTATTTCCAAATCGACTTCTCAAGATGGACGAAGAGAGATATGGTGCCATGTCCAATGAAAATGGAAAATGAAGATAACGATCAATCTTTCTAGACATTTTCCGAGCAGTAGAATGCTCAAATCTTTTAATGTGGAAGCAAGAAACTAAAGGAAGCTTTCTTATAGACATTTGTTTAAGAGATTCCTGCCTAATTTGACATTGCTGGCAAAAGAATTTTTGGTCTGAGCCCAATCTCTCCGGTCTTGTGAAACGGTCCAAGCACCCTATCAAAGTAGATATTCCACAGTTTTGGCTGGAATTCATGGAATCTGCCTCTCCATTGCATGAATGATTTAACTTTGTAGATGCTGTCTTCATGGAACTCCCTTTATTTGGTTCCAAGTCCAGTGAGAAGTCAACACATGGGTCATACGTTGTGGATGTGAAACCACAAGCCATACACATGACATCAGATCGCAAGATACCAGAAAAAACTCTATGAGCGATGCAGCACTCTCCACTGCCTGCACTACCAAAGAAATGGGATTATCAATATATATTCAAAACAATAGAAATATCAATTGTAAGCATATGATTTCAAAATCTTTCCTAAAGAATTTCTTATTGCTATATTTTACAAATTTAAGCATAGGTAAATTCATATAAATAATAACTCAAGCAAACAATGATACGACTGCAAAATGACAATAGAGAGTGACAATGCTTCTATAAACATAGCATATATCCACCCTGAAGCACATTACAAAGGCTACTAACAAAAAAGGTATCTTAAAACTTAGCCCTGTTTGAGTGGCTTTACTGCAAGTAAAACCAATAAAACCTTAAATTCTCTCTTAATTGGAAAAGTAGTCCTCTCTTGTTAACTCACTAAAATTTTTAATAGAGAATTCATTGCAGCCAAAGTGACACGCATAAGATTAATAAAATGAGCTAGAATAAAGAGATAGACGAAGCTAAAAATAAAGTTCAAAAGAAATGCCAACATACTTGCCAATACAAGAAGGTGCTCTAAGGGAGTTTGACCGAAGAACAGATGAGAATCAAAATTCTCAAAGACTGACAAGGAACTTATGCCTGCAGTTAACCTAAAGCAACTCTCCTCTTTCTCTGCAACCGGTATCAACTTTGCAATGGTATAAGACCCTATAAATGGCAAAGGTTGAGTTAACGATACAATTATACAGACAAGCAATTCCTATGATGAAACCAGTAGGCTAAGCAAAAGTTGACTTACAGGTAAAGCAGATGACATCATCAAGCCTGCAGGTTGAGGTTGAGTATTAGCCCTAAATCTGGGAGCACTTGGCAACTCCTAAGCAAAGAAACCTAAAACCACACCACACCCTGCAGTTAAATTTTGTGGTTACTCATTAATCTTTAACAGTATCTTGGATCATTTTGATCACAGAGAACCACTTAGAATAGTAAAAAGTGGGGCATCAGGGGCACATCAACAGATCTCTAACTAGATAGTAGATACTCCAGTGGCCTTTGCATGACAGCAACTTTCATCCATGGACCATGCTTCATGCTTCAATAAGTTTGTCATCATACCCTAGTGATTTATAATAATTACATAACGTGCTCTTAAGCCATCTAAGGACTCCTGCCTCTTATATATTGCTTCCTTCCACTTAAGAGCTTACAAAGTTTCCAATCTATTAATTGTGTGCTAAGCTGACTAAAACGAACAATGCTAAAGGTTTCACAGCTTTTATAGGGTAATAAAGAAACTTACTAATTTATGGCCAGAAGGCCCAGAGCAGACAGCATGTTTGGGAAAGAAAAAAAGAAGAAGAAGAAGAAGAGAGATTCAAATAAATATAAAACCTAAACAATAAGACAACTAGGAAACTGAAAAATTCTACTATACCCAACTAGAATACTAAACAGAAACCAAGATCATTCTCTGCTTAAATTCACTCATTAAAACTCACAAATAATAGATAAACAAATATCCAAAATGAAACATCTCAACATGACATTTTGACTTCAATCACAGATCATTTCACACACACAACATACAGTTTCTAACATCAGCTTTACTTACTCAGATCAACCAAACTAACCACCAATAATATCCACGAAAAAGAAGAAAAAAGGAGGTAGCAACATTAAGATAATAAAAAAGAAAACTTGAAAGCAGTTACCTTGATTAACCGGCTTCAGCTGATCCTTTTCCACCTTCTCATGAATCCCATCAAGCATGGAAATAAAAAACTCATGCGCATCCTGTTGTTCATAACTCGCCAAGTTAGCAGCGTGTTGCCACCAACTGCAAAACCCCAAAAATAAAAACATCATATATATATATATATATATATATATACACACATATATATATATAGCCAAAAGATGCAATTTTGTTACATTTTGCGTCTACATCCAACATACCAAGATTCAAAAACACACACATTCCCGAAACCAATCATCACAAACCTGTATAGAAACTTGGCGGGGCTATAAGGCGCTCGATCCCCGGAAAAAACAGCGGAAAACATAGCGTCCATGTCGCAAGCAAGACACAAGTGAACACCATTCTTGGACTGACAGTAGTACCTGTTGTGTCTATCACTCAAGAAGTAGTTCCTCAAAGGTGGTGTGTGGAACAATGCCTGCAAAACGGAGTTCATGAAGCAAGTGTTTCCCAGATTGTTGAGTCCACGTAGACCCCACGGCAGATCGTCGCCCCTGCTCCCCTCCATTGGACTCGCGTTGGTCACCATTATTGCCCGTTCGTGTAAATCGGGGGTCCAGGGTCTGTAATCGATTCTCCGCCGTTTGCGGAGGTTTTCGGGTTTGGAGGTGGGGGTGGTGTGGGCGAGGACGACGACGGCGTCGAAGTCGCGGTCGTAGACTTGGTCCCGGCAGACGCAGCAGAAGAGTTCGGCGCGATCGACGTCGACGGCGATCTCGTGACCAGGCGGTGCCGCCGCTGTGTGGGCGGCGGCGTGGGAGGAGTGAGGTGGGCCGTGGCAGGAGATGGCGGCGCAGGCCATGCAAGCGTAGAGACGAGGGAGGGAGGCATGGTTGCAGGCGACGCAACGGGGGACCTCGGAGGGGTCACGACGGATGGCGGCGCGGCCTCCGGGTGGTTTGACCCGGAGGCAGTCGTGGAGGGCCCAGAATGGCTTGGAGCCGGTTCGGGCCCGGAAGTCGGCGAGGTGGGGACAAGATTGAGGGAAGATCTGACCGTTGATTTTGTTGTGGTGGTGGTGGTGATTGATCTTGGATGACATGGTGATGGGGATTGGCGGTGGAAACCCTAATTTTATGGTTGAACATAAGGGTCATCCGATCAGTAACATTGGTGGATGTGATCAACGGTTCAGATTCAAGGATTCGAGACAACGGACCATCATGATTGATGAGGATGTGTTTGATGATCTGTTTCTGAGAGTGATGTTTTTGGTTACGTACGAGGCTCCCTGCTTATCTACTCCTACTTATTTATGTTCAGATGCTGTTCAGTAATTCCTTTGTTAAAAAAAAAAATTATAATAAATAAAAAATGGGCGTGTTTCATTTGGGATTTTCTTTTTATTTTATGGATTTAAATATTTTGATGTAATTAAATTTCGGCTATTTATGATGTTTGGTGATCCAAAAAGCGTGGAAAGACTAGGAAGACGGGGAGAAGAGGCAATTATACGATTGTGATTTCAATGAAAGGGCAAAATGGGTACTACAAAGAAACAGGGTTATTCAATATATAGCTAATATAGACCGTTGATGTAAAGTTTGGTTGGACGGTTGTGATCTTTTCTGCCGACTTTTATTTACCAGTGGAAGAGTCAATTAATGTGAGACAAACTCCACAAAGAGAAGTTAACACGATTGAAAAAAGATAGTGTTCTTTATTTTCTTGGAGGCAAAACATGTGGGTGTGCTTAGCTGTAGAATTTAGAGACACGTGCACCAATGGGCAATCCAATGTCAAAGAAAATTGTTATCTGCATTTGACAAGTTGGAGATGATCATCGTAATGATACGATGAAATTCAATATCTAAACATCAAATATTTTGCCAAAAGCTTAGTGTAGTGGCACCTAGGGTTGGCAATTCGAGCTAACAGATCGGGTTGAACACGATATAAATACGATCTGATTATTTTTGACACAATATAAGCACGACATAATTAATAAACGGATCGAACCTCTTCAACACGAACACGACACGATTATTAATGGATCGACACGGAAACGATATGATTAATCCGTTTACTTATGGGTCGTTTATTGATCCGTTTAGTGATTCATTTAGCCAACTCATTTAGTCGACACGTTTAATGACTCGTTTATGATCCATTTAATCATATTTAATACATTTAAATTTTAATATAGATAATAAAAAACAAAATAACAATAAAAATATATAAAACCTCTTAAATTCACAAATACAATCTAAGACTAAAAAAATACAATCATCCATAAATACAATCTAAAATTTAAAAATACAAATGTTCACAAAGATGAGTATTATTGTGTGTATTTTTTAGCTACCCCAAATGAGTTGGTAAAAACCCAAAGGTCCAATAAAATGATTCAATGAATCGACCTAGCAGACAAGGATCCAACTGGTTAGCGATCAGATCCTCGTCCTTAAGCCCGTCTATGAGCTAGCCCATCAGATCGCCTAGAGCCGCTTGTCCATCAGGATGCTGCAGGGACTGCTCGCCCATGTGTTCATCCACCCGCCCAGCACATGACGAGCTTCAACTCGCCCAGAACAAAACCAGCTCGTGCAGTAACATGACGTGCACGACCAACCTTCCTAGTCTGTGGCAGTTTGACTTTCTTAGCCACAAAGCATGGGTCGGTGTCAGACACTCATACTTTAACAGAAAACTTTGACAAATGTGACAAGTGTCAGTCTAGGGAATTGTAATTGTCATTTAATGTTTTCTCACTTATATCAACTATAGCACCTCCTCCTCCCTATAAATAAAAGCAAAATCATTGTAAAGAGGTTAATCTCTAATTCTCTACTCTCTCCTCTCTCTCGTTGTAACCACACAAAATATATTGTAACAGTGACTGTCGTCCCTCACCGAAGCCAGCGCCGTGGACGTAAACCATTTTTAAGGTTGAACCACGTAAATCTTTAGTCTCTTATTCTTCTTCTCTGCCTCTCCTCTCTTCTATTTGCTTTGCTTTAGATTGATCTGCAGTTTTGGACCAAAACGAACCAACCGTTGACTAGATCCAAACGTCAACAAGTATAAAAACATATTTGCAAATATAATCATTCATATTAAAATAAATAAATAATGATTCTAACTAAATATATGTAATTAAAAATAATCTCATAATCAACTCACTCAATGAAGAAATGAATGGAAGTGCGGTTAGATAGGGTTTGAAAAATATATATATCTACCACTAAAATTACATGAATACCCTCTAATATGAAATTAAATTTTTACCCTCGTTAAACGGGTCAACCCATAACTCGTTTAAAAAAACACGAACCCGACACAATTAGTAAATGGGTTGGACGGGTTGACCTATTTATTTACCCAACCCGCTTATGTTCAACTCTAACCCGTAATAATCGTATCAGTTTCATATCAAGTCGTTGTATCGGGTTCCAAATTGGACACCAACAACACCCCGAGTCCCTGTCTACTTCAAAGAGTAAATTCAAACCATGAAGCCTACAAGACAATTTTTCCATTAAATATGGATAGATCTCTCATGACCTTTGGAAGAGGCATTTTGGACCATGGATGGAGTTCTATCTCATATAAAATCCCAGCACTTGTCTAAAGAAAGCGACGGAAGGTTAACAAAAATAAAAATAAAAAATAAAAAAAGACATCAAATATGTTAATCTGGCATGATGGACGGCCCATGACTTTGAGAAAGTACCTGTAACCCGTTTCATGTATCAAAAAGATAAGTAAAGCCACCAACCGGTTCAATGATTTTGTCTGATAGCTTAAAGGTTGGTTGACCTAATACCTTGCCCTACCACTTCATGCCCAACAACAGTTCAATAATGAACTTGCCTACGTTTTCATCTTTGCCAAAATTAATTTTGGAAGATGTACTTGGCACTACTTCAATTCTTCAAGAACATGCACATATGCCAAAAAAGGAATATACAGATAATTCATCTTTTTTTTTTCCTTAAAATGAACGAAAAAAACAAGGTCCTGAACTTCCATTGGAAAATTATCATCAAGTTGATTATTTACACATCAGAAGTTTGTGCCCAACTCAATTGCATATTATCACAGACCAAATGAAACATTGACAGACACAAGGTGATTAGATACAGGACTGACTATGAAGGAACGATGATGTTCATAAATTTCCTCTTAGCAAACGCTAACCACCATTTATTTGGAGTTCCATTAGCTCTATATGCAACACTCAATAGTCTGCCACTTGTTTCCTCCCTTATCTGCTTCAGATAGTTCCTGAATAGCTCTGCGTTTAAGAGTTCAAAAGTCAAAATATATATGAAGATTTCAGGCCAAAAACAGTCCGTGATTATCACACTGAACTGGGTGTTGAGCAGGAAACTCAAACCACAGGAGAATGACAAAGTTGCAGACATATCAACATACCGAATACCAATATAACTGCCTGATCAAACAATTCCCTCAACAGCTGTTGTAAGGAAATAAAAGTAATTTTCTGGATTTATTATATTTTACAATAAGCACAAAAAAGAGCTGCTTTTCACGAACTTATCAATGTCTTCAACCTCAGAAAATTAAGGACTACTAACACGATCATAGAGAGGAGACTTCACTAACAACAATATGTGAAATAAGCATAACTCAAAGTCATGTATTACACTTTCAGTACACTTATCTTCCAAACATTACAAGTTGTAGAAGCCAATTGTTTCTGATCAGACTGATACATATAAGTAGTCATATCAGAGGAGCAGCTAAAAGAAAGAAAGGAGAAGACTAATTTTATGTTCCCCATGATTTACCTTCTCCATGTACACTTTTGTATTCAAAAAATAAGCAGAAAGGGAAAAAGACAAAGTCTTCAACTACAAAACAAATGGCAATAATAAGCTTGACTATACTGGGGCAATTATAAGCATGTAAAACAATTATCAAGCAAAATGTCAACAGATCAAATGTAGGAAAAGCTATTACATAGAGTTTCTTATAAGTTGTTCACATAAATTCACAAAAGCTTTGATACAAAACTTAGAATTGACAGCATAACATAGTTCAAAGAAGATATGAGTACATAAACAAGGAATCATGCGATAGCAACTTCAAAAACTTTTAACACAATCATCAGAACATAAAATAAGCTCTTTGCATGTACAATTTGATACCAAAGGCATACAGAGAAGAGGAGGAGCTTTACCTGCTTCCTGTTGAGATTGTGGAACAGCAAACAGACCTTGAAAAGGAAAACCGGGTTCTCCAGGCACAGTAACCTTTTCTAGGCCCAAGTTAATGATTGCCTTGGTCCCTTCAGCCAAGGTTCTGCAGCCCTCAAGCCTCTTTAAAGCCACATTTATATAGAATGTCAAATATATAAGTAGCTTATCAGCCGAGCTCTTAATATCAAAGTTCCTAAAGAAGACATTTGCCCGAAAAAATGTGATAGCTTCATCAGCAATATCCGTTTTATCTGCACAAAATATCAGCATCCACAAATAAAAGCAAAAAAAAATATCCGTAAACAATTAGATACTGAAATGTAAAATATAACCTTGATCAGAAGCTGGGGCAGGACCCTTTATATGACTTTTTAAAGGAAGTAAAGGACATCCACAAGCTTTAGTAACACTTTCATCCACAAAACTTGAGTGATAAACCTACCACAACAACCACCTCCGACTTCAACATAAGTCCATCCCCATTGATCATGTACATAATAAATAATACAACTAAAAAACAAATGGAAAATAAAAATCCAGCAATTTATTCAGTACTGATAATACAAAACCAAATTACAATCACAAACTAAAATTTAACGTATACGTTTATCGATCTAGGCATTTATTAACATTATTTATGTTTAGTGACTAGTAAAGGCAAGAACTTTACAAGGAAACTATGTCCAAAACCATCACCGATAAAAACCCATGTTGAATTTCTCAGTACCAAAATTCCAAACCATCATTATCCGATTAAACATTAAGACACCATACCAACCCTAAAATCTGAAAAAGACAATCCCATTTGAAGTTCATTTATCAAATGTGTAACAAAATTGTGAAAAGCGTTAACAGAGAAAACGAATAATGGAGAATGAGAATAATCCGTACCATTTAATCGTATGGAAATGAGAATCCAATGGAGCGATCTCGGCGCTGGTGTTCGACAATCAAACGAATTTAATCGAATGTTTACTCCTTCGAATTGCCCTAGGTTTCCGTTTCTATGAACGAGATTACACTCGTTTAATCTCTTTTGCCGCAAAAACGCCGAAACGACGGCGTTTGCACCCAGCAAAAATAAAATTTTAAAAATGAAAACATTGAGCGACTCTTCTTAAAGAGAGAGAGATATATATATATATATATATTACATGCTTCACAACGATTTGTTCAATATTCTCTACCAACCACATAAGTGATTTATAATGATTAATTTTTAGTTATAAAAATTCAGTATATTAATAATAGTTTTTCAACTTATCGATATAATGATGTCTAAATTTTAAATATTATTTTATTATGTTAAAACAGTCACATCTTATACAATTGAGAGTTTTATTTGCTCCGAAGATAAATTGAGAGTTGGTTAATATGAGTGTCAGGTTTTTATTGTTTTTTAGTGAATTTTAATCAATAAAATAAAATATCTTAAAACAGAGAGCAAACCTTTGATGCAACTAAGTTTTTTTTTGGGAAATATAAGTATAAATTATTAGTAAGTGTAGTTTTTAAAAAAAAAAAAATCAATAAAATAAATTATTAGTAAGTATAGATTAATTGTAACACCCTTACCCCAAATTCCCGTCTGTACGAGGATCGAGGCGTGGGATGTTACTCTTTTTCTTATTTCAAAATTTCTTTTATAAGAATTTTCATTTTCAAAAACTCTTATTATACTTTAACGAAAAAGTAAAAGAAATAAAAAAAATAGAAAATAAAATAAAAAAAATCAAAAACGCACCAGAGACGCAGCCGGCTGAAGGAAAGAGAAAAATGAATAGTATCGGTTACTATGCTTGTCTTTTTATATAATTTTTTTATGTCAAATTACAATTTAGTCCCTCAAAACTTTAAAATGCCAAATCGACCCCTATACTTTTTAAAATTCTCATTTAAACCCCTCGAATAAGAAATATTCCTAACTTGATATTTTCTTTCATTTCTTATTCCATCTTAACCCCAAGATCAACTACTTTATTACCTTTATGCCACTCATTGAAGTTTTATTTTAATCCCCCTTGAAAATAAAATTCAATATATATATATAAAAAAAATTCAGAAAATTTTGGGACGTTACATTAATAATAATCACAACTCCTTTTCAAAAAAGAAATAATAATAATAATCACACCTCTTAATCAATATTGAGATATTAAAGTCAATTATTTTTCTTCGTGACTAAAAAAATGAAATATATTATAAAATCGAATATTTTATTTTGCTTTTAAAATCTAGAATGGTGGAAAACTTAATGTTTAATAATACAGTTTACAGGGCATTAAGAGTCATTAGTGAAATAAAAACATTTCAAAAAAATTAATAAAATAATAGAATTTTGGATGATTTTATTACTTTTTTGTGAAAATATAGTTACAAATGGTTTGCATATAAGTAATTTGGTACACATATAAGAAAAGTTCTTATATATAAAGTTATTTTACAATTAAAATAAAATACATCGATTCTTCGTAATCATATCCTCTCCCAAATTAGAAGATATATTAAGTTTTTTTTTAAGTGTCTTGCACTCAATATACTTTCTAAAAAACCATCTCAAAATATCTATTCTTGCCATTTGGGAACATGCTGTATATTTATATAAAAAGAAAGCGTTTTTATAAAAGGACTAATTCTAATTCCCTCTTATAGTTTGGTATAATAATTAAAAAAATGCCCCTAACTTAAGAAATTATCAACAACTCTCATAGTTTATAAAAATAGTCAATAGAGTTTTTCTTTTTGCTATTTTTATAAATAGTAGGAGGTTTTTTTTTGCTATTTTTATTAATGATAGAGATTTTTAGTGATTTATAAAGTTTGAGAGTTTTTTTTGTCTATTATACTAAACTAGAGGAGAGGAATTAAAAGTATCCTTTATAAAAATGCTATTTTCGTCTCTATTGACTACTGAGCCAACAAGCCAACGAGGCCACGTCCTTCAAATTTCGTCTCCACCTGCTCAACACGTTGTATGGATTGGAGGACCACTGGGACCGGGACAACAAGTTTTATTAATTTATTTTTTAAAAAAACATATATTGACGACTTCAAAAAAAATGTATATATATTGACTGATTATAAGAAAAATAAATAAATAAATTGTGGGATTTCAGGTTGGTTGATATTGATGATTGGCTCTCCCGTTATTAGTTTAATCCATGGCATATGACAGCTCTAATTGACCATCAAATTCCTACGATCACTGAAAAGCATAGGTCGTTTTATATGTCAAATGCTTGCCACATGCCACATGCCACATGATTGTTTTCCTGTTCCGGCCTTGCTAATTGGCGCCATAATCTCGGCGTATTCACAACAGTCTGGCGCCATGCATCCACAAAAATTTCTATAAGATCGTCTCGTCAGAATTGTACAATTATGATAATTTTTCAACTTTTATTACAGCGAGGCGGGCATATGTACCATCATCACATTTAAATATCTTGGTGATACCAATCGATGGTGGCATTTAACAACCAGTCAGATATCCAACTACTAATGACTTATAAGGCCAGGATACGGTTTTCTAAGCTTTGAACGAGGTGTTTACATCAAAACCATCCCGTGTCAAGTGGGGCTTTTTCTTATTCGTAACTTGGAAGCTACCAAGTAGCGGACGTCATTGTAAGTCAAGCAAACTTTTTTGTTTCTTTCACCCTAAGCAGAGTCAACAAGAAACAGCAAATGGAAATAACACTAACTTTCTTTTCCTTTCCATTTCTAGGTAACGTTGTTGTTAAAATTACAATAACATTGACTCGTCCACAACAATCCTAACTACAATTAAAAACAGTACCCTAAGAAAAATTCCAAACATCAGAGCTTGTTCTAGTAGAATGTTATACAGGACATTTAGGTGAACAAGACTCTCATGATAAAGAATAATAAAATAAATATAGAGAGATAGCTTGGCTGTACATGATATTGGTGATCATTAGTCACAGTGGGAACTGAAGGAGTTGGATGTCTAAATTAAACCTGTGAATGATGATGTGAACATGTATGGAACATTCGCCAAAGGCCCTCGTTGGCAAGCAAGATCGTGGATGTCCTTTACAATGTTGAACACTGCCTCCGGTTGTGCTAGTTTAAGTGCATTCTCGGACATTTTCTTGAGTTCATCTGTCTTTGTACTGAACCATTCTGCCACAATTCGAGCTGTTTCTTTAGGACTTCTGGTGAAGACACCAGCTCCATTGTCCACCACATATGGCACATTGCCCTTTTCCTGGAATTGCCAGTTTAAAACGAAAAGATTAGTAAAATAAGATTAGAACTAGAAACTATTGTCAATTTGTGTCACAAGCAAGACCAAGTATATATAGTGAACCCAAATCACATACTTGTCCTGGAATGTAGTCATTCAGGATAATAGGAAGCCCCCTGATCAATGCCTCCGCAATTGTACCAGGTCCTGCCTGAAAAAACAGAACCAAAAAATCATATTAGTCTAAACTGCTTGCTTGACATCATATAGGGAACTCTCAAGGTAGAATGTTTTGAACATACTTTTGTGATAATGCAGTCACAGGATCCCATCCATTTTTCCATTTGTGTCTGGAACCCTTTAACCTACAATGATGGAAAAGGGAAAATCATTCAATATTGAACACAACTAATGCATAAACTGTTCGGAAACGATAGCTAGAAGAGAATTAGTTTATCACTTTAACGGGGATCTTCCATTCTAGAGATTCTAGCGTAGAGGCAAGAGTTTTGTTTCGACCACAGATGATAACTAATTGACCAATTGGTTTCTCATTTTCTTTATCAAACAGTGATTGTCCTAGAGCAATTGCAGTTTTCTTGACAGGGCCCATCCCTTCACCACCTCCCATCAGCAACACTGCAGGCAAGTCAGGGTCCATCTCAAGTTCTTGTCTTAAATCACCCTGAACAAGATGAAAGTTAGATTCCATTTATGTAAGCAAAAGTATTTACTATTCAAATCATGTAGCAGCCAACCTTGGAAAGAACAGCACGGGCAAAAGAAGGTCGGATAGGCAAGCCAAAAACACGAACTTGAGACTCTTCTAGGCCATCTAGTAATGCCCTCTTGCCCACCTCATTTGATGGGCAGTAGCATCTATTGACCCGGGGATGGAACCTGAATACAGAGTACAATATCAACATGTACAGCTTGCTATGCTATGAATAACAGAATAACTAATAAGCGAAAACTATAAGTTGAAATGGCTTGATTAACCGACCATGTGGGATGGCAGGAGTTCAGGTCAGTAATAACAGTGGCAAAAATGACTTTCTTCTGTAAACCTTGCCATTTAAGAACCCATAAAGGAATATGCTGCATCAGAGGATGGACACTGATGATAATATCTGGCTTGTACTCCATTAACCCAGCCTCCACCTCCCTTTAATCACATAATACAACAAATCTTAGATACTTTAATTTCATTAATCAGACTAATTAATGATTCAATCCTTTTCAATCATTCTGTCAAAAACATTGTTTGCGCTGGTTAACTTATACCAATTGGCTAAGTTACAAGTGGATAATAAAGTAACATTTTGGAGAACAAATAAATGAAGCAAAAGAATGCTTCGAGTCATCAAACATTATAATATTCAATTTTGATGACAAAATTCAAGTGCATCATACGAAAACCAGTTAAGAAGTATATTCTCTGAACTTGCAGCTAATTGATCATCAACGAGGAAACAACAGAATTTCACAAGATTAAAGGTAAGAGTGTTTGAGATGAACAACAGCATACTTGGCATAGTAGGCAGCAATGGCAGCAAGATAGCAACTATGAACCCATCTGGGATAGGTACTGTGGAACGCTACGTTCCATAGTTGTACATGTTTTACCATGAATTTGTATTGTCTCTCCATGTCATTCAAAGGCCATCCTGTGTACTCTTTCCATACATCTTTCACATATATCTGAAACAAAAACACACCTACTATGAGAATTAAAAAGTTAATAGAGAAGAAGATTCGATTAAAAGGCCTAAGAAAATTTATCTTTCAGGTTCATTACTTCAACAAAAGAAGAAACGGGAGAAGAAATTCATCATAGAAATGGAAAAGTTCATGCAGAAATTGAATTGAAAAAATGAATAACAACAACATTGTATATCTCAATCCAAATATCTTGGAATTTAATCATTTGAAAAGGAACCAGAACCAAATAAGTCCAAATAGTTGGAAACAATAAAGAAAACAAAACCGTGTCAAACGTCGTCAAATGGACAAAAAACAAAAAAACAAATCACACACATCCACAACATGGACACTAAAAAGCTAGATCTTTACAATTGTTGTTCTTTAACGTTAGATCTTCAAATTTGTTCAAAACAGAACACACAAAATTCAACCCCCCCGAAAATAATAATCATAATAATAATAAGCCACTTATGGAACCTGGTATTCATCTCCAAACTCAATCTTGAAAGCGTCACGAATGGCCTCAGCGGAGGCTCTATGGCCGCCACCGGTGTCACTCATGAGAATCAAAACATTTTTGGTCCTCTCGGCACCAATCTGCACAAGCTCCATGGTGGTCTCGTCTTCTTCCTCGAAATCATCATCGCTATCACACGAGCTCCTCTTAAGATGATGATGATGGTTGCTGCTGCTGCCGCCACCTCCATTCGTGACGTGACTCCCATAAACAGTCTGCCACATCTTCTCCGTAATGGAGACCGCTTTCCTCGGCGACGCCGCTGTCATCACCACCTCCAACAACCAAAAAAAAAAAAAAAAAAGTTCACCACCTACCAGCCAAACCAGTAGGTGAGACCGGAAAAACAGGGTTGTCCGGTGGAGAAACAGTTACGCTTGCTTGTTTCTGTTAAGGTTATCAGGTACTTACCTGGCGAAAACGTGGTGATATAGAAGGGTACAAGCGGTGGGTCGAATGATGCTTTGGAATTTTTAGAGGAGTTTTTGTTTTTGTGTTGTTGTTTTAGTTGTTTTTATATGTTTTTGTGGTTTGAGAGGGGCTCTTCGTGAATTTGAAGCCGTTTGATGCGCATTTTATTTTGGAATGTTCGGACGCGAAGATTCGAATCTTCAATTGGTTTTTGTTTTAATTACGATTGGGTTTTCATTTAACGGTGCCCTCTGGCTTTGAGTTATTTGCTTTGGATGTGGAATGACAAATATGCCCGTTCGGTTGGTTGCTTGCTTGGTGGCTATTGCAGTTTGGGGGTTTGAAGCAAAGGAGAAGTGACGTCACAAGGCAGGAATTATTTATTATTACTGTGACAATAATATAATAATAGTGACGATTGTCTCCGTTGTCCATAACTTGTATCTCAATGGATCATGTGTCAGTTATTATGTATTAATGATTACTTATTTTGTTTGTAAATTTTGTATGAATTAGATAGTCATATTATAATTTATAAGTTACATTTTATTATTTTTGTTTTTTGGAAATCTAAAACTAACAAGTTAAGGAGCTACTGGATATGTTGATAATTAGGAAAAAAAAATAATAATAATAACCTCCATACACATACAGATAATATCATACGGTCACGTGATAAAATTTGAACCCTCACCGTTAATGTGAAAGATGAGTGAGTTAAAACTGATGTATAAATTTATGTATGAACTAAAAATCCTTTATTATATATATCAACTTACAAATTTGATTTAAAAAAATGCCTTCAACATTCATTCATCTATATTCACTTAATCAAATGACAAAAAATAATAATGATAATAATAAATTTAAGATAAATATCAATATTTACATTGAATGAAAATAAAGGGGTGTATTCGATATAGGATTTATTGGAGTTTGATAAAATTTCTTTAGTGATAGATTTTATTGGAATTCATACATTATATATAGACTCCATATTAATTGTTTTTATAATTCTTTAAAACATCCAATGAGTTTTTTTAAGAAAAATGATAAAATTTGTTATATATTTTTTCTTCATAAAAATCATTTTAAAATTCATCACTAAAATAAAATATGTGAAATTAATGAGTTTTTTAATATACTTAGATTTTATTGAATTTCATATAAATCTAAATTGAATGTATTTAAATTTGAATAGATTCATACATTGAAAACCTTAGCTTTCAATATAATTCATTCAAATTGGAACATACTCAAAAATTTTGAATTTTAATAATTTTAGACCGAATACACCCCTTCACGTAAATGGATATTGAAAATTTGAAATAATTTTTATAAGTCAAAATTTTAAACTATTATATAACTCAACTTTTTTGTGAACATTAGATTCATCCAACGTCTGGATTTGTAGAAGAGAACATTCGCTCAGTCTAATAATGTCTTGAGATTGAGTTGTTTCACCCCATATGATATTTTTTTTTTAAAAAAAAAAGAAAAAAAATCAATGACTGAAAATTATAGAGTTGATGAAAATTTCCATAATAATACATTCTGCTATTAGCAAGTTTCTCAATTTCTAACATAACTAACCATTTTCAATGAATTGTCATGGCAAAATTAGATAAGTTAGAACTTAACAATTAATTAAGATCACCTATGAAACAATTATATCCTTCATAGATTCATGATATTTTATAAGTGTAGCCTAAGACAAGTTGATTTAATCCATTCAACTTGAAAATTAACTGATATTATCTATTTCTTTAAATTCAATTATTTCAAATTAAAGAGACTTAACCAATAAGAAAAATAACTAAATGGAACTAAACTCAAAGTAATTAAAATTTTAAAACTTGAAAATTTGTGTATATGTGTTGTCAATTTTGAATTTTATCTGTCATTATTCTATGTACTGGCTGCTTGGAGTTAATGTGAAAGGGATGCTGATTTCGGTAAACGGGGCATGGAAAAACAAGGGACAAGTGCATGTACAGGTAGATTCGATGGTGGAACTTAAAAAATAAAATAAAATAAAGTGGAAGATAAAGAGATAATAAAAAAATATAGGGGCATTCCAGCAAAATCGCATGGAAAGCAAAGGGCAATTGTGCTGTGGGACCCAGCTGCCTTGTGGTAATTGGACCATTAAAACAAGTTGAGCTGGTGGCAAGACCAAGTCAGGTCAGCGAGTTCGTTGCTCCGCTGTAAAACTGTCTGTCGAAAAAGATGCGACGTGAGGGCAATCATTTGCTACTTCACCACTTACCTTTTTTAAAGTGTTCTTTTCCATTTCTCCAATAGATATTTCTTAAATTTTATCTCATTGTAATTTTTTTTTTTTTTATATTACTCTCTCACTGTAATTCAGGCATCCGCTTCTTGTTATTCATGTCATCTCATTTTTTTAGTAATTGTTTCACATTTAAATTGAAATTTTAATTTTAATTTTTATCTTTAATTATGCAAGATGTAATCTACATGTGTAATGTTGAAGTTTATGTTTTTCAAAATTTATTTTGACTCAAAATGTCGTGGTTACAAATCAATCAGTGCATCATTTGATGAAAAATCTAAAATATTTTTGGAAGAGTGTAGATTAATAATTTTATTTTCTTAAAGAAAATAATAATAAAATTTAAAAATTTGGTAAATTAAATATAAACCATTCATCATAGGCTTTTATGGTCACAACAAAAAGGTACTTATTGATTATTATTAAAATGATTGAGTAATTTTCCTTCCTTTTAGTGATAGGGAATCGAATATCATATTTATAATTAAATTATAAAATATGAGAAGATTTATTCTCTATGATATAGTTGAATCCACTCAAATCTTAATCAGACATATATCACTCATAACTCTAAATAGTTAGACTGTAAAATTTTATAATAAAATTATAATTTCAACCAGTATTTATCAATACATGTAAAAAATAAACATAGTTTTCTTTTTATCCTAGGATGGGAAAAAATTACATTTCAAAAGGTATGTGTATCGCTTGACGACACGGAACAAGCCACAACCAATCTCTGCACCATTTCTTTTCTACTTTAAGATTTACCACTATGGCCCACACGCAGTGCTTATCATAGTTTAAAATGTCCGCGATATTCCTGATATTTCCGTCGATATTTCCGTAAATCAAAGGTACCGATATCGATAGGGGGTGTAATCTCCTATCCGTCAAAATATCCTAAAAATATCAGAAAATATCCGCGATATTTCCATAAAATATCCTTTCCGTGAGCTTGTAGTACAAGTTTTACAAAATATCGAGGAAATTTTCAGATTTATCCGTAGAATATCCGTGAAATATCCTGAAAATATCGGTTAAATTTCATAAAATAAAAGTGAAATTTAAGTTTTTCAAATAAGAATTTGTTAATTTTTATTAAATAAATAAAAGGAATAATTACAAAAAAGACTCATTTGGTAAGAACAATCTCTAAAATAACATTTCTTATTTTATTGTTATAAAAAATACATTGGGTCTACAAAAATACCTTTAATGAAATGATAGTAATTTGAATCACTGTTGGGATTCCCAACCTTAAAGTTGGGCATCTCAACCTCTATATTGGGAGCCCCAACCTTTAAGTTGAGATTCTCAATCTTGATTTAACATCCAGGTTGGGAATCTCAACCTTAAGGTTGAGATTCCGAATGTGGATTTGAATCAAAATTATGACTCCCAACCTAGAAGTTGGGATTCCCAACTTAAAGGTTGAGAATGTGAACTTGGATGTTTTATCAAGGTTGAGATTCTCTACCTCGAGGTTGAGATTTCCAACTTCGAAGTTGGGATGTATATTGGGATTTCAACTTCGAGGTTGGGATTCTCAACCAGATCGTTTGGTAAAAAGAGTGACCGACAAAAAATGATGGGTCAAGGGTATTTTCGTCCAAAAAAAGACATTGTGCGAAGATTAAAACAATAAAGATTATTTTTCAAATGAGTTATAAAAAATGGGTTAGTTTTCAACAAAACCCTAAATAAAATAAGTTTTCAACCCACGTGAATAATCTCATTTTCATCAGGAATCTCATTATTATATTCCATTTTGTAGTCAAGCTCAAACATCTCATAATTGCTATTCTATTTTAAAAACAAAAACTCCTAAACCCTTGCTAGTGATGGAATTCATAATGAAGACAATGATGGTGATGATGGTGATGATGATGATGACAATGATGACGACGACAATAATGATGATGATGATAACAATGGAGGAAATAATTATGCTTTTACTCAAAGAAATGATACTGATACATGTTTGCCATTGAGTCCATTTACTTGTAAAGAATAATACACTCATTGCACACAAGATGGAAGACCATGAGTGTAGAGCTGCGGGTCTAGACATAGAGACTATTAGTAAGGATTATACAATGAGAATTCATCAAATGCAGTTAGGGATGTCATCATCCAATGAAGATAATATTTTAACTACTTTTGAATCTATGAGTTTAATATCTAGTGATGATGACCATATAAGTTTTTGGATCTCCAATGATCCTTACACATAATTTTCTATCTATGGACAAATGGTGGGAAGAAATCAAGAAGCTTATTCATAGCATGTTCGTGATTATATTCAAAACCATTCAAATTATATGTCATGGTATCAGTATTGTATAAATCTAAATGCTAGCTATACAATCCATGAACCACCTAGGACTTCATTTTGGTTTTAAAATTTACATGATTTATGTGATGCAAATTAATTGAAAAGTTTTAATGGAAACTTTTTATATTTTCATATATCTCCTCTATATATATTATATCTATATTTATACCCTTTAGTTGTTACTTTTTAGATAGAATATATATATATTTAAATATAATATGATTTTTGGTTGTAGAAATGATTATTTTAACATTACCAAAAGTTTCATTAAAAAATATTATGTTTTTAACTAAATTTCCGTACTTTCCGTAAATTTTACGTAAATATCCGTCGATATCGATATTTCCGTCGACATTTCCGCCAAATCGTAGTACCGATATTTCCGTCGATATCGATATTTTCAACATTGGTGCTTATTACATTATGTGGCCTGTTTTTGATACAGTTCCATTTTTGCCTTATTAAACTAAACTCACAGCTTATCGTATTTGTAAATGACCTGTTTTTGATAAAAATCGGTTTTTACCTTCATAAACTGAATGCAAGGCTCAATGATAGCCATTCATACTTACATTCTATAAAATTATAAATTTAAATTATTTCTTAGTATTGATTCTTAAATTTATAATAATTTTAAAAAATAAAAGTAAATGTGTTGTGAGTATAGCAAAGTACTTATTGTTATATTTTTGTTATATAATACATGAGAATTTGACTCAAAGTAAACCAGATACAATAATAACATTAAGTCACTCAAACTTACGTATTTTTGTCTACAAACTATTTCTTCACTTGTATTTGTAAGTATACAGGTCAATATTATACCAATATAATTTGATGTGTGATTTCATTATGATAACATTACAGGCTCAAGTGTTCAAATTATAAAATAACTAGGAGTAATTATCTTATCAATAAGTTGATAAATCAAAATTTCCAAATTAGCAGAAGTTAATAAAAATAAATAAAAATATGAGAAAGAGTGAAATGTTCAAGATAAAATTCAACAACCATTATAGGCATACAAGTTAAATACATCACAATCTACTAGCCTTGAAAGCCAATCACGTTAAACCTATCAAGGCCAACAATCATTCTACTCTATGATTCTATCTTTGTCATGGGAAACTCTAGCACGACATGAAAAAACAATAAGGAAGAGAATTAACATTAAATCTATCTATCACAATTCACAGATCCAATATGATGAATCAAGTAGTCAATCACTTCTTGATGTAATATTCCAACACCAAAGCCAAAGCTTCACTACCTTAAATTCCACAATCAAAGAATAAATCATAGAGAAATGCTAAATACAAGATGCTCAAGATTAGCTCTTGCTAGTTTATGCAGTCTCAATATATATGTCCAGCAGTAGGAAGCCCCTGATCATTATCTCTAACCATAGATGCCACCCCGGTTCCTCCTCTGGTTAATTAAACTAAGTGATGCATCCAATTCAACTTGAAGACAAAGTAGAATTTGTCACTAACAACAACATTGTAATCACATAAAAAGACCTCGGGACCTCTGTAAAGCCAGCCCACCATGAATAAATCATAAATCCTCGTGGTCACGTCACATTATCTTTTCCCATGCACAAAAAGCTAGGTTCTTACGTCTCCCAGACTACAGCCAAACTATGACAATAATTTGGTTTGGCCAGAGTGTAGAAATGTGTCTAAAAAAAGTTACAAAACAATATCTTCACGACCACAGTGGGAGTCGAACCCACGACCTTTTGATCCGAAGTCAAACGCGCTAATCCACTGCGCTATGCGGTCCTTGCTTGTTGCCACTATGCAAGCAAAATATAACGCTATAAGATTGACACACTTTCCAAGGAAGTCCTCCAGGTTGCTTTATTTCCATTTGCGGCCGCAAGATCACCATTTAGCAGTCCAAAACACCCCTGTCTCTCTTTAATTAGGATGGTTGACTCGGTTTTCTAGTTTTTCTCCAAATTTCGAAAGGCCCCCGAATCTAGGGTTTTCTTCCACCCGAAAGCCCCGCTGGTAAGGCCTTCTCTTCTCCGAAGATTCTACTAGGGTTTCACTACACTTTCGCACACACGCAATTGCATGCACTTATTATATTCCCTATCTGTGTAGACCCCTCTCTAACTGACCACCCCGATACTGTTGAATGTCATTGTTTCAATGTTTGTTTAAAGTTGACAATGTGGTGATTTCTTGTCTTGTTTTCGACCGTTGATTAATGGGTGTTTTGTGTTTGTGAAAAAGTCTCTACTTTTGATTAGTTTTGATGGGTCTGTTGATTGGTTGATCATCAACCTTTGGTTCGTTTGACTTCGATAGTGAACTTTGTTTTAGCTCACCAGCTTTGTGATAACGTGACCCATTTGTTGCTTACTATCATTTTGTCGTGGATTTGGCGTGTATGGATTATGATCATTGCTGTTTGGGTGCTGGATTTAGTGTTCTACAGTGATGTTTGATGATGCCGTGAGCTCCTTCTTTCGGTGGTAATATATTTTTGGATTTGGTTGGGCTTGCATGTTTTTGTTTATAAAATATGTATCTGGAACTGATTAACCCAAAAGCTTAAATTGAAAGTTAAGGGTCTGACTATAATATTTAAGGTATGGTTTATTTGAGGCTTAAGTTAATTGGATTTATGATAGGAAAATGTCTTCTCACGTGCAACATCCGTGTAATATCCAACGCGAGCGGTGAATAAAAAATCTAAATGTAAGAAGGGATAGGGGTTTGGACATGAAACCTGATTCTGATATCAGTATCAGATTAACTCAAAAGCTTAAATTGAAAATTAAATGCCCAACTATAGTACTGAAGATATAAATTGATGGGGATTTATGATACGTTAACACGATTCTTTGCGTGCATGAACCCCTATGGTGTATGTTAAATGCCCTATAATGTGTAACATGTGCAATGAATAAGAAATTAGATATAAGAGGGGAGAAGGCATTCAAACCGAAAACTGGGCTCTAATGCCATATACTAATATGATAACGAATTTTTAATGTGCACAGCTTGCTGTATTGTTATGGTAAAGGTTTAAACTGTTTACTGTTTACATATTTCAAATTTATTGTATATGGAGCTGGTTTATTAGTGGCTATACTTTTGGACTTGGCTTTCTTTCTTAAATTTAATTCTGTTGTTAAATATTCTACCCTATCATTTGAAATGCTATACAAGCTTTCACTTATGATATTCAGCTGGTTTGAGATTGATAGTCAAGTTGTGTTGAGAATTTTGTTTATTTCTGCAATTTTGATTGTCAGGAGAGGTGTATATGTTCTGTAATACGTACATTGTTTCATTTATGCATGTCAACATCTAGAACTTCTTTTCCAGATTATTATTTTTAAGTATGATTGCATTTCTTTCTTTTCCTGCATACATCATTACTCATAAGTCATAATAATTGTCATTGGCTTGTGAACTTGGTTTTTGATGGTCAACATTGTAAAACAAGTTTTGTTCCATATTTGGCTTTAAGCATTGAATAAACAAATTTTGGTAACTCAAGGAATGTATTTGATGTGTTTTCCTATGTGACATATCTTTGGTTGTGTATGAACCTCAGAAGTTACTGTGATGGCAAAGGGGAAGCTTATATTAATCTGCCAGTCTGGTGGCAAATTAGTTACCAGGGATGATGGGTCTGTGTCATATGATGGAGGAGAGGCAAATGCCATAGCTATTAATCCAGACACCCAGTTTGATGATCTGAAGTTAAAATTAGCTGAACTTTGTAATGTTGAGTATAAATCTTTGTCTATCAAGTATTTTATCCCAGGAAACAAACGCACCCTCATCACTTTATCTAATGACAAAGACTTAAAAAGGATGTATGACTTTCATGGGGACTCAGTGACAGCAGATGTTGTTGTCATGGGGACAGCAGGTTTTGATCGTGAAGCATTTGCTAGGCAAGCTGGCAGGTAAACATCCCACTCTTTTTATGTTTCCTAGTTTTAGGAGCTTGGTTTCTCTTATTTAATTAATTTTACCAGCCTTTTGGTTGCCATTTTGTGAAACCCATTGCTTAACCTGTTATGGTGTGGAGGTATTTTCTCGTCATCACATTAACTAGCACAATGTATGTATTGCTAATATCATTTACACTTATTGTGGAATGATGACAGTACTCCTGAGCATTAGTTTGGGTGCTTATTTATTGGTGTTATGCTAGTGATGCAGGAATTTTGTGAAAATTTTTCTAATAGTCATTCTCTTCGATCATCACTTGCAGGGAAAATGGGATAAGACTAGCTGAAACTGTGCTGGCTTCTACACCATCCAAAGCTGCTGCCCGAAGCCGTGCTAAAGTACCCACCAAGTCAAAAAAGGTCATTTCTGGCTCCTCTGGTGCTGATCCTACTCCAAATAGCCCTGTCACTGATACTGCTGATAGAAATGCCAACAGCCCAATTGTTATTGATATGAATGCCAGTCCTGCTGATACTGTTAAGAAGCGAAGGCGTGCTGCATCCAGGAAAAGCAGTGCCAAACAACCTACCATTGTTGAGGACAGTGAAAGTGATGATGAGGAAGAGGAGAGAACAAAAGTTGCATCACGGAAAAAGTATGCTCGAAAACGCAATTCCATTACTGTAGCTGAAAATGAGGAGAGTAGCGCTTGGCTAGATGATTTGAAATTTACCGTGGCAGTTGACAACTCTAACAATGCATCACCAGAAAAACTCGTGGCCTTGTGGAAAAGTGGTATAACTGGCGTAGGCCAGGAGTTCAAAAGTGTGCATGAATTTCGTGATGCACTGCAGAAATTTGCCATTGCAAATCGTTTTACGTATCGGTTGAAAAAGAATGACACTAATAGAGCAAGTGGAAGATGTTTGGTTGAAGGTTGTCCTTGGAGGATCCATGCATCTTGGGTGCCATCTGAGCAAGTATTTAAGATAAAAAAGATGAATGAAACACATACATGTGATGGAGAATCTTGGAAGGCTGCCCATCCAACAAAAAATTGGTTGGTGAGTGTCATAAAGGATAAGTTACGTGAGAGCCCACATCCCAAACCAAAGGAAATTGCCGCTTTCATTCTTCGAGATTTCGGGGTTGAGCTGAATTATACACAGGTCTGGCGTGGAATTGAAGATGCCAGAGAACAACTTCAAGGCTCGTACAAAGAGGCTTACAACCAGTTCCCTAGTTTTTGTGATAAGCTGCTGGAAGCAAATCCTGGTAGTTTTGTTAATCTTTGCATTGGTGATGACAAAAAATTTCAGCGCCTCTTTGTATGTTTTCATGCCTCCTTACATGGTTATCAAAATGGTTGCCGCCCACTTATTTTCCTTGATTCTACATCATTAAAATCAAAACACCATGAGATCTTGTTGACAGCTACTGCAGTTGATGGGGATGATTGTGTGTTCCCAGTTGCATTTGCTATAGTTGATGTTGAGAATGATGACAGTTGGAATTGGTTTCTTGAGCAGCTGAGATCTGCAGTGTCAACTTCTCAATCCATAACCTTTGTCGCTGATAAACAAAAGGGACTGATGGAGACTGTACTTAAAGTGTTTGAGAATGGTCACTGTGGTTATTCTATCTACCACCTGTTGGATGATTTCATAAAAAACTTGAAGGGCCCGTTTCACGGAGATGGGAAGTGTTCTTTGCCTGTTGATTTCTTGACTGCTGCTCAGGCAGCAGGACGTGATGGTTTTCGGATGGCAGCTGAGCAAATTAGACGAATTTCTTCAAAAGCTTATGATTGGATCATGCAGATTGAACTGGAGTATTGGACATTTTCAGCTTTTAAAGGTGAGCATTACCATCAAATTACTTTTGATGTCGCAGAGACATACGCTAAATGGATAGAGGAAGTGAGAGACCTACCAATTATACAAAAACTTGAAGTGCTACACAGTAAGATGATGGACTTAATGAATGCTCGTCAAACAGAAGCAAGCTGGTGGTCAACAAAACTTATTCCATCAAAGGAGGAAAGACTTAAGGAAGAAACTCAAAAGGCACTCAAATTAAAAGTCTTATTCTCAACTGATACCTTATTTGAGGTTCGTGATGAAACCACCAATATTATTGATATGGTTAAACAGGACTGCAGTTGTGGGGGATGGAAAGTGATGGGGATCCCTTGTCGCCATGTTATTGCTGTCTTTAATTGCACAGGTAGGAGTCGGAACGTATATGATTACTGTTCGGGGTACCTCACTGTTGACAAGTATCGCTCAACATATTCTGAGGCCATCAACCCTGTGGCAGACATTGCCAAGACTCCATCTAAAGAGAAAGCTCCCACAGAGTCAGAGGTTGAGCAAGTACTTCCTCCAAGCACCTCTCGGCCACCCAGCCAACAGAAGAGAAAATGGACGTCAGAGGGGTTCGTCCCAAGAACGGTTACTTGCACCAAGTGCAAGGGAGTAGGGCATAATAAACTTTCATGCAAGGAAACCATGTAAGACCTCCGGGCTTTCAACTTGTATTAGCACAATGTACAGGTTATAGGTTTGTAGTTTGTGTATATCATGCATGCCTCTGTTGGTGTTGTCGAACATTGCTGCATCCTTTATTGATATGTTTAAGTTAGCTACATTTTTTTTTTCTAGGCTTTGATGGATTATGAAATAACATTGGATGCAAAAAGACCACTTATTGCTAAACCAAGTTTGTGAGGTCATCAAGTTTGATTTCTCCATGGGCCATTTAGCTAAGAGTGCTGGCTGAATATAAGACCATGCTGCGTCATTAAAATTTTCTTGGTTATCTTCACAAATTATTGAGCACTTGTCTAATCAAACGGCAAATGTTGATTTCTGTACTACTAAACCATCTGAATAAACATTCTGTTTTCAACATACAGCTTTGGAATTACTATTATAAATTCTAATAAGGAGATTTATTGAGGGTATTCTGTTAATATTCTGCTTTGGTAATCTATTTTTTCGTTTAGTCTGAAAACGAGAAATTGATTTTAATCGCCGAATATGATACTTCTAAAATGAAACTGTAAACAGTTCCTTTACTAATGTGTGATATTTTAAAGAGAATTGTAGCCAAATTTTAACAATTAGTTAAAAAATAAAAGTAAATTATATTTTTATTGAATTTTTATCATTTATATTTGTAAGTGTTGACGCCAAAATTTGGATTAACAATATCAGTCAAAATTTGGTTTAACAGAAGAAGTGAATGTGAACGTAGCATTTGGTATCCTTTACGGAGTTACTTTTTGTGTTCGTAAAATTACAAATTATTTTGGAATAAAAGCACGGAAAACATCAAATGGTTGTTTTTTAACACTTCAGATAAAAATATGGGAAAAAGCGGTCTTGGTTTTTCATTCACTACAATTCAAAAACCATTACCTAACACATTTGCTATGATTACCTCTCCCACCTTCCCGCTTCTTTCCAAGCAACGGTAAGATTCAAGCACTTGTCTACAAAAATGTGGATAACTATCTTCTAACCCACATATATATATATATATATATATATAGATAAATTCCTACTAAATCCTTTCAATTGGTGAATAGTTTTTCTACTTGACGTTCTCACTCTCACCGATGAGGGAGTAGGGTAAAAATTAAAATGGAATTTCAAACCATACCATAAAGTTCATATCTAGGAAGTCTTGATAGCTATAAATATGCTAGTAATATCAAAAATAAAATAAAATATAAATAAAAATAAAAAACTGATCCATAAAACGTTACCCCACTGCCCTTATATGATACATAAAGCTTAAAGCAATACATCAAGAGGTTAATTCATATTTCCAAGTAAGGCAATTATCTCAAAAGACAATAATAATAATAACCTGAGTGTTTCTTTCAATCTGCCTAGCAACTGTGTTTAGATTGCAGAACACTATTTTTTAAGTTTTGAACCTCTTTGTTGGCTCTAAGACTTGGCAAGTACAATGCAAGGCCTAATTAGTACCCCTGTATAAGGTCCGGTCGGATTACATCAACCGCCTACATATCCTTGTAAGTTTTCCCTCTAAAGTTATGACCCCGTCTGTCTTCGAAGATTAGTAATAATATTGATATAAGGGCGGCGTCTGTACAATCTACTTGTGTGCTCCTGAAGCATCATCCTGCGACAGCAAACCCGAACACAACAGGCAGGGTGGGTCACGTACATCGTCGAGGGATGTTCTCTGCTCCAAGCAGTCTGCATGATATACATGACCACAAACTAAAACAGCCACCACATTGTATTCACTAGAAGACACTGTGTTTCCAAGAAAACAAGATTTTCGTCTGAAAACCTTCTGACATATTCCACATACCATCTTCACTTCATCAGCTGATACAGCATCTCTTACCAAAGAACTGAACCTGATTCTCTCAGGTCTGCTAAACAGTTTTTCCCTGATTTCTGGAGAAATATCAAAGTGTTTAGGTTTAACAATTATCTCACAAGACTCTTACAAATTTGAACTAGATGTAGTTGTATCTAACCAGCATGCTTGAACACAAAAAGAAAAAAAAAAAAAAAAACAGTTACTACTCAACATATATGCGCTCGCGTGCAAACACGCATTACTCAACAATCCAATTTCCTAGTAAAAAGGTTTTGTGCCCGGTTATTGTGTTATATTCAATCCTGCAGAATGGAAAACTCTCCCCGATCTGATCTACCATAAAATAATAAGAAGCTTCAGTATTGAACAGATTGAAGATAAAATGTCTCACCTGTATGATGTCCAGGCTCGGTGCTGCATTGACTAGCCAGCTTGAAGGAGAGTCTCTCATCATGTAGAGGAGCACTCTTGCCATAAGAACTAGATGCACTGCCATGGCTGCCTGAGTTTCGGCGAGAGTATTGATGGCTGTAGTGATGACGTGATCTCTTCAAGAATATAGAACGACCAAGATTGTAATGATGGTGTGCAAGAGAAGAATGGGCATTCATCAGCTTGACTGAATTATCTGTGATATCCATGCCAGATGAGAAAGGCTTCAGTTCACTAGAGTCTTCAACTAAATGGGAAGATTTCTGCAACAAAATAAAAAGAAGACACAATTATAATCTTGTTTGATTGCTTCCGATATGAATGGAAAGGAGAAAAAAGGTAAAATCCAAACACCACTTAGTTAACTCATCCCAAGATGCACTAGTTATTTTATATGATAGACCATATGTATGAAAAATTAAAAGATAAGAAAAAAAAAATTATATCAGCTAACCTCTTTAGATGATAATTCCATTACAGAAGAGCACGGCATATTGTCTGCAACAGAAAGAAAGGAACAAAAATAAGTTTCTGCATACACTTGAAGAAATCCCTATCCAATTAAAGTCTTATCAATCACAACGAAAAAACTCGACAAGCTTAATCACAATGAGATCAAACTTCATGGAGGTAATGTCATAACAAAGTTCACATAGCAAAATAAACGAGTGCATATGACTTAAAAACAACCACAATTGAATTAACAAATTGTATTCAAGCTAGAGCAAGTGAAAAAAAAACTCAAGAGTCCATCCAGACAATAATTCCAAAATCCTCAAAAAAGCACATCCAAAGATGTTGACATTATACGGAGCAGATAGAAGGACAAAGTAATCCAATTTAGAGCTTGTACAATTAAACTTAGAAACACATGACTGCTGGAAAAGATAAATTTACAGCAATCAATTACCATGCAATATGAAAAAAAAAAAAAAAAAGTTAAGTACTTAGTACTACATACATTCGGCAAAAAAAATGGCGTACTAAATTAAAAAGCAGAACTTGCATAACTCATAAATTGGTCAAGGTTTGTCATTCTTTGCAAATATATCCGCATACATAATACCAATAAAAAATTCTTTTTTTTCGTCAATGTAATCCAAAACACAAACATTGGAGAGTAAAGCAGATTAAACACAACCATAAGAAGTATACATTCAAGTCAAATTAGAACGGTATCATCACCAAAGACTCATTCAACATTTTCCAACAATAATTATAAACAAGTATGACCAAAGAAACTCTAATTGTAAAAACAAACAAATAGCCAAATTCTTAATGAGCCATTCATTAAACTTAATTATCTTTTAGTTTTTATCATTCTCCAAGATCATTTCTTGTTCCATTTCAATTCTCAAGCCAAAATCAAATTATCTTCCTCAAACACGAACATGTATAACTTCCCTCTACTCTCACAAGCAAATCAAATGACAATCAACTACACCAATCATAAAAAGAAGACATTTTTAACATCAGGAATCATCAAAATAACAACGATCACCAATTCCCTACACCTCTAAACCTAAAAGAAACCACCTTTTTTCAAATGCGATCTAAAACACACTAAAAAAGAATCAAACAAACCCTACCCTTGCAACAAATCCAAACCAAAACAAAAACCACCAACTCAATCCAGTCTGGTCCGAAAAATCCAGAATCCGTACGTATTCTAAAAATCAATTAACAAAAATTTAATTAAAAAAAAAAAAGATAGAAAACGTACCCGAAGAAGAAGGTTGGTGATTGTTGTTATTGGTGGTGTTGGTGTTATCACTACTTCGCTTTCGCTTCCCCATTCTTATTCTTATTATTAGTATTATTATTATTATTATTAGAAATACAGTAATTAACAATAATTAGTATAAAAATTATATTAAAAAAAAAAGTAGTAAAATGGTGGTAAGTATTAATGGCTAATATGAAGCGATTGAAATTCTAGGGTTTAAGGTTGTGCCTTCGTTTGTGTGGTGTGGCGATGTTAGAGCAGCTCTCCATGGATTCTACACTCTTTACGTTTTTTTTTTCTTCTTTTTTTTTAATTTTTATTTTGATTTTGGAGCGTGTGAAAGATATATAGCTGCAGTTTGGTCTGGAGTTTCGCTCATGTTTCAGTGGTGGCCAAAAACACGTGCGAAAGAGTCGGTGCATTTTTAAGTCCCCACCACCTCATCACTCTTTTCGCACGTGCCTGTCTCTCCTCTTTCACGCAAATATCTCTTGCTCTTCTTCACTGACTTTTCTTTTTTATGCCTCGTTTTTGATTCGAGCGATACCATTGCTTACTGCTCCGTGTTTGGAAAATACGTTTTTGAATTTCAATAATACGCCTAAAATTTGTTTGTTTTTCCATCTCAGAAATGTTCTTTGATCTTCATACACTGGTATATATTGGATGTGCAAAATTTTTTATTGAACACCATTTTTTTTTTTAAAAAAAAAAAAATATATATAACCGGTAATGGATTAGGAATCTATTGAAAATATATCTAATTTAATTAATATAAATATGGTTTTGTTAACGTCGAAAAATGGTTTTCCTTAGTCAACGGGGTTGTTTTCGGTACAACTTGTATCTTGAGCGGATGCCAGACGGGCCAGGGAGTCTGCATGAGAGTTCTGGGCGCGCGGGATCTGGTTCAACTCGAATGCTTCGAAAGCCCCCAGTAATTTCTGAACCTCCTGCAGATAAGCAGCCATCTTCGATCCCTTGGCCTGATATTCCCCTTTTATCTGGCAGACAACCAATTGGGAATCGCTGAAAATCCTGAGTCGTTCAACCTGCATCCTTCTGGCCAGACGGAGTCCTGCCAGCAGCGCTTCGTACTCCGCCTCATTGTTAGTTGTCCTGAAGCCGAATTTAAGGGCACAGAGGAACTTACCCCGTCAGGATTGATCAACAGGATTCCGGCTCCAGCGCTCCTTTCACAGGAGAACTCGTCTACGAAGAGCTCCCAGTACGGTCCTTCAGAAGTTTCGGCCTGATCGTCTGTCGGTCCAGTAAACTCAGCAATAAAGTCCGCCAGTGCTTGACCATTGATCGCCGGCCTCAGTTTGAACTCAATGTCATATTGGGCGAGCTCGATGGCCCACTTGATGAGCTGGCCGGAGGTGTCTGGTTTTTGAAGGATTTGTTTCAATAAGTACCTGGTTAAGACTACAATTCTGTGTGCTTGGAAGTATGGACGTAGTTTTCTGGACGCCATCACCAGGCAGTAAGCTAGCAACTCCATTGGGGTGTATCTGGCTTCCGCCTCAATCAGCTTCTTACTCACATAGTATACAGGAGTTTGAGCTCTGTTTCCTTCTTGTCTTATCAGTGCCGCGCTCAGAGCGTGTGGGGATACGCCCAGATAGACGGTCAGGATCTCCCCTTCTTTTGGTTTAGTCAGCAGCGGGGCACGCCCTATGTATTCTTTAAGTTGCAGGAAAGCAGCTTCGCATTCATCATTCCATTTGAAGTTCCTGGCCCTCTTCAACACCTCAAAGAACGGAGCACACCTGTCGGAGGCCTTTGACACAAACCTGCTTAGGGCCGCTATCTGACTGTTCAGGCTCTGGATCTCTTTTATGTTACGCGATGACCTCATGTCCAACAGGGCCTGGATTTTCTTGGGGTTGGCTTCTATCCCCCTGTTATTCACAATGAAACCCAGGAATTTACCTGAGGAAACCCCGAAGGCACACTTGAGAGGGTTGAGTTTCATTTGATACTTCCTCAGGATTCGGAATATTCTTTCTAGATCGTGGACGTGATTGGCGGCTTTCTCCGACTTCACAAGCATGTCGTCCACATAGACTTCCATACTCTTTCCAATCAACTCTTCAAACATTCTGTTCACCAGTCTCTGATAAGTAGCTCCTGCATTTTTTAGACCGAAGGGCATTACCTTGTAGCAGTAGAGCCCCCGGTCAGTGGTGAACGATGTGCATTCCTCGTCTTTAGGGTCCATGGGGATCTGGTTGTAGCCCGAGTAAGCATCCATGAAGCTAAGGAGTTCATGTCCCGCTGTCGCGTCCACCAGCTGATCAATTCTGGGCAGAGGGAAACTATCTTTCGGGTAAGTTTTGTTAAGATCCGTGAAGTCTATACAGGTTCTCCACTTCCCATTTTTCTTCTTTACCAGCACGGGGTTAGCTACCCATTTCGGATATTGGACCTCTCGGATGAACTTGTTGGCCAGGAGCTTGTCCACTTCTTCCTTCAGGGCTTCACTGCGTTCTTGATTCATTTGCCTCCTCTTCTGGCAGACCGGCCGATGGCAGGGGTCGACGTTCAGCTTGTGAGTCATCACGTTCGGGTCAATCCCCACCATATCTCCATGGTTCCAAGCGAATATATCTGTATTTTTCCTAAGGCAGTTAATTAATTGGGACTTTACCTCCGGGACCAGACTTCTACCCAGCTTGAGACATCTTGACGGATCTGCTTCAGTGACCGGGACGTCCTCAAGCTCTTCTACCGGACTAGTGCTCTGATGGGCGTCGAACTCCCTAGGATCCAAATCATGACTGACCCCTGATGAAGTGATTACCTGCAATTCCCGCTCCGGAATCGCCTCTGCCTTCTTCCCCTGGGACCCCTTTCTGATCGCGTCAACATAGCAGCGACGAGCCATGGATTGCTCGCCCTGCACACATCCCACGCCATTAGGAGTTGGGAACTTTACCGCGAGAGCCTTGGTGGAGACAACCATGTCAAGATCTTCATTACGGGCCTCCCCATCACCACATTATACGCCGAGGGAAAGTTGATGACGAGGAAGTCTGCCAGTACCGTGGATTGTCGGATGGCATCACCGAGGGTCAAGGGCAGGGGATGGTTTCAGCTGATCATCATTAATCCCCATCTGGTCGTAGCAGTCCTTATACATAATATTCACGGAACTGCCAGTGTCGATCATGATTCTCTTCACCACTGAGTTACCGATGTGCACTCTGATTACCAAAGCATCATTATGAGGGAGGCGGACATCCCGCACGTCTTCTTCAGTAAACACAATGTCCTCCGACACCTTCTTTGCTTTCTTGACAGGTCTCTCTGACTCCCCCTGCTTCCCAGGCTGGACGTGTCTTGCTTCACGTACAAATCGTTCCTGAGACCGGTTTGATTCTCCTGCTCGAGAGGGTCCCCCATGGATGGTATGGATGGTTCTGACAGTGGGCCCTTGAGTAGAATTCGGCTCTGGTTGGCTTTGAGCTGGAGGATCTTCTAAGCGTTGACGCGGCCTTTGCTGCTGAGATGGTCGCCTTGGGGGTCTCATGACATAATCCTTCAGGCGGTCATTTCTGATTAATTCATCAATGGCGTCTTTGAGTGCCCAACAGTCGGAGGTATTGTGCCCAATGTCGTTGTGGTAAGCGCATAATTTGTTTCTATCTCTCCGCCCTTTTGGACCCTGAAAGGGAGCCGACAGCCCGAAATTTTTCCTGTTATTCTCAGTCGCATATATTCGATCTTGGGTATCCGATAAGGCGTTGTATGTATTGTAACGACTTCGATATCGTGGCCGCTCCGGTCCCCGACTGCTGTCCGGTCTTCAACAGTCCCTGACTTTCTTGGCAACCTGCTGGTTTTCTCTTCGCCCTCCAGGGTTGCTTCCCCCATTACTTCTTTTTCTTCCATGATTGGAAGTACCGGCTTCGTCCCTCTGAGCACTGGTCTTCCTAGGATTGGTCACTTCCTCCCACCGGATCTTTTTCTCCGTTCGCTCATAGAACTCTCCCAGGTCCTTGACGGGGGACCTATATATGCTTTCGTACAATTTGTCATCCTTCCTCAGACCAGATGAGATGGCTGACAAAACCCCTTCATCCGTAGGGTTTTACACATTCGTCACCTCGCGCCTGAACCTGTTAATGTATTCTTTCAGAGGTGAGCCTGGGCGTTGGCAGATGGTAGAAAGGTGGCAAGGTGGTGCAAGACGCCTCTTCAGTGCCTTATACTGGTTCAGGAACTTCTGCTGGCATTCCTCCCAATTGTTGATGCTGCGCGGGGGGAGGCTCTTTAACCACGTCCGCGGAATGTCCCCGAGAGTAGCTGGGAACACTCGACACTTCACGAGAGGACTTGTTGTCTGGAGGTCCATCTGAATGTTGAAAGCGTCCAGATGATCATTAGGGTCAGAGTTTCCTTTGTACTGGGGGATGTTGGGAACTTTAAATCTTGGAAGGAGCGGCTCCAACTCAATCTTCGAAGCGAATGGGGTCCTTTCTTCGGTCTAACCCCTCTGCTCCTGCATCATAGGTCTGCGCCTCCAGCTGACGGACCCTTTAGAGGAGTTCCGCTACTAATGTACCCCGTGTTTCAGCTCTTCCAACAGCGGAATGTCCATCTCTCTTGCTTGGGGATCGGTTGTTTCTACCAGCTTGCCCTTCAGCATCAGGTCCTAGCCCCGCTCCATCTACACGGACCGGGATTCGGTCATGATTGCGGCCAGCTTGCTCCGGTCGATATCCGTCGCGGGCTCGTGGAGGTTGAGCACTAGAATGCACGCTGGAGAAATGGACAGAACCTTCTCGTTCAAACTCTCTAGCACCCCTTCTACTCACATTGGGGTCCTCTGCATGCCTCCTGCAGTGAACATGTCTTTCTGGAACGGTCTGGTGAGAAACTTGGGAAGGTTGGGTTTGATTTCGGAATAGAGTTCTGACCTCACCGATGAACTCTGTGACGGCATTTTTCAGCCTCTCCTGTCGTCGCTATATAGCCTGCATTGCGTCTCCTCCTACAGCATTACACGTGGGTTGGCGAGTTGGGAGATGGGGTATACCTTGAGCGTCTCAGGTCATGGGCATGTTGGACGTCCCCGCACCAGTATTGGATATTCCCCCGGTAGACATAGCTTGCCGATGGTCTGAAATTTCATGACGATTTTCTGTTGCATTGAAGTCTCTAGGAATCCTCCTTTTAACCATGGCGAATGGAGAAAGAACTGTGAAGGTTAAGGGTAGAAATGTGATGAAAACTGAAGATGAGCCCCTCCTTCTAGCGTAAAAAATGTTAACGTCGAAAAATGGTTTTCCTTAATCAACGAGGTTGTTTTAGGGCCCAAGCTACAGTTTCGAACGGATAACAGAATGCATGCAGAACAATGAGAATCAGAAGGGGAGGTTAGAGGCGAGGGGGAGGAAACACAAAGGATTTTTAGAGTGGTTCGGCCCAAAAAGATGCCTACGTCCACTGTTCACTCTCTCATTATTTTGGCAGAGTAACGACTCTCAGAATTTTCATCCTTTTTACAGTGAAAATCGTCCCCTTTTATAGAGGAAGGGGACATGCTACAGTAAACAAAATAAGACAAAAGCAAACGGTTAACTACAGTTACACTGACAAACAGCATTTAATGCGCTGGAATCTCAATTAAAACGGCTGATATTGCATTAAATGCGGCCGAATCCGTCGCATCCGAGGTTTGCCCAATAGAGATTTCTACTGACCGGGTCGGATATGTAATGATGGGTTATCGAGGTTGAGATCACAGCTTCTGGCGGATGTAGCGTGCGTGGCAAGCCTCGGAACTGTACTCTGTATGACGCTGTTGACTTCTGCTGACTTGAGACTTTCAGAAGCGTGGCGGAGACGGATCTTCTAGCAGGCTGAGAATCGAGTCGGTTGGGGAAAACAAGAGAATCTCTGATAGGTCTGACTACCTGGAGAGTCGATGAGGCAGATTCTGAGTCGGCATGCCCACAGCTGGTTATGGCAGTAAGGCGGACAATATCATGAGTGAAGGAGTCGGTAAGCGGCCACGCTCAGAGGTTAGTGGTCAGCTCAGTCACATCATTTTGGACGAGAAGGATTTGTTGGACATCTCTGATGGGTGGCTCTTCTTGGCGGATACCCCAATCGGACAGGAATGGCAGACAGACAGGCGGTCAATCATGGCAGAAATATGGCGAGCAGGCTTAGCTGTCACGGATGGCGAATAGCGACAAGTCTGAGGGATGAGAGCCAACGGCCAGCGACAAGGATCAGTGGTCAAACACAGTAAATAAAGTTGACGGAGAACACGGCGATCTGAATAGCGGAGACAATAGCGGTCACAGCCATCTTGCGGAATAGGGCGCCTGCGATCAGAATCATCGGTCAGGCTGGGCGATAGCGATCAGCGGTCACAACAAGCGCCCAGTAATGGGCCCCTTCCCCAGGAGGATGGACTGGAGCGATGACGGATAATTGGGCATCCAACAAGGATCAGTGGTCAAACACAGTAAATAAAGTTGACGGAGAACACGGCGATCTGAATAGCGGAGACAATAGCGGTCACAGCCATCTTGCGGAATAGGGCGCCTGCGGTCAGAATCATCGGTCAGGCTGGGCGATAGCGATCAGCGGTCACAACAAGCGCCCAGTAATGGGCCCCTTCCCCAGGAGGATGGACTGGAGCGATGACGGATAATTGGGCATCCAGACCATTGGGGAATTCCAAGTTCTATAAATATCATATTGATTTTATTCATAAAATCCAATTAAATCTTTGTGAAAAATGTAAGGTTTGTTATAATTTTTTTTTTCGTAAATTTAACTTTAAAATCCACCACTTAAACTGAAATTAATAAAAATCAATAACTTTTTAAATACACTTTATTAGATTTTGTAAAAATCCAAATTAAATACATATAAATTTCAATAAAATTCATGTAAATCTAGTTGATTACACTTAAACTTTTACATTGCTTTAAATTTCAATTGAACTTTAGATTGAATATATCTCGTTTAATACCTTATTTATGATCTCATTGTTAAAAAAATTTATTAATTATGAAATTGTTATGGATATTTTTACGATCATAGAAAATGAGCTGATAAGAGCCCAAGAATGAGCTCAGTATATTATTTTAATGAGAAAAAACCCAAGAGGCTGGTCCAATAGGCAAATACCAAAGGAATGAACATATGATCAATTTTCAGCTTGTAAACTCTAGTACATCTGACCGTATGACTAATCGTATCATTTGATCGTCTATCTGATCATGTGTTTGATTGCATGATAGCCTGATTGTGTGTTATGATCACTAAGTCAATCTGATCGTGGTCAATAATTGTTAGATAGTATTCTTCAAAGACAATCAAACCGAGCAGAAGGTCGCTCGTTGTTCGACTAGATATCATAGTCTTTCCAAAATGTTTATCAAGTCATGGGTTGATTACTCATCTTTTTATCTACTCGTTAGGCGTAATAACTGATCGCTTGGATAATCTGCTTACCCAAAGTGCTCGCTAAAGTTAACCAGTTGACCTTCTAGAAGTCTGGAGTGATTTAATTCATAAAAAAGTTAACTTGCCTATTTTAATGCAAATCAAATCACGACATTCTCGACAATCATTGCTGATATGGTAGAAAAAATCTTGACAAATATTATTTTAATTACTATATTTTATTTTTTACCTTATTTATAAGATTTTGAAACTAATTCAAATTGTAACATCTCCATCTATAAATAGGGATCAAATTCATTGTAAAAAAATAGGAGAAAATAGAAAATATATACAGTTACTCTGCGGAAATAAGAGTAACAGTCGTGAACGTAGGTCATTACTTTGTCGAACCACGTGAAAATCATTGTGTCCAATATGTTCTGATTCTGGTATTTAATATTTTTTCTTGTTATTTATTGTTTTACAGGTATTGAGCTTGAAGAATCAGGTTGACTAAAAAATGATGTCAACAGAAATTATACGGATCTTACGCTCAAATTATGAATATTGTTTGAAAAAAAAGAAAAAAAAACTTAGATTTTAGTTTTCAAATTTTTTTTTTTTGAGTTATTTTCATTTTTCCCTTTAACGATTAGTAAATCATCATTTTTCCTCTTAATGATTTGTAAAATGCCAAATCCCCCTTTGAATCAATGTTAACTCAAGTTAAAAGAACAATTAAAAATAATGTTTTCAGAATCAACGAGGAGGAAATAATGATCGAAAGAGAGGAAAAAAATAACTCTTTCCTTTTTCATAAAATTTAATTCACTCTCTTTTTACATTGTGGATGAGCACTTGTTACAAACTAAAATTTAATTTCAAATTATTATGAATTCAAAAGTTGATATAAAAATAAAGATTTTTTTTCTAACACCAAAATAAGAGTGACTTTAAAAACTGGCACTTCCACAAAGAAATAATGGTTTGTAAAATAAGTTTACGGTTTTTGCAAACTATTATTTATATCCGAACTATTAATTTATACAAACGAGTCATGGAAGTGTTAAAAAACTTGATTAAATTTTTTCGATAATAGTTTCCAAACTCAAACTCTTTTCGGTGCTATTTACATATATATTTTTTTAAAAATGCATAAGTCAAGCTTACAATCTAGCTTAATCTTGATGATGTGAAGGGTTCTTGTCGTAGCTTCACTAAAATTAGTATCTAGTAAGTGTCCACTGCGAAATTATTTCATATATTACAATCTATATGTCATCTATTAATTTCAAAAAAAAAAAATGTTCTAAAATGCTGGCTTTTCTCAGTTGATATTGACTTTCCTTGACTAGTGTGTACGACCTTTGATCTTTTTAGTGTGCACTACATTCGTTATTTGTATTAATCCTCAAGACACGTGCGCGGTCTATCCAGTTTAGTACCTAACTAATGGCATGGATTTATACTGTGCATGCATGACACAGTAATTTTACAGCACAAACACCATTAAAATTTTATATAGCATCATACAAAAGTTCTTATGCTTTCACTTAGTTCAGTATTTCAGTTGCCATCCACATGTATCCTGTTTTGTGTTTTCTACTAAGCATGTTTGGTAGGGTTATAGAGATGGAAGGATCACGTGAGAGTTTAAGAAAATTTAGAGTTTCAAGAATATGACTTTTCAATTTTCATTCCACAACTTTTTTTTTTTTTTTTAAGAAATAACTTCATCCGCAACTTTATTTATATAAGGTATATTCTGTCAATCAATATCACGTTGTTGACCTTTAATTTTTTAAAATTATGTTAATGAAATCTAACCAATGTATACATAGTGAATTAAAATAACATATAAAATAATTTCTTCACTTGAAGTTGGAAATGGCAAACTAGGATCGAAGTGGAGAGGACGGGGTTGACTCAATTCTATATCCTTTGCGTCCATTTGTGGTTGGAATTATATTCTCCCTTAAATTCCAAATTATAAAAGTAGAAAAAAAAAAAGAGCAAATTGCTTTGGGTAGGCTTTATTTATCATCAAGAAGCAAGAAGTGGTTGCCCGAATTCATTGGTGGGCTGGTCCAAAGACAACCACTCCAAACCAAACGTAGGATTATAGGCACATTCTGTACCCAAGGTATAGTTATAGTTCAGCATCGGTTAGCTTTTGAAGGAGTGGGCATGACTCCAATCTTATTACAAGTTTTGGGCTTTGATAACGTCGTTATACCCCGTAACTGACACTAAACATGCTAACCCACATTATCCTAAATTATGCGAGAAACGTAAGTTTTTAAGTTTTCTTCACTGATTTCTATTGTTTGTGTTTAAATTTAATTAAGATCCTTTTTTTCAAGATTAAGTTTCGATTTCCATATAAGTATCAAGTTTTACGAAATTCATTAGACCCCTTTATTGACATCAAAAGACGCTAACTAACTATTATGTGAACTGTCGGATATGTTGCCAGGATACATCTCAGATTGAGTTAAAATGATTTTCTTAAATGAACTTCCATGGTACATAAAATTTTATAAATTGAAAAAATATATATATAGATGTACTTAGTTAGAAGAGATATGATAAGTCTTACCCCACAAACTTCATATTATAAATATTTATGTTAAGAAAAAAAAAAAAAGTAAAAAGACCAAATAAAATATAAAAGAACTATAAAATATAAGTAAAATCAAGTATCAATCAATCAAAATCTAAAGATATTTAAATGATTAAACTTATCAATTATAGGCTTTAGTTGTCATTAAGAAGCTAAAATTAAGATCAAAGTGCTTCGGTTGGACCTTAGCTGTCAATGAGAAGCAAGAAATAACACTGAGATGTCCCAAATTCGTTTGTGGGCTGGGCCAAACAGAACGCAAAAGACGAACGAAAGCAAGCCATAATAACAATTAACAGCATATGCCCGTGTGAAAGGGAGGTGAGTCCGTGACCCCGTGCTGAGTTGTGACTGTGTGCGATTGGTATAACATCAGCAAAGCACTTGCAACTAAGTTCCAAGCACCTAGCAAACTTTATACTTTATAAACACACAAAACATGGTGTCCTAAAAAGCACCTAATCCTGAATCTTCTTCTTCATTGTTTCTATTCTATTCGCTACTTTTCTTTACAAGTTTAAATTCTCACATCATTGTCGATTTCTCTTTTGGTATTCCTTATACTCTGTTTTTCAATTCTTTGCTGTTCCTCCAACGATAACATTTTATATTCAACTCCAACTTATCTTTTCCTACTCATCTTTAACTTTCACCTTTTTTTTTTTTACCCTTTAAATTTTTGAACATTTTTGAGCGCCTCTTTATTCCTTAACCCAGACGTTCAAACTAAAAGCCATTTCAAATTTATTCCAATACTTTCTTGACGGGTAAATGATGATTCCACCATGCTATCATTACAAAAACATTTGATAATTATCCAAGGCTTCACACAAATTAAAAGTTAATTTATATATATATTTTACAGTTTATAGTAAAATCAAGGGGTTTGAAAGAGGGATACGACTTGAAGTTTTAAGCTCGTAAGTTTCAAGATATAAGCGTAAAGTTCTTATCACATACCAATTTCATTAATTAAAGATAACAAATTTAAACACAGTAGAATTTGAAAATTCTTAAGGCATTATTATTATTATTATTATGGTTCGCATATTTAATGTAAGGCAATACTGGTAAGTGTAAATTTAATAAAACAAACCATGATGTGTGATTATATAATACCTATAGCCAATGAGAGAATGATCAATGCAAGTGATTTTCTAGAACGTTGCATTATTGAAGCTTAATGTATTGTTTATTTCATATTAGTGGGCTTTAACTATTTAGAACAAAAAATCTTCCCCGAAAAAAAAAATTAGGAAAAAAGTCAAAAAAATAGACGAACCACAATGTCATGAAGAAATTGAAGAGTGACGGTCGTATTCATCGACTTAAATCACAACATGACTTGATTGCATACTAGATATTATAAGATAGGACCCATTTTTTGTAAAGTAGAAGGTGCTAAATTTCATTTTCAGCCGAAGTAATTATACTCTAATTGATTTTAACTCAAACCTTAATTGATTGAGTGCCCTCCAAAATTTATTTTGGAGTTCAATCTTGCCTTGCTGTGATTAGATTTTTGTCTATAACAGTGTAGATTATCATGATGCCATTTATAATGATGTTTCACAAAACTATTGGAAAAATTCAGTATTAGTTTGGTTTTATTGTGACCTTTAAAAGAAAATTAAATATAATTGAACGGAAAAATAGAACATATTATTATGATTTTGAAAATAGGAAGAATTTATCATTCGATTATAAAAATAGTTTTTTTGATAGCCCTCCATTGTACGAGTATCTCACATCAAGAAACATTAATTTTAAACAAATGATAATTGTGATTTAACAGGTGATAGTGCACTTGTCAACAAAATATCATCAAATATAGTAAATTATAACAGTGGTTACAAATTAGCTGTGTAATGCCATTCGGATGTACAAATCAATAACCATCAAAGGTCAGCAAGTCCAACGATTAACGGATAATAAAAACATATAAATGAACGGTGCAAAACAATTTGTACGTTAATTGTCACGTTACTGACATAAGAACTGACCAGCTTCTGTATAGTAATAAGATTTTTTAATTTTTTTTAATTTTTTTTGAAGAGCTTAGGATTGATTCACGTGTTGCCGAAATTAATTAGAATAGAAACTCTATAACACGACTTGAGAAACAACTTCCAATTGAGTGGAATCCATCAGTATAAAAATAGAAGAAAGATCTATATAAGGATGGTGAGATCAATCCATACTTAAGATGAGAGACTGTGATTATATAATTATATGCGTATTATTATTGTTATTATTATTACTATTATATAAATATATATATTTGGATTAGATAAGAGTGTTGAATCCACGCCATACATAATGGTAGATATGGGGTTGCTAGCATCCAATCAATGGCGCCAACAACTATTTTTTTTTTTTTTTTTAAATCTTATGGAAATGTAACACGACATCGTATACCAAAAAATACCAAACAATGAACCTCTGATACCTATTGAAAAAACCACATTAAAAAATAAGAATAGAGGACATGTAGTTGAAATGAAATGAGATAGAATTTGATAAAATGAGATGCGATTAGATTAGATAATATTAAATGAATATTATATCATATTTTGTATGATTTGGATTACATTATGATTTAATTAATTTAAAATTTATATAAATTAAATTTTAAATAAAAACATAATTTATTAATCTTTAAATATATTTAACATAAATACAAATTAAAGATTTACAAGTTAACTAAATAAGAATAAAAAGTTATTTCTTCATAAATTTTAAATGTATAAACTATATAAAACTATAAAATAAATTCGTAATTATTCAATATCACTGGTATCATAACAAATAATTTTATTTTTTAACAAATAAAATAAAAAAAAAATTGAAATCTTGCATTAATAGAATTTCTTTTTTTTTTTTTGAAATTGCATTAATAGAATTTCAAAACCCAATAGCAGCAGTGAGATTTGAAGTTTCATTAATGCGAGATTTTTTATATGAGATCTACCAAATTTAGATGAGAAAGTTTTCATTCAAACCAGTTCCGTACATAAGTATTTAAGGTTAGAGAAATTTTTTTTATGTTTGAGAAAAAAAAAATTTCCCAAAGCAGATGCATTTCTCGGCTGTCAAACGCAGCCTCAGTGAATTATTTTCCAGATCTAAAATAAATAAATAAAGGTTGTGAGACGGAGGAAAGCCACAAAATGGAAGGTGAGATCTGGGAACGGCTTGGAGAATAAACACGTAGAGATGGGGTGGTGCGGGCCCACCGTGAGCAGTGCAATGACCAGAAGGCCTTGACAGCCTATTCTCAACTTTCACTGTAATCTGCAAATCTTATATACATTATTTGTCTTGTCTCGTTGTCTTTAATTCTGTCACGACAAATCACAGTTTGTTGTATTCCTCTGATTTTCTCTGCTCCATAAATATTACTTTTTTTTTTTGCTTTGTTTTCTGATTTATTGTAAACATATTTATGGACACGGGATGGCCGCTCGACCCTTCCAACTTGTTCCTTAATTTTATCAATACCTTATCTCTAAAGTGATGCAGTATACCATCCAAGAGCCTTATCCTTCCTACTATATATAAGGGACATTTATTTTTTTCACTTAATATTTAATAGTACTGAATTATATCTATTAAGATATTTTTATTTATTTTTTTAAGTGATCAAATCACTTAAAACCACCAAAAAACAACTGAACAAATTAAGTAAAAATTTTTGACTTTTCACTTAATTGCAAATCACTTAATGACATTTAAAGTTTTTATTCCAAATCTATCCTTCCCAAAATAATATAATTTCAAATTTATCCTAACTTTATATTACTCAAATTTTTATTTCTTTTTTATCTTTGATACTTATAAAAAAAATATAATTGACAAGTAAAATCTAAATACATATCATTCCAAATTATCTTAAAATTGAACTAAAATATTTTAATTTACAATTTAAACATTTATTTTTTTAATTGTTTTCTTAAAATATTAATATATTTAAATATAAATAAAGCTAATACTATTATTTTTTTAATCATATTTTAATTATTAATAAAACATTATTAATATGTACATAAAAAATGTTTTAAAATTTATTAAATGATTTATTTTTAAATGTTTATATTAAAGTAATTAAAATTACATAACAACAAACAGTAGAAAGGGTATAAATGTCAACTTACTAATTTTCAGACAATTTTAAATTTAGAAAACAAACAAGTTTACAATATATTCAGAGATAAGGAAAAAAAAAACAAACATGTTATTCAGATTTCAGATTTCAGTCACTATTCAATCTTTAATTTTCAGTAGCACTATTCAGCCTTCAGACAAAAAAACAAACGACCCCTAAGTATTGATGTAATATACTTGATTTTTTTTTAAGGATAATTACAATCTAATAAAGAACGCTAAAAATTAAAAATTTATTGAGATCTACTGAGTTTAAATACGGTATGAAAACCTTTTCTCTTAATGTCAAAATAAATTTATTCCTATTTATCTCGAAAAAAATAAACTTATTTCTATAAAAAAAAAAAAAAAAAAAACTCCTAATGCATATTACTAAAAATATATAATTACACTCCAATTATAAATACGAAGGAAAGATATATTAAATAATTGAATCTGAGTATATTTATCTCATGAGTTTGACTGTCTTACCCAACTCCAAAGGTTACAATTTATAATTAAAGTTAGTAAAGTAGTTAAATTTATCACATTATTAATAAAAATATTAGATAGAGTAATGTTATACTACATAAACATTTATCAAAATTCATTAGTTAAATGACGTGACAAGTTTCTATATAGTATCATATCATCTCAAAATTATAAATCATCTAAACACGTTGTTTAAATAAAATTTTTGATAAATGTAGTCCGATATATGAGTTGGAATATATAACATTGTTAATACTACGTGCGGTAAACATTTTAACTATTGAGATTTTGGTACTTTGTACAACCTATCACTTTTAGTTGCATTTGTACTTAACTAAGATATGTGGACATGTGCTCGGCCCCATTTTACTGCCAATGTTGTGCGTATTTAGTTATAAGTACAAGTATCTTATCTTTATCCTCAGATTATATACAGTATATAATTTTAATAAATTTCAATAAATAGTTTATTCACTCAATATTATATTACAAAAATATAAAACAATAACAATAAATCTAGTGATAAGTCCTTCGTATTTACAATATATCGTGAATAATTATTCTCTTTAAAATTATATTTTAAAAAAAAATGCATTAAGCATTTCTCAACTATTTATTAAAAAGCAATTATTATTTTTAATTTAAAATATACACGATGCTCATCTGGTAAAAAGGAGTTGGCAAATCAGATAAGAGCCGCTGTTAGGCACTAATGAAGTCATTTTAAGCACAACCGAAGTTTATATTATTCTAGATGCGGGGTCCTTTATTATATGCTCCTTCCACCCCGTGGTGGCTGTTGAGCTATTTTCCATTGTGGTTAGACGGTCCTGATCCTCCCAGTTAAATCACACGATCCCCTAAATTAGGTACATCATGCATCTCACCCTGAAAAGAAACCCCCAACCAATCACGATTCTACGACTTTACAAAAACCAAATAAAGAAAGAATCCCCCAAAAAACAAATCAAAAGCTTTTATTAAAAAACAAAAACAAAACAAAAAAAAAAAAGAGAGAAAAAGAAAAAGCCAGATTCGGCTTTCGGGCAGAGATAAATAGCGTGTAAATTACGTCCCTTGAATCTTGATAGTTATCCAAATAATTGACACGTCAGCTCCAGTAAGGTGAGCTTCTCCAAGTTTATCCATAATTTTAAAATTTAGTGCGTAAATTTTGATTCTAATGAATTTTTAAGCCAAATATAATCTTTACGTTTTATGTCGATTTGTGTATAAAGAATATTAAAGAGAGTGAAATTTTTTCCGTTGCCATGTCGTTTTCGGTGGTGGTGTCGTTGTCTGTGATGAGGAATTTTCCTCATCAAGGAAGGGTGTTGCTGCAATAAATATCTGTTTGTTGGGTTGCTTTGTGGTTACAATAAAAGAAAATGATTGGTCCCACCTTGATATATTATGATTACTCTTTTGTTTGGCAAATTATTTAATTTTTTTTTTAATTTTTTTAAGAAGACAATTTATTTAATTTTGATTGTAAGATCGCCTTCTCAAACATGACTGCTGGTTGATGTACAGGCGAATTTGGCAAAATTTTGTTAAGCTTTATTTTTACATGTAATTTTATAGTAGATTTGGCTATATGAGAGATTTACAACTACATTCTTTGTTCAATTGGAAAATTCAGAATAACTTTTGCATGTCATGGAAAGAGAAATATTAAGTTTTTTTAATAACATCTCTGTTATACTTATCTATTTGAATTGAATTTATTTTCACATACAATTATTAACTCAAATATTAAACCGATGCGGTAAAAATTTTTAGAGAATATGGAGAAGAGTTTTTCAATCTTCGTAAAGTTGCTATTTATGATTTTTGAAAATTTTCAATCAATTAAAAATATGAAAATTTGATTTATTCTCTCTCCTCCTGTAAAATATAAAAAGGTAAGAGAGTGTAACACATATTTTATAGTAATTAACATATTTTGTTTTTGATAATTTCATCGAAGAGGAAAATATGTATTTCTATATTTTTCTTACCAAAGTGGATCCACATTATATATATATATATATATATAATGTGTCTAGAAGCTAGAAAATATATAATAACATTGGAGATACTCTAGAAAGTAAGAGAGTATGAAACATATTTTCTAGTGATTGGTTAAAAGTAGATACATATTTTATTTTATATAATTACATTGAAGATTAAATTATACATTTCTATATCTTTCTTTTTTTTTCCTTTTTTTTTTAACCAAAGTGGATCCATATTAAAAAATATATATATTGATGTGTCACTAATAAAAACTAACAAATACATAATAGCATTGGAGATGCTATAAGGTGGCATATATTTTTTAATCTTAAATCTTATTATCATTTAATTTAAGTGTAAGATTTGAATAAGACTTTGTATTTAATATTTTATAATTTGTTTATTTTCTTACTTATGAGATGGCTTTTTGATATCGTAGGATGAGTTTCTTTTTGCCTTTCTAACCTTTCATTACCATTTTATTAAACAAAATTCAAATATCATTTAATACTCAATTAAACTTAATTTCGTAAGTATAATTTAAACTGTACTTATTTAAATTAATTAAAAGTAGTAAATTTAATATTCATTTATTTTTTAAAAAAATAATATTTTTAATAAAATAATAATAATTAAAAAAAAAAAAGGAGAATGGTCATCCTCCTCTGTTTTGTCTATTGTGAATTAGTGACCAACAACGGCTATCGGTCATAAGGTTAGTTATGAGTTTGGAACAGAATTTGGGCTAGGGAGAGTTAGAATTGAGAGAATTTTTTTTTTTTTGTTTTGTTAGGTTTAGGATATTTTGGTAATAATATAAAAATAAAATGTTAATTTAGGAAACCAATGTATATTTATTGATGAAATTCTTTTTCATTAACATATATATGAGAAATTTTGACTTTTTAAATAAGATAAATTTTTAACTTAAATTAATATATGAGTGAAAAAACAAGAAAATTAAAATCACTTAAATTAATACTTAAATGGAAATAGGATTTATTGGGAAAAAAATCAAACAGCTTCCAAGTAATTTGGTAATTGAGTAATTAACATCATGTCATACACTATATTACCTTAGAATAATGCTATATTTTTCAAATATTTACATTAAATTTTTTTCTGATGTGATAAACTTATCTGTAACTATCATCATATTAATCTTAGGATGATGTAATAGTTACATATAAACTTATTACATTATCTGAACAATGAATTTGAATAAATTTTTTTATAATGTAATATTATTCATTACCTTATAATTTTATATGATATTGACAACACATCTGTCTATAACAAAATATTTGAGCACATGAGTGATTAAATACTGCACTATTTACTAAGGGAGGTGTATTCAATTAAAATTTCATTGGAGTACATTAGAGTTTTTCCCAATAATAGATTTTGATGGATTTTATAGATTCCATAAATTTTATTAGATTTTATTAGAATTATAGTCTATCATAACTTATTTAATAAAAGAAAAAAAAAATAATATGAATTTCTCTTTGCTTTTGGCAACAATCAAAAACCTCTTCTTAATCGGTTTATCCAAATCAATTAACTTTTTTTTTTTTAATCACCAAAACGCGATCACATAGACACACCCACTTAAAAATCTTCGGATTTTCCCATAGAAAAAATTATTTCTATTTAAAAAAAAAAAGGACTTTTATTTTACTATTTTATTCATATATTCGCTCTCTCTCTCACTTGTTTGACCTGTTGCAATATTTTTATCTATTTTTTTAATCCAGTTATTATTTTATGAACTAAATAGCTTAAATTGTATACACAAATCTATTTTTTGGTCGTGCTTCTTTCATTGTAATTTTTATTCAATTTTGATCTCAATTTTGTCATATAATGCGGTGGGGTTCTATTGAGGACCTATTCAGGTTTTGGAGATTTTAAACAACGATTGGATATGAAAGAAAACAACAATTGAATATGTAAGAGAAAAGGGTTACAAAACATATATTCAATTCACCACCACCAAAAGGGGTAATGTGTGAGCTTGATCTAAGAGGAAAAAAATATATATATGAAATCTATAAAATCTTTGGAGATAAGACAAGATTTCGGATGATTTTTTTTTTTTAAATTATTTATACCTAGTGTTAAACAAATCCATCAAAATCTATTAAAGTCCAATTTATACAAAATTATTAATTTTTTTAATGCACATAAATTTATTTAAATTTCTTAAAAATTTAAACTGAATACATCAAAAATTCACTTGAATTTTTACAAATCTTAATTGAATATACATAAATTTTAATAAACTTAAAAAAAGTCTATACTGAATACACTTTTATTTTTAAAATTTATTGAATTTCAATAAACTCATAAGTTGAATACAACTCTCTAAGATTTGTTATAAGTTTTTTTTTTTTTTTTAATTATAAAAATCATTTTAAAATCTATTTAAATCCATCATTTAAATAAAATTTATGAAGTTAATGATTTTTTTATTGCATCTAAATTTTATTGGATTCCATATAAATTTGAATTGAATACAATTAAATTTGATTGGATTTTATATAAATTTAAATTGAATACACTCAAAGTTGAATAAATTTTATACAAATCTGGATTAAATATACTTATATTTAATAAAATCCATTTAAATTTATATTGAATACATCCAAACTTTTAAAAATATTTTAAATTTCAATAAATTCTATATTGAATACACGTCTCTAAATCATCTCACAATTTATTTATTGTTGATAACTTATAAGATATATCATTTTGATAAATTGCCAATATAGCATCATTCAATTTAAAAATTTCAAGAAGGTATTTGTATCTTATAATTGTACTTGGAATATAATGTGATATAACATTAATGGTCATAGGTTAATCCGCCAATTTACTTCTATAATATCAGAACAAAATTTCTCACATATTTTGATCAGACTCGGATTAAATACGAATGTAAACAGAAGTTTAGTAACAAAACTTGAATTATGATTGCATATGAGAGGGTGAGTACAAATTAAATTCTAGTTGTCCCACTCTTTATTTTGTTATTAGCCCATTATATTCCGCAACAAAAATATTTACTTATCCAACTCTTATTGTTACTATTAAATCCCAAATGGTGCCCAAGTTGAGTGGTATCGACTATCGAGTGTATAGATGGATATAAAATTTTAAAATTTCCAATAATTAGATTGTAGACAGATTTTTTTCTTTTTTGAAAGAGATACGGAAAGAATTAAGCAAGATATATTTTATTAATAATTTATTATAACATAACACGGTGTTTTGAACTAATGATAACTATAATTTCTTCAAATCATCAATCATTCTTCTACTGGTCTAACTCATATGTATATTATAAAATGACAAACGGCTCATGAGTTGTTCCCACTTATCGTGTGTATGGCTAGTGAATAAACAATAATCAGTTAAGATCCAATAAAAATTACAAAAAAATCTCTTAGCCTAGGAGTAAATTTTCTAATTTTACATCAACAAATAACAATATTAAGTTAATCTTTGACTGATAATTCAAAATTTAACCCACCTTTAGACATTTTCCAGTGAATCCAGCGTGTACACAACCAATCCCACCTGTCACCACTCTAGCGCTTCCATTTTCTTCTCTCCCATTAAAAAAAAAAAAACTTCATTTTATTTACCATATATTAATATCATCCTTATTTCATGTCAGAGTAATACCATATAATATAATTTAGGTGTTAATAATTTATTTATTATATTATTTAAATATAAATTTAAATAAAATATTTAAAAATTCGGACATTGAAAATAACTTCAGAGTTACAAAATAATTTGATCAAATTTATATTTAAATAATATAGATATGAATCAAAATCTGATGAGATTAGAAATCTTATATGCCATATGATATACTTGTATTGCTCTTTATTTTATTTTAATCTGTTTAAAATACGTGTATGTATACGAGTGTGTATATATATATAGTGTTTCACTCCACACGCATTCTGTCACTTGTCTATATATAAACACCACTAGCCTCACGCAAAGCTCTCGTCCTTCTGTCATTCTCTCTCTCCCCCCTTCATTTGTTTTTAGGTTGTGTTTTAGATTTTGCTGTTGGTGTTGCTGGTAGCGAGTATGGGTGCCACAATACTCTCAGATCTCGGCGCCGAGATTCTGATTCCGGTCTGCGCCGTCGTCGGAATCGTCTTCTCTCTCTTCCAGTGGCTGCTCGTCTCCAAAGTCAAGCTCTCTCCGGCCAGAGACGCTGCGGCCAACTCCTCCGCAGGCGGCGGCAAGAACGGCTACAGCGACTACCTCATTGAAGAAGAGGAAGGCCTCAACGACCACAACGTCGTCCTCAAGTGCGCCGAAATCCAGAACGCTATCTCCGAAGGTCCTTTTCTTTACCCTTTTATGTTTTTCTATGGTTAGATCTCGTCGTTTGTTCTGATTTGTGCGGTTTCACTCGTTAAAGTTTTGATTTTTAATCTTTTTGTTTTGTGTCTGTCGTCGTATATTTGTGTTTTTTGTTTTGGTGTTTGAGTTTCAATTGGTATCTGAAAAAAAATTATTTTTTTTCCCTTTATTTACTCCGATAAAATATTGAATATATATTTTTTTTTTTTTTTTAATACAGTGGGTATTTCAAGTGTGTATTTCAACTTCTAAGTTTAAAATGGTAATTTAATCAATATTGTATGTGCTACGTGTCACAATTATTTGTGTCTCAGATTTAGGTGGTGGTTGATCCTGGATTCTGGGTCCACGTATTTATTTTATTGCCATATCTTGTTATCGATATTGACTTGGTTCGCTGTCATATATAATATGTATTGCAGTGAACAATAAGAAAAAAAAAAAAAAGATTATTGAGATCTAGTATTTGTTTATATGGTTTTGTGTTGGAACTATAATGATATTTTAAATCCAGCACATGGGCTTGCAGAGTACTTAACTTTGAATGCAATTTCATTAATTTGATGATTTGTGAGATATTCTGTATGTATATGGTTTTGGGGGGGTGTGTGTATGTGTGTGCGTATAGAATGGTGGAGCCTACTATATGTATCCGGATTTTGTTTCCATGTGAGGGTTTGTTTGAGATAAAGTTTGACCTATCATTAGTAGTACCTTATATTGGGTATTTACTACCTATTCATTAGCCTCAATGGGGCCTAATTATTTGCAGAGAAAGAGTGACTAGCATGTATAATTTGAATTCAGTTCATAATAAGCTTAAAAATGAATGATATTGAAAATGATCTTTAGATGACCCTACATCTAGGTCTTGATATATTTGTTGGGCCCGTTACTTTATGGGTTCTTGGTCTTTTGTTTGTAGGCCATGTGTGCTTATGATGTCAGAAATAAGGGAAGTTTTGATGTGCATTATGTTGGTAAAGTGATGGAGATTTGGATATTGAAATCCAATTACTGTATGGACAAAGAATAACTATTTTTGAATAATGAATTTGTATTTTTTTTTATAAAAGAATAACTATTTTTTTAAAGGAAAATAAAGAATAAAAGAAGTGTTAAGAAGCATGATAAAAAACATGGAATTATATTATTATTTTTTGTTTGTTTTAATGTCATTAATCAGTAGAAGCACCTTGTAATAACAATAATTATATGTAATGCATGTGAAGAAAGTCCAGCTTATGCATATAAGAATGTCAATACCAGTTATCATAAAAATTTGTTAAGTTGTTCCTAGTACTTTGCATATAATATCTTATTAAGTGTTTTAATGATATGATAATATCATTTTACTGAGGTTTTGTTTTGTTGACGTGACAGGGGCAACCTCATTCCTCTTCACCGAATATCAATA